>JABWTJ010000001.1:8349336-9603502 GCA_016801875.1 Solanum sitiens
TTGCTTTATTTATTTTTTTACCCTTCCCCAATGGTTGATCTGTAGACCATGGTTTACCACACGCGATCAAAGGGCTATCTTCCTTCTCTCCAAATTGAGAATCGCAAAGGAAAGAGGAAAGTGCCTAATGACAAGGCCATATGCAAGACTGTTGAAAAGAAATATCTTTCAGACGAGTTAGTGTCAAGCCTTGTGCAGAAAATAAAGAAGTTAGAAGAAGAAGTGTTGGATATGCGCGAGTGGGCCAAGTTGTTACTCTCCGCCAACCCCACTTTGGAGACAAACATGGATATGTCACCTTTTGCAAGTCAAGCCACTCTCCAAAATAATCCTTCTCCAAATTACTCCGCTTCTCAAAATCAGCCAAGCTCCATTCAAATTCCTCCAAAGAACATCCATTTTCCAAATCGCCCATATCTTCCACAACACCATGTATATGCTTCTAAACCTCAACATCTTACTCCACACTCGCATCATCCTACAATGCAAGCTCCTCGATACGAAACACCTCTACACCAAGTTCCTTGGCATCATGCGCCTTTCATGCCACTTCCAATCCTTTCATATCAAATGTCTCCGTACCAAAGGCCTCCTCAGCCATATCAACAACCAACATGTCCTGGCCACAATGCCAAAGTCGTCACTCGATCGCATATTCGCAGAAACCTCTTCAAGGTTGAGGAGAGACTTGGCAAAACTTATACTCCTCTAACTGAGCCTATATGCCAACTTTACAAAAAGTTGAGGGTTGCTGGTCACATCGCTCTTATCAATGAAATGAGGATGAATACGCGTGCATCATGGATTGAACCCTCTAAAGTTTGCGCTTATCATTCAGGAATGGAAGGACATACCATAGAAGAATGTCGTGATTTGAAAGACAAGATTCAACAACTGATTGATACTAAGGTCATATGCGTGGAGGATATTGCAACAAAGAAAGTTCAAATGTGAACGTACCAAAGTTTACTTGAACTAGTCTCCCAATAAGGCTTGCGCCATTTAAGTTCATGTTTTCCACATTCAGACACCCCAGAATAACATATGGACAATAAAGTTGGGCAAAATCTATCACTAGTTGCTCAAGAAGGCTCTTTTAATGCTTCGCTTATGCTCTTTGTAATTTGGAACTACGTCAGACCTGATTCTCGTTTAAGAGGGGATACGTAGGCGCTCCTATGGGGGTTCGGTCTTATCATAATAAAAAGTTTCATTTTCCCCTTCTATTGATAACTGGGGCAGAATTTTTGAGAGAGTCTCAAAAATTCCATCAAGATTTCTCCTTGCACATCTCCATACTGGGGCAGAATTTTTGAGTAAACTCAAAAATTCCATTAAAAGCATTTCTTCTCAACAACTGGGGCAGAATTTTGAGAGGACCTCAAAATTGCTACAAATCAAGGCTGAGACAGAATCTTTCAAGAGGATCTCAAAAAATCTAACAGTCAAGCTACAACTACAACTGATCAGAATAACAGAAGTTCTACACTGGGGCAGAAATTTTGAGGGGATCTCAAAATTTCGACAACACTCCGAAGAACATTTTATCAGACATCAAAAGAGCACGCTGTGTCAAATCATGGATACAGATCAACCTTCCCCTTTTAAACTAACTATTTTTATTTGAATGCAGAAAATACAGGTACATATACAAAGGCAACTTCAACAATCAACATACTACTTTTGAGCCGAACAAATGACACTCGACCCTTTCAACAAGGCGGATGTCCAAACTACTACATACCATCAATCAACTGTTGTGCTGATTGATTGTGCCCGAAGAAATGCATTATTGCATGTGCCCGATATTACATTGTGCCCAAAGAAATGCATCATTGCATGTGCCCGAGATTGATTATGCCCGAAGAAATGCATCATTGCATGTGCCCGATATTGCATGTGCTCGAAGAAATGCATCATTGCATGTGCCCGAAGAAATGCATCATTGCATGTGCTCGATATTGCATGTACCCAAAGAAATGCATCATTGCATGTGCCCGATATTACATTGTGCCCGAAGAAATGCATCATTGCATGTGCCCAACATTACATTATGCCCGAAGAAATGCATCATTGCATGTGTCCGAGACCGCATCATGCCCGAAGTTTGCATAATCCCGAGATCGCATCGTGCTCAAAGTTTGCATGTGCCCAAAGAAATGCATCATTGCATGTGCCCGAGATTGATTGTGCCCGAAGAAATGCATCATTGCATGTGCCCGATATTGCATGTGCTCGAAGAAATGCATCATTGCATGTGCCCGAAGAAATGCATCATTGCATGTGCTCGATATTGCATGTGCCCAAATAAATGCATCATTGCATGTGCCCGATATTACATTGTGCCCGAAGAAATGCATCATTGCATGTGCCCAACATTATATTATGCCCGAAGAAATGCATCATTGCATGTGCCCGAGACCGCATTGTGCCCGAAGTTTGCATAATCCCGAGATCGCATCGTGCTCAAAGTTCGCATGTGCCCGAATCAAATCACAAGTATCAACAAAAACAGATACGCTCTCTTTACTCATTACTTATATTCCGAAGGCGTCATCCTCCAAAGGCATCATCTTTCATGGCCTGCGGACTTCATGTCATGGCCTGAGGACTTATTTCATGCTTATCATGTTCCTAAGGCATCATAGTCTAAAGGCATCATCCTCATGGCCTGCAGACATCATATCATGGCCTAAGGATTTAATTTCTGTCTATCATGATCCGAAGGTGTCATAGTCTAAGGGCATCATTTTCATGGCCCACAGACAACATTTTCATGACCTGAGGATAAATTTGCGCATCATGGCCCTAGACATCATAGCCTAAGACATCATTTTTCATAGTCTTAAGGCAAACATTCATGGTCGATATGGGAAATTGCATCATGTTTACATTTTACCGCTTATTTTGATACATCTGCTCTAATCACTTTATTTAAGTCATATTACAAGTTATAGCTGTGCAGATTACAGACAAAGTCACCGTTTGAACAATTGTTCCCTTGCTTACAACAAAGGCTCCAAACTCTTGGCTACTCGCATTATCGTTTTACTACTCAGCTACCGTTCAGGCTACTATGAAGATATTGTTGGATTCAACTCGCTACTGTGACCTACTGATTCTACATTTTTAGGCTAGTCCGCCTTACAATGCGACATTTAGGCTCATCGACCTTAAAACGACATTTAGGCGTGTCCGCCTTTTAGGACACTTAGGCTCGTCCGCCTTAAAACGACGTTTAGGTTTGTCCGCCTTACAAAGGATGCTTAGTTTTTGATTTTGCAGGTGTGATCGATCTCTCTTCTCGTCTCTCTATCATGACCTTCTCGCTTCTCCACCTCTCTCTTCTCGCTACTCTAATCTTATCCATTCAAGCCGATATCGTGCCTTCCGAATACCTTAGCGCTCTTTCAACTTTTAAGAGTTTCTTTTGCTTTTGAATCTAGAACTACACACGACCTGATTCTCGTATAACCAGAGATATGTAGGCGGCTTAATACCAAAGTCTCGGTCGTACCCTTTTTTCAACTCTATATCGTTTCAATTGATCCAACTGACATCTGTCGTCGGTCGGACAAAATCGGCTACTAAGTCAACGTTGGTTGCCTGACAATTCATTCCTCATTCTCAATCAACCAAGGGGCAGCTGTTGACACCCAATTTTTACCGACCTTTAACCAATTTTAGGAATGCTATTCGATTAAATACGTATTTTAAATTTATTTAAAGTTTAGAATTTTAGCTGATTTTGCATGAAAATTATATATTTTACTTTATAAAATTATTGTAAATATTATAAAATTATTAATAAATGTTTTAAAACTTAAGTGATTTTTTTAATTAATTATAAAATATATTATAAAATTTATAGTATTTTAATTGGATAGCATTTCTTTAATTTTCCTCAAAATCATTTAAATTGTAACCCATTTTATTCTAATTTATTTCAATTCTAGCCAATCCAATTCAAATCTTATTTCAATTATAACCACTCTTTCATTTCAATTTCAGCTAATTTAATTTCAATTTTGGCCATTCCGTTCCAATCCAATCTGATTTTAAGACTTCTTCTTTTAATCTCAACCATCCATTAATTCATTAAATCCAAGATTTAATCTTAGCCCTACATCTTAATTGATTCAAGGGTCTAGATTAACCCATCTCTACATCTAAAAGACTCCTAAAAAACCTAAATTTTTAATCTACTTTCTCTCCTTCTCCTTGGCAGCCGGCGACCCTCTCTCTCCCCCCATTTTTTCTGGCGTGAGCCAGCAGCTGCTGGCAGCCATCGTTTCTCCCTCTGTCTCTCCCCCTTCTTCCCATCTCCGGCGCCTCCCTCTTCTCCTCTCCCTCTCTCCGATCGTCCCTCGTTCCTTCCCCATTTCCCTTTCTCTGTCTCCCCCTTATCCTTCTCCTGTTCTTTTCTTCTTCTTTGCAGGGACATCAACGGACGACTCCGAGCAGCCGGACAGCAACAGCAGCCACAACTCCGGCAGAACCCCAGGCCACCAGCATCTCCAACCAATGACATCAAGCCAGCAGCTCGGCTAGAGGGCGATAGCGACAACACCAACTGCTCAAACTGAGGCTCAAATGCCTGTGATTTCGTACCAAAATGGATCTCCTCAGATCCGTGCAGGTTTGTTTCCCTTTTTATTTTTTCTTAATGGTGTTCATAAGTTATCAACAGTTTGTTACCCCTTTTTAATTATTACCTCATCCATTTTCTTATTGATGATCATAATTTATCAATATTAACAATATGTGTAAATGTGCGTGAACTGTACTAGTGTTGATTTTGTTTAATCTTGCAAACTTATTTCATTATTTTGATGACTTTGGTGTTATATGTTTAGGCCTGTAAATGGATATTAGTAATGATACCAATTTTAATACTAATGAATTGTTGACTCCGGCTAATTCGACTTCTGATTCACTACAAAATCTGTCCGTTAGTATTCAAAATTGATTGCTCACTGATCTTTGCATATTTTCAGTTCCTTAATTGATAAATTGTCTACCTAGCTTAATTATATGGTAGACTATTTTGGTAATTAATCTAATTGATTTGAAGTGTAATTATGGCAAAGTGTGATTGCTCTTGATCTTGTTTCCCCTCTTGCTGGTAAAAAAAATATATTGCTATTCTTTATGGAGTGTACACATAATAAGCATTGTTATAAAACCTTATGTTATCATGGTAAGTTTAATTAGTATTTATTTGCATAGATTGTCGATTGTTTAATTGATTCAATTTGCTTCTTAATTGACTCTTCTCTTGTTATTAAGGAAAATATATATTACTCTTCCTAATTTATTTTTACTTGTTTATATTTAGTAAATAATATATCTTTAATATTTTCTGATTTTTGGCTCTCCTTTTGCATAAGGAAATTGTAATTAATTGATTCCTTTAAATATTTATTTTCCTTATATGTTCCTCTCCCTCTTGCTTGCTTAATTGAAAATGGATTATTGATGCTAAAGAATTTTTATTACCTTATATGAACTTGGACAGATCTTATGGGTTGGTGAAATAATTGTGCCTATTATTTTGTTTACTAATGTTAATTGATTGTAATTACCTTTATTGAAGCTGGTTGGATTCTTACCTATTTTATTTTGGTTGAGCTCAAAAATAAATAAATAATTTTGTGGATTTAGTTGGTCTTTTGGATAAGAAAAATGTTATAATAATTGGATCCCATATATTTCATTCCATGTTTGCTTATTTGTCTGTTAAATTGTAATATGTGATGAATATTTGTCTTACTTTATTATTTTTTTTCTCTTATTTATTCATTTTGTTTGCCCGGTAATTGAATCCCTTCTTCCTATTTGAAAATTATATAGATTCCTACTTGCTTATTTCAGGAAAATAATAATTCTAATTTTGGCTCTCTTAAAATAACATAAAAAAAGATATTTATGGATCTCTTTTTCCTTATTTGTAAATTGACTGATTTTCTTACTTGTTTCTATATGGTTAAAAAAAAAAAAAAATTAAAATAAATCTGATTTGGTTCTTCATTATTTAAGGAAAAAATAATTTTACTCTTCCTAATTTATTCTTTTGCTTATATTTAGTAAAGATAATAATTATTTTTTTTATTTTTGCTCTCCTTTTCAATAAGGAAAATGTGACATAATTGGCTCCAAAAATATATTCTTTCCTCCTATATTATGCCTCTTTGCTATATAAATAAGACCCCTCACTTCTTTATTTCAGGATCTCACATCTTGATTTTTACTCACTTTTCTCTCAAATTCTCATTCACTCTCTCATTATCTCATTGCTCTCTCTCTTAAAATACTAAATATTACTCCACATTCCTGAAAAGAAGTAAGAACTTTAGTAAAACTTTGCATCGTTCTTTAGAGTATTGTTGTGTTGCGGTTGTAGATTGAAACCTTGCTAGATACTTCATTGCTGATAAAACTTTTCTGCGTAATTGGTTAGTCTTCTTTACTATTTTAAAGCTTGTTTTGCATAATTATCATTGTTGTGTGTTCGAAACAACAAGGAAGCATCCAAGTTAGTTTCATTATCTTTTACGAGTAATAATATAATCATGTTTGTTCTTTATCTTTTCTTGTGTGTTATTTACATATATATGAGAGTAATTGGTTATTATTTGATGTTACAATTATTTCTCCATTGTATATGTATTACATTACCTCTTCTAGCAGGTTTTGAACTTAGAGTTCAAGATGTCGAAGATTGGCCTAGAAGAAAATTTCGAACGAAGCTATTTATTTTAATATGTATACTTGGTTCATATTTTGTAATATTTGTAAAACTCGCTAACCATATATATGATATATTTTGGGGATCGCCTAAGGGGAGGGGGAATCATATGCTAATTTGCAAACTTATTTGTGTTAGAAAGCATGCCTATAAGATTTTAATTTGTTTGAAAAAATGACCTTAGATTTGACTAAAAAAGAATAAATAAAAATAAAATATCTTGCTTGATCACTTGGCTAATCTTGTCTAATTAAATGATTGAAACTAATTCTATTTTAATATTCTTTAATTGAGTTATGACTATAGATCTCTCCTTGATTTGCTAGAATTCGTGTCCATGTTTTAATATGTCTATAGGATTTTACATCACTTGGAAATAATTTTAAAAAAAAATAAAAAGCATGCCTAGTTGTTGACTCAATGTCTTGATTTTTCGTTATTATTTAAATGAGTATGTCTAAAAAAAAAAAAAAGAGTAATAATAATATGTTTTGTCATTTGCTCTCTATCCTAAAAATTTATTTTATTCAACTAATAAAATGACTGCCTAAGAAATTTTGCTGTATTAATCATAATTTGATTTCTAATTGTTGTTGTAATTATCTTTAAGCTTAAAAATGTATTTTTCGGCATTAGTAATTGATATTTAAATTTGTCACTGTTTTAAAAATAATTTTCTGTATTAATAATAGATCTGTCACTAAAAAGTATTTTTTTGTACTAGTAATAAATATATTGTTGTCCTTAAAACAATTTTATGCCTAAAGCAAATAAAGTCTAAAATATTTTTCTGCCTTAAACAAATAAAGTCTTTTGTTATAAATGGTATTTGCTGCCTTAATAATTAAATTTACTACTATTTAAAATATATACGCATGTGGGATCACTATCTTTGCTACTTGAAAGTCAAGAGATAAAAACTTTTTATTAATTTCTGCTTTATTTAAGTTAGTTCAACATTAAAATCTATATCCATGTTATAATTTTTGCCCTCATAATTAATTTTTTGTTATTATAACTTTGTATGCTCACACACTTAGCATGAAATCTTTCACAATTATGTGTTGTTGCAAGCATGCCTAATTGATTTTTAGAGGCCAAATTGAGACTTGTGTTGCTAAAATGACCGTCCTGTTTGCCTTGTTTGTTTGATTTGTTGTCTAGGAGGGCCTTATATTTTATTTTGTCTAAACCCACCCTTTAAGAGTCCAATGCCTCTTGGACAATCAAGTTGGGACGACTAGGCACCTTTTAGGTACGAAATGCATGCGGTGGTTGGGTAGGGGTAGTTGGCCCTATGGAGATGATGACATCGACTCAGGCTTGAAAGACAAACATTGGTTTTGTCTGTCCCTATACGGCAGCCTATCGGAAAAAATAAAAGAAAAGTCGAGTGCTGATCCAAAAAGTCTCCTAGAGTCTCCCTTTCCCTTTATTCCTTTATTTGTTTGTCTAATTTTATTTATTTGGGGTAGCTTAAAATAAAACAATAAATTTTGTTTGCTTATTTGTTTGTACCCTTTCTATCTACTCGCTTATCTCTTATTTAACTGCTTAATATATATATAGTGTTGTCACTTAGACTCGTATGTTTAAATATTAATTAAAATAATAATATAAGCTATTTGTTTGACTTGTTATATCACATAGTCTAGCATGTTAAATTAGATAAAATTTATCTTAATCGTTTAATATTGCTATCACCTAAACCTTCCATGTTTAAATTAATAATTATTTGTCATCACTTAGCAAGCATGCTAGTTAATTAAATAAATAAATGAAGTGACCTTAATTGCTACTTGTAACCCCCACATAAATTGCATGAGATACGGCCGGGATCCACATTTGTGGACCTTGAGGGATGCCTAACACCTTCCCCTCGAGGTAATTTGAACCCTTACCCTGATCTCTGGCTCGTTGACCTTAGCTAGACTTAGTTAGGTTAGATAGGTGCCCTAACGCGCCTTAATTCGTTAGGTGGCGACTCCAAAAGCTCTAAATCCCAAAAGAGTTGTTAGGTTGCGATAAAACCCGTTTTCGCGAGAAAATGGGGCGCGACATTCATAAATTGACCAATAAACTATACCTTGGGGTGCATGTTATTGTGATTACATTAAGGAAATAAGAGGTTTGTAATTAAGGAAGAGGTTAGAACTATATGCATGAACTAAATTAGGGGTGTACAAAATCGAATTGAAAATTGAATCAAATCGCAAATCGATTCAATCCAAAATAAATTCGATTAGTGATTTGGTTGGACATGGTTTGGGATTAGAAAAAAAATAAACTCGACTATATTTGGTTTGCTTTGGTTTTAACTAAAAAAAAAAACTCGAAAACCAAACCAACCCGACATTATATGACATTTTAAAATTTATTTTATAAATAAAAATATTTACTTTGATATAATTTTAAAATATTTCTTATACTATTTCATAGCTTTATCTTTTAATATATTATTTCAAGTTTAAAACTTAGTATTCGAAATGGTCCAATAAAGATTATAGTTCATAGATGTTGATAATTATAATAAAACCTAAATCAAAATCAAATTAATGCTAATGCAAAAAGAAAAGCAATTCAACACTAAGAATCACAATAATATTGAATATTTGTTCTTTAGTTTTACATCGGTATACTATATTAATGTCCTATTACCCCTGAACTTATTTTATAAGTAATATTCTACCCCTTTTAGGCCTACGTGGCACTAGCTTGAAAAAGAGTCAACACGCGTTGGACCTACAAGATAGTGCCACGTGAGCCAAAAAAGGGTAGAAAATTATTAATAAAATAAGTTGAGGGGTAATAGGACCTTAGTATAGTATAAGTGTGTCTATGAGATTCCGAGCATAGGTTGAGGGGTAGTTGTGCATTATCCCTTATTTTTAATTGAATATTCTTGTGTTATCAATAGCCATCTCATATTTTGTGTTATTTTTTTAAGAAACACCTTAGATAATTGTATTATGGTAAGGATGCCAGCCGTGAAATTACAATTTATCGATTGGATGAAAAACAATATGAGTGGATTCAAGTGCATACTTTGGGTGATCGAATTTTCTTTGCTGTTAATGACTGTAGCTTTTTTGTTTCATGCGTGATTTTGGTGATAAGTACGGGAGAGGAAACTGCCTTTACTATGCAAAGTGGTCGATGTATTTTGACGATGAAGACAGTGACGATGATTTTGGTATGTGTGGTTGTTATTGCCCTCTTGATGATGATGATGTTGGTGGTGATGAGATTAGCTACCCTATTATCAATTATGATGACAAGACTAATGAATCTGGTAGGAAATCAGGTGGTGGTGGTGTGATCAGCACCAGTATTAGCAATGGTGATGACAGGATTAATGCTTCTACTAGCAAATCAGGTGGTGTTAGAGAGGAAGTAGCGGTAGATAGATACAAAGGAGTATTTGATGATAAAACCTGTGTGTATACTGAGAAAACTGTAAATTGCCAGCACTGTGAACTTCAGTAAGCTCAACAATGGAAGCTTCTGACAATGATAACCATCCAAGAGAGAAGAACAGAGATATTAATTTGTGAAATGTAAAGCTTGCTTGTTCTATTGTATTAATGAGTATTTATACAAATCTGAAAATAGAGAGCATGTAATCTAACTTTGTACAATATGAACTAACTAACTCTGTAACAAATTAACTAACTTTCTTAACTAATCGTATAACTAACTAAATGAACTGTACAATACTTTAACACCCCCACCCCACCCCCCCAAGTTGGAGGTGAAAACAACACTGCCAACTTGCTAAGAATGGAAGAGTGTTTGATCCCTGTCAAAGCAAGATGTCAGCCAACTGGTCTTGTGTAGCAATGTGATGCAAGGAAATAAGTCCTTGCTGCAAGACATGCCTCACATAATGACAGTCGACCTCAATATGTTTGGTCCTCTCATAAAAAACATGATTCTTGGCTATATGTAACGCAGACTGACTATCACAGAAAACTGATATAGGTTTTAAAAAAGGGACATCCAGTTCAGTAAGTAACCTACTCAGCCGAACCAATTCCCCAACCACTTTTCTGAGAGATCTGTACTCAGCTTCTGTAGATGATAAAGAAATAGTTTCTTGTTTTTTCGACTTCCAGCTGATTGGACTACCTCCTAACAACACTAAGAAACCACTAACAGACTTTCTGGAATCTGGACAGGATGCCCAATCTAAATCACAATACCCCTTAATAGTAAAATCAACATCCTTAGAGAGAAATAAGCCCAGTGTAGGATCCGAATTTAAGTATCTCAAAAGATGAAAAGCAGCTTGTGAATGAGGCTCTCTAGGATTCTGCATGAATTGACTCAAATGTTGAACACTAAATGCAATGTCAAGTCTGGTGTTTGTGAGGAAATTCAGTTTTCCAACCAGCTTCCTATAGTAAGTTCCATCACTAAGAACTTTGCCTTTCTTTGCTTTCAATTTGACATTGAGATCAAGAGGAGAAGCCAAAGAACTCATTTGTAAGCAATCTGTTATGAAGATAGACTTTCAAGTCTGCTATTTCAATAACATCTGTTCTAAATCCTTAATCTTAAATCTGTTATGAAATTACAACTCCATGAACTGTGTGAAGTACTTTGATTCCTAAAAAATAATGCAACAGTCCTAAATCCTTAATCTTAAATCAGTTATGAAGATAGACTTTCAAGTCTACTATTTCAATAACATATGTTCCTGTGAGAACTATATCATCAACATACACAACCACATAAACATCCAAATTGTCCTTCTTTTTGTAGAACAAGGAATAGTCATACGTGGAATGAGCATATCCTCTAGAACATAAGTCTTCAATGAGCTTGGCAATACCATTGCCTGCTAGCCTGCTTGAGTCCATATAAGGACTTGTTCAACTTACATACCAAATTAGGGGCATGAACTGCAAGTCCAGGTGGTACATCCATATAAACCTCCTCATGCAAATCTCCATGAAGAAAAACATTATTAATGTCTACCTGATACATAGTCCAGCCTTGTTTAACTGTTGTAATTAACAAAGCCCTGACTGTGGTCATCTTGACTACAGGAGAAAAAGTTTCAGTATAATCAATACCTGCCTGTTGTGTGTACCCTTTGACAACAAGCCTTGCTTTTAGTCTCTCAATACTACCATCTGCCTTGTGCTTGACCTTATAAACCCATCTACAACCAATGGTTTTCTTACCATTAGGTAGTGGAACCAAATCCCAAGTATGGTTGGAATGCAAAGCATCAAATTCTTGTGTCATGGCCACCTGCCAAGCAGGATCAATTGTAGCCTCCTCATATTAAATTGGTTCCCTGTAAATACAAATATTTCTCACAAGATCTTGACTACTAGGAACTAATGTACTTTGATCCATGTGTTGGTGATTGGAGAAAAGAGCTTTGAGAGAAGTAGCAATATTGTTAAGGTGTTGAGGATTATATGGTTTAAGTTGTGGCATATTACATACATAATCATGCATGTGACTGGGAAATTTGGGATTTTTAGTGGATCTTCTAGGTTCTGGATGCATGGTGGGAACAGAAATGGGGTTAGAAGGAGAGGGTGAAGGCACTATAGGATCAGGTGATGGACTGTATGCAACACTATATCCATCTGATACAGTTTGTTTTTGATTATCTTGTGTGCTATGACTAACAGAATTATCTAAAATATCAATAAATGTAGGAAACTGTAAACAAGGAGTAGATGAAGTAGGAAAAGAAGTATTGTGAAAAGGAAAAACATTTTCATGAAAAACAACATCCCTAGAAACATGTGTTCTTTTTGTGGACATATCTAGGACCTTGTACCCTTTTGTCTCATAAGGGTATCCAACAAAAATGTGAGGAGTGGTTCTTGGTTCAAATTTGGATCTATGTGGTATGGGTACAGTGGGGTAACAAAGGCATCCAAAGCTTCTCATGTGGGAGTAAAGAGGTTTCTTTTTGTATATAATTTCATATGGACATGCATCATTGAGCATAGTAGAAGGAAGCCTGTTTATAATGTATGTAGCACACAATATACACTCTCCCTAGTACTTAACAGGTAGTTTGGATTGAAAAAGAAATGCCCTAACAACTGTTCAAGTAAATGTTTGTGTTTTCTTTCTACTACACTATTTTGTTGTGGTGTGTAGGGGCATGTTTTTTGATGAAAGATTCCTTTTGCTTGAAAGAAGGTGGTTGTTTCTGTATTAACAAATTCCAGACCATTGTTTGTTCTTACTACTTTCACAGTAGTTTCAAATTGACTTTCTACCATTGCAATAAAAGTCTTTAAGGTCTGCAATGCATTACTTTTAGAACTTAGCAAATGAGTCCAAGTTAATCTGCTGAAGTCATCTACAATGGGGTGATGAAATATTTAAAGTTGTTGTAAATTGTTGTGTGATATGGTCCCCACATATCAACATGAAGGAGTTTAAATATGTGTGAGGTTGTTGTGGTTCTAGGCTTAAAAGGTAGTTTTTCCTGTCTTGCCATGGGACATATAGAACAAATGAATGGTTGTTTAGAAGAGAATTTAATAGGGATAGTAGAAATGCCCTTCATCTTGACAAAAGGTACATGCCCCAGCCTATTATGCCACATAATGTTTACATCATTTCTAGTGCATGCATGAGAAATATTAGTATAAGAAATAGGATCAGACACATAGTCATAATAGTGTGAATGAACACCTAATGAAGGATTCTTGACAGTCAAACAAGATTTATTTAAAGGAATACATTGTTTAGAAGAAGAAACATTGTCAACACAAGTAGTACATTTGTTGTAGGAAGGTAAACTATTACATGGAGAAGAAGTAAAGGATTTCTTCAAGCAGTTTGAACATAGAAAATAGAGACCATCACTAGCATTACCAATGACCAGAGGCCTCTACATTGAAGGGGCCTGCATGAAACAAGAAGTTTTGTTAAAACTGACTGTACAGTTTGAATGTGCAGACATAGTATGAATAGAAATTAGATTGTATTTGAAAGATGAACCAAACAAGACTTTTTCTAAACTGATCATAGGTCCTAATGTTACACTACCAATTTGTGTCACCTTAACTTTATAACCATTAGGTAATTCAACTAACAATGAATAAGGCAGGAAGGTAATGTTGTGCAAAAGATATATATTGAAGGTCATGTGGTTTGAGGCTCCTGAGTCCAAAATCCATGAGTCAGATCTATTTTTGAAACATTTGCATGACTGTTTATTGAAATCTATAGAAGAGGTACAAATTATAATACCTGCAAAGTCAGTTGGTCCATTAGCAAGAGCTGAGCTCATGGTGGATCCCTCATTCTCATGTTCTTGTTGGAAGTTCTGAAGCATGTTCTGTATATGACCATATTGATCCTTGGTGAGACTTACACTGTAAAATTCCTCATTCTGATCTGCTACTGGTTCTTTTCAATGAGCCAAAT
This sequence comes from Solanum sitiens, assembly GCA_016801875.1. Taxonomy (NCBI): domain Eukaryota; kingdom Viridiplantae; phylum Streptophyta; class Magnoliopsida; order Solanales; family Solanaceae; genus Solanum; species Solanum sitiens. The sequence continues at coordinate 8,363,498 of JABWTJ010000001.1, forward strand.
TTTGTACACAATGAACATTTGCTACTGTCCTGTATCCAGTTTCTTTACTCTGAGGAGGCTTTGGAGGAGCTCTAGAATTATTCTGAGAGGGATTTGGAGTAGCTCTAGAGTTCTGAGGTGGATTCGAACTAGATGGATACCCATGAAGTTTATAACACTTCTCCATGATATGACCTGTTCTCCTACAATAGTTATAAAATCTATCTTTGTATGGAGGATTACGTGATTGATTTGGTGAGAAATCTGTCCTATATGATTGAGAGGTTCTTCCAGATCCAACATGTAATGCACTCGACTCCACATTGAAGTGATTGGATGGTTTGATTTCCCTTTGGTGCTCATCTTGAACCAAAAGAGAGAAAGCTTGTGCTATAGAGGGTAATGGATTCATCATGATTATACTACCACGTATCACACTATAGATGTCATTCAAACCCACGAGAAATTGGATCAGCCTTCGATTTTGTTTAGCCTTATGAACGAGATCCTTTGCTCCACAGAATCCAGGAAATAACAATATCGTCGCATCGTTCCCATTGACAATATGAAGGATGATTGGATTCAGGTCGTGGGAAATCCCCATTGTTGAATCCTAATTTGTTTTTGACTGATAGTGACCTCAAAACACTGCATCGCCATGAACGATAACCAATTCCAGCAAATTGCACTGGTACGAGCATGGCTCCAGGATTATCAGATGGATGCATGTATATAGGGCTATTGGAATCAATTGAAAAAGATGTTGAACCACCAGATTGGCTAGAATTTGGAGCAGTTTCCATAGATCCAGCAGACGAAGAAGAAAAGACAAATCTCAAAGAGAAGAAGAAGGAGAAAACTCGTACGGAAAATAAATCGAAGCGGAAGATGAATACCTCATAGTCGAACTTGCTCTGATACCATGAGAAAACTGTAAATTGCCAGCACTGTGAACTTCAGTAAGCTCAACAATGGAAGCTTCTGACAATGATAATCATCCAAGAGAGAAGAACAGAGATATTAATTTGTGAAATGTAAAGCTTGCTTGTTCTATTGTATTAATGAGTATTTGTACAAATCTGAAAGTAGAAAGCATGTAAAATAACTTTGTACAATATGGACTAACTAACTCTGTAACAAATTAACTAACTTCCTTAACTAATCGTGTAACTAACTAAATGAACTGTACAATACTTTAACATTTACCATAGAAGATGGTAAACTTGGATCGCTGTTATCATCCCTTGATTATGCAGAAATTTTATGGCCACCGCCATCTTGGCTTAATGGTGAGGATGAGCCTCATCCACATGTTCATGTAAGTCTTCAAAGTTGTTTCATTTTTTAGAAATGTTTGGCCTGATTGTAACTTGTCAATTAAAAAATGCAAATCTTCTCAATTACAGGAAATTGCAGAGTCGTTATTATCTATAAATAAACAAGGATGAGGCACCAAGCGAGATCAAGTCTTGAAGAAGAGATGCAGGAATCCATTTGCTCTGTGTTCTTTCTAAGTTGTCATTTCACCTTTAATTTGCTTTTGGTATTGCTTTTGCTTCTTTCGTCTTAGTTAATGGCTAATGAACAGAACATTTTAGGAATTTGTTTGGTATTTGCTTTTGCTTCTTTTGTGTTAGTTAATGGCCACAGTCGACATATTTACTAGCTATAGTTTTAATGACTAAAGTGATTTGCAGCAATTTTGGTTACAAAAGGAAAACGATCCCTTTAAATAGGTAAGTATATATATATATTTCAAAAAATGGAATTGAACTCCAATCTCATATTGCTAAAAAAATAATAGAATTTCCTGACAAATTGGCTACAAAACAAGAAATTCAAAGATTTCTAGGATGCTTGAATTATGCAGGAGAATTTATTCAAGATTTAGCAAAGAAACGAAATATTCTACAAAAATTAATAAGAAAATCCAATAGACTAGGATAGACAGAAGAACACACAAAGTGTATCAAAAGTCTAAAAGAGGAATGTGCTAAGTTACCATTATAAAGCTATGAAATGTCTTATATAAAGAAAGTATGTTAAAGCTGAAACATTGTATCTTTAATATCATAGAGTGACATATATGCATATTTAATATAAAGTAACTATAATAAATAGTATCTCAACTATTTTAATTTATATTTCAACTCTGTAAATATTAAATTCAACTCAAAGTGTCAGGTCATTAGAATATTCACAATGTAGATATTGCAATTTGTTATATTCTAAAGTAATCTAAACTAAATTATGAGACTATAATTACGTTGGGGATATTGATCTCTATGTTGAAATAGACATCCTAACTATTCATGGGGTACTGATCTCTATGATGTTATAGACGAAGAGACCTTCAAATATTGTGAAAGAAAAGCAACTACTATATGACAAATATTTGTACATTAAAAAAATATATATAGAGAACTTTCACAGGCAAGATGGAACATCAACCATCTCGATTTTTCGTTTAAGTAAGACAACAAAACCTTTCTTTTGTAGTGGAAGATTATGTACTTCTTTTCTTGTAAAGATGAGTCTTAAATAAGATAAACATAATTATTAAATTGGAGAATTGTAAATGAGGAGAAATAAAGTCGAAAACACGTCTTTACATATTTCACCAATAGCTAAAGGTCATAGTAGATGAATATGGTCGATCTATATATTGAATTTAGTGAGTTAAATTATTAGGTAATTCATCAAATTTTAAGTTTTTTTTTTAATTCTCAAACGTGTTATAGTCAATGCAAATTTTATAGGATTATTTTGGTAAACCAACTTTTTTACTTTGTTATTTTCCACTTTTAATATAATAAATAAATCAGAGAAGGATCTAAAATATCCTTATGTATTAGAATTGGTACAAAATATCCCTCGTTTATCTTTTGACCTCAAAATATCCTTTGGGTTAACCTTTAGGAATCTATATTGCCCTTTTGATTAAGGGACTACTTATCCATATATTTTGATTATTTCATTTATTACGTGGCATCTTGTTATCCATTTCTTTAAACAAAACCCTAAACATTCCCCCAACTTCATCAGTTCTTAGAGCTCTTATGGAAATCATCTTCTTCATCAGATTTGTTAATTTTGTGTAAAAATTTACAGATTGTTGTAAAAAATTACAGATTGCTGTAAAAATTTGCAGATTGCTATAAAAATTTGCAGATTGCTAAATGATAAAAATGCAGATTTTGTAAATGGTAAAAATGCAGATTGCTAACATTAACAAGATTGCTAACAACGTTTCCTGTACAATCAAGAGATCAACAAGATTGCTAACAACTTTCAACAAGCAAAATACGATGACATTACATCTGTTGTAACCTACAGATTGCCAACATTATATCAAAATACTAACGACTACACCACACTACTAGAACAAAGTTACACCAAACTACTAACGACTACACACTACTAAAACATCGCTACACCAAATTACTATCGACTACACACTATTAGAACATAGCTACACCAAACTACTAAGGACTACACACTACTAGAACAGGGCTACACCAAACTACTCACGACTAAACATTACAAACGATCCAAGTAAAGAAGTTCAAATATAACTACAGTACACTATTCATTATTATATTTAATACCAACATCAAGAAGTCGGTTTTTATTGTAATTAATTTTTTCCGCGAAACATACCGACCGTTTGATGTCGGAATTTTTTTTTCCGCGAAAAATACCAACCGTTTGAGGTCGGAATTTTCGCGAAAAATACCGACTGTTTGAGGTCGGAATTTTTTTCCTCTCCTTATTTTGCATAAAAACCAACTAGGTTTATTATTTTTAACAATACTGACCTCCGGAGGTCGGAAATTGCCGACATCATTTGAGGTCGGTAATTTTTAGATCGATATTTACTGTTTTTTTAGTAGTGCTTGTTGAAGCCCTTTCAGTTCCCACTTCGATTTATTATCATCCAAGTTCTTTAAATTAGAACATTTAATATGATGCTCCAACTCCAAGTTTGAAACTTTATCCTCCAAATTTGAATTTTACAAAAAAAGTCGTATCATTCAAGTTAGAACCAATGTTTGGTTATGAATTTCAATGCCAAACATTTTCTTTAGGTTCTTCTACAATCGGTTTCTTTCCTTCCGAATTGAACCTAGTTCAATCTTTTGATTGTAATTCATCAATGACACATTAGTTTACTATCGATCCAATCTAATAACCACATAATAATGAGCTAGGACGACAACATTTGAAGAATTGACATACACCATTCTCACGGGTCATAGCAGTAAAATATTTGCTATCAATCCACACTTACATGTACGAGACTCAACTTGTTGAGGAGAAGAAACACAAGAAAATGTCAACATTGAAACAACACAAATTTTAACAAATCTGATGAAGTAGATGATTTCAAAAAGAGATCCAAGAATTGATGATGTTGGGCGGAAATGTTTAGGGTTTTGTTTAAAGAAATGGGTAATGGGTGTTTTATTTGGATGAGTTGGATATTTTGAAGATGGGTCGGGTGGATCCGGGTGGATAAGGTGGTTTGGGTCAAATAAATTAGGCTTTAATTAATTAAATTTCCAACCAATTATAACATGCCACGTAATAAATGAAATAATTAAATATATTGACCAAGTAGTCCGTTAGTCAAAAGGGCAAAATAGGTCCCTAAAAGAACCCCAAGGGTATTTTGAGGTCAAAAGGTAAACGAGGGGTATTTTTCTTTTACCAATTCTGATACTCCAAGGATATTTTAGACCCTTCTCTTAAATAAATAAATTTGATGATCGTCAACTATATGAATAATAACTCGTTTAATTTGTCAAAAAAGAATTAAAATAGTATTGCTAAAAGTTTTGTGAAGGTTCTTTATTGTGTTTAATCTAAATATATCACAATCAAGTTTATATACTATTTAAGTTTTTATATCTGTAGTAATTTTAAATTGATTAAGCTAAGACTTTACCTTCAATGATCCTACCTATAATTTTATTGGATATGTGTATCCCATGCTTTTATAATTTTATACAATTTTAGAATATTATCCTGACAAATAAATGTGAGATTAGTATATTTGAATTAATATTATAACCATAAATTTTATAACGTCTTAAAAGAGGAAAAGAGAATAATATCACATATCTTAATGGGATCACTCCCGACGAAATCCACGCAACGATTCTTAGCGTTCCTTGAAGAATTCTTGATCTTCTCTACTTTTCTCTTTTTCTCCCAAGCCCTGAGCATTCTAATTTTCTTAAACTGAATTGGGACTTGGTTTTTACCCCCAAAATAAACCCTTAAAACGAATTAGGAAATACTAGGGTGAAAAGATCACTTTACCCTTACTAAAATCCGGATTGATTTAAGACTCAAGTTACAAGTTGAGTTAAGAGTTAAGAGTTGAGTTAAATATTCAAAAGCTATAAGGGAACTAAGTATTCTCTAAGAGTTGAGTCAAGTAAAGAGTAAGAGTTAACTTTATTGATCAAAGGCTATATGAGAACTAAATATTTCCCTAAAGGTTTATAAATGTTTTCACATTTAAGTTAAGAGGAAACTAAGAGTTTCAAAAGAGTTTTGAACAAAAAGGGGAACATTGATTTCTAAAAAGGAGCATTTTAAAGTTAAAGGGTTTAACAAATTATCTCAACCCAAAGGAAGGAAGTTTTGTTAAAAGTATGAGCTAAAGTATATTTTGGGAGTAGTATTGAGCACCGATGTGGGGATGAGAGTTCATATTAACTCAAGTCTCCATGTAAATCATGAAGCAATCATGGGTGTTAACGGATCATACTTTTTAGATGATCACGTAAGTTAAGTTAGTGGATCCACTAAGTTAAGTAAGGTCTTATACCGATGACAAGGTATAGGATGGTCCTTGGGCAACGTGAGGTAATACGTTGTATCATCACTTAGGCTCAAAGTGATATGTATCGGTTAGAGAATCTCCCACAAAAGTTATATTACTTTCATAGTTTGTTATTGCATTTGTTTAAGGAACTAAGTTATTTTATTATTTTACAAACTTTATATATCGCATGTTTTTTAAATTGCTTTATATACATACTTGAGTTAAGCATATTCTTGAGTTGAGCAGAGCCAAGGTAAGTTCATCTTAATCCCCTCAAGCTTAAGTCGTCGTTTACTTTCCAACTCGCATACTCGTACATTCAATGTACTGATGCCACTTGGCATGCATCATTTCATGATGCAGACGCAGGTAACTAAGATCAGCACGCAACGCACCATTGATCCAATTGAGCACTCCACAGTCACTTGGAAAGCCTCATTGCATTTCGGAGGACATCCCTTTTATTGCTTTTCTAGCTTAGTTCATTAGGATGTTGTGGGGGGTGGGGTGGGGGTGTCTCAACATCCATATCAGTCAGTTTAGAGGCTTCATAGAGAGAGTTCAGTTTTGGAGTCTAATTTATCTTATATTTCATATGTTCTAGTGTTGAGACTTAGTGTCATTTTGTCCAAGATAATTATTTATGTTATTTGATGAGAATGCTTTTAATTCTTTATATGAGATGAGTATAGTCTTCCGTTGAGTTAAGTAAGCCAGACCAAGGGTTCACTCAAATCCAGCAATGGTCCTTGGGTGCCGGCCACGTTCAAGGTGTAGGTTCCAGGAGTGACATATTAGGAGTAGTTGGATTAGATGCTTATATCAATAATTATTTTTGTTTTTCAGTAAATATGTTAAGTCAAACAGTGAGAAATATATATATACAATTTTCTCTCGTTTTATACAAACATAAACACATTTTATACACATATTTTTGTTCCTCTCTCTCCCCCTCTCCTAGATCTCGCTCGCCACTCTCACTTTATACAAACACAAATGTATACATTGCGTTTGTGTTTGTATAAAGCGAGAAAAAAATATATACAAATACAAATACATATATTTTTTTCATATACACTTATGATTATACAAATTCGATCTTCCCCTGCCCAGTTTTCTGTTGTCTTTCTCTCTTTTTCGCTTTATACAAACACATATTATACAATTGATCTTTTGTATATATATATCGAAACATATTATACAACTGTTTTCTTTTGTATATGTATAGCGAATTATACAACTGTTTTCTTTGTATATGTATAGCGAAATATACATTTTTATGTTTGATTTGGAGCGTAATTATGCAAAAGATAACTATAACATACAAATATGATTTTTATGTTTGCTATATGTGAAAATTGTTCATTTAACATAGCAAATTAAATGATAACCATCAAGCATGTAAATAAAAGTTTGATATTAATTCTCCTCCTCTCTAAGAGCCTGTTTGACATTGCTCTGGGAAGTCACAAGTAATTTTTTTTTTTTAAATCATTTTATTTGAAATATTAAGGACCCGTTTGGTCCCAAGTTTTATTTGGAAATATTTGGTAAAAATTTGGGAAAACTTTGGTCGTTGGCATTTGGCCTTGGCAAAATTTTTTTGCCAAGAACCCCAAGCTCCCAAATACTAAGAAAAACTAGTTTTTGGGAACTTGGATAAATATTTGGATATTTAAAAATCTGAAAATTACCTCAAACTTTTTTATTTTATAAAAAATAGGATAAATTACCTATACCCCCCCCCCCCAATAATTCCATTATTTCCTATCAGTTCTAAATATTTTTAAAATCTCTTATTTTACTCAAACCCTATGGGTACATAAATTCTTACTCCCAAAACCAATATTTATCCCTTCCTTGTATCACTCTACAAATCTCTGCGTATTTTTAGAAACAATATCTTAGCAGTTATTTTCTCATTCATGTTTGAAATTCAAAATCGTCTCTTTCATGTAAGTTAAGGATATTTTTAGACAAAAAAGTTTTGAAAGGATATGTGGAGTGTTTTATCTATTTTAAAAATACTCCAAACTTTATAATTATTAAATAAAATAAGTGAACTTCCAAATTTTGACTACAACGTAAATTAGAAAAAAAGTTATAGTAGTTAACATTTGGTAATAATTAGTATATAATATTTGTAATTTTTTAAAAAATTTGAGTCTTTCATATTCATGATACATGATTTCATATGTGTTATTTAAATATGACATGTAGATTAAAAAAATTTCTATAATATACAAGAGCCAAGTGGTGGACGACCACTGGCATTTTCGAAAATTCAACTTTAATTAAAGATAAAATAGTAATTACATCACTATGGGATGGAAGTCTAGAAGGATCTCAAATAAGTCTCTTCTCTTCTAGGCTCTAGAAGAATTACTCTCTCCGTTTCAAAAAGATTGGTCTAGTTTGACTTGGAACGGAGTTTAAGAAAAGAAAGAAGACTTTTTAATCTTGTGGTTCTAATTTAAAGTTATGTCAAATGTACTAAAATATCCTTTAATCTTGTGGTTTTAAACATGTCACTTGGAAAGTTAAAGTTAAAGTGTTGCCAAAAAAGGAAAGGGATCATTCTTTTTGAAATAGACTAAAAAGATAATAGGATCATTCTTTTTGAAACGGAGGGAGTAGTTCTTAAGAGCAGAAACATGAGTTAATATCTCAAAAGGTCACTTAACTTTAAGAATTTGTCTAGTAAAATCATTAAACTTTATTTTATATCAATAAAATCATTCAAGTTTGACATACACATCAATAAAACCACTCAACTTAGGCTTTTATATTAATTAAATCACTAGACTAAATTCATCATTAAAAATAATTTTGACATGACAAAATAATATATAAATATGAACTCCGCAAATAAATAAAACAAAAAAATTATTTAGAAGTTTTTATGGACAAATTTAATTAGTGAAATAGCTATTATAATATTATTATGTATTTAAATTTTGCAATATATCATGACAGGTGTTTGAGAAAAATGAAGTACCACATATATTTTAAAATTATTTCTTTGATATCAAAAAATATACTTGTAAATTAGATAAAACAATTGATCAGTGTCGTTATTTTACTGGAGTAACACGTTCAAACTTCAAATTAATTAGGGAAAAAAGGGTCGAAAATACCCTTAAACTATTTGAAAAGGTTTAAAAATATCCTTCAGACATCTATTGGGCCAAAAATACCCACATATCTACCTTTTTGGTCCATCTCTACCTTGAAACTAACAGCCATTTTAAAAAAAATTATTATTATTATTATTTGTTACATGTCATTTTCTTATTGAATAATTAAATCTCAAACCCATTTAATTTGTCCTACTCCTACCCACCCATTATTGTGAATATGACCCAAGCTCAATTAGAATACCTATTAAAAGTTAAATTGATTGAATCTTTCTCCCTAACCCCAAACATCTTTCTTCTTCCCTTTTTTCTTATTCAAAATTTTCAAAATAATATTCAATCAAATGATATAATTCGTAAATTTCAGCTGCAAATATGAGTCTAAGTATATTATGAGATAATATCATCAGCCCATGTAACCTCAATGTCGCCATCTTTGAAACCAATTATACTCCCAAAGGAGGACAAACCAGAATTTTCAACTTCTCTTGTTATCGCGGAACACCAAGTTACCCAGGTGATAGCTAAAAAGATGGTGTCAATTCAGATGGCAAGAACTAATGATCTCCTCATTTGGGAGATTTATCCATCTAAGTGTTGTGGTTTTCTCCTTGTGATCAACAGATTTGACGACTCCCAAACCGTCAGAATTAGCTTAGAGCTGCAATACTAACTTCAAGTTGAAAGCAGTATTGATTTTCTTGGTCTTCTTCCCATCGCCTAAAAAAACTACACCAAAATCTACCAAAATTGCACCTAAACTATAACAAAACAGAAGCAAACCTGCACCTATATTCTACCAAAAACTAAATCAAAACTATAAAAAAAACAGAGGCAAAAAGGCAATAAAAGTGCACCATAATGAGATTAAAAACTGGACCAAAATTTGATGATAAACAGCACCAAAGCTGGTCCAAAAAACGAAAATAAAAGTGGTAAATTTACTTTATTAAAAATGGAATACATTACAATGAAATTTACGAATTAAATCATTTGATTGAATATTATTTTGAAAATTTTAAATAAGAAAAGAGGGAAGAAGAAAGATGCTTGGGGTTAGGGGAGATCGATTCAATCAATTTAATTTTTAATAGGTCTTCTAATTCGGTTTGGGTCATATTCACTATAATGGGTGGGTAAGGGAAAATTAAATGGGTTAAGATTTAATTTATCCAATAAGAAAATGATATGTAACAAATAATAATAATAATAATAATTTTTTAAAAAAGTGGTTGTTAGTTTTAAGGGTAAAGATGGATAAAAAAGATAGATAAAGGGGTATTTTTGGTCCAATAGATGGATGATGGATATTTTTAGATCTTTTCAAATTATTTAAGAGTATTTTTTGGCCCTTTTTCGTTTAACATAAAGAAGAAAATTATATCATTAAAAAACATATATTTTTTTATTTGTAAAAATTTAATCAAACTTGGCATTATCAAACTAGGCAGCAACATTATTTGCTTATATGTAATGCATGGTTAAAATAAATTATATCCGTTAAAAAGTTTGAATGGTTTTAAATTTTTTTTATTTATGAAATTCATATTTACTTGCTATAAAAAGAAAACTTTTTTGTCATTTCAAATTTCATTTTTAATGATAAATTTGTTGAGTGATTTTATTGATATAAATGTCTAAGTTGAGTGATTTTACTGATACAAAATAAAGTTAAATGACTTTAGTAGATAAATTTTCAAAGTTGAGTGACTTTTTGAAATATTAACTCCAGAAACATCTAGAATTCATCCAAATATTTCACTCTATCTAAAGCTAAGTTTGATGCATTTGTCTGTAGAATTTTGTCATTTTTTACTTTCTCGACATACCTCATATACTTCAAAAGTAGACCCAAATTCATTCGTACCAACTCAATCAGTTACTACAATTTAATTCATTTTTTTACAAAATAATAAAATCTATTCGATTTCTGATTTGGATTTTTGATTTACCATAACTGTTTTTTCAATTTTTAGTTTCTACTTGAGTTTTTAGTGTAATTATACTTTATCATGCATTTTCTTTTGATTTCAATTATTTAATTGGGTTACATATATTAGGAAGGAATGGTATCGGACAATTATATCTACACTTTTTTACTCCCTTCTATTTGTGTGCTTGGTGTTTCATTCTTGCCTTCTCTATACTACCCTTACCAGTAGCTTCAACATTATTTTGCATATATGCATGCTCCTCGCTTCTCTTCTTCTTGAAAATAATTCCTTATGTAACATGAGTGATATTGTTACACGGATTGCATCAAAAATTGAACCGACCGAGTGCCTACCTTATAAGTGTGGGAAGCAGTGATTTCTTCGACCATTTTTTGCTTCAACTGCAGTATATTTGCATCAGAACTCATGTCTAATCTCACCAATTACAGGTTACACAATATTCATTCATATCTCTCAATTCTTACATCTATCTTAATTTTTTCCTATCAAGCTAGTTAGTGTTTTACGAGTTTCACTTTTTTAAAAAAATTGAATGCAATCAAACGCCTTAATTTTAACAAAAACAAATAGATCAGACTTTTATAACCTACGGAAAGAAGTCATTCTTTAGAGGGAAAAAAGTATGTGTACTCCCAAAAAAGAGAAACAATTTTCAAGGGCCTCTCTACTTTTAGCTACTAATATGATACCATCAAAGTATTAATGGGTCCAATCTTTGTAATTTTCCCAATTCTGAAGTTCTAACTTAAATCTACTTATTTCATGACTACCTACTTAACATAATCAAGAAGTTTTTTTTTTTTTTTTTTTTTTTTTTAAATTAGAAACAGAAAAATACTTACAATTTCAAATTATTTTGACTCTAGAATTAGACTCAAGGATACTTGTGTCCTCATCAATTTAGGCTACATTTGGCTCAATTCCTATTATAAACGGAGCCCTTGAGATTAATTGTTACTATACTCGAGCAGCCGATGATGGATAGTGGAAGTGTCACCCCCTGGGCCGATCTTCCTAGAGAACTTGTCGAGAAGATCGGCAGTTGCCCCGATAGTACAGAAATTGACGTCCTTCGCCTTCGTGCAGTCTGTGCAACATGGCGTTCCGCAATTCCTCCTTTCAAAAACTTCCCTTCTTTACCTATCAAATTGCAAGTCCCCATCATCCCCAACGATCAGACGGACACTTTTGGAAGCAATCCTGAATTTTATCTAATCCAAAGCACAGTTTATCTCATCCAACCCATTAATGATGGAGCTTCCATTAATACTAATAACCCTTCGTCTTCTAGATCTGGCTGGTTAGTGAAGGTTATGCAAACATCAGATAGAAAATTGCGGATTGTGAATCCACTATGCCTCAAAACAATGAACGTTACGCCAGAGGATGTGCCTAATAAGGTATTGAATTTATTAGACTTGCGCGTTTCTCAAGTTTGCAAATCTTATAGTGTGCAATTCTTTTATCCTAAAGGACCTTGTTTCCCAGCTAAGCACGATGTATGTGATCTTGTCAGTAAAATTTTGCTAATTTCTACCCACAATAGTTGTTCTCTAATGGCAATTCATCATAATAAGGGTGAGTTATGTTACTTCAAGTTAGGGGAGGAGAAGTGGACTACGTTAAGGGATGACATTCTCGATATCATTGTGTATGAAGGGAATTTTTATGCCGTTGATGTAGATAGTGAGACCATAAAATTTGATTCCTCGCTTAATGAGACCAAGGTAGCTTCCAGGTCCCACAATATGGGGATGGGGGTTGAAGTTAGACTTATGAGGAAACGACTGGTGGAATCAAGTGGGCAATTGTTTCTTCTTGATATGTGTTCACATCATTATGCCTATCGTTGCAATGAGGTCGCTAGCGTTAGAATATATTGGCTAGATAAACAAAAGCATAAGTGGAGTTGTGTGTATAAATTGGTTGATCGTATTTTCTTTGCTGGTGACGACTGTTGTTTCTCAGTTTCTTCAAAAGACTTTGGTGATCAGTGCCGAGGGAATTGCATTTATTATACAAATGGATCTGCATATATTAACATGTTGCGGAAGTTTGATCATTATAGGTCTAGAGTTGGTTGGAATAATAACCTATATAAACATGGCTATCGTAGCATCAATGATATTAGTCAAATATCTTGTGGCTATCCTGGCTATCCTATACGTAGCATGCATTATAATAGCACATCAGGTGATATTTCTGAAGAACTGGTATATAAATATAAAGGATTACATGGTCATAACACGGGTGTGCTTACTGCTGTTAAACCTGGTTATAAGCTTGGACCACTGTTATTCTTCCTTGAATATGCAGATATTTTCTGGCCACCACCATCTTGGCTTAATCGGAAGTAAAAGGAAGTTGCTCTGAAAAAGGAAGTTGCTGAGCCGTGATTATTTGATTTAGAGGCAACATAATTAATTCATGAAAAAACATATCGATGCAGGTCTTACTCCAGTTAATCTTTGTCATTTTACTTTAACTTTTGTTTGATTCTTGTGTTAAATTTCAATTTCAATTTGGTGGGTAATCATTCTACTGCTTTGTTAGTTTGATATGCTATTCTTATGATTATTGCCTTCGAATAAATACCACATTTGGCTGTGCAGAGCACACAAGTGATAATGAGCTTGAATGTTAGAATGAGTAAACTTATTATCTTTTTTTTTGGTAGAAAAGAATATATTATATATAACTAAAGGTTTTGCATTACAAGATCACTGTTAGTACTAGTGATTACGAAGAGGTTTCCGAAACGAGCTAACTTATTAGATGTATACCGTAATATTTGTTTACTAGATAGAAACCCCTTCTTGATCCGCCTTGAGGAACTCATCGGCCTCTTCAGGAGGAGAGAGTAGTCCACATGATTGATTCCTCAAGGGCCTCTTCAGGAGGAGAGAATAGTCCACATGATTGAGAGGTTATTGTCAGCTTAGAACCTATCTTGCCAAAAAAGTCTGCTGCCATGTTCCCTTGCCGGAAGTTATGGTGGAGCACTGGATTCCCCAACAGTGATCTCTATTGCCTTTCAAGCTTTTGAAATATATCTTATTTTAAATTATCATTTTTTTCAAAATGTCCAAATTCAAAAAAGCATTTTTAAACAACAATTAGTATTTGACTTAGTTTTTAAAAGTATGGATGTACAAATGTTAACCGATCAGGATAGATTGATTTGATTAATAAATGGATTATGAACCAGTTAATTCTTATTTGAACCTAATCCCTTTAGGTCTGAACGACCGTAACATTTATAAAGGGGGGCCAGGTTACCATCTCATCCAAAGCACTTTACATTTTTCAACGTCTTGATGGCGATTCAATTGATTCGACTTGTGAAGGATGATTGATCAAGGTAATAAAAACAGCTGATTGAAAATTGAAGGTTTTGAATACACTAACAGGCAGGCTTATACAGAATTAGCCTGATCATATGCCCAAGGTATTGAATTTACTGGATTTTTGTGTTTCTCAAGTTTGCAAATCTTATCATGTGCATTACTACATTCCCTCGAAACCTTTGTTCCGTGATAATGATATAGGCTATGTTAGGAAAATTTTGCTTCTTAAGAACAACAATGCAGGGAGTGAGATGGATAGTTTTTCTTTAATGGCGATTAATCGTAATGATCATTATTTGAAGTCTGGGATGAGAAGTTGACCAAGTTAAAAAGTTGTTGTCCTTATATTGATGATATCATTATGTATAAGGGGAATAATTATGCTGTTGGTAGATATGGTGAGACCATGAAATTTGATTCCTCGTTAATGAGACGACAGTGGTTTCCAGATTTTCCGATGGTGGTAGGAGGAAGAAACGACTGGTGGAATCAAAAGGGCAGTTGTTTTTGGTTGACTATTATGCAGATTTCGGTAAGGATGCCAGCCGTGAAATATTGGATGTAGAACAAAATGAGTTGATTATTGAAGTGCTTTCTTTGGGTGATCGAATTTTCTTTGCTGTTAACGACGGTTGCTTTTTCTGTTTCATTGCGTGATTTTGTTGATAAAGTGAAAGAGCTCTTCTATTCATATTCAAAATATGTAAAAGAATAATGAATAGCGAAGAAACCTATGGGAACTAGGCGTCAAAGATTAAGGAGAATTAGTGTCCTTAGACATCACAACTTACGCGCCCTTTACATAGTAGTTTAGATGTATCATGAGTGCTAAGATAACTAACAATCAAAGATTTATCGTTCACCTTCTAGCGGATAAAATGACATATTGGTCTAACTCAACTCCAAAAGTTAGCTCATGAGGAGATGATTGCCCAAGTTCATATAAGAAGACCACCCGTCCATTCTCCAACCAATGTGGGATTTTTACCCACTCTAACACCCTTCACGCCCAGGGCCCAACTGACGCGTGGACCGGAAGCCCAAACGGAGATGACCTTGGCTCTGATACCATTAAAGAGCTCTTCTATTCATAGAGAAAAGACTAAATTCACCTCTGAAGTTGTACCGAAATGTAAGTTTCACGCTTAAACTATTGAGGCGACCTATTACACACTTATGCTACTCGAAAATCAATTTAATATCTCTCGAAATTTCACATGTACTACATAATCAGGACTGAGACAGTATCATATTATTATTTGAAAATCACATTAAGAGTTCTATAAATCACAATAATTAATAACTTAATATAGTTGAAAATCATATTAACATGTGATTAGCTCTCAAAATTTCACATGAGCCATATAAATTGGCACAAAGGTAGTAACATATATTATTTGAAAATTACGTTAAGAGTACTATCAATCACAACTTAAAATATTTAAAAACATATTAAAAATTTGATTAAATCTCAAAATTTAACATGTGTCACATTAACTCGGACAAGAGCAATAACATATATTATTTAAAAATTACATACTTGAAATACTTTTTAAAAAATTGATTAAAAATCTAATCAATTCTCAAAATTTCACATGTGCCACATAAATCATAATAATTAATAATTTAAAATGTTTTAAAAAATATTTAAAAATTAATTCACTCTCGAAATACCATATATTCCAAGGATATTATTTGAAAAGTACATTAAAGATATAACAAAGATAATTAATAATAAATATTTAAAATTTTAATTGGCTCTTCTAATTTTATTTATATCACATAAAAAAAGTTAACTAAATAGCCCGGGCTTTTATATCTAGTAGTTAATTAATTAAATAGAAGAGGCAATTTGAGGAGCTTAGGGTCAGCGACCAATTGACCGATTTACCCTTCTCCTCATTTTTTTTCTCCATTTTATATTTAATATTTTTTCATTTAATTTTCGTTTTAATATGTTACTTATTTAAAAAACTATGAATTTTTTTGTTTATTTTTCTTTTCAGTATATTATGTGAAAATATTCATATTACAGTAAATTATAATAATTAATAATTTAAAATGCATATTAAAAATTTAACTCTCTAAATTGCACCCATACCACATAAATAAAAGAGTGAATTGAGGAACTTAGGGTCAGTCGGTTAATTGGTTGATTCACCGTTCTCCTCCAATTTCCTCTATTAATATTTAGTGGTTACTTTGTTTTATTTTTGTCTTACTTTCTTTAATGTATGTTACGTATTTAATAATTATAAAAAATTAATATTGCAAATCACAATAATCAACAACTTAAATATTTAGAATATCATGCAAAAAAATTGGTTAACTCTAATATGCCACATAAATGAGACTGTGAGAGTAATATGTATTATTTGAAAATTAAGTTAAAAGTTGATAAATCACAATACTTAACAACATAAATATTTATGAATATATCAAAATCTTGATTAACTTTTGAAATTTCAAATATGCCATATAAATTGAGACAAAAGGGTAATATATATTATTTGAAAATTACATTCATCGAGAGTACCATAAAGTAATTAACAATATAAAATATTTAAATAAATATATTAAAAAATTAATTAACTCTCAAAATATCACATGTGCCACATATATTATTTGAAAAGTACATTAAATTTTTTATAAAAATAACCAACAAAAATAAATACTTTAAAATGTAAACGACTCTCCTAATTCTATTTAAGTCACATAAATTGTATATAGTACAAAAATTCCATACATTTTGAGGCTAATTACATCCTAACAACTTTTTTTGATTTTTCATTGCTCTCGTATACATTCCTTAATTGTCCGATACATTGTAGTTTGTAAATGATACACATTACTCAATGGGAGTAATGTATCCGAGAGATAATAGATGTATTCGAAAGGGATAGAAATATATCTAAGAGGGGATAAAGATGTATCCAAGATGATATAAGAATGAATCCGTGAAGAGATCTTTATATATAATTTATTTAAATGATAGGAATTTGGAGACTATTATTTTAAATTGTATATGTTTGTTTTTTTCCCCCAAAAACAAAACCAATAAAGTAATATAGTTGGGTCTAAGCTTTTGTAGCTAATATAATATACATGCATAAAAAAATAAAAAAAATTGACGAACTAAATAGGTTGGGTGCTTTGTATGTATATATCTATATTTGTGTAACTTTGGAATTATAAAAAAAATGCGAGACTTTTGAGGGAAAAGCTCATCATTGAATATCATATGAGATATTATCTCAGTTTTGATCTCATAATTATCTTAAAATTTTCCATTCACTTAGAAAGACGGAATATACCTAAATTATATCACATAAAATCTACTAATATCTTCCACTTATAATATTAATTTTAACTTAGTTATGTCTACAATTTTAGAATAACTAATCTCGAGATAACCTATTTCCGATCATACAAACCCAATTAACTACTTGTGAATTAAGGATCAAAATTGTATAGTCATTGTTAGACCCTACATTAATTGGAAATTTGAAAAGGAAAACTACATAATTACATTTACTTCACTATCATATATATTAGAGAAAATGATCAAAAGCCTTCCCAATCTATACCCGAAATTTCAACTACACACTCCAATTTTACGGGTGTCGCATTACCCACCTAAACTATATTTTTATCTATTTTCTACCCACCTAATTGCTGACCTGTCATGGGAGGTGTTGTCACCGCCTCTAGGCACGTTAGAAGCAAATTTTGACGAAAAATTCCTCATTTTCCAACGGTCATCTTCCCCACTTTTAAATAACCATTACTTCTTCTTCCCCCACCATTAATCCTTGTTTCTTTAGTAAAAAAATTTACGAATTCCTCTCAAAATTAAGTAGAATTTAGTTGTTAATGTGCATTTTTACTTCAAATCTTGAATTTAGGGTTTGTAATCTTATCTAATTTCTTATTTAGGTCTGTAGTTCGAATTTTAAATTTTCTCGAAATTCATCAAAAATGACAAATGAAAACTTGAATACGCTTTGCATGGATGAATCAGACCCAATGCTCAACGTTGTAATGAGATGCAAACACGGAATTTTGTTGAATTTGCAAACTTCTTGGTCGAAATTAAATTCGGGAAGAAGATTTGATCTTGCCCATGCTATGGTGTATGTGTTTTTTCTCTTGTAGTCTTGCTACATTTTATTTTGATGATGCTAATGTACCTATTTGGATCATTTTCAGTCTAAAAATTGTAATTTTTTTCGATGGAGGGACAAAGAAGAAGTGGATCCAATATCAAGTTTTATCCTTCCAAGATTGGTGAACAAAATCAATGAGTTGGAGCAAGAATTACGTATTAGACCGGTTCATATTGACAACTTCAGGAACTCTAATTTGTTATTGGAGAGAAGACTCAATAGAAGACTCAATAGGAAGATAGTTTTCTGTATTTTGATTTGTGTTGTTGCTATGTTCATCAGCAACCAGTAGTTAAAGTGCAGCGTATTTGGAGTTCTCTTTTGATTTGTTATTGTTGTGTTTAAGTAAAATTATCAATGTATGTGTGTCATTTTATATGTGGAGATCTCTTGTATCTATGATGTCAATTGAAGCTTTAATATGCAACACTTCATTCGAAACACATAACCAACACATCATATGTAAGCACACCTGAATAACGTCAATACACTTTGATAGACAACACAACAATCATTTTAAAACACAATATAAACATTCATTCATAAGGGTCATTAACATAAGCCAAAAATTAACAAAATAACGCCTCACACAAGGCAGAATTTATCAAAATAAAAGTCATGTTCATAAGGCCTCACATAAGGCAAATTTACCAACAAACATCCAAAATAGCAGGTCATTAACTTAAAAGTGCTTAAATACATCAACATCACTACAATTTTCATGACATCTTTGATTGTGAAGAAGTGTTATTTTGACTTGAACTACTTCTCATGTCTTCTTTCTTTGCTTCTCTCTAAGTTCATGAAGCTTGCTTGTTGAGATTGCTGCTTTGCCATTCCATTTCAGCTTAGTTGTATTACTTGGTGTATAACCAATGTCACCAGTTACATCAGATGATCTTGTCACTCTTGCTTGTCCAGTAGAGTAGATTTTACTACTTGGCATGCCAGACTATAGTAAAATTAGGACTATATCAATATTTAAAATGTTTAATTAAACAAGGATTAAGCTGTTAACATAAATCAGAGACTCACATTAATGACTTTGAAGCCATTTGCAGCTTGGAACACACCCATTCCCATGACTCTTGGTCTTTTTTCTGGAGATGTGTTTCCCCTGCCCCTACCTCTTCCTCTTTTAGTAGTACCAGCTATTGAAGATGATGCATGATAAATAGGAGGAGAAGAAGAGGATGCAGGAAAATCAGTAGGTGCAGTAGGTAGGGGAGATGCACTAGGTGCTACTGATAATGTTTTTTTGGGTCTTCCTCTTCCCCTTTTTACTGAAGGATCACCTTCTGATGGTGTTGATGATGTTTTCTATACATAAAAGAGAAAAAGTAAGTCATAAAGTAAGAAAAACTAAAAAAAGAAGTTCAAATATTACCTTTGGTTTGCCTCTTCCCCTGCCTAAACCTGTTGGTTCTGCCCTTGCTGATGTAGTAGGTGTTGGTGCACTTTGTATTGTTGATGATTCAACACCTTCTCGTTGAGGACACCCTCTCTTGTTATGGCCTGTCACACCACATAAATTGTATGTCATTGCAAGCTCAGTCCTAGGAAGCTTCCCTGATTTCTTAGTTTCTCCAACTTCTTTCCTTCTAGCCTTAGGTGGCTTGCCAGGCATGTTTGTGATTTCTGGGGGCTCAACAGTGGGGTTAGTAGACACTGGACACATCTTCATGTTTGTGAGTGGTTCAATAACAGTGGCATAAGTTCTCAAGTATGTTTTCTGTTGTAGCAGTTGTCTATATAGTCATAATGTGACAACTTCTTAAAGTATAATGCAGCTACAACATGTGCACATGGTATGCCTCTTAACTTGCACACCCTATAACTATAGGTTCTCCTAGCAATATCCACTTTGTGTTGACAAAGCCCTTCTTTCACTTCAAATTCGGCAGCTCCATTAAATTCAATGGTACATTCCATAGACCTACTAATGTTCTCCTCTAAAACCTTCAAAGACATTGGAGAGAAATTACACTTCCAAGTACTAGGAAACTCCCTTAAATTGCCTATTCTTGTCATCATCTTCACTCTTATTTCTACAAGCATAGTAATGATGGTCTTGTGTCTAGCAGCCAAGATCCATGAATTAAAACACTCAGACATGTTGTTGTCTACAGAGTCACACTTTACTTCAGTATTGAAGTAAACTTTGCACTAAAAATTAATGTTATTGTACATTAAGTTATCCATCATTTTTTCTGGAACTAACAACTTCATTTTCTCTATGTTATGCCTTAATTGAAACTCAAATGTACTTTTAGCTATCTTCCAAAATTGTTGTCTTCTTTGAAGACCCTCCAATCCTTAAGCCCAATTAGCTAATATGTGCCTAGCACACATTCTATGTTCACACTTAGGTAGTACATTTGTAATTGCTACTGACATTCCCTGCAATAGATATGATTAGGTCACAATACAATTACATATAAAAATTGAAAATTACAAAATATAAGTTCACATACCTTTTGCATGTCTGTAATCAATGTGAGACCTTCACCATCTCCAAGTCCCAAATCATCCCTTATGCACTTCATAAACATGGTCCATGTGTGTTTGTTCTACTTTTCCACTACTGCCCAAGCAAGTGGCAGCATCTGATTGTTACCATCCCTAGCCACAGCGACTAACAGTTGGCCTTTACAAACCCCTTTAAGAAAACAACCATCTAAGCCTATGCACTTCCTACAATGTATTCATGCCTTCTTTAAAGGATCAAAACAAATGTAAAAACTCTGAAATATTGATTTGCCTTCTACATCAGGTTCACCAACTTTTACAACACAACTGATCTCTGGATCGGTCCTCAACAATTCATCCTTGTAGTCAAATATACTTCCAAATCCACAACATGATCACCCATTATATCTTTCATCACTTTAGCTCTTGCTCTTCTCACAGTAGTCTTGCCAACATGAAATTTAAACTCTTTCCTAATCAACTCATGTAACTTGAACACTCTTATGTTTGGTTGCTATGTTATTCTTTCTCTAAAGGCTTCAGATAAAAATTTGCATTGCACATGTAATTTCTAGTTGTCTTGTTGCAAGTATGTTTTGGATTGTAAGTTTTTATCATGAAATTATTTGTTGTGTTGTCTTGTCAAGACATCCATACAAAAGCCATAGACAACTATCTTTGCATCTAGCTCTAACTTTCTTTGGCTCATTCACCCACTTCTCCACTTGAACCCTCCTTCTTACTGCATATTTAGTTATTGGTTCTCTAAATTCTTTCACATCCTTAAACATCATACCCAACTGCCACACAACTTTCTTTGTTGTAGGATCATGAATGATTTTTTGAGGTTTTGAACTCCTTTCTTGACAACTTTATCATTCTTGATCTACCAGATTCATGTTCATCATCATTACAACACTCATCTTCATCTAACTCAAAACTGCCCTCATCAGAACATGCAAAATAAGGCTCATCTCCTCCTAGCCTTCCTTCATGACTTACTTTACCTGTTCCACTTTCATCAAAACCTAGATCTGGTCCAGCTTCACCTACTGGTACCTCTTCATTTTCAGCTGCTACTCTTTTCCTTCTTTTCCTCCTTTGAAAACTTCTCTTTTCAGCCCTCAACTCCCTAACCTCCTCATGTACATCACTATCATACTCTTTCTTGTCATCATCTCCAACTAATTCAGCTTCAGACTCAACACTATCCTCAATTGAATAATCAGAACCCTCTACTTCTTCTTCTAAGAAATCAGGTCCAGCAGGACTAACATCTATTTCATCATTAGTAGCACCATCTGTAGTAACATCATCCGCAGTAGCACCATCTGCAGTAGCAGTATTGAAAAGAGGTGTGGTAGTGAAAGGATGTGAGGTTGAAAAAGTAGCAGCAGGATCTTCACTATTTAAATGGTCTTCACCTATCCCAAAGTTAAAGTTTTCACTTTCACTAGGCATTGCATTAAAAGTTGCATAAGATTCTCCCATATCCACATAACTACCATTTTCTATTAACATGGGCCCCACAATTGCCTCATCAACCAAATGCCTAACAAATACTTCCACTTCATCCCCATCTTCCAAGGAACACATCATGTCTAAAATATCCTTATCATTATCAACATCTACCAAAATGCCATAGTTAGGTGCTTTAATACTAAAGGTGCAAGTTGTACTATATCCCAATTCTCTAATATAGCCTTTCAACTCAAAATATGACATTCTATCTACATCAACATCCAAAAATTATGTAACTTTTCCCCCATTATTTATTGGCTCCCCACTACTTAAATCTAACACACCACCATGATACCACCTTAGAGTAATCAAAGTAAACCCACTCATCACTTACATGAAGACAATTAAAAAAATAGAGTAGTAATTATAGATATACTCTGATCTGAGGGCAATCCAAAACATAGAAAGGTACTTAAAGACGAACATTATACAACACAGTAGAAAACGAACAAAATACAACACTTTACTTAGCTTCTCTATGAACATAATTTATGAACATAAATACAACAATATAGCAAAATAGCAGCTTCTCAATGAACATAAGAAGAAGAAGAACATAAATAGAACAGTCGATGAACATTATACTAAGACGAGCAGAATACAAGATTACGCAACTTAGACGAGAAAGAAAAAATTAAATTTCATGAAAATCGTGGTATAATCTGGTGTAAATGAACACCTAACACTATAATCGTAAGCCACACATAAGTTTTCACACAATGATGCTCTTAATTTCACGAATCAACAGAAACCCTAGGGATAAATCACAAACTCGAAACTAAGGGATAAATAACTAACCTTTTGATGATATCACTTGATAAACTAGAAATGGAGTTGAAAATACGCAGCGAAATCGTTGATGATGCAAAATCGTTTGATGATTACCAAAAGTGGAGAAGGAGATGAACATGAGAATGAGGGGTTTTGGATTTTCTTGGTTCCTTTGTTCTTTTAGTTTAGGATGGAAATGGGAAAAAAAAAGCAAGAATAGGGAGAAAAACAAGAAACGGGAGTTTCAAAGTGGGGGTCCCAGCACGTGGAATCACGCAACACCACTTATTTGGTTTATGTGTTGAGGTCAGCAATTAGGTGGGTAGAAAATAGATAAAATATAGTTTAGGTGGGTAATGGACACCCGTGAAGTTGGAGTGTGTAGTTGAAATTTCGGGTATAGGTTGGGTGGGCTTTTGATCATTTTCTCTATATATTATTATTACTTATACTTTCAAATATTACGTATCTTATCACTATTATAAAATTTTCTCCTTAATTTACACTTGATACATGTATTTTTACTATCAGGTACACGAGTGAGGCGATCGAAATTTACATATATCCATACATGCAAATCACAGTAGTAGATGTATGTATCTGAAGTGATGCATGAACAAAATGGATGAATTGGAAACAAATGCACAAATACCAGCAACAAAAAGTACCAGTTCTTAATTGGAAAAGAGAGGCACTCTTCAACTATAGTTGCTGTCTTTTCTCTACGTACTCGGAAGGATACTTGTGCAACATGCTTATTAAGCTCTTATCGTAAGTTAAGCATATACAAAATTAATGAAAAATGAAGATGAACAGAGGAATAAAGTAAAATAGAAAGCTACACACTTTGAGAATCTAGTATTAGCTTAGCATAGCATAATGAAGAAGCAGACTATGGTCTAATGGTCTCATTTCCCCAGGAAAATTTTGAATTAAGATTTAGATAATTTATATTAGACACGCATGTCTTTTTAAGGGAGTTCAGACAAAAAAATAGTACCTAAAATTTGAACTTGAAACCTCAAAATGAGTTTTGAGCCACTAATCTTACATTCGAGAGGTTTAAAATCTTTATATAGATATAAAAATTCTCTAAAATACCTTATATAAAATATAATTTTTTTGATAAGAGGTTCAAATAAACCCCGCGACTACCTATAGGTCGCCCCTATACATAATTTGTAGGTGTTAAAAAATAAAAAATCAATACAAAAAATAATCTAAATCACGGACTAAGGTTTCTTATTATAACTTATAAGCCATCACTGAATAAATAAAAAAGTGATTTATAAGGATAATAGAAAGTGTCTACTTTCGATAGTTAAAAAAAAGATAATATGCAAAAATTGTAATATTATAAATATTTAATGGGGAGAATTTTTTTTAAGTTGTGTTTTTTTCCGCGTGAATTAAATAGTTTTTTTTTTCACCCGCGTTATATACAAGTTTAGAAACTATGAAAAAGAGATACTGCGTAAGTTAGAAGCTACTACCGTTCAAAAACTATAAAAGAGACCCTGCGTGAGTTAGAAGCCACCACCGTCAAATTACAGACGCAAAACCTCTCACCGCCTTCGTACGCTACTCCACCGGATTGCTGCCACTAACTCTCCCGGCCACGATGTCCCACCAAAACCCACAAACCTTAAATCAATTTTCGTCGCCGATCAATGTGCCCAAGTAGCTTGGTATTCTTCGAAGGAAAATTCAAAAAACTTGATTATCTCTTTGATTTAAGAAAAATTAACTGCTACTGGTTGTTGATTCTATCTGCTCTAGTTATATGACTGCTCTTCCCATTAAAAAAGAAAAAAGAAGGGAAGTTTGAGAACAAATTTTCCCGGTCATCTCGAAGGGAATTCTTGGAACTCAGCCATTAGCGTTTTAAGAAAAAAAAATCAAGAACTTTGTTGTCTTTTTGAAGTTACATGGGTATAGTTAAATTATCTTGAAATACTTGCCTGCATTCTTTTTATGAGAAAAAACGAAGAAATTGTTTGTTTTTTTTTATGTTAATTTTTTGTTGCTCTTTTTTCGTCATCTCTCATTATTTTCAATTTGGAAGTGTTACCTTCTGAAGCCCTCATGGAATTCACTTTGACACATTCATACTGCTCGTTATCTTTCATCTGATTGCTAAGATATCAGTATGGAACTTGTGGTTCACAATGCACTGCTCACCGACTGCATGATCTGGAGACTAAAACGTCCTACTGCTCTGATTGCTTATATTCATCTAGTACATGTAGTAGCTTTCTTGCTTCATTATATCTTAGTTGGTTGACTAACAACTGTTATTCAAATATTGCGTTAATTTATTTTATGCAGGCGGTCCCTCGATTTGTTTGGAACAACTATATGATGGAACAACTGATAGATAACAAGGTCAGGTATCTATGTTCTTTGGGTTCATTTTATTCTCCCCATTAGAGTTTTGACTCATTTGTTATGCCCTGCATTTACAGCTTGACCCCTTCTTGCTTCCTGTTGTCCAAGGTAACGCAGTATCCTTGAATTCAGTTAAATACAAGAATTTTTTCAAGTAGTATAGCCACTTCAACTACTGCATAATGAGAGTTATTATTGTTCCATTTTGATGTATGCCTTTACTTATACGATTTTCTCAATTTCCAATTTGCAACTGGGAAAGACATTATTGATGTTGCGCTGATTGCAAGGAGGTGCAACAAGAGAGCTGGTATATCTTCTTCTTGTTTTTTGTTTTAACTTTGCAATTTGACCAAGCACGGTAAATGCAAGTAATGAACTAGGTCACAAATATTGTTATGTGTTTTACGTATGGTCATCCATTCTCATTAACTTGTATATGAACTTAATGCAAAATAATTAGAATCCATGTTTCAACTTGCTTCATGTTATTCAGGTCTTCAGTTTATTTATATAGTTAGTCTTAACCTATTCTCTTGGTTACTGCAATTGGCTCGTTAATGTAGGCACTCGAATGTGGAGAAGAGGGGCTGATTCCTGATGGATTTGTTGTAAATTTTGTGGAAAGCAGCATCATTTGTTCAGGTACACTTGTTTGAAGTTTGATTATGACTTTTTTCTACACCAACAATCTTGTTGCTCATGAAATGCCCTTTTATACATATGTAGATAACTGAGAGGGAAACTTAAAATTCTGTCACATTAAAGTTTATTGTTGAATTGGTATTGCTGTGATAAAATGTTTAAACTAATAACTCTTTTAACTTGTATTACTTTCTCTGTGTGCAAGTGGTATCTGTGTTCCCTCTCTTAAAATGATAGAAGAGGGGGTTGATAAAAAAGAAGAAGAAGAAGGATTCGATAGTACTAGGGTGGAGAACATGATGTTGTCGGAATAAAGACAGGATTTGGTGTTCGGACCATTCTATATATAGAAATCCCACTTCTAATGTACTGCATTTTTTATTTGACTTATCAGAGTTTTACCGTGAGCTTACTCATAAAAGAACTCTGTTCAATTCTCAGTACAGGACCTCTCAGATGCAATGTACATTTTGGTATGGCAGAAGGAAATAAAACTGAATCTTCTGTCTGACAATAGCACATATTCCATTTGCTAAAACTTTCATTAGTTACTTCCTACAGGTTTATAACTTCCTCTGTCAAAAGGGAAAGATTGAATCCACGAATGGAGTAGCACTCGAGCTATGAAGCAGTAGATAATATCTCGCATCAATACCATGATAAGAAAATGGACCTTGGGCCTAACTCAATCCAAAATATAGCTCGGAGGCGAGAATTTCCCAAGGCCGTATAACAAGATCAAGTCCCCCAACCCACCACCATTATAGGACTCAACAATATGGAAAAGTGGATCTTTTGGCTAGCAAGAGGAAGGGAAGGTTGGGAAATTCACAATCTTAAATGAAATGCTTGAGCTTTGCTGAAACATCACATATTAGAATGCTTTGTAGTTTATGTGATAGATTTAAGTGCATCTGTACATTTTTTCACTTTTTTGTCGAGATATTCTGTTATTTCATTAAAAAGTGTGTGTTTTTGTTGGTCAGAGGGTCAATCCCATTACTATGAAATCATATTGTAGATTTGACATATATGTCCAAGTTTGAGATAGTGAGAATTATAGAAGCATTTGAGTAGCACTCTTTTCCTCTTTTAGTTTCTTGATTCTATAACACACTTAATGACCTTCCACTCTTAATGACTCTGTCGTGTAGCATTCTCGAGTCTAGAGTTGTTGAGCGACATTACTTGGTTCTGAGAAAAAAGTACGGAAATGTTCTATCCATTGATCTTGTCAATAAGGTAAAATATTTCAATTAATTCTTGGTTTACCAGACTTGTTTATCTATTAGAAAACATGGCTTGATTCTCTTTCTTTTGTGCATGTGTAATGATAATTCGGAGGCAATCTCATCTTTGAGTTTTGAGGACTAACTGCATTGACTGTTTAGACCGTACACATGTAACTCAGGTACCTCCCCTCCTGTGGAAACATTACTATCATTGGTACTTGATGTGGATGCATATAAAAGACGAGTTTCATTTCTTATTTCAGAGAGGAAAATACTTACATCACAACTGCTTGTGCATATATTCGAATTAACTCTGAAGAATTGTCGAGTGTGGAAGGATACAACATAATGGTCACTTAGTTTTCTCTACTTACACTTTAGGCTCCTATTTGAAGCTCCTTCACTACCTTCAAGATATTCAGTTGACACTTTTTCGGTAAATAGACATGTTAACTAGAGATGATCTGCAAGTTCATAATCTATACTGCCTTTCTGGTTCTAGGCAGGCTTCTAGAGAATGTCCCAACTGGGAGCGAATGTTATTTCCTAATACTAGAAACTTGGAGGATTCCTCTGGCTTAGTATTTGACATCGTTTTCTTTAAATTATTCATTGGCTGGTTGTTGGAACTGGATCATGACTGGGAGGGTCGATATATTTCTCCTTAGGACTTGAATCACTAGAGAAGCCTGTACCAACTTACACACTTGGATCCACTTTTTTCAACTTCTCATTACACTTTACAGGCACCCTAATTGATGATGTTTGTTTTGCAGAGCATGATAGGTCTGAAAATGCTTGATTTCCAACTGAGAAAGCTTGGTGCTTTCGATGCTGAAGAAACTATTAGCTCACACCCCAACCTTGACAAAAGCTTTAAACTCTATGAGATTTTTTAAATATCTGTGTTAAAGCTTCTATGCTGGATAAGTATTAAGCTTCTTTACCTTGACCTGTTTATTCTTTTACCTTAAAAACTATTTGCAGTGTGGGCCAGCCATGGGGATGATATAAGCATCCAGTATTCTGGTACTCCAGCTTTAAATTGAGATTTTGTCAGGTAACAACTTTCTTGTTCTGCTTAAAGAAGATCATATGAAGGCTGCATTAGTGCAAAGCATATATTTGGAGAGTGCAATAATATAAATGCATACACAGTAGGATTCAAAACCCTGACAAAGTTCCTAAATCAACGAACATTATATAACCATCATTGGCATTGGTAGTTAGCTTTTGGCCAATAACATTCATATCAAGAGTAAGAATCTGGGATTGGATCTTTAAATGCTAACTGCACAATTCTAAACCAACGAACAATATATAGCCATCATTGGCATTATTGGTACTAGTTTTTGGCCAATTACATTCATATCAAGAGAAAGAATCTGGGATTGGATCTCTAAATGCTGACTGCACAATTCCATTGATAATCTGTCTCGTGATCATGATGGATATTAGCACAAACTAAAAATGTTATAGTCAATTGTTAAATTAGGTCTTAGGCCTAACTCACATCCCAAAAGCTAGCTCAAAGGGAGGAGGATTGCCCTAGCCTTATAAAGAGTTCCACCCATCTCATCAATCACCAATGAGAAACTTTTTGATTTAACATCAGCAAATTGATACTATGACCTCAAGCTTTTTCTTTCGTCGATCAATGTCATTATAAAATCTACATTGTTGTTTGATCTACAGATATGGTTACAGAACAACCCAGGGGGTTCTCGCTGACGAAGGTAATGCCCTAACGCGATACTACTTGAACAATTTTGTTGATGGTACTGAACAGGTAATGATGCTTCTTACCAGAAATTAGTTGTTACTCAGGTATGTACACACTTAACGTGTAAATATCTTCTATATTACCTGTGAAATTTAACCGGTTATAGATCAAAGGTTATTACCCTATTTTTACCTTCCTATATCAAACCTGATACGGAGAGTGATGTTAAGTATGGTAGATTCTTTGGCATATTGTGTTTGTGGCTGCTCATAATTTTCTTTCCAGGTCCCGTGTTGCTTGATGATTACCATTTGGTGGAGAAACTTGCCAACTTTGACAGGGAACATATCACGGAATGTGGTGTTCATGCCCGAGGTGCCTAGTGCCAAAGGGTTTTTTGAAGTTACTCATGACATTGCTCACTTTCCTGTGCTGAATTCCTCGGAGGTCCCGGTGTTCAGACTCCACTAATTGTGAGATTCTCTACTGCTATTCATGAGAGGGGTAATCCTGAAACTCTGGGGACCCTAGTGGTTTTGCTGTCAAGTTCTACACCAGAGAGGTATGCCAAACATCAATTTGACATGTTACAGCTACTATAGTTCTATACCTTCATAATTTAATTTCCACATACAGACTGGGACTATGCATGTTTTAATGATTCCCTTATTGGTACATGGCTTAATAATTAGTACCTCAATTATATTGACTGGATTGCTACATAGACGATGTTATGTTGCAAATCAAAAAAGCTATATGAAGCTCAATATAAAATAATATATCTTTAAGTACCTTGAATATGGGTCCACATGTTTGGTTACTTTTCTAGCAGGTCATGAAATATGAAGTGATTGTTCATGTTGTTTAACATCATATTGGAGACTATAAGGCCCTACCTTTCATTGAATTTTATGCTGTCTAATTTTCATGATTCACGCCTGTCTTCCCGTAGTCAGAGAAATGATCTCATTGCTTTTCAAATATGCCTGTGGTTGTGATTTGTTGATTGCATTTGAAGTTAATCCTTAAAATCTGGCTCAATTTGCTATATACCATCAGGGAAACTTTGATCTGGTAGGGAACAACTTCCCCATCTTCTTCATCTGTGATGGAATGAAGCTTCCTGACATGGTGCATGCTCTGAAGCCAAATCCTAAGTCCCATATCCAGGAGAATTGGTGATTTTTTCTCTCATCGCCCTGAAAGCCTGCACGTGTTCACTTTCCTCTTCGACGATATTGTTATTCCACAAGATTAAAGGCATATGGACGGGTCTGGTGTTCACACATTCGCATTGATCAACAGGGCTCGGAAATCAACTTATGTGAAGTTCCACTGAAGCCCACATGTGATGTCAAGTCCTTGTTGGAAGAAGAGGCAATCCGAGTCGGAGGAACAAATCACAGCCAGTTAATGTGTGAACACCAGATCCGTCCATAGAATCGCCTTGAAGATGATTATAGTGTTGAATTTGATGTAGCTAATGATGTTAACCATGCCTTAGATTAAATGTTTCCTAGAAGCAAGGAAATATATTTTGAGAACTTCTCCCGGTGCAAAACTCAGCGCAAGGCATCACAGAGGTCAAAATTTTTGTCGGAGATTCATTAGAAAAAGCTTAATTAACCAAGACATTCTGATGAAGACGATCATCTTATGGATTTCATTTTACAGACTAAAAATTATGGTTCTGACCTGCCATTTTTTGTCCAGACCGTCTCCTCTGCCATTAGATCCTTTGCTTGAGACCAGGTTTCAAGATGTTATTCCTTACATCGCTGAATATGAGAGTGGAACTTCTGTTGAACATGAAGTTGTTTTCACGTATAATTTTGGAAAAAATGGAACATAGTCTCTTGATCCCTGCCATAAATTATTTGGAAAAAGAGGACTGCTTGTTCCAAAATCCTGCAAAGTCTGATCTCAATTTTTAATGCTCTTTCTAGAAAGGATATAGCCAGTCTAGGGGGACATGATCCATGGGATGTTTTTGGTTCAGGTTCTTCTGAATTCTATTATGATGGAGATGATTTGACACATGTATTCTCATGGTGAAGCGAATGTCGAGAATTATTTGATACCACGGGCTATGCTCTCCTCTAGGGTGGATGAGGACTCACATAAATGGATTGATGTTGGAAATAGAAGTGAAACAGATAAGCTATAAGGAAGAATATGAGTAGAAGAAGCCATTGCTCCATATTTTACCAAGGCAAAAAGTTGTTCTTTGCCACGAGTGAGTCTACAACAAAGGCAGCAGGAAATAATGCTCCATGGATCGGGCATGATCGACCACATCGAGAAAAGAACGGCCAGCTAAAATCATATGCTCTGTGTCGACCCTCAAACGGTATCGCAACCCACGCACAAAACAACAAACTCTCTCCCCCTCTGTGGGCAGGATCATAGTAGCATGGCGAGACAACTCATGGAACCTCGCCTCATACTCTGAAACGGTCATAGAGCCCTGCTCCAATCTAGAGAACTGATCACGAAGCCTATCTCTAACGCTTCGTGGCATGAACCAGGCCAAGAAAGCCTCTGAGAACTGACTCCAAGATATAAGAGGAGATCCAACTGGCCTAGACTCTCGATATGTGCGCCACCATTGCCTGCCTGGCTCACGGAACTGATGAGCGGTAAAAGTCAGCTCCTCTCAACTCTAAGAAGCCTAATGACTGTAACTGCTCCTGGCAAGTGAGCTGGAACTCGTGAGCGTCATCCCCAATCGCCCTTGAGAATATAAGCGGTGCCAACCTCTGGAATACCCCGAGCATCTTCTGCTCCCGCAGTGGCATCTCTCTAACCTCTAAGTCTGGCAGGGCGGCCACATGAACTGGTGGCGGCTGAACTTGCAACGCTGGGGCCGGTGCTGGTACTGCTGGGGCTGGTGTCTGTCACATATCCCCAATAATTGCTAGTATCTGAGTCAAAAGGGAATGAAAATCAGGTGCTGTAACTGGTGCGGGTGGTCGCTGGGTTGGCCTTGGCCCCACTGGCTGTGGCGGTACATGAGCTGCATGAGGCTCCTCCTCCCTATCTCGGGTCGGTGCTGCGGCCCTACCTCGACCTCGGGGTCGACGTCTACCCCAAGCTGGGGCTCCGGGTGCATCTCCCCCGAACGCACCGCCTCGCGTGCGAGCTATCCTGCAATAGAGTGAAACAACTGAGATTTTAAGAAACAAACAAGGCATACGCGGCACAAATTTGAAACAAAATGGATATCTTTCTAAACACATCCTGTAGCCTCCCGAAGATAAGTTACGGACGTCTCCGCCCCGATCCGCAGGACTCTACTAGACGTTAGCTCTGTAAAAGTGAGACCGTTGAACCTGGGACTCTGATACCAACTTGTCACGATCCAATGTCTCGAGTCATGAAGGCTCCTACTATAACCCACCAGTAGGTAAGCCAACCTGTAACCCAGAACTGTCACGACCCAATTTCTCGAGTCATGAAGGCACCTACTATAACCCACCAGTAGGTAAGCCAACCCGTAACCCAGAACAACACGTAATGGGTGTGTGGGTAGAAACTAAACAAGAGTAAGCAAAAATACTATAACAACATAAGCAAACCAAAATATAAATACAATTAAGGATCCCTCCCAGAACCTGGAAGTCACTAATACAGAGCTACCAACAAAACGAGTACAAGTCCCAACAGTGGACCACCGAAACTAGACTGTCTAGAAAAGTAAAAGACAAGTCTTTATATATACAGATGGAGACCGAAATAGTACAAAACGCCGTGTGCTCACCCCCGTCTCCAGACCAGAAAGCTCCAAACTCAATCAACGCTGGCTACTGGTACTCGGACCTGCATCACGAAAATAGATGCAGAGCGTAGCATGAGTACCAAACAACAGGTACCCAGTAGGCATCATAGGCCGACTGAACTAGAAAAGTAAAGCAATATGAAAAGACGAAATCACATAACTAGAGGTCAAAAATGAAAGGCTAAGTAATAATGGAATGCACACGAGTGTATAAAGATCTAACTAAATTAATATATAAGCTAACTACACCTAACTGGACCCCCAAAAGCCCAGAAGATACACTCGTGCGCAAGTTTAAATAAAAACCCGAACGAACCCCCATAAGCCCGACGAGTACACAGAATAACTATAACTAAGGAGAATAGAACTCAAGGCCAAAGAACATCGAACCAAATGCTCCAAACCAAAAAGTAGAATCTGACGGTACGGAGGTCGGGCCTTGAACCTGACGCTCACCAGAATTACACAAGTAGCCAATCACAAAATATAAGAACTGAGGCCGGACCTCTAACCGGATGCTCTACATATTTGAGGCCGGACCTCTAACCGGATGCTCTACATAAGTATGTGGATGGTCGAGGCCGGACCTTAAATCCGGATACCCGACAAAGATGTCGATATAGCTACTGAAAGAGTCTCTATCTATCCATAATCATAAATACCCGTGGAACACCATCCACATTTAGCTAATCAATGTAAGTCCTTGAAGCCTAATCGAAAATTAACTTTGAATCGCGGGGCGGAATTCATTGTCACCGACGTAACTCGTGAAGCCGTAACATCGAAGAATTAAGGATAATTATCGTCGTAGTGAGCTCATCGTCTAGCTAAGGACCAAACTATCAGACTCAAGTCTGCTACGCCAGTCTACAAGGATTTAAGCCAATCGAGCGACGTCGAGGCTGAACTAAGTCCTACCGACTTCGAATCATGCATTTCTAAGGCAAGCCCTAGTCAAACCTAAACTAAGGCCCAACATACTTCTGATAACCAGTATTCAAACATACAAGTACTCCATTTAGCAAAGAAGGTCCATTGAATAACATAAAGCATGCTCACAGTTACCCGATAATTCTTAGAAATAGGCCGAAAACATGATTTCTAACACTTATGCATGATTTAATAACTATTCAACCCAAATCCGAACTAATCAACATGCATTCATATATTCGAGTTCAATCTAAGAGAAGGAAACCGTAGCCTACCTGTAGGAATATCACACGCGTTCCAAAAATCACTTCTCCGGAGTTTTTCCTTTCCGAATGGCCTCAAAACGTTGATACACTATCAAAATAGAGTTACAACGTTATTACGGTCGTTTAGAAACTAAAATCGCAAGAAACGGAGACGGACCAATTTTTTTGGAATCAAAGCGGGAAAAGTGGGATCCGTGCTGAAAATTCCAGAATTAACCCCAAATATATATCGTAAAAATCTCTCCGGACACGTGTTCCAAGATGGAACACAATTCGGAACGCAAAATGCAGCAAAACCCCAACATGCAAGAAACTCACACATTAATCAACTTAAAAGAAACCTGCAGCAGTGTAAACTAGGAATTTACGCGAATCAGAAAGTGCCCAGCCCTCTTTGAACACTCCACGACATAGCCACGATAATTCCCAACACCTGGGACTTCGAATCACCCAAAACCGAGCTAAAATGAGAGAGAGATGACCAAAACAACAATGCCAAAAACAATTGCTCAAAAAAAAAAAACCTAACAGTCAGGTAACTCGCGGAATTTACCTCAAATCGGGTCCCCAAATCAGATTCCAAGCTCACCAACGCGTTGCCCTCGGAAAATCTCACAACTTAGCCTTTTGAATCGCCCAATTTGGAGTTCTATAGCTCAATATAACAAAATTTTAAAGTTAAACTTAAAGGCTGAAAATTGGGCTTTTATAAGGACGAAGGTGGTCGCTAATAAGCCAAAAATCTGGTCGTTAAAACCCCAAAATCTGGTCATTAAAGGGCTGCACCAGATTTCAGCTTTATCTAGACTCTTCAAAGTCTCCGACGGGTGCTCGGAATCCGTTCGGAACCTGATAAAAATAAAGCAAATATTGTACCCTACCAAAGTCGACATTCCGGACTCAATGGCGCAGTCAAAATTTCCATCAGAGGTCATCTCGATAAAATGTGGGTCCCACTTCCATTTGCCATTTTAAGTCAAAAACCACAAAAAGGCTCGGAAAAAATATCGAAAACCTCAGGACACGAAAGAAGGGTCAAACTAGACCAAACTCGACATTTCGGAGCTAACCGCGCTGACGGAATTCTCATCCGAGCGTGTTTACTCAGAATGTTGACTAAAGTCAAACTTAGCCTTAAACTTAAAGTTAAAACGTCTAATCGCACCAACTCACACTGAAAACTTCGGGAGTTATGTCGACCATGCTACTAGGCTAAAATGACCCCTCCGGAACTGATGGAATCGTCAGAATTGGATTCTGATGTCATCTTCTTGAACTTTTGATCGAAAATGATCGTTCAAGGTTCATAAGCTCCAAAAACACTAACGCTCACACAATAACCAAACGAACGACCAGGTGATCGACCTGTCAGTCCCAGCAAGTCATAAATGACTTGGGATCGCTATAGGAACGCTCTAAACGATGCACAAAAGATAAAACACTAAAAATGACAAGAAGGGTCATTACAAGAACAACACGTAATGGCTGTGTGGGTAGAAACTAAACAAGAGTAAGCAAAATTACAATAACAACATAAGCAAACCAAAACATAAATACAATTAAGGATCCCTCCCAGAACCTGAAAGTCACTAGTACAGAGCTACCAAAAAAACGAGTACAAGTCCCAACAGTGGACCACCAAAACTAGACTGTCTCGAAAAGTAAAAGACAAGTCTTTATATATACAGATGGAGACTGAAATAGTACAAAACGTCGTGTACTCACCCCCGTCTCCAGACCAGAATGCTCCAAACTCGATCAACGCTGGCTACTGGTGCTCGAACCTGCATCACGAAAATAGATGCAGAGCGTAGCATGAGTAGCAAACAACAAGTACCCAGTAGGCATCATAGGCCGACTGAACTAGAAAAGTAAAGCAATATGAAAAGACGGAATCACATTACTAGCAGTCAAGAACGGAAGGCTAAGTAATACTGGAATGAACACGAGTGTAAAAAGATCTAACTAAATTAATATAATAAGCTAACTACACCTAACTGGACTCCCCATAAGCCTAGAAGGCACACTCGTGCGCAAGTTTAAATAAAAACCTGAATGGACACCCATAAGCCTGACGAGTACACAGAATAACTATAACTAAGGAGAATAGAACTCAAGGCCAAAGAACATCGAACCAAATGCTCTAAACCAAATAGTAGAATCTGACGATACGGAGGTCGGGCCTTGAACCGGACGCTCACCAGAATTACACAAATAGCCAATCACAAAATATAAGTAACTGAGGCCGGACCTATAACCGGATGCTCTACATACTTGAGGCCAGACCTCTAATCGGATGCTCTACATAAGTATGTGGATGGTCGAGGCTGGACATTAAATCCGGATACCCGACAAAGATGTCGATATAGCTGCTGAAAGAGTCTTCTATCTATCCATAATCATAAATACCCGTGGAACACCATCCACACTTAGCTAATCAATGTAAATCCTTGAAGCCGAATTGAAAATCAACTTTGAATCGCAGAGCGAAATTCATTGTCACCGACGTAACTCGTGAAGCCGTAACATCGAAGAAATAAGGATATCGTCTAGCTAAGGACCAAACTATCAGACTCAAGTCTGCTACACCAGTCTACAAGGATTTAATCCAGCCGAGCGACGTCGGGGTTAAACTAAGTCCTACCGACTTCGAATCATGCATTTCTAAGGCAAACCATAGTCAAACCTAAACTAAGGCCCATTATACTTCTGATAACCAGTATTCAAACATACAAGTACTCCATATAGCAAAGAAGGTCAATTAACAATAATAAACATGCTCACAGTTACTCGATAATTCTCAAAAAAAGGCCGAAAATATAATTTTTAACACCTATGCATGATCCAATAACTACCCAACCCAAATCCCA
Organism: Solanum sitiens; assembly: GCA_016801875.1. Classification (NCBI taxonomy): domain Eukaryota; kingdom Viridiplantae; phylum Streptophyta; class Magnoliopsida; order Solanales; family Solanaceae; genus Solanum; species Solanum sitiens. Next base: position 8,400,511 of record JABWTJ010000001.1, read on the forward strand.
ACTAATCAACATGCGGAAGGGTCATTTTAGGCTAGTAGCATTGTCAACATGACTCCCGAAGTTTTCAGTGTGAGTTGGTGCAATTAGGCATTTTAACTTTAAGTTTAAGGCTAAGTTTGACTTTAGTCAACATTCTGAGTAAACGCGCTCGGATGAGAATTCCGTCAGCGTGGCTAGCTCCGGAATGTCGAGTTTGGTCTAGTTTGATCCTTCTTTCGTGTACTGAGGTTTTCGATATTTTTCTGAGCCTTTTTGTGGTTTTTGACTTAAAATGGCCAATGAAAGTGGGACCCACATTTTTCCGAGCCCTTTTGTGATTTCTGATGTCATCTTCTTGAACTTTTGATTGAAACGGTTCATAAGCTCCAAAAATACTAAAGCTCACACAATAACCAAACGAACGACCAGGTGACTGATCTGTCAGTCCCAGCAAGGCATAAATGACATGGGATCACTATAGGAATGCTCTAAACGATGCACAGAAGATAAAACAGTAAAAATGACAAGAAAGGTCATTACATGAGGCTCGTCCCTATCCTGGGCCAGTGTTGCGGCCCTACCTCGCGTGCGAGGCATCCTCCAATAGACTCATATCACATTATCTTTCAACGCGAATCTAGTCGACGATAGATTTGTTTCACCTTTTTCGTCCTTGCAATAATTATTATATGATAAACAAATTATCAACAATATGATCATTTTGTTGGTCTATTCCTATTATACAAGTCTATCTTCATTTTGTACAACACCACATATCCACCAAGAAATATGGTTCTCAGATCACCCACCCAGCCAGAACATGATTTTTGATTTGCTAATCATTATTCACTGATAGAGACAAGGCACTATATATACTCGATGAAATTAAAAACCAGTCTTACGATTCTTCTACTTTTCTTGATCAGCAACACAACACAATACTCCTCATAAAAGTATATATATTCATCTTCAAGAAGAAAGATAACAACATTCCAGGATTTTTCAGATAGGAAATCATCATTGCTTTCAAAGTTGATGACCTTTGTACTATTACTATATAACAACAAGAAGAAGAAAAAAGTGCTTGCTAGTTGCTAACCTCCATCTAATCGTATATACAGAGCAAAAAAATTCCATCAGATGGAGGAAGAAAAAAGAAGAAAGCCACGAGGTTCCTACACATTCAACTATGAACCGAAAAGACTGCAAAAAGGCTTCCAATTATCTTATGAGATGCATCTCATGGAATACATTGTGACAGGTGAGTCTACTGCAGGCGCATCACCATACACCCTGGCATGATCACTCTCCAGGCCATAGTCCATCATTGGACGGTACTCAAGATCCTCATCATGATCGTACACAAATTCTGGCATTCCAATCTCATTCCTCCTCACATGTTCCCACAGATAATCAACCCTGCTCACATACCTCAATTTCCCATATAACCTGTTCCACATAACTCCCAATTAGATTTCTCCCTTGTCAATTTACAGATTATATTATAGAAAGATTTACTATTTGTTTGAAAATTGGATTAATTCTAAAATAGGTTTCAAAAAAATGTATGTGTCTTAGATTGACATTCTTACCCTCCGCTGAAGATGAAGCGACCAAATGTGGCAAGGAAGAGCCTGGCTTGAAGGCCAGGGTGAAGAAAGTAAACAGCCTCCAGATTCTCTCGGACTTTCACCGGAATCGCATCGTAGAACGATCGTAAAGCTGATACTCCGGGAAAATTCTCGCTTTTCTCCACATCGGTGTGAACGTACACCACGGCGAACGGCCTTTTCTCAAGTTCCGGAAAGATCTTCTCCGCTAAATACTTGTTCACAACTTCAACACTCAGATTTCTAGCTGATTATCCACAATCAAAAACAAATGCACAATTCAGACCAAAAACTCAACAGGAATAATCAAGAAAACGAATAAAAAAATTGGTTACCAGGAAAGAATTTTCCGATGATGCGCAAAATTTTGCGGCCACGTTTATCTCTGCCTTGGATCTTGAAGATTTCGAGTTTCTCAATAAGCTGTTCTTGTTCAACTTCTGTAAACATGGTTTTTAGAATTTCGATTAGAGAATACTGTTGCGAAAGCAAAACGCTACGTTTGGGATGAGATATGTGAAAGAAGGGCGGAGAGGATTTATATAGTGAATGAGGAAAGGAGAAGATGGGCGGTGGGATGAAAGAGAAATGTTATCCATTTAGGGAGGAGGAGAGGAATATTAGGGGAATATTCGTAAGGATCTTCCGTTTTGTAGGTGGGACCCATTTCTTTTCCTTGTGTTTATCATTGAGACACTCCCCGTGATCCACTGGATCACTCGTGGGACCCGTTCTTTCGGATTTTGGATCAGTTATGTGCCCTCCTTTTTTTTTTTTTTCTTTACCTTTATTCCCTACTATTATTACAGTCCATTATTTCTAGACTAGAGGGTATTAATGTATAATCATATGATCTATTATTAATTAGATGACACAATTCTCGTTTATCGAAAAAATTATTGTCTTAGTTAACAGTAATTAAGTTTCGGGAAAGTCCTTTAGTCAGAATTGTTTTTTACCTATATTATTTGGCCGTTTTGAAATTTATTTTTTTTTAATTTTAATATATGTTAATTAAAAAATATATTAATTCATTTTAAAATACAAGAAAATATATTATTTTTTTTAAATTTCTGACAAAATTTTCCTAGCATTTATCATTATCCGTAGGTTTATTTCTTATTAATTGAACACCAAATACAAAACTAGAAATTGTTAAAGATAAAAGAGGCTACTAGACTTGTGATTTTCTTGTGCCTTTTTATCTTCTTAAAAGACTTTTTTCTTGAATTATTACTTATTAGTTTGCAGAGGTATTATTTAATTAATAATTAATGTTTTTTAGTTTAAAGAGTATTTTGAAATTTAATGAGATTTATTTAATTATATTAAATTACTGTATCTTACTAATTTATATATTATATTTATTAAATTCACACATAAAAATAATTATTGTTATAAAATACAATGAATGTATTAAAAATCAAAATAATTATATCTTACTAAATTATATCTCGTATTTATCAGATTATTATAAAAAAAATCTTTATACACATTACAATGCATGTGTATGATTCATTATAATATTTCTTCAGATTAAATGATCCATTGTAAAATAAATTTAATGATCCATTGTAAAAATAAGTTCATTATTCATAATATTAGTTGCTTCTTAATAATCAGATATTATTCTTTATGTCTTTACTAAAAAAAAAAATTATGTATAATCGTGAGATAATAAATTATATAAGCAATATAGAAACTTCTTGAAATCATATAAAAATGGCTTCTCATTTAAAATTGTGAATTGATTGTTGATCTTCTCGAGATTCATTATGTTGGACTATAAAATACGTAGATATAGAAGGGTCTCGTAAGTTTCTGAGTTATGAAATATTTCCTCCAAATCATATTAATTGAATTTGTAAAAGAATGCATACTCATTAACAAAAACAATGAAGGACATAATTTAAAGGGATGAAAGTTCGAAATATATCTAAACTTTGATTGAAATTGTTATAACATTATCGAACATTGGAAAGGACCTTTTGCAGTATTTAATAGTGTTTTTTTTAAGATATATATGTGCTCAAGTGGACATCAGAAATATTGCATCATTATAAATAGTATATGTCCACATGAGCACGATATGCCTTTAAAATACACTATTATATAGTGCATAGATAAAAGGTACTCCATAGATTTTGATATCGTAACAACAAATTCAATCAAAATTGGAGTATTTTCAAACCCTTTTTCCCTAATTTAAACCATAAAATTTCAATATTGCCCGTTGTGGAATCATAATATTAGTGTAGTTTATGTTTTTTTTTTTTAAATATTAGTATAGTTTATCTCTTAGAAAATATAAAATTGCAATAAATAAGAGGACAAATATAAAAAAAAATTAAACATCCATCTTGAATTTTGAACAATGTAAAAAACCTAAAAAGATCAACTAATATGGAATAGAGGAAGTAACTTTAGTCGAGTCTGTGGTTCATCCCAAATTTCTCGAGTCGCTGCAAGCGTCTCACTTTTAATCATGTCTCGCAGTTTGATTTGCTCTTTTATTGGGTTCGATTATTGCTCCCATACAATTGTTACTCTCTCGATTTATTTTTATTAGTATTATCAAGTCAAATATTTTAGTATGTTAAAATGACAATGTTAAAATGATAATCATTTTATCAATTTTTATCAAGTCAAACACTAAAATAAAATATTTTATTCTAGCATATTAAAACAATGTTAATCATTTTAACTGTACCACATAATTGTTACTCTCTCGATTTAGAATGGCGTTGATAAGAAATCCCACGAGAATAAAAATATTTTATTCTAGCATTGATAAAAATATTTTATTCTAGTATTAAGTCTTATTTAATGCTAGAATAAAAGACAAGAAAAAATAATTTTTTTTTTAATATGTTAAAATGATAAGAATATTTTTTTTAAGAAATAAATAACGAGTAAAAATAATTCGAAAAGTTAATTCTATATTTAAGCATATAGAGCATCTGATTAATCATAGACCACTTGACTAATTGGTGAAACAACTCTCATGTTCATAATGAAATAGTAATAACGCACGCACTCATATATTATTATATCACATATACAACAAACAATCTTAGAATAGTATTAGAAGAAGGCCTATTGTTCAAACTTATAAGAAGAAATTAATTTCTTGAAATAAAGTATGATGTATATAAATAACCTTCACCAATAAAATTACGAAAGAAATATTGGTCACCGTCTCAAACGTATGTGCTAATTTTATTTTATTTTTAATCATTTGATTGGCACAATCTAGGGTATACTGCAAGAGTAAGTTTGTCTCTTCATAACAAAATTCCATTTAATAAGAGAAATTTGTTAAATAAAACTAATAAAATAATAAACACTTTTGTATTCTTTGGAAGTAGTGGGTATAATAATTAAGTAAATGTTGCACAAACTTTATACGAGTGGATTGTAATTTGCCCATAGTATTGTACTATAAACCAATGACAGAAAATCACCCACCATACTTTGATCCAAATCGAACGGATATATCAACTAGGAGGATTAACCTCGAAGAAGAAGAGAAAGAAGAAGAAGAAGAAAATAGCTAAGGAAGAACAGAGTAAAAGATAGAAGAGAAGATCTTATCATATCATTCAATCCCTTAACAATTGTATTACATTTGTATTTATAGAATTGAAATGGAAGCTAAAGCTAAGCTAATGAAATAACTGCTTCTAACAAATTTTAGCAACAGTGAACAGTAATAACTGTTTTTAACAGTAACTACTTTTTAATATTCCTAGTAATCTCAGCATTGTATCAATACCCCCCAATGGAAACCACCCTTGTCCTCAAGAGTGAAATGCAGGGAACCTATGCTGCAGCTCATATAGGAACTCCTGTAGCCTGAGAAGCATCCAAGCCAGACCATTGAACTAAGACTTGACACACAGCCTTATTACCTTTTTTGATCATCCTTCTCTCCAATATCGACTCAGGAATGGGACAATAAGGACTTGAAAGATGTAAAATAGGGGGATGATTAATGACTGTAGGCACCTCATAACACTTTTTAAGCTGGGAAACATGAAACACCGGATGAATAAGGACATCAGCAGGTAAAAGTAATCTGTAAGCTACTGCACCAACTCTAGAAAGGACCAAGTAAGGACCAAAATATTTTGCAGCAAGCTTGTTGAAGGGCCTTGAAGCCACTGAAATTTGTCTGTAAGGTTGCAACTTCAAGTAAACCCAATCTCCCTCCATAAATTGTCTATCAGACCTGTGTTTGTTAGCTTTATCTCTCATGCTTTGTTGTGCTCTAGCTAAATGAAACTTGAGCAGTGCTATCACAGCCTCCCTAGCCTCCAAGGATCTATCAACCATGTCATTAGAAGACTCACCAGCTAAATAAGGCAAGTGGATTGGTGGTTTCTGACCATACAAAACTTCAAAAGGTGTACATTTCAAAGTAGAGTGGTATGTGGTGTTGTACCACCATTCAGCAAGTGGTAGTTGAGTAGCCCAAGTATGAGGACTATCAGAGCAAAAACATCTCAAATATGTCTCCAATGTTCTGTTAAGAACCTCTGTCTGACCATCAGTCTGAGGATGGTATGCTGTCGATTTATGTAGTAAGACCCCCTGTAATGTAAATAACTCTTGCCAAAAAGAACTCAAAAAAATGGGATCCCTGTCGCTTACTATAGAAGCTGGCATACCATGCAATTTGAAAACATTGTCCAAAAAACATTGAGCTACAGATTCAGCAGTGTAAGGGTGTGCAATAGCAATGAAATGACCAGATTTACTAAATCTATCCACCACCACCAAAATGACATTCTTCCCTTTCGATTTAGGAAGACCTTCAATGAAATCTAAACTGATATCAATCCAAACACCATCAGGAATAGGTAATGGTTGAAGTAGTCCAGGGTAAGCTGCTGCATCATACTTATGCCTTTGACAAATATCACATTTCTGAATAAAAGTTCTAATGTCAGCTGCCAATGACTTCCAGTAAAAAAGAGATTGTAGCCTCTTAATAGTTGCATCCATGCCTGCATGACCACCTTGTGGTGTTGAATGCCACAACTGAATAATGGTCTGTCTTAACTGCAAATCAGACCCTACTACTAGCCTGCCTTTCCACCTTAGCTGAGAACCAATCCAGGTATAGAATTTATAAGGCCTTGCTTGCAACTTAAGAATAACAGCTTGCAACTCAGCATCAGTTGTCCATGTTAGGCTAATTCTCTCCAAAAGTGTATCATTGGGAGTTAGGAGTGAAATAGCCAACAACTCAGCACTTTGATTTCTTGATAAAGCATCAGCAGCCTTATTGTCAGTCCCTTTCTTGAACTCAATAGTAAAATCAAAGGCCATCAATTTAGAAATACCAGCAATCTGAAAATCAGTGTGAATATTTTGTTCAAGGAGGTGTTTGATACAATGCTGAGATTACTAGGAATATTAAAAAGTAATAACTGTTTTTATAAAAAATCTACAACAAACTGAAGATGTTAGAACATATCAGGCTGAGTTTGATAGGTTGTTGAATGGTGTTAATTTGTCAAACGAAAATGCTATCAGCTGTTTTTTGGGAGGGTTAAAAACTGAGCTCAACAAGGCTGTTAGAATGCGAGCACCCAAAACCTTAATGCAAGCTTATAAGTTAGCTAAGTTGCAGGAAGAGGTTTTTGATGCTCAAGCTAAGTCTTGGGGAATTAGTAGAAACAGCAGGAATCAGATTGGTATTCTTCCTACTCCATCTAGGTTTCAGGGTGTACAAAAACCTACTTTTTCTAGCACAAATGTCAAGAAACATTATGAACCAAATGCTAACAAATTCAATACGGGTAATACTGGTAGAAGGTTATTGACTGCTGCTGAGATGGATGAGAAAAGGGCTAAAAGATTGTGTTTCTTGTGTGATGAAAAGTATGTACCTGGGCATGTTTGTAAATCCAAGAAACAGTTGTATTTGGTTGAAGTTCTGGAAGATGGGGAGGTAATCATGGAGGAAGAAGTGTTAGAAGTGGATGAGTGCATGACAATTTCCTTACAAGCATTTACTGGAAGTACAGGTTATCAAACAATTAGAGTAACTGGATACCATGAAAATTAACCATTACAGGTGCTTATTGACACAGGTAGTACTCATAATTTCATTGATGAGTCAATGGCAAGGAAGTTAGGGTGTAAAGCTTTGCCTATACATGAGCAATCAGTAAGTGTCGCTGATGGTAGGAAGGTTCAAACTGTTGCAGTGTGTAAGAATTTGAAGTGGTTACTGCAGGGTACAACTTTTTCTTCTGATTTCCTATTACTACCATTAGGAAATGTTGATATAGTGTTGGGTGTGCAGTGATTAAACACTTTGGGAAGGATTTTGTTTGACTTCAAAAATAGAACTATTGAGTTTGTGCACTTGGGAAGAAAACATGTTTTAAGGGGAGCCAGTAGCCAAATCAAGACCACCAAGGCCAAATCCTAGAACAAAAAGAGTGATGAATCAGTTCAGGTTTTCATGCTTACCTTGGTGACTGATGCAACCTCTGTTTGGCAATGCAACAGTATACAAGTAAATCAAGGTACTGATATTCATCCTACCTTAACTGTTTTGATGGAACAGTACAAATGCATCTTTGATATACCTACTACGTTGCCCCCTCATAGAGGCATCTTTGATCATAACATACCACTCATTGACTCAGCTACTCCTGTTAACAAAAGGCCTTATAGATATCCAGGAATGAAGAAAGATATTATTGAGAAACTAGTACAGGAAATGCTAGATCAAGGTGTGATACAACCTAGTTCTAGTCCCTATGCATCACCTGTAGTCCTTGTTGGGAAGAAAGATGGGAGTTGGAGGCTTTGTGTAGACTATAGAGATCTGAACAAACTGACAGTAAAGGACAAGTTTCCTATTCCTATCATTGAGGATTTGTTAGATGAATTAGGAGGAGCTGAAGTGTTTTCTAAGATTGATCTTAGAGCTGGTTACCACCAATTAAGAATGAAGGAAACAGATACATATAAGACAGCTTTTAAAACTCATGAAGGACACTACGAATTTCTGGTTATGCCATTTGGTCTTACAAATGCACCTTCTTCATTTCAGAGTCTTATGAATGCTGTATTCAAACCACTCCTTAGGAGGTCGGTACTGGTTTTTTTTGATGATATATTGGTGTACAGCAAGGATATGTCAACTCATGTGAACCATTTACAAGCTGTGTTTGATTTAATGAAGCAACATCAGTTGTTTGCCAAAGGTTCTAAGTGTGCTTTTGGGGTACCTGAGGTAGAGTACCTAGGTCATTTCATCAGTGCAAAAGGGGTAGCTACTGATCCTAAGAAGATTTCTGCAGTACAGGCTTGGTCTGTACCTACAAATATCAAACAACTGAGAGGGTTTCTTGGTTTAACAGGATATTATAGGAGGTTCATTCTGAATTTTGGATCCATTGCTAAGCCTCTCAATGAATTATTAAAGAAGGATAAGTTTGTGTGGAATGAGGATGCCACTACAGCTTTTCATGTTCTCAAAGATGCACTAGTGTCTGCACCTGTCTTAGCATTACCAGACTATGATAAACCATTCATAATTGAGACTGATGCAAGTGGTTCAGGAATTGGTGCTGTCTTAATGCAGCAAGGGCATCCAATTGCCTATATCAGTAAATCATTGGCACCTAGACATCAGGCTATGTGTGTATATGATAGGGAGCTGTTAGCCATCATATTTGCAGTTACTAAGTGGTCTCATTATCTGTTAGGAAGACATTTCACTGTGAGAACTGATCAAAAGGCACTAAAACACCTCCTTGAACAAAATATTCACATTGATTTTCAGATTGCTGGTATTTCTAAATTGATGGCCTTTGATTTTACTATTGAGTTCAAGAAAGGGACTGACAATAAGGCTGCTGATGCTTTATCAAGAAATCAAAGTGCTGAGTTGTTGGCTATTTCACTCCTAACTCCCAATGATACACTTTTGGAGAGAATTAGCCTAACATGGACAACTGATGCTGAGTTGCAAGCTGTTATTCTTAAGTTGCAAGCAAGGCCTTATAAATTCTATACCTGGATTGGTTCTCAGCTAAGGTGGAAAGGCAGGCTAGTAGTAGGGTCTGATTTGCAGTTAAGACAGACCATTATTCAGTTGTGGCATTCAACACCACAAGGTGGTCATGCAGGCATGGATGCAACTATTAAGAGGCTACAATCTCTTTTTTACTGGAAGTTATTGGCAGCTGACATTAGAACTTTTATTCAGAAATGTGATATTTGTCAAAGGCATAAGTATGATGCAGCAGCTTACCCTGGACTACTTCAACCATTACCTATTCCTGATGGTGTTTGGATTGATATCAGTTTAGATTTCATTGAAGGTCTTCCTAAATTGAAAGGGAAGAATGTCATTTTGGTGGTGGTGGATAGATTTAGTAAATCTGGTCATTTCATTGCTATTGCACACCCTTACACTGCTGAATCTGTAGCTCAATGTTTTTTGGACAATGTTTTCAAATTGCATGGTATGCCAGCTTCTATAGTAAGCGACAGGGATCCCATTTTTTTGAGTTCTTTTTGGCAAGAGTTATTTACATTACAGGGGGTCTTACTACATAAATCGACAGCATACCATCCTCAGACTGATGGTCAGACAGAGGTTCTTAACAGAACATTGGAGACATATTTGAGATGTTTTTGCTCTGATAGTCCTCATACTTGGGCTACTCAACTACCACTTGCTGAATGGTGGTACAACACCACATACCACTCTACTTTGAAATGTACACCTTTTGAAGTTTTGTATGGTCAGAAACCACCAATCCACTTGCCTTATTTAGCTGGTGAGTCTTCTAATGACATGGTTGATAGATCCTTGGAGGCTAGGGAGGCTGTGATAGCACTGCTCAAGTTTCATTTAGCTAGAGCACAACAAAGCATGAGAGATAAAGCTAACAAACACAGGTCTGATAGACAATTTATGGAGGGAGATTGGGTTTACTTGAAGTTGCAACCTTACAGACAAATTTCAGTGGCTTCAAGGCCCTTCAACAAGCTTGCTGCAAAATATTTTGGTCCTTACTTGGTCCTTTCTAGAGTTGGTGCAGTAGCTTACAGATTACTTTTACCTGCTGATGTCCTTATTCATCCGGTGTTTCATGTTTCCCAGCTTAAAAAGTGTTATGAGGTGCCTACAGTCATTAATCATCCCCCTATTTTACATCTTTCAAGTCCTTATTGTCCCATTCCTGAGTCGATATTGGAGAGAAGGATGATCAAAAAAGGTAATAAGGCTGTGTGTCAAGTCTTAGTTCAATGGTCTGGCTTGGATGCTTCTCAGGCTACTTAGGAGTTCCTATATGAGCTGCAGCATAGGTTCCCTGCATTTCACTCTTGAGGACAAGGGTGGTTTCCATTGGGGGGTATTGATACAATGCTGAGATTACTAGGAATATTAAAAAGTAGTTACTGTTAAAAACAGTTATTACTGTTCACTGTTGCTAAAATTTGTTAGAAGCAGTTATTTCATTAGCTTAGCTTTAGCTTCCATTTCAATTCTATAAATACAAATGTAATACAATTGTTAACGGATTGAATGATATGATAAGATCTTCTCTTCTATCTTTTACTCTGTTCTTCCTTAGCTATTTTCTTCTTCTTCTTCTTTCTCTTCTTCTTCGAGGTTAATCCTCCTAGTTGATATATCCGTTCGATTTGGATCAGTGTTTTAGTGCCTTTTGATCAGTTCTCACAGTGAAATGTCTTCCTAACAGATAATGAGACCACTTAGTAACTGCAAATATGATGGCTAACAGCTCCCTATCATATACACACATAGCCTGATGTCTAGGTGCCAATGACTTACTGATATAGGCAATTGGATGCCCTTGCTGCATTAAGACAGCACCAATTCCTGAACCACTTGCATCAGTCTCAATTATGAATGGTTTATCATAGTCTGGTAATGCTAAGACAGGTGCAGACACTAGTGCATCTTTGAGAACATGAAAAGCTGTAGTGGCATCCTCATTCCACACAAACTTATCCTTCTTTAATAATTCATTGAGAGGCTTAGCAATGGATCCAAAATTCAGAATGAACCTCCTATAATATCCTGTTAAACCAAGAAACCCTCTCAGTTGTTTGATATTTGTAGGTACAGACCAAGCCTGTACTGCAGAAATCTTCTTAGGATCAGTAGCTACCCCTTTTGCACTGATGAAATGACCTAGGTACTCTACCTCAGGTACCCCAAAAGCACACTTAGAACCTTTGGCAAACAACTGATGTTGCTTCATTAAATCAAACACAGCTTGTAAATGGTTCACATGAGTTGACATATCCTTGCTGTACACCAATCTATCATCAAAAAAAACCAGTACCGACCTCCTAAGGAGTGGTTTGAATACAGCATTCATAAGACTCTGAAATGAAGAAGGTGCATTTGTAAGACCAAATGGCATAACCAGAAATTCGTAGTGTCCTTCATGAGTTTTAAAAGCTGTCTTATATGTATCTGTTTCCTTCATTCTTAATTGGTGGTAACCAGCTCTAAGATCAATCTTAGAAAACACTTCAGCTCCTCCTAATTCATCTAATAAATCCTCAATGATAGGAATAGGAAACTTGTCCTTTACTGTCAGTTTGTTCAGATCTCTATAGTCTACACAAAGCCTCCAACTCCCATCTTTCTTCCCAACAAGGACTACAGGTGATGCATAGGGACTAGAACTAGGTTGTATCACACCTTGATCTAGCATTTCCTGTACTAGTTTCTCAATAATATCTTTCTTCATTCCTGGATATCTATAAGGCCTTTTGTTAACAGGAGTAGCTGAGTCAATGAGTGGTATGTTATGATCAAAGATGCCTCTATGAGGGGGCAACGTAGTAGGTATATCAAAGATGCATTTGTACTGTTCCATCAAAACAGTTAAGGTAGGATGAATATCAGTACCTTGATTTACTTGTATACTGTTGCATTGCCAAACAGAGGTTGCATCAGTCACCAAGGTAAGCATGAAAACCTGAACTGATTCATCACTCTTTTTGTTCAAGGATTTGGCCTTGGTGGTCTTGATTTGGCTACTGGCTCCCCTTAAAACATGTTTTCTTCCCAAGTGCACAAACTCAATAGTTCTATTTTTGAAGTCAAACAAAATCCTTCCCAAAGTGTTTAACCACTGCACACCCAACACTATATCAACATTTCCCAATGGTAGTAATAGGAAATCAGAAGAAAAAGTTGTACCCTGCAGTAACCACTTCAAATTCTTACACACTGCAACAGTTTGAACCTTCCTACCATCAGCGACACTTACTGATTGCTCATGTATAGGCAAAGCTTTACACCCTAACTTCCTTGCCATTGACTCATCAATGAAATTATGAGTACTACCTGTGTCAATAAGCACCTGTAATGGTTGTTTTTCATGGTATCCAGTTACTCTAATTGTTTGATAACCTGTACTTCCAGTAAATGCTTGTAAGGAAATTGTCATGCACTCATCCACTTCTAACACTTCTTTCTCCATGATTACCTCCCCATCTTCCAGAACTTCAACCAAATACAACTGTTTCTTGGATTTACAAACATGCCCAGGTACATACTTTTCATCACACAAGAAACACAGTCTTTTAGCCCTTTTCTCATCCATCTCAGCAGCAGTCAATAACCTTCTACCAGTATTACCCGTATTGAATTTGTTAGCATTTGGTTCATAATGTTTCTTGACATTTGTGCTAGAAAAAGTAGGTTTTTGTACACCCTGAAACCTAGATGGAGTAGGAAGAATACCAATCTGATTCCTTCTATTTCTACTAATTCCCCAAGACTTAGCTTGAGCATCAAAAACCTCTTCCTGCAACTTAGCTAACTTATAAGCTTGCATTAAGGTTTTGGGTGCTTGCATTCTAACAGCCTTGTTGAGCTCAGTTTTTAACCCTCCCAAAAAACAGCTGATAGCATTTTCGTTTGACAAATTAACACCATTCAACAACCTATCAAACTCAGCCTGATATGTTCTAACATCTTCAGTTTGTTGTAGATTTTTTATAGCTTCCATGGAATCTTCAAATTCCTCCCCAAATCTTTCATTAACAGCCAACACATACTCAGACCAAGAAGGATCTACAACTGAGTTCCTAGACTTCAAGTATGATCTATGCCAAGCAATAGCTTCACCATCCAAATGGTTAGAAGCTACTCTTACCCTCTGATCATATGGAACTTCATCCATGGCAAAAAATTGATCCACCTTATACAACCATGCTCTTAAATCCGATCCCAAAAATCTAGGAAAATCAAGTTTAGAACATCGGGTAAGAAATTTACCATTAGAATTTTGGAGATCCCCAGTTGTATTGCAAAACCCTTGTGCTCTGTCTCCACCCACAGATGATTCTGCTCTATTCTGATCCATTTCTTTGCCCTTTTGTTTCGCATTTCCTAGGGCTTGCTTGATCTCCATTAATTCCTTATCTGTCTGTACATTTCTATCATTAATATTCACCATACCTTCCATCAACTTCTGCAATTGTTCCTGAATCTGAGACAATTTTCCCTCCATTTCCTCTGAAGATCTGTCTTGATTTTTGTCTCGAACAACCATGATTTCTCAGCCAGGACCAGCAGCTCTGATACCAATTGATCCAAATCGAACGGATATATCAACTAGGAGGATTAACCTCGAAGAAGAAGAGAAAGAAGAAGAAGAAGAAAATAGCTAAGGAAGAACAGAGTAAAAGATAGAAGAGAAGATCTTATCATATCATTCAATCCCTTAACAATTGTATTACATTTGTATTTATAGAATTGAAATGGAAGCTAAAGCTAAGCTAATGAAATAACTGCTTCTAACAAATTTTAGCAACAGTGAACAGTAATAACTGTTTTTAACAGTAACTACTTTTTAATATTCCTAGTAATCTCAGCATTGTATCATACTTCTCCTTATTTTTTTCATGAATTATCACACTAATCTAATGTGTCAGCCAAGATCACAATTCACTGGCTCAGTCAATCATCTGTTTTTCATTTTAGGGTAAAACTGAGGTAAGAACGAGCATATTAAATCAATTGTTATTGATTAAGAAATTATTGTCTCAAGTTTAATAGTGATAGTTATTGGTTTTTCTTTTAGTTTGAGGATTTACTATAGCTGATAATCAATAATTGATTTTAGATTTGAAGAATAATTTGTTTGATACTAGTATATATAAAGTTACATTAACACCGTTAGCATAAATTTATTTTTTGAGAGATAATTAATGATGTTGTTGCAAATTGCATTAGAGAAATGATTCATGCCAATTGCGAAGCAAGTTGATTTATATTCAATTTAAGGCACTAGCGAGTTGAATAGGCTATTATGTTTGAATAATTCAAAGTCAAGAAAAGAAAACTCAATTAGAAGAAAAAGAAAAGACAGAAAAGTTAAAGCATATGCCAAATAAATACATAAATTAGTAAAAGTAAGCACTAATTTCCCTACCATTAGTAAGTTGTTAACCACTTTTATTAGTCTTGGTCCCTAATTAACCTGCATTTTCTAATACGTTATTCTAATAGATAATAATTAAACAAAGCCAAAAAGCTCTACAACATAAGAAATGGAAAATGATGAAACATCAAATTATCATATTGGATATTTTCAATCATATGGAATTAATCATAACCAAATTGGCAAATACTGCTTTAGCACGATTATATTTTAGAGCCCTCTTGTTCTATCTTTATTTCATCAAATGAGAAGTTAGAATAAGTAGTCAATTTTGGTTTATAAATACAAAAAAAAAATATAACACAACTAGGTTACAATATTTTCATGGTGCTCTCGTGCACGGGTTCCCCTTCTTTGTCCAAGATTGACAACTTTAAACGGAAGATCTCTCAATCAAAGGGGTAGAAGGTTCGCAACCCCTTTTTCCATCGAATTTATCGTATAAAATTTGTGTTTGTATGATTTATTTTTTATTTTTTTATGTTTGCGAGAAATTTCATGCCACGAGTTCGAGTTTGCTGAGCGGAAGCTAGTAACTTTGTTTGGATGATTGTTTGTTTCATGTATTAAATTATTTTGTTAAATATAACATTTCAATGTGTCATTATATAATGTCATATTTGAACAATTTGAAAGATGAATTCACCAGAAAATCAAAGTACATTAGAGTTATTACAAAATTATAGAGTGAAGAGTAAAATGAGTAATAAATAAGATAAAATGAGAGAAAGAGTAAAAAAAACACCATCCCGTCGAATAAAACTTCACATAAAATGAGATTTTTACTTTACTTAACAAGTTAACGATACAACAAAATTTAAGCAACCGTTAAAACAAATATTGTTTTAAATGACAATGTAAATACACAACATAATATAGATAACAACAATCAACCTTCCAAACAATGCAAGTATAATATTCTAAATTCAGAGTTACAGATGCAAATTTGGATCTAATTTACAATCCTCATCTTTTATATTCCAGTTTACTCAACGTCTAGTTTGTGTTTTCCATTAAAAAAATGACGACTGTTTTAGTGCAAATAGTCAGGAAGAGTTTACTAACCTTTTGTATTAAGTTTGGTTTAAGCTATATGGCTTATGGTAAGGACGAGTCGGTGTAATAATTATGTCCCACATCGGAGAGATGAAGACAACGTTCCAGAAAGGAGGCATATAATAAGAGATAGCAGAAACTGTGGAAAAGTTATCTTTGCGCTTGGGGCAATGACGCAGCTAGTGAGGTTCTAACCGAGGCGCGTCTATTGCTGGTTGAAAACTATTTCCAAACCCCCTCTTCGGCCTGGGTTCGCCTGTGGCCGTCGAGAATTTTTGAAAGGGCTTCCCTTCTGGGTTAAGCCCTCCAATTCTAGTCTAATTTTTTCTTACTAAATATATTTTCAATCTTATGAATCGTTTCAAAACCATGGTAATCATATGGAAGATAATGCAACTGCAATTGATAATGAGGTAGCTACACCGGGTATATATCACGGAACGTCCACAAATATGCTCTGATACAATTTGGTAGCAAACGAGACACAACACTCTAGAAACAGCAAACGAGACACAAGGAACCACTCTAAAAACAAGGCAACAGGAAATGAAAACAAAGGAGAAGAGAAACTGGACATTGAAAGAAAAACGGAATAAGTGGTAAATGGAAGGAACAACAAAACAGATATCTTTATTATACCCAATCATATTGGCTTTACAATGAATGATATTTAAGCAAAGCTTTTGTGTGACATCACTCCTCTAAGCTGGCTAACAAACTCTAGCAAAGGTGTGAAACTAAAATGAGAAGTTAACTGTATTAATATACTTCAACTATACCAAATGCAGCAAAATTGCAATAAACAATTGTAAATTGCTATCATTCAGTATGCTCTAAGCAAAACGACCAAAACTTCAAAAATAACGTCATTACGATCTCTTGATACAACTTTAGTGAAGGTATTTTTAAGCATGGAGCTACGAAAAAGCCAAGCGCTTTGCCTGATGATGAAAAGCTCTACAAGTACCAAACATGGCTAAATACACTGCTAGCTCGAAAATTCCTCCCCCATTGAATTAGGAGGTATATGATCTGATTCCTCATCTTTGTTTGACATGTTTCTTTGAAGCGGCACGAGATGACTGTTGGAAGACTGGACTATATGTGTGTTGCTGAATAATATTGATTAGAACAAAAGTATTTGCAGCCAAGAACAGCAAACCTGCCACCCAGAGTTGAAGAAAGACATTCTTTCCTTCAAATTCAAGCAAATAACCCCACAATAACCAGTGACCCTGAGCTGCCATCCACAACAAGATGCAGACCAATCCTTTTCCTCTGAGCTTCATGTTGGTCCATGGCAGGATTAGTGGCAAGAGACAGAAGAACCAAACAAAGTATTGAGCAGTCATAACCTGTCAGAGGAAAAGAACGTTATCTTTGCTAAAGGAAAATCAAGCTAATATTCACTGATTCTCAACATAAAAAAATAATCAAGCCTTGCTGACAAACCTTGTTAAATGCGACAAATGCCACAGTCTGCACAAAGAAGCAAAATGGAAAATCTTGGGCAAAGCGGAAAACAAGAACTAGCTGCACCATAATTTGAGGCAGAAATGAGACGAGCTTTTCCAAGTTTGATAACTCGTGTTCATAGTGCAGATATATATGGTAGAAATAAATTGAAAAATTGTGCCTTGGGTCTGTACGTGTGAGATGATAGAGCAGTGCTTCATGCAAGAAGTCCCAGCCATATAAAAAGAAGAAAATCCCGGTAAGGAGAAAGAACAAAGCTCCAGAAATAAGCCCAAACATTATCCTCCTCCAGGTAAAAAGGCTTGCTAAAAAGTTGCATATACAACAAGGATCCATAAACTTTTTACAGCTGGAAGTCTGCTGTGACTTGCTTTTTCTAGAACTCCAATTCACAAGAGCAGGTTTTGTACCATACTGGAAGAACAAGGGATCAAGAACTAAAACGATTGGAAGAGCATAAATTATTGGATAGATCCTCATGTGGACGACAAGCCCATACCAAAATGCAGCTTGTACTAAACGACCTGATCAGGGAAACATCACCAAAATCAATAGAGCGTGAAGATTTATAACTTTCAAAGAAAAAATGAAACCACAGTTCCCACTAACCCAAGTGGAAATACAGTTATCTGACCCAAAATATCGGAGGATTCTTGGAAAATTCTCAATTAAAAAGAGTTTGTTGTTTAACCCTATAAAGTTCCAGAGTTAACATTCTCGGTTTCTACTTTCCCTTTAAACTAGAGGTTCACTATAACTTCAAATTGCATAATAACTATGAAAAGAAACAGAGGTATATTCAGGGCAAATCTTGTTTCATGCTTTATTGGAGAAATCAAGTAAAAGAAGAATATTCAGCTTACATTGATTGGTTGCTTAAACCTCATTCACTGTCCGATAATTTTGGGTTGGGCCTATACACCTAACCCTGTGGAGGAGTGGGAGAAAGACTCAATCTTGATCGGTGTTCAATGAGAATACCTTCTTTTTTACAGTTTCATCACTTAAATCATGATTCCCCTAAATACTTCCCCTTCCATATGCCCCACTCTTTACAGTCATTTACATTGCCCCAATGATAATTAAGGTAGATTAAGGAGACAGGAACCATTTTGAAAGAGATAATAACAGAGAACGTAACAGTAGGGAAATAAACTTACAATGAACAAGAAAAGTTTAGGAGTAAGTTCTCAACATAACAATACTAAATGTAATTAAAAGGTACTGGAAGTTTTACCATTCATTAGACATAGAATAATCCAAAGGATTATGGCGCAGATGATGGGCTCACAATTCCCACGAGTTCCAATGGTAAAGGTAAATGGATTCAAAAGCCATACCATCACTGAATAGGTGCATAATTTCTCAGGCACCCCTCTTAGCTTTAGAATGGCGTTGATAAGAAATCCCACGAGAAGATCTGCCACACGAACTCAATGTAAGTTTCACTAAGCATATCTGTTTTGGAAACATAATTAAGATGTCCTCTAAGAATAGCAATTATGCATTTTATGCAATAAGACGAGACAATAAACCCACATACAAAGGTGCAAGTTCAGAAGCTATTGTCTACTCTTAGATTGATCATCTACAAGTTCAAGTCCCCATCAACAATTCATCCAGTCTTTAGTTATACATCCACAACATTCCCAAAGATTGCCAATGAAACCTAAGCAGATAGAGATGCAAAAATCTCTTGGAAACCACATACAAGGAGCATTTGTATGAGGAAAGAAAAAGAGTACCAAATGAGTTGGTTAAAAATGGAACCTTTGCATAGAACCTAATAAGAGCTTAATACAAAATTAATAAACCAAAAATATCGAATCATTATGCTTTCATGTATCTGTCTGTTCTAACAAATAATAAACACAAATCATACAAAAATTGTGAAGCTCAGACTTCTTCAGCAGGAATAAAAAGAAGCCAAAAAATTAAGGGACAAAGAAAGAAAACGAAAGGAGAAATTTTACCTGAAGCGGAGAAGATAAACTTTCCCCAAGAAGGATGAATGAAAGAATTGGGCACAAGAAGAAAAGCAATCAATGGTGAGTAACGATATGTAGATCTTTGATAAGGGGATTTTCCGGCAGCAACTAAAGCAGCTGCATCTGAGAAAACAAGATAGTCCACATCTGTATATCGAACCTCCATATGGGTATCTTGCCATTCTCCATAGATTATCAAAAACACCCTAAGAAATGCTGAGAATATCAGCAGCGACTTCAGATTTACAGTCACCATCATTCAGAAAACTGATCGCTCAATAGCCAAAACAACAGAGGAAGGTAGTTATTTTTCTTTATTTTTCTTTTTAAAAACAAAACATTACGACTTTCCACAATTCTGTTTCAATTATTTCAAGAATTAAATTTCACTAAATATAAAAAAAATTACAGTTTGGATCTTGAATAGAGTCAAACATTGACCCTTTTTTTAAATAAAGCAAACTTAATTTTAAACAAAATCAATCTAGTTTTGAATTTGGGGGTTTCCATGTTCAAAAGTAAATTTTTATTCAACATTCATTTTTGTTTAACTTAGATTGACTACAATATTAAACTCAACATTCAATTATGCGCTCTATTTTGCTTTGACATAGTTATTGAAATTTTAAAATAAGAAATGATTTGTATTTTTAAAAAGAAGTTACTTATTCCAATTGATGTTCTTGATCACCGAATAATCAATATTAGTATTGATAAGTCTAGAGAAAAAATTCCAAGTCAGTTCCTCCTTAATATAAAATAGAATTTAGCTTATATACATTGTACATTAAGAGCCTGTTTGGATGGCTTAAAAAGTAGCTTTTAAAAGTACTTTTAAAGTACTGGATCTTATTTTTAAAATAATAGTTATGTGTTTGGATAAAGTACTAAAATTAAAAGAAAAAGTTGTTGATGTGTTTGGCAAATAAGTATTGGTAAACACTTTTTTTAATCAAAATATCTGAAACACCCTTAAAAGCTGTTAACATGATAAAAGTTGATTAATTTAATAATAATAATAATAATAATAATAATAATAAATAATAATAATAATAATAATAATATGAAAAGAATAATAATAATAATATATAATATATAATATATAATAATAATAATAGTAAAGAATAATAAAATTAATAATAATAATAATAATAAATAATAAAAATAAAAATAATAATAATTAAAAAAATTAATAATAAAAATAATTAAATATAAATAATAATAATAAATAAGAATAAGAATATAACAATATGAAAATAATAATAATAATAATAAATAATAAAGTAAATAATAATAGTAATAATAAGAATATATAAAATATTAATAATAATAATAATAATAATAATAATATATAATAGTAATAATAAATAGTAATAATAATAATAGTAAAATAATAATAATAATATAATAATAAAAATATATAATATATAATAATAATAATAATAAAGAATAATAAAATAAATAATAATAATATTAAAAATAATAAAATATTATTATTATTAATAATAATATATAATAATAATAATATTAATATACAATAATAATAATAAAGAGTAATAATAACACTAATAATAACAATAATAATAATAATAATAATAAAATATTAATAATACTAATAGTTATATAATACTAATAATAATAATAATAATAACAATAATAGTAAAAGTAAAAATAAAAAAATTAAGGGCAAAAAGGTAAAATATTTGGTCAACTTAAAAGAGCTTTTGACTTTAAACTTTTGACTTAAAATAATTTTTTTAAACTTAAAATAAGTCACTTTCAGAATTTCTTCCCCAACTTTAAACTTTTGACTTAAAATAATTTTTTTAAACTTAAAATAAGTCACTTTCAGAATTGTTAAACACTTAAATAAGTCGAAAACCAACTTCTAAGTCAGTCTGACCAGTTTTTAAGTTAATCCAAACAGGCTCTAAGATAAAGAAGTGTTGAGTGATCTTCAGAAGTCACCATGTACCCTTTAAAATTGACTCCTTGAGTAAATTTCATCCAAGGTTTCAAAAAAGTCACCAGCTCCCCATATTTTTTTCCACTAAAAAACAAATACAAATGCCATCCAAGGTCCTAATATCTATCGAAAACAATATCTCTATCCTATAAAGGTTTGGGTAAGATTTGCTTATTCATATCACATACGACATACTATTCCTTCAATCTGTGTCTTCACTTTAGAAAGCATTTGTAAATAGGAAATTCATTTCAAGAGTTGATCATTCACATTATGGGATACAATCACTCTTACATACAAAAAGAATCATCATGAGATACTTTTTCATCTTCAGGTTACACTTGCATTAGATTGTTGTCAATTGTCGTCACAATGGATTCAGATTAGGGAAAAAGTTGTCGCCAAAGTTTGGCATAGGAAAAAAAGAAGAGAAATAGACTTTCAGGGGAAATTGGACACGTACAACTTCTTTAGAAGAAAACATTACCAAAACATTGTGGGTAATAGGATTTACTTGATATATATACTTTAGATGATGATCTACTCGGATCCTTCACTTTATCATACAACCTATTCAGTTTTACTAACATAAGAAGATAATTACATTACGAAACTAAGTAAATACCAGAGGGCAGTTATAAGAATTCATAAACTTCAATATCCTAAGAATATGCGACTGTTGGTCAACAGAGCTCATTTAGCCTCAGTAAGTTCTTCTTTCATATCGAAACCAGACAGTGCAGCCAGCTCTGAAAGCTTCTTCTCTCCGCTAAGAACCTGCCAGAATATTATAGTTTTAAGGTCCCTCACAGCAAGATGTTCATTTCTTATCGAACGTGTGAATGATTGGTGCCTTTTGTATAGGTTACAAAATATTTTTCTAGCATAAAGAAGGTTCTTGCTCACCTCCCCATTGATAACCCATGTAGGGAACCCTTCGAGTTTTGCTTCTTGACATGCATTGATCATAGAAATTCCCCTCTTAAGTCCATAAGGAAAGCATTCTACATAGTCTAGTAACTTTGCTGCTTCTCGTCCAAACATCTTGTTGCAGTGACACAAGGAATAACCAATTTAGTACAGAATACAAGCAACTCTTACCTATACTGCTAAGTGCATGATGCAAATCAGAATTTCTAGTGGGATCTTTAAGGCCATTTTTATATTCTTAAAGATTAGTTGCAATATTGACAAACAGTTCGGGTCAGAACTCTGAGAATCTGCTTCTGAACTTTAAAGATTATTCCACAGAAGCTCTTAGCCAAATTCCAGCACCAGTATATGAAAGAAGGAAATATAAGGGTCTCTCTTTTTCCTTTAATGATGCTCTTACTTATTTTACGGAAGACGTTAATATTCAACCCAATAGTAGTTGATGCACATTCATATTCTTCCCTACCCATATCATGTTTTGTCTTTTCCCTTATAGTATGTTACTTTAGGAATGTAGCAATCAGACATGTGGCTGGAGTCCAATCAACATCCACGCTTCACCCTACCTACATCATGTCAGATTTGATAATGGAGAAAGATTTTTACTTTCCCATTTTCTATGTATGCAAGTATTTCTTTCTCTGAATCTCACCATTTTTTTTGCCTAATGAAATGATGTCACTATGCCATTGAGGCAACCAAAATGGAAATAATTTTAGAAAAACCATTATTTTCATATGCAGTTTTTTGTTTTCTGAGAAACCCATCAAAATGCAGTACTAAGAAAGCACATTTGCAAAAGAAAGAGAACCTGCTTTTGTTCCTGGCAGTGAGAACACCAGAAAGCCCCATACATTTTTGCCCCAATTGAATGCAGGTGTTTCGCTAGGGATATAGCAAAAGGTGTAGACTCTGATGTGATCTCTGTTGTAAAGTATTCCATCTCAGCCAGAGCAGAACTGCAAAAGATGGGAAAAGGATTTTGAGTAATTGTTCTCTTGAATAACGTGCATGATCTTTTCACCAACTATACATTTCAGATGATCTAGAGTTTTACCTGTGACTAAATGACTATACATCAAGAGCTTTTCTATCTTAAAATGACCAAGATATCTTGTTGCTGCTAAATCTAGAAACTGAAACAAGCTTCTCTTACTTGCTTTAAGATTGTAACTTAAATAATTCATGGAAAGTTTTTATATAAGTTAATGTGATTATCTCTGTAATCAATGCCAATCAAACATTCACTACTTAATGCAAAAAAAGGAACTCTTGCCTATTGCCCTTTCAATCCAAAGACACTTTGCCTAATATCATCCTACAATGTGTAAATGTGTACAGATTGTTTACCCTGTGTTTGTAGGCTGAGAGTCACTGTATGAATTGTTTAGGGTAGAAATTACCAAGAGAATTACAAGTAACTGTATACCCACATCTTTTTGCACCTCTTGAAAGCCCAAACCCTGTATACAAAAGAAATATCTTTGTCACTACCATTGCATATAGCAATAGAAGCTAAACAAACAAGTCTGTAGTAGAAATAACCTTCATACTGCTGATGAACAAACTAAATGACAATAAGACAGAAGCTAAACAGTATGGACAAAATTCCCCAGTGAATTTTGTGCTTAGGATGTACAAGAAGTATGCACTGGCAGCTGCCATGGAAGTAGTTGTTCCAAGTAAAACCAAACGTCCATTAGCTTCACCAATTCCAAGAGGCCTACTTTTCTGGCCCAATTGTATCCCAAGTATTGCAACTACTCCATAAGCAACCATACCAATCAATGGAAGAGGAACACCTGGCAAATGAAAAAGGATGAAAACTGAATCTCTTTCCAAACATATTACCTGCAATTTAAGTGACATACTGCCTTCAATTTAATGATTTTCCAATCTGTGTCTTTCAGATCAAATAAATACAACTTACAATGTAACAAAATTAGCACTGCATTAGTTATTAAGTCAGACAACAAAATAAACTACTATATATTAGAATGTGCTACCTCCTCTGTGATATGTATGATTACCATCAAAAGGAGTTATAACATTTTGTTAGAAGAACAATTCACCCCAGTTTTTTTTTTTTTTTGGATAAGATAAAGGTAAAACAATTCACCTGTGTGTTATGCACACTATGCACATAAAGTATATGAGAGATTTACGAGCAATTAGAGCCACATCAGTACGAGGATTAGGTGTTGCTACTTCCAGGAATTGGTTTATGTTGAAGCCTCACCACTATGAGATAAAAGGGGTGCAACTTACAGCAATGTTTACTGTCAACATCTTCTTGTCAAGTATGTTGGACCAATTGATATTGGTTTTTCTAATTCTGGCTCCACACTGGAGTTTTGTAACCTCAGTGCAATCAATGTGTGCCGGCTTATTGTAACACTGAGATAGGGAAAAATCCTTTGATTCATCAATGAATACTGGAATTGGAGTGGGTGGAAATGATGGTGACCTTATGGAGGCGAATTGGGTACGGCACAGGTTTCTCAGTCCAATTGCATTTCTAGGCATCCCATTCATTGATAATTCAAACTATCTACCTTACAGAGTCTCATTTGAAGACAACCGAAGATTATGTAACTTAAAAAAAGGCTATTATCAACATATGCTGGTCTAATTAACAATAGATTCCTTCAACTAATAACCTCTTGTATTTAGTAAGGTTTCTTGAAACCAACTTCATTTTATGTCCTAAACTAATGTTTTAAACAAGCAAAACTTACTATCTCCATGTACAACAATAACAACATCTATGTTTTCCTAATTAGTTGGGTCAGCTATATGAACTGCAAAGTTAACATGCTTTGGCTGGAGTAGTATTGGGATGGGTTTATCCCCGGGGAAACTCCGATTGTGCGAGCTTGCTCAATAGCTAATTCCAGGCCCGGATAAAGGAGGAAGGTTACGCTAGCTTGACAACCCATATAGAATTAATCAATTTACTATAATTACTTGCAATACAACAAATTTACTACCACCATTCAAAAAGAGAAGCTTTACCATTGTCATCTTTGTCTGTTTCATTACAAAGGATATGTTTTCAGAGATATTATACTACATAAATAGATGTATTCCTCTATTTATTCTTCCAAACAATTTTTTCTTACAAACAGATAAAGCAATCCTATTGCATTACATGGTCTTCTATACAACAACATTACCTAATGTAATCCCAAGTGCGGTCTGGGGAGGGTGGTTACCGTGTACATCAGATCTTTCTCCTACCTCAAGAAGGTAGAATTATGTGATCTTCACTTAAATACTTAAAAAGGGCTTCTTCAACTTCTTAGTCAAAATAAGACACTCAATTGGGGTAAAGGGATAAAGATTATTATGTCTGGTCAGTATATAATTCATAAAGAGAATCAAACAAGAGGCTAATCATAAAAGAGAGACGTGAATTGGTAAGACTTCGCCAAAGCCCTAAATAGAATTGTATTCAATCACTTCTTCAGGTTGCCACCAATTTTACTTGTACAGATGTGTTAATATCTTCATATTAAAATCTGTTTCTTTTAACAAAAACTTTAGATACTTATAGAAGGTTACAAAGATAGTCCTAAAGCAGAAAGTTCTTTTAAAGTCCAGATTTCCTAAAAATAGCACGGGATATTACCAAATACAGCTGAGTAGCTGCTGTTGAGGATGTCGCCACAGCTGGCACCATCACCAACAGGACAAAATGCTTCAGAGTTAGTTAACTTGAGGAACGTCAAGTAAGAAGTCTCAAGAAACCCAATCCCACCAAGTGCTGCGCACCAATTGTATGCTGAAATGCCTGTATCAGCAGGAGTATCTGGCAATACCACCTTAGATTCTGATTCTGTCTCTGCATCTCCGACCTGTCTTGATGAGCAGTTCACTCGAAGCAACAACAGTCGCCGAACCGAATCTCTCTTTAAGAATCAAGCAATAAAAATGTCAACATTTGAGAAGAAGAAAAAAAAAAGTGAATCTTGAAGAGCGGAAGAGTAACTGTACCTTGAGTTGAACGAGAGAAGATATGGAATTAGAGCGAGATGGAAGAAGATGAGAGGTCTGGGTTGGAAAAGGAGAAGATGATACGCCGATGATACTGGCCATCAGCTCAGAATAGGATACCACCGGCCGTGAGTAGTGGTGGTTTGACTAGCTCTGCGGTGGTTGTTGGTCGTTGGTTGAAGTGCAGAAAATGTTGCTCGTTACTGAATACGGGGATTTGGACCGGAACAAATTTTGGGCTCTGGCTTATTTTACACAAAACATCCTTTGGTAAACTGTTTAGTAAGCCTTTGAACATTTTTGGGCTTGGAGTTCAATAGGAAAGCAAGTGAAATACTTAGTTATTACTGTTTAATGTAATTTAATTTCTTGACACAACGATCTATTAAAAATAATATTTTTTATTTTTCATAAGGTTTGTCTATAGGTTTCACTTGTGAGATTATATTGAGTATGTTATTTCTTGTTATTTAGATGTAACTTGAGTTGAAACAAAAATATTGTAAATATATAAAGATTTTTTGAGTTTTGAAATCAATATTACTTGGATTCAAAATATTTTCAATATTTCAATTAAGATTAATTGCTTCAATTATTTATGAATATTTATGGACAAATTAGTAGAGAAAATATTGCTCCTCGCTAATTTTTGAATCAATTTATACTCTTCTATCTGGTCAGGTTACATAAAATTTGATATGATTAGTAAGCATCCACAATTGAAGTTTGTGAAAGTGTATGTATTGAAACCTGAACTGAACTTGAGAAAGTTGAAGATTTGCAAAGTGTAAATCAACATTTCACTTTCAAAATACATCTTCAAATCAATATCACTTAAAACTTTACATAAAATTTGTGTTTACAAGTATATTTACATTACAAGAATAATAAAATAGTATTTCATGCTCACAAACAGTGTTGTTCACTTTCATGTTTCAAGTGACGTTGCTCCTAATCTTGATTTTTGTTGTGAAAAAAAGTTTGTGGTATTTTTCAATCAATAAATTATATAGTTTTTAGGATGCCGACTTGCCAAGTGATGTACATTTTCCCCAAAATTACTTAATTATCAAGAAGGAAGGCGACCTTTTAAACTCATTGATTACCACAATTCTTTCAAAAGATAATCAAATTTGAGTTTAATTATGTACATACAACTCTATAACAATTCTCTTCTTCCGTTCTATTCCTTAGATATTGTTTGAACATATCTTGCTACTTAGACAACATAACTCATACACAACTAAAACACCTAAAGCTTCAAATCAACTTTACGAACATTGTTTGGTTGTAAACAGGAATGGTTTTTGGTTAGTATTTGAAGATGAGTTTTTCAAGTGAACTTCTTGCTAACTAACAAAATTTGTTTATTTATTCAAGTGATATATATGTCAAAACACAACTTCAACTTCTAAATACCTTTTTTCAACTGCAGTATTTTTTTATTTTTTTTTTGATTTCACTCCATTCTATCCAAGTGCCAATTAAGTCTTTTTAAGGACTAAAACCAGAAAGAAAAGAAGTTGTTAAAAGTTCACTTAAGAAACAGAAGAGCTGGACCAGAATTTGCATGAAATGTGAGCAAATATCAATAAAGAGCACTCTTTGAAGTTTCATTATTTTCAAACTTTAATGTTTTCAAGTGAGTGCGTCTCATCTTTTTTAGTTCAAGTTTCTATTTTTCTTATGTTAGTTCCCACATCGAAGACAAAAGCAGGACTTGAACGCAAGTGTTCTGTAATAAAAGCCAGTCACTTGCAATGGAATAAGGATACCTTTCTTGGCCTTTTGGCTAAGATCAAGTATAGTATCTATTTTTATCAGTTTAATATTTGATATATTTGATATGTGAGTCATTGGTTTATACGATATTAACAACATATTTAAGGGAAAAAGTTCATCAAGGTAGCTTGCTACCTGGGCTTTTAAGCGTCGCCCATGCGTTGCACTATTGCACGGGCCTGGCGCACCCCACCAATTCAAGTTCAAATTTCTTTTGGTTTTTTGTTACATGTATTCTCGTATCTCTTAATTTCATTGTGTCTGAGATTACTGTGATAATTGTAACTCGTATTAGTGCAAAATATATATATGAAACTACATGTCAAATATACCTTTTTGCAGTTTGTTTTTGGAGAAGCTCCATCTATTAGGTAATTCTACCGATAGACTTGTACGGAGAGAGTATTAACATTTGCACAGGAATGAATGTAATTTGTCACATTTGTACAGGAATGAATATTAATTTGTCTTAGTGACAATGCTCAATGTCCTCCTTTTGTAATCCTTTTTGCGTAGAATCTACGGGTAAGGGTTGTCATGCCAGCCATCTCCAACTGAAGGAAGTTCTTGCTACAAAAAAACTGCATTTCATATTGACTATGCTCGTCGGTATAATTGCAGAAGCCTAATAACTTTCTAGTCTTTCTCGTAGTTGTATCGGTTCACAATCTTACATTGATTACCCACGTCGTTGGTTCAAGCTAGACTTAAAACAGCAAGTGCTTGTAATAAAAATAACATGTCTACACAAACTCAAGCATACCTTTTTCGCCTTTTGGCTAAAGATCAAGTATAGTTTTTATTCTTATCAGTTTATTATTTGATATGTGCATCATTGAGCCACATGATATTAACTCAATATTTTGAGAGGAAGAGATCATTATGGTAGCTTACTGCCTGGCCTCTTGCGCGTCGCCCATGTGTTGCACTATCGCACGGGCCCCGTGGAGGTTTAATATTTTGTTGGGCCCTTTTCTTTGCCTTTCCTGTTTAGTTTTAGTCTAAGTATTCAATTACGCGGTTAAGTAAATTTATACTACTTAATTACTCATTATTAGATTTATACTATTTAATTAGTCATCATAGCTATAGTTTGCTATAATTACCACTCACGACTAATATTATATATTAATCATGTGGGCTGACTTCGAGTTTGTATAATTAGCTATATTTGTATATGTATAATTCGTCAGAATATACAAATACATATGTATAATATACAATTATATATATATATATACTCTCTGACCTTTTTCGCTCGCCTCTCTTAGTCTCACTTGCTTTTTATACAAATGCATATGTATACTATACAATTATCTAACCAATATATATATATACAATTCACCTCTCTCCCACTCTCTGCCCACTCTCGCTCCGCCTCTCTCCTCCCTCTTCCAATCCCGCTCGCCTTTCTCCTCTCTCTCTCAATCTTGCTTGCCATATATATAAATACATATGTAATATACAATTATCTAACCAATATACATATTCATTCACCACTCTCCCCCTTTTTGCCCCCTCTCTCTCTCCTCTCTTTTCCCTATAGCTACGAATTGTAATTATCAAACTATAAATATGGAAAATAATTAGACTATTTTTAAGTGGTTATATGTAAAAGTTCTTCATTATTTTGTTAATTGAATGAACTAATGCACAGAATTTGTAATTACGTGTTTGACCAAATTCCTGAATGTATTATGGGCTAGTTTGTGAGAAGTAGAAAATTAAGAATCTAAATTAAGTGTTGGATACGTCATGTTCTAACATTTTTTAGTAATTGGGGTAGTAAATACCATAGTTGGCACCTGTATATAAATCTTAGTAATTGGGATAGTAAATACTACCATAATTGGCACCTGTATATAAATCTTAGTAATTTGGGTAGTAAATACCATAATTGGTACCTGTATATATTATTATCCAATAAGAGAAAACATATGGAGTAAGAGACATCGTATCTGACCTCTTCTATTAAAAAACATTAAATAAATTAGGCATCCCTAAATACAAATTGATTCTAGACAGAAGTCTAGAAATCTACATTTATAATCTTCAATATCCTTATAACGAAATTCCTAAGCCACTTAAATGAAGGGTGTGCCTAAATAATACCGAAAAATAAAAAAATGGGACCAAATCAAATTAACGGGTTTTTGGTTCAGTTTCAGTCTTTTCTTTTTTTTCTTTTTGGAATTTTAATTTTTTGATTTAGTATAATGGTGCTCTTTCATGTATCGAAAAATCAATTTTTTATTATTCAGATTTTTAGAAAATATTTTAAAATATAAATTAACCTTTTAAGCCATTTTGTTACTCTCTTTACTCTTTAGTTGCCACAAATTAAATCAGAATTTTTAAAAAAAATCAAAATTGCATGTAATACAATAACGTTGTATGTAATTGATGTATGTTTGGTCTAAAAGTAAAACAAAATCTGTCCTATGCTTTGATAATGTGGTGCTCATTTTATTTTTCATTTGCACTTACAAAAACATTTTAGAATTAGCATATTAAATCGTATCGAAGTGAGAAAAAATCAAATCCAACTTATTTAATTTGATATTTAGTGTTTGCTTTTCAAAATTAAAAATTTATTTTTTAATACAAACATATAATGTACAGAAAAACTATCAAATTCATTCAAACCGATTTTTGCAAGACATTTTATCACTCATTATGATTTATGAATATGATAATATGTAACTGGTGGAGAGGTCAATAATAATATTAAGGACATTGAAAAGTGTGCTTGTGGATGAAAGGAGATTAGACTGGAGTCCCAAAAAAAAAGTAGGTCCATAATTTGGAACTTATCCAACGATAGAATAATCCAAGTCACTCTCACATCATTTTATGAATTATCTGAATTATTACAAGTTGTGCAAAATTGGGATTCACATAAATCCACATACATAATTCTTCTTTACGTGTCTATCTATCCATACACTGAAAAGACCCATGTTGCTTCTTCCTGTCTTTCACCCATAAATATCAATCTCCCTTTCATTTCTCACCATCAACACAATAATTCAACAACTTCCATAGGAACAAACAATCATGAGAACTATTTCTCTTCATTCAACCTCATTTTCACTTCTTGAGTTCCATGGTACCAAGAATTTGGCACATAGGTATATATTTATATGCATTGAAAATGTGATACATCTTTCGATTAATTTCATTTTTTTTCCATTTTTTTTTGTGTTTCTGTTTTTGACTCTGTTTTGTGATTTGAATGTTATGTAGCAGCAGGATCAATGGATCGGTTTCGTTGATTCCAATGGCGAGGTCTCAATTTCAGCCTAAAATAAGACGTGACATTGGTACTAGCAATAGAAATCCAAGTTTTAGGTGGGTTTTTGAGTATATCTATATCTATATCCCCTGTTTTATGTTATTTCTCTGTTTTTGTCTTTAAAATGGGTGTTTGAACAAACAATTTTTGTAGCTGGATGGCAACCGTTGGTGAGAAAGTGCAGAACTCCACTGTTCCTACTTCTGTTCCTGTTCGAGTTGCACTGGAATTGCTTCAAGCTGGCCATCGTTATTTAGATGTCAGGTAACTGTTCCAATTTACGTGATATAATTCGTATTTTCAGAATCAAACAAATATATGACCTTTAAATATTTTAAGAAGTTGTTTTTTTCACTTATACTATTTCTTGCAGTATATGATCAAAACAATTTTTTTTTAATCAATCGTTAGTATGTAAGATTCAATTTTTTAAGCATTTTTTTTGCGCAGAACTGCTGAAGAGTTCAGTGATGGGCATGCTGCTGGGGCCATAAACATTCCTTACATGCTTAGAATTGGATCAGGTTTGATTACCAGTAGTAATTTAATTTAATAGTACTCTCTTTTTCTGAGTTCTCGATGTTAACAATAATTAAGTTTTTCAAATATTTTTTTAAGTGTCCCCTTTATTTCCAAGTGGCAACCATGCATGATAGATTTTTTACAGTTGTCATTGAGTTCTCAAAAATTGAAATGGTGGCAATTATTATTCCTGGTTTCTACTTTCCGAGTATCAAGGTTTACATGTAAAATGAATTTTGTTCATCTTACTTCTCTTTCAATTTTCAGTCGGAGGGCTATTTAATTATATACACATGACTCTGTTACAATTCTCTTGTTCCATTTTTATTCCTTTGAAACTATTTTAGCAACTTAGCAAAACATAAATCACACACAACTAGAGCTTCAACCCCAACTTAAAGAAAACTGTATTGTTTGGTGGTACATTAGAGTGATTTTTGGTTAGGCTTTGAAGATAAGTTTTTCAAGTATCTTTTTTCCTTCTTACAAAATGATCATTTTTTCAAGTGAATTGCATGTTTGAACACAATTTTAACTTTCAAATACCTTTTTCTAACTTCAACTTTAAATACTATATTTTCTATATATCATTTCATTCATATCCAAGTACCAATTAAGGACTAAAAACCAGAAAAAAGTTGTTTAAAGTTCACTCAAGAAAAGGTGGAGCATGAAATGTGTTCAAATATGAACAAAGAGTAGTCTCTGAAGTTTCATTTGTTTTTCACGGTAATGTTTTTATGCAAGTGCATCTCATTTTTTTAGTCCAAGTTTCTGTTCTTCTTTGAGTTGTATGTTAGTTTCCCACATCGGAAGCCAAAGCAGGACTCGTTCGCAAGTGCTCTGAAATAAAACCTAGACACTTACTCCAGAAGAAGTATACCTTTCTCGGCTTTTTGGCTAAGATCAAGTTTAGTATCTGTTCTTATCAATTTAATATCTGATATGTGGATTATTGGCTCACATGATATTAACTCAATTTTTTAAGGGGGAGAGTCCATTAAGGTAGCTTGCTATCTGGCCTCTCAAGCGTCGCCCATGCGTTGAACTACTGCACGGGCCTGGCGCACCCCACCAATTCAAGTTCAATTTTTTGACTCGGCTTTCTTAATCATTCTATAACTTACACTAGATAACTAAATTTAAATTTCCAAAAAGGTTTACTGCTATTAACTGCGTAACTCTGCATTAATAATATTTATCTCTGCTCTGTATTTTTGGTGCCAGGGATGATAAAGAACCCAAATTTCTTAGAGGAAGTGTTGGAACAATTTGGGAAGGATGATGAGATTATAGTTGTAAGTCCGCAAAACTACTACTATATGATTTTATATTATTAGGAATTATCAATTTCCTTTTGCTTATTAATATCTTTTGTTGACTTGGCATTACAGGGATGCCAGTTGGGTAAGAGATCATTTATGGCTGCAACTGAACTTCTTACTGCTGTAAGTCCCTTTACATACTACAGCTTTAGAATAGAAAATTCTTGAAAATGGAAGTAATATAAATAATCCCAAAGTAATTTGGGCCAAAAAAGTAATGTCTTAGAACATCAATTGAATTGTGATAATAAATCGACACGTTAACATAAAATCTCGCGTACACTACTCATTAATTACGTGCTATATATTGTGCAGGGATTTACTGGGGTGACTGACATTGCTGGTGGATATGCTGCTTGGACAGAGAGTGGACTTCCGATTGAGTCTTGAATATAAAGCATTAATATCGTAGATTAATAAATAAGTACACCATCTTTAATTGCTTAGTATAATAACCAGTAGTCAACATGGCGAAATCAATTACCTTTCATCACATCAAAATGTGGCTGAACGTTAAAAGAAAACAACTTGCAAAATCTCTTGTATAGTAATTTATATTAGGTGATGATATCTGATGTGGGAGAATCTGTATTGCAAGCAATATGTGTAAATATTGTTCTCCTAATTCTGCTATAATAAATATATTTGCCTGAAAGGCCTCTCATCTGCTCATAACTAACTCCCTCTACCAAAATGGTTGCAATGTTTGCTTTCATAAAGAAATTATGAAGTGAAAAACAAAGCTGTTAACTAAAGAGGGACATTTTAATTTAAAATATTATCCGTAATCTTTTCTAACGAAAATTGCAGACTTGTACTACTTTTTTTTTGTTTTATGTTCTTCGGATTAATTTATAAACAAGAAAAACTAACAAGCCAGCTTTATTTTACTTCCTTGCTTTGGATTGAAAACAAAGACAAATAAGTAGACGGTAGGTACATATAGATTAGGTGGTCTAATTGTTCAACACACAAGAAAAATTAAATAATCTCATTCTTAAATTAAGGAATCCTAACGAATAACACCGGATGGAAATGATTAAAAAGAATGGTTAGGCATTTGCAAATTTGATTTTTCTGGTGCGAAAATATATACACAATCAATACATAGTATAATGTAATTAGGGAACTTTTGTGCATAGTCACTAAAAAATAGCTTAATTAAGCTTCATAACTATAGTTTGCTAATTACGATTCGTAGTTAAGCGAATTGTATATGTATATTTGTCGAATTATATATGTATATTTGTCAAATAGTTGTATATATGTAACTAATATGCACATATATATTTGTATATCTGACGATCGAGATTGGTAGAGGGAGGAGAGAGGCGAGCGAGAGAGGGTAGAGAGGGGAGAGCGGCGAATATAGGTGTCATATAATTGATATACATATATATTTGTATATCTGGCGAGAGAGATTAGGAGAGGGAGGAGAGAGGCGAGCGAAAATTAAGAGAGAGAGGAGAGAGGCGAGCGAGAAAGTCAGAGTGAAGAGAGGCTAATTGTATTTGTATATATGTTATATAATTGTATATATATGTGTATAATTTGTATTTGTATATATATAAAAGAGGGCTAGTGACGTAATTAAAGATAAAATGAAATTGCGAGCCACAATTAATTCAAACTATAGCTATATTAGCTAATTAACTAGTATATGTTTGCTTTTCTGCGTAATTTTCCTTAGTTACATGTTAAAATTTAAGATACATATTAATTGATAACTTGCTAAAAAATAGTAATTATATGAGTCTATTATAACATACTAACGACATTAAATTTTTCACATATGTAAATGTATATAAACTAAATCAATCCTTTTATAGTTTTTTGTTTATCTTCTTTGACTTTGTAGAAATATTAGGAGTAGTTGGTATATGTTGAAGCATTAGTGGCCCCTGCCCTGGTGTTGGAATGGTCCTTTGAAATACTTAAAAGTTACACAAAATCGATTTCATCTTGCCACGTTCTAGTAGACCCATTGTTCCATTCTCTTACTTTACTGACAAACATGTTGCCCACGCTTCCTTATTTCCACAATGTTACATAAAATCTCTCTCCAATTCAGTATCTCTGCCAGAATTGAGTTTGACAAAAAATATCAAAGATGAGGATGTCCAAGAAGAATTGGTTTGGTAATATCAGAAAGAAACTATTCAGATCATCTCCTCCACATAAAAATATCATTCTTCTTCACAACAACACAATTACCAATAGGACCAGCAGCGCCAATGGACGCTCATCTACAAAGAAAAATAATGTGCACACCTATTTTATGTCTAAAGAGGATATGGCTGCTATTACTATCCAATCTCATTTTAGGGGTCATCTTGTAAGTTTTACTCAATTACCATATTCTTCTTTAATTTCACATTACTCACTAATCCCATTCATTTCCCACCAAACGCTCACTGGAAAAATGCATGATGGGAAACATATTATCACTGAATTCCTTACTTTTCCATGTGAAACAATAATTATAGTACTATTTTCTTCCATATCGATTTAATTAAAATATCTGTAGGATTAGACGTTGAACATTTCTCAATGGGAAATTTCCATGGGAAAATAGTGAATTTTTTAGTAGTGACCATTTACTAATACATGTATTGTTGATTCAATATTTTAGGCGAGAAGGGCGTTTAAGGCACTGAAGAGCCTTGTGAGGCTTCAAGCAGTGGTAAGAGGGGCATGTGTGAGAAGACAAGCAAGGATAGCTCTGCATTGCATGCACGCCCTTGCACGGTTACAAGTTACTGTCCGAGCTAGGCAACTCCTCAGCAAGTGCAATGACCGTTGATAAAAAATCTTTTTTAGGTGATCTGATAGTTGTAAAAAACAATATTTTACACCGTTAAAGTACGTATAGAAGTTAAATTCTTAACCAATTTTCAACGTCTAATTCGTGTGCTTCTTGTTTAGAACTGGTATTGCAACTAACAAATTTAAAATGTGTAAATCGTGTTGTTTCCAGTGTTGCATTAGCATATGGTGTTTTCTTTTAGATTTATACATACATCTTATAGGTGTGCTTTTTGTAAGCTTTTGAAGAATATGTCGATTATCTGAAAGATATGAATGTTCTTCTAAAGTACATCTATATACTATGTGCGCATGTGGTTACGTTGTAAGATGATCTAATTTTCTTCTATTCCGTCTTGCTTACAGTTGATTCTTTTTCATCTCTTAGTACCAAAAAAGTTGTTTGTTTTCATCGTTATTTCTTTTCCTAGGATCTAGGAACCTCAAATTTCACTTCAATTCAATTGCAGAGGTATCTATCTATCGCTAGTCAAGGGGCAGAAAGAGATTTACTCATTCATTGTGACAATCGTTATTTTTTATAGACATCTTGGTTTACTTCAAGAACATCAATTTGGGAAGCAATGATCTGGTGGGTAGAACCACATAAAGAGAGGATGCAAAATTCTCAATAAGAAAGGTACAAAAAAGGGTTAGGAATTAGAACTTGCGCAAATTCACAGTTATTTTGTACAGAGTTGCCAAAGCTTTACTCACCAGCTTGCACCCCTGACTAAATTAGGAATAGTAAATGAATGCCAAGCGACATCAGATAAAAACCGGCGATTTTCAAAAACTAATCAGATCAAGTTTGGTTATCAGAGAATCTGTACACCGAGACAAATGCTGAAGGCCGATCACCACCCTCTCTTTTAGTAAATAAATTCTCAGTGATTGCCCTTTCTAAGAGACGAGAAAAAGCTACCAATTGATTTGTCCTTGTGTCTGTCCTCTCCATCATCTCCAACCTGTTTTTACAAGCATACAAAACTAGGTTCAAAGAATGAACAAACTTAAACAAAACCAAGCTTATAAAATACAAATGCCCACCTCCTTGGTTAGTTGCTTCAGAATATCCAAAATCTCCGAGAAATCTGGTCTCTGAGTTGGGTCTTGCTGCCAGCATTTTTCAAGAAGTTCAGCAAGCTTTGGATGAGTGCTCTTAGGAATTGTTGGCCGTAGACCCTGATAACCATGTCAAACCAAATGTGTGAGGTGTTGGTTTAACTGGGGAAGATATCAACAGTACTAATGATGACAGTGGACTTTATACTACCTGTTGCACCACACCTATTGCTGCTTGTAATGGTGTTAAGTATGCATATGGAATCTGCTCCATCACAGTACATGAACGTTAGTTGAGGTGTCAAGCAACTAATACGTGAACATAAATACATGCAACACAGAGACTTACTTCTCCAGTCAGAAGTTCCCACAGCACTATACCAAAGCTGAAAACATCAGCCTTGTGGTCATACGGTTTGTGTTCAATCACCTTCAACAAATAAAAACCATTTTAAGTACGAGACTTGGACGCTGCAGGATGTTTAAGCACAAAACTGGGATAGAAATGACGGGGATAATGTAAGAGAATATTGTAGTATCAAGAGGAAAATAAGTCAAAACCATTCACCAAGCGGTTCATATTTTAATACTTAATATTGCAGAATCGAATGTATCTCCATGGAATACTCTAAAGGAATCCTGCAATGCATATTACCAATGACAACCTATGTAAAGTAACCCTGGTAGAAGGTTATCGAAATCTCCTTGTTCATAAAGTATCCAAGATGCATCAAGGTGAACACAGAAACACAAGTCACAACTGTATGAAAGTGAAAAGGTGACAACCACACTATACTGAGTGTGGAAACAAAATCCAAGTACAAGGATAAAATTGCAAAAGTCAGAGAGAATCAGACATATTAAAAACACCTCGTGCTTAAACCACACAAGATGCTTGAGGTGTATCCCAAAGCACTAGGCCCAAATCAGCTCGAGGGGAACTATTGCAGTTATTTTATTGTGGCAACAAAATCTAAGCACGAGGATAAACGGAAAATTAGTGAGTAATCATGCATATCTGTCAGCAAGAAGATCAAAGAACTTGGAATCATGAATTCAACTGGATTGAGGATATTGTAGTAAGTTCTGCACAAAATTAAGTTCAGATCTTCTGCACCTCAGGAGCCATCCATCTATACGTTCCAGTTTCTGCTGTCATCACCCCAGTTTGAGTCTGCACTCTAGCAACCCCAAAGTCACCAACCTTAACAACCTGTTAAGGAGAGGATGGATCTTAAAAGTCAGAGTGAACATTCTGTAAACAAATCAAATAACGTGGGAAGTAACTCCGCCCAGCAGCAGTTTAGGTATTGCTGTGTGATTAAGCAAAGTTCATCAATAGATTTCCTTGGAATGCAAAAACTGGTGACATAGAAATTAACAAGAAACAATGTACTATTTTGGACATTCACATATTTCAAAATATGAACCAAATTAAATTGCCACTGATCAAGCTTTAATGCTCTGCTACTATTACTCATAGATTTTCTTTCTATAGAATTCAATGAGTAAGTGGACCGTGCAAATGAACTTTTCCATCAACTTATTTGTGGCATTTCTTCTAAAGGTTTCAATACTGCAGTCCAATCACAGCTTATGGTTCTTTCTCTTAAAATAGTTTTTAGAGGATATCGTCCATGTAATTAGACATTTCAAGTAGCCTATTAACAGGGTTCTGATCAATGAAAAACCTTGGACTTCTAAGTCATACAGATCTCAGTGTTTGCATATTAACCTTGAATGGCCTTCATGTTTAATTGCACCCAAATTTTTTGCGTGAGAATGTATGTACCGGTTTTAGGATAGCTTAGTCACAGATGAAATAATACACTAGACTCCAAAAATATAATAATCTAGACGAGCTTTTTGAAACAGTTGCAATACAGCTCTGACTTACTCCATGTTCATCCATCAGAAGATTGGCAGTCTTCAGATCCCGATGAATTATGTTATTTTGGTGCAGATAACTCATTCCCTTAGAGACATCAATTGCAACCTTCAGGAGAGTAGGAAGCTTAAAAGCACCTCTTTGCTTGTGCAAAAAAGTATAGATGCTTCCTCTGGTCATGAACTCTGATCAATAAAATTATCAGATGCACCTTGTCATTAACGTGATGAAGAAGGATAGATGTACACCAAAAAGTTACAAACATAAGCTGCCATTCAAGTGCAGTAGTGTGAGGAGAAAATTCAATATTTGGAAAATGAATAAAAGCACACCTCTGCATATAAAACACTACGTATCTGCCGGCAAACATTATATAACACTAATCAACAGAGAACATACAGTTTCTCCAATTTATTAACCGACGTAGAAGTTCACTTTAAGTATATAAAATCTTGAAATATACCTGTCACGATGCACAGGTTCGGAGGTCGTGTGCATGCCCCTATAAATTGAACAACATTTTTGTGCCGAATTTTCCTAAAACATAGCGAGACAAGATCTCAAAACTTGGTGAAAGAAATTAAGAAACAGGAAATAGGAAGTTGGACTGATAAACACAATTTTAGTTATAATTCAAATTCACATATCCACTTATGTTTAAATTTGTAATTTTTCCAAGACTTTTAAGTGTGACTGGGAGAACCTAGTCCCTAGCATTATGTATGATCCATCCTTTTCATCCAAATAGCCTAATGCCACTAAAAAGAAAACAAAATAGCTGAGATCCACATATAGAAGAAATACCTAGTGACTCAACAAAGTATAAAGGAAACAGGACATTCAATTTACGCGGCAGGAGTAAAATATTGTAAGAAATTCTCTAGTGGCACAGAACAAATTTTTTCAATAGCGTACGACTCTATCTAGGAGTAAAAAAACAATCCCTCAAATAGACTTTTAAGTATGGAAAGATTCTCTAATATACTTGAACAATAATGAAGTTATGCTGAAAGGGATTCTCAACCATGATAGTACAACAGACACACCTCATGATAAAGACCTCTTGAGAGAACTCTTTTACCATATCCATATTCAAATTTTCAGGCTTGAGAACTTTTATAGCCACTTCCTGGCTACAGTATGTACCTTTATACCTGAAAAAGACACAGTATAAATCCACCGACTCAACAAACTCAACTAGAAATCAAGATATGGATTGTTGGCTCATACAGATCTCCAAATGACCCAGATGCTACTTTGTTTTCAAATTTCAGCAGGCGGATATCAATTTCCCAGTCATCAGATCCATCAGTAGGTATTTTTACACTATCGGAGCCTGATTCAGATGTTTGACCTAGTTCACTGATTGGAGGCAGGACCTGTGGCTGCTCCTGAAAAACATTACCAGATGACAAAGCACTGAGACCATCTGTCCAATATGATAACCAAAATCCAGAAGACAATATAAAAGAAAACTTGTTCAAATTTGAACCTACAATTAGTAAGTTCAGTTGGAATTATGTTTTAGTCAGTTACGAAAGTTTACCCTCCTATGCTTTAGGAGTCTTCAGGTCGTGTCAAAGGCTTATATGCTAGTAGGAAAAATAGTGAACTTTTAGTACTTTTTATTTCTATTTTGACAACATTGATTTAAGATGAGTTAAATATAAGGTTAGTGATTCATACAACTGAGCCCAACTTGACTGGATTGAGGCACAGTTATTGTTTTGATTCCTTCTATCATTTTATAACCAAAATCTCATGCATATTTCACATAACCAGGAGAAAGTTGAAGAGATAACGGTGTACCAGTTACTGAAAAAGTCAAGCCGGTCATAGAAATCAAAAACAGTAATACTTGGTTAATTTTGTTTTCTTACAAGCCCATTTAACAAAAGTATCCTACCAACCTACGATTATGTCAGGCATTTGAGCCCAAGTTGTCAAGTAATTATTAAGTTGAGCTTTAAATTTTACTGTGAGGATTCATATTTCTTTTTTCAGATGTAACCTTAGGATCTCTGTTATGCGCTGTGAAGCAGGATGTTAAAGAATATCTGCATGACTTTTAAATCTGCTATGCAATACATATATGAACCATAATGACAGTTGATGTCAATACTTACTTGAGCTATAGCTGTGTCAGCAATAACTGAAACTAATTCGGGGAGAGTTAGCAACAGAGCATTTACACCATTACTGTAGTAGAAATAACAACTCTCTTCAATAAATTTGTCTGGACTATTAACACAATTGTTAAGTATGCTATCTTACTCACAAAAAGCATCAGACTAGCAAAAGTGAGCCCTCATGTTCGAGAATTTCATAGAATATCTATTTTGAGAATTTTTTTTAAAAAAAATCTGATCCTAATAACTAAGTGGACAACATACATTAACCATAAAATGCATAGCACCATTATGAAGAAAATACAGCAAGATCAGCATGTTACTTTCCCAAAAGAAGATAGCCACATAAATCATATTAAGTAGATAATTTTGAGTGCCGGAATTAATATCTACCTTGCTCCTCATAACTTCCTTTTGCACCTCACTCTTAAGCAACTCCGTCTCCTAGAATTTCAAACACAGATGAATAAGTATAAAAGTAAATTACCACAAAAGGGAAAAGAACTTCAAGAAGAACAACGAGGGTTTAAATTTCCAAACTTCCATTTTAAAAATATACTAGATCCTCAATTCACCAAATAACATCTCAAGGTTTGAGCAACCTATTAAGAGAAAATATATCTAGTTGAAAA
This sequence comes from Solanum sitiens, assembly GCA_016801875.1. Taxonomy (NCBI): domain Eukaryota; kingdom Viridiplantae; phylum Streptophyta; class Magnoliopsida; order Solanales; family Solanaceae; genus Solanum; species Solanum sitiens. The sequence goes on from JABWTJ010000001.1 coordinate 8,442,430, forward strand.
GTATGACTAGAATGAGAAAGTTATCATTTATCAGTACTAAAGTTGTTCATCCTAACCATCTCATAGTATATAACAACATTTCACACTGGACATATCATAGATTTTAGTTTGATATATATTACTATATTACTAACAGTAGAAGAATATATACTAAGGTATGGCAGCAAAGTTGGTTTAAACATTTGATGGAAAAAGAAATCACATCACAGTTCAGAGTTTAGAAGTTTAATGAGTTTGAATTATTGAAAGATGTATAGGAATGAAACGGTGTCAAATATTTCAGGTTGTCCAAAATTGAGGGGAGCCATATATACTGGGACATGAGGACGAAAAAACAGGGCTAAAACTAACACATAATCTACTAGATGATCAAGGAACATAATTTCAAAACTTAACCTTGTTAACAAGAACTGACTAACTAAAGCTAATAAATGACTGCTAAACTGCTAGTCAGCGTTTCATTATATCTCAAGAGGAACATTAATACTGTACCTCATACGGCCATCCATCAACCACAAAGACATCCAAGGAGAAACCATCAGTAGTTGAAAAAACATGGGCCTCTTCAATGTTCAGACCAATCTCAGATATTATATTGGTCAACTGGAAATCCAGGATGGACATCAGTGCAAGTAAAGAAGATGAGAAGAAAGTTAACATGGTAAGATAAATATGTTTGATAGAACTCTGAAAATATGGCAGAATCTGCAGATTAATGAAGTTACATAACTTCCAGGACTGAACAGATATGAATAATCTAATCAGTGATATAAGCTTAAATTGCACTAGACAGAAAGCAAATAAAAGATACAGATTTCGGTCCAGGTATACTGTCTCTATATTTTACGGAGACTGTTAGATTTGTAGGTACAACTATTGTGCATTTACATAAAGAATTTCATATTTTAACTTTGGAACATAATTATATCAGAAAAGCAGATAGTCATGAAGACAAATATTCTTCAAAGCTAGGTATTAACTAGGGATGGCAATGAGGTAGTGCGGGCGGGTTGAGCTTAACCCGCAAAATTTTTAATCCGCCCGTCCCGTATTACAACTTCTTTCCATTTTCAACCTGCTCCACCCCGCCCCACATAATTTTTTTAATATTTTCTTTTTCTAGTTAAATTTGATACTAAAATAAAATTCATATAAATAAATTTATTTTTCATTAAGTTGTATTAATTTAATACATAATGACTTAAAATTTTATTTTTAGAGGTCAATTGAAAACATGTGAGAAATTGTATTATTTTTTATTAAACCATTTTCATTTATTATTTTGAATATTTTAGTAGCTTTAAAGAAATCATTTTAATAAATCATGCTCTATCACTCTTATAACATATAAAATGTTAAAATTAGGTTTGAACCCATATAAAATCACATATACTCGCATCCCACCCCGCCCCGCATTAGCTTTAAAAAACACACTTCAACCCGCCTTGCATCCCCCCCCCCCCCCCCCCCCCCCGCGTATACCCTATTGCCATTCCTAGTATTAACTGACTAACCCCACCCTCATCTAGTCTTCTCTATCAACTTTTATCTTCACTCATATGCTTATCCTATACTATGCACTTGAGAAATAGAAATCAAACATCATACCATATCAGCTGAACGACTCAGCTAAAGGTCATTCTATCCTTGCTTATTAATCTAGAATGAGTCTATCTTCAGTTATTATAAGTGACGAGTCCTATGACAGGTACTATCCATCCACAAAAAGAAATTCAAGGGGTTTGACCTTTTTTCCTGTCAAATATTGGACTCGTAGTATCCACACACAACAGGAATTCAAGAGGCTTAGCCTTATTTCCGGTTAAATTCGCACTAGCTCTGCATAAGATAAATTCATGAAACTATAGTCTTTGTTTGATTATGAGAAGATAAAAGATGTATTTATGAACAGAAAGGGAGGAGGATTCCTAAAAGGATAAGGCACCTGAGTGAGCGTTTTTGGCTTGTCAATAGTTGAAAAAGTAATCTCGTGCATTGGCCTGCACAAAATCATTTGGCTCATAAGAAAGAAAAGTCAACTAGAAATCCTTTGTGAACAATAAATACACTCTATATCAAAGCTATGAAGCCAAACTAATATCATGGATCTTATCATCTGCAACTCAAGAACTAAGGCAATTCAACCTGGTTGTCCGGGAAGTTGAATTGATATCACTATCTCCATGATTTAAATGAGCTTTATCATCATGAATTTCAAGGCCTTGAAGATTTGGTGATGAACCAAAAGTTGGAGGAGGATGAATGCTGGAGAGGGACAATATGGAAGCCCATAAAATTAAATGATTTAATGAAGCACAACAGAGAAAAAACAAATGTGCAGAAGTAATATACAGAAAGAAGTTATACTGAAAAAAAGAAAAACTTTAATGCTTAAACTAAAGAGCATACCTTGGGATTTCTTCATTAACTGAAGGATCTACATCAACAGTATTGGTTGACGTTCCAGTGTACATAGGCTGAACCTGCATTATGAACTTAAAATGAGAACATGCATGTAACAAGAATCTCTTGAATTATAAAGTACTTGTCTTAGGCCAGGCCATGACTTGCATTCTCTTTTCTGTTGGTTTACAATATATATTCCAATATTAGTACATGAATATATACTAAGAGACTATCCTTTCTACATTATTTTCCAAGATTTCCCAGGACTTTCAAGATAAATCCAACTGGATCCTGTTATGGTGCAACTGTTCAACCACAGTCAAAGCTGGTCACGGATTATTACATGCTCAAATATTTGACTGGTTAGTCATTTGTAGTCAATTTGTGAATTCTTTTATATAAATAGCTATTCCATTGATTTGCTAAGATTTAATAAAAAAAAAATTCTCTTAGAGGAATGGCCTATAGATCTAAATTTCTTCAATACAAGTCTAACCTCAAGTTGTCTTAGGATATAGAGGAGATATGAAAATCACTTTTACTTAGGTTTAGATATAATTCATACCCTCTTAAACATCTCATATGATCTAAAGGGTATGAATAAATGTCAATCCCAAATTCTCGTCTCAAAGTATTCATGCCTTTAGATGTATGGTCTAATTACAAGACTTAAGAACCCATTCGACTTCCCATATTGCTAATCCATCACCCACAAATCACAAAGGCTTATAGCCTCTATACTAAGAACGACCAATTTTATCTTATTCCCCTCATTACCTTCAACACACACCTTGCTCTTTGCATAACACCCTATTGCCATCAATGGAGATGTGCGCAAGGTGAACCAACAAATAAGTTTGAGTATATTAAGTGGTCTCATGGTTTAAGATTACAGAACATCTCCTATCTTATTAACAAATATGATATCCATTAAACTTTCTTCAAACAAGTCAATCCAGTATACCTATTCTATAATGAGCATCCATATTTTTATATTACTGTTACAAACACAACTGGTTATGAGATTAACAACTCTCTACAACGGCACCAAGATAAGTCTCTGACCAGAATAATAATACTCCAAGCAAACACGAACACTAATGCAAGCGGAAGATTAAATAAACTAAATTTTACTACAAACAAATTAGTACCACATATATGGATCCTTTTGCTTTCATTGAGTTCTATCATTAGCTTCATCCACATGATTCAGAAAAATCGTAAGTCTATAGGTACAATTTCCCTTCATGTGATTATAAGTCTAACTCGTCTCTAATCTCAAGTAGTTTTTCTCCTTTTTATCCTCTATGAGTCCTACTTGCACTCTTTGTTGAATGTAAACTGTTGATATGTGTGGCCACTTTATCCAAAAGCTTAATTATTTTAAAAATGACACTTTCATTTACTAAATTATGTTCTCAACATGTACACTTGCATTCATCTTGACTTTTTCATGAGGTAAGCATGTGAAGAATCTTTTTGATTGTTGGTGACAATAAGACTCAAACTCAGGAAATTTTCCTTGATTTAAATGTTTAACTTGATAGAGAAGAAACATCGTTGTTAACTTAATTATGTTTTCAACATGAACATTTCAAATCTTCTTTCTTTTTGTCGTCAATGAGTGCTGCTTGCATTTGCTGCAGAAGATGACCATCTAAAATATTCTATGATCTCGCATCCATAATTTTACATTAACATTTATCTTTTAGCTTCCAGCATCTTCTCTTTCTACTTGAAACACAAACTTCAATCCCCTTATACGTGTGAACTGAAGCCTATCAGGATAAGAGAAATGTTTTAAATGGTTTTAATTTGGTCATTGGAGAGTGTAACAGATGTAAAAATGAACAGCACTAAAGAAACTTCTCCATGCCCTACCTAAGGTAGCATGAAAGAGAAGTATGGGATGGATGAAAGAAATAAAAATATGGCTTTGACAAGATTATTGGCAAATTTACTAGTTTTTGCAACTGCTCTCGACTACTGTAAAAGCAATAAATAATAGATCCTGTGCTTCTCGGGAACATTTTACGTGTTGAATCAAATCCCCAACTTATTCAGCTACGATCAAATTAAAGACTCTTCCTTGTCATACATAAAGAGAAGTTTTTCAAATGTCTTGGCATGGGTTTCCAGAGTTATCAAGAGAAAAGAGCAAATTATGATTCCTCCTTGTCATACATAGGGAGAAGTTTTTCAAATGTCATATTCAGAGTAATCAAGAGAAAAAAGCATTTACAAGGCAAACACACATCAAAATGCAGGAAAAGCAAGTAAGAGTATAACCTGCACAAGGCGGACATCAAAGGCAGGTCTATTCTCAGGATCCTCCGCTATGTCCAGCAACCTCTTGTGCATGAGCACATGTTCTGCTCTTTCCACATTTACATCCGATGCATAACTGCACGCACCCAAATTCAGTACCAAAAAACTTGCAAAACTTAAAACTTTCGAGAAAGAAAATGAATCAATTAACCAGTGAACAAATGGCAAAAAAATAAAATAAAAAATAAAAAGAGGAGGAAAGATAGGGTTTATGAAGTTAACCGAACAGGGAGGCGATTAAAGTGAAGCCAAAGCTGGTCTTCAAAGCCAGGGAGTTTAACCTCTTCGAGATTCAAATCCTGTAGTCTACTAAGCACTTGGTTAAACACTTCATTCTTCTGCCTCTGTAGCCGATTTTGCTTCGGCGACAAGGGCTCCATCGCTCTGCTTCCGCAACTCTCGTTGTCGTCCATCGCCATTCACAAATACAAAATTACACAATTTACAAAATCTCCTCCTCTTTGTAGTGAATTACAAGGGGAAAAAGTTGTAAGCAACTGTAGAGTAGCAGAAGAAAGTAGTTTCCATAATTTAGAGAAATTTTTAATGATGAACAGAAGGAATGGATTTAGAGTTGATTTGATGGGTAAATACGAGAAAGGGGACAAATTTTTTTAAGGGGAAAAGATGGAGGAGAGAGAAGGAGAAGATTCCGTTTTTCTAGTTATAAATTGGGTGCGCGGATTTATTAGTGCTTACGAAGATGGCATAAGGGAAAAGATGAAAAAAGTATGCATCTCTTCTTACAAACAGTGGCTCCACATTTCTTCATGAGCTTATCCTCTTTGTGGGATCAGATCAACGTCGAATTGTGTTGGATGATTAAAAAAAAAATACTTTGAATTTTTAGTTTTGATACTTTTATTTTTAATGGTTAATATAGATATTAAATATTAAATAAGAAATTTAAAAAATTACAAATCAACCTATTTTAGTTATGTTAAGTTTGTAGATAAAAATATTGGTTACATCATTCAAAAAAGCTTTTTCTCAGCTGAGAATGAAATAGAGAAATTCAAAATTTGAATATATCTTGTTCATTAAACTTTTTATTAACTTTTGACTTTTATGTTATTTTTTTTTTTTTCCTATGCCTTGTGTTCATAGACTTTTTCAATTTACTTTATTGATAATTTTTTCTTATTGTTATTTTTAATAGAAGTGGTCAAAATGTATATTCACGTTAATTCACTTTATAAGGTAACTATATGGATGTAATCTAGGTGATTGAAGAATTAATAAATGATGATTATATCTTAAAAAATGATAGTAATATTTTTCAATGAAAGTTGTCAAAAATAAATAGTTTATTTTGATTTATAACTAAATTACAAAGATAAACATTGTTGGTATCTAAAAATTACTATGACCCTACTACTTGTTAAAATAGTTGGATTATAAATGGACCTTAGCTCGTGGCAAAGTTATCATTATCCGAGAGGCGTTCTGAACAAGTGATTATTTTTAATAAAATTTTTGGCTCCCATCGTATTTTAGTAGTGAGTATCATAAGTATATTCAGCATCCAAGTGGAGATATCCTTGAGCAACGTAACACCTATGTGGAATAGTTTTCTTTATTAAATAAAAACATTTGTCGAGCATAAAACCAAAAAGTGATGAGGTGGAATCCACATGTTATGGTCAGTATGACTTTGTATAAAATATAATAATAATAATAAAAATATTATCATCTTCTTTTGGCTCAGAAGGACCATATGGTATTGCTGTGGCAAAACGAAGCCGCTAGACTGTAACATACAACAAATTGTATTATAAAAATCTACTGACAATAAATACGACCCTTTCTTGATTTTTCTATAAATGAAACTAAGCTAATGATGTTTAATATTGGATTATAAAATTAAGCTCTTCTTTATCTTCTGACGTGTATTGTATTTTAAGCTTTTGTTAATGGCTTAAAATATTACTTAGTGTGCTCTTTTAGGAAAGTGCGATGTAATTATTAAGTTGATGTAGATATATATTATTACTACATCTTCAAAGACAATATGATGTTTGTTTGACTACCTGATGGAAGTGGACAATTAGGTTTTTTTAAATAGTTTGTTAGGGTAATTAATTAAGTTATCACCAGAAGTTAACTATATATTAATTTGTCATAAAAATAATGGATTATTTAAATTAATAAATAATTTGAAATTTGACACACTCATTTAAGAACATTAATCAAAGAATAATGTTATCATTAATCTTTTGATTATATATTTTCAAACTCTTCTAAAATGTAGATATATTCATTATTTGAGATTTAAAAGTAGATGAAAATTTTATTAAAAAACAATAATATATTTTTGTACATTAAAATAATTATTTATTTAGAATTTGGATTGTTTTTTCTATCAACAATTCACTTATATCATTGAACTAGAGGGAGTATCTATAATAATAGAATTCTTTTTATAACATAACAACTCACTTATTTAAATATGATACGAGTAAATATATTTGAAAGAAAATAATTAATTTTCTTTTAATAATGTGAAGTTATACTTATTTGGGATCAAAATAAAAAAGATAAGTAAACACATATTATAAATTTACAAAATGAAAAATAATTGTCTTATATACTACGTATACATTTTTAATGAAATTTTTAACTCCATTACAAACGATAATAAATAAAGTGATAATAAACTTTCTAAAGCAACTATAAACGGTGACAAGCAAAATAATAATAAATTTTTTAATTATATCGCAAACGATGACCGATCAAATGATAAAGTCAGCATACATAACAGATAGTCAAAATGTGCCATGAATGTGTTGTCTGCACCTCTTAGTTAAGACCTGAAATTCATTCCCATGTGTAATGGGAATATGTGTCATCAACATGTCGCCATATATGATGTATTTTGTTTCTATCTGCTTCTCTATTTTTAGTTTTTTTCAAGTTCCAACATTACCAAGTAATTATATATTATACCAAAATGAGTTGTGGTGCATTGATAAAAGTATTTCACCCTTAATTAGTAATTTTGAGTTTGAGTCCTAGGTATAGAAAAAATTCTATTAAAAGCACCATTTCAGAATGGCCTCATAAAGCGCGATCCAAATTTAATTGAAGCACCAATAGGCTTTGAACATCGAGTAAAATAACAAAAAAAAAAAAAAAAGGTAACTATATATTATATTTTAATGCAACTCGTTGACATCTTTTTACTAACATACATTGAACCTAGAATATATGAGAATTGAGATGAAGAAGAAAATGGATTAAGAAATTCAAAATCGTATCCTTTGCCTATCTACTTTAGTCGTCTTCCCCCACATGGTCAGCCTAATTATTATAATTACAATTATTAGCCGTCATATAATACGATATTTTTGTTCAATTATTTTTTAATCAAGTTAATGCAGCTACTTCCTCTTTTAGAACGCTAAGATCCAACATAGATTTTTCTAAATTACAAGTACTTAGATGCATCATTTTGCTCAAGAACTTAATGAACTTGATTTTTTGCTACTCATAATTGTTTAAGATAAGTTTAACCGAACTAGCAATTAAGAAATTATAAGTTCAAATTTCATCAAATACTCATATATTTATATATTATTTTGTTATAGTATCTACTTAGTTCATCATGTAAATCACATAGATATAATAGCTGCTTGTTTTGTAAGAAATAAATGAAAAAGAAAGATGTAAAAACACCTATTGAACTGTTATATACATCTAAAAATAGAAGAAATGTACGTATATGAGAATTCTGCGAGTGGCAAAATCAAATCCAATTCATTTAATTTGTCCAATCTGTTTAAGTTTGGATGGGTTATTGATCGATTCATTTATTAACTCAAACCTTTTCAACTCATTAAAAAATGAGTTGATATATGTAACTCGAATTGACTCATGAATAATCGTCAAAATATTTGTAAAAACTTCCCGTTTCAACTTGATATGTTATATAGTCATAATAAAATCATAATTTTTTATTAAGTACTAAAATAGTTTAAAAGAACGAATAAAATGACTACTTTTAGTAAAAAATGGGTTGAGTTAGATCTTGACCGTTATATAACCTACTACCTAATCTTTTTTTACCTAAGCGAGTTTGTGTTGGATTGAATCATGACTCGATTGACGATTATTATCTTAACCCATTATTATGACTCACCCAAACCTAACTCAACCCGCTCACTTATAGTCCTAAAAAAATATATCCTTCAAAATTCTGATATACGTTTTTCAACGTTAACTATAAATGCATAGAGTATAGAGTATTTTATACTACTATAAAGGGATACTTGAAAATTAATGGAATTAATAATGAGGTTTGGTGACACAAGAGGAGGTCATAAAAGTGCCACCTCTGAAAGTATTATCCTTTCAATTTGACACCAATCTTGGCTGAAGTTAGTCCACCTATACATGCAATTTGAAATTAAAAGTATTGCCAATTTGTTGGATAAATTGATCAAGTCATAGTCAGGTATTCTCGACCCTCCAAGTGAAACTTTTTTTTTTTTTTTTTTTTGTCACAACTGCGCCTAAGACCCTAAGAGTAAAGTTACGTTAACTGGCAATAAATAAATAAATAAATATGGTAGGTATGCAAAAAGAAATAAGATTCATAATTGTTATTCTTCAAAAACAGAGAGTGTTGACCAAAGTTTGTATTTAACGAAACGCTTGAAAATTAGCAAAAGTGTTGAATAGTTAATGGACCTGTATGCTGTAGCCCAACGGCATCCCATTTGGGCTGAGAGATATCATTTTTCACGAGGGAAAATTATATAAAATAATAAATTATTAATTAATTTAAATTAAATATTTTAATTATATATTTGATTTAATTGTAACCTATAGAAAATAGCTGTCATTCACCACTCTCCATTTCTCGCTAACAGTCACACTTTATATAAACACAAATGTATAAAAAGTGTTTGTGTCTGTATAAAATAAGAGAAAACTGTATATACAAATATACATACATATATTTTCGTCATATACACTTATAATTATACAAATACAGATCTTCCACTGCCCAATTTTCCTTTATCTTTCTCTCTTTTTCGCTTTATACAAACACATATTATACAAATTATAATGTATAATTTGTGTTGTATAAAGCGAGAGTGAGAGAAATTTTGATACGCAAATATTTTATTTTGATTCAATTGTATACGAATTCAAATTTTATGCAGATATACAAACACATAAAATTGAATTGAGAGGCTGCAAATAATTTATACAAATCTGATAATTCATAGAAAATATAAGGTTTGTTATGAAGCACAATTATACAAACTATAGTTATAGAATACAAATATAATTTAAATGTTTGCTAAACCTAAAATTTACTCTTTTTTTTTTTTATGATGGGTATACCCCCCCTCCCCCCACATGGGACAAAGAGATAAATGGTGATTTATAAGAACGATTTTGAAAATAGTTGAGCTTGAATTTGTTTTTATCACGATTATTCATAAGAAAACTTCAAGTTTAAAAAGTGGTCTCTTAGACAACACTATCGACTTTTGGGCTTAAAAATTTGTCAAGAAAACAAACGGGGGTTGAAAATTCAAGACCAAACAATTTTCAAGATCATAGGACGATTTTTTTTGGAAAAACTTACCTTCATAAAATATATATTAAAAATTATACTAATTTCATGACCAAATCTAGAGCAGTCAAAATGGACTTCATCCTTGATGTCAGCCTAACCCAACCCATAGGGGTTAGGTTTGGGTTGAGAATTTTTAAGCTCATTTAGAAACTTTAGAAGTTTGACTCTTAGAGTGTGTTTGGTATGAAGGAAAATATTTTCTGGAAAATGTTTTTCAATTTTCTCATGTTTGGTTGGGACAAAAGTTTTGAAAAATGTTTTCCAAATCAACTCATTTTCCTCAAAATTAAGGAAAATGACTTTCCTTCAAATATTAAGGAAAACATTTTTCAAAACTCTCCTCCAATTTCAAATTACATTTTTTTTTTGTGAAAAATTTAAAAAAATATTTTCAATTTCTAAATTTTATTTTTTCACCCGATCCCTGACCCCCCCGGTCGGCCCACCCCCCCAACCCCACCCACTCCTCAAAAATTTAACTTTGCTTTTTAAAAATATTTTCACCTTCAAATTTTTATTTTTAAACTCCTACCCCCCTACCAGCCACCCACCCACCCCAACCCCCCCAAAAAATTAGTTTTGTTTTTTAAAAATACTATCAACTTCAAATTTTTATTTTTTCACTCCAACCCTCTCCCCCCACCCATTACCCCCATCACCACCACCACCACCACCCAAAAAAAAAAATTTATTTTTAAAAAATATTTTTAATTTCATAAATTATTTTTTACTCTAATAAAAATAAAAAATAACTCTTAAAAATATTTTTCATTCATAAATAAAACACTAAAAATCATTTACGAAAAATATTTTCTACTCACCAACCAAACATGAGAAAATAAGTTCAAAATCTACTTTTTTCAGAAGAACATTTTCCACGAAAAAACATTTTCCTCCATACCAAACACACCCTTAATCTTAGCCTCATTGGCAAAGATTGGGCCGAAGCTGGCCCCTGAGGCCCAGGCCCAAGAGAAAAGCAAGTTCTCAAAAAATAATAAGAAAAATTACTTAAATACACGTCTTATATTTTACTTATTTTTAATATTTTATTTTATTTCTAAAAATCTCTAAATTTTTTTATTTTTTAAATGTATCTAACAACATATTAATGTATTTGAACCCGTATTTAATGTATCCGAGCTATATATTAATATATCTGAACCCATATATAATGTATCTGAGCTACATATTATGTATCCGATTTATTTTATATGTATCCGAGCTATATATTATGTATCTAAGATAGTTTTAATGTATCCGAGCTACATATAATGTATCCGGTTTATGTTATAATGTATTCGGGATACTCTTTAATGTATCTAAGCTACATATTATGTATTCGATTTGTCTTACTTTTTAAGGGACTAATGTAATTACTAACTAAAGAAAGATAGATTGTAGTTTCATAACAAAAGCTTATGTGATTCCTAAAATTTGTCCAAAATAATACTTCCTCCGTCTAGTATTGTTTGTCATGTTGCACTTTTCGAAAGTCAATTTGACTAATTTTTAAAATTAAATTAGATCACATTAATTCGATATTTTAAACAAAAAAATTTAGATATTCTAAAACTATATGAAAAGTACTATAAATTGCAAATTTTTTTGCATATTAATATGATGAAAAGATACATCTTAACATGTTAGTAAAAATTTTTATAGTTTGACTCTAAATATAGAAACCATGACAAACAATACCGGACGGAGGGAGTATAAAAAACACAACTTATTTTTACCATATTTTCTATCATTTGAAAAAATTATAAAAAATGCCTATTCTTTTCTATTCTCGGATACATCACTTTAGAAGATGTATCGGGGCGTTGAATGATATATCTGAAATCGAGACATGATGTATTGGGACATTGAGCAATATATCTAAAATTGGGAGTGTGATGTATTAGAACGTTTTAGGATGTATGTGAAAAAGAGTACATATATGATGTAATTAACTCTTAACAGAATTAAATTCGTGTAAAGTCCCTACGAGTAGAAATTTTGAATTCAGATATTTTTAAATTTAAATATATATCTTAATATTTAAATGTATATTGAAATTTAAATATCTAAATAAATTTTATTGCAAATCATAATATTTAATTGTTTATTTAAATGCAAATTCTAAGCTTAATGTTAAAATAGTGCATATAGGTTAATAGATATATGGTATGTTATTTGTGATTGGAGGAAAATAATTTTTTTCTCTGTAAATAAAGTATTGTGTGTGATTAGGTTGGTAAAGATATACCGACAACAATATGTTAGCAGCAAGGGTTAGTAATAAACACGAACATAATGAAATCTTCCAAACTCTAGAGAACTAGTTATAAAGAAAAACACGTCGTGTTTCTTAAATCTTAATTGGGTTCTCGCGAATGTTAATATTTTTTATGAAAATTTCGTACTTGTATTGAGAAATTTACAAGTTAGGTAAAAAGAACCCACTTAAGCTTTGCTAATTGCATCCTTAAATTGAAAATTCCTATACTTTGAATTTTGAACCATTAACCATCCAAACATATTACGCATAAAAAAAGACTCGATAAGAATAACAATCAGATATATCTTCTCATATATGTATAATAGTAACAATTAAGGTCATTAGTACATGCAAATGCACTTTTTTTGCAAGTTTGTTTAAGCCATACAAAACCACTAATTATTATAAACTGTAGCATTAATTTTATGAAAATAAAGACAATGAACCAAGTCATCCTGTGATAAACAATAATTGTGATTGTGACCAGTATAATTAAATAATTTCTACTATAACTATAACATTTATTTATTTTTTACCTTTTCCTTTTCAGGGAAAGATACTCTTAATAAGTAAAGAAACACAACCTCATAATTCAAAAGATTATAACCACTGCCAAGTAAAACAATGAATCTATATAAAGGAAATAGCATAATACACAAATAAGGTAAATATAGGGGGAAAATAGAGAAAAGACAAATACTCCCTATCATTCTTATTTGTTCCTACATAAATTTTGAGATTCTATCTTTCAATTCCCCCCACAAATTACAAAATTGAATCCACAAGTACAAATAGTATGTTCTTCATTAATCCTAGCAAAAGGACAAATCCATCAGTTTACAGAAAAATCAAAACGGAACTAAAATAAAATAGTAAATTTGTTTAATTTGCGCACGAAAAAGATGGACCATAGTCCATATATATATATAAACAAGCTGGTTATAGCCTCAGTAACGCTATGGACGTTCATATGTTAATTATTAGCCAAATGCAAAGTCTGGGACAGACATACATGAAAAGGAAGAAAAAAATAAATAAGAATGGACTATAATCGATACTAATTAATATAATTATTCAAAATTTCATTTTTAGCCGGTCCGGTACCTGACTTACGATTCAAATTCCGTGGATTTTATTTTTTATTTTACAGGAATTGAATCTAAGCCAGAAACCTTACAGAAATTTTATTCATCTGACCACAGTATATAATTAATGCAATTATAAATTAGAGGAACAAACCCTAGGCGAATTACCTGCAGTTATATATTAGGTTGAGAAAGTGAAAGTGAAAGAGAAACTAAGATATTGGCACGGCTCAATCAAACAAAAAGCGAAAACTCCACCATTCAAATATAGTTTCATTTTGTTGTCTGAGTGAACCAGGCCAATATCAAAGTTACTGTTTCATAAGGGAATAATAATAATAATAATAAAGTGAAAATTGAGAATTCATATAGTCGATCTCAATTTATTTGAACGGAGGAAAAAAAAACTGAAAACCTAAAAGAGGGAGAAAAGATTGAATATTTTGAGTAGAAGAATGGGAATGTCTTGGGGTAAATTTAAGGAGGAAGGAGAGAAGGGGTGGTGTGTGTAGAGTGCATTTAAAACCGCGACTACCAAAGCACAAGGACAGGGCCACTGCATTTAACTCCATTATTCTTTCCCCATCTCCTTCAATATAAATTTAATCGAGATACACAAAAATTAAATCATATACATGTATACGGTATTATTCAAATTATAAGTACAAAAAATTTATAATTAAATAATACAATATTTTTAGGATTATACAAACTCAAAATGACTTTTTTCAAAAAAATTTGTGTCACATAAATTAAAACTGAGAAAATAATTATACTTACGGTCAAAGTAAAATTATACTTACGGTCAAAGTAAAATTAGTATTTGAAATCTTTAAGATTATTTGTCTTTGCTTCTCACTTATTTATGATGTGATTATATTTGAAACTTTGCTTATCAGCCCCTCCATCTCAACTCCAACTTATTTGTGGTGATATATTTTTAAAGAATAGTTATTTCACATTATTCATTCTATTTTATTTTATTTTATACTTATATTAAAATAGTTTTTTTACTTATTCGTTTTAACAAATTAAGAGAATTCATCTTAACATTAAAATTAACTATATAAATACTTTTTTAAGCAATGTCACAAATCAACATGGACCAGAAAACTTGAATCAGAGGGAGTATTTCTCATTTAAAAAGTTTAAAGCAAAACTAATTAGTACTCATTTCACATTTGAAATTACTGCTCTGTGCTAGCTGCATGCATGTTTAATATGTACGTTGAACTAAATTGTAGTCTAGAGAATTGATATGGTTAGAGTTTAACGGACGCCTACTCATATTCTAGCTAGAAATCGATTGAATATCTTAGAAATTAATATAAGCAAAAGAGTGGTACAAAGGGCATGAGTGTTTAAAAGATATAGAATGGTACAAAGGGGTAAAATTGTTACCCAAGAGCGGGTGACATAACAAAAAAAATAACGCGGAATAAAGTTATTTCATTCATAATCAGAAAGTAGTTTTATTTAATATGAATTTAATTTAATTGAGCTCTAATAATACATATTAAATGAGAGGAAAAGAAAAGGATGGCCCATGATGGTGATACTGAAGGACTACCAACCAAGTGAGGATGAATCATAAATGAGAAGAGGGAAAGGGAATCTCTCTTTAATTTTTTCTCAGTCTCATACATAAATAAATTCACTGAAGGGGGGAGATGGATAGGCATATAGGGCATCCCACATATTTAATGTAAAACTAACCAGCCCCAGTAACGGAATCAAATTTAAGTTTATTCACTTTTTTGGAGTTTACCTTTTTTAACGCGGTGAATTCAAAATTTAAATTTATTAATAATTTTTGATGTTGTTATATATTTATAGTATATGTGGAGGAGGTAAGCTTAGTTAATGGAAATATAATCCGTTAGTTTATTTACTTAATTAGCTTCTTCTTCTTCTTTTTTTTATTTTTTTTAAAAAAAAATCTTAATCCATGTCAATTCATAAAAATGTTTGATATATATATGGTTTAAATTGACCCAAAATAGACTTGTTTTTTTTTTTTTAATTTGATTGTTATATATTGTTAAAGATTTTTTTAATTAGGTATGCTAGAAATTTATAAAAGATAGACGAATATAACAAGTAAAACATATAAAAATTGAGCAAGTTGAATTATTCCCACATTTTAGCCTATTTCTATTCAAATTTATTTATTAATTCAATTTATTTGACCTATTTAAATTCAGTCTAACCTGATCTGTTGACACCTTAGCTAAATTTACATGTTATATGTACATAGGTCATATCACATTCTAGATCCGCCTCTATACTCAAAAGAAGCGCAACGTAACTATTCATGAATCTCGGCTTAGCTTCTTCTCTTCCTTCACGAACGGCGAATCATTTGTACTATAGTTGTGCCTTTGTGTGGCGTCTCTAAAATACTTTATTGACGGGTTTAAAATATAAAAAAGTAAATTAGTATAAAAGTCAAGAGATCAATTTAATATCTAATAAATTTTTTTGACAAAAGGGGTTAAATTCAAAATATAAGAATATAAACTCGTAGGAATATATATTACTTAAAATTTTCCGACGAAGGAGGTTCAGACGAAAGGGTTATTTTCCTTTTGGCAATAGAGTGTGTTTAATGCTGTAAGCTTATGCTCGTGACAAATTCAGATACAATATGGGAGTCATTTAAGAGAGTCTTCAAATTTGCTGGCTATTCTGCATATAAAACCAACCAATATTAGATTTGATTCCTGTAGTGGGCAACTTGCAACTTCTTTTTTCAGAATCACTAGGGACCAATTCCTATTCTTAGCAAACCATTGTAATTTTTTCATTTAAAATTAATTTTCTGACCCTACTACATAATTAATTATTCCTTTTTTCCTTGTTTCTTTTCTTGGATAAATTTAAATTCTACTTTCAATACAAACAGTGAAGAAGAAGCAAGTGTACAAGATGGAACTAAAATTCGAAATTACTGATAAAGCTGTATGCTGGTCTAGCCTAGGTAGCTAGCTAGTCCAAAATTAAATGGATACAAAAGAATTTGGCATCGTCACGCCAATTCAAACAATTTTTATTCGAAACACTAAAATATTGTGGTACATATATATTAGTATTACAGAAAAACAGTTCAAGCAATTAATATGTGCTGTAGATATCTACTATTACTAAAGACCCGTTTTATCATGTGATATGAAATCATAATATAGAATTATAAGAGGAAATTTAAGTTTTGTTTGGATATGCGATATGAAATTATTGTGTTGTATATTTTCTCATAAACATAAAAATCTCATAAGATTGTTTATTCAATCTTACCAAATAAATAAAAAATTATAAATTATTACAACACTATTTGTTCTCCACTTAAGTAATTATTAAATATAACTTTAATTTATCAAACTTTAATTCAATAAAAAAATTAGCGGACAATTTCCTCACATTGAACTTGTATTTTCTCGACTATGTGACGAGAAGACGAAACCAACATTGTTACCTTGAGTTGTACGTAATAAATACAAAACGGTAGAACTTAGAAGTAATAAATTCGGTGTTGGAATAAATGAAGAGAACAAATTTATTACTCAACAATCGATTGGTGTGATTATAAATTTTATTTACGTATGAAAAAATGGTTAGGTAGATATAAATGTGGGATAATAGTTTTAATAAAATATAAATTTGTTGATCAATTTTAATTAAAAAAATCTCAAATCATGATATGAAATTCCCATATCATGATTTTTGGAAAATATGGAATTATATCTCATGATATGAAGTTATAAGATGGAATGTACATAAAATCACATATTTAAATATTGATTTCATCTTACAATTCATATTATAATATGATATCGAACGATCAAACACTTATTAACTTTCTATACTAATTAAATGCTCTTTCATTTGGGTTCTTTGAATTCATGTATAGGAAGTGACAAAATTCCAACCAGTCACCTTATTGGCCGCAGAGGTAAAACTTATTATATTCGATGTTTATAGTATTAAACTAACGACATTTAATTAACTATATATGATTGACTAAATAGATAAATCAATATATCATGCTTTTATTAGATTTTTTTATGAACATCACATGTGCTTAAGTATTTTTCTTGACCTAACATATATAATATAGGCCTTTAGAGAGGGTGATGTGTATAAAAGAAAGATCTCAAGAAAAAGTCTTAATTCTTAAAATGCATTGCGAAGAGAGATTGAAGACGAATTTTTTTTGACACAATGCAGACGCTAGATGGAAAAGACAGATAAAAAACAACGCAATCATACCCTTATTTTGTGAAGATTGAGAAGTTGTTTTCGATAGACTCTCAACTAAAGAAAAATATAATGAAATCATATATAGAAACAAATTACAGTAATACACAAGAGAACGATAACAACAACACATAAATACAATAAGTCAATAACCAAAATAAGGAAAAGAGCAAGTAATAATAAAATCAAAGAACATGAATAGTATGTGAGTAATACTAACAATCCTGGTGAGGGAAACTAGACATGACTCAACTACCAACTAACATTTTTAAGCGAATTTTGTCCTCGATAATAACTTTCTCCTCAATACTTTTTCGACTAACCTCTCTAGCATAACTGTTTTTCTTGACCGCAACCTCAAAATTTTAGTTTTGTTGAAAAATGTATTTCTGGTGTTTAATTTTCTCATACGAGAAGTGAAACTTAATTAATCCACTATTGGAGAGAGCAAGTTTAATTTTGATAGAAATAACTTCAAATTTAATACACACTCATAAATTTACCGACAACCAGAATTAAAATACTTAGTCAATAATACATATCTTGCAATTGTTTGTTCATTCAATGTTTTTTCATTGGTCCCCCGTTATTTGAAAAGAGTGAATTTTTGTATTATATTTGATAATTTTTACCCATTTAAACTTATTTCCATTGTTTTAAATATCAATATATGTAATAAATTGTAAGAGGCTTTTGAGTTATTCAAGTATATAAGTTTGTTTCAAACTTTCAATCAGTTCCCAAATTACAAATTGTTGGATCTTAACTTCTTATCATAAAATAACAGCCTATGATTTTAAAAGGATTAAATTGGAGGAAAGGATCAAAATAGTCCGTTTTTTGAGTTAAGGTTCAAAGTGATCCTTGAGTTTTCACATGGAGCACTAATAGTCCCTCATGTTTGCAATTTGGTGCACTTTTGGTCCTTCTCCAAAATTTTATCTATTTTTTAGCATTGATTTTATCCATAATCTATGTATGGATGTTCAATCGTCATTTTATATATTTAGTAGAAATAAAAACTACATATGAAAGAATGTGAGAAGAAAAACACTTTGTCATGTTTAGTAGAAATCGTATTGCAGGTAAAGTCGAGAGGTTCATCACGATAATTTCACGTGCAATATTACAATTTTTTATTTTCATGCAAAGTCATATGTTAAGATGTTCTTAATTTAGTTGTAGTAATATTTCTAGTGAACAGAACAATGTGTTTTTCTTATCATCTTTTCTCAGATTAGAGTTATAATTTCTATTAAATATATAAAAAGACGATTGATCATTCATTATATAAACTTTTTGACAAAACTAATGTTAAAAAATAGGCAAAATTTTAGGGGAGGACCAAAAGTACACCACTATTGCAAACATGAGGGACTACTAGTGCTCCATGTGAAAACTCAAGGATCACTTTGAGTCTTAAACCAAAGACGAATATTTTGAGCCTTTTCTCGATTAAATTGAAAAACATATTTAATTTTGCTTCGCTCTGCCTTATTGTCATCCCTACGGTTACCTATTAAGAGGCCACAACATAAATATATGGTGAGCTAACAAGAGATAATTATTACTATTGGTCTTTATGGCACTGAACTGATGATGCAACAATATTTTAGGCTCAAATATGAAAGGATCCCACAGAAGAAATAAAAGGACAAAGCAAACTATTGAATTCTCTCTTCATTCTGCACATAGTATTTCAAATATTTGTTTGTTAGCTAACAATCAAATGAGGAGACTTACAAAAATCCACCTGATGTTAACTCTTCATCAACCCAAATATACTAATTAAATATTTATCAAGTCAATGTCCAATTATTAATAACAACTAGTAAATATATTTGTCCCATTATTCTTCTTGGTATAAACACAATAATATGTCAGCAAACCATATTAATTATTTTGAGAAATTTTAATAGTTCAGTTAATTGCTTGATTCTCGCTTTATGATATATCCTTTAATTTCTTTTCTCCTTCCTTCTTCCCTATATGCACAATTAAAAACAAAGATCAACTGATGTAAGAATTGTCAAACATGAGTATAAATATAATAGTGCAACAATTTAATTGATTTGATGACATGGAGAAGTCTTATCTGATCCACCGAGTAGGTCAAATAATAAATAAAATCAGAAGAAATAGTTAATTTCATAGTCATTTTAAACCCTTTTATTTGAAAAATAATTTATGGATTGAATATTCAGATTTAATTTCCACCTAATAAAGTAAACCATTAATGAAAAACAAAAATTGACATGCCATTCCTGCCTACTGCTATATGATCAGTACTGCTTTTTTTTCCCCCACCCCACCCCACCCTCAGACGAATCAATAGTATTTCTCCTTATTATTGAACGTGACTCGAGCCCTAATAGAGGTGTTAAATCACTTGAGTAAAATTAACGTGACTCAAACCCTAATAGAGGTGCTAAATCACTTGACCAAACCTGACTTATCTCATGATTAGTACTTAATATCAATATGAACCCTCAAGATTATATATTTATTGAACAACTTTCACATATAGCGAACATAAAAATCATATTTGTATGTTATAGCTATAGTTTGTATAATTGCGCTCCATAGCAAATTTTATGTTTGCTATGAAACTTTTTGATTTGTATAATTCGCCACAAACATTCATTTTATACAAATTGTTCAGTTTTGTATAAATTCATTTATACATTGTAATTTGTATAATAAAATCTAAATTTGTATATTTAAGTGTATAAGACGAAAATATATGTATTTGTATTTGTATATATATTTTTCCCTCACTTTATACAAATACAAATGCATTTTATACCGAACTATATAAACTGACTGATTGTATACCGAAAATGGCTAACTGTATACCAAATGAGATGGCACGAAAAGAGGATGTTTGCTGCAAATTACAATTAAAATAAACTATGGCTATATCATTTAATTTGAATTAATAATTTGCTATTTCATACAATTTTCCCTATATTAAATAGGTTTGGGGCATTAATCCAAGCCAATTATTTCAATTTAGTCCATAACAAAATATGACACTATATGTATATATATACATATATGTGAATTATAGCCCATACCACACACATATCATTCAGGACTTGATGCTCCAACCACTAACTTATTTAAGTGACTCATGCGTCTATTTAGGTAATCACTATCATAATTACATAATAATTAATAATAATCAATCATGCAGATTTCCCTCAATATTTATTCACAAATACAAGTAGCTTTGAAGAACCTTTTATAATTGCATTATACCAAGAAAAGGACATATTTCTGGTAGAATACATAATTGCTAATTAATTTAATGTACTTGTTTTTCCTCATCCTAATCATACACACCTCATGAGGATCAATCATTCATAGAAACATACACCATCCAGCTAAACACCGTCCGAGGTTTTTAATTCTCTCCTATTTTTTATTTTTCGACAATTTTTTCTTTTTCTGTTTAAGTTCATCTTTATTCAACTTCAAAGTTTACAGCTTAATGATATTCGTGAGAGTAGACATTTACAGTTTATCACCGTCAAATTATCCAAAGTATATACATCTACAACAAGGTACACTTACGATGTGTGATTTGTAATTCTAGATATTTACATCGTTTATCTTAAATATAAAATTTATTATAGTCTTGAAAATATAATGAATTACATACGGCATTAAACCTGATAATGTAAAAATAAAAATATCTCACACCATTTTTTTTTGGAGGCCCCCTCGTGATTCCAGAAACGTAAGCCATGAAAAACACATTTGACTTGTCCCAATCATAGTCAGTAACGGACGATATGTTGTTTCTTATGATATAAAAATAAATATTAAAATTTCTTCAGATAATGACAACAAAATATACTCCTAAACACGCTTATATTATAATTTTTTTGAGAAAATCCACTCACACCATATATGCTTTTCCTAATTAAATAGAAATAATATTAAACTAATATTTTTTTTATATATAAAGACACGTAGAAGAGGAAAAAAAAACGATGATACAAAAAATGCTGAAAAGTTGGCTCAAAAATAGGGATCAATTGAGTTGCTCTATCTTCTTCTAATGGCACTCTTTAATTCTAGATAGAGAGAAAAAAAAAATTAAATTCTTAAAGAGGGGTTGAATATTTGGGAATTATTAGTTGATTTTGGTTAAATTTAATGGGTCAATGTGTATCTACGTCTGTATATGATCAGCATAAGAGAGGGGAAATTTCAACATCAAGGCCAAGGCATGCAAAAGAACATCATCATCGATATGGAAGAGAAACGTTGATTAATAATAACAATACTGATAAGAAAGGATATTTATCGGTGATGATAAAAGAGAAACGTTCAAGATTATATATCATAAGAAGATGTATTATCATGCTCATCTTCTGGCATCGATACAATAAGAGCATTTGATCATCATTCTCTATATGTAAATATATGCCATTAATTTTCTTGTTAATTATGTTGTTCAACCTTTTGAAGGTTACATCATTTTTGTCTTTCTCAATATATGTGTATATATTAATGGCGTTTTTTGTTTATACATAATAATGGAATTAAACGATATTTACCTCATTGATTTGCTATTATTGGAAGCACATATGGTATAAATTGGAAATTAGATCAGTCGAATCCCATACTTAAGAGTCAATAGTTTCGAATTGATAAGTATATCTTCTTATTTTGGATATATTTTGTTCGAGCTGAAAGTAATAGATTCATTGGAATGGAGTTTATAACACTTATATCATTGGATATATAATTTTATACATGTTTTTGAGTACTAAGTACGTACAAATAAGTTTCCTTAAGCATTGTATGATTTTCGTTGTTCTCTTTATCTTTTTCTATGATTTTCCACAAAGATAATATATTTTGCTAGTTATATAGATATACCAATTTTCTATAAATGAATCATTCTTATAGATAGTATAATCTAAACTTGCTCGTTTACTGTTGCCAAAAAAAAAGATATACAAAGGTCTAACTGAATATGTAAGTGACATATCTATACCATTTCTCAAAAATATTCTTTTTAATGAAAATCCAAATTAGAAAGTAGAAACTACATACTAAAATGTTGGGAGTATAAATTTCTCAAGATTAAAAATTTAAAACTATTTTGAAAATTTTGGTAAAATAAAACATTTTACTCCCCTCAAACTAATAATGACATATATGAAATATTCCCAGGTTTTACAAGATTCTTGATTAGAATTTAACATAATGAATTCTTAAGTTTGTATACTCTTAGCCAGCGGTCTAACAGAAACTACCTCTCCGTCAAGGGTAGGGCATGCAAATTGTCTAAAAGACACATGATGGAAAGAGTCAAAGAGGCAATTTTGAAAAAGAATAAGTTTCTAAAGTTGTTAAAAGGCAAGTAATAAGTGTACGAAAACCAGCAGGAAATAATTTTCATATTTTTGGATGAGTCCATTGGCATTGAGGCTTCCAGCTATGAATGACGCTGCAGAGTTTTTAGAGAATCCTTTACAACCAAACAACTTCAATAATTCCAATTTATATGATACCAATACCAAAGTCAACATCAGATATGTTAAAGTCAAATGAAGATTTATATAAGTTACTTCTTTGAGAGTTTCGATTGCAAGCTCAAGAACTGAATTCAATTCAAGAGGCAAGCTTGATGAACAAACTTATTGTTTGATCTGAGTTAGAGATATCAAATGTCCGGGTTGGGCAAAATTTAGACAAGTGAAAATGATCTAAGTTAATAAATAGACTGATATATATATATATATATATATATAAATTCTGGTTGTTTCCCTTGTTCTTGTATGATATTTAGTATCTGATAAAATTATTTTTTCCTTACTACAGTATAACTATAACTTTAGTCACAATTTCTACATATCAGCCCAAGTTTTTATGGGCTGAGCTAATAAATGTACGGCTCACAAGTTAAGATAGATTATATTTTCACGGGCTAATTTTACCACCGTTACTATGAGTGCATAGTTCATAAACTGAAGTGATGAACTAGTGGACGTAGTTAGTGATTGACAAGAGAGCAAAAAAGAAGGGTAGAAAACAGCAAAGAAAACAATATACTATGGGAAAACAGCTTATGTAATCTGCCTTCTACAGAAAAAGTACTGGAGATGTTGATTGCTTGAAAGGTAATTTGACAAGGACCCCCCTTCTGGTAATTATTACTTTACAATATTCCTAAATCTCCAATTCTTCTAATAATCTGGAATCTGGATATAACAAATGCTGCCAATATGGATGGAATCAAATGTACAACATATAACTTGAGCATAGTCACTCCAGCCCCTTCTCTTAACTTATATACAACTATCTATGAGTGGTGATGAGAGGAAAAGAAAAGACACCATCTGTGTGTCATGGTAATATATCACCACATGGCTTTTAAGTCGTGCCATCTTTGCAATATTTGTTGATTTGCACTAAACAAACTCTCGTCTTTACTGACCTTCACGGACAGCTTTCTTTCAGCTACCAACTTCAAAGCTTGATCTCATCTCTCTTCTTTTGAAAGTTTAGTACTATTATTGTTGGCATGGAAGGAGTTCATATTGAATGTGCACATGCTATTATCACATAGTTGATATATTCTTCAGCAACAATCAAACTATATACATTTTACCTAGAGGTTGCATTGTCGGGTTAGCTAGGGAAAAACCCAACTGGCACAACATAGGTAAGGCATTTACTTTTCGAGATTTCTACAGCAAGGGGAACACGTACACAACAATAATTTTTGAACTTCCCTGAAGATTATTGATTCCTCCAAACTTTTGTTAATGTGATACTGAAAAGTTGAAATACAGCGCGGTGTCATAGCTGCCATCAATCCAGAAGGAATATTTACAATTTATTTCTGAAAAGACAAGGAGAGAGTTTCAACGGATAGCAGCAAAACTTGAAAGATGTGCATTGTAGAATAAGGTAAATTTTCAAGAGCCAGATGAATACTATATCCATAATCCAACATAATATAAATATGCTCATTCCATGACACTATTAATGTAATCAAAGAACTCTTTCATTGAACAGTAGAAAGATGTACCTGGAGAAAGATTTTAGAGCTCATGTCTTGAACTCACGAAGTCTCATCAGTTTGTCCTTCCACATAGCTGCAGGAACCAGAAAATATAGGTGATGTGTCAACAAATTAATTACAGAAAAACTATAGCAGATGCTTCCACCAAAATAATTACAAGTTTACTTTGATGTACCTGCATCATTGTACCTCTCCTCATTCACTGCTAAGTTCATATTTCTCAATATACTAAGTTCTTCAGAAAGTAAATCGGGGCCATCTGATGCACTGCACCAAACAGAATTAATCTTATGTTTGGAGAAAGTCCAAAGAAATGTACATAGGAGAGAAAAGAGACCAACCTATCTAATAATACGTCATAGGTGGACTTAATTCTGCTAGATCGGTCCATTCCATAACCTATTCTTGTTGCATCAGTCAAGACAATTTGCTTATTCACAAATATTGGTGCCTGAATAAACCAGAACAAGCTCAATTAAGACGGATAACGGCTTTCAAAATTGTAGTTAGGTCATTACAGCTCAAGTAAGATTAATAAGACTGATTCTAAAGGAGCTAAAACTGAAAAGAAGTTGATCATACACATACAACTTTACCACAAGTCCCCATGTAATCTCAGTGAGGTCATGTGTGTGCAGACCTTACCCCTACCTTGGAAGGTAGAGAGGCTGTTTCAGATAGACCTTAGGCTCAAGGAAGAGAGATCAATCTTTTCATCTCAGAATGCTAGGAAACAAAAAGGTCAAACAGAAAACAGTCAGGACACATAATGTTTTCTACAATGGTAAGCAATTTATATGAAGCGATTCATATTCACACTTGAATCTCAAAGTCCCATAAGAACAATACCTTACATCTTCTGGCAACATTAATGGCATCTGAGGGACGAGCATCCACACTAATAATATCTTTTTCCCCTGCCTGGGTATTATCAAAAATGTTAAGTTCAGATTAAATGCAATCCCAGAAGTAGGAGTATATTTTTGAATCTATCTAACAAAGTATTTTGAACATACCTTGTGGAAAAATATTCTGGCAAAATAAGTACTAGTCACTCTTTCTGTAATCTTCACCATTTTAACCTAGAAATGATATATCACCAAATTAAGAAAGAAAGACCAGCACTTCAAACAAATAATTAAAGGCGCGGTGTCTGTTTCCCCAATTTAAAGGTGATCACATCTCAAAGGAAGTGTTACATCTTACAAACACGTAGATGTAAGTGAGGAGTAGCCGAGTAGCTGCCTCCTGCTCACATGCTATGTTACAAGTTAGAGCAACCAGTAAGAACTTTTCATGATACTTGGTAAAAGCATATTAGTATCGTGAACTGGCAGCTAAAAGATAAGCAGAAAGAGTTAACGGCCGGCTCCTAAAGTTTCATTTGAATATATAAAACTAAAAAATATGAACATCTAGAGTGACGTGCTTCTGAAAACCAAAGGTTTCTGGTGATCAGGGAATGTGGTAGCAAATTCAAAAAGAGAAGCTAAAAGTAAACATGACTACAGTCAAGATTAATATTATTTATCATTAAAAATCAAGATTGAGAAAGGATGCATATGATATAATAGATAAAAGTGGTATTGACATACTTCATAGCCAGATTTCAACAATAGATTCCTCAAAAGCAGGAACTCGTCGGGGCAATCCTGCAGCAGGCCCAACATCAGCATCTCAAAGAGATGTTAAGAGAAACATAAGGAAAAGTAAATCAGAGCATCCACTTTCAAAATCTTGAAAAAAATTACCCCCGTCTCCTCCTCATGCAATGAATCTATAAGTTTTTCGACAGCGTGTTCTCCTGAAGTACCAGGTAGTAAGAGTTATGATAACAGTATGATATAACTGTTTACAAAACAGTGCTAGTTGTCCAAGTAGAAATTTAAAAGTACATACCAACAATAATTGGTAAGACATATTCTGCATCACAGGAAATCTTAAGAAAAATTGTTGGATTCTTGAACCGGCGAAGAAATCCTGTCCCTAAAGATGATGCATCAGCAATACGATCCTTAGGGTGAAAAGAAGAGGAAATCCGGTGAGCAGATGAGTGCCATCGAGTTTCTTCTTGAAATCCACCCATATGCATTTTGTAGTGCTTCATAGTCTCTGTAGTCATTGCAGCATTGGTAAACATGCTTAGCCTCAGATGCAGGGTAGAAAATACTAATATACAGAAGAAAGACTACAGATAAAATGTGATGAGCATTTAGATTTCAAAGTACACATAACTTAAGTATTTGAGATGTATGAGCGGCTATGCGATAAAAAGATGCCTAACAAAGTGAAAGGTTATTTTTATATAAGTAGCTAGACAAGCAATATTATATTAAGATTGAGTGCTGAGCCCCTATGTCCCATCACATCCACAGAATAAATATTGACATATGGATATTAAGATGGATGAATAAGGATAATAAGACAGATGTGCAAGCGTAGAATATTGGAGAAGAATAATAACAAAAGATGCAAGTAGCACAGGTAGAGAATAAAGAGAGAGAGCCTGAGATAGTTTGGTTATGTCTGGAACAGACCTCCAAAAGGTGATAGAAAAGGACTTAGGTAAAAATATCTAGACTATGAAAAGTCTACCGGGACCAATGTCACAACTTAGAAAAGATACATAATGGCAGCAGAGAAATCCACATATACATATATACCAACTAATCGGGATTACACTAGTTATCTGCACATGTATACGTGTGATTTAAGGAACCCCTAATATTCACTTGGTACCACATGAAATACCTGACTAAACCAAAATGGAATCATAGGAATCAAATAGGGAACTCAACTGATTCTGTGATTCAGTATTCAAGATATAAATTATCGATTGACTTATTTAGTTTCTCAATTATTGTAGAGCGCATGGTTGGTTTCCCATCTCAAGTCATTTTTTATACAAATTTAAATGATTATAGGATATGTTGCAGACTCTCTGAAAATGTGTATATCTGATACTCCAAAAGTAGTTTCTTTTGAATGATCCATCATCCACGCGTGCCCATACATTTTTTGGAGAGCCGGAGCAAAGATTTTAGGTCCCTCCATGTCATAACAGTGGATTTTTTTGACTAATTCGTACAGGATCATCAAATGTTACTGGGAAAGCAACTTGTTCAAAGTCCGTGGAGCTAGCAGCTAAGCTACCAATTTTCCATTTTTCACTTACTAATAGCAGTTGAGCTACATTGATTAAAAAAGCAAAACTACAGAGAGAAAAATCGGATCTTTTTCATATATTTCAACAAAGTAATGTTCATGAAAAATATATTATCTGCATCAGTATTTTTTAAACAAAAAATCATCGGAGGAAAGGGCAAAACGGTAATTTTTCATACCTGAAACGAGAACGACAGCTTCAATATAATCATCACCCGGTTCATCACTCTGATTAGATTTCCGATTAAAGCTTCCGCGTGATGACTTGCTACAGATTACCATGAATCTGGACTTTCTGCAATGCCTATTACTGGAAGAGAGATGATATGAGATATTTCCAATCGAGGAGTTACAGTTCCAGCTGGCACTCCGGCGACTTGTTTCCGGTAGATCGGTCAAAACTCCGGCGACGGTAGAGATCCTTAACTCAACGCCGAGCATTGTTAGACGATAAATTCAATGTGGGTTTACAGAGAGAGGAGAAAAAAAAGGGGATTTAAGGATAAAATAAATTAGGTGGGGGAGATGAAAATATTTGTTGTTGGGCGAAGGAATGGAGCATGTTGATGTTAAATACTCTACTACACTTCCACAAGGAGGACGCGATTCCTTTTCCCCAATACAAAAATAAGTACTATTTCTAGATATTTTATTATGAACTTGTTGGTATAATATTTATTTTTACTTATTTATTTTATATATATATATTATTAAAATGTTTTTCATTTTATAATCTTAAATATATTATGTGAAAATATAGATTAAAAGAATTATCAAATAGAAAAAGAGAAATTCTTATTAAAACGGAGTAAAAGAAAAGAAATTAAAATAAAGAAGTAATACAAATTTTATTTTTGAATAGTTTAAAATTTAATGTTAGAACGTAGAACTTTTATTTTGATATTTATATTTATATACTTTTAGAGATGCCATATCTTTTATGTATCGTGTGCTAGGCAATGAATTGAGATTCACGTTTATCTCGTTTCTATTATTAAAAAAGAAAAAAAAATTAACGTGTTGGAAAAAGGAAAGTCGACGAAGATAAGTTCCTCTTAGGTCTACCTTGTTATTGGCAAAATACTCCTCTCTATCATCATTCTCCACACACTGAATATGGAACGAATTCTCTCAGTTTTTTTAAAAAATAATTTAATTTAACTTTGACATAAAAATATATGAAATTAAAAAATATATATTTAATTATAAAATAAAATTATATTAAAATATTTTTAATTTCATAACCTTAAACATATCACGTAAAAAATTGAATGTGCTATTTTAAATTAACTTTAAAAAAAAAGGCAGAACACTACTTTTTGGGGGGGGAGTAGCATTCAGTAGTAACTTGTTAACGTGGGTGATAAGATACTCTACAAACAACCACTAAGGTTTCAATTTTGAATTACTTTATTTTTTGAAAATAAACTTTATATTCAATCAATCAAAGCATCAAACATGATTATTTCATGCTATCTCCGTCCATTTTTATTTATCATATTATATTTTTTGAAAATTAAATTCAAAGTTAAATTAAATTACATTAATTTAATATTTTAAATAAAAAATCTAAATATTCAAAAACTATATGAAAAGTACTATAAATTACAATTTTTTTGCATATCAATATGATAAAAATGCATCTTAAAATGTTAGTCAAATCTTTTTGTAATTTAACTCTAAAAGTATAAACAATGACAGTAAAAAATAGACGGTGGGTAGTCTGTCTATTATAGAACTGTGGAAGGAAATGGTTGGCCTGAAGAGCACAAGATCCGCCAAAGGTAAGAGTGCGCCTACACGTGCACCGCATGCTCCTAACACTCGTATTTTGTTGGAGCCCCTTTCGATTTCATTTTCCAATTTTCTTTAACCCTTCTGTTCACAATAACATTTTGAAATAGGTAGCAATATTTAATTTCACCTGCACAAAAATAGTCAAAGCTCTTTCAATAGGTACTACTAGGTCATATGATGTATAAAGAAGAAGAAGAAAAAGTCATATATAAGTAATACTAGTGAAATAGTCATATGTGAAAAAGTCATATAAGTAAGACTAGTGAATAGTCTATGTATCCTCATACCAATTCATGATTATTGTGGCACATTCTCTTTTCAACGTTTGTTATCAACAATTACCAAATATAATACTTACACTAACTTGTAAAATATCTTCACGTGCTCATTAGAAAATCTAGGATATTATTGTTGACTTTTGAGAGCTTGTTCCATGTCTAGTCATCTTAATTCTTATCCATTTGTTACTCTTTTTTTATAATTGGATGTCTAATTAACTAAAGAACCTACTTTTAACAACTTGATAAGCTCGTAGGCCCTTATGTCTGTACTAGAATGAGCTAAATGTCATGTTGGAGTTGGACCATTCTTGTAATATAACGAACATGGCTGTTTTATCACGACACATCTCCAAGAATGTCATATCTTGTAAAATAAAATCATCAACAAATATCTAAGAAACTCAGCTACTCCATTTTGTTGAAGAAAATACCATTAAGCAAATTACTAGCTGAAGTGTACATTTTTCTTTTCAAACTAGTACAAGAAAAGAGATGATCTTGACAGTGACAAAGCCACAAGCCAGAAGGTTGCTAAACAACATGTAAGAATGAACCAACAAATATCGTAAAAGATGTCACGTCCATGACGACAACAAAATGACAAGCAACGAAAGATAATACATGCATCATAAATCTTCAGAAAGATTACAGATTATCCACATTCAAGGTATACACCAGACATACATTCATTAACCAGTACTCTATAACATCAAGACTAGTCCACATCAAACATATAGATCCTTACACAAGCAGTTTTCATTGCTGAGGAGGAAACCCCCTTATCTATAACCACGAGGGTAGTTCCTTTCATAAGGAGAATATGACCGGGATCGCGCACGTCTCGACCTTCCAGCATAAGGTGAGCGTCTAGGAGAATAATCTCGCCCACCTCTATATGGAGAGTGTCTAGGAGAATAATCTCGCCCACCTCTCAATGGAGAGCGTCTTGGAGATCTTCGGTACCCATAGTCACCACGGCCACGATACCTACCCCGATCACCATGATAACCTTTGACCAAAGCAATGAGTACTTTAGAGATTCCACAAATCAATATGAATAGAATAGGAACTTACATAGCATCAGAAGCTTACCATCACCCCTTGCGCTCTGATGAAGCCCAAGATAATGACCAGGTGTTGGAGTCCTTGGGCGTTTTCTACGAGACTGAAAAACAAAATATATCATCTCAATATGTGAAATCTGAACATATGAGATTTACATCAAGAACAAATGGGTTATCTCGACCAGATAATGTATTCTAGAGAATGAATTCCTTGTAATGGAAGAATATGAAATTGCTAATCTGGGGTGTTCTCTTCACAACAAAAAAACAGATATATTTCAAATTCTAAGAAATCTTAACCTGTGATGTAAACATCCAAAACAAACAAGAATCAGAAAATGCACTCCTAGAGGAAGAACACAACATTCAACTAATCTGTGCCAAAAAAAGCAAGTCTCCTCAAAAAACCTCTGCATAACTGAAGATACTGGTGAGGAAGGTGGCACTAGCACATAACGATGTCCATTACTAAGAAATAGGATATGACACTAGTCACACAGGATAGCAGCTCAAAATTTTTCGCACGTCTTATAACAGCTAAAAAATGGAGATAGAACCAACACCAGGATGAGATACCATAAAAGCCTGATTATATTGTTGATAATGATCCTTGATTAGTTGAGAGTTTGAAGTATTTGCTGAGGTTGTATAGTTGTTTGGCAAAATAGTTGCTAAGTTTAGTCGATCAGATGCATGTGAAAAGCTGTTTTAGCAGGCCATTTGGTCAAGCTGAGTGAATATAATGTTGCAATGGAAGAACTGATCATCTTTGATTGCTGCCAACAAAGCTGACGTAATGTCTTCTGAATATAATCAGAAAACCTCCAAGTCAAGAAAAAAGAAAAGCAAGCCAACAGAAGAACAATGGTTCACCAATCAATGTATAAATAGCTCACCTTCTCCACTGTTATAGACCGGCCTTCAAGGACGGACTGATTAAGGTGCTTAATGCAGCGATTGGCATCCTCCAGACTATCCATTGTTATGAAAGCAAAACCACGAGAGATGCGAGAACGGGGCTCCACAACCAGAAAAGCTGACTTCACCTAATCAAAAGAAAGTAAAAGAGAAACTTCAATAGCAAGCTTTAAAGTATGAACAATGAGAAAAAAATCCAGCCAAAATGCCACAACACATCAACATCTTGGCAAATGCATTGACAAGACTTTGCTCATACAATAAACTGAAATGAAAACTAGACGTTTCTAAGATAATCATCATAAATGAAAAACTTCCATTATAAAGAGTAGATACAATACAAATGATTTTGAACGAGAGAGAATGTTGGTATGCAGTATGAGCACCAAATCATGGCAGAAACAGAACCAGAAAACAACTTGCTTATACGTAAACCAGAACCAACCTTTCCCTCCTTTGAGAAATGCTCTTCAAGATCCCTTTGAGTGACCCTTGAAGATAATCCAGTCACATAGAGTGTGTTTCCAGGATTAGTATCTTCAGCCCTAAACAAGTCATCGAGGAAAATTTAGAGAAACCGAAACGAAGCTGTTAACATAAAGAAGGTGAAGTAAAACTAAAGTTCCACTCATACCTTCCATGACTTCTGGACCTGGATCTTCCTCTTGGCCTTGACTGTGATCTAGTTGGGGATCGGGAGCGAGATCTTGACTTCTCTTCCCAAGGTGAAGGAGAGCGGGAATACCTGGGAGTCCAAAAATACAACATTGAACCAGTTCAGTCCTACTTGCCCTAAAAAACAAAAACATTAACACCAACCACATGTCTTTAAGATGGTTCCTCGAGTAATGATGGTATCTTTTTTCAAGTATATGTAGCTCATAAAATTTCTATGTCAACTAATACTACTAAAGACAGTGGCTTAAAAGAAAATCCGTTGGAGATCTATTTGTGTACAAAAAGAAAACAGAAATGCATAGCTAAGATTATGTTAGTGTGTTCTCCATTAACATGCTCAACAATACTTGTAAAAATTGTCAAAAACTTATCCAGAAAGAATGATCGATACTTTCTAACTCAAGAAAGTCTTAGCATATGACCATTTTTATCAATAAGTAGGAGACCTTTGAAGACCATACAGTGGGACACTTCATTAGGATATTCGCTGGAAAACTTTGCTTCAAATCGAAGAGAGAAAAAAAATCGAACCTTATCCCTTGCATAAGTAAGGTATAGGATGAATTACTTTGTTATACAGAATTACCCATATATACAATATATGAGAGCCTCAGAAATGTTTTATGCTTCAGTGACATTCCCCAAGAAAACAAACGGAAAACTAACTCTACATGATAAACTTAAAAACAATTCTTCCAAAACCCGACTCATACCTTACCATTTCTCTATTAAAAAGATTTTAACACATTAACATCTCTCCAAAACACAAATCAAAATGAACTCCCCCAAAATCAAACAAACCCCAATTAATTTCTTTACGCCACATAGATATCCCAACTAGCCTGATCAATAAAACAATGTATTCACCTTTCACAAGGCCAGTAACCAGATAGAGAAAATATAGATCAGCGAAATACAGACAAAAAAATCCTAATAAAAATAAAACCTCTATTTTACCGAAAGTTAAAGACGGATCAAGGCGATGCAACAAATAAACAGAAAATTCTCAAAGTTGTATAAAGAAACAGAGTGGTACCTTTTGCGAGGAGAATCAGCCTGCAAGAAATCATAAAGATGATAAATTTGTTGTTTCGACAATTAATTAGGTTAAAAAATTCTGAAATTATGCAGAAACACATATATATTAAACAGAAGAGAGATAATGGGAGATTAGAGAGAGCAAAAGCTTGCCATTTCGGATGATGGAAGCGAACCCTAATTTGCCAATACGAGGGACAAAGGGATTTTGACGCCACAAGAATGATGCAACAGTTGAAGCTTTAAGCGTGCCTGTCATAAGTAACCAGAATTTTAGTTATGCCCTCTTATTTTGAATAACACCACTTCAATCCCCTTTGGGCTTTGGCTTTGAGATAGGAAAATATATTTATTTTTTCTTCTATGGGACGGTCAAAAATATTTTCTGTTTTTTTTTTTACTAGTAGTCGAATTTTTCCTTTATTACGTTACTTGACTAAAAATATGTTTAATGTTACTATACTTAATAAGTATGCCCCTCAATTGGGCGTGATCCATAATTAAAAAAAATTGGATAGTTTTTTCTCGTTTGGGAGCTAGCAAGGCATAAAAAATCTATACTATTTTTTTTATTTTAAAAATAAATTAATCTTTTTTTATTTTTAATTAAAACATATTAAAATTAAAAGAATAAACATATCCAAAAAGAAATTAATTTATAATGTGAATATGTTATTTTTACCATGCTAAATTTCGTGGCTAATTTTTTTTATTCCAAACAAGAAATCCTAATACTCTTTGACAATGTTGTTGTTTACCCACAAAGAATATGTGAATATGTTATTAGTGAAGAAAGACATTTTTCAATAAAAACAAGACTGATTTGACAATGTTGTTTACCCATAAAACAAAATCCTCGGTAACTCCAAATGTGGATAATTTCTAGATACATTCATGATGTATCTATCTCTTTTGTCTTGCAGAATTATTCAAACTATATTTTCTTTTATACGTGGATAAAGAGAATTAAAGTTTATCCCACCCATTACTTAACTCGTCAACCATACTAAAAATAGTTGATCTTATAAATTTTTCAAATACATAGAAGTTCAAATCTAATCAAGATTTCATACGACTGAAACAAGATCTTGATTAATTAATAGCTTTAATGTTCACAATAACAGTCCCATCACCATAAGTTACCAGGTCCGCTAGAAATTGGCATTCAGAAACTCCTCTAATCAATGAATTTTTTCAAATAGATTGTTAATTGATTGATTGTCATCTATAACTATTAATTATAATTGAATGTTAAAAGAAAAATTGTAGCAAATGAACTAAAATGAATCAAAACAATTAACATCTCAACTATATAGTACCATGAGACCCACAATATTCAGCACAAATATAAGCCCACAATCAAATCATTTCTACCTGTTTTTTCACCCTCTATTGTACAACATAGAACAAATGTACAAAATGACAAATAAGAATCTTGCAGCGACATATTTTTTACAGTGTCCAAACACTCACAATCGTGTTAATTATTGAGGACTATGTGGTCAAAACATCTGGGATAGTAGGGGCATGATTTCCCAGAATTCTACCCCCTACATCTGGGAAATTTTCATATTCAGCTAATGGACCTACTTTCCCGTCCGCGCCTACATGTATTGGATACTTGAGAAGATGTCCTTGTAGTTGAGTGAACTTTTCAGCTGTGTAACTCTTCCAGTTTTCATCAGCAACCTCATTCACCTTCCTCACGCATGTTAGCGCCTCTGGTTCCTTGAAACATTCTTCTATCCTCCCAAGGTGCTCTGCCCACAGGGACATTCTGTATCCATAGATCTGGAGATCAAGACAAGATGAATAAATAAATGTATCCGGTTTCGTTAACATCTTCTCAAGATAAAGTATGTGTATTATGTGATTTTCTATCAAACCTGTCCCCGTGGACGCCTTTGCTTTTCTGTCCATGCATAATGAGGCTGGTAGGCACCCATAGCTATCTCTGTATCTTTCGACCCAGCTAAGGATCGTTGATTTATGTTGGCAGAGCCCACTATAACATACTCATCATCCACTATCATTCCTTTGGCATGAACATATATCATGAAACGCTGAAA
Organism: Solanum sitiens; assembly: GCA_016801875.1. Classification (NCBI taxonomy): domain Eukaryota; kingdom Viridiplantae; phylum Streptophyta; class Magnoliopsida; order Solanales; family Solanaceae; genus Solanum; species Solanum sitiens. The sequence continues at coordinate 8,478,414 of JABWTJ010000001.1, forward strand.
CTTATATGAGTCTGAGACCTGGTTGCATGTCAAAAAAAACTTCTCACAAAAGTATTCAAGCTTGATCAAATTCAGATAAGCAAAATGAAACAAAAAACAAGAAAGCATAGAGGATGACAACTCACAACGAAATAAAATTGTGTTTACTGTATGATGGTTGATTTGGTCACTGGTGTTTTATAAATCTATGCATTAGTAATACCCACATTCTTATTTTGTTTTCTATCCTGCTTAACATATTCCTCATAACTTATGAAGGTAAGTATGATGTAAGAGAAAAGGTAAAATAGCAATCAAAGTAACCTAACAATTGGCCCATGTTTTTTCTTCTGCTTCACACCTTAAATATTGGTACTGCAAAAATATTGGTACTGCAAAAATATGGTGCTGCATAAAAAGTTATTAAACCTAAAACCTTAAAAGACATTGCTAGCCCGAAATCCTCTGCCACTTGGATATAGAGCAAAGTTTAAAATACCGGTTTTCAAGCAAAATTCCAAATCTGGATAATACAATTAGATTTTCTTCTGAAAGTTCAATTATAATTCTGTTCTGATACAGAACACTTTAAATTCATTGGGCCACACGAATACCAAAAGTCCACAGCATATGACACTTCGAGAACTTTCACCCGCCACAGAGGGAGAGTAGAGGGTATGCTTCTTACATTGAGACGAGACTCTTAAGTCAAACTAACTCGTATGCCTACTTTAGCTACTTGATAAAATTGAACTTTGTCTCATTTCAGGGTGTATATGATTGGATTCAGTCAGCCTCTCGACATAATTAGAGTAAGCCTTCAGTTACTGCCTTACTGGCATTTCCTCATGGATCAAACTATAGGTTCGTGGGTGGTTCGTGAAACAACTCTATTCTGTTCACCTGAAGAACTCATCTCACTTGCACCTTTTAAGTCAGTCTCACTCTATCATAAATGGTTTACCCACCCCCAACTAGTGGTCCATCGTAAAGCATGCTACAACTAGTGTAATCAAGCTTTTGAATAATCATTCACCAATTGAGCGACCAATATAGAGTTCAAGGAGACGTAAAACAAGCAGAGCTGAGGAAATTTTGATATTGTTTTGTTTAAAGTTAAAAATTCAGCCATTTTTCAAGACTCTAGAACCCATTTTTATCAATATTAAAGGCAGCTTTTGCTTCAGCTGCTCCCAATGTATGTTGTGTATAATACTGTATATACACTACAAGAATATTTCAAGAATCAGAAAATTCCCTATTACCTTATCACCATTACCAGAAGATTGAGCAACAGAGCCTGGAATTTCTTCACGATTACCAAGGCAGTAGAAATTTAAATAATCTTGTGGATGCGAGTCCAAAATCTGCATTGATTTGAGCTCTGTTGCAATAACTTGATACATCATCTGTATTGTCTGGCTCTGTTGAAAGCAAACAAAAATCTTAAAAAACACTTCTCATTTCTTCTTGTATACCTTTTTTCAGATGGCTTCTTCCTTCAATATTCAGGTAATCACATATTGAATCATCAAAATTGCATAGTAATATAACGACAATGAGAGGCATGAAGGAAAATATGTCATGGAAAGTAGTGTCTTTTATCAAAATCACCACATTTTTCATTCCGTAAGGTCCTCACACATACAATAATGCCCATAAACATCCCTTTTCAATGTCCTTTTTCTGGCTTGTCCCTCCATGTCTAAGGAAGGAAATGTACCATTTTAAAGGATAAGAATATTTTCTCATTCAAATATTAAAGCAAATAAAAGCTCTCTTTTTTGGATAGGCATGATTATAGATATTAGAAAGAGGTGGCCACTGTTTATGCCAATGCACACTCTTATGACTAGTACATTCAGATATTTGGATGCAGTAACTCTTTAAGATTGCTGGCATTTCTATTCTGAAAGTATCCTTGCCTAGATATAGCTGCCTATTTGAGGCCAGTATCACCTAATCAGTTTTTTTATTGTTATGGCCAGTATCAGTATCACCTAATCATTGCTCATTTAAATCTACCTAGCTTCTTCATAAAATCCAAAAGACATAATCAAAGAGTTTCATGAAAATTACCTGCCAGAAGAGTATTTCCTGCATAGTGATTGACTTGGGGTCCCCTTCAGGCCACATGGGCACGACAACATATACACAAAATCGTTCCCTGGCTCTAATTTTACTAGTGATTTTCAGTGCCAATTCCATCGGTATCAGATGATCAGCTCCTGATCAAGTGAACATCAAACAAAATCATGAAGCAATGTAACAACTCCAAGAGTGTGAAAATGAGTACATCTCGAAAAGAAATATAAGGAAACTATGTAGGAGCTACAAATTTTATTTAGGAGGTTGCACAATCTCAAAATCATTTCATTTTTTTTCTAGGAAGCTGCATAATTTGGAATCTTACCGAGTTTGAAGAAACATCCTAATGAATTTCTAAAATGGGGATGCAGTCCAAGTGACAAAATGGTCATTTAGATGATATTCTATTGTTGAACAATATTCTGACCGCACTATTGAGTTTTACCTACGTGTTTCAATGCATTAAGTTGCAACAATTCAGGTTTCCACTTATCATATGGACAAGAATATAAAGCCAAGCCAACATCAATACAATGCTACAGAGTGTAATCTTGTATATTGCAATTCAGAAACATAGCAAGAAGATCAAAATTTGACCTGCATCTTTGTATGATTCCCAAGCATATGACGATCCAAGAAAATACTGATTTTCAATATATATGAAATGCTGAGCTGATCTTATTGCCTGAATATATGCGGCTTCAATGCTTTTATCTACAATCAGATTTTTTGAGCAGACAAGGTTCTGCAAAAGATATAACACCAAAGAAAATGTGAAGTGCGAGGGGAAGACAAGATTTCTTCCTAGAGTTCCTAACGTATTACAGCTACTTTAGCAAAAGCTCAAAAATAGAACAAAGGCTATGGTTTCCTTGCCTGTGCCCGCGCAACGTCAATTGTCTTGGGAAAGCCCTGCACTGAACCAGAATCAATGGAACGGAAGATCTGCAATAAAAGAATGACGATAAAAGTTAAAAAGGATGTAAGTTATTCAAAGATATCCACAAAATAAAAAAAAGGATCTACCTGTACATGCCAATTTTCTGAATGATCTTCCCCATATACATGTAGTTTAGGATCATCCTCTGGGATTGCAGTACTATCCTTTAAAACAGCTAAAGCAGGGCTGAGTATCCATGAGATACGCTCAATTTTTAGCATAGCATCATCATGCCAATGAGACATTGTTTTCTTAAAAAACTTGAATTCCCTCCACTTTGTCGCTTTCCTCCATCGTTGAGCAAAGTTTATAAGCACATCATATACAGCAGGTCCATCAATTCTGCAATGCAAATCATGCCATGGTTGCCTTGGAGCCTTCGTCCCTGCCTAATGCATGCGACAAAAAAAAAAATCAAAACAGAGAAAAGAATAATCAATTTTTGAGAGAAACAGAAATAATGAGAAGAAAGGAAAATGTTCCAGAAAAAGGTCAGAGAACGCATGTAAACATGCAACATGCTGAAATGGGCTTGGTATTCAACTTGATCTCAATTGAGACAGAAGGCGAAGACCCTGCACAGTTACTAAGGGACTTTTTAGATAACCCTATTCAATACTTGCAATAGAATGTTCAAAGTTGAATATACAAAATATAATGGTAGACATGCTTGTTAGGATTAAAAAAATATTCAATATCTATCAAATACTAAATATTTTATGGCAAACAACACTGAAATACATTAAATCAATCACTAACATATCGATAATAATCTACAAAATTTCTTATGTCATGGTTTATGTTGGAAATTATTTTATCACAGTTCTTGAATATTGTATTATACAGCTATTTGTTAATGAAGAATTGTTTTCAATAATTCCATTGCTAACAGTTTACATGTTACAGATTGAGCATTGGAGATGAAATAGGCTTATCTAAATTAGGCTAATGACTAACACGCGACCACTACAGAGTCAGTAATAAGTAAGTTCCAATTTTTCAAAAAACGCATCCAAGGTAAGAAATCATGATAATAAGAAATGAAAGAAGAAATAGCAATCAAACAGCTCATAAAACTTCTGGAAAATAATTATAAAGATTATGGATGTCAAGAACCATATGTAAGTTTGAAAGGTTAATATTCAAAATCCAGGGACATAAGTTTCAGTATTCAGCTTTTAATTTTCATTATTAAACAGCTAATAAATCTCCTAAACAAAGTATCTACAGCAATTACGTAAGTGGAGAAACCATATGTTTTCCGGCTTTCCTCCCCAACTAACTACAACATACTTGAGAGCTTGGACCACAATAAACTACAGATCTGCCCTTCACTCGTTAAAATTTAGAACATGTGAGTGATAATAGCTACTGACTAAATATCTAGCAGCAAATTGTCTCCCAAAATATGAAAAGATGGCTTACACTAGTTATTTTCAGAAGAAGAATTTATAAGATAACTTCACATAAACTTAAAACTCTTTCTTTCTAGAAAACTTGGTCACAATAACATGTGATGATAAATCTGCTGTTACCCCCTTTTTGATAATTAAGTATAATAATGCTGTTGTTAGTGCCCACAACATCCCACCAGCATTAACTACACTAGCCATTTGCCACAACCAACCAATTTCTATGATCCGCATTCCACAAGCCCATTTCAGTGTCTGCTGAACACAATCATTGCTGTTCCCAATTCTGCAAGGAAAAATTTAGCAACAACAACATGCCCAGTCCCACAAGTGGGAACTGGGGAGGCTGAAGTGTACACAGACCTTACCCCGACCTTGTGTAAGGTAGAGAAGTTGTTTCGGATAGACCCTCAGCTCAAGAAAAGCGGCTTCATAAACAGATTTGACAAATAAGAGTAAAAACTACGGTGAAAATACTGTAGAATAGAAAAAAACTGACAAGAAGAATAGTAAAGATAACCCAAGTTTCATAAAATTCTAAGAAGCAATGTTCTAGAAATGAATAAATCAGCAAGAATAGTAAAAATACTTTTTGTGAATCTACACGCAAGAGTGCTGATCCCTTAACCACCTTCACAGTTCTGGAAAATTATCAACTATGTAAAGTAAAGAATCATCCCAGAGACATATGACAGATATCAGAACTGTTCAGGAAAAAATTGAGATGAAATACAACTCACAGGAAATGTAGGCTGATGAACGTCGTCTTTAAATACAGTGTCAAGGTCACGGAATAAGCGATGTTCAGGTGTATCATATCGACCATCGCAGAGATCCAGACCTCCTAAGAATGCTGTTACTTTTCTATTATTACCAGGTGCCTGTGTATCAACCAGAACACACTTCTGATGGTGTGTAAACATGGTTCCAACTACCTGGAAGCAAGGATATTCAGGTCACAAAATCTCTTCATTGCAATATTGGTAGAGGGGAAATTAAGAGTCCAGAGGTAAGAAAATTGGCATAATTGATATCGTATTTCATAAAAAGATTGAAAAGACTCTCAGAAGGGAATATTTATGCCAACCATACAAAATATAGCTTCACACAGCCCATTAAAACTTCAAGTACTGCTGCTTTAGAAGAATTATATTATTCCACTCATTCATGAAAATATTTTGTCAAGCCACAGAAGGCAAGCATTCATATTTATGTTTTTTCTGCTGAGACGAAGCTCTTCCTTAAGCCCTATCTTTCTTCCGCAAACTTATAAGAATATTTTCTACAAAGTCATAAGAAAGAACACTCTCCATCAAATGGAACGCCTGATTCTGAACGCAAACTATTTGAAGGAATGGTTTAAGGGGCAATAACTTCACAGGCACATAGAGAATTCAATGATCAGAAGATCTCAAAGTACATATAATCTAACAAATGTGTCAATGGTTATGAAAGATAACCTGTTGTTTGATAAGGCTGAGCTTACTGCTAGCATAACGTGGTGACAAAACGCATATTACAGAGGAATGCTTAAAGAACTTCCTGGTCTCCTCGTCGTGAGTTCCCATTACTCCCGCCTGCATCCAATGCCATTTCAAACTATTGTGAGATTGACCAACAAGAACTACAACTAATGATGCAGTCATTTGAAAGCAAACAGAAACAAACAATTCATTATAATGTAAACTGAGCACACCATTAAAATAATAACAACTAGCAGCACTCACACAATATTCTTATCTTACAGCTATCTGAGCACATACTTAAAATAACAGCCAATAAAGTATCCAAAATTACTTCAATATAGTTTATCATAGAAATCAGTAAGTAACAGTTTAAATATCCATACCGTGTTAATAAAGAACTTATCATGGGAAGTTTTATCATCCCAAACTAACAACAGAACCCGCACCCCTTCTTGGGACTTATATTTAAGTAATTCACCAAGTGTCAAGTCACCGCCGCGCGGCAATGGCCTGGTGGGCTCTCGAACTAACTTGACTTTGTGAAAAACAGACCACCCAACAATGTAAATCAAGTGATGAGCCTCTGTAATTGCATAACATATATCCTCCCAACATTTGTTGTGTTCAAAGGTTGTATTGTTTTCCAACTGGATTTCCGGCAGCTTAAACTTATCGCTAACGTGAGCATCTTGGTATAGCTTCACTGAACTCCCTTTTCTCAATGGGAAATACGTATTTCTTACCCCTAAATACTGAGGATCTGAAGCGATTCCTCGCTTATACACTGGGTTTGTATCATATGGAACGAATTTCATCCATAACCGGAGAGCCGTATCGGGTTTTGGAGATTTCCCTGAAGCGCCAATGACGGGAAACCAGCCGGAAACCACCTCACCGGAGGCTATCTTTTCCGCCGGAATTGTAACTTTACCCACAACTTGAGCACCGAAAACATCATCATCTTTAACACGAAAATCCAAGCAGTCCATAGGGTGTGCTAAAGGGATACGGAAATGCTCATCCCAAACAGGGTTTTGTGAATTGGGTATAACACGTGTACGGGCAAGAGCGGTATGGGGTGCACACACAGAAACATATGGGTCACTAGTGATTATACTCCGGTGGTGGATTTTCTGGTCGGTGCTTTTCACATTGGGTAGTTCGCCGTTTCCGTCGTCGGCAGTGGATCCAGTTTGAGGTTTCCGGCAGACATCACAGGCTGTGAAGCAGCGGCGTATACGCTCAGAAGTTAAGTCCATGTTGGGTAAATGACGGGCTTGAATGATGTGAAGCTCCAAATCTCCATGTAAACAGATGAAGTTTTCCTGAGATGAATTTTCTGCCATCTTCACAGAGGAGAAGAAGAAGAAAGGGTATGTTGAAGATAGAAGAGAAAAAGGGGTGGCGTCACGTTGTGATGAATGACTGCAAGTTGTTGGCTTTTTGCTGAGATTTTACGACTCCGAACAGGTGACACCATGGCGGTGGAGGTTAAGGTATTGCCATTTAAAGTAATAAAGATTATATATGTTCTGTAATAATAACCAAAAGTTTTAGTAGAGTACCATTTGCAAATGGGATCAAGCAGACATTTTATTTGGAAACAAAAAGTTTTTTGTAATTGAAAAATATTTCTTTTAAAAAAGAAGAGTCAAAATCACATTTTGAATATTTGAAACTCATTTTCAAGAATATTTTCCTAGTATTTAGCAAAATGGAGGTAAAATCGTATGTTAAAATCTCGACATATTATTCCTTTAGTTTCCCTTAATATCAAAAATAATATCTCATTTTACTTGTTTATTCTTAACTTTTTTGGAAAAAAAACCTTCTTATATGTACTATTTTTAGTATTAAATAACTATATTAAATATTAACAAAATTAATATAATAAAATATCTTTTATTTAAGAAAAAATTTAAGGAATACGTGAGACCAACAAGGTAAAGTAACATGACACCCAAAGAAAAGTGCATATAGATTTAATCATTGTTATTTTTTTTATGGTAATTAAAGTTAGGCATAATACATATATTGGACCCTAAACTTGGCTTCAAATTTTAACTTTGACCTCAAACTTTCATAGTGCACAAATAGGCACTTTAACTATACTATCTTTCAACAAATAAACACGCGATTCCTACCTGGCAAAATGCGTGAAATACACGCATTCTGCGCGAGTGAGAGGTAATTTTTGAGGCCCAAAACGATAAAAAATTGCTAAAATGACAATTCTACCCTTAATTAGTACATAAATTGGACCCTTAACTTGGCTTCATATTTTAACTTTGACCTTTAACTTTGTTTGTGCACAAATAGGCACTTTAACTATCCAAAACTTAAACAAAAAAATACTCGGATCCTACATGGCAAAATACGTAAAATTCACTCAAATTAGGCGCGTCAGATGTAAAAATCGAGTGCCCAACAGTAAAAAAATTACTGAAATGACAATTAAACTCTCTTTCTAATTTTTCAACAATTTTTCCCTCTTTTTGCATTATTTGTTGTTCATTGCAAAATGCAAGTGACATTTAATTACTTTTTTGTTATTATGAAAAAAATTATAATGAAGTCTTTTTTGACAAGATGGGGTGAGTATACAATTATACAAATTGAATGCAATTGCATTTTGATTAGATATCAGACTGCTACTCAAACTTGACAAAAATATGTGAAAAATTCTGTCAGACAATTTATCAAATACTTTAAGTGCACCATTTCACTTAATAATTTTTAGTACTGTAAGTTCATTTGTTGGCCTCCAAAATTCATAATTGCAATTCTCTTCACTATGACAATCACAATACACAAAGCACCCTGCTTTTTCAGTCAAATATTTGACAACATAAAGCACAAATATACGTCAAACTAAAGAAAAGAAGGAGAAGTTCATTGAATCTCATGTCTTTCCATATTTATGGGTTGCTCTGAAATAATTTTGCAATAAAAACATTAGTTTCTTCTAGAGATTCTCATATTAGTTTGAACATTTGACCAACAATATGCAAATTCTTGTTTGTAAAATGTTGAATCTTGTTACCTTGACTAAATTGAGGAAGAAAAATAGATAACTCGAAAATTAAATTACAGCAAATATCTTGAACAATTTTTTCTTTGATTTGAATATAAGGAACATGAATTTCAGATTAGGAATTTTTAAGAGAGAGAAGAAAAGAGGTACTAATTTTTTTTTACCTAAAAAATGAATTTGTTTTCACTTCCACCTTATTCTATATTATAATTTATTTTTATAATTTTTAAAATCTAGGTGTATTTATTTTAGTTAGTTGGCAGCAACTGAGTGGTTAACTTTTCCACGTCAGAGCATGTGTGTAACACGCGTTTTGATTGAAATATTCGCGTGTTTTTTTGTTTAAATTTTGGATAGTTAAAGTGTCTCTTTGTGTACTATCAAAGTTAAAGGTCAAAGTTATAATTTAAAGCCAAGTTAAGGGTCCAATTTATGTATTATGCTTAAAAAATACGTGTAAATTTTTTAATTAGTTGGCAGCCACTGAGTGGTTTACTTTTCCACGTCAGAGCATGTGTGTAACACGGTTTTGATTGAAATATTCGCGTGTTTATTTATTGAAAGATAGGATAGTTAAAGTGCCTATTTGTGCATTATGAAAGTTTGAGGTCAAAGTTAAAATTTGAAGCCAAATTTAGGGTCTAATATATGTATTATGCCTTAAAGTTACATATTAAGACGTTCTTTTAGATAGAACATGTCTTTTTTATTTTACAATTTACAATTACTATATGCATTTATGACTAACAAGTAAAGTAAGACTTGAAATTAATGATTTATTAAAGTAGTCCATAATATTTTTTAAGAAAAAAACTTCACATATCATATTACCATGATTTCTTATAATATTTAACTAGACAAGTTAAAAAGGATCAAACTAAAAACATATTTCATTAGACAAATAGTACTAACAAACTAAATTCAAAGGCAGCATATTATCACAGTTAATTTAGAAGGCATATGTGGCATTTTTATATTACTTAATATGTTTATTTATAAAAGTTTTATATTTCTGGAATTTGATGGTGTGCACATCTTGAGAGAGAGAGAGAAATCCATTGATTTGGTGGTTGTAGAAACTGATTTTATGATAATTGATTAGAAAAGTTTGCCTTTTTCTTTAATATTTGACTTAAGAGGGTTTGGCCGATATTTTCTATTGGACCAATTTTGTGGTGATCGATCATCAAGATTTGAGTTAATCAAAGTGTGTAGCAATAGCCAATAGTTATAGCTTTACAGAAACCAAAATGAATTAATAAGCAAAGTTGGTAATAATAGTCTTCCCTTCTCCTGTCATTTCTAATTGCAACACTACTTTACAGACCAAAAGTTAAATTAGAACAACCCCTTTTCCTTTCTTTTTTGCTAGACAGTGATTGGTTATCCACCTTATCAAAATATCCATAATTAAAGAGTTACAATGACATCTCCTACACTCTTAGTTCATATGCAACAGCGATGTTTCCAACAAAAAAAAAAAGCCAGGTCTCTTAATAGTTTATCAATACACTCTAGTAAAAAATTAAAGTTGACTGATAAGATATATGCACAATCCAATTTACCTGTTACTTCACTTAATTCAAAAGCAATATAATCGCTTTCCACGTAGTTGCCTTTATTTTTGACATAAATAATAGTGTTGGTTACTTGTCTTCATTTAACGAGGCATCTATCTGCGTAGGTCAGGTAATCCCGGCCTATATAGCGCGAGACGTGGCTCTACTCAAATTCCAACGAATTTCATATATATATATATATATATATATTCAAAAAAACTTGCAAACAATGTACTGATACACATGCTAAGCTTGGTCATGTGGGTCAGCAGTCAACCGGGATACAGTAACAACACTTGTTCAAAATTATCTAATCTATATCCCACCAATAGAAGCAAAAGGATCTGTATCTAAAACAACACTCTCATCAACATCTGGATGTTCATTCACTTGAACAAACATTTACTTAGATATCTTTATCAAACACACGACCAGGTCTACATTCAGAAACAGTAAAAACAGTGACCCTAGGAATCTTCTTTTATTCGAAAACGCCAAAGAAGGAACCATGTTTTCTGCATCTGTATTATATAATCCCAAAGTATTCTAGACTGGAAAAGAGAAACCCAGAAACTAGAACAAAGCCTGCGTTCTTCGAAAAATATCATACAGCAATCTTATGCCTTCAGAAAGCACAGTAACGACTAATGACCCAGTTTAGGCAACTGAATGATTAAAGTGCAAAGTAAATACAACTTTATTCCCTCCCTAATGATCACCCAGCCTTGTCATCTTTGACACTTTTGTTGTCTCTCTCACTCACACGTGGGGTGTACTGGCTAGTAGATGAGGGTGAATACCCAGGAGCACTTGGTGAGTACCCTGCACTTGGACTGAAGAAAAAAACAGATTTTAGCAACGAACATATATCACACTGCAAGACGGTCTAGAAAAATAAAAGCCAACTAACCTGTACTGGGGAGAACTGGGACTATAATCTGGGCTTGTACCTGAGTTGTTGTATGGGCTGATGGCAAAAAAAAAGAGAATTATTTCAATAAAGATCAGCTAATAGTGCTCATTAAATTCAACATGCAGCAAAAGACACATTGAAACTAAAAACGAGGTAACCCTCCCAACAATATAAGTTCCAGAAAGCTTTCAGGCAGTAAATCAAATAAAGGAACCCATGCACATCACTTACCTGCTGGGACTATAGGTTGGGCTTGAAGGAGAATATGATGGAGATGTTGGAGAGTACGATGGTGATGTGGGACTGCAAACACAAGACCACATTTAATCACATCATTAGTAATATATCTAGAACCGATCTGAAATCCACCAATAAAAAAACCTGACAACTTCAGAAACTAACTAGTTATCATGAAGCTAAAACCAGATATAAGTTGGGTAAAGTGACCTAATTAAGAAGATTAAGGCGCTACCAAAGTCGCTGTATTATTATCAAACAGAACCAACTTAAGAATCTTTCCTGTCTCAGCAGAAGAATCAAAGACACATGTATCAAACCAAGGTTGTTTACCTGTAACTTGGAGATGACGGGCTGTATGGACTAGAAGGAGACAGCTTCGGGCTGGTTGGCGAATATGCAAGGGAGGGGCTGTATCTCGCCGAGGGATTGTAACTTGGTGATGTAGGACTGTAGGATGGTGATGTTGGGCTATAGCTGGGAGATGTTGGGCTGTAACCAGGGGAGGTTGGACTGTAAGCAGGAGAAGTCGGACTATATGATGGAGAAGTCGGACTATAAGAGGGTGAGGTGGGGCTATATGAAGGCGATGTGGGGCTGTAAGAAGGTGAAGTGGGGCTGTAAGATGGCGAAGTGGGGCTGTAGGATGGAGAAGTGGGGCTGTAGGCCGGAGAAGTGGGGCTGTAGGCCGGAGAAGTGGGGCTGTAGGCCGGAGAAGTAGGGCTGTAGCTAGGTGATGTTGGGCTGTAGCTAGGCGAGGTTGGGCTATAGCTTGGAGATGTTGGACTATAACTGGGTGATGTGGGTGAGTATGAAGGACTGGTTGGAGAATATGCAGGACTTGTCGGGCTGTAGCCAGGGGAGCTGGGGCTATAAGTGGGGGAAGTGGGGCTGTAACCAGGAGATGTGGGGCTGTAACCGGGGGAAGTGGGGCTGTATCCTGGAGAGGTCGGGCTGGAACCAGGGGATGATGGACTGTAACCAGGGGATGAAGTGGGAGAGAAAGCCATGCCACCCACATACGGAGAAAATTGAGCATCTGTAATCGGTGACATCCGCATATTTGGGCTGAGCAAATAATTTGGAGACATCATTCCATCATGATATGGGGTTCCACTGATAGGTGAACGTCCAGGTGTCATGCCAAATTCAAGACCACCTTCCATGTAGCTAGGTAATGGTATCTCAATAGCTTGTTTCAACATCTCCTCATTGAGGTACAATGAACAGCCTCCTGTGCCAATTGGTGCAAGCTGACCTAACATGATATTTTCTGTTACACCCCTCAGGTGATCTGACTCTGCAAATACAGCAGCGTCGAGAAGAATGTCCACTGTCTCCTCGAACGAGCATCTCATCATGGGACCAGTATCATTCCGGTTGATACCATGCCGAGTAATGGCCATTAAATGACCACGGTAGGTCATGGTATCACACAATATGGCCAAATGTCGGTAGTTCACATAGGACCCATCAAAAGATATGACAACCCTCAACTCATCCAGCAGTGATCTACGAACTGCCTCAATACCAAGAACTTCAATAACTTCAATCAAGTGATTACTTGTTGTTCTACTTGCATCCACATCTTCGTGTGTCATAACCGCCAAAAGATTTACACCTTCAGTGTCCAACATCCATTCGTTTTCTGCTTTAAATCCTTCATTGTCATCAAACTTCTGCACCTTACTATTCTTTATGAACACCTTGTTAATATCTGGAATACCCCGGAGAGCCATCTCCGTGAGCATGTTACTCTCGATCTTCTTAAGGAATACATCATCCTCAGCAGATTCATCCAGCTCACCTTTTGGAGCTTCATCATTCATAATACGAATTCGAAGGATTAGCTTTTCCGCATTATCATCGTTAAAAATACAGGTTAAGTCATCATCAAATTCAAGGTTGATCTTTTCAGCAATGTCAGCCATGCTAAGTTTCTTATCCACCATCATTTCACGATTTAACTCTATGCGAAGCAACCATGGAGAGATTTTGTCAGGGTCAATCTCTTCATCTGGCATTTCATAGTATGACTTGACGAATTCAACATCCTCTTCAATAAGGGTGCTCATAGGATCTGGATCATACCACACTTCTGTGGCTTGAGTAACACTCCGCAAAGTGGTATATTCTAAAGCACACTGGACAGTTTTGGCCCTCTCTTTTGTTTTGCCTACCTCAGGTTTCAAGTACACAGAAAGAGAAGGTGTTTTGATCTTCTTGGCAACATTGATGATCTCCCTCAACCTTGGCACACCAAGAGTAACATTCTTGGCACTCACACCAGCATAATGAAATGTATTAAGAGTCATCTGTGTGGCAGGTTCACCAATAGACTGTGCAGCAACACAGCCAATCATCTCTCCTGGTGCCACAAGGGATTGCAGGAAGCGAGACTCTATCTCACCAACTACCCATTCAAAAGCCTCTCGACTAAGCCTATACTCCTTCAGAACCCTTTTACTAGCCAAGGCACTACGGAGCAAGATATTGAAGAAAAGAGTAGCATTCTTTTGAGCCTCCATGCTTAGATAATCATCACCAGGAACAACCTTAAGCCTCTCCTGTAACTTATCAACAGCTTCCACGATCTCCATCGGATGCATGTCAGAGGGCCTCCGGAAATCTATTTTAAATGTCTTTTGGGCATTTAAGACAAGCCTCTGAATGTTAACAGGAAGAGGCCAAGAATTGTCACCCGTTACAGCAATCTCTGTCCCAAGCTGATGTCTATCAGCTTCAAGTTTCTGGACCTCTGCATCAAACACACTACGAATCTCCCGAATACCTTTTAAATCTTCGACAGCTTCTGGCAACATGTAACTTGGGTTCCAGTTAGGATCATCGATCTCATATGCATACATGTCATCAAATGTCCCTTTCTTTGCTTTCAGAGAATCCAGCTTCTGTGTCTCAATCCAAACAGAATCCATCCCATCTTCCCCATACAGAAACTGGATGACATCCCCCAATGAATTCCTAACAGTGCCATCATACTTGACCATAATATCCTCCATGGCCTTCACTAACCGCCTCTGAATGTACCCGGTCTCAGAAGTTTTCACAGCAGTATCAATCAGACCTTCTCTACCACCCATAGCATGGAAGAAGAACTCTTGCGGGGTCAGTCCCCGGAGATATGAATTCTCAACAAAACCACGACTTTCCGGACCATAATCATCTTTGGTAAAATGAGGAAGAGTACGGTCTATGAAACCAAATGGAATACGTTTTCCTTCAACATTCTGTTGCCCCACACAGGCAGTCATTTGAGATATGTTGATAAAACTTCCCTTCGACCCAGCAGTAACCATAGCTTTAAGATTATTGCTCTCTGATAAACTCTTCTCTGCACTACTTCCAGCATCATCACGAGCCTTATTTAACACCTAAGATCACGACGAAAACATTATTAAAAATAGTCATCAAGCAAAAGGAACAGGAAAAGATGGATGTCCATTTACAAAAAGTACCTGGTTCACTCTGTTCTCAAATGATTCCATCATAGTTCGCCCCGGTTCAGCTTCTAACATCTTCTCTTGAGCAGCTTTAATAAGTTCTTTGACTTTGGCTTTTGCATTCGAGATAGTTTCATTAATTTTCTCCATGGTTGAAGCATCAGCAATTGTATCTCCTATTCCGATGCTAAAAGCTTGCTGAAGAAGCCAATAATTAACCAGCCACTGTGTATGTCCCAAAAACTTCCGAGCAGCATCAGGCCCAACCTCCTCCCTGTTTGCAGAGGCAAAGTTAACTACAGGAAAAATGACAATGACTCTGCTTACGGTAACATAATTATAAAGCCCATGTTTTGCAGCTATCATCTCATCCACCTCACATTCAACTAATGACAGCATCCGCAGATAAACAGGAGGAAAGCAAGCCCCACACAGTGTGCAACAAGACGGTTATAAGCCATCCCTGAGTGCATGCAGTCAGGGGGGGGGGGGAAGGGGGGAGGAGGATAGAATTACAAAATTCTGAAAATGCATACCATATAACATGAATCAGACTTCCAGTGGACGTCCCAAGGGTCTTTTTGCAAAGAGTACCAGATAGCAACTCCCCTTTCTCTATTCTAACTTGAGTATCTCCAGGAGTTATGTATCCTTTTTCTGAATCATTATGCCATGCGGAATATCTTAAAAGATTTATTTGTTTTGGTATGATGAGGTTAAACACTTGCTTTCCAGTCCAAAGTGGCCTTGGTTTAAGAATCACTGGAGCGGGTACTTTCCCATCAAAATCCTCCCACCACATTAAGATGTTCATAAAGACATCCTGCAAACCGAAAGTAAGCATTCTTTACTAGATCTTGCAAAATCATGAAAGATTTGATAAAGAATTATGAAATGGCACATGCAGATTCACCTTTTCTATAAAGGTATCTCTTTTAGTAACTTTGCGGCAACCTAAAAGGGTATCCTGGACGATACCCATTACAGGCCTATTTGCCTGGGGTGAAACAATACACTTAGGGACCATCATAAGCTCCAGCACCTCTGCTCTGGTTTCAAATGACTGAGGAACATGCATGTTCATTTCGTCACCATCAAAATCAGCATTGTAAGGAGAAGTGACAGATAAATTCAAGCGGAAAGTTGAGTATGGCATGATCTTAATCCTATGTCCCATAATAGACATTTTATGTAGACTGGGTTGCCGATTGAAGAGAACAAAATCTCCATCATTTAAGTGCCTCTCAACCTGCATTGGCAGCATTGGATGTTAGGGAGCTACCACAGACAACAAAAGCCCCTCAATTACTTGGAACTTAAAGAAACAAACCTTATATCCTAGTTCAAGGTGCTGATCACTGCTCTTCTTCAAGTATCGAAGATCAAGCCTTTGGCCGTCGTCCCTAATTATATACTTGGCCCCGGTTTTACCAGGAGGTGGATGAGGTCCATATTCAACAAGTTCCTTTAACCTGTGTAAAAAACCCAGCTTCAATCAGCACAAACATATACAGTTCAAATTTCCTTCTTGTTTCAAATGGGTTGATGAGTGTGGGGTTTCATTTCTACAACAACAAAAAAACACCTTTCAATGTTATATGGTGTCACTGTTTCTGGATAAGTGAGATTGAGAGCAATACTCCATGGGACTCCCAATTGATCAATGTTAATAGTTGGATCGGGGGTAATCACTGTCCGAGCAGAAAAGTCTACTCTTTTGCCCATCAGATTGCCTCTGATTCGACCTTCCTTTGATTTTAATCTACTACATATTGATTTAATAGGTCTACCTGATCTTTGCGTAGCCTGCAAATTAGAATAAATAAAAACCAGTAATTAGAACTTATTGAAGTTTCAAAGGATCCAACAGTTAAAGAAAAGGATGTTCAAGAGAGAATCAGCATACTCTTGGTTGTCCAGGCAGATCATTATCAAAATACGTAGCTATATGAAATTGCAATAACTGTGCAAACTCCGAAATAATGTGCGCCGGTGCCCCATTCCTTTCCTGCCTCTTCAAATTCTCATTGTGACGAATAATCATGGCCAGTTGATGTGTTAAATCATCCTACATGAAATTTTAACAGAAGAAGGTAATCCAAGTGGCACAATTTTCTAGAATTAAACAACAGAAGAAAGCAGAGATAAAGCAAAAGTTTTAGCAACAGTACACTAAGCTCTAGAACCTCAACAGGAAAATGAATACCTCACTCCTTGATGAAGTATCCATCATCACAGAAGGCCGAACAGGTGGTGGTGGTATGGGAAGTGCTTGAAGAATCATCCAATCTGGGCGAGCGAACTCTGGATTTAGGCCAAGCAAGAGGCAGTCTACGTCACTTACCCGCTTCAGAATGCTCAACACCTACAATATGAGGTTATGATTATACACACAATGAGAGGTCGTCCCAAGCAAATAAGAACACCTGAGGTAAACAAGCACATACCCTTTCAGCAGAGAGTTGTTGCTTCCTTTCAACTGGTTCTGGCATCTGCTCCGGATCATCACTTTTTTTCTTTTGCATCTTATATTCAGCAACCATTTTCATACCATCTATTGAAATTTTTGGCTGCTGTGCACCACAGCCACCTCTACTCTTCTTGACAGGTTCTTCAGTATCTTGACCTTGTACATCAATTTCATCCCCTCCTTCACATTTTGTTTTGTTCTTGCAAGCATCCAACATCTTTCTAAGCCTGTTTTTAGGATTCCTGATTCTCATGGCTTGTTTGAACTTGGGATCGTCCTGCACAAAATCGAAAGACCCACAGATTCAATTATCCAACCCAAAGCTGCATTGAGTATCAGAAATAATGCATAGAGACACGACCACTTCCTTCTTTATGAGACGTCAAGATTAGACCAAGTTTTTTCCTCTTCATTCATCAGTGAGACCGTAAGGAAATGTAGTAAGACCATTAAGTGCTGTCTAATTTTAGAATCAACTCTATACATGAATTATAATCCGATTTACACTGTTCAATAAACAATCAAAAGGGAGTGAGTTTGACTACTCTTTAGATAAAAACATCCCATCTCTCTCTCTTCTAACAGGAGAAAAAATAAAAATACCTGACGAAATTTTCAACCTTCCAGAAAAATACAATTCACTGAACTACCAAATCCTGATTAACTAGTAAGTACACAGAAGCTATCTCCTAAAAAGGGTCAGGTTGATGTAATAGAAAAATACTGCTCTATCAAAACTTGTTCAGCTAGTTTCTAAACCTCAAATCTCCAAATTTAATGGTTTAACCACTTATAACTTATTTAACATCCTGAACTCCAAACCAGGTAGTGAAAAACATATGATCAGTAATTCAATCCAAAAAAAAAAAAAAAAAAAATTCACTGTACAGAAACTTTCAACCTAACAATTCAAGTACCTCATCCGCCAGAATTTTGGAGCAATTGAAGCAGACACACCGAAGGATACTAAGAACAGGTTTCATAAACCCTATATGAAACATAGGTTTCGCAAGCTCAAGGTGACCAAAATGCCCCGGACATTCAGCCATGTTCGCCATACATGTCTCACACTTCATTTTCCGATCAATCGTCCCAAGCCGAGGATCGCTCAACCCTCCAGGCTTTGGTTTCCCTCTCTCCGTAGTCTCACCATGCTCAATGTGCACCACAGACATTTGTCTCTGCAATTACGTCAAGAAACCACGAAACAAAAACCAAATCAATTTAAACCCTAGAGAATTCAAGAAAATGTATCAAGATTAGTGAAAATTACAATTTCGTCGGGGCTGACAATGCCGAACTGGACCGTCCGGACCTTGGCAACCTCCGCCGGCGAGAAGGGGAAGCGCAAATCCATGGTGGCGCAACCTAGGTTACACCTCTACAGAAGAAATTTAAACAGTAGAATAATTGTTTTTTTCGAACAAGATAAATAAATAATAGAGGGTTTTGATTAATCTATATGTAAGTTTCTATTTTAAGACTCCATTCTTCAGTCAATTTCACTTGTTCAGTACAGATCTGGTTTTCGCTTCTTTCGTCTCCTCTCAGTTTCAGAAAGGAGGCTTTGAGAACAAAGTCACAACATGGACAATACACCGCTATTTATAGAAGGATAGACACCGCCCTATTCGGAACAGGTCGCTAACTTACGCTATCTGGGTTTTTATGCTAAAGTGCGCTTTTATGCGCGTCAGGCACTACCTCTTCTGAATAAAAATCCTTTCTATCTGGTAAAAAATCCTAACCGTCTTACCGGTCATTCGGAATTTTACATATTCTTTTTTATAACTGTCAATATAGATTCGATATATTTTAGTTATGTAGCTTCCTAGTGATAATTTTAAAACCCGTGTGTAGAATAAGTGGAAAATATACTAAAAATCATTCATTCATGTAAAAATTATTAACCGTTTTACCGGTATTTCGAATTATTTGTATTTTTTTATAACTTTCAATAAAGATTATGTCGGCTAGACGGTAAGATTTGAATTATGGATTCTTAGTGATAATTTTAAAACGAGTGTGTAACAAGTGGGAAATATAACGATCGATCCTGAAAATCGTTCTTTCGTGTAAAAAATCCTAACCGTCTTACCGGTCATTCGAAATCTTCATATTCTTTTCTAAGTGTTAAGATAGATTAGGTTGGCTAGATGATAAGATTTGATATATTTTAGTTATAGCTTTGTAGTGATAATTTTAAAACGAGTGTGTTGAACAAGTGGGAAACATAACGATCAATCCTAAAAATCATATTTTCGTGTATAAAATCTTAACCGTTTTACCGGTCATTCGAATTCTTCATATTCAGTTTTATAACTGTCAATAGAGACTATGTCGGCTAGACAGTAAGATTTGATATATTTTAATTATAGATTCGTAATAATAAATTTAAAATGCGTGTGATAAATAATTGAAAAACACAACGACCAATGCTGAAAATTATTCTTTCGTGTAAAAATTCCTAACCGTCTTATTGGTCATTCGGATTTTTCATAGTCTTTTTCTAAGTGTTAATATAGTTTATGTTGGCTAGACAGTAAGATTTAGTATATTTTAATTATAGATTTTGTAGTGATAATTTTAAAGCGAATGTGTAGAATAAATGGGGAACATAATAGTCAATCCTGAAAAATTATTCTTTCGTATAAAAGATTCTAACCGTCTTACCGGTCATTTGAATTCTTTATATTCGTTTTTCTAACCGTCAATAGATCCGGCTAGGTGGTAAGATTCGGTATATTTTAATTATATCTTCGCAGGAATTATTTTAAATGCGTGTGTAGATAAGTGGATAACATAACAATCAATTCTGAAAAATCATTCTTTCGTGTAAAAAATTTTAACCGTCTTACCAGTCGTCCAAATTCTCCGTATTTTTTTGTATGTGTAGATAGAGATTATGTCGACTAGACGATAGGATTTGGTATATTCTAATTATAGTTTCTTAGTGATAAATTTAAAACAAGTGTGTAATAATTGAAAAACATAACAATTGATCCTGAAATATCCTTCTTTCGTGTAATAAATTCTAACTGTCTTACCGATCATTCGGAATCTTCATATTATTTTTCTAAGTGTTAATATAGATTATGTTGGCTAGATGGTAAGATTCGGTATACTTTCATAATAGTTTTAGAGTGATAATTTAAAAGAAGTATATAGAATAAGTTGGAAACATCACGACCAATCCTGAAAAATGATTATTTCGTGTAAAAAATTCTAATCGTCTTATCGGTTATTTAGTTCTTCATATCCTTTTTTATAAGTGTCGATGGAGATTATGTCAGTTAGATGGCAAGATTCGATATATTTTAATTATAGCTTCGTAGGGATTATTTTAAATACGTGTATAGAATAGTAGATAACATAACAACTAATTCTGAAAAATTATTTTTTCGTGTTAAAAAATCTAACCATCTTATCGGTCATTCAAATTTTTCATTTTTTTTTTAGTAAGTGTCAATAGAGATTATGTCGGCTAGATGGTAAGATTTAGTATATTTTAATTATAGCTTCTTAGTGATAATCTTAAAACGAGTGTGTAATAACTGAAAAACATAACGGTCGATTCTAAAATTTCTTCTTTCGAGTAAAAATTCTTATCGTCTTACTGGTCATTTGGAATCTTCATTTTTTTTAAGTGTCAATATTGATTATGTTGGTTAGATGGTAAGATTTTGATATATTTTAGTTATAGCTTTATAGTGATAATTTTAAAACAAACATGTAGAATAAGTGGGAAACAAAACTATCAATTCTGAAAAACTATTCTTTTGTATAAAGATTCCTAATCATCTTATCGATCATTCAGATTCTTCAAATTCTTTTTTTATAGATTACGTCGGCTAGACGGTAAAACTCAGTATATTTTATTCATAGCTTCGTATGAATAATTTTAAATACATATATAAAATAAGTGGATAACATAACAATCAATTCTGAAAAATCAATCTCATATAAAAATTTCTAACCGATTGACCGATCATTTCAATTTTTCATTTCATTTAATTGAACTTTTACTAAATAATATTTTTTCTCTAAAGTTTTTATACATTTATTTATGATGTTGTACATTGTTCTTTTCAATCAACTATTTAAATAAAATTATTACTGGTATATTGAATGATTCAAATTACCACTTGCATTAATTAACTGATTAGTTATTGACTGTCACCTTTTCAGTTAGTTGTTTTTATATTAATCTTTACTTATTAATTAACGAATCAGCTGTATTTACTGAACAATATTCATTCAATAATTTTTTAATTCTATCATTTATGTTTGTGCTAGATTTGCTTTATTTACCATTCGTTAATAGTCGGCCTTTTATTTATATTATAAAATTGAGTTAAAATTTATTTTTATTAATTAATAATGAAATAATATAGGTCCTTAATATGTGTACCTTTCTACAAGGAAAATGTTTTAGTTTATTAGTGGGCTATGCTAAATAATGAGTATATAGAAATATCCATATGTGAACATAGTATTTTTCTCAATTACCATTTCCCAACTTTCTAAATCAATCCCCAATGATATATAATTTAGAAGTATTGATTTTATTCTCTAAAAATATATATCATTTGAAGGTAACAATTACTTCTTTCCCGCAACAATCGTAAAAGGAACATTAATTATATGTATTGTAAAAATTAATTTATTAATTATATTCGTTGTTTTTTAATAATCAAATATTATTCATGTATTTTTATTAAAAACATTCGATGTATGATGGTGAGAGAATAAATTATATCAGCAATATAGAAAATTTCTTGAAATCATATCCAAAAATATTTTGTATGATGGTCAGAGAATAAAGTATATAAGCAATATAGGAAATTTCCTGAAATCATATTCAGAAATAGTTTGTATAATGATTAGAGAATAAATTATATAAGAAACATAGAAATTTTTTAAAACCATATCCAAAAATAGTTTGTATGATGGTAAGAGAATAAATTTTATATGCAACATAGGAAATTTCTTAAAATCATATTAAAAAATAATCCCGAAATAGATGCGCTGCGCTACCCAGCGCCTAGCCCTGTCTCCCCTACTCCTCTTCTGGTTGTGCCATTACCAATCGCGGGTAACCCCCGGTCCGGCCGCCCCTGACCTAAGATATGATGAATTGAATATCATTATCGATGATTACAATTTCATCAATATTGTATAATGGTTAGAGAATAAATTATATCAGCATATAGAAAATTCCTTGTAACCATATTAAAAAGTGATTTGTGTGATGATCAGAGAATAAATTATATAAGCAATATAGGAAAATTCTTGAAACCATATAAAAAATAATTTGTATAATGGTTAGAGAATAAATTATATGAGCAATATAGGAAATTCCTTAAAACCATATTAAAAAGTGATTTGTGTGATGGTTAGAGAATAAATTATATAAGTAATATAGGGAATTTCTTGAAACCATATCAAAAACTAATTTGTATAATGGTTAGAGAATAAATTATATAAGCAATATATGAAATTTCTTGAAACCATATCAAAAAATAATTTGTGTGATGATCAGAAAATAAATTATATAAGCAATAAAGGAAATTTCTTGAAACCATATCAAAAAAGAATTTGTATATGATCAGAAAATAAATTAAATAGTCAATATAGAAAATTTCTTGAAACCATATTAGAAAATAATTTGTATAATGGTTAGACAATAAATTATATAAGCAATATAGAAAATTCCTTGAAACCATATTAAAAGGTGATTTGTGTGATGGTCAGAGAATAAATTATATAAGCAATATAAGAAATTTCTTCAAACCATATTAAAAAGTAATTTGTGTGATGGTCAGAGAATAAATTATATAAGCAATATAAGAAATTTCTTGAAACCATATCAAAAAATATTTTGTATAATGGTCAGAGAATAAATTAGATATAAGCAAATCAATATAGGAAATTTCTTGAAACTATATTAAAAAATAATTTATATAATTGTTAGAGAATAAATTATATAAGCAATATAAAAAATCTCTTAAAATCATATCCAAAAATAATTTGTATAATTGTCAGAGAATAAATTATATAAGTAACACAAAAATTTTATTGAAATCATATCCAAAAATATTTTTTATCATATGGCTGGCTAGAGCATAAATTATATCAGCAACATCATAAATTTCTTGAAACCATGTCCAGATGTGTTATATGATGTTCATAGAATAAATTATGTAAGCAACATAATTTTTTTTTAAAAATCATATCCAAAAAAAAAATGTATGATGGTCATAAAATAAATTATATAAGCAACATAAGAAATTTCTTAAAACTGTATCCAAAATTGAAATTTCATTTAAAAGGTATTACAAAATTAATAATGACATATTAAATACGTAAATATTATGTGAGTACAAAAGAAATTATTCCACATACAGTCAAAAAGATTTGCAGTAGCGAAAATACTAAAACCTTTGAATGCAATAAGAAAAGTTTAGAAATGAGCTTCAACTAAATTTATTTTTATTTTATTTTAAATAAAGATAATAAAATCATATTTTTACTAAATTGTCTTATGTAATATATTGGAAAACATTCAAAAATACTCTCAATTTTCTTTTATTAGTTGACTTTACTCTTACGTTAAAACGAAGTTATTCTTACCTTTGATGTCTCTACACTTATCATTCGTGTCCCTCTATGAACGGAAATTCTCAAATCAATCAAAATTAACTCAGTTCCAATTGAAATGACTCGCTTATCTATGTTAACCCACTAAATTCGACCCACTATACTAAACAACAAATAATAACAGACCCTTTGCTACTCTTTCTCTCTCTATCAACTTATGCATGTATCCCAAAAAAAAGCTTAGCGCTATAACAATAGCTTCTTCTTGCTACATAAAAAAAGTTCACACGATAATTAAAATGGTTCGCCTCAAACAAGTCATCAAGCGATGGAAGGACAACTCCCTTCGTCCTTGCCTCGTTCTTTCTTACTTTTTCTTCTATTTCAATGTATCGAAGCAAATCGATTTAAATCCATGCTGCAATTGACTTCGTACTAAATTATAACTAACTTTACTTCTCTTAAAATTAAATGTTGTTGAGCTATATTACTATAAAGAACAATCAATTCTTTTTTAAAAGATTAGTGGACATAAATCTAAAGTCTTTATGTGCTTGTTTTCAATCTCACTTGACCAAAATTTCTTGTTTCCTTCACGTTTTAAAATGGAAACCCATAACTCTATTTCCTCCCCTTCTTGTTCCGACATGATTTATTCCTTTTCCTTTTTCAACTTTCAAGTCCCAAAAATCTCTTCGATTTCTTTTTGAACCCTAATTGATTATATTTGATTTTAGTATTATTTTGTACGGATAGTTACTTTTATCATGTCACCTATTTTTCGTCTAAATGAAATTAGAGAAATATTTCTCACTTTTTTTCCTATTTTATATATTTCTAAAATATTAGTATTAATTTTTATGTTATCTTATATGAAATGAAATGATTTTTTCATTGCCCTAGGTCGGACCGAAAATCTTGTTCTTGCCGCCTAGCGTCTAGATTATCAGACTTTTCAACGCCTTCACAAATTCACGGAGAACGCGGTTTTGACACTTTAACAACCCAATTCATCTTCCCCAATTTTCCCCCTTCATAAAACCCCCTTTCCACAATCGAAACCCTTAACCATCAAAGATGGCATCAATATACAGTTGTAAAGAGTGCAATACAAACTTCAATCTCCATACAAACTATCTTTTCCCACCGGATTTTTACTTCGAAGCAGGCAATAAAGGTACTCTATCTTTCTCCGCTGTTGATTCATCCAAATTCAAGTTCGAGAAAGAGGATAAAATTAGACCCTTTTTCGAAACCCTTGATTATTGGGGAATTCAGAGGAAAAGGACTAAGATGATGTGTATGAATTGTGGGAAGGTTGTGGGCTATGTGTATGATGACGGGCCACCCATGACTGATAGTCCGGGTCAGTTTCATTTTGGTCCTAGTCAGGTTATTCCTAGAGCTGCAAGGTATAGGATAAAAAATAAAGCTTTGAAGATTACTTCTGAGACTTGACATGTGATTTGATTTTTGATTTTTCTTGGGGGGGGGGGGGGCAATTTTTAGATGTTGAGATTTTGTATATGGATTTAAGAGATGTTTGATGTTTGTGTATATGAGATTTTGATTTCTACATTTTGTTGGTTTTGTGATTCGTTGTTTCGTTATTTGTGTAAATATTTATACTGGATCAATAAAGACTCACCTTTTATGACTTTTCTTTACAGAAGTTTTTAATTTCCATTTGAAAAGAAGGATGAAATCTTAGATCAATTTTTGTTTTTTGTGCTGTAAGTATAATGTTAAACGATTGCTGATTCATGATTTGAATAATAGATGTTCAGAGACTCCTACCTACAGATAAACCTTAGGCTTTGTACTGAAAAAGCTAATGAATTTAAGATTTTGCCAACTAAATTTGAGGCTGTCTCTTAGTATATTTGGCATCTCTGATTATTGCAACAACCTGTGTTGTCCATAGCCATGCATACGTGTTTGCTTTGTAGCTTTTCATCTTTCCTTGTCCTTCAATGATATGTCCCTTGTGGCCTTTTCCATTCTCATCAGCAGTATCTTTCCTGCGAGAACCTCTTGACTGATAAGTTGATTTTGCTTCCATTAAATTAACCCTTATTGTTCTTGTTGGCATTCTGGGTCTTTATGACATGAAAGGTGTTTCCCACGATATCCTTGTTGAGGTCACACATATGAATGTACATATATATGCTTACTTGATTTATCATTTTATGGTCTTATTCTGGATTTTCTGCTTTTGGTTCTTGTTATTTGGAACTTTGCCCCTATTTAACTTATATATAGGATATTTGATGATCCATTTTCTGATTGTCCATTTCAATCATTACCTATAGAAATTTGTCTTGAACTTCTCTTGTTATGTTGCAGTAAAAGGTTCATTATTATAGTAGTGTAGTAGGAATAAAAGAAGGGTTGTCTGGTTTATAAGTTATTGTTTATTTTGACAGAACAAGACTGAAGCAACCTTTAGGTGTAGTATAGTTTTATGAGCATTTTCTAGTATATGTCCACCGGAGAGAGAGAAATATATTATTTTGCCAGAAGATATCTGTGCTATTTGAAAATATAGAGCACTTTTAGTGATAGAGAGCCTAAATTAAATATTTGATTGAGATGGATCTAATGGAGCAATATACGTTGTGATGATTCATATAGCTGGCCCCACTACATTGTATTGAGGTGTATTTCTTGTCGTTATTTTGACTGTTGGCCTTGCAAAATTATTAGTCATCTTATCTGCAATTCAGATTTAATTACAAGCCAACTGATGGAGGTCAAAGATCCGTAATGTTTCTGCTTACCATAAATCTGTAAATTAAGTTTTGCCTCGTAGTCTGCAGTTTCATAAGTTGTTGAGGAGCTGGTTCTCCCTTTCACAGTGGGGAAATCTTATATATTTGTCTTAATAATGAGCATCAAGTTCAAACATGTGTCATTTGGTACGTTTGTGCTGAGAAAAGAAACATTTCATCAGCCAATTCCCAGTACAATAATGGATCTTCTCCGAGATAGAATAGTGGGGAGTCGGACAGGAAGTAAGATAAAAATTCTAGTAAGGTTGATCTTAGTAGTTGTAACTTAATGAGATCCTGGTGCAGACATGTGCTGAATAATCAGTTATCATGATCATGGCTGGACAAGATTCATCTTGAAGTTCTGTTTCCTTTTAATTTATGTATGTCTTTCTCTTTGAGAAGCAGGCTATGCTTAAGTTTCTTGATCAAAGGGATTGTACATATTGTCCATTGGCCACTGCTACATTCACAAATTTCTGACATCAGTATCATTCCTACCATTCTAACCCCACTGATAATGAGTTTGTGTTCAGTGTTGATTAGCAAAGGGAACATGTAGCAAGACAGAATAAAGAACAACATAATGGTGGTTATATTGTCTAGTTAATTGGTGACCAAACTGCTGAACTAAGGATGATGATGTTTGTTCTGTAGTAAATTAAGCTAGTGGTTTAGAGGTCTGGATCGAATAGCATACTCTTCAGACATTTACTCTAGGATTTCTGAAAGTTTGCCAGGATCATTTTCAAAGGGCTTTACTCAATTATAGTTTTCTAAATCCAACAAGAATCCTATTGAAAAAATAGTCGCTTGGGACTCTGAAAATGAAGCAGAACAAAGTTGATTGTGTTGCTGATGGAAAAAATGTTTTAAGAGGATCGCTACACTGCTTCACTGCCACCACCACCATCACCAAGCAGGCTTTCTTCTAGCAGGAAATTGTCAGTTGAGCAGATGGCTGCAGTAAGTCTTACCAATAAGGAGATTGCTAAAATATTGGAAGCAGAAGCCCAAGACTGCGGAAAATTACTTCCTTCGTGCCATTTAAGTGCAGTCGAAATCAGGGCAGAAAGACAATCTCTAGGTGAGGTTTAATATCTATTTCATTAAAGACAGCATTAGTACTTACAGATTAGTAAATTTTGATAGATGAGTCATTTAATATAACTATAACAAAAAACAATCTGATTTTTTTTTCAGGTGGTTGATTAATTTAGGCTCTTGTCTTGTTTATCATTTGTTAAACACTTACCAGCTCCTTGGAATTGCTTCCCCTCTATCAAGGACTCTTCCTGATTCTTGTCCTGATTGATATAATTGTTTTGAGTGTTCTTTCTCATTTTTAAAGTTTAGGCCATCAAAAATAGTGACTAGTGAGGAAATAGGAGATCAGTCAAATCATACAATTTATAACTTGCTGTGCAACTTCTCCATCTAAGAATAGAAATAGAAACTATTGAATACTAAACTTTCTGTGTATCCTCCTAACAAGATTCCTTAGAGAGTCAATTGTTCCAGTGGGTCAATTATTGTTGTTTGAAGGACGATCTAGTACTACTACTAATACAACAACATACTGAGAAGTCGTTTGGTAGAGTGTATAAGAATAATGCTAAATAGAGTGCATAGTAATTCATGTATAAGTTATGCGTGCATTAATTATACGTAAATTATTTTAATGCATTGTTTGGTTTGATGCATTTAAAATAGTATGTATTGCATTAAAAAAATTATTTACAAAAATACCCTCCACTTTTATGGTTGAAATTGGAAAAGATGTAACAAAAAAGGTTTTGAGGGGCAATGGGTCTTTTATCATTTTAATGCATGCATTAAAATCACTGCATTGCTAATACCTAAATATTTTATGGTATTAGTAATGCACGCCTTAATACACAATCATTAGTTATACATAGGTTGAAAAAGAGTACTAAACAAGGTACTGGTAATACACAATACTAATACATGCATTATTTTTTCTAATATACTCTACCAAATGATCTCTTAGTGTAATTTCACAAGTGAGATTATATAATTGTTTCTGATAGACTATCGGTTCAAAATGGATGCTTATTAGTATTCTATATCTGCTCACATAAGCAAAAGCAATCTACGTTGCATTATTTTATTTTTAAGTGTGCTCTCTTATTGGCTGATGGGCCACAATAAAGTGTGATAATTTATGTGGGTGGGACTATACCGTGTGATATTCTCTCTCTTGAATATTTTATGAAAGCTTGAAGAAGAGATGCTTACGCTACTCTGCGTTAAAATCAACTATGAGTGCGATCTTTATTGTTTTTAATCTCCCTTTCTTTCTCATCGACCCAATCTTATGCACCAGTGTAATCTGAACCGTCATGATGAATGTAGAAATTTCACCAGATAGGAGTTTTGACTGTAAAAATTGAGAATGTAGTTATCAAGAACCAGCCATTCCAATATTACCAGTTGAATTGTGGGATTATTTCAATCTAACACTGCGTAAATCAGAATGTTTGGTGTTCATTTCTATGATTTCATTTCAGTGACTGCTCAAGGTTGGTTTTTGTATTTCTGGCAAGATGCGTTGACAAAGAAAATTAGACTTACTGTGTGAGAGGATAAGATAAGATCTCGACATTATTTTTAGAATAGAAGAAAATAATCTTTTCACGATGTCGTGTCTTCGGAATTTTTGAAGTAGTGCATATTGTCCGCTATAGCCGTCAAAAGTATCCATCCAATATCATTTTTAGCATTGCACTTGCGATGGAAACTATGTTGCTTTTTAGAAAAAAACTTTTATCACGACACACAAAAAAACAGAGACAATGGTGGTGGTTAACTGATGATGCCCCACCATATTGCTGACATAAGGATAAATTATAATGACAGGCCGTTTTCTAATTTCTTAGTTAATTAAGCAAGTGGCTTAAAGGTCTTCCATCAGGGTCATATTCTATTGTCATTTATCGTAAATATATATGCGCAAGTTTGCCATAATCAAGCACAAAGACTCCTTCACAGTTTTCAAAGGCGTCTGTCTAGATCAAGCATCATCAATTTCTGCAGCATAGTTTTCTGTTATTTGCTGACTCTATTGTACATCAAACTTGTAAGTCCTCCAACATCTAGTCCCAAAATTGTGATTCTATCTTGATTTTTGTTTGTTGTTATGGTGCACTGTCCTGACTCTGACCAACTAGTCTAAAATCAGTCCCTACTGAGAGGTCCCAACTTGCAGTCCTATTGTGGTGTAGTACATAAATATATTCTTCATCATCTCATAATCTTGATATCCAGCAAGAATCTATTGAAACCATGAAGCAAAGGGAAGGCAAAAGTGTAGCTGATGGAAAAAAGTCAAAGAAGATCGCTCCAGCACCTCCACCACCACCACCAACACCAACGTCGAGGTTTCTTCTTAGCAGGAAAGTGACAACACCAAGCCAGACCAAACAGGAGATTGCTAAGTATTGGAAGCAGAAGCGCAAGACTGAAGAAGACCACTTCCTTGATGCCATCAAGGCTGCAGCCAGAATCAGGGCGCGCAATCTCTCGGTAAAGTTTTCAAATCAATTTATCACAGTTCTTTCTTATATATAGATGAATCATGTCATGTACATACACTTTGTGAATAACTATAGGAAAATAGTGCATATTAAATTGCATCTTTCCTTATCCTGATCCATGTCCTGTTTGCCATAAATCTTTTGATAAAGCATAGTAAGTGGGAGATATGTCAAAATCACACAATATGACTCTGCAACTTTTCCATACTTTGAATAGATAATACTTTGAGTGTTCCACTTTCTTTGCGTGTTGTCCATCTAAAAAGATTCCTTAAAAGTCATATATTCAGCTGAAAGGGCCAATAATAATAGTTAATTGATGGACAACTACTATACTTCTATGCCCATAAGCAAAAGCTTATTATGTAGGTTGCATTATTATATATACATGGTCCCAATAGGCTACTATACAAAGATGATAAAAAAATGTTTTGGATGAAGAGATCCATTGTTATTTTCTGGCTCATTATGAATATAATATAAGTTAAAAGAGATTCATAAGTTGCACTTGGTGATAAATATAGCCAATGACTGTGACCTAGCTTTTTGTTCCCCAATTTGTCCTAATCTCACTACTAATTTGTAGAAACTGTGAAGATGAATCTGGAACTTGTACTATTAAAGACTGATAGCAGGTCAATTGACAACTCTGTATATTGCTCTGTAATCTACTACTGGCAACTGATGTACAAATAGAGTCCCATCTCCTGATCGATAGAGGGAAATACTTATTTTTCTTGAGGATGCCTTGTGAAGTGTGATGTTTGATTGTGAGAAAAAAATGATGATTCCATTATTATAGTAATTGATTTAGATTCCATTATTTCGAATTAACTTGCTTACATATTGTTGGTTGTGTTAAGGCGGAGGAATACAAATACTTTGTGTATTCCTTGAAGGTGGATGATGATGACATGGAGAACGAAATGGTACCTAAGAACATCTCCGAAATCAATGAGAACATGAAGGAGAAGAGAGTTGGTATAAAGGACTGGTAAGTGAGACGTAACTATGTACTTATGATAAAATCTGATTCAGTAATTGATGCTTATCAGCTACTTTGTCCGCTTACATATTTGAGAGTTGCAGGTGGACAAAGAGCAAATATGCATATCTAAACCAGCCTGCACTGAAGTCCATGGAACGCCACGGCTCCACTTATATTCCGCAACTATATTGCTACAAGGCTCCACCTCCACCAGTCACAAGCACTTTTGGGATCTTCTAGCCAATTCATGATGCCGTTCACACACACAAGTCATATTTCATCTGTGTGTATATTGTGCTTGTATATATCATTGTTTGTTTAAGTGTGTGATCCTCAAAGGAAGTATCATATGTATGATCATTGAAATTATTGTATTATTGGGGTTGTGAACTACTCTGCTGGATATTTCATCTCTGTGTGTATATTGTGCTTGTATATATATGTATATCATTGTTTATTTAAGTGTGTGATCCTCAAAGGAAGTATCATACGTATGATCATTGAAATTATTGTATTATTGGGGTTGTGAACTACTCTGCTGCACCTGTGGTGGAAACTGCTGTTAATAAATAATGGTTCTATTATTGGAGAGATACTCCATCTATTTCAGCTTTCAATTCATCAAGTTTTTGCAGAACAATTTATAAGAGTAGTCATTATGATCTAGTGTCTATTAGCAAGATCATCACGAGTACATAAGTTTCTAAAAGCTTTTCTTTTAATTTAAATTGTTGAAAATTTATTAACTTTAAATTCTAGACTCGTTTATGATATGACCTTTGGCCCACTTCTAAATGGGTATCTATATGCTTTTGATACGAAATATATGCAGATATCTATAATCTATCTATGTAAGTTGAATTACACGGATAAAATATATTAAAAGAATTAATTTCCATTGATATATAGTTGTTTATTTTAGTCTGTTAGTCAATTATATCCAGCTTGGGGACCTATATATCGATGAGGAGCCAAAAATTTGTGAATCGATACATTTTTCAAGTTAGTTAGGCTGATGATGGTAGTTGACTGTAGAAATTTTGCAAAAATAATTACTGCAAGGATAAACATAAAACACACATTATTTTGTTAAACACATAAAATAAAAAAATAAATTAAAGCACGATTTTTCCATTATGTTCAGCCAAGTCTTTCATTGACAACTGTAAATTCCATCTGATTTCTTTAATGCAACTTACTGATTTAGAGATTGAAATCTCCTATTGAAAATTTGCTCAACTAATACTCCCTTCATCCTAATTTATGTTCGCTTCTAACTCTTTTCACGTGTTGATTAAAAAAATAAAAAATACTAAATATTGTATAAAAAATAGTAATGAATACAATATATAGTTTAAAATTGAACAAAGGTGGGAGGAAATACAGACTAGGGATAAGACATGTTGAAAGTGCTAGCTACTAATAGTGTTTTGAGAGAATCTTTGAAATTAATCAAAATAGTGGAGATGCATGTACAACGATAATCACAAACTAAATGGTGTAAAAGAGTAATGAATATCTACATAACTTAATTACTCGGAGCCCATTGAAGCTCCAATTATATTCGAATTGCATACTGCATGGTTCATTCTTAGCATAATTTTTTTCACGCTCAAAATTTGAACTAAAAATCTATAATTAAGGTGGAGTAATTCTACCACTTTACCAAAATCATATGTAAAATATTCAAATTTTAGAAAAGAAAAAAAAAAGTTTTGAAATAAAAAGAAACAAAACCATGATGTGTTACCCAAATATACCTTGAAAAGAGGGTAAGAAAACATGGAATGTTTGTTTCCCCACTAAGCATGGTTAAGGAAAAATGTTTTATGCCAATTAGTTAATAGCCATCTAATTGAGTTTCATGAACTAAATAGTTTTGAAAGAAGAAAATATGGTGCAACTAAATACTAGCATAGCAAATGTAGTGGGTCTATCATCTAAAGAAACATTTTTGGAAGAGTTATGATAAATATGACTTATTTTTAATTGATATTTTATCAAATAATCAAAATTACGATTAAATGATTTGAACACCGAAAATAATGTCTTACAAAAATATAGGATAAGATTTTATATAATAAATTCTTATAATTCGATTCTTTTTTAAATATCATGCGCATATCGAAAATTTAGTGCATTAAACTACTTTTTTTATTTAAACATTCCATTTATTTTCATGTACTTGTTCTATTATAATTTAATACAAGATTTAAAAAAATAAAAAAATACAGAATTTAAGAAAGTAAAATTTTATAAATTCTCGTGATTTTAAATATATTTTTGAAATGAATAAATATTGAAAATGAATAAATAATATGAAAAGGGAGTAAAAAATAAGTTTTTTTTTTTTTTTTGGGGTGAAGGGGGGTGAAGTATAAAGGTCAACACAAAAAATGCAAATATTAAATTAGGCGTAGTAAGTAAGTAGTAATGCACCCATCTGTCACACAGATTACAACAGAAAGTCTACAAGCATAAATACATTGTTTTAGCGAAAATAAATAAATAAATGTGTGTTTGATTAGTCAAAATTTTAAAACCCACAGTTTCCATTTCTTTGCCGAGTTGCATTAGCTGATCAAAGTTGTAGATTAGATCTTCAAAAATTCAAGATTTTGCAGATTTCATTGTGGGGTTTTGAGTAACAATGGCAGTGAAAGGAAGGCATTCTCGATTGGGGCCTCGAAAATCGTCGAATTCCACACTAATCTTTGGTGGGATTATTGTCTTGTCATTTTTCGCTCTCATTCTTCTTGCTTTCCGAATTATCTCCTTTCACAGGGGCTCTCAGAAAGCAAACGATCTCACCTCTATAGCCCACAATACACTTCAAAGGTACCATTCATTTGTGATTGTCTTTCTTCTATTTTCTTGTTTGGGGGATCTGAGATTCTTGTTTTTTCGTCGCAGACAAGATGATGACGACGATGGAAAAACTGATCAGTGGGTTGAAGTGATTTCTTCGGAACCAAGAGCCTACGTTTACCATAACTTCTTGGTATCTCTCTTAAAGATTTCATCTCTTACAATTCCTTTTTGTTACATTGTGTTTATAGTTTATCTTACACCTATATTTCTTTGTCAATTTTATGCTTACAGCTATGCCTCAGTTTGTAGAAAATTAGAAATTTCTTGTTTTACCAACAATTAGTTTGTGATTTGTGAAACTTTTATTCTGTTGCTGATTAGCGTATGGTTAAAAAAAATGTCAAAGAAATCTGTACGAGACTGGAGGAGAACTATTTTGATTTGATTTTCTTTCAATAAAAATCATGCTCACATGGAAGTTTTCAATGCCAAAGTTTCATTTTCCAACTATGAAAATGATACTGGTGTTGTGTCATGTAACAAATCTAGACCTTGATCTATTGATTGATACATTTACTGCTATCCATCAGATTCAAGACTCTAATTTAATTGTTATCTCTTTGTGGCAGTCCAAGGAGGAATGTGAGTATCTGATTAGTCTTGCCAAGCCTCACATGCAAAAGTCAAGTGTCGTAGATAGTTCTACTGGCAAGAGTATGGACAGCAGGTAAGCATATTATTTGCATACCCGGGGATTGTCGAGCTAGGTTGTACTGCTGAGGGTTATGGATATTTAATTCTAGTACCATCATTTATTCTCTAATTCTTTTCTCCTGTTATTCCCTCCCTGCCAGAGTCCGAACCAGTTCCGGAACATTTCTTGCAAGAGGACGTGATAAGGTGATCAGGGATATTGAGAAAAGGATTGCAGATTTCACCTTCATACCAGTAGGTATGCAATTCCCTTTTTTAAAAGCGAAGGATGTAACTCGATGAATATGCATCTTATTACTGAAGGATCATTTCCCTTCTAGCTGTTATGGAAAGAATAGTCATTTAATAAAGCCTGAGGTGTCTGAAGATGGTTTTTCCTAGTTCACTGATTAGTTCTTCCTTTTTTGATGAACTCTGTTTAATGGTGTTATCTAATGTACTCTATCTGTCACTATTTCTTTGCTACTGTTTTGTTTGCCGTCCTTTACCGTCCCAGCACTTTTATTTACATTCCCATTTTCTATTGACTTGACTTGTTGTGCTCCATTTTTTTGGTCTAACGTTAGTTTGGTATTTTGTTCATATTTAGAATGTCTGTCAAGGTCTTTTTTGGTTAACGTTAGTTTGGTAAATTATTCCAAAACAGATTGGACCTTGAGGGAGTAATACTATTTGTCCATAATTTAAGGAAATTGGACAGCTTTCTCTGGCATCACCAGTAATAGAAATATACTGTATACATTTGTTAGGAATTTCATTATGCTAAATATGGATGTACACCAAGGGGAATGATCTTTTAGAGATCCAACAGAAAGAGCCTTATATTTCCAACCAATTAATGTAATTTCGTCGTATTAATGATTTCTAGAGTTGTATGCATTGTCCAAGATAAAATTGGATGCGTTATTTTTGGTCACTTGTTAGATGCTGATTTAATATGCACTGAATTGAGGATGGTGGCTGGGGATGAGTATGAATGTAGTTTAATGTCCAGGCATTATTAGTGTCAACCACTAGTTTCATTTCTGCTCCTTCCACATTCAGAGATATAACTTATTCTATGAACCTAAGTGTTCATTAACTTTTTTTGAAAAGAACCTTAAACTAGATGCATCATCTTGATGCTTAACCAGTGATTCGTTTGAACGGCACTACTAGACGTACTCAAATTGCCTCTTTTAGTAGTGATCTATGTCACACTTTGTCATCATGTAATGCCTTAAACTGCATGTGAATTGATGTATCTGCTTCTGTCTACAGAGCATGGTGAAGGTCTTCAAATTCTCCACTACGAAGTGGGGCAAAAGTATGAGCCCCACTACGATTACTTTCTTGATGAGTTTAACACTAAAAATGGGGGTCAACGCATTGCGACGGTTTTAATGTACTTGTAAGTGACGTTTTCCCAGCAAGGTTTATTCTTAATGTTTTCTCGTGGAATCCCTTAGACAATTCTCTTGGCGAGCTGCAGGTCAGATGTTGATGAAGGGGGTGAAACAGTATTCCCAGCTGCAAAGGGAAATTATAGTGCAGTCCCTTGGTGGAATGAACTATCTGAATGTGGAAAAGGTGGACTCTCTGTAAAACCAAAAATGGGTGACGCATTGCTTTTCTGGAGCATGAAGCCTGATACAATTCTAGATCCATCAAGTTTGCATGGTGAGTAATCTGCATACAAGCAGATACGGATAATGGGTGCTGAACGTTGAGAACTTGATTA
The DNA here is from genome assembly GCA_016801875.1 of Solanum sitiens. Classification (NCBI taxonomy): domain Eukaryota; kingdom Viridiplantae; phylum Streptophyta; class Magnoliopsida; order Solanales; family Solanaceae; genus Solanum; species Solanum sitiens. The sequence goes on from JABWTJ010000001.1 coordinate 8,515,134, forward strand.
TTGATTACTGACATCCATCTTCTAGCTCACAAAGTTTTAATTGCTATATTGTATTCTGGAGTAATGAGCAATGTTTATTTGATTGGCAACTAAGTAGTATTGCGTATGTCTTGTTTTAGGTGGGTGCCCTGTAATTAAAGGTAACAAATGGTCATCTACAAAATGGATGCGCGTCCATGAATACAAGGCTTAACCTACTGCTAGAGGTACACATTTTCGCCTGAGTGGTATTTAATACACAAAAAATATGTGCACCCTCTGCCGTCTTCTATATGTACACAACTTGTTTTATTTGCTAGTACTTTGCATTTATGTTGATGAATCTTGCTGTAGCTTTTCGGCGGTCTTTTTTTTGTTTTAACTCTTCCCACATTTTCCCATTTGGTTTGGTGTTTTAGTATTGATCCTTGAGACCCATAAACTTAGTACTAAGTCCTTGAAATAAACAATTAGCGTAATTTTTTTCCGTGTACCATCCTAGTAGTTTGCAGCCATGCATGAGAAAATGTTTATTTGTGGGAAGGGGTGTCTATACCTTGTGTACCTTTGAGTGCCGATGTTGAGATTGCAGCATGGTGTATTTTGTGACGGAAGGAACGAATTTGATGATGCAGATTAAGAGTAGGATTTTAGGCTATGGTTATGTGATGAATATGTCATCATGCTTTTCTACACAACAGAAATCACAGGAATGCAGTGCGAAATATTTGTAGAGTCCTTATGAAACAGAAAGGAAATAAGGACTTCTACAACCTTTAAATTTAGTGCTAGTTCTCAAATTTATGTGAGTTATTAATTTGTACAAATTGATATGCCACTTCATAGATATGGTTGTGCAGGTCCAGTTTTGAGTTTGGATGCAGTCACTGTTGTGCCATTTGTATCAAAAGGAGAGGATAGTCTTGAATAGAGCCACCACACATGAAGCTTCAGTTTTACTTTGATAGTACTCATTCTCAACATTCTTGTTCCTTTCTTTTCTGTAAAGTAGTGTTTTTCATCTGTGGGTTTAATTGGAACAATAAAGATGTGAGAAGCTTCATTCAATTTCTGAGCAAGTTATAAGCAAAATTGATAAATTCACAAAGATGGCAACGATACGTATTGTTGTTCGGATGGTAAACACCTTTCACCTCAAAACTCTAACTCTTAAAACAGAGGAAGGCTACACAACAATTGACTAATCAAATAAAATATGTGAGTTCCACTGATCATTATCAGAATCATGCCAAGAAGGAACCTTTTTGAGATATTAACTTTTTGGTATTTGGTAGTACATTTTACTAGTTGGGAAGAATATTTCAACTTACCTAAAAATCGTACGGTAGGATTTAAATTCTGAATACGAGTTTTGAAAAATTACTATACTATATTTAAAATTTACAATGTAGAGCTACCACCAACGAGGCAGTGCGAAAGAAGCTAGGAAATGTTATTGCTTTCCTGACCTAGCCGCTTGCCTTCGGTGGTGTTTTACTTTCTAAACTAGCGGGACATCAAAAATGATAAGTTGATTGTTGGTTTTTATTCCTCACTCCCGTTCTATTCTTAGGGAAGAAATCCATTGTAAAGACTAGAGTAGTATCTTCATTAGCCGGAAGGAATTAGTCTCCAAATAACAACCAAGAAAAGGGTTACTAAACATGGCTAAAGTTCTGCCTGTAGCACATATACATTTGGAACAACATTTGCAATCCCAACACTATCCATAAATACACAGTACACACTTGACAATGCTACTATTTTTTTTAACCCTCTCCTTGACCTCCTACCTTTTTGCGCCGATCCCTTGATAACTCGAACTTGTAACCTTAGGATAGAAAATGAGGGATACTTATCATCCGAGCAACTCTCTCTTGTCATTACAATGCCAACACATTTTTTGAGCCCACTTGTAAATATTTTGTCATATGTACAGTAATATTTGAGCATCCACCACTCAATCGTCACATGGGCTATCACAGTTTTTGCAAAAAAAATTGTTCAAAAACATTTGGTCTGACTAATTTAAATTTGTGCATGAAGAAGGGGGAAGTGTTCATTGCCACATGACTAATCAATTCTCAAAACTTGAACGAAGATCACTTGTAATAGAAAATGATAGATGCAGTCATCATATATATATACGATATGACCTCTCAAGCGAGATGCAGAAAGAATAGAATGTATGTAAATTTTATTTCTATCGTGTAAAGTAAAGAGACCGCTCTTTTAATATCAATACAAAGTTATTATATAAAAGAAGATGACATTACAAAAACTAGATCAATGGTATTTCATTTATCAGTTCATACAACATTCTAGATTTGTTTAGGCTTTGGCTCTCTAGTCCAATTGTGGTCGGTCAATTCGATCTGCAAGTTGCAGCAACTACTTGAAAATGTCAAGACAATACATATATACCTATAATGAATTATTAGCAATAAGTTAACTGAATATATATATAAATAAAGAAAAGAGAAGAGACTGGAACACAAATCTATCGAAAGATATTGCTGATAAATAATTCAACTACTCCTTTGAAAAAATAGAGCTACACAATTCTTTTTGAAATTGAACCCACAATATAATGTCCCTTCATTTTCCAATATGTACACATTTTTCTCTTATATCAAATTGGACGTGCATGATGTAAAATAATTAATATCCATATATATATACAATATAATTCTATGACGAAAGATATTAATTATACTGACCACTTAGCTCCGCCACTGCTGTTAAAAGTTAGAGTTGCATTTTATCATTATACACCACTAGCTAAGTGTAAGTTATGAAATTCCCCTTATTCTTAGTTTCATCTTATATATACACCATACGAAAAAAAACACTAGCAATGCATGGTGAAATTTAATGATCATACTATCTCATTAAACGAACAAAAGAATCACTTCAATAATCAAGCTAGCCATACTAGTACAAATTAATTTACTTCTCATAATGCATCAATAATAATAATAAATACTAATAATAATTCCAAGTTATATATGTATATAGCTCACAATTACATATGGACAGGACCATACATATATACAGATTTAATAAATATAGAAGCTGGAAATAACTATTGGAAAGCCTTTAAGAAAATTAAGGAAACTCAATTTTAAGTCGCACAATATTCTATTTCTAGCTTCCCTACCAAATTTTAGGCAGAGAAAGTAACAATATAATGTTGTCTGTCTCAGTCCCCAGAGATTAAATATAAAAAATATTTATACCATCAAATCACTTGAAAGCGAGACAACACTACAAGAAAATTATGATTTATATGGAATTTTCTTGAGAATTAGTATGAAAATCTGCAGAAAAATTAGTTTCCGGCGAATTATCATGCTAATCACCAGGAAAATTTTCATGTAATTCACAGTTTTCTAATAGTGATATTACAATATCGTAATAAAGTAAAAGGTTCGCTTACAACATCAGTGCATTTATATGATTGATTCATCCAATTTGGGGATTATTAATATGCTTATTGGTTTTGTCATTGTCCCTTAATCCCCCCCAAAACCCCCCCACCCACATATTTAATAAAAGATTCTATAAATTAAAAATCTACTCCAATGCACAGTAAAATCTCACTGAATTAATATAAGTGGAATCATAAAATATTATTATATTATATAAAATATTATTTAATTAATAAATTAATATTTATTAATTTTAAGAGTGTTTTGATATCGCAAAATTTACTGGGAGATGAAATATCAAAGAATTTAAATGAATTCACTTGTGAAAACATCATTCATGAATTTGAAATCATGATTAATGATCTCGGTTACCACAATAAAAATGACGTTAATAGCCTATTTGGATGGGTGAAAATGATACATATTCATAAGTACGCTTAGAAGAAATTGTGGATACCATTGAAAAAAAATACTTCTTACATTTAGATATGATACAATACATTCAGAGAATATAATATAATACCTTCGAAACAAGTTAGAGTTAGGAAACACTCATTACATTTAGAAACTCTTCACAATTTTATGGTACAGTTCAAAAAGATAACACCGAAACTTTTGGATGCAATAAGAAAAGCTAAAGTTGAGTTTCAACTAGATTTAAGTTTTAACAAAAAAAATAGAACACAATAATGTGACTTCTTGTTGTTCTTAAGTTCGTTGAAGTTAAAGAAGTTTGAGGTACTGCTATTTCTTTAACATGATTAATCCATTTTATCTTGGGAGAAATTAATCCATAACCTCGGGTATAATGAGGGGATTAAATTTCTTAAGGAGATACAGTAATTTCTGTAGACTCGAATTATTTTGTTTTCTGTCTACTTCATCTTATTTTTGTTTTTGTTTTGACTATTATTTTGACTAACCTTATGAGTACAGGTTAACAACAAAATGTTCTTCAATTGGCCGTATAATTTATACATTACATTTTAAGCTCAAGAAATTAATAAATAAAAAAGAATAAGAAAAAGCAGATATTTTGGTGTGTTTTATGCTTATTATATTATGTGACATTATATAATATTATTGTTATCACTACCCATTTTATGCCTATGATGGCATTCAAAAAGATGACATTGAATGCAATAATAAAATAAATAAATATATATATAATATTTTATAAAAAATAGTTAAAGGAATTAAAAGATTGAGGGGACAAGGATCATGTCCCTCATCCCCAAATAAATCTAGAATTTTCAGATCAGTTTCTGCGCATGCAGTTATTGTTTCTATATGATTTATTTATTTCTAGATTTGTATACGATTCTTTAAATTAAATTGTGGTCACTTCCATCGCAATTAATTTAATATCCTCAAGCAGTCTCTAAGGACAATATTAGAAGAACGTACAATTATTAGGGTTATTTTTTTATTAAATTAATGCTATGATTCTTTGGTCTAGCACTTAGCAGCCAGTAATAATTATTTCAAGTTGAGTAATTAATGACATTTTACGTGAAAAGTCTAGAAAAAGTAAGAAAATGAATTTGTTGTTTATTGGCTTGCTAAGTTGAGCTTTCCTTCAAATTACATCACATAATCTGTAGTGAAGTTGAATTATTTGTCATAATAGATTCTCCCTAGAATATACGTAATCAGGGTTGCCCAGCCAAATCTATCATTTGTAGTTTCTATAATCGTTTCTCGTTGTAAATTCATTTAGAAGTAAAGTCAAATTTTTTTAATTTGTAAATTCTAAATACGAGAATCTTTCTTATTTACTATGAATTTTTAATAAAAATATATAATTTGAATTAAAACTACTGAATTCTCTAACGACAACTTCACCCCTAAACTAATCCACCTGGATCTAGAAAATATTTATGCTCTTGTTAATTATAGGAATGGCTCATACAACAAGAAAAGAAATGAGGACCAAAAGAAAAACAAAAGAAAAGTTTTTCTTTTTTTAATCCCGAAAAACATGAGATGGTGTAATCAGGAAAATATATGAATACTTCAGTAGATTGATTGACTATCTGAACTTTTATAATTGGTGAAGATTTAATTCACCACCTTATAATTCTCTCCTTTCACGTAATAAAAATATATATATATTTTTAAAAAAGTTGGTGTAATTAATGTGGCTTTATCTTAGTGATATGATAAAGATTATCAAGTTGCATTCTAAGAGATTTAGAATTCAATGCGTGAAGAAATATAATAAAAGTAGCTATCTATGATTCTATGCAATTGCTTGCTTGGTATTGTGATAAAACCACAAGAAAAAAGGAATATGTTTCACATCAATTCTATCAAGGTAGTCTTTTTTTTAATGCAGTATAATATGACTTGTAATAAATAATCTATTATCTTAATCAAAGATGAAGAAGTACTTATCATTACACCATAAACCTGATTGGTTATTAATATTCTTCTTCATGGTTAAGAGAAACAACTAAGGTGTGTTCGGTATATATATTCTTTTTTCATGAAAAAATATATTTTAGAAAATAAGTGAGCGTCTTATTTATTTTTTTGGGTTTGATATATAAATAAAATATTATCCTAAATGTATTTTTATATAAAATACTTGATAATTAAATAAAATGGGAGATGGGGATCAGGTGAAAATAAAGTGTGTTGATAGGATTGGGAGGAGTAAGGACACAATCAAAGTGAAAATGTCACTTTTGAATCTTTTTTTTCTTACTTCCATTGGAGAAATTGTTTTCCTATTTTCATAGAGAACCCCTTTTTGGTCAATCGAAGAAAAATTAGAATTATTTATTCCCCACCAAACATGTAGAAGACATTATTTTTAACAAAGTTTTGAATTTTAAGTATCTTGTATTTTAATTTTATCCTCATTTTATTTTTTATTTGCATAAAAATTGATTTAAAAAACCCAAATTAATTTAGTTTGAAATACGATGCACATTTTACTAAAATTGAAAATCGAAGAACTGAACGTCCACCTCGTCTCTCTTAATAAAAGTACAGTACCGGTTGTTAGTGATATTTCACATCCTAATATTGATTATTTAATTTTTTTAGGTAAACTAATATTGATTAATAATTCTTGAGTTGTACTGTACGTTGTTCCGAAAATTTATGGCTTCATTTAATACTTTTCGCCCACTATTAGGGTCCGTTTGACCATGCGATATGGTATCATGATATAAAATCATGAGACGAAATTTAAGCTTTGTTTAGGCATGCGATATAAAATTCTGGTGTTGTTTATTTTCTTATAAACATAAAACTCTCATAAGTTCTAAAACTATTAAAATAGCCCCAATTATTTATTCAATATTATCAAATCAACAAAAAAATCATAAAATCGTATAATAAATTATGACAAAGTTATTTGTTGTTCACTTAAGTAATTGTTTCATCAATATATTTGAGTAAAAATGAAACACCTTTCACGGGCTCTTCAAGATTTTATTACTCAACAATCGTGAAGTGTGAGTTAAAGTGACTATATGTTAGTGAGAATAATAAATTTTATGTCGGTGAAAATACTAAATTTAGAAAAGTAATGATATGATCATAAATTTTATTTACATGTAAAATAAATGGTTAGTAGTTATAAATGTGAGGTTATTTTAACAAAATATAAACTCGTGAATTAATTTTTGTATTAAAACATCTCAAATCATGATATGATATCACTATGTGATTCCATATCATTGTTTTTGGAGAATATAGTATCACATTTCCTGATACGGAATCATGAGATGGAATCAGCTTAAAATGACATATCCAAAAGCTGATTATTAGTTTAAAAACGTGGCAAGCTTGAATTTTTATTTAGTCAAAGGGAGTAATAACTCATTTGTTTTTATTGAAATTAATGCATTTAAATTTGAATATATGTTCAAATATTAAATTCTTAATCTTAAAAAAGAAATAATAATTTTTATTTTCATATTTACCAAAATTCTTTGATGAATATCATCTTAAATTTTAATAGTCAATTTAGCCAAATTTATGAAATTTGCTTATTTTGAAATATTTCTATCAAAAGTATTTATCGCAAAAAAGTAATTATGGAGAATAGTAGGTAGTTTATTTTGGCCATTGTTTAGTGTCTTTACTTATTAGGAAAAAATACATTTTTTCTAACTTCAAACAAGCAACTTCGTAAAAACTACGTATTTTTTTTTCTATATAAACTTATCCACAGTGTGTCTGATTTTCCGATCGAACAGATCTTAAATTACATCTATTCAAACATATGTTAAGTGATTGTAGATAAATACACTCATTTTTCAATCTAAATAATCAAAATTTAAATCTATTTAAAACACACGCACGATATATAATATAATTGATGTATGGGCTATTAAAATTCACGTCTTCATGATTAAATGAAGCATAAATAACTTTCATGATCTGCCTAATGTTGTTTAAAAGATTACTTACACGTTAAGCACTCTAACTATAATGAGCAATTTAAACCAAATCACCATTTGCTTTTAATTACTTGTAACTTTTCTGTTACAACTCCATTTTCAATATAATTAATGTCTTCGATCGCACACCCCAAGTGGCCCATTAAATTTAGACCAATGTATTATGTGTGGGCTTCAATTACGATAAAACTATATTAATATTCTTTTATTTTCTTCGTATTTCATATGATGGTTGTTAAATGATATCAACAAGAATTGTAGTGAGATGCATATGATTTCTCTGTTCTTTATTCGAGATTTCATATGCAAATTATGGATATGAATAACGGCTTGTAAGAAATAATTTCTACTTAAATAAGTTTTACAAAAATAAATCCAGATTAATTGAAATCTCAATTTAAATATCAAACATCAATGAAAAATGAAAAAAAAAAAGTTACTAAACGAGACTGCACTGTTTTAAGTTGAATGCTTCTTCTTTTGCCGTCTGATTTTACGATTTTCCATCAAAACATGAATTATTCAATATTGTGGGGATATAGGTTTAATATTCTTTACAAATATTATTTTTAGTTATATGATTATTTTCACAAGAAATTGATAAAAGTAATGCAAGAGAATGACGGTTGTGTAGATAAATATTCAAACTGCTTTTGAAACCATATTAATTTTATATGATTTGTAGATAATTTTTCAAACTATCTTTGAAATTTTATATTGCCTAGAAGTTTGAATAGTAAGTCCTACAAAACGTGTAAATAAAATATAAAAAGTTTTTCATCAAAATATATTTGGTCGATATTGGAAAAATCATTTCCACATTTTTACTGAATTGAAGTTTTATATATAAAGCAATAAGTGTGAATTTTGTCATACTATTAATGCTACCTAATATATTATAGCACGTAAAATTTGTTGCGGAAGTTGAATATATAGAGAGTGATAGAATCACAACTGCTATATCTAAATGTAGCTAATAAATAGTAAATGAGACAACAACAAAAGGAACACCAAGAATTAACGAGGTTCGGCAAACTTTTGTTTTCTTTTGCCTAGTCCTCAGACACAACCAACCAATATTTATTTCACTCCAAAAGAGTACAAGTGAAATACTACAAGAGAGAAAGAAGAACAAATGCCTTAGGAGATGAGAAGGCAAGTGAGAGGTGTGTTACAAATGAATTAGGAGCTACCTATTTATAGGAGTGAATTCTTCCTATTGATGTCATCCATGACATCACAATATGTCAAAATGTCAAGATTTTCCTTGTGAAACCAATTTGTTGTTCACCTAAATTTCACCTACAAAAGGTGCTATCTTTGACTTTCCTACCAATGAAGAATTATCCTCCTAACTACCATATCTTCTCATTAATTCATTTTTGAATCTTGTCAAATTTAACAAATCTCCACCTTGGCAAGATTCTCCATTTTCAACTTTTTCTCAACAACAATTTTGATTGTGTCTTCAACCTCAATCTTCAATGTTCAACAATGTTAATCAAGTTCAAACAATGTTGAAACTTGACCGCAGTCACCACTTTTGTCAACATATCGGCAGGATTATCCGTAGTATGAATTTTCTGCATTATGACTCCACCATCTTCTATGATGTCTCGTATGAAATGATATCGGACGTCAATGTGCTTCGTCCTTGCATGATAAACTTGGTTCTTTGCTAATTGAATAGCACTCTGACTATCACAAAATATTGTGATTCCTTCTTGTCCAATACCAAGTTCTCTAAGAAATCCTTGAAGCCAAATTGCTTCCTTCGCAGCCTCTGTAATTGCCATGTACTCTGCCTCAGTGGTAGACAAAGCAACTGTTGACTGCAAAGTAGACTTCCAACTAACTGGTGCATTTGCAATAGTGAAAACATAACCAGTAGTCGATCTTCGTTTGTCCAAATCACCTGCATAATCTGAGTCACAATATCCAACAAGATATTGACTATCTTTCTGCTCGAAAACCAAAACAACATCTACAGTATTATGAATATACCGTAGAATCCATTTTACAGCCTGCCAATGATCCTTTCCAGGATTGTGCATGTACCTGCTTACGACTCCAACAGCGTGTGAAATATCTGGCCTTGTGCAAATCATTGCATACATCAAGCTACCAATAGCATTAGCGTATGGTACTCTTGACATATATTCTCGTTCAACTTCATTCTTAGGTGACATAGCATCACTAAGCTTAAAATGAGGAGCAAGCGGAGTGCTAACCGACTTCGTTTTTTCATTCATACCGAATCGGTTTAGTACTCTCTTCAAATATTCTTTCTGAGATAAATAAAGTTTCTTTAAATGTCTATCTCTTTTTATCTCCATGCCAAGAATCTTCTTTGCCTCACCCAAATCCTTCATCTCAAACTCCTTTCTCAGTTGAATCTTTAGCTTCTCAATTTCCTCTTGACTTTTAGAAGCTATCAACATATCATCAACATATAGGAGAAGATATATAAAGGAATTATCTTCAAGCTTGCGCAAATACACACAATGATCGTATTTGCTTCTTATGTACCTTTGCTGCAACATAAACTTGTCAAATCGTTTGTACCATTGTCTAGAAGATTGTTTCAATCCATACAACGATTTTTCAAGTTTGCACACCATATTTTCTTTTCCATCAACTTTGAATCCTTCTGGCTGAGTCATATAGATTTCCTCTTCCAAGTCTCCATGTAAAAAAGCAGTTTTTACATCCAACTGAACTAGTTCCAAATTCAACTGTGCTACCAAAGCCAACAAAACTCTAATGGAGGAGTGTTTCACAACTGGAGAAAATACCTCATTATAATCAATTCCCTCCTTTTGAGCATATCCTTTGGCCACCAATCTTGCTTTGTAGCGAACATTTTCTTGGTTAGGAAATCCCTCTTTCTTTGCAAATACCCATTTGCACCCAATTGCTTTCTTGCCCTCTGGGAGATTGGCCAATCTCCATGTATGATTCTGATGAAGAGATTGCATTTCTTCATCCATGGCATTCCTCCACTTATCTTTTTGTGAACTTTGGACTGCGTCTTTATAAGTGGTAGGAATGTCATCGGCTGCAATTGAGTTAGCACAAGCCACCATATCTGTGAGTCGAGCAGGTTTTATTATTGTCCTTTTTGGCTTGCTCGTTGCTATTGATTCAAGTTGTGGTTGAGGTTCTTGAGATGGAACCTCCTCTTCGACTGGCTCTCCTTCAAGAGGAAAATCTTTTGTTGTTTCCTCGTTTGATCCCTGTGTTGGGAAAATTATCTTTCCCTCAAACTCCACCTGCTTTGAAGCACCATCAATTTGTTTGGCTTCTTCAAGTGTTACCTTATTTGTCAAGGCAGATTCATCAAAGGTAACATCCCTGCTGAAAATAACTTTTCTTGTCTCTGGACACCATAAACGGTATCCTTTGACTCCAGAAGTAATTCCCATAAATAAAGCTTTCTTTGCTCTTGGGTCCAATTTTGACTCTCTTACATGATAATATGCAATTGAGCCAAATACATATAAAGTACCATAATCTTCAGCAGGTTTTCCATACCATTTTTCAAATGGTGTCTTCCCACCAATAGCAGCAGATGGTAGACGATTAATGAGATGGCACGCATATGTTATTGCCTCAGCCCAAAATTCTTTGCCCAAGCCAGCATTGGACAACATACACCGAACTTTCTCCAGCAAAGTTCGGTTCATGCGTTCTGCCACTCCATTCTGTTGTGGTGTATTTCTGACGGTGAAATGTCTGACGATGCCATTTTCCTCACAAATTTTCTGAAAAAGATCATTTTTGTATTCGCCACCATTGTCTGTGCGAAGACACTTGATCTTTCTGCCACTTTGAGTTTCTATCATCGCCTTCCATTTGAGAAAAATTCCCAATACTTCATCTTTTGTTTTCATCGTATACACCCACAATCTTCGAGAAAAGTCATCAACAAAGGTTACAAAATAGTGTTTCCCACCTAATGAAGGTGTTTTGGAAGCACCCCAAACATCTGAATGAACATAATCCAAAATACCTTTAGTATTATGGATAGCTGTTCCAAATTTAACCCTTGTTTGTTTTCCCTTGATACAATGTTCACAAAACTCCAAGTTGCAAGTTTTAACTCCTTTTAGCAATCCTTGATCTGATAAAGTTTTCAAGGATTTCCCTCCAGCATGTCCCAAGCGCATATGCCACAGCTTGGTCATTTCTGCCTCCTTCTCGTCATTGGATGTTGTTGCCGCTGTCCCAATAACTGTACTACCTTGATAGTGGTACATGTTATTATTTCTTCGAATTGCCTTCATTACCACCAGTGCACCAGAGCATATTCTCATCACGCCATTATCTGCAATGACTTTGAACCCCTTTGATTCTAGGGCTCCAACAGACATGAGATTTTTCTTCAAATCTGGTACATATCGAACATCTGTTAATGTTCTACTTAATCCATCATGGTTCCTTAATCGGATTGAACCAACACCATATGCGGTAAGAGGATTATTGTTTGCAGTGTGAATAACTCCACATTCTCCTTCTTGTAAATCAATAAACCAGTCCCGATTGGGACACATATGATAACTACAAGCTGAGTCCATCAACCATACATCAGATGATTTGAAGGATCTGTTGTAACTAGTGAGTAATCGGAGTCATCACAATCAGCCACATTTGAATCCATGACAGCCTTCCCATTATTTGGTTTGGCTTTGCTATTCAACTTTGGGCAGTCTTTCTTCCAATGCCCTTTTTCTCGGCAAAAGGCACATTCATCTTTGCTGAGTCTCGATCTTGACTTGGATCTCCCTTTCTTCGTTCTCATATGATTTTGAGAACGACCTCTCGCAACCAGTGCTTCTGCTTCTCCGCCTTTTTGTTTTTCTCTCTTTCTTTGTTCATAACTGTATAAGGCAGAACAAACTTCTTTGAGAGATACTTCATCATTCCCATGCAGTAGAGTCGTTTCAAGATGCTCGAACTCATCGGGAAGTGAACTTAACAACATTAAGGCCATATCTCCATCCGTAAAAGTCACGTCCATATTCCGCAAATCTGTCGCCAACTTATTAAAGCTGGTGATATGATCATTCATTGTGCTACCAGGAATATAAGTGAAGCGTAACAGTCTTCTTTTCATGTAAAGTTTATTTTGACTGTTTTTCTTCAAGAATTTCTCCTCCAATGAATTCCATAATTTATTTGCAGATGTTTCCTTCGTGTATGGATACTTTTGTTCTCTTGCAAGGTAAGATCGAATGGTACCGCAAGCAACACGGTTGATAATCTTCCAATCTTCTTCTCCTACACCGTCTGGTTTCTTTTCTTCAATGGCAATATCTAGTCCTTGTTGAAAAAGAACATCAAGGACCTCGCCTTGCCCCATTCCGAAATGTCCTGACCCGTCAAAAATTTCAACTGCAAATTTCGCATTTGACACAATTCTTGTCATAAGCGAAGATGCCAATGATGACGTATTATTGACACTTGATGTGGACTCATCATTTTTCTTGTCTCCCATTTTACTACAAATACTATTTACTAGCTAACAATGCAAAGACCAAAGTAAATCTTTTTCTGATGTGGTAGTTCAGACTATGCTGCAACCACAGAGCATACTCAGATAATACCTTGGATCTGATACCAATTGTTGCGGAAGTCGAATATATAGAGAGTGATAGAATCACAACTGCTATATCTAAATGTAGCTAATAAATAGTAAATGAGACAACAACAAAAGGAACACCAAGAATTAACGAGATTCGGCAAACTTTTGTTTTCTTTTGCCTAGTCCTCAGACACAATCAACCAATATTTATTTCACTCCAAAAGAGTACAAGTGAAATACTACAAGAGAGAAAGAAGAACAAATGCCTTAGGAGATGAGAAGGCAAGTGAGAGGTGTGTTACAAATGAATTAGGAGCTACCTATTTATAGGAGTGAATTCTTCCGATTGATGTCATCCATGACATCACAATATGTCAAAATGTCAAGATTTTCCTTGTGAAACCAATTTGTTGTTCACCTAAATTTCACCTACAAAAGGTGCTATCTTTGACTTTCCTACCAATGAAGAATTATCCCCTTAACTACCATATATTCTTATTAATTCATTTTTGAATCTTGTCAAATTTAACAAAATTATCATTTTAATTCCCAGGTTATTAATCAATACTAATTATTAAAGTTCACATTTTTTTTAGATGTGATCTGATTACTTAGATATTTACTATATTAATATATAGTAAAACTTAAACTCTTCCTTAATTAAAAAGCAGAGCAAGAGTGATGATATTGTATCAAATATTCAAAACTGAGATTCTGCAATCAGCTATTTTATTTTACAACTTTGCATTTTTGCTTTTATTTTAAGGGTGTGTTATTTGACGTATAATATTACTCGTGAAATTTATTTTCTATACTGAAATAGAAAAATATTTTTATCTTTCTTAAAAAACCTTTCTATTATAACAAAAAAAATATTCTCTATACTGAACACATCCTAAGCATCTCAAATTAATCTTACAAATAAAACAAGAGTCCCGAGCTAAAACGGTAAAAAAAATTGTCAAAAATTCCAAAAGGGCATATCAATTTTTTTTAAAACCAAAACGGCAAAATCGCTCTGGATGTAGCGATTTTGTCCGTGGAAAAAAACGAAATCGCTGCTATAGCAGCGATTTCTTAAATTTGTTTTTTTTTTAAAAAAAAACAAACAAGTCGCTCCAAGTGGAGCGATTTTCAAAAATTTAAAAAAAGATTATAATTCTTTTTAATAAGTCGCTGCTTGTGCAGCGACATGCATTAATTTTTTTATTTTATTATTTTATTTTATTTTGCTTTATTTAAAAAAAATAATTTAAAATCAATTCATTTTTTTTTAATTTTTTAAAATCAAATCGTTGGCAGCGATTTTAATTATTTCTTTTTTAAAAAAATCAAATCGCTGCAAAGGCAGCGATTTACACTTAATTTTTTTTTTTGAAAATTTGATTAAATCGCAGCAAAAAAAATTTAGACGATTTAATTAATTTTTCAAAAAATAAATAAAAAATAAGTATATAATTTTTTTTTTGAAAATTTAATTAAATCGCAGCATGCAGCGATTTATTTATTTTTTTTTAAAAATAATTAAAATCGCTGCCAAGTTTTAAAAAATTTTAAAAAAATTGAATTGATTTTAAATATTTTTTTAAAATAAAGCAAAAAAAATAAAAAAATAATTATTGTATGTCGCTGCAAAAGCAGCGACTTATTAAAAAAATTATAATTTTTTTTAAATTTTGAAAATTGCTCCACTTGGAGCGATTTGTATAATTTTTTTTTAAAAAAAAAGCAAATTTAAGAAATCGCTGCTATCGTTTTTTCCCACAAACAAAATCGCTGCATGCTGCGATTTAATTAAATTTTCAAAAAAAAAAATTAAGTGTAAATCGCTGCCTTTTGCAGCGATTTACACTTATTTTTTATTTATTTTTTGAAAATTTAATTAAATCGTCTAAATTTTTTTTGCTGCGATTTAATCAAATTTTCAAAAAAAAAAAATTAAGTGTAAATCGCTGCCTATTTTTTAAAAAAGAAATAATTAAAATCGCTGCCAACGATTTGATTTTAAAAAATTAAAAAAAAACGAATTGATTTTAATTTTTTTTTTAAATAAAGCAAAATAAAATAAAATAAAAAATTAATGCATGTAGCTGCACAAGCAGCGACTTATTAAAAAGAATTATAATATTTTTTTAAAATTTTGAAAATCGCTCCACTTGGAGCGACTTGTTTGTTTTTTTTTAAAAAAAAAACAAATTTAAGAAATCGCTGCTATAGCAGTGATTTCGTTTTTTTCCACGAACAAAATCGCTACATCCTGAGCGATTTTGCCGTTTTGCTTTTAAAAAAAATTGATATATCCTTTTGAAATTTTTGACAAATTTTTTTTACCGTTTTAGCTCGGAACTCAATAAAACAAATCCTTCATTGACTTTGAGAGATCTTTTTCACTTTTTCCTGGGAAAAAAAATTAAAGATATAATGTGTCATTTTTATAAATTTGTTTGTTCTTTTTTATTTGCTATGAAATTTTAAAAGTGAGAAAAAACTTAAATCTTATCATCTTATATGTTAAATATGTATAAAAAAAGAAGATATTTTTTAAAAACGAATAAAAAAGCAAAATAGAACATATACTATAGTTAGCAGGTAAGACTTTTGTGCATACTTACGTCAAAATGTATATATTTTTATTACTTAAGTTTTTTCTACCGTATAATTTGATGGATACTTAAATTGAAAAACAAATTAAAAGGCAGCCCAACATAACAATGCACATATTTTAGTGATAAGTCCAATGTGTTTTAAAAAAAAAATAATTAAGAATGCTAATGTCCTTCCCCATAAGGCATATTTTAAATTTTTAAACAACTCTTCCATAAGCCAACATGTAATTAAATATACAAAAAAAACACATAGTTGCCTTATACGCATCACCAAAATCTAGTTTTGTGCAAATACCGACATTAACATTTTTCGTTTTTTCTTTTTATCTCATAAATATGTTTGCCTCTGATTTCTACCTTAGATTACTAACTAATCAAAGATTTCTGATTCAATTTTCAAAATGAAAAAAAATCTTATTAAAAAGATCATTTGAAAAAGTAAATTTAGGAAGGAAAAAGATAATCTAACTATATTACATGCATTTTATTGATTTATGATATAAATAGGTCTGTTTTTGTGCTCTGACATGCACATTCCTTGTCCTTCCCCAAAAATATCTCTGCCTAAATCTTTAATAAAATGTAGTGTGATCTATCCACCCTTCACCAAACCACCACTTCCTTTAATACTCTCAAGTCTGATCTGAAAAAAAGAAGGCAAATTCAAAAAGAAAATGAGAAGGGGATACAATTGAAGAATTATTTTTTTTGAACTTTAATTCAATTTTTAAAAATTAGTTTATGAAATGGAAATTGCGTAAGATAATATAAGAAAAGTACTTATTTCTTTTCCATACAATGCGGGAGTCTCTTTAACATTTGTCTCGGTTAAGAATGAATATCTGATGGAGTATATGAACAATTTAATTGAGAGTTCACAGTTCATCATCAGTATAATTAAAATTAATTATACTTTGACAGTGACAACTCTATATCTTCGGGAAAAAAACACACCTCCTTTGGCCTTAAAATTTGAGGAGCCCTATTTTAAAAAAAATATAATAAGTTATATATAATTTTTTCAAAAAAAAACATCTAGTATTATTTGTAGAAAATATAAACTTTTCATAAAAGAGCAAAGAAGTAATAGAAGTTTGATAAATTATGAATATTATGTCTCAAAAAAATTAAATAATTAGTTATAATAATTAATAAACTTCATAAAAAAAATATACCCGAATTTAAAATCTATATTTGGATTTAGATTTGGTTTAAGCCTCCAATTTATTAGAGTTGCTCCTCTGCTTTGATATGATGTAAAAGAAATGAATTTGAAATCTAATCCAAACTCAAAATTAATTCATGAAAGGATAATTATGCAAATTTATACGAGGAAATCACTTACCCTTTTCATCGAATTCGAATCTCTTCTGACACTTCTTATTTCAAAAATTTTCTTAAATTTTATAGCTTCGTCTACGTAATTAGCGAAAATATCTACCGAAAATTCTGTAAAAGAGAGCCTAAAATATCACACATAAAAAACTCACGCAAGCTAAAGACCAAAAAGAAACTTCACTTTCTCCGTGCAGCCCTTTGAATTTTCGCAAAAAAAGCCAAATTTTAATTCAATCTACATCATACCATATAATTTTTTCTTCACCTTTTATTTTTATGCTTTCGTTTTCACTCTCATCTTGATCGAAAAAGTAAGCAAAAGTCATAAATGTGAGCTGGTTCTTGTAGGGTAATTGTCAACATGTCTTAGCAACGAAGATTACTCCTTTTGCTGTATACACCTTTCTTCTCTTTGCCTACTCTTATATATACATCGATACTTTCAAAAAAGACAAAATATATATTTGCTGCTTTCTTGGAGCCCCAGAATCTTTATACTAATAAGGACAAACCCCAAGATTTTTCTTGAATCGATCGACCAACAGAAAAAGAATGGAGTTTTATGCATACCCATCTCGTGCTTTGCCTTCATCATCCTCTGTTTCTAATTTTTCAATTGGAGATCTCGTTGAAAGGGTTAAATATTGTTTTAGCTTTGCCGTATCTACGATCGTCGGCAATGTATTCTCTGCAATTTTCACCTTTTTCTTTGCGCTAGGTGGGTATTATTTTTGTTTTTCTTATGATTTTTGCCCCAAATTGTGCGATTCCATTTGATGGCGTACAGTTTTGTAACGTGGGGTTCTGGGAAATTTTGTTCTACCATCGGTTATTTGGGTTGAAATTAGGGTATAAAAAGAATCTGAGAAGGGACAATTTTTGAATTTTTAAGCTTATATCTTGTATTTTTGTGGGTGATTATGTTCCAAATGTTTAGGATGGAATTACTTACTTTAATTTATAAAAAAAGTTGTTCCCTTTTTCGCTTTTTGGTGATGCTAATCTAGTGTTAAGATGTGCGAATATTCTACTCTCTCTCACCGTAGTTAGCTTTGTGGGAAGTTAATGTAGAATGAATTTGGTGGTTGCAGTGGGCACCTTATTAGGAGCAATGACTGGAGCTTTGATAGGACAGGAGACAGAAAGTGGATTTGTTAGAGGTGCTGCAGTTGGTGCCATATCTGGTGCTGTTTTCTCTCTTGAAGTCTTTGAATCATCTCTATTACTATGGCAGTCTGATGAATCTGGAATTGGATGTCTTCTTTACTTGGTAAGAATTGTTGCTTCTTCTCATTGAGCTGACTAATTATGTATAAAAGGAACAACTTTATGTGAAAAATGTGAGTTCTGTTTCATGATCCATTGACATTTGATTAATAGATACAACTCTTGAATTGTACAGATTGATGTAATCGCGAGCCTATTAAGTGGTAGACTAGTTCGTGAGCGGATTGGTCCTGCAATGCTAAGTGCAGTACAAAGTCAGGTATGTTGTAGCCTAATTGGTTGAATTGTGGAATTCTGCTTGAAACTTCATTTGTAACACTCTCTTATTGTTGGACAGATGGGAGCCATTGAATCTGCGTATGACGAGTTCCCTAACATTTTCGATGTAGGCGGGGCAAAGGGTTTACCTGGAGATTCTGTTGAAAAGATACCTAAGATTGTAATTACTAATGATAATGATGTGGATAATTCGGGAGAGAGAGTCTCCTGTTCAGTCTGCCTACAGGTAAGACACATTTATACCTTTAGTTTTGCTATTCTATTGTCTGTTATTGAATTACTTAATTGATTCGGAACGCTGTTCTCGGTTTCTATCTTTCCAGGACTTCCAACGGGGAGAGACTGCTAGATGTTTACCACAATGTCATCACATGTTTCACCTTCCGTGCATCGATACATGGCTGTTGAGACATGGATCTTGTCCATTGTGCAGAAGGGATCTGTAGGTGACTGTACTCTGTAAATTATAATGTGCTTATTTTATTTCCTCATACTTGGCTGTAGAGTTTCTCTATTTCTTGTCCTCGCTTGTACCAATTTTCCTGAAAATATAATGTAAATTAGAGTTGCGCTCCTTTGAGCTTTGATCGTTGTTGTTGTTTACCACTATGTATAGAATTTTGAGCAATTTTAGTGTACTCTACTTCCACAAAATAGCACTTTGTATTTCGCCTGCCGGTGCCAAGGGTTGAATTTCATCAACAATGGTTAGTTATACACTTTTCTTGACTTCTGCAACATTGTAAAAGTTAGTTATAATGTACCTTTACTTGACTTTTGGAACTACTTTGCATTAGAGGGTAGCTGTAAGTTCTTTACACTTTCTTGGTTTTTAGGTAGGATGGTTGACTTAAATCGGTAGGTTGCCTCATACTATTTGCTTGTAATCCCCCACCCTTACTGCAACACTTGACAACTTGCTCTCACTTGTAATTAGTCATTATTACGTTAGATATGAGAGATCAGGGAATGTATCGATAGGGATTGTTGCGTACGGGTAAGTTGAAAGGCAGAAAATTTTATGAAATGAAAAGCGTTTTACACTTGAACAAATGGAGCTGAATCTTCCAAACCTAGTCAGTTTGCCCATAAATGTTTTATTTCTGTAGTGCAACCATTGGCCAGGAAACATATATTCATTATTGTTCGTGGGACACCATTTTGAACATGATACAGATTGAAACATTATATGGATTTGAGCAGGTCAAAGAATGCTTGTTCAAAGATACTTGCCACAAAATAAAACGAACAAATGCCAATATATATCTACATCAAACACGCTTCATTCAATTTTCAAATAGACCTTCATATATGCCAAATATGAAGTTGAATTTGTGCATATTGGAAATATCAACTTGACCCCTCACTGGTCAATGCAGGCGTTAATTTAATTTTTTTTAACGAGTTTCAGCCCAAAAAAAAACATTTTTCCTTCCCAAAAGTGTTCATATAATAAAACACGTTGAAAGAAAACCTTTTCAATTTTGCTTGTAGTTTGATGGAAAAACAGGTTCAACCAAAAAAAACAAAAAAAAAAACTGAAATATAGTGCAAATTGAATGAAATGTAAAAGTTGGGTTTTCAAGAAATCATTTTCGTCATTTTTCATAATATTTTACCAATCAAAGTATCAAAACACAAAAAAAAATTAAAAAAAAAATTGACTTTTAGAAAATATTTATTGGAGTTCAATTATTGTTTGTCTAAGGGACCATTTAGTGATCAATAAAAATATATAGTGATGAGATAATAAAATAGTCATGAAATAAAAAAATTGTATCTTGTTTGGTTGTCATGTTTTGAAATAATTTATTCCAACAGTTATATTATAGTGATGGATAAACTCAAATAAGTAATCTCATATATATGGTGATGGGATAAGTCATTCCAAAATAACTAAGGGACCGTTTGGTTACTGATTAGAATTATGCAGGGTTTAGTTATGCAGGATTTACTTATGTATGTATTATTTAGTTATGTAGAGATTATATTACATGAATAATTAACTATTGATTATTGATTTTAATATAAATTAATATATATTATTTACTAATAAAATAAGTAAGCAAATAGTATAAATTTTCCCTTAAAAAAATAAAATTTCTCTGTACTTAACTAGGAATTCTGTGTTTTTTTTAATCTATATTTTTTTAATGTTTAAAGTTTTATAAAAATAAAATATTATTAATATATTTCAAGTACATTATACTATCCTATTTTATATAATGTAAATTTCTATCAATATGATGCATATGTTGTTTCTACAGTTTTAGTATACCAAATTTATAA
Source organism: Solanum sitiens (assembly GCA_016801875.1). Taxonomy (NCBI): domain Eukaryota; kingdom Viridiplantae; phylum Streptophyta; class Magnoliopsida; order Solanales; family Solanaceae; genus Solanum; species Solanum sitiens. The sequence goes on from JABWTJ010000001.1 coordinate 8,536,285, forward strand.
ATATTATATAAATTCACATTCTAAATAAAAATTAATACATGATAATTAAATATGTGAAAATATTTAGTAATATATAATGCAGATATATAATTAGCATACGCGCTATCAATATTATATATTCCTATTCATAATATTAATAAATATTTTTTTTATTTTAAATGAAAATAAAAAAGGTGTTGTTTGTATACAAAAAAAATAAGAAACGAAAATAGTTGGAAAAATAGAATAGTAATGTAAAGTTTTCAATAAAAAAAGATTTAAAAATAAATTAATAGGGATAAATGTGTAGTTTATCTTTTAATACATGTATAACTAATACCCACATAACTTATTCCACCTTCTATCTTGCATAATTTATACATAGATTACCTCATAAGTTATGTAGGTATTAATTATGTAGGATTACAAAAAAAGGCAACCAAACACCGTATAAAATTAATAATGAATAACCATTATACAATATTTAGAACTTATCAACCACACATAATATAAGTCATGTCGACTTTTCAACCTAATAAAAAACTTTTACCAAACATTATAAAACTAATACAATGTTTTATAAATGAATAACATATCCTCTTATACCGTAACCAAACGGCCCCTAATTCTCAGATAACCTATTCCTAACCCGTTAAGATTAAAGTACACACTACATGATAGTGTTTCAATTTTTACAATTACGATTAAATATGCTAGATCATTGTTTTCTTGGGTCACCAAAAATAAATTAAAAAATATAGAAATAAGGAACTGGATAACTTATGTACGCCTTCCACCACAGAATTCGGCCCCACCAAATGGATAGCATGTAACTAACGAAATCCACATTAGATACTGTCCTTCCCGTTTCCCTTCATTCTAAATGCCGCCGTGTCTCTGCCTTCCCGTAACTCTCCCTCTCCCTTCCTCAACTCTTTTCTCCACGCGCCGCCGCTTCCCACTACTAAAACCGCCGTATGCTGCCTCAAATATATCCGTTGACTCAACTTCTCAGCCTAATACCACCGGAGTCATTGTCATCGGCGGCGGTTTAGCTGGCCTAGCAGCTGCCATTCGGCTTCAAGCTGACAACATCCCATTTCTCCTTCTCGAAGCTTCTGATGCCGTTGGTGGTCGCGTTCGGTCCGATGTAGTTGACGGATATACCTTTGATCGTGGTTTCCAGATTTTCATTACTGGTTATCCTGAAGCCCGAAAAGTCCTTGATTATGACTCTTTAGACCTCAGAAAATTCTATTCGGGGGCTCAGGTTTACTATGGTGGTCGTTTCCACACCGTTGCTGATCCTCTCCGGCATTTCGCCGATGCTCTGCAATCTTTAACTAACCCAATTGGTTCAGTTATGGATAAATTACTTATAGGATTGACTAGATTGAAAGTTTTGACGCAAGGAGATGATGAAATATTGAGTGCTGATGAAGAACCTACGATGAATTTATTGAAGAAGATCGGTTTTTCTGATGCAATATTGGAAAGGTTCTTTCGACCGTTTTTTGGTGGAATTTTCTTCGATAGAGAGCTTGAAACGACGTCGCGGCTGTTCAATTTCATCTTCAAATGCCTAGCTCTTGGTGACAACACACTTCCGGCGAAGGGCATTGCCGCCATTCCGGAACAATTGGCGGCAAAATTGCCGTCGAATTCAATATTGTTCAATACACGAGTTGTTTCCCTTGATTCAGGATCGGATTCCAGCACAAAAACAAGAGTGACATTACAAAATGGAGAAATGTTGGAAAGTGAATTTGGGGTAATATTGGCAGTTGAAGAGCCTGAAGCTGTCAAGTTATTGGCGGGAAAAATGGCGGCAGAAAAAATCGGTGAGGTTCGGCAACCGGTTCGGAGCACAGTATGTTTGTATTTTTCAGCTGACCAAGGCAAAATTCCGGTGCAGGATCCGGTTCTTCTTCTTAACGGGTCGGGTAAAGGAATTGTCAATAACATGTTCTTCGCGACCAATGTGGCTCCCTCTTATGCTCCGGCAGGGAAGGCACTGGTTTCTGTCACGCTCGTGGGGCTTTATGGTGATGTGGCAGATGAGGATTTGGTGGATCGGGTCGTTAAGGAGCTATCGGGTTGGTTTGGGGAGTCGGTAGTTGGATCATGGAGTTACTTGAGGATGTACAGGATCGGGTTTGCCCAACCGAACCAATGCCCACCCACTAACTTGAAGAAGAACCCGAAAGTAAAACCGGGTTTGTACATTTGTGGAGGTTATGTGACTAGCGCTACTTTTGATGGAGCTTTAGTTTCTGGGGAAAAAGCAGCAGAAACTTTGTTACAAGATAAAGCTCTGGTTAATGTATAGCTTAATTTTGGTTGAGTTTTTTTCCAGTTGTGTAAAAGTAGAAGTTTTGAATGTTCTTGATTTATTCGTTTCGAGATCATTTACATGCAATAATTGTGTATTAAACTGTACTATCCAAAAAAAAGAAGACGATATGGTATGACTTGTTCTGTTGTTCCTATAACATAGTATGGTATGAACTTACAACTGAAAAGAACATGGTTGTTGTACTTATGCAATGGAACGTAGATTCAATCTTTTTGTTCTTGAGAATCAAGGTAGGACAAGAGGATGATGATCCTGGTGCTTGAATTCTTAATGTCTACAAGTTGTTCGCGACTTAATTGAACAGTTCTGCAATGAATTTTTTAGTATAGTATTCCCTATTTGATTATGAAGACATTGTTTGTCTTGCTGCTAATGTAATAAGGGGTCTATTTGTAGGTATCTTTAATACTGCTAATAAGATAAAGCAGACAGTGATGTCTTTCCAAAATACAGTGTCTGATGCTGCCAACAACTATATAATATAATGGAAAACATCCATCATTTCATTGCAATTAGAAGCTTCTCCCCAGTTATGTATATCTTTACATAATATGAAATGAATACATAACATTCTTTGTTTTTTACTGTAAAGTCATTTTCATATGAATATTTCTGCATATCTACATGCATATATATATATATATATATAAATATGTTTTTTTGTGTCCTCTTTGGCCATATGTGCCGCTTGGACAGAAGGATAACTGACCAAGTCTGGGAAAGACAACAAATGAATAGCTAGCCGGCAGAGATACTAGATCCTTTTGAATAAGTATTTCAGTCCTACTATACTTGCTTTCGGTCACGTAATAAAGTAGTTGAATGCAACGAAAAATTAAGGCATGGAAGGCGTAGCAGAACAGATGTAGGATAAACTAGAATAAAAAATGAGTAGAGGTTTCTTTCAAAGTCAGCAACACATATGGGGAGGAGTATCAGCAGGAATGTTGATACTGTTTTTTGGTGGTTCAATTTTTTTCTGCTTCAAGAGAAAGCTTTTTACATGCTTTAGGTTACCGAAGAACCAAAAAGGTTAGTGAATCTTCTATTTCTTCGTCATGGAGCATTGAAAAACTATTTGTTGTCCTGAATTTTTGCTTTACTGACATTTTCTGGGTAATTAGGAACACTAAAAGCTGAACAGCTGATGTTGAAGCCGTTCCAGTTGGAACAGTTACAGAAGGCAACTAATAATTTCAGTCAAGAGTGTCTGGTTGGTTCTGGTGCATTTGGGAATGTCTATCGAGGAACATTTGATGGGGAGGGAACACTAGCTATAAAGAAGGCACATACTGAATCATACACAAGTACTGAAGAGTTCGAAAATGGTATACAAGCATACCTCTTTTTTTTGTTTGTTTAGACGCCTGAGATTTTGCAGTAATTGATACAACTGTTATCTGCATACAGAGATCAGGTTGGTCTCGAAAGTGAAGCACAAAAATCTCGTTAGCTTGGTGGGATTCTGCCAAGGAGCTGGTAAATTCATCATCCTTCATTAATATTACAGTCAGATTATAAGGTTCATCATGTTGTTGTATGCATCGACAGGACCACAGGGAGCAAAAATTCTGGTGTATGAGTATGTTCCAAACGGTTCTCTGTTAGACTACATCATGGGTAAAGTTCCTACTCCAGAGTCATGATTATTTTCTTAGTCCTGAAGTTTAATGTTCTGTGGAAATGCTTGTTGTAGGGAGGAGCGGAAGGAGCTTAACATGGAGGCAGAGAGTGACGATAGCTATTGGAGCTGCTAAAGGTAATTATGTGGTTGATCAGTAGAAGATGAGAGGGACAAAGTTTTGATACACGTTAATACTTGCTATTTCAGGGATAGCTCATCTGCATGAAGGAATCAGACCAAGTATAATTCATCGGGACATTAAACCGAGCAATATCTTAGTAGGAGAAAATTTTGAAGTCAAGGTCTCAGATTTTGGGCTAGTGAAATCAGGTCCTATTGGGGATCAATCACATGTTAGCAGTCAGATAAAGGGCACACCAGGGTACCTAGACCCTGCCTACTGTACGTCTCTCCAGTTGACTCCGTTTACTGATGTCTACAGCTATGGTGTTATACTACTTCAACTTGTTGCAGCTAGACCTGTAGTCGAGAAAACTAGAGGCCATCCTAATTATCACATTATAGATTGGGTAATAGTTGCAATGTATAAAACATTCTAAGTTATCTGCCTCACACAATTTCATTTTCTCAACTAATTTCCTGCATTGTTTGTTATGCAGGCAAGACCTAGCTTAGAACGAGGAAGCATCGATGAAATAATCGATGCTAATCTCTTAATGGAGGAATGCAACATGGAGATGATGTTGAAAATGGGACAACTTGGTCTGAAATGTGTAGTGAAAGTCCCCAAAGAAAGGCCTAACATGACTCAAGTATTGCAAGAACTGGAGTCTGCCTTCTTTTCTGCAGAAAATATCATACATAAACAACCTTCAAATGGTTCCTTCAAATTAGCTAGCTTGTCAAGCCGATCACTCGTAACGGGGAGCCATAGAATGAAACAACTTGATTATTCTCAAAGCTCAGTTAGCATAGACGGCATTAGATTGCAGAAATTTTACATGGACATAGATGGCCTATCCTTTGGGAGTGCAAAGTTGAGATGCTTAGATACCTATAGTATAGGCTTTGAAGATGACTCATTTGAACTGACAGGAACTTCCGAGGAAACAAGCACAAGTGGAAACGAGAGCTTAGGCTTAACATATAAGTAATATCAGTTAAAGTTTGATTAATGTAAGTCCACAAAGAACATATTTTAGGTTCTCTCTATTGGGAGTTTCTCCATTCTCAAGCCCGACTCCTTTGGTTAAAAGGTTTCTACAAAGGGTACCTTTTTTGTATTGGCAGAATAGTAGAAAAGGAAGGGATCATACTTTTGATATTTGAGTATATTTATTCCGTCCCATCTCACTTGAATTTAGTCATTATACTGCAATCAGCTACTGTAACATGTGCCTCACTCACAAGCTCAGATATAGGAGAAGGGTAGCAATGAGTTGATAGTTAGCATAAAACTAGTTATCACAACATATTCCAGTTAGCAATAATTAGGAAATGGCATCTTAAATCATGAAATATCAAAATCAACAAGTGTATCAAATAGACAAAAATGGATAATTTGATGACCTGTGAATTCAGAGAAGGTTCAAACGTACAGAGAAATGGTCAATTTTCAGCTGTCCCCCACATACTACTGTTGGTCAATCAAACCAATAATGTCAATAACAACGTACATGGTCCATTATTCAGAGCTGCTTCTGGAAGATGCGAGTAAGCAATGGTGTTATTGGTGTACTGTCAAAGAAAAACTTATCAGCGGATCCAAAACAGTGTCCAAGAATCCATTTCCAGGAAAAACTGTCTTCAAAATGAGAGGCGTTCATTTACATTTACCACAGAAATGTGAGCAAGTAAGATTGATAGAATATAAGCAGAGAAGTTCATCCTCAAGAAAGAAAATTTGATCTTCTTGACTACTTATAAAGTTAATAAAGACGTCTGTTCCAAGTTAAACGTTACATTGAACATCAAAAACATTACATTGCACAACAAAAGAATAAATTAGTGCCGCACTTTCTGTTATTTCTCTTTAATCTACTAAAGGATCTTGTCATAACAAGTTTCAGAAAGCATACAGCAAAGTATACAACACTGTGGAAAGGTCAAGCAGTACCAAGTTATGTGGGAGTGGGAGCCAGACTTTTTGCTGGGAAGTTCATACCACCTCCTTTCAGAGATACAGAGGGCCCTCTAAGTGAGCCGGCTCTACTCACAAGATTTGAATCAAGAAACACGACTATGACTGAGATATCATCATGAAAATGTCTCCTCACACCACGATCAATCTTCTTCAGATCAGAATATCTCATCTCCCTTTTCTTTGCCGCTTCTTGCAGTGCAGCTTTTACAAGCCGCCGAGCACTTCCCTGAAGAATGGAATATAGAAAATGTAATTACTTTCCTAATAAGCTCAACATTGAAATCCATCCAACATTCAGATGAACCTCAACCATATTCATGCTGGCAACACACAGAACAACATACACGAAAGGGAATTTGACAGGGAAGTATAAGCCCTTTGCACTTCAATTCAAGCATCCGAACAATGAACTTATTTCCATTTTTCATACTTCACAAAGTAATTGTTGTTCGTTAATCTGATATCTTTTCATCAGATGGGTTTTATTGACTATAGATGAGGATCTAAGATTAGGAGTTCAATTTGTTTCTGGTATGTCAAAGACATGGAACATTTTTAACGCATTGTGCTTTTACGAGCAATATAATTAGTGACTACAAGATGTTATTACTGAAATAATCTGCTCTCTAAATCAGCACACTAATAAGTGAATACGATGTAACATGATGTATTTTAAGATGCAACACAACTGTGTATAACCAAAAGGGGGAGTACATTATAATTAAAGCTTTCAGTGCAATAATGAGGTGATTAGCAAAGAAAGAACTACCAGGCTACTTGGTTTCAGTTTGTAATGTGCTTAAAATATAGACAGGCACTGCTTAAGGAAAATCAGACCAACTTTCAATCCATGACATTATATAAATAATTTTGAGAAATTAAAAGAATTAAGATATTTTATGCTTTCAAGTGAAGGATCATACTTTGTGAGAACTATTTTGGACAATATCAACTGCCTCTTGATTGCTAAGATGTTCCCAAAGACCGTCAGAAGCAAGGATGAGAAATTGATCATGTGGCTGGAGTTCATGCACTGAAATCGCTGGATCCGCACTCAATATGGGCCTTGTAAAAGGTTCTCGCAAACGAAATTTTGCATACAATGGCTCTTTATTGTACTCAGCATTTTTGAGATATAAATCGCCAATAGATCTCGAAATCTGACAGATTAATATATAAAAGATCAAAAACATTCTCAAAACAGTAAATACATGTTCTGCGAGGTAAAGAAACAAATTAATTAGAAAAACAGGAATCCAGGTAAAGCACATAATGCAGGATGAAAACCTAGCCATGCGTTTAGATAATATAATTGAAAGTTTAATACTCCATCCATCCCTCATTAAGCAAACCAGAACAGAAGGATAATGTATTTGGGGTATAAAAAAGACAGACACAACTGGGGAAACAATCACAGGCTTTTAATTCACTTCAGCTTCAGGGAGTGTAAAAAACTAAGACAAAAGTCAGTATACACTTGGCCGCCTGCAAATGAATGAGAAATTGAGGATAGAATACGAGTGCAATAATGATTTTTGCATTTAACTAAGAGGCAAGATGAGACCACACACTAGCAAACTAGAGTCTAGAGCACGCCTTGTTACCATTCTCAAATACATACCTGTATCAGACCCTTTACACGCCATACATTATGCTTCAGAACGACTATCTGTGGGTCATCCGGATGCATAGAATGCAATTCCTGTCTGACAGACTCAATACTTGCATTATGCTCAGCTGAAAGCTGAAGGGCTAGAACTTCTCCTGTAGCCCTGACAAGTCTCCCCAAAACAGCCCGGGAATCACCAAGGTTGGCAACATAAAGGGTCCCATCACAGATCACCCCAACCAGACAGCATGCTCCAACAGAAGCCATCTGAGGTTTCGTTAGCCACTGCTGAGCAACCAGAGAAATGAATCCCTCCTCTGTTGCTTGAAACGCTTTTCGTATTACATCAACAGACATGGAATTTTGTTCAGCTGCAAACCCTGCAATATTTAAGTTGCAGTGTAATCAAGATCAAGCTATCAAACTACTAATTGTACAAACACTATCAGGCAAGCTGCCCTGTATTACTACCAATCAACTCATGCAACTTAATACTTGGCAGTTGGCAGATTAGCAGTTTAGTCAAAAAAAAAAAAAATCCAATATGCTTACTCTTGAGATTCTGAAAGAGGTGATCATTAATATATCGCGATGTTTCAGGCCCACCATGACCATCATATACCCCAAGAAACGTTCCATATGGGCCAGAATCAAGCAAGCTCAAAGAACCTGACTCAATCTGGCTTTGATCCTCCAGCAAATTGTTGGCCTGAACAACAGACATAGAGAACTCACCAAGTAAGTGTTGTCCACTGTCCTTATACCAAAAAAGTCCATCTTGCCGTCCAGCTGAATCTGTACCACTATGTACATAACGATCCGCCGATGACCGGCAACATGCCTTTAAGAAATTTATCAACCTTGATAACATCCCTCATTTCACCTTTGCTTACCGCCAATTCCTCAACATCCAAACGGATGCAACTGCTCTCCAAAACTAAAAACTTCCACCACTACTCCCTTTGTTCTGCAAATTGAAAACAACCATATAACAAGAGATTCAACTAGACAATAACTTCACCAAGATCATAACTTTATCAACAAACCCAAGATTTAAACAAGACAGTATGCTTAAACAAAGCCCATAATTCTAATTTCAACAGCAAGAAAAAAATCTCTTAAGATTTGAAAACAACTTTGGGCAAAAAGCAGAGTCAAACTAACCCATTACCGTCCAAAACAAAAAGGGGTCAATTTCAAGATTGTAAAAACCAAAACCCAGTGAAACCATAAGTGCAAAATGAACAAAAGAACAGTTAAAACTCACCGAGAACATAAAAACCATACCAAGTTCACATCTTTAACAATTTCTCTCCTAAATAAAGATGAAAAAAAAGAAGACTCACAGTTGTGATTAGGCCTTATATGGTATAATATTACTGAATCACATAGTGTGAATTGTGAAAATAACAATTAAACGTAGCCAATAAACGTTAGATCTACAGATCCATCAAAGATCAATCAGAGTTTATGAGAATATACGGTTAAAGAAAATGAAATACAGAGAAAAGATTAAGTCTTTTTCCTTTTTTTTGGTTTCTTTTTCAGTTTTTTGTTTTCCTTTTTCTCTCTCTCTATATATATTGGGTTTTCAGTTGAATGTGGGAGATGAGAATGGAAAAGAAGATGAAGAAGAAGATAAAAGAAGAAAAAAAGGCAGCTTTTTTTATTTATTTATTTTTTCCTCTTTTTTCTGAATTCAGTGTGATTGAACCACTGAAGAGAAAGACCCTTTTTTTAAAAAAATAATTTCGTACTATTTTGTGTTTTTTTTAAAAAAATAAAAATATTGTCTTGGCAGATATAAAAAATAAAAAAGAACCATCAAAATCGATGGCTGAAAACCAGCAATGCAAATGGGTTGCCAATGGCCATGGGTCCACCTTATAAGCTATTAGAATAAAAATTATATATATATATTTTCGATTTCAAATAATATAAAGCAAGCGGACTATTAGAAAAAAAAATTATATATATTTTTTCAAAATGAGAATTAAATTTACATAATTTATGAAGCTTCAAATATAAAGCTAAGTTGACTATTTTTGAATATACGTCTTCTTTTTATATATACATCTCTTTTAGTTTATAAAGAAACTTTTCCTTATAAAAGTTTGATATTATTTGACTAATGAATAATATGATACTTTCTAACCAAGTTTAGTCGGCCAACATACATGTTTAACTTAATGAATTTAATTTGTTATCTTTTTGGTTAAGCACGTGCCCCTCATGTAGTAACTAGTTAGAATGGTACGTGTTAACTATAATGGGGAGAAATTTTTTATTAAAAGACAATTAAATTTATGGTATTTCAAAATCGAGTTATACTTGATAAGTCGATCGTAAAATTAGCTTATTGATATTAGATTATTGAATAAATGATTGGGAACGAATTAAAAAATTAAAATTAACGATTTATTGATATGGAAGGAATTATTAAATTTCCTTATTGTATAAACCTTTAACTCATTAAAAATTACTATATCGATACATGTATAGTAGATTTATCACCCTCATTTAATATTTTATATACCATAATATATAAAAACAATTATATATTTTTCATTTCTCAGTACTTAGTATTACTATTTTTCCTTCTGGGCGCCTGACAGAATTTATAATTAAATAAATACTTTGAAATACATGATTAGTATTTTTATTTTTTATGACCATTAACAAAATAAAAGTAAACAAGTATTATGCTCTAAATATTCGAACATGATGAGTAGCTAGCTATTAATAGAGCTTATCATAATAAACGTAGTCATAGCCGTAACATTGCATACAATGAAATATTAATGTTAAGTTCAAGGTTGAGCAAAGCTATAACATATTGTTCTTGAGGTGTTTTCTATAACTATTTTATTTTTTACTGCATTTTAAATAATCATTGTATTACATTATTGTTATTGAGGTATTTATCATTATAAGATAATCAGAACAATTAAAATGAAAAAAATATATATATTAAACATATACTATGATAATTATTATTGAAAATCACGAAAAATCACAATTTGAGATAGAGGGTGTCACTGAATTTGGAACCAACACAAATGAGAACATAATGTAATAAATTACGTAAGTAAAGTTTCAGAGGTCTCAGGTTCGACCCCTAGGTATGGAAAAAAATACTGTTGAGAGTGACATCCCTAAATAGACTTTATAGAGCGCGATTCAAATTTAATGTAGCTCTATTTGTGGGAAGGACAGTAAGTGAGAAATCAAAAAACATAATTAAAGTTGTGTTGTCCCTCTTGTCCTTAAAGCTCCAGCTAGCTGATGTTCACCAAATTCAAGAAAAAAATTAGGTAATATATCGTCGTGAATAAACAGTCGTAACAAATCTGTTTGGATTAAAAGTTTAGATTTCAATGGCTAATCTCATGCAATTAGAATTATACGTGAGTTATGTGTGTATGTGTATATTATGTGTGTAAATACTTGTGTTATGTGTGTATGTGTATATTATATGTGTACACGCTTTTATTTGATTATATTTTAAAACTAAAATATTATTTAATGGTCGTCTATCTCAATTCTTCTCATAAAAATTTAATATCAAAATTTATTTTTAAAATAACTTATTGAATTTGCCATCACGAGAGCCATTTTGTTGACTATATAAACGTCAATTTCGAAATTATCTAATTAATTATATTCTCCGTCCATTTTTACTTGTTCATATTTAACTTGATACACTCTTGAATAAACAATAAATATATTTATACTTTTATTATAAAAAAAATAAAGGAAAGGGGTAAAATTTCTAGAATAAAGTACTACATCTTCCTTAACTTTCCAAATTAAATATGACACATCTAAAAACCAAAATAATATGAAAGCAAAAACATATCAATTTAGAAATGAGAAGAGAATGAATATTTAGAATGACATCATACTATGGTTACATAATATGTTTGAAGTTCTAACATTTAAAGGAATCAAATAGAGAATTCACTTCATTATTACTTTTACCAAGAAGAGAAAATAATTGCTAACAAAAATATCCAAAGAATAATATTTAGATAAACACGAACAAATAAATGAAAAGGATAATGAAAATAATAAAGATTGTCAAGCACTCAAGAAAAAAGACATTGGAAAGAATGTTCAAAAATAAAGAGGGTAAAACGATTGTGTTATTGGATGATGAACATGACGTGGAAGAGATTAAATTATTTATAATATTACTATAATTTAGTGTAAGGGCAAAATAGTAATTTAATTTATATTTTAAAGCTTTCTACTTTAATAATATTAGTCTTTGCGATCATGTGTTATACGTTTATCCGAGACAATAATGTATGTTTCACATTTTTCATACAATCAAATATACATTAATGTGAAGTAGATATCCTAACTATTCATTGGGATGTTGATCTCTATATATTATAGACGAGAATTCTACAGAAAGTCTAAAAGAAAAATTATTACTATACTATAAATATTTGTACATTTTGATTTAGTAATCTTTTATAGAATAAAACAGATCAATAATAAAATAATTACAAACTATTGTATATTTGTAATTGATAAAGAAAATTCATAGAGAACTTTTACACATATAAAAGATATTAGGCAAAGTGAAACATCAATTATCTGATTTTTTCTCTTTAAGGAAAATAACAAAACCTTCTTTTATAATGGGAGATGATGTGCATTCTTCTCGTAATCGAGTCTTAAATAGAAGAAAAAAACTTAATTAATTTGAAGAATCGCAACTAAAACTTTATGTAATAATTTAAAGAATTAAATGAAAGAAAAATGAACGAGAGAAAATAAAGTCTAAAACATACTCCTTAATATGGTATAAGCATAGTAGATGAATATGGTTAATATATTAAGCAACTTTTCAAATACTTTTAATTTTTTATTTTTAAAAAGTGTTATAATCGATAAAAAGTTTTTATAAGGTTATTTTAATGATTCAGTTTTCTTATTTTTGTTGCTTCCTATTTTTACACATAGTAATCTAGAATAAGCTATCTCATTATAGATATGATTTAGGGAAATTAAACGTTATTAAAAAGCTTACACTATTCGAATAAGAGGTGAATAGACATCAAAATTTTGTAGTATCAAGTCACATAATGTTCATGTTTTTTGAGCTTGATTATAGTATAATTTCACTAAAAATAGAAAAAAAAATTAATGTTATATATATTTTATAGACAAATAGAAAAATATGTCATTCTGGCAACCTATTATTACAAATTTGTGTTAGCTAATAATTAGCTAGCAATAAAATTTATAGCTAATTTTAACCTTTTTGTAGCGATCACTAGGATAAATCATAAAAGTATTCAATCAAAATAAATAATATGTGGAATGAATTCGAATTATAATAATTAATAAAAAATAAAATCAAGATTATTTAATATTTTTTCTAATATTATCAATATATTTAAATATTTTCTTCTCATTTCAGATTTTTTTTTTAATCTCAAATCATACGTATAAAACTCTTCTTACTTTTTATGTACGTATAATAAGTAGGTCCTTTTGCCAAAATAATTAATCAGAATTAATGCGCGTTGACTTTTCTTAAGCTTATCACTTTTTAAAAAGAAAAGTATAGGAAAGTTGGTACTCATAATATTAATTGACTACTTCCTAATATCCATCTCAAATCTCAAAGTTTTCACATGTTCGAAGAAAAAAATTCCAAGATATTGTCATTCCTTCGATCTCATATTAATTATCAACGTTATTAAAAATAATTATTTTAAATTATTAATTAATTTATAAGCACAATGTAGAAGTAATTATATTTTTTCTATTTTATCCTTACAATTATCTTTTTTAAATATAAATAAATATGTAAAGCTCATGTGAGGAAATATGAACACTAAGATGAAACATATAAAATATTAACTGATCGACATATTAATAAAAGATCATGTATTAAGAGCCGATTAAGCTACCCTTGTTTATTTGATTTCATTGAACAGGCCAAGTCAACAAATTAAGCTTTTAATCGTCCTTATTTAAACATTAATAAATTCCAATTTTCTTTATCTTTTTAAACTCGTTACCTAATTAATTATTTCTCTATGGACCAAATCAAGCCGCATATATATTATAATATGTTTGTTTTTTTACAAGAATAGTCTGTTCTTTTATATTGAATTAATCTGCATGTGGTCATTATAATAGTGTCTGCTTTATCCTTTAACCAAAATTTGCAGGTTGTAATTAATGTCAACCCATGTGATTATGCACTAATCATCTTTTATTTAAAGGGGGTAAAGGTCAGGTGCACATTTCCTTTTTGATCCCTTCATTAATGTGTAGTCTAGTTCCTTGAAAGAGTCTTTTTTTTCTCTTCTTTCTTTTATTAAAGATATTTTAGATCCCTTCATTAATGTGTAGTCTAGTTTAGGGGTGTGCATTATTTGAATTAAATCGAAAATTTAAACCAAATCAAATTTTAATTTAGATTGTTTTTTTGGATTCTTGATTTGGTGTTTGATTTATAATTTATTTTGTTTGGTTTTTTGATTTGGTTTCGGATTTAGAAAAATGAAAATCGAAAAAACTGAATTATAAATATATATATATATATATATATATATATATTATTTAGAATTAAGTTGAAGTTCACCACTTTTCTCCCTTTTTAGTTATTTTCATTATGATTTAGTTTTTTTCTTAAGTTTGGACATCTATAATTGATATCCTTTTAAGTTTGTGTTTTACGTTTTACTTGTGATTTATATTTAAAAGTATATTTAAGAAATTATATATATAATTTTTTAAATTGCAAATAATTTTGTTATGTTTCTAATTATTGACGAAACCAATTAACCAAACCGAAAAAATCCAAACCAAAAAGAGAAAAACCAAACCAAACCAAATTTATTTTGGTTTGGATTGGGTTACACTTTTTCAAAATCAAAAACCAAAAAATCAAATCGAATAGTATAAAATCGAACCAAAAAAACGAATGCATACCTAGTCTAGTTCCTTCAAAGAGTCTTTTTTTTTCTTCTTTCTTTATTAAGATATTTTACTTGGGAAAGTACTAACTTGTCAGAAAATTAAAAATAATATAATTTTTTTTAAAAATAAATTAATCTTTTTTTTATTTTTAGTTAAAATATATTAAAGTTAAAAGGATAAAAATATATTTTTTAAAAATATCATTCTGATAAAAAAATAATTCCTTTTTGATTCCAGTTTTGAATGGTTCTTACAACATTAGATTTGTTACCAAAATGATTTAACTTTGTATTTTTTTTAATTATAATAATAAACAATGAAGGGAAAAAAGTAAGGAGTTTTTTTTTAGAGTTCGCGCATCTGTATTAGAGCCCGATTAAATCGACCTTATAGACTGTAACGCCCATTCAAGGAATGACACTCCAATATGATTTTCTCCATACCTAAAATTCGAATAAAAAACCTCTGACTAAGAACAAGACAGTCTCACTATTGCTCTACAAGTCATGTTATATTATTAGTACTACACGTATATATATACATCATGTTACATAATGAGACTTTTGTTGATGCTTTAGTGTCTCATTTAATTTCTCTATATATGGAGTGTAGAAAAGTATATGATGGAAAGAAAGGAAAGATGAGAGCGCAAATTATGGAGTCAACAAAGAAACGCCTAATTATGAAAGGTTTGAGGCACAACACTCAAACGGAATCTCAAGATTTGAACCCAACAATTAATATATATTATCACCATTCACTTTATATACTCAAAGATTTTAAGGTCCAATCACGCCAAGTGGGCGATATAGAGTCCTACATCAACCCGGGATAGAATGAGATTTTTTAAATATGTTTTTGAACAATTTTGAGTTAATTTTGAGATTGAGTTATTCAAAAATAATTAATTTATTTTCTTACACATTTCAGGACGGTGGAGTAGTAAATAGGAATTAATGGACAAAAGAAGCAAGTGAATTGTAGAAGGAAAATAATAAAAAAGCTTCAACTAGGGGCGTAAAATAGGTGGGTCCATTGAAACCGAAAATATTAGAATGAGTTGATTGAAATAAAGATTGAGTTGGGTTTTGACCCATTAAATTTACTTTGGGCTCAAATGAGCTAATAATCAGGGTGGGTCATGTCGCGCCAAATTTGATCCGTTTAATATCACTAATTTTTAACATACTGCTATTTTATTTTATAAACACAGTTGAATTTCGATCGAAGATTTTTTTTTTACAAAAATAATTACAAAGGATAGATAAATCCGAAAAGATATAAAATATATAGTAATTCATACATTAAATATAGAAACATATATTACATCAATGTCAATAAAGAATCTTAAAATTAAAGATTTGATTGAGCTCAACTGAGAATTCTCTAATGATTGGGTAAAGGACAGAAGTCACATATTTTAAAGACAAAATTACCATTTGTCATTTATAAGTTTATAATTATAGAAATCCCTCAAACTGATACAATAATATAAGCATTGATATATTAATCTAATACGTGAAAATAAAAATTATTAAAAATTTATAAAACTAATAGAAAATAATAATAATAATAGAACTTAAATATGAGATTTCTGCAAAATGATTTCCTCAAACATCTAGGATGGATGTACCATTGTTGTAGTAACGCAATATATGGGCCTCAGAATCGTAATAGGCCCAGATAGAAAAAAGTCGGGTCATGTCTATTGGGCCTAGCAGTTTCGGTTGTGTGTGTGCTTACTCCTTCCCACATGACGGTTAAAGGAAAACCAATTAAAAATTACTAATTGTGTGATTATCATAGGCTTTAATAATTAAAAGGGGTTTAACAACCTGAAATTGGATCTTAACACCAAAGGAATTACCTTTCGTATTCTCATTTCTCATCACCTTCTCGGGTCTGCAATTAATCGACCCGCCGAAACCCTAACATTTAGATGAATCTCAATTTCAATTCAAGATGATCCAATCCAGCTTCTCTGCAGACCCACCTTTCATGGCAGCCAACTCCACTTTCTCTCCTCCGCCGTCCGCCGGTGACGGAGACTTCAATTACGACGTCGCTTGGTATGGTAACATCCAGTACCTCCTCAATATCTCCGCCGTTGGAGCTTTGACTTGCCTTCTTATTTTCATCTTCGGGAAGCTTCGAAGCGACCACCGTCGCATGCCCGGTCCCACTGCCATTGTCTCCAAGCTCTTAGCTGCCTGGCACGCCACTGGTGTTGAAATCGCCCGCCACTGCGGGGCTGACGCTGCTCAATATCTCCTTATTGAGGGCGGCAGCTCTGCCCTGCTATTATTCCTCGCCCTTCTTTCTCTTGCTGTTATGCTGCCGTTGAATATATATGCTGGTAAGGCTCCTATGGCTGATCAGTTTTCAAAGACTACAATAAATCATATAGAAAAAGGCTCTCCATTACTCTGGATTCACTTTATATTTGTTGTTATTGTTGTTGTTTTGGTACATTATGGTATAAGTGAAATACAACAAAGGTTGAAAATTACTAGACTTAGAGACGGCTATGGAAATCCGAGTAATTCTGGTACAAATGTCAGTGCAATTTTTACCATTATGGTGCAGGGTGTACCTAAAACCTTAGGTTTTGATAAGACACCTCTGGTGGAGTATTTTCAGCAAAAATATCCGGGGAAGGTGTATAGAGTAGTTGTGCCTATGGATTTGTGTGCTTTGGATGATTTAGCTACAGAGTTGGTGAAGGTCCGCGAAGATATCTCTAAACTAGTGTCAAGAATTGAGTCACGGGGTTATTTGAATGAGGGTGAGGAAGACGAGTATGATAATGATAGTGTGAGTGGGCGGGGTTTGTTAGAACGGCTGTGCTTTTTGTGGAGAAAGGCTAAGGATACATGGTATCGTGTTGTGGATCAATTAGGTTTCTCGGATGAAGAGAGTTTGAGAAAATTGCAAGAGTTGAGAGCTGATTTGGAGATGGAAATGGCATCTTATAAAGAAGGGAGGGCAAGAGGTGCTGGTGTAGCTTTTGTGGTATTTAAGGATGTATTTACAGCTAATAAGGCTCTCCAGGACCTCCGAAATGAGAAGAGGAGGCGATATGGTCGATTCTTCTCAGTCATTGAGTTGCAACTACAGAGGAACCAGTGGAAAGTAGAGAGAGCTCCTTTAGCCACTGACATATACTGGAACCACCTGGGATCGACAAAGTTCTCTTTGAAGTTGCGCAGAGTGTTGGTGAACACATGCCTACTGTTGATGCTGCTATTCTGCAGTTCTCCACTAGCTGTGATTAGTGCTATTCAAAGTGCAGGGCGAATAATCAATGCTGAAGCTATGGATCATGCTCAGATGTGGCTGAACTGGGTGCAGGGCTCTAGCTGGCTAGCAACAATAATATTTCAATTTTTGCCCAATGTTCTGATTTTTGTGAGCATGTACATTGTTGTCCCTTCAGTTCTTTCTTATCTTTCAAAATTTGAACAACATCTTACTGTATCTGGCGAGCAAAGGGCTGAGCTACTGAAAATGGTTTGCTTCTTTCTGGTAAATCTCATTCTGCTTAGGGCTCTGGTCGAATCGACTCTTGAGGGTGCTCTCTTAAGTATGGGTCGGTGTTATTTGGATGGAGAAGATTGCAAAAAGATCGAGCAGTACATGACTGCTTCCTTTTTGACAAGGACATGCCTTTCATCTCTTGCATTTTTAATTACTAGCAGTTTCTTGGGTATATCTTTTGATTTATTAGCTCCAATTCCTTGGATTAAGAAGAAGCTTCAAAAGTTTCGTAAAAATGACATGCTTCAGCTGGTACCAGAAAGGAGTGAGGAGTACCCATTGGAAAATCATGACATTGATAGTTTGGAGAGGCCTCTGATTCATGAAAGGAGTTCAACTGTGATTGCTGACAACAATGGATTTTTACACGATGCCTCTCCAAATGAAATTGAGTTCCCTGGACAAGATTTGTCTGAATACCCTCCAGTCAGCCGAACCTCACCAGTTCCAAAGCCGAAGTTCGATTTTGCACAATATTATGCTTTCAATCTGACAATATTTGCCCTAACCCTGATCTATTGTTCGTTTGCTCCTCTGGTGGTTCCTGTTGGTGCAGTTTACTTTGGGTACCGGTATGTAGTTGACAAGTACAACTTCCTGTTTGTATACAGAGTGCGAGGTTTCCCTGCTGGTAATGATGGGAGGTTGATGGATACTGTATTATCTATCATGAGGTTTTGTGTTGACTTGTTCCTCTTTGCAATGCTACTTTTCTTTTCTGTACGAGGAGACTCAACTAAGCTTCAAGCCATATTCACACTTGGATTGTTAGTGATGTATAAACTTTTGCCCTCTGATAAGGATTCTTTTCAGCCAGCTTTATTACAAGGCATACAGTCTATTGACAACATTGTCGAAGGGCCAACTGATTATGAGGTGTTCTCACAACCTACATTTGATTGGGATACGTATAATTCATGACTTGTGAATAAAACCAAAGATTTGTGTTGACATTTTGTATATATTCTTATTTTGTAACTGGATGTGTTTCTGCATCTATCAGATCTCTCTCCTCTTTTCTTGGTTCATCCTTTAGTTGGAAACGGGTATTTGTCTTAGGACCACAAGAGCCCATGTTATAATGTCTAACCTGGTTCCACTGTAGTAGGAGTCTGTATTTTTACGATCAGGTCTTGACCAATCTACAGAGTGAATAGATGTTGTTTGTTTACCTCGACATCTGCTCAAGTTACTTTCCCATTCAGAACTAGAATTCTCATTGATGTTTGCCTTTTCGTTTGTCCTCGCTTTTCAGCATTACAGGATAGTCCATTTCCCAGTAGTCGTAACAGCTGGAGTGTATCTTTTTTCAAGTAAAAAATATTGCTTTACAACCAGGAAGACAAGTCTGAATAACAAGGTTCTTGGAGAAATGTTTATTTAGTTTGTTTGTTGTTTCCTTTTGCGTTCACGTTATAGCATATGATTGTTGTCCAGGTAGGTCAACCCTATGCCAAAATATTTAGTACTCCATCGGCATATTACGTGACACTCATTTCTTTTAGTCCGTTCCAAAAAGAATATTGTCACCTTATTATAATTAGAAACGGTTTCATTTAAATATGTTCTTTCAATGAAACTTTAATGCGGGCATGATTGTTTTTTCTTCTTCTTTTGTTCTTACCAGAAGGTGAGGAATCAGTTTAAATATACAATGATTAAGAATTAATGATATTCATGCTATATTCACATGTAAGGAAAGAAGATAAATAAATAAAATGTATATTTTGCGTAATCATGCTATATGCACATGTAAGGAAAGAAGATAGATAAATAAAATGTATATTTTGCGTGTTTGTTACAAAATAAAATTGTACATTATTAGGGTATGAAATGGAAGATAAAGTCAAAATTGATCCTTTATTATTTCTCTTGTCCAACTCGTGATATATGGCTTATCTAAATTTGGACAATCTACTTGTATGATTAAAGAGGTTCAACTTTAGTAAATGTATGTATAATCAGATAGTAATAATTAATTTAATTTTTGAAATGAGTATTGGGAAACCTAAATACTTGGACAAAATGAATTATAGGTAAGATGAGAAACTTAAGGAGATATATGAAAAAACAAAGTCTAGTCAAAGACCTTACCCTACGTAAAATCTTGGCCAAGCAATTAATTGTGTAATTCAACCTTTAACTATAACCAACTTTGTACAAAGCCACTACACTTAACTAACTAATCACTATTTTATCTCTCAATTTCCTCTTCTCTGAGACAAAACATGTGGTACATGTTAACTTATGGTAAGAAAACATTTTCCAAGAAAAGGTATAAATAAACTAGACCATTTATAGAAAGTGTCACAAGTTATGGTACTTGTGACATTTAATTAGTAGAACTAATGCAATTTTCTTCTGTATGTTAATTTTAATTAGAGAAACAAATTAAGGGAGACAGAGATGTATCATTCTTCAGTGAAGAGCATTTTTGTTGAGGAGCAAAATGATGTTCCACCTATTTGCCCTAAACCTAGAAAACTTGGATCCACTACTACTCTTCCTGAATTCCTCAAATCCCTAAATTGTAACGATAACAGGTATTCTTTCTGTCTCAATTTATATGATTCACTTATCTGTTTGTAATATTTCTTGAGAAATATATAACATTTTAAAAATTTATGTGATCGATCAGCCAGAAGAATTTTGATGGAAGAAGTGGGATTCTCAACATTGTTGCTGAAAAGGTTTGTTATCTAATAACTTTAAATCTTGAATACGCCTTTTGATTTTTCGCGTAATTCTTTTACAATTTTGCAACTCAATTATACTTCTCATTTTTTGAAGACAATTGTTAATTTTCTTAGACCCGTTTTAACTATAAAAATATTATTTTTTTTTCGAAATTGAAAGTCAGTGTCTACCATGAAAATTCCAAATTCAACCTGAAGTTGTATTTCAAATTTGAAAAACAACTTATAACCTATTTTTCACGTTTCAATTGTAAAGTTTTATTTAAGTACATTCATTCAAACATGAACATTGTCCCAAATATTCTTAACAAAAAGTATAAGAGAACTCAATTTTCAATTCCAACTCCACAAATTTCAAATAAAGTGAAAAGTTTTTAAAATCTACGACGAAACGCCAACTTAATGACTTTTTTTGTTTGCCAATGCAGACAAGAGATGGAAGAAATTCACCATCATGTTACTCAGGGTCTCCTCCAGGGAGAACAAGTAATCCTTTGGTACAAGATGTACAATTTATTCAGCAAATGGAACATTTTTCACCTTTAACAAGAACTAATTTGTCTGATAAATTTGGTTTTACCTCTGTCTCTCCAGCTTGACAAAATACACAATTTTTTTTTATTTTTGTTTACTTAATGTTAAGATGTATGAGAAATTAAGTCAAGATCCCTTTTAAAGGGAGTTACTTTTTTTTTTCTTTTTTTTTTTGTTCGTAGTGCAAGAGTGTTCTGTTAGATTATGTAAATATTAGTAGGAAGATTTTTTTTTTAATTACTAGACAGTAGTACGTGTTAACTTTGAAAGTGACTTGTACTTAAAATAATATTGTTAATTTAATGTTGAGTTCTTTTGAGTAAAAAGCATACGTATTTATTTGAGGAATTAATGCATCAACTTCTTTTCTTCTTTTGGTTTGAAATGGAGAATTAAACAAAGTTATTTATATATGGAGAACTTTGAGTTAAAAATTTAAATGAACGAGTCCGTTCAAAGAGATAACAACACATAATAGTATAATAAAAAAAGTTTAAGTTTACAAAGTTGAAGAATATTTAATATTTATGCCCTACGTGGAAAGGTAAAAATGAACAAAAAAGGAGTTTGTCTTGTCCGTTGTCATGTAGATACAATAGTATTATTTCATTATTAAAACATTTTAAAGTACAGCATATTATAAAATTTACAAACAGAAATTAACATACAAACAAAGAGCTAATAAGTAGATTAATTTATTTTAAGTGCTTATGAGTCAAAATTAGAGTTACCAAGATTTCAACTATACAAATCTTGGAGGTTGAATTTTTCCCAATACATTGCACAAAAATAACATCCGAGAACTGGACTCAACTTATCCATTTAATATATGTTGTTCATTTATAAAATTTGTAGGCTAAGTATATTTATTTATGACCTAATTAATTATATACGATATAAGTTTAGAGAATTTTTATCTTTCTCAAGCTAAATTGTGTATAACTCATTGACATAAATTTAGAAAGTCTCTGCCTCTATAAGCATGTGTTTTGTAGGAACTAACTTGTATGACTTTTTGAAATTGAACTCATATCTCTATCAACAAAAATTCTATAAAAACTATATTTTTTTTGGAATAATTTATTAGTCATGAGTCAAATTTATTTTTTAAGTGATATAACTTGTGTTCTTTTATAAAATTATAAAATTATATTATAATATAAAAATATAAATTTATACTGCGAACAAAAATTATTCACCAGTACCAAATAAGGGAAACAATGGAAATGACCCGCTAAATTATCATGATGTCGTTATTGATATAAAAAGGCCAAATGCATTAAAAAAAAAAAAAAAAGCAAGCAATGAATTAAGGGAAAAATTTCCCAGCTTGGAACAATTACTACTTGTGGAAAAAAAGCTATAATGGAGTAGGACGATTTTCTTCAACTGTCAAAATTTACTCTCTTTCTCTCTCTTTTTCCTTTTCTTGATTCTCCCTCTCTAAACCTAACCCAATAATTTCAGTGGCTATTACAGTTCAAGATCTGAGTTTTTCTTAGAAACGAAAAATGTCTTCTTTTGTGATTTTCTTGCTTACATTCCTCTCAGTTTTCCCATTTCGACAATGTCATGGCCGTCTTTTCACTTTTGAAATGCACCACCGTTTCTCTGAAACTGTCAAGAAGTGGTCACTGCAGAAACTTGCTGCTCCACTTCAAAATTGGCCAGTAAAGGGAAGTCTCCAGTATTATACTCAGTTGGCCAACCATGATAGGTTGCTACATGGCAGGAGGCTTTTCAAATTTGATGGACCACTTACTTTCTCTGATGGCAATTCCACTTTCCGGATCAGCTCTCTTGGATTGTAAGACCAAATCAAACCCATCTTTTTAATTCCATTTCTTGAGAGTATTTTTGTGTTTAATTTTGAAGTTCTTGGTTTTGCCCCTCGGATTCTTGACATTATAATTTGAATTTTGTAGCTTGCATTACACCACGGTGACTTTGGGGACACCTGGGTTGAAGTTTCTTGTGGCTCTTGATACTGGGAGTGACTTATTTTGGGTGCCTTGTGAATGCGGCAGATGTGCTTCTACTGATGATCCTACACTTTACAGCTCTGTATGTTTTACTCGCTTTCCCCCTTTTTTTGAATTTATCTTATATCTGTATGAAATGATATATTGAGTGAAACATTGTGGTGTGTAACATAAAGGGTTGATGTAAAGTGCCTTTGACAGCTACAACATGTTGTTGCATCCATATATCCTATGCTATTTAGGCACAAGATGTATATGATGGAAATGTGTGGAGCTTATTCGAGAGCTTCCCTCTGACGTAGTAAATGATGACCTTTTTCGTTTGAAAAGTGAAAACAACTGTCATTCATTGCAAGCCTGCAATAGTATCCACAAAAATCTGTGCCTTTAGGAATGTGGTATACCATGACTCTCATGAGTGTAATTAGATGCTCTGACAAGACATTGGTACAGTAGACTAGACAATGATCACTTGCCATGGGGATTATATTTACGGGTCCTACTCTTTTGGATGCCATTATTTTGTGAAGCGGCCAAGGAGAATTTTATAACCAAACTTTCACGAGAGTATGCACGATCGTAGAATTCTGTATCTAAGTCACTTGTACATTGTTGTCAACTGTGAACAGACAACTAAGTAGTTCTACCCAATGGAACTTTATGGGGACTGATGAACAATTGATTTGTGAAGTGACAGACTTTTATTGCCTAGTTTTCCAGTTGGGATTACCATTTTACTATTAATTGTTCGATTCCATCACATCCTTACTCCAAACTTTGTACATTCAATTTGTCATTTCCTCCTCTAAGCCATGGTTTGATAGAATTATCTTCCTCTAATATAAAGATGGCAGGGTTAAATATACTGTTAACTTTGATTTGCAAGATAATTTATAAGGGTGGTTAGACGGACTGTTGTAGAAATGAGATGCACTTTATTTTGTGGTCGTTTGGAATAGATTCCATTTTGAGAGAGTTGAAAAAGCACTATCTCGTTGATCTTCCCATTCATTGCCTGTGTGCCCTTCTTCTTCTATTCTTTTCCCTGGCGCAGCTGGGCCATCCTGGACTTGAACCAGAGACCTCGCTATTTCGACTTGTGATCAATCCATAGATACCGATAGAAAATAAATAGGCACTCAAAACAAGTACATGTTCGAGAATCAGCATAGTCTAAAACAACGATTTTTATCAGCTGTAGCAAAGAACGAAACTTCATAGAAGTCAAAATAGGAAAAAATAAAAATGCCTAGCAACTTTTTTCTATGGATATAAAGCTTTAATTGAGAGAGATAGAGGAAGCACCGTAAAGATCAATTAGCGAGGTTTTGGGCCGATACAATAATAACGCTCTTATATTGTTTCCTTTTCACTCCGGCTGAAGTGGATAATGTCTTTTGCTTCAGGATATTGAGCTTAGCATATACAGCCTGAATGGATCGTCAACTAGCAAGAAGGTCACCTGCAGTGATAGCTTGTGTACAGACCGCAATAATTGTCTCAGTTCAAATAACCACTGCCCTTATTCAGTATCCTATGTCTCCTCGGAAACTTCAACTTCAGGAATTTTGGTGGATGATATTTTGCACTTGAGAACAGATGATAGTGAGGAAAAAAATTTTGTCCAGGCGCGTGTGATCTTTGGGTAAGTATCCTGAACTTCTTTTTTCTAATTGATATCAAGTTTGGGCGTTAGTTGATCTCAGGCAGTGTATTTTTAACTGCTAGATGTGTTGTATGGAAAGTACATTTGGTTAACTGAGGAGTTCTTGTGCTAATGTCCAAGTTCTCAAATTCATCTCTGATACTTGCCAATTTCAAGTGTGCAGTTGTGGACAGGAGCAGACTGGTTCTTTTCTAGATGTTGCAGCACCAAATGGTTTATTTGGGCTTGGTCTCGAGAAGGTATCAGTCCCTAGTATTCTGTCTCAGGAAGGTTTTATGGCAGATTCTTTCTCTATGTGCTTTGGTAGTGATGGGGCAGGTCGGATTAGTTTTGGCGACAAGGGTAGCTTTGACCAGGAAGAGACCCCTTTTAATATAAACCCATTACAGTAAGTGTCAATCATGTCAATAAAAAATTTTGTGTCCACTCTTTCCGACTCTTTTAGATCCACTTAGTCACGCTCTCGTGGAAAACCTTTTGCAGTCCAACATATAACATTTCTGTAGATCAAATACGTGTTGGAACAACTCTCGTTAATTCAGGTTTTACAGCACTTTTTGATACTGGAACCTCCTTTACCTATCTTGCGGACCTATCCTATACAAAGCTTTCAGAAAGTGTAAGAATCCTTTTCAAATGGTACTTATTTGTATACATTGTTAGATCATGTTTAAAATTCAAATGTTTTCTTCCCCAATAGTTCCATTCTCAAGTACGAGACAAGCGGCGTCCACCTGATCCCAGGGTCCCCTTTGAATATTGTTATGATATGAGGTAATATCTGCTAATACACAACCACACATATTATTTATTTATTTATTTACTTATTTTTCCCTTTTATCTATGATTCATATTGGACAGTCCTGATGAAAATACTAGCTTGATTCCTAGTTTAAGCCTAACTATGAGTGGGGGAGGCCAACTTGCTGTCAATGATCCAATTATTGTCATATCCACACAGGTACAATCGTTCAACTATCTGGCACAATATTTTCTTTTTAATTTCAGTTATCGCCTTTCCTGCATATGTACTAAATACTGTCTCCTATGCAGAATCAACTAATGTACTGCCTGGCCATTGTGAAGAGTGATGCTCTAAATATAATTGGACGTAAGGCTTTCTAAGTGCAACAATGTTTTTGTATTTTCTAATTTTCGTTGAATTGAACTGAATTTTCAAGCACATGGTAAGGAAGTTTGTTTCTACTGCAACATGAAACAAACGGAGAAGTGCATTATAAACTCTGAGGGAACAACATACTTACATGGAAAAGTTGCACCTCTTGCATTAAAGAATTAGTTTAGTGGTCTCATAAACTTGAAGGAATTTGACTTGGGCAATTTTGCCAAAATATTGGAGATTGTGATTGAGGACATGGCTTACAATCATGTCTTTAATCATACCATTAGGCATTTGATTAAAGCTAAGACATTGCCTGTATGTAAAAAATAGACCTTAGTTCTAATTTAACTCCAAAAGTTAGCAGGAGGTGAGGATTGCCAGACCATATAAGGAGACAACATATACTCTCAACAAATGTGGGAATCTCACATACACACTCTACTTCCACCCTCCCACGTCAAGTATTGAACGTTGGAGCGTGAACAATATACATAGGGGCGTAATATTGGACAAACCAAAAATATAGATGGAGCTGGCTTTATACCATGTTAAAAAATGGTCATTAGGTCCAAGTGAACTGGAAAGATAACTTGTGAGGTTAGGAATGCTTAAGACCCCATATAAGGAGACAAGAACCATATCCTCAACCAATGGGACGCTAATATTATAATTTTTTATATTGTTCATTCAGCAATTTTGGTAGCTTTTGTTCAACTGGAAGGAGTTTCCATGATTTGATTTTTCAGGACACTTTACTTCAGAAAGATAACCAGCAAAATATAGTTTTGTTAGAGACAACAACAATTTTGGCTTTAATTACCTTAAATTGAGTGGGTTTTCCTTTATGTTAGTCAAAATAGAATAGAATGATCACCTTTTTGTAGCATAAACAGTCCCACAC
This sequence comes from Solanum sitiens, assembly GCA_016801875.1. Classification (NCBI taxonomy): domain Eukaryota; kingdom Viridiplantae; phylum Streptophyta; class Magnoliopsida; order Solanales; family Solanaceae; genus Solanum; species Solanum sitiens. The sequence continues at coordinate 8,563,344 of JABWTJ010000001.1, forward strand.
CTTGTGAAATTGATGCTTCAGGTCCTGGCAATGTAATAAACTCTTTAGCAATAAAACTGTCAGAGCTAATCTCAGCGCTTTAAAAGTTTTGGTTGTATATCACCTATAAGATACTTTTAGTTGGCAGCTAAAAAATTGTACTAGTCATTTCCAAATTGTGATATCTGACTGTTATTGCTCTTACTGATCTTTTTCCAGAAAACTTCATGACTGGATACCGCTTTGTGTTTGATCGAGAAAAAATCATCCTCGGTTGGAAGAAATTTGATTGTGAGTACTGTTTTTGGTGTTCTTTCCTCCAATAACTTAGATATAAAAAGAGACTAGTTTTTTCATACTTTTGGTCTTGTGGCCTTCATGCAGGTTATGACATTGAGAAAATAGACCATTTCCCATCACAGCCCGTTAATTCCACCCGTGTTCCACCTGCCGTTGCTGTTGTGCCTGGAAATGATAATGCAGAAAGATCACATGAAAGGACGACAACTACTCGTCAAAGTTCCTTTGCATCATCTCTTTATCAAACATGTTATTTGAACCTCATAAACTGCTTCCTAGCATCTCTGATATTGCTATTTTTATAATAGCTACCATAAGCTCATTCTCTCACACTCAGTATTCAGGTATGCTTCTTAGGACTTTTAACACATATATAGTGCAAACTTGTAGAGCTCCCTCCAATATGGACAGAAATTTTTGGTTTGCCTGCTCATATCTGATTTTGAGGCTAACCCATATATAATGTATAGAAATGTTAATACATTACACTATGGTAGTTTATGTACCTTATGATTGCAATAGAACAGTGAGATTGTATAGTGCCACCTTGTTCCACAGCCACTGCTAAAAACAGAATCAATAACTGCATTTACGTCTCTACTAACTTCAAATCTTGAATCAGCCTTAGGTTTGGATATGGTTAACATTTTTGACACTCTTTTATTTTATTTGTATATATAATATAGTAGTGGATTTTTGGAAGTGTGATGAATTTGGAGGAAGTGATAAATAAAGTAGGCAAAGGTTGCGTTTTAAAATTAAGAAAGGAAAAAAAGTACCAAAGAATGAAATCAGAATCGATGCGACTCTCCACCCAACTTTTTGTACTTGCAACCTTTTTTTTTTTTTTTGGGTTGTCGTTTTTCATGCTGCCAGCAAGGTTCTTTTTTTCACATTTGGTCAATTATTGGAATATTTTGTGGTTAGGTTGTCTGCTTCAAAATAGATTTCGATCCTGCGTAATTGTACAAGTATGATCTGAAAAAAGGTATAGGTTGTTTTCTGACATACCCTCGAAACAAAACAAAATTACTGTAACATTATTTTGTGACCTAACATAACATTTTCTGTAAATACCATCTTTGTTCATTTTTTGTTGTAATAGTTTTCTTTTTTAGAGTCAAACGATATGAATTTAAATATATAGTTTTTCAACATATTTATATGGAAAAAAAAATGTAATTTGCAGTATTTTTCATATAGTTTTTTAATATCTGAAAGTTTTATTTTAAAATAGTAAATTAATATAATCTAATTCGACTTTAAAAATTAATCAAATTAGCTTTCAAAAAAAGCATATAATATTAATAATATATTTATAAGTTTTTATCTTGAGAAAATGAATCTCCGTTTCAAAACGAATCAAAGTGAAAAATCTGGACATATGGCTCTATAGGGTATGTGTGACCTGCTTTCTAAAAAAATAAATAGATTTTTCACATCTCTTATTTCTTGTGTTACGTAGAAATAAAATTGTCTTTAAAATATTTATATTTATAAAACAATGGAAGGTGTGGGATTGGTAGAGATATATGCTATGAAAGTAAAGGGGAAGATAAAGGATGTAATTATGTCATCGAAAAAATAATGTTTAAACAAATTAAATTACACTAATAAAAAAAAATATTCTTTACACTATTAGTGTGCGTGTATAATTGAAATCCTTATGTAGGTTGAATTTATTTTTTTCAACCAATAAGCCATGTCTGTTACGTGCCATTCTGGAATTAGGAAATATTGATAGAATAATAATAATATTGTTGTTGTTGTTTACTTTCTCTACTCTATTGGTATATTGTTGCTTTCTTAAGCTACTTTATTCAATGTGCCATGATTGGCGGCTTTAATCCAAAAAAAAAATAAAAAAATCCTCCGTTTAAAAAAGGATGATCTAGTTTGATTTGGGACGGATTTTTTTTTTAAAAAAAGACTTTTTAATTTTGTGGTTTTAAATTAAAGTTATGTCAAATGTACCAAAATGCCCTTTAATCTTGTTGTCTTAAACATGTCACGTGAAAAGTTTGCTAGAAAAAAAAAGGGGTTATTATTTTTTAAACAGACTAAAACGGAAATAGGGATATTCTTTTTTAAACGCATGGAGTATATGTTAAAGAATGACAAAAAGTCTCACATCGGTGATTAATGAGATGAGTGAACTCCTTATAAGGCTTCGACAATCCTCTTCCATTTGAGCTAGCTTTTGGGGTGTAAGTTAGACCTAAGACCTATTTCACATGGTATCAGAGTAGGGCCCGTCTCATCCGATGTTAGGGCGTGAGGTGGGATGTTAAAGAATGACAAAAAGTTCCACATTGGTGATTAATGAGATGTGTGGACTCCTTATAAGGCTTGGACAATCCTCCTCCCTTTGAGCTATCTTTTGGAGTGTGAATTAGGCCTAATACCTAATTTCACAATATATATATATATATCTTTTCGTTTATTTTTATTTGTTATTTCGATTTACATGTTCATTAAAAGATAATAGTAATGCTTAATTGATATAGATATTATATTACATTATCTCTATTAGTTGATGTTTGATATTAATTTTTTGTAAAATGATTTGATAAATAAATAACTAATTCTAAGAATAAAGCATGAGAAAAATATTATTATATGTTAAAAATAATAAATAAAATTAAAAATTTTATTGTTAAAATAGCAAATAAACAAATCTGAACGAGTAAAGGGCTACATCTATGACCAATTCATTCGTGAGAAAAGTTTAATGGCAATGAATGGCACAGTACTAACAAAAAAACACGTCTTCTTGTGACCATTGACTTTGAATATTTTACACGACAATATATTTCAATCTCATTAAAAATGTTAAAATTTCAGACTTTATTCTTTAAAAATATCTTTGCATACCATTTTTCTTGGGCACTTTTTAGTAAATGGATGTAACTTGAAAGTCCATTAATCAAAGTCTAGTCAAAACATTAAAAATTAGTTGGAAACAATTTAGACCATACAATATATCGGAAACTTCCAACTTTTTTGTTCTCTGGTTTTCTACTCGAATTTATATAAGAGTCTGATTATATTTGAATATCAAATTTATATAGAGATAGTATTTTCAATAGAATTTTATTTTATATTTCATATTTAAACCTCTAATAAAGAATGAATTAGTCTTACTGACTATTACTTATGTTGGTGGAAGCTTCCTATTTATTCCAATGTGTTAGGCTTCATCTAGACCCATCGCTATTTTTGTATAACTACCCTCTAAAATTAATGTGCCGGTCTAATGAGAGAAGAAACATAGCTTTAAAAAAATATTTTTTTTCGTTCGCTAAAAATAAAGTATATGACTTATTTTATATTTATTTATTTTTAGTATCAAGTATATGATTTTCTTTTAATATTTAAATGACTTATAATAATTAGAAGTAATTAATATAATAATATTATTATTTTATTTTTTTCCTTTTTAATAAGGGGTATGTAAAGAATTATGAACAAGTAAACGTGAAGGAAGTGCATAGAAGTATTTGAATTTTTGAGTCAACTTTAATATAATATATTTTTCATGAACCAATTTTACGAAATAGGTTCTTTAAGAAAGTATTTTTCTTACACGTTAGAATATAGTATTATGGAAGTAGTTGTAATAAAGTAATTTAATAATATTCAGTGCTGCTTTCTTACCTTCTACCTTAGAATTGATCAATTCAATTTTATTTCTACTTTTACAAAACTTGTGGTATTCATGTCACAACTCTTAACTTTTGGTTAAAAAAAGAAACAAAAGCAAGCAGGTGTGATGCATGCATTGAAATTTTAAAATAGGCCTGAAGCATCAGGTATTAAAACCAACAAAAAACTTTAGAAAAAGAAGATTTTTTTTAAAAAAAAAAAACTTCCCGAAAGAAGTTTAATTATAAAAATATTATCGAAAAAGGAAATTCGTATTCTTTTAATTAAAATAATTCAAAAACAATAAAAAACATTAGTAGAAAAAAAGGAGCTCTAAGAAACTTAAATAAACACCAACTTGAAGTATTTATTAAACAAAGTCTTGAAAAGACTAAAATAAATAAATAATGGACAACCTCAGGAGAAAGATTTGAGGGCATATTTATTTTCCCCTTTTGATTATTGAGACTTAAAGAATATGATATGGACGAATGTAAACGGTTTGTCCCAAACAAACGCACCTCATATTTAACAAACTCTCCGTAGCTTAAAAATAAACAATGTCCTCTCTTTGTCTCAAAATACTTATCATATTTTATTTATATATCTTTTTATAAGGTAATACTATATTTGATTATTTATTTTTATTCATATTTTAAGATATATTATCTCTGTCCACTTTTTATTGTAATGATTTTCTTTTTTAGAGTCAAATTAATAATTTTGACTAATATTTTACGATATATATTTTCATCATATTGCGAAAAATTGCATTTTATTTTTTATATAGTTTTTGAATAGTAAGTTTTTCTATTTAAAATATCGAATTAATGTAATTTAATTTAATTTTAAAAATTAGTCAAATTGATACTCGAAAAACGTAATATGACAAATAAAAGTTAACGAGTGGGAGTATTACTATTTATACGTAATAATTAAGATATTTGTAATAATAAAAAATAATTACTACTACGTAATAAAAGTAAAACAGTTTTTTTTTAATTAATTTTATTTTAAACTTTAAAGTGAAGATACATATTTATTTTTAATAAGGATGATAAATAGTTGGAGATTAATTAGTACTTAAATATATTTAGGTAAACTAGCATTTGTTATAGAGACTATTAGGATATACTACTCATTTTATCTTCCCCAAAAACCACTTTCTAGATCTATTAATCAATTCTGCCCTTGAATTTTCGCCACGTCTACAACTACAGTATTGCTGTTTTTATTACGGATAAAGGTACTTGCATATAAATAATTGGTTTGGGATTTGTGTGTCTGAATCGTCTAAAGTGATAGTAATTGAAGTAGAACTCTCGATAGAATCTTATAGAAATGATAGTAAATATGCTTGATATAAATATTTGGTGCGATTTTACCCTTTTTAGTTACATTCCACGTCTCTTTGGGTCCTAATTTTTAGTTCCCTTTTCCTTCATTAATAATTTGTTATTTAAAAGAAAATTAAAGGGGCCTTCAATAATTTTCTTTTGCTGTGAAAAACGACCTCATGAGAAATTACTTTGGAAAAGTCAAGTGCAGTTTCCCAAAAGGGAATGCAGAGTGCAAAAATCATTACTACAAAAGAACCCTATGCAATTTCAATTTTCAAATCATCAAATTCTCTGCACTTGCCAGTTACCAGCAACAAATAACTGCAGTAAAAAAATACTAATAAACCAACAATAAATAGAGTAATAAATAATTTTTCATTCTTAATCAAAATTTTTTAAATTCAAATCTTTCATTATCATTATTTTTAAATTTAATCGAGCTTTGATATATATATATATATATATATATCGAGAAAACAAAAAAAGCTACAGTGAAAAGAGCATGGAGCCCTCAAGCCCAGTATAGAAAACAGAAAAAGTGGAGCCCATAACCCGCCACCCAAACAAGTCCTAGGTGACCAAACTCCGACGCTTTCGTCTTTCACACAGTAGTCGACGACTTTCTTCCACCATTTTACCCTCTTCTAAGAAACTACATATGGAAGCAATGCTTAACTTCTACAGCTTCAAACTTGTCAACCCATTTTTTTTTCCTTTCTCAAAATCCCCTTTTATCTCCTCACCTTTTCTCCTTCTCTTTCTTTCTCCCTGTATATATATATACAAAGAATCAGTCTTTTTTGTTTTTCCTTATACAAACATGCCTAATTCTTGTAAAATTCGTAATTTTTTCCTTGCCCCAATTCTTTTCTTGGCGATTCTTGGATACCAGTTGCAGAGAACTGATGGGTTTGGGACATTCGGGTTTGATATTCATCACCGGTATTCGGATCCGGTAAAGGGTATTTTGGACCTTCATGGGTTGCCTGAAAAGGGGACTGTTGAATATTATTCAGCTTGGACTCAACGTGATCGGTTTGTTAAGGGACGCCGCCTTGCTGATACAACTAATCCCACAGTGCCCCTTGCTTTTTCTGGAGGAAATGAAACTTTGCGCCTCAGTTCTTTGGGATTGTAAGCTCCCTCTGTTTGTTGTTGTGTTTACTGTCTTTTGCTTTTATCTGTTATGCTGGATGTCACAGGTTGACTGTGGTTTATTTTGTTTTTGTCTGTGTAGTTGGAGGTGTACGAATAGTAATCCTATAGGTTACCTAGACTAAAGAATTTCCATGTCTGTGTTGGTAGGAGGCAACATGAATCATTGAATTAGTAGAGGAAGGTCCATGTCTCATTTTTAGTTTGAAGAAGAAAGATTTAGGCTTTTTTGGTGTATTTGTCAAACCAAACAGGACATATTACTCTATTTTGGCAATTTAACTGTATGAGAACACTGACTCTAAATGTTGAATTTACTTTTATTCTAGTTCCAGTCTAAAGCTCTGAATTCTGTTCTTATTTGGATTGTCCGCTCCTCTGCTGTCTTTTAGTTCTCTCTCAAGACAAGGGGTGGTTGTGATATTTTTGGCAGTAGCATGTCTGTAATTAATATGTGTTAACTGTAGAGTTGTGAAGTCTGTAATATATATATATAGTTGTGATGTAACTAATTTTTTCTTTGGCAATTTTCAGCTTGCATTATGCAAATGTCACTGTGGGCAGTCCTGGGCTATCATTTCTAGTGGCACTTGACACTGGCAGTGACTTATTTTGGCTACCATGTGATTGCAGCAACTGTGTGCGTGCCCTTCAGACACGCAGTGGAGGAGTATGTTAATTCATCCTAGTACTTTTTCTTTTTCAACTTTCAAATGTTTAAAGAGTTTTTCTTTTTAGTTGATCATCTCTTCTGTATATTTCCTTCTGCAATGAAGAATATTGATAATCACAAGGAGTAGTTGTGCAAACTTTTCTTCCTTTTGTAATTAAGAAACCTGCTGATAACTCAATGGCAGCACACAGTAGATTTCTCTTAGTCTGCCTTAAACAGTCATTATGATAGTAACAAATTATCTTCTAAGTTAGCAAGATATGTGGTGGTCGTAGAAGTTGAGGAAGTATTTTTCTGTCAAGGAAGATTCATAACTAACAGAAAATGTATGATTTTCAACAAAATCAATATTTGCAAAGTGAGTTTGATGCACGTAATATACTGAAATTGAAACGAAATTTATGATCCATATCGTTCGTAGCTTTTTAGTCATTGAAGAATTTGGAGATTCTTAATAGCCTAAGTACTTGACACTCCTGACCACTCCACCAGAGTTTGCCTTCAGTAACAAAATTTTATTCCTCTTTTGCCTTTCCCTTTTTACATTTCTGTATGCATTATTTCTTGGTTGACACTAATAATCATCCATCTTCCTTTGTTTGCTTTTGAAACAGCGAATAAATCTTAATATCTACAGCCCTAATACGTCTTCAACGAGTGAGATTGTTCCGTGCAATGGCACTTTGTGTGGACAAAATAGACGATGCTTAGCTTCACAGAACGCATGTGCTTATGGAGTTGCATATCTCTCCAATAACACCTCATCATCAGGGGTACTGGTGGAAGACATCTTGCACTTAGAAACAAATAATGCTCAACAAAAAAGCATTGAAGCTCCAATTGCTCTGGGGTGGGTATAGTTACTTTTTCCTTATAATTGGAAGAGATTAAGGTGACTAGTACATGCCTTGTTTGAGATATGCAATCACATTCTAGTTAGAGCAGACTTGGAATTTTTAACTACTCAAATGATAGTGTTTATAACTGGTTCCATATACCAAAATTGGTAAAGCAGTGTAATTTGGATCTTCTGATGCTTTTTTCATCCACCATAAATTTTACTCTATTTCTTTCATTCCAGGTGTGGGATAAGACAAACAGGTGCATTTTTAACTGGTGCAGCTCCTAATGGTCTATTTGGACTTGGTATTGAAAATATATCTGTCCCAAGCATGTTAGCAAGCAAAGGTCTTGCTGCAAATTCTTTCTCTTTGTGCTTTGGACCTGATGGTATTGGAAGAATAGTTTTTGGAGATAAAGGAAGTCCAGGCCAAGGAGAAACACCACTCAATCTTGATCAACCACAGTAAGCTGTCACTTCGACTTTCTGGTTTTAAACATTAAGGGAAGTGAGAATTCAATTGAATATGTATTGACTCGTTCTCTCTCTCTGGATGCAGCCCAACTTATAACATCAGCCTGACAGGAATAACAGTAGGAAGCAAGATCACTGATCTTGATTTCACAGCCATTTTCGACTCTGGCACTTCATTCACATACTTGAACAACCCAGTTTACAAAGTCATTACAGAAAACGTGAGTGAGAAACTAACTGTATGAGTTATCTGTGGACTGTGTTCGTTGTATTTTAAAACTGAATAATTTGCTTCTTTTGCAGTTCGATTCTGAAGCAAAACAGCCACGTATTCAACCTGATGGCACAATTCCTTTTGAGTACTGCTACGGGATAAGGTGAGCCAGCTTTTGATTTAACTTTTTACTTTCTTGATGTCCTTTGAACTTTCAGGACTAACATGCTCCATTTAAGCAGTGCAAATCAAACTACATTTGAAGTTCCAGACGTAAATTTGACAATGAAAGGTGGCAACCAATTTTATCTTTTCGATCCGATAATAATGCTCTCACTCCCGGTAAGATGGTTTCTGTTCCTTTTATGTTAGAGCATTCTCTTTTAAAATATTCTAATATTCAGTTGTTATCCTCAGGACGGTTCAGGTGCATACTGTTTAGCTGTTGTGAAAAGTGGGGATGTCAACATCATTGGACGTAAGTATCTGTCATCTATCGGTTGCTCCTGATGTTTTATTCCTTTCCATTGAAATCTGTAATGTAATTTACACTCCTACCAACTTATGATCTCACAGTTACCAAGTTTTAGAAGTCTCAGTTCCTATCGTCTATCAATCTCGACTCTTCACATTATCTTAAATTATAGATTTTGGAAACCTACTTGTAAAACTTGTTACATTCTCAAAAACCTGAGCTATTTGTCAATTTATTGTGATCCTCTTTGTGTATTAGGAATATATGACAGAGCAACTAATACATAGATCTTTCTGCAGAAAATTTCATGACTGGCTATCGCGTAATATTTGATCGGGAGAAGATGGTTTTGGGTTGGAAAGCCTCTGATTGTGAGTTGGCAATCCTGAATATGACATTTTTATTGTGCACACCTGTTCATGTTTTAACTAGAAACCTTTCTTGGCAGGTTATGATTCTGGAGAATCAAACGATAGATCAACAACTCTGCCCGTGAACAAGCGCAATTCTACTGAAGCGCCTTCGCCTGCCAGTGTGGTGCCAGAGGCCACCAAGGGAAATGCAAGTGCAAATGAACCTGCTACATCGTTCCCATCTGTTCCATCATCTAGACCTGCAGGAAACCATGCACCACATTTGAATTCCTTCTATTGCCAATTTATGATGGCTATCTTTTCCTTTATCAGCTATTATTTGATTATTATTTCTTCATGAGGCTTTTATTTGTCCTCTGTATAATATTGAGATCTGTTACAGCATAGAATTGGAGTGTCCCACAGCATTTTTGATATTGCAGTTTATACCTGATATATGTATTGTAAATATAACTCTGATTTCTTTCTGTCCTTTTTCCGTTGAAGATTCAATACATTTCGTTCATTAAAAATAGCTTGTAAAGGGTATTTTCTTGTTTCGGTTCTGTATGATCCTTGAAACTAAATTAGCAAGTGTATGACCTAATAGTCAATGAAACAATTAACAGCCATGGGAGACCGTTTAGACACCACCAAAGACGACTACAAAGCTCACTTATGCCCATCTGAGTAGGTAGACAAGCCAACGTATGTGCAAACTGACATCACCATTGCTGTATCAAGGGGAAAATAATGCATGAAATTGTACTTCTGTGGTATTTCTTTTCAAACAAACTTCAGCTCAATAATCAGAATAGAAGGAAGTCGCTGTATTTTGAATCTCAGACGAGTACAGAGGAATTACATTAAACTTACAGTCGACTACTGTAAAAAAAAATATTAAACATGGTACAACGTACATCTCTGCAAGTTAACACAGCAAAACAATGATGCAACCATAAATATTAGGCCATACAGTAAAAAATAAAGGAAGTAAAAACAATTAAAGTTGCTACGTATTGAGATTCACTAAGGCCACTATTCACCCCATACTGAACCATGTGAACCTTGTGTGTCTAATCCCATGAGAAGTCTTGGATCAAAATTTTTATAACCTCTTACTTTTCACTCTCTTATTTTACTCGCTTTTCATCCTTCTTCTTTGCCCTTGCTCGACTTGTTGCATTCTCCTTCTTTCCTCGCTCTCCATCAATATTCTTTGCCATTGCTTGACTTTTTTCTTTCTTTACTACCGCCTTACCTTGAGAGGACAATGATAATTGTTGTGATTTCATCTTAATAGATTTAACTAAAGAAGATAGCTCGTGCTTCTCCTTTCTTGAAGGCAAATCATCAGACTGCAATTTTTCATTTGTTGCTGACTCTAATTTTCTAGATGGCTGTAGTGGTGCAGCACTCACAATTTCTTCTTCGACCTTGTGCTGCTTTTGTGCCAACTGACGAGCATAAGCTGCACTCCTGCAAAAACCAAAATAGATACCTGTAAACAAATGAAAAGAGCAAGCAGGCTTTGTTTTTGAATTGGGAAAATGCCAGACCAGTTTTGTTTACAAGCACAAACAAGAAATTGGTGTAAACAAGATACCGTTTGAACTGAGGATCTGTGGGGTCCAATGCAAAGAGGTGTGATTTAAAGAGAGATGAAAACCGTGGATCTTCATAATCTATAGTTGGCAACTTGTCCTCTACTGGAGTTCCTTTACCCTTCTTCCCCTTTGCCTTTTTAGGTTTCATGTTGTAACCCTTCAAGTTAGGGTCTCCTCCTTTGTCATCTGCAAGTAACAGCTCAAGCTCTGCTCTACTTGCTTCAGCTTCTTGAGATGCTTCAAGGCTCTGCTTCCCTTTCCTGGTGCTCTTACGTTGGGAATCCTTATCCCCTTTTGCAGAAGGCTCTTCTATGAAGAAGTCCTCAGGTTCATCTATAGGTTCTTGATCACTATCGCTGCTCTCATCTTCTGATGAATCCTTGGTGTTACCTTTCCTGGACTTCTTTTTCTCCCTTTTCTTTCTGAGATAAGCTTCCCACACAGTTTCCGACTGTTTGTCCTTCTTTTCTAGGATACGTTTGCTTAGATCTTCCAATCCAGTGTTAAATGTGACCTCCATGTCCTGATCATCGTCCTCGTTATTTCCATCTGAACCCTCCCCAGACTGGAGTAACGCACGGTAGGTATCTTGTTTTTTCTTCCTTTTGGCAGATTTATCTTCTGTGTCATCATCACCTTCCTCACTATCATCACTTCCACTCTCATCAGAAGCCAAAAACTCTTTTAACTCCATATCTGCAAGCTGCCAGCAAAGAAACAATATCAATATTTGCAGAGTAATAGAAAACAGTATTGAGGGAAAGGCATAAAATCTTCAAACCCCAAAAACGAATATCCCTTAATAAGGGACCCTTATATTGGAAAGTGCAGCACAACCCTACCAGCAGCCATAATAGATAGCACAATACTAACACATAGATAACCACACACAACACCTTAAGTATGAGCAAGCATGTGCACACTATATCACTATCCCACTGTATAGGCTCACTGACAACACACCCAAGTAAAAAACAAAGAATAGAAAAAGATGTCAGATGTGCCTGACAATCTTCTCACACTTGCTAATATCAGCAAGAGAAACAGTTTGTCAAAGTTCAAAATTTTCCCGAAGATACTAAACTAAAAGACACATATACACACACTCTACATCAAACAAGAGTAAACCTGTTCATCATTGAACTGTCTCTTCAAGGTCCTGATGCGTTGTGGCTCATCCTCATCCCATGTAAGTTCAATATTGCTGTGCTGCAAAGCTCGAGTGTGAAAATCTAGACCTTCATAATCTGCAGGGGCCTAAGTACCAGAAGAATATAACAATCAAACACAAATGCAATTAGATTTTATGTTTTCAGCCAACAATAACCGTTAAAACTAAAGGCTCCTATAATGAGAAAGCGAAGCCATAAATTACCTCTGTTGCAATGTCACGTGGTTGATGCTTGAATTCCATGGAATCTGGAATAAACCTCAAATCTAATTTGTTTGATGTTCTTTCAAACTCAACCCCGTCGCAAGTTTTGTAAAGATAATCAGCTGTAGCACTTGAATCGCATTCCACCACAGCATAATAATATCTGCGAAGTACAAAAGAAAGTATCTTTGAAAAGAGACCTATACATAATGAAAGACGGGGAATTAATAAACACATAATGGAGGAGCATAAGGGTAAAAAAAGAAGAGGAACCAAATAAAATTTCATAAAGGTTTATCAACAAGTTATCATTTTTAGTCGGCAAAAAATGCAAAAATCACTTAAAGATACATTACACAAAAAAACACAGAACCAAATCATCACCTGAGCCGACTCATTTCATAGGCGCGTAATTTCTCATTGTCCATCTCATCATCATCATCTTCTTCTTCTTCTTCATCATCATCACTGTCTTCATCTTTTGCCTTTTCCTCATCAAATAGGCCAACCGGACCATGGACAGCCTCCTTTTCCATACGCTTGAGACCAAAGTCAGATGGATAGACAGCAACAGATGTTATTTGACCCCCTCTTGGGAGAAAGGAGCTCAATAGCATATACAAGTCAACTGCCTACATAGCATAACAGCTTACTGAGAAAATAATTAAATAGTTCTATAGAAGTTAAATACATCAAGGCATAGTTTGGTTAATGGCTAGTTATGGAATATAATACAGGGTTTTAATAATAGTGTCAGAATTGTTAGGAAGTAAAGAATAACGTAAGGTGCAGTGAAAAATAAATTATACGGGGATTCCATACTCCTAGGGATTTTTTTTGTCTTTTGTTCTGATTCATGCATACTACTAAATAGTTTATTATTTCACATTATGCAGCGTAAACAATATATAGATTTTCACATAAGTTATGCTTTAAAGTAGTGCAGAGCTTAAATGTCATTAAAAAAGTAGTGCAGAGCTTAACACTGAAAAGTGAAAACTAAACAATATTAGCTATGCAGAGATATCTACCAGCAACATTCTATAGATCACTTCAGTAGTTAAGAAATCTATATTACAAACCAAGTGACCCCTTGTAAGTTTGAATTGAGGTGCAATCCACATTATGACCACGGTAGGGTATGATGAATGATAGACAACGCCCAACACTATCATATATTATAGACAAATGCATGAACCCATACATGGCCTCCCGTATACACTGACTACCATTTCTATTGTTTTGTAAATCATCCAGAAAATAAAAACATTTTTGCCTGCAACTCAACTTCAAAGCTAACTAGCTAAGGAATACTTTGCCACAATACACCATTTCATAACTTTTTTTTATAGGCAGAACCTTTCCACAACTATTTCTATTTCAAAATTGAATGCTCGGCACAATCTCTTAACAATTTACTCCAGCATCCAGAAATGCTCAAACTGTTATTCCAAAGTTATATGAAACATTTAGACAAGGCCAGTAATGGTCAAACAAAACTGAATATTCTCATTCCAACCAATTCAACCGCCTGCAGGTCCAAATTTATCTTGATAGGGTTGGTTTAAGCAATTATAAATTATAATATTGTTAATGAAAACCAATTATAATTTTAATATATCAAAGAACAAAAGTTCCAAAATTTGACACCTTTCTAGGGATCATTCAATCATCCATATTGGGAAAGAAAAAAAACGAACCTTTACTCTACCCCAATCCATGTTAACAACAGCAAGCCTCTTAGTTTCCTTGTCAATCTCAGGCACATCCTCTTTCTGATTCAGACCAAAACAAAAAAATTGCAAAATAATTAAAAGCCATAAATTCAAACATCATACCCAACAAAAATGCTGTCTTTTTCATTGTATACCTGCACGAAAGTGTCTTCCTCCTCTGAAGAAACTTCGTCCATTTCATCATCAGAATCAGAATCGGAATCAGAACCAGACGTACTTGCCAATGAATTATCACTTCCCACCTCTTCATCTTCATCTTCTTCGGACTCTGATGATACGGCGCCAACTTTCTTCAATTTATGGTCTTCAATTTCTTCCTCACTCGTCCCACTGTCACTCTTGGTCTTTTCTTCTTCTTCTTCTTCACTGTCATCATCGCTTTCAGATTCTAACACCTTTAATTTCTCCTTCTGCCTCTTCTGTTTCTCACCCTGTTCTTCTTCTTCTTCCTCAATATGGTAATAATGGTTAAGAGGGTTTTTAGCAGAAGATTTACGGGGTTTGCCTCTAATATCAGTCGGTGCTTTTGATGATGCAAAGTTTTTATCAGTGAACATACGATTAAATCGAGAATCAATGGTAACTTTAGACTTTTTCTGCGGTGGTTCGCGGAATCTAGGATCCGAGTGTAACGCCGCAAATCGAGAATCATTGATGACACTCTTTTCAGTTCTATTTCCTCCGCCGCTTTCATCTCCGGCTGCGGAGGAGGCATCGGCCGGCCTTTTCCCCTTTCTGTTCTTATTACCCTTGTTTTTTGACTCCATGAATACGTTCTTCTTCTCTCTAAAACCCTAAAACCCTGAAATTTATTACAGAATACAGACCGTATAAACATGGAAGAAGAAGACGACGACTTTACAGCTCCATGAACATTCAGAAGCCCAATAAGTTCAGCCCAATTACATTAGTTGATGAGCCCAGCCCAAATAATTAACTGGATCAAAATCGGATGACTTACATAAATAACCTTGGAAGTTGATGGTTGAACTTTTGGCCCAATTTATTTAATATATAGATATGGATATAGATATAGATATATATATTGTATGTAATGTATTATTACTTTAATGTTTGTTTTGATGGTTACTTAATTTTGTTTGAATGACTGTTACGTATTGTTCCATAATGTATCATGTATCGTATTGTATCAAATAGCATCTTGCTTATTGGATGTTTAATAAAGCCTATATGATTGATTTGTGCTATTGTTTTACCTTTTATTAAATAATTATGATTAATGATTTTTAAAAATATTAATTAAGATAAATATGATATATTATTAATTTATGTGATATGAATTTGACGTATCATTTATTTTAAGGGCGAGTGAACTACATACAAGTTAGGAGGGGTTTAAAAATCTTATTTTGATTGAGTCTAAGGGTTTAATTAATAAAAGTTTAAGTAGAGGAGTTTATAATACAAGTACAATGATCGCCTTTATCTAAAGTTGACATATTCATTATAAAATTGATCATATATATTTCTATTGTTAAACAAATAATCCACATATATTATTTTCTATAACAACAATAAAAAGGAATAGTTTTAAATTTATCTATTAAGCTTAAAATGTTTATATTTCACTAGACTAGATTTTAGAAAATTTATGTATTGTATTAAGAGTCCATGTATATAATGGTAGCGGTTCACGTATGGGACTCGAGGTCCATAGATATATCTACGATGTACCGTTTATGTACACGTTGATATACACTTTATTATAAAAGTGATTTATATATATTTCTATCATTGTGCAAATGACTCAAGTTTTATTTATCAAACTCTAAATCGCAAAAATTAAAGGGTATATGAGGGGTTTTCCTATTATCTTTTCAACCCTATATTGTTATCCTTGTTCTACCAAAACAAAAACTTTATGAATTCTTTTAAATATTTTGGTAAAAAATTAGTCGATTACAGCTAAAACAATTAGCCTTTAATTTAAAGGAATCTTATTCATCAACCCCTTCAATTAGTTTTTTCAGTTCTCGTTTAGATGGTTGTTAAGCGTTATATTGTATTCTATTGTTAGTTTAAATATAGTGTTTGTTTTGATGGTCACTTACACGTTGATGAGAATTAGGATGATTAACATTGCTACATACTATTTTATAATTTATCATATTGTATTGTATTGTATCGTAAAACAAAAAAAATTCAATCGGTAAAAGCCAGCCTGCATTGCATTCCTAACTACCAATCACATCAATAGTGCAATATTTCAGGCTCGTCAAATTATTATAACTAACCAAAATTAGCCTTAGATAACAAACAAGCCATAATAACATGAAAAACGGTTTTGATGTTTCAATCTCAACTACTTTACCAGTAATGTCTTTTAATTAAAGGGGAATTAGTTTTTCCTTTCTTTTAAACAGAGTAAGTCTTATATATTTCCGAAGAAATTATAAAATAACCAGAGTTTTTAATGTATATGAATGTTTGAGTCGAGGACTATTGAAAATATTTTTTCTTGTGAATTACATTGAACATATTGTTATTAAACATGAAAGTTACAAGGATCGAGGCACTGTCTTTAAAGATGAAAAAGGAAAGAAAGGACATGAATGTTTTAGTAATGCTTCAAAAACACTCGATTATGAAAAGATTATGCATGTTACCAAATTCACTGTTAGAGCTAATATTTTCAATTTCAGATTCCAATAACCATTTTACAAATATGTCCTTCTCTTTCAAGAACATCCCTATAAATAGCCTTACTAATTTTTATTTTTCATCATCACAAATCATTTAGTTGTTAATTACCACCACTTAAGCTAGAAACTATGTCATCCTCTTCTGCATTAATCTTGTTTATTTCATTGCTAATTTTCTCACAAGGGAATGCACTTAGTTCAAATTACTATGAGAACACATGCCCTCAAGTTGAAGATATTGTTACACAAGTTGTTACTGAAGCAACAAAAAAGGACAATACTGTCCCTGCTGCTCTTCTAAGAATGCACTTCCATGACTGTTTCATAAGGGTACATTTTTGCATATTTTTAATCTAATTAGTACTATACTTCATATAATTCGTTCTGATTTTTTTATTTGACATAGGGTTGTGATGCTTCGGTTTTACTGAACTCAAAGAAGAACACTGCAGAAAAAGATGGTCCTCCTAATGTTTCTTTGCATGCATTGTTTGTTATTGATAATGCAAAGAAAGCCATTGAAGCGCGTTGCCCTGGCATAGTCTCCTGTGCTGATATCATAGCCTTTGCTGCTAGAGATTCAGTTGTCGTTGTAAGCAAACACTTCTTATGTCTGAACTGTCTGACCATCTCATCTAAAAAGAATATTCTTCCTGCATTTCCAATTATTAACTTAACGTCTATGGGCAGTCTGGTGGACCTTCATGGGACGTGCCTAAAGGAAGAAAAGATGGAAGAACATCGAAAGCTAGTGAAACTATACAATTGCCAGCTCCAACATTTAACATAAATCAACTCCAACAAAGCTTCTCTCAAAGAGGATTATCTCTTGAAGACCTTGTCGCTCTCTCAGGTTATCTAAACAAACTTATATACACTTATGTCATCTTACTTTTGGGGTTACTAATTCCACTTATTGAACAAATGATGTGTCTTAATCTGCAGGTGGACACACCTTAGGATTCTCTCATTGTTCATCATTCAATAACAGGATACACAATTTCAATACCACACATGATGTTGACCCAACATTGCATCCAACTCTAGCAGCAACGTTAAAGAACATTTGTCCACTGAAAAACAGGGCTAAAAATGCTGGAAGTCCCATGGATCCTTCCTCAACGACGTTTGATAATACATATTACAAGTTAATTCTGCAGAACAAGAGTCTATTCTCTTCAGACCAAGCTTTGCTCAGTAATCCCAAGACTAAAAGTCTGGTTACTAATTTTGCTAGCTCAAAAGACGCCTTCTTTAAGGCTTTTGCTAATTCCATGATCAAAATGAGCAGCATAAATGGAGGTCAAGAGGTCAGAAGGGATTGTACGGTGGCTAATTAATTATTAATCCCCTTCCAAATCAATGATAATATATCCAGAAAAATGGAAGCACTGTGGAGATTTGTATTTTTATATTTTTTCAGATTTCATTTAGCAACTTATTAAGAACACCTCTTTTTAAGTGTTACTATAGGATTTTGAGGAGCAGAACTTTTGTCAATGTCATTATCAATATTGTATCATTTTGTATTTTGTAACTTACTATAAATAAATCAGTCATTATCAATGTATTAGTATTTGATAAAGGCTTGCGCTTTTTTAACCCTAACCAATCCATGTGACCTGCTTGATGAACGTCAGAAATAAAGACATCAAAAATTGGTTCATGGGCATTGCAATAATTCTTTTATTCTACTATTGATGCTACAAATTTATTTACACTCAATATTTATACCAAATCAATAAAAACATAAATATTTTTAAAGTGCACCTTTATCACTTACCAAACGGAATTTGTGACTAGGTTATTACTCCTCTAAGTGGCCCAAATGTCTACTGTCTACTAGTAGTTGTAGTAATTTGGAAAAAGTTAGATAGCAATGATCCAATTCAGGAAAATCAAATAGAGGTCCATATAAAGGGTCAAACTAAGGGCCACACTAGATTTTCTTTAATTTAAAGCTAGATGTTTTTAGATCTCACTATTGTATATCCACTGATATACAAAATAATCAAACATTTCAAACACCAATTTTAGTGTAAATGTAACATCACAATTCACATGTATGAATTACTTGCTTCAATTGTGTTACGTTCTTAGCTAAATTCATATAAATTTCAAGAGGTTATACATCTTATGAGACAACCATTCGATATGAGATTTTAAGATTTATCGTTTCTTCTTTAACAATTTCACACTTTTAACCAGTAAAAAAATCAATAAGTGCACTCACGCATAAAGAGTAGAAGAAATACATACATCCTAATGTAAAGCAACTAAATCTTGCTTTCCAAAACATGTTTATAACTTAATCATTGAGAATCCAAGGTAATTGTTTAGACAAATTGAATTCTCATAAACTATACATTTTTTTTTACTAGAAAGATTTCCATCGTCAGATGGATCGAGTGTATAGTAATTAGATCTTTAACATGCATATAAATAAAAAAAGAAGTAAAAAGATTATTCTCTCTATCAACTTTTTGACATTTTGGTTTTACATAGAAGGCTCTAGCTAGCGGGACACTGGTGGTGGAGTAATAATCAAGTAGATAAGCAGCAAGATCAAATCATAATTATGTGTTATCATTGCAAACAAACAAATAGATACTATGCTTTATATTAATAGATATAAAGCCATGTGTGAAGTGATATTTTACTTGGCTACTTACTATCTTACACTACTAGGTACCACCTTTTTTCAAATTGAAATGACTAATGCTGAGAACCAGACAATTTAGCTTAATTACATGCATAATGACTTTTCCCCCATAAATTTCAAATGTTAACCACCATAGTTAATTATTAGGCATAAAGCAGAATTTCTGCTGGACAGACAAAAAGTAATGAGAAAAATAGCAATTAGAGATGCTTAGAAAACACTCTACTATCTATGACAAACATGCATGCCACCAAATTTACTATTCAAGTTAATCATTTCAAGTCTACAAATCAAAGAATAATCACAAAGTTTTGGCCCTCTACCTATAAGTAAGCATTTGTAGTTGTCAAATAACACAAGTCATAAAATAGTTGTCCAATGGCATACTTTGTTCCATTATTGAGCACATTTATTTTTTTCTCCATCTACTATTCTCAAAGCAATGCACTTAGTTCAAATTACTATGCAAAAACATGCCCTCAAGCTGAAGACATAGTAATGAAGGTTGTTAAGGAGGAAGCACAGAAAGACAGAAGAGTGCCCGCTACACTTCTAAGGATGCATTTCCATGATTGTTTCCTACGGGTAAATAAGCATATTCCCTTGTTATTTCTAAACATGTTAGTTTTTACAGTACTTACTTCCTCTGTTGTACCTTGCTTGAAGGGTTGTGATGCTTCAATTTTGTTGAGCTCCAAGGGGAAAAGCACCGCGGAAAAGGATGCGCCTCCTAATGGTTCTTTGCACGGATTCTATGTTATTGATGGTGCTAAGAGAGCAGTTGAAGCTATATGTCCTGGTGTAGTCTCTTGTGCTGATATTTTAGCGTTTGCTGCAAGAGATGCAGTTGTGTTAGTAAGTGCATATCCCCTGCTAAGAAACACTGTACTACAAGTGTAGATGTATGGTATAAATGTTACTAACAAAGTTCAAATTTCATTGAAGAGTTTAGTACTTAAAGTAGAGACTATTAAAATCAGGACTAACAATACTGTAACAGCCCATCCCACACTGTTCTCGCGTGTTTGGATGATGCGGATTTGCCTAGAGTGTAACAAATACTATATTCTACAAGCTTACGGCCAGTTGTTTTTTCAGTCAGGCGGACCTTACTGGAACGTGCCTAAAGGAAGAAAAGACGGACGAATATCAAGAGCTAGTGAAACAACACTGCTTCCAAAGCCTACATTCAACATTTCTCAACTCCAACAAAGCTTCCATCAAAGAGGTCTCTCGCTAGACGACTTGGTGGCTCTCTTAGGTCAGCATAACAAATGCTCCAAACTTAATTTCTTAAATGATCACTCAACTTACATTTGATACGACTATACATTCTCTCTGGCTTGCAGGTGCACACACCCTAGGATTTACTCATTGCTCATCATTTATGAACCGTATATACAACTTTAACGCCACACATGACATTGATCCTACACTACGTCCATCGTTTGCTGCAAGCTTGAAGGGCATATGTCCACTGAAAAACAGGGCAAAAAACGCAGGAATGAGCAATGATCCTTCACCAACAACATTTGATAATACTCATTACAGGCTAATTCTCCAAAAGAAAAGTTTGTTATTTTCGGATCATTCATTGCTGACTATACCAAAAACGAAGAGCTTAGTTTATAAGTTTGCTACCTCAAAAGCAGCTTTTCATAAGGCATTTTCTAATTCTATGATTAAGATGAGTAGCCTTACAGGAGGTCAAGAAGTTAGAAAAGATTGCAGGGTTGTAAACTAATTAATTATTATTTCTAATTTGTGTAATTTAAATTAGATGAAATGGAAGAGTTGATCAGTTGTTTCAAATGTTATAATTGGGAAGAAAAAAAAAGGGAATAGACCAAGAAAGTTGTTACCACAAGTAGCCGGCACAAAGAACACAGCATCAAAGATTAGTTCCTTTGCATTTTAACTTTACACGCCTTTTAAAAATAATAAGTAATTAATATAAATATTTTATCATAATTCTCATACTAATCATTATTTGATGTATAATTTCAAATTTTAAAAAATAATTTAGAATAATTACTAATCGATGGAGTAATACTTTTATGTAAAGAGAAATTCAATGAATATCAAACACCCCACAGGCCACAAGTCCCTCTATGTCAATTTCCCAAGGTAGTGAGTGACTAATATTTGATCAATTACTAAATAATAGCACTCCTAAAATTGAAATTATATTAATTTGCGCTATACTATTGATCCGGCGTATACCTAAAACTTAAAAGAAAATAATTAAAATATTTTTACTAATTTAATCTATTAATGATATTTTAGAATTTTAAATTTTATTATTATTATTATTATTATTATTTTATATTGATATTTAATACTAAAAATTGATTGAAAATGGTAATCATTCTTCTTTTTTTAAATAAAAAATCTATTTTCTTATTAATTTGATTAAGTAAAATGAAACCGATATAATACCAAGAAAAGTAGAAAACTTAAAGAACAGACTCCTTTAGATAATAATATAATTTAGAGAAATATAACAACAAAAATGACATCTATTTGTAAACTTTTGTTATCTAGAATTTAGTTTTAAAATTATTTTTCCAATAAATTTTGTAATAGGGCCCGACTCGAAATCATGATATATAGTCCTTATCATCCTGCATATTCTGGAAGCCACTTTCATAAAATCTTGTCGATTACCCAGAAATCTTATTCATCCATGGCATTTGCTCACTGCTTCCTTACTGTCCCGGCTGATACTACAAACTTCCACACCGCTACTTCCAATCTTACCCGCCCCTTTTCATCTTCAGTGAGTTCTTCATATTCTTCCTCAAACCTCAACACTTGCAGGCTCTCTAATTTCCCCAAGAATTTGAGAATCGGACTCAAAGGTAATGCCTTTTTTCTCTCTACGACTGAATAAATTGGGTATTTCAGTAGATTGCTAATTTGTTTTTTTGCCTCTAAGTTTATCGTAGATAACGTTTACTTATTCAATTTAGTGATGGTAGTTATTGAGTTGAAAGAATTGAAATCTGGTGGTTGTTAATTTGAAAACCTTGAAATTCACGCAACTGTTTCCTTTACCCAACTTCATTGTGCGTCTATGCTATTACCGGTTAACGTCACTGTAAAGTTCACCATCCTACTATGGTTTTGTAGGCCGTTAGGTATAAATTGTCTCTTATTTACTGTTTTTTTTTTTTTAAAAAGAAAGGGGGTTGGGAAAATGGGAAGGGGATTACAAGGTGGGAAATTGTACCCTCGCCAACTAGGTGAAAGTTGAAGTAGCTAACTAAGTTACTAGGATCCCCCAGCTCTTTTGATCAATTATCTGCTTTTCTAGTTTAAACAATGTATAGGTTTTATACTATCCAATGAACCAAATGACTCTTTTTAAAAAGTGTGAAGCTATAGAGATATATGGAATTTTTAGATTTGTAAAGATTTGTTGCTGCTTTGTAGAATTTCTTGGGAGAGAATGTGTCTTATCTGAAGTGTTTGATTGAACATATTAGCTATATAGAGAACAATAGTAGTAATCTTCAGTTGTTACTTGATGTCTACTTTTTTTGAGGATTATGAAAGAGTCGCTAATCCAATCATACGACTAGCATTTTTTTTGTCTTTCAAAAAGTGGACCTTGGGAACTTATTATTGCTAATTTCTCCAGCATCTGTTAAGGCTCAAGCATCTGAAGCCAGCGCAGCCGCAGATGCTTTCACCAACTTCAAGCATGTACTGTTACCAATTACAGACCGGAATCCTTATCTCTCTGAGGGTTCAAGACAGGTCTACTTCTTTTCTACATTTTCCTTCTTAGTATCGGTGCTTAAACAAATCAGCCCTTGCCTCCTTTAACTTAATCCTATGGGAATTATGGATTTCCAACTATTTAAGCCTCTTAGTTTGCATTTTTTTTTTACAAAAAAAAAAAAAAAGAATGAATTTCATTTTCCCAGTGTCATATTTGAATTTTGAAGTAGATGGTATGACACCTTTGATGGAAAATTGTGAGATCCTCTATAAATGTTTTGTGTGGTGAACTTCATTCACCAGAGCAATTATGTGACCGGTTTTGATTCCTCACTAGCTGTTGTTAGCTGTAGCCAAAGACAGAATTACATCTCACCTCTGGATGACTATTTGTGGGGAGAGAGGGAGGACTTTAAAGGTGGAGGTTCGGGTGACTCTTAGTGGGAAAGCAGCAGGTGGGGAGGGGGAGGGGGGGGGGCAAGATTTACAGTTCTTTTGAAACTTTATAGTGGTCATGGTGGGTTAAGCAGACAGAGGGAGAAGCTATTGACAAAAAAATAATGTTAGAAACTTAGAAGGATATTAACTTAACCGGACAGAAAACTGTAGAAAAGGCAAGGTGTAGCGGGTTGCAAGTGAAGAACAAATTTAAATGGGGCGTGCTGATGGCACTATACTGTGATAGAGATAGCTCCCAGTGGCAAACCCACTGCCCTCATTGCCATTCTTATATGGAGTTAACTACCAATTTAGCAGTTTGAACTGTTTGCATGGTATAACCACCTAATCTAAATAGGTGTAAACTGTAAAGGTTTCAATAAAATGCTGTGCCCGTTTTGTTCCTCAACACTCTGGTTCTGAGAAAAGACATGTATTGGCTAATCTTGGAACAAATTAAGCGGACTGTATCAGTACCTTTTGTCAAACTGCATTATTTTTTTTGTCGTCTTTCTTCCCTTTTTCTTATTTGAACATTTTCTCATCACAACCTTTCTCTAAAAATGCTTATCATAACCTTTTTAAAGACTCGACTTAAGATCATCATAGATAATTGGGTTTCCTCTTCTTCGTGTTCTATTGATTAGAACTTAGAAGCATCCAGCTGTGCGTCGCCAGTTTAGAATTCGAACAAAAAATGGCCATAGTTACTCAATTCACCTAGCTCAGTTGATTTCTAAGTGACATGTATACTTTTTATGAACCTTATAAAAGTAACTTATTCTTGGTACATTATCAGGCTGCAGCAACTGCCGCTGCTATGGCAAAGAAGTATGGAGCTGATATAACAGTTGTTGGTATGTCACCAATGTTGTGTGATATTGGTTCTTTCAAAAGCTAAACTACAGAGTTGACTTTCTTGGTACAGAAACTTTTAGTGGTAGATTTCAAGGAATCTAGGTCTTTCTGGTCTTTGCAGTTATTGATGAAAAGGAGAAAGAAGCATACCCAGAGCACGAGACCCAACTAGCAAGCATCCGATGGCATTTAGCTGAAGGTGTATTTACTGTTTTTCCCTGCATTTATTAAGTATGAATCAGTTGATGGATTGTGATTTAAAAGTGCAACCTGGACGGGTGCACTAGACTTGCAAAACAACTGGCTTTTTGCATGCAAGCCTGTAGCACAGAGTAATTTTGGGGAACTTTCAGTATTTGGCTAGCATTATGAGACAGATTCTTCAATCTTATTATAACATGGTTATCTCATTTTTCTGCTGCGGAATTTTTGTTATGTGAGTCTGCAGCTATTTGATCATGCAGCACAGCATCCTGGTACATGGAGATAGGAAAGTTGAAACATGTTCTGTTTGCTTGTATGTTGTATATGCTTTGGCCTACTTCTCATAATACTTACTACTTTGAACTCGTTCCTCACTCTTACTTTTACATTTGTTTGGTATATTTGCTGATTGGAATATGCAAACCTTTGTACAGGTGGATATCAAGAATTCAAGCTGTTAGAGCGGCTAGGTGAAGGAAGCAAGCCAACAGCCATTATTGGTGAAATTGCTGATGATATGAACTTGGATATGGTAGTTATGAGCATGGAAGCTATCCATTCCAAGCATGTAGATGCAAACCTTCTCGCTGAGTTCATCCCTTGCCCTGTATTGCTTTTGCCCCTATAAAGAAGAAATGTATCTGAAAGCCAGTGGTGCTCGATTTAGGATCATGGATATTAGCATTACCTCACTTGAAGTTTATTACTATCTTCATCAATCAGGTCTCCAACCTTTTGATATACTGTTCTCTACTTCATTGACCATGAACACAAGTTTTACATTTGTTGTAAGCGGTTATAGAACAGAACAAACAAACTGGTTCATTGCATCTTAATCATGTGGAGAGATATGAATGTTGTTTACTCTTGAAGTATAAAACACTTGTTCAGCTTGAAAGTAGAATAGATTTGTTGCCTTTATACTGAATTACCGACTGATATTATCTTTGAATTTGTAACTTGACTTATTTCTTAATACTTATCGTATGACTCATATTTAATCAAATGAATTACTAAGAATTAGAAATGAAGAATAATGTAAAGACATTGATATGTCCCAACTGTGCTGGATATTTTACAAGCCACATAAAGTGAAAACAAAAGGAATTGAAGGCACAGCAACACTACTACTTTAGTGCTACTACTATGCTGAGTAGATAGCGTTATTATTAGTAATTAGTAATGAGAGTGGTTTAGTTGCTGGAATTGCTGTAGAAGGAGTTAAAAAGCCTTGGCAGCGTGGCCTCGCAGGATTTGCTGGTGATAGATAACAGCAGCCAATGCTCCCAGAAAGGGTCCAACCCAGAAGATCCACTATACAAAAACAGATTAGGAAATGTATATATGAGATTGATTAGCTTTAATTATAAGACTAGCTAGCTATAGACAGCTTGATGTAAAACTATCGTGCTTACATGGTCATTCCAAGCTGTGGTATCGTTGTAAATGACAGCAGCTCCGAAACTCCTAGCAGGATTGATGCCAGTGCCAGTGATGGGAATGGTGGCCAAGTGCACCATAAACACCGAGAATCCAATTGGCAATGGTGCTAGTACCTGTGGGTGCACAAACGATGAACATCTTTTTCTTTTTACTGTAACTTCACAAGTCTCCCGATCCATATCAATATCTCAACACTCTCTTCCTTTTTTCAATTATATCTTTTTAGTGTTACATCCAGAGTTTTCAACAATTCTGTATATTGTAGGGCTGGTATGTGTAAATATGTCTTTTTTATATTGTGGTGTCTAGACCAATTTCTGCGTTTCGTGCCTTCCATCATTCCGTTATTAGGTAACTCTACCCGTCAACACTTTGTTTATTTTGTTTCTGTTAGCGCTAGGATTTATGCCTTGTTCTCTAAAATATACACACTTGATATTTTCTTGCTGTGTATACGACTTAAAGCATTTTATAATTGCGTAAAAGAATCAAACAACTTAATTTCTCAAATAAGTTAGTAAATATATAAAAATTAGATTTAAGTTACTCCCTCTGTCCACTATTATTTGTCATGATTTCTATTTTTAGAGTCAAATTATAAGAACTTTGACTGCATTTTAAGATGTATCTTTTAATTATATTAATATGCAAAAAAAAAAAAGCAATATTAGTATTTTTTATATAGTTTTTGAATATCTAATTATTTTTTTTAAAATATCTAATTAATGTAATCTAATTTAACTATTAGTCGAACTGACTTTCGAAAAGCGCAAACACTAAGTAAAATGAGAAGTGTATATATGTTTCGAAATTCAGTAGTGTATAATTATTTTTGGAAACGAAGTAAAAGTGTGTCATATGATATGAGTAGTATAATTATGGATGAGACTTACTGGGACGTGTGAATCACGTGCTTTCCTTTTGGCGTCGGTGGCAGAAAATACGGTATACATGAGAAGGAAAGTGCCAATAATCTCAGCACCTAATGCTGCGCCCGTTGAGTAGCCAACTGCGACGGTATTAGCACCGCCACCATGCGTCTTATACTCATCCTTCATTACACCTTTCACTAAACCAACGCCGCAAATAGCTCCTAAGCATTGCGCCACCATATACGCCACCGCTCTTAGTAATGACACCTTCCTTGCCACTAATAACCCAAACGTCACTGCAGGGTTTATATGCCCACCTATACGTACATTTTTCATTCATAAATATATAGTTGTTTATATGAAGTGTTTAAAGTTCAAATTCTTGCTTTTACGAAAAGCACAAAATGAGTAGTACGTACTACGTACCAGAAATCCCAGCAGTGGAATAGACAAGAACAAATATCATACCACCAAAAGCCCATGCAATACCAACAAGTCCAACGCCATCGCAGGGACGACCAAGTTGCTTCTTGTGGCCAATAACAGTAGCCACGCTAACGTAGAGGAACAGAAGCGTCGCAACAAATTCAGCAATCAATGCTCTGTAAAAAGACCAGTTGTACAGCTCCGCTGTTTCAAACAGCGGAGCTGAAGGTGGATCAACGTAGTCTTTCACCATATCTTATTAATTAGTTACTACTAGTATTATTGCTTATGCGTGGTATGAAGGAGAGTGATGTTATACGTTGGGTATTTATAAAATTAAAAAAGATGCAAGAGAGGTTGTGTACTGGTTACAACTTACAAGTTAAAGGTGTGAATAAATTGATGCAAACAAATTTTTAAAAAGGCAACAACAACACATGCATACATATTTGGACTCTTACGTAACCTTCCAAAGTTCCAGTCTGACGTTAACTTGTTACCAAAATAATAACTGCATGAATAGTAGTAATATGGTACCAAATCCTATATGTTGGGAGGGAGGGATGGTAAAACACACTACCTCGAAGAATTTTTGCAATCCTTAATTATTCTCTCCGTCCCATTTTATATGTCATTCCTTTTCATAAATAGTTGGACCACAATATTTGTCATTTTATAAAATTTATACATAAATTATCGTATTTTGCCTATTATATCCTTGATAGAATAGTTAATTAATCTTGAAAATGTATTCATCATTTATTATACTAAAGTTGACTTAAGAAAACATTAAATAAGGGCAGAAGGATAAAATTACATCATTTTTTAATGCAAATGCAAAGTAAAAATGAGAGGGAGGGAAAAGCGGCGTAACCACAGTGTCAAATTGGACACCCTTCGTTGAAAAAAAAATAGCAGATATACAAGTAAAATGATATACGAAATAATTAAATAACCTATTTTAGACACCCTTAACATAACAAGTTGTTATTTTTGGACACCCTTTAAGAATTTCTGGCTCCGCAACTTGGAGGAAGTACTAAATTAAACATTCAATTTGTGTCGAGAGATGTCATCAAGACTTATATTTATATTTATTAAATCAAAATTTGACTTCTATATACATCGTAATTTTCCAGTGAAAAGGATGGATCCGCCCCCTGAGTAGGTCTGTATGCGTATATATTCCAAGAGATTTAAGGTACTTACAGACGACATTCTTTCTTCTTGTTGTGATTTTAAACTAACATATATTCAATCATTATAGTTTCACATTTCGAAAATCTATGGATGCATCTAAAAGGTTGTACTGTTAGGTAATCATAGTGCATTTTATAAATCTATTTTAATACTATTTGAGCTTGTTGATCAACCAATTCTTCTGTATATGGTATGTTTGTCTTTCTTTTCCGTGTGACTACTAAAATTTCTTTAGCAATATACTCTGAAAATATGACGACTCCCCTCCTAGGCCTCCTATATTCTTTGAATTAAAATAGTTGTATACTCCATTGAAATTAAAAGATGTTTAAGGACCCACAGATTCTTTTCCTCAATTCCAAGATTATTCTATTTTGATCACTACACTAAAAAATAAAGTTTTCAAACTGCCATATATAGGTAATAGCTAATATGTAGAGCTGGCAAATGGGCGGGTTGAGTCAAATGGAGGCAGGTTAAACATAAAATGGATAATCATTCAATCCGCTCATATTTGATATGGATAAAAATGGATTGGGTAATAAATGGGTTGAGTAAAATACTAGTTTACCCATATTTTACTCATATTTCATGAATAAATAGTTCTTTACTTAAGAATTCAATATAGAGAAAATATTTTAGTCTTTTTTTAGACAAAATCTGTTGAAAATGCTTCATTTAGTTTTATTTTATTATAAAAGTACAAAAAAAAAAAGCTTTTAAAAAAATTGGGGGGGGGGGGGGGGGGGTCCAGGATAGGGTGAAAAAAATTTTAAGTTAAAAATATTGTTTAAACAACACTTAATATTTTTGAAGGGTAGGGGTGGGTTGGGGGTAGGGGGTGGGGGGGGTGTTGCGGGCTGAGGGGGGGTGTGGTCCAGGGGTAGGGTGATAAAATGAAAAAAATAAATATTTGAAGTTGAAAATTTTAAAACAAACTTAATTTTATTTTGAATGGGGGTGGGGGTGGGGGGTGATGGGGAGACGATAGTAGGGATGAAATTATGAAATTTGAAGTTGAAATTTTTTTTTAAAAATAAACTTAAATTTTTTATTTTTTGGGGAGTGGGGGTGAGGGGGCTGGTGTGGGGGAGGTCGAGGTACGGGTGAAAAAATGAAATTTTGAAGTTTAAAATATTTTTTAAAAATAAATTTTAATTTATTTTTTTTGGAAGCGTGGGGTGAAGGTCGAGAGTTGAAATATTAATAGGGACCCATATATGAAAGTTTTGAAAATTTTCTTTTAAAACTTGGTAACAGAAGTTTTTTTGAAAATTTGAAGAAAACCTGCAATATCCATATATGGGTATAATTTCAAATATTACCCATATTTAAAATCACTCTTTCAATCCATATTTAAAAGATTATTTAGGCGAGTAATTGAAAAATGGGCTTAAATTGCCGGCACTACTAATATGTATCACTTAGCTAGGAGGTCAAGGATACCCGATATATAATCTCAGAAAAAATGCATCTTAAATAGTGTATTATCATTTTTTAGACATTTTAGTAATTACAACTTGGACTTTTTCGTTGTTGGCTTTTTCTTTAGCTTTCAGGAGGTTCCCAAACTTTGTAATTTGTAATAATTACTCGACATGTCTATGTTATTTAGTTGAAAATAATATTAATGTCTATATTAGAGATGTTTATAGATTATTTTTCTGCGCCCATTTCTGTCATAGGTTATATACATTCATTCATTCATTTTAGGCTATTACAAACGATTTCATTCTTAGTGAATTTAAATAGGACATTTAATAATTATTATTTTATATATACTTGTCGATAGATCGATACGTCTAAAACGTCATACACATATTTACCATATGAGTACTAATATTTGTCTGATAGATCGATACATCTAAAACATCATACACATATTTACCATATGAGTACTACTATGTGTCTAAACGAGCATAGTCCAAAAAAATAGTACAATTACTCCATTGAAAAAGATATTTGGGGACCCGCTGATTAATTCTTTTCCTCAACTCCAAGATTATTCTATTTTATTTTCCAAGTTAAATGGCTTTTCAAGCTGGCATCCCTTATATATCCAGCATAATTAGCTACCTACATGTGAAGATAAACAATAAAATTAACTTAATTGTGTGGCTACCTCTTTTATTTTAATGGGCCTCGAAACTTGTAACAATTGAATGAGGAATTTAATATGAGTAGACAGCAAAATATGGAAAAAGAAATGCCTTGTACACCTTGTGTTCTTATGCTTTTTTCACAAAATTAAAATTACTGCTTAGGAGGCCTTAGAGAATAATATAATCTCAATAATGCAAATTACAAAAAGGTTGGTTCTCATACATACAAAGTAATACAAACCTTTTGATTGTTGCTTTATAAAAGGTATCAACTATCAAAATTATCGAACTCAGATGAATCTATAACATATTGCTAAGTCAACACTTAAACATAAGCCAAATCAGATAGAGACACACAAAAAAAAAAACACATAAATTTATGTTTTCAATACATGCCTATAAGCCAGGCTTGAAATCAAAATTAACTATTAGGTTGGCACAATTTGAAAATCTCAGAACCCGTTTGGCCCCAAATAAAATTTGGAAAAAACTTAGCTAGTGGCGTTTGTCTACGTAACTTGATAAATATCCCAAATTCTCAAATACTAGAAAATATTAATTTTTGGGCTAAGTTCTAGTATTTGAAATTTTGAAAATTACCTCAAATTTTATATTCTATAAAAAATACCCATGATATTTATCTACCATATTTATCTATTACTATAGATAAATAATTTAATTACTCCTCTATCTATAAAACAACACGAGAGAAATGAAAGTTTTAAGGAAGAGATTGTTTGTAGAATATGAGAAAATTATATAAAGGTATAATTTGTTACTATCTCCTCCAAAAAAGTTTGAATTTTATTGTAAGTGGCAAAATGAGAGAAAAGAACAATTTGTTCTTAATGGGGTTACAATTTAAACCAAATCAATGACACGTTTGAATATCGATTAATGTATTGCTCTTGCATATATTGATATTTTGTTGTTGTTAATTGTTATCAATTATGTTAGTATAAGATTATTTTTTAAGGGAACATATTCCCTATAAAGATAATACAAATTTATGGATATTTTTAATAGTTTTATAACTTATGTATAAATTATATTTTATGAAATAGTCAAATTTTCTTGAAAAAACTTAGGGCAAACATATGGTGTAATTTCATCAAAAAATTGATCTAAATATTATTTGCCAAAAATATTTGAAAACTTGAGGCCAAACTTTAGCTTAAATTCATTTTGTAATTAATGTGAACAATTGATATGTCAGGTAGAGGTTATTTGGATTGACTTAAAAATTGGTCAAATCTACTTTTAAGTCAGTTTTTGACTTCTGAAAATGTTTTGACAAATATAAAATATAACTTAAAATAAATAAAAAATGACTTTAAATAAGTTAAGAAGTGTTTGACTAAGTTAAAAGTGACTTAAAATAATTTTAAATAAGTCAAAAATCATTTTAATTTAACTATTCATTTTCTGATTTAAAAGCTTTTTTTTTTAAGTTAATCCAAACAAGCGCGTAATCTTATTTCTGAACCGTCTAGTTAATGGGAATTTGTCATCCGGGTTGAACCCGTCTACAGATTTTGTAAAATTTGCTGTTCAGGTCAACAAAATAAATAAATTTAAAACATTTCTGTCCAAAATTTGCAAATTCGAACAAAGGCCCAACCTGCCCACCTCAATGTTGGGCCAATTTTGTAAGTCCACCCAAAATCCCAAACAAATTGGGCCACCTTTTGTTATTCAAATCAAGGTACATGAAGTTAAGTAATTTGTACTACTCCTTTAGTTTAAAAAATGATATTTTTTCTAATTTGTTTCAAAAAGAATTATTACTTTCATTTTTTAGTAACCACTTTCTACGTGACATGTTTAAAGCCACAAGATTAAATAACAATTTGTACATTTGACATAATTTTAATTTAGGACCACATAATTAAAAGTCTTTTTTATTTTTTTAAATTTCGTCCCAAGTCAAACTAGACTATTCTTTGTGAAACGAAGGGAGTATTATCTCTTCCGAATCAAGTCAATTTATGTAATATATTTTAACTTTTTATTAATTAACTAGTACATAACATAGGTAAATTATTGATAGAGCCATTAAATAGTGAGGAAGAGTTTACTAACCTTTTGTATTAAGTTTGGTTTAGCTATATGGCTTATGGTAAGGACGAGTCGGTTACTAATTACTTCCCACATCGGAAAGATGAAGATGACATTCCAGAAAGGAGGCATATAATAAGAGATAACAGAAGCTGTGAGAAACTTATCTTTGCGCTTGGGGCAATGACGCAGCTAGTGAGGTTCTAACCGAGGCGCGTCTATTGCTGGTTGAAAACTATTTCCAAACCCCCTCTTCGGCCTGGGTTCGCCTGTGGCCGTCGAGAATTTTTGAAAGGGCTTCCCTTCTGGGTAAAGCCCTACAATTCTAGTCTAAAATTTTACGTTCTTTTTAGGAAAGCAGTCAAAATATTACTTTACTTTTTGTCAAATTAGTGGAGAAATGAATTGATAATAAATTAATTTGTTTTTTTAATAATAATAAATTTAAGTTTTGTTCCATTAGAACCTGAAAGTTATTAGTGAAAAGATGTTCAATAGTGGTTCAGAAGTTGGTGCCACTTCCAATGAGTCACTAGCAGTCCCGAACATGTTTAATAACCAATGGAATTAACACTGATATCTGACATACACCACTCCTATGTATTTACTTCGAGATTTCTTTTTAAAAAGTGGAGTCATATATTCATACATCAAACAAAATTTGTACTTATATATTACATTTATTTTTGATGAAGAATCCTACAAAATATTACCAAAAATGAAGACCACATCTAGTACATATTCGATATTTTACTATCATATGATTTGAGTTTACTAGACTATTTTCTAATATCGAAATAGTTTTTTTTTTTTTAGAAATGGTCTTTAATTCATCATCCAAAAACACATGATTACAGTTGATTTGAGACGGACATACAACCCAAATCTTCCCTACATGAGGATGAGGAAGATGAGATGATCTACCTATTACAGTTGAGATGAAAAGGTGAATGTCGAAGATAGGTTGATTAATCTCTCTATAACAATGTGTCACAGAGTATTCAATTCAGAATGAACATAATTAGTATGAAGTGACACTATTGGACTTTATAATGAAACTGAGATGACACATTTATTTTTTGCAATGTGTTGGTGTTGTTGGGGATGACAATTAGGATGTGTAGCTGACTGAATTGCAACCCAAGAAGGAAACTAGATAGATAGGAAAACTCCTATCAGATTCTCTGCTTGACAAAAAGAACAGGTGGGGGTCACGAATAGTGACAAAAGGCCTACATTAATAAGAGTTGACAG
This sequence comes from Solanum sitiens, assembly GCA_016801875.1. Classification (NCBI taxonomy): domain Eukaryota; kingdom Viridiplantae; phylum Streptophyta; class Magnoliopsida; order Solanales; family Solanaceae; genus Solanum; species Solanum sitiens. Next base: position 8,597,417 of record JABWTJ010000001.1, read on the forward strand.
GTACTCTGCATTCTCCAGGGTTATTATTACTCCATTTGGCAGTGTAAACGTCCACTCTCAAAAATGGATTCTAATCTTTTCTCCATTTGTTTCCTTCTTTCTCAACCAACACGTCTTTTAAAAAAATCTCTGCTTTTGTTGTCTAATTTTTTTTTATTAGAGCTCGACTATATCTGAATTCGTATTGTGGTAGAATTCAGTTAGAGAAAATGCTCTCAATAAGGATTTTTACACCTAAGACTCGAACCAAGAATTTTAATTAAGGAAGGGCGGTCTTTTTAACTTATATTTTTAATGTCGTTTGATAAAATAATTACATGATATGGTAGTAAAAGACTAAAAGTAACACGTCTAGCTTTTTCATCGATGTGGTAGAAGCAGGCTAGCATAGAATTAGAACGACGCATATAATTAGAGTGGTCCTCGAGTTTTAACAGTTCGTTTGGCCAATTTCTTTTTTACAATTTTTGTTAAAATTGTTTGTTTTTTCTCGCAAAAGAAGAGAGGAAAGGTCACTATTGTTTATTTATTTATGATATTGAGTTGTTTAATTTAAGTGAAAGTATAGTCAACAATTGAAAATCATAGTGAAAGTATAACAAACAACCAAAAAAATAGTGACAAAAACACAAAATCACTGAAACTAAAGCACATGGACATCTTTGAATGATGATCATTCCAACTTTAGAAATTCGACAAATGATAAGTAATTCCTTACCTTTTTACGGTAACAGCAGATGAATTCATGTATATTGATGCTACATATTGTAAAAAAGGAAACTAATTTGGTAATGAATAGGCTAAATTTGTCACTAATATTAATTAATTCATGACATAATACTAGACATTCAAATTTGGCATAAATAACTTTATAAAATGTGCAGATATCTATATTCAAAGTTAAGGTGTTTATTCGTTATCATTACTTTTTGTTTTCATTAATCTTAAATGTTGGACATAATATATTTTTATATAATAAAACAATAGAGCAAGAGCCATTTTGGCCTTTTTTACATGTCAAAATGCCTACAGATGTTTTCTTAATGATATTTTTTTTTTACCCAAAACTATTCGTATATTAATTCATCAGGGCATCACCAATCCTACTCTTTATTTTACCCTCCAAATATAGAGTTTTTTATTTTTTCAGACAATTAATTCTAACCCAGTTCTTTATTTCTCTCTAAAAAAAATCTTTTCTTCTCTCCTCAATATTATATTATTGTTTCTATTTTTCATTCTTATTTTCTTATTTCATAATATAAATCCCTTATTTTTTTCCCAATAATTACGTTATATAATTTTCATATGATATAATATTTTATTTTTAAAATTTTTTATTTAATATAAAATGATATTTTATTCTAAATTTTCAAATAACATAAATTTCAAGAAAATATGTTATAGTATAAAAAATAATGGACAAATTCTAATAAGATTGAAATACAATTACATAAACACTCAATTTTTGAAATTATTACGTTGCTTCTATAAATGCTCTATTGATGCATATGGAGTTCAAAATGAGCATTATCGTCCTTAATTGTTTTTTATGAATAGCTAAAAATTATTCAAATTGGAGATTTTCATCTACCACCATTTTCGTCATTGGAGTTGGAACCTCTACGACATTTTGAATTGGTGCATTAAGATCATGTTCACTCTCAATTATCATGTTGTGCAGCATAATACATGTAGTTATTATTCATATAACACTTCACTTCCTCATAAAACGTGACAGTCCTATAATAATTGTAAAACTCCGAATGCACGTTCAAAATCTTTTCGACATGATTCTTGCTTCATTTCGAATTAATTATTATGTTATATATTATATTTTATCTTGTATTTAAATTATAATATTATGTATTGTATTATTATGTTGTATTTAAATTATCATATTATGTATTTTATTTTTAAATTAAAATTTCCATCTTATCATTTTAATTGTGTTTATTCTTTATAGTAAAAATTAATAATAAAATCAAATTATATCATTGATGAAAATTAGAAAAAAATTAAAATACTATTAATTCGAGAGGAATGTACAATATATTAAATTATATATATTTTTAAATATTATATTACATTTAAAAAAAAGTATGAATATTAGATATTTAATTAATGAGATTATATGTAAAATAATATGTTAATTAAAAAGTAATAGAAATAATAATAAAATAGTTAAAAAGTAAAATAAAGAGTGTAATAATAGTTTTTCAAATTTGAAGAACTACTGTTCACCTCTCTATATTTACAGAATAGAGAGTTATATAGAGATGATTTGGAGTATCAATTCTCTATTTTACTCTTTAAATATAGAGAATGGATGACTTGAAGATAGTCTTAATAGACACAATATATCTAAAGGATCGTTCAACATCATTTACCATCCAACTTGGAAATAGTCTTTCCCAAAAAATACAAACAACAAATAAATTGAAACTTTAACTATCTATGAATATATACAAACAGGATATGCTCTTCATTTATTCAATGATAATTCACCATATAGGGGTTGTTTGGTACAAAGATTGATAATGCAGGGATTAGTAATGCTGGGATTAGTAATGCAGGGATTAATAGTGCAGGGATTAGTAATACATGGATTATTTTTATCAAGTGTTTGGTTCATTGTTTTCGACCTCATCTTATGTTTGGATTAAAACTTTATAAAAAACTTCTTTCCAATTATACCCTTAAATTCTTATGCAATTGGGTTAAGGTAAATAATTGCCGGATAATATTTTTTTATGACCTTCTAACTAGCTAAGAAAAGAACAATTTTATCGTCATGTTTGCCTTTTTTTCTTAAATTGTTTGAGAATAAATAATTGTCACCTTATTTAATTGATCACTTACAAATGTCAATTTTCAATTTAAAAAAAGATAAACTATCAACTTTTAAAATTGAAAAGACGGTAAACAATAGTAAATTGAATAAATCATCTACATTTACAAATAAAATTGCAAGTTGTAATTTTTGTATGTATTCAATGTTATAAATTGTTGAAAATACAAATATTAGAAAACCGCACAAACATTTAATTATTTGTTTATTTTCTTGATTTTATGTTTTATGGTTGTGCTAGTAAATTTATTTAAATAAATTAGCTTACAAATTATTTAGAGAGAGTTAAATAATTTGTAAACTAATTTATTTAAATAAATTTACTTGCACAACCATAAAACATAAAATCAAGAAAATAAACAAATAATAAAATATTTTGAGGGATATTTTTATCTTTAGTAGACTTATCCCATGTATTGCTAATACCTCCAAATAGAAGGTATTAGTAATACATCATATAATACCATGTAGGAGGTATAACTAATCCATGGATTAGTTATACATAGACCCAATTTCCTACCAAACGTAGTACTAAATAATACCATCTATAATACATGGACTATTTTATTTAATGCGGCCTAACAAACGACCCCATAGTCATTTAGGAATCCTGGAAGTTTTTTTTTTTTTTTTTTCGTGTGTGTGTGTGTGTGTGGAGGGGGGGGGGGGATTAGTTCAGTGGTGTAGGACTAGGTAGTTGTCTTGAAATTGGTTAATAAACTAGTTCACTGTTGAAACAAAAACTCAGTTCCTATGTCTTGTTAACCCAAGTTGGTAGGTGACTTTATGAAGACATAGTACAAAATCACCGCCAAAGTGTCTATTGCATTTACCACTCCGACATGACAACACAAACAACTTTCTCTTATCAAGATTGCTTCCTACTTAATGGTACTACTACTACTACAACAAAATAGTAATACTTCAACATAAAAAGAGTACATTCCCCTCTCTATTTTTCTTTATTCAAGAATCCAATTATGTGGTCATCAAGCAGTGACAACAGGGGACTTTCTGCTTCTTCTTCTTCTTCTTCATCTTCATCTCATTCCCCATTTTCTCCAAGACTCAAAACAATGGAAGAAGTGTGGAAAGATATTAATCTTTCTTCACTTCAACATCACACTACTAATTACTCTAGAGATCATCATCATCTTCATGATCATAATCATCAAGCTGCTAATTTTGGTGGAATGATTTTACAAGATTTTTTGGCTAGGCCTTTTGCTAATGAAACTTCACCTGCGGCAGCAGCAGTAGCAGCAGCCTCCCCTGTTTCAGCTACAACTATGCTGAATTTGAACTCTGTTCCTGAGCTTCATTTCTTTGATAACCCATTAAGGCAAAACTCAATCTTGCACCAACCAAATGTAAGTGGAAGAAAAAGGGTTGTCCCTGAAACAGAAGACAATTCTACAGGGGATAGAAGAAATCAGAGGATGATCAAGAACAGAGAGTCTGCTGCTAGATCAAGAGCTAGAAAACAGGTAAGTGACACTCACTTTATCTTAATCATTTGTTTTATATTATCCTGTCGATTTTGTGCTAATACGTAAACTATGTTCGGTATTGTTACTCTTTTGCTGCTTCTATTCTTGATTTGAACAATATGCTAAGTTACTCTGTTTCCTGTTTTTGTCCATTGATGATTTGCAGGCTTATATGAACGAGTTGGAATCAGAAGTGGCACATTTAGTTGAAGAAAATGCAAGGCTCAAGAAGCAACAGCAACAGGTTCTCTATCTTTTTTATCACTTCTAAAATTCAGTTTATAACTAACGACTTTCTTTAATTAGAACTGTTGCGAAAGCCAAATATATAGAGAGTGATAGAATCACAACTGCTATATCTAAATGTAGCTAATAAATAGTAAATGAGACAACAACAAAAGGAACACCAAGAATTAACGAGGTTCGACAAACTTTTGTTTTCTTTTGCCTAGTTCTCAGACACAACCAATCAATATTTATTTCACTCCAAAAGAGTACAAGTGAAATACTACAAGAGAGAAAGAAGAACAAATGCCTTAGGAGATGAGAATGCAAGTGAGAGATGTGTTACAAATGAATTAGGAGCTACCTATTTATAGGAGTGAATTCTTCCTATTGATGTCATCCATGACATCACAATATGTCAAAATGTCAAGATTTACCTTGTGAAACCAATTTGTTGTTCACCTAAATTTCACCTACAAAAGGTGCTATTTTTGACTTTCCTACCAATGAAAAATTATCCTCCTAACTACCATATCTTCTCATTAATCCATTTTTGAATCTTGTCAAATTTAACAAGAACAAAAAAAAATTGATATAAGTGATTCATAATTAATTGGTGTTTTCTTAATTTGGACAGTTACGAGTAGATGCAGCTAATCAAGTTCCCAAAAAGAACTCTCTTTATCGGACGTCAACTGCTCCGTTTTGAGAAAAGAAAGGCCTCTTATTATAATTTGATTTAGTAGTGCTACATTAGTATTATGAACAATTTCTCATTTGGCTGTATTTTGTTTGTAATATGAACCGACTGTTGTTTTGATGGTGGCCTTGTGGGGCGATGAATATTAGTATATGACTGACTAGCAAGCAAGCCCCCCCTTCAAAATAAGAAGGGAAAAATAGGTTGTGAATTAAGGAAAGTGTAGGGTATTATTATTTCAGATAGAAAGACGGTTTAGTCTTTTATGGCAATGAAAACAAGCTGCAATTCGTATTTCTGTATCTATTCATTTGTTCCTTCCACCCCCTTTCTATCTAAAATTTGGTTGGCCGGATATCGATGACTAGATCCCATTCAGATTTACTTATTTTAGATAATTTTAAGCTAAAATAGAGTACTGTAGCTTTTAAGAAGTTTTCTAGTGTTTGCTTGCTTGGATTAACACTTATTCCAAACGGGTATTCTTTTTCTTTTTTTTTTTAAAGAAAATTAATCTGAGTAATTGGTTATCATTTAATAATCTCACAAATTCAAGTAAAATATGTTTAAATTATAAATTAATGTATGTACGGACATAAAAATAAAATAATAAAAATCTTTTGTGTTTAATTCTTATATTATTAAAATCTCTATAACTCTAATCAATAATTAAATGATTTGTCATAAATGGTACATATATAGTAATATAATATGATGTCACCCCTTTATGCAAAATACAATTTTTTAGGAAAGTAGTTTTAATTTGAAATCTTCTCATAATCTCATCCCTTCGTTAACACACCATCTTAAAAAAACACTATTCCTATGAAATTCATTGATAAATGTTTAGCGACTATTTCAGGTGATTGAAATATAGAAAAGAAAAAAAATACTTAATGACACTATTTAGTAATTTAATGAAAATTCCTATACATTTTTATAAGAAATTTGTATAATGATAATTAAGTGAAAAGAATCAAATTTTTATTAATTTATGATAGAAAACTTCCAAAATGTGATTTCGTTAAATAGAAAATTTCAAGGTAAAAAAGATTTTGGTCAAAGATGAATGATATTTTTTCCTAATAAATAAACAACCCTACATTATGGGAATTAAGAATAATTTGAACAAGTGAGTTTTGAATATTAAATGAATGAGAAAAAAGTGAAGTGAGTGGTTGGGAGAAGGTGAGGCCTGGTGTAATGTAGTACTGTCTTTTATTGCAATTTGTTAATAGGTTGGGCTGGAATAAGGAGTATGTGTAGTATAGCATCATACAGTCAAAAAGTTTGGAATCATATGTTATTTTGGGGTAGAAATTGCTTCTCTTATTGCCTATCACTTTTATATATCTATTTTTTCTCTTGTGCTATCACTGTCACTAATTTAGCCCAATGTTTTGCTAGGAATATGATTTCTTTCTTCCTCCATATTATTAGTACTTATGTTACTTGATGGTGATGCTTGATGCCCTTTTTTGTTGCATTTTGACGTAATACTTTCAACAAAGAATGATGGTCTTGTTGTAAACGTGAAATTGGACTTTTTCTATTTACAATACAATAACAACATATCTAGTAAAATTCATTAAGTAGAGTTTGGAAAGCGTTGAGTGTATGCAGATCTTATCACTATTTTAAAAAAATAGAAAAAGTGCTTTTGAAAAACTCGACTTGAAACAGAGTGATTATAATCTTAAAAATAACCTTATTTCGAAGTAAATGGTTCACACGGGGAGGGTAAGAGACAACAAAGAAAGAGTGGAGTCATTTTCAAGGGGCATAGAGAAGCGTCATCCTCATCCATGTCTATTGGAACCTTAGCCAATTGTGGTCAACAGATAATAATGTGGGCCAAATGTCTTTATATAACTACATAATTTTGAATGTGAATGTGTGTTGCACCAATTATATACGACAACACAAGTTTTGTTTGGAACAATTAAAGTGAAAATGTATAGGTCCAGTCAAGTCAATTGTCTGCTTTTGTAGTACCATGTATAAGTTGGAGATCAATATTTCATTTTAGTGGAATGTAAAGTGGCAAAAAAGCTGAAAGTCTCTATACAGGGAAACTATTACTACTCCATTTCAATATATTTCCCCTTTCCTCGTCTTGAACCTCTTAGTTTGTTTTTTTTTTATATATTTAGAAATAAAAATAAACAAACTATACATAAAGTAGCAAATTATTCCTTCAAAAAAGTCTACTTTTTGTTTGATTCAAGAGGAGTAGATTTTAAGTTTTAAATATTCGAAAATAATTATCAAATATCATTATGTGAAAGCTATAAGCAAACATCGAAAAATCATGAGTAAAAAAGACAAACTAGAAATAGATCAAAAGATACAATTAATGTGGTTCGGTCAACTTACATACATCCACACATGAGATGAGCAATATAAATTCTAGAGTACAAAATATAGAGAGAAATAATCCCAGCCAATTTACAAAGAATACATAGGAGTTAACATATTACTTGTGTCTCACAAATTCTCTCTCTAAACAAACTAAGTTAGAAGGAACGAATTTCTGTTTATAAAGTCCTAAATTTTTTCTTACAAGAATAGGACTAGTCAAATATGGAGATTTTCGAAAACCTATTCATAATAACAAACTCAGGACAAATATCCAGCATTAATCGTAATCAAGTTCACATATAGATTAGAATTCAATTATTTTGACGTACAAATCAAAATCAGAGCTCAAATTGATTGGTGTATGGTCCGGTTACAACTCTAATCTTCAATACTTCGTAACAGTACATATTTTGTTTAAGTAAAATATCTCCAACATATATAACATCAAATTCCGTTATCGTCCAGCGGTTAGGATATCTGGCTTTCACCCAGGAGACCCGGGTTCGATTCCCGGTAACGGAACTTTTTTTGTTTTTTTCCTTATTGATGGTAAAATAAGTATGATAATTTAAAGTATCAAAAGGTGTACAACGAATTAGAAATGAATGCATCCCAAACATATTGAAAACTAGAGAAAGCATTTGTGACCTCATTTATAATTTCAATGTTTCGCGATCAAACATTGTTTCATATAGCGAATGACTAGGCAATGTTTTGCACTGCACATTATCAACATGTTATTACTATACACAGTTGATCAGAAACCAGCAACATGAAAAGATGAAAACCATATAACCATCTCCTCTGTTAAATCCTCTGTTATTAGACACAACTTATTTCCATCTTCCATTGAAAACCTACAAACAGGACACGTTCTCCTTGCACCATTTAACCACCTATCGACACATTCGCGATGAAATTCATGTAAACAAGGCAACACTTTACTATCATCTCCATCCTTCAATCTTGATAAGCACACACAACAGTAATTTTCACCAGCCACTTCATGATGAACTCTTGATTTATTCTGATTATGATTATTGGCTTGAATCACTTTTAACATTAACACATCCTTGAAAGTACAAATTGAGATAAGCAATTTCTTCAAAGCCATTTTGAGTTTAGAAGAAGAGTGATGAAACATTTTAATGTGGGATTTGATTTTATTATAGGAGAAAGGTCAAGGAAATAGTGGTTGTTATGTTAATTTGCGTAGGTTGAAAGGGTGGTTAGATTTTTATTTTTTTGTTTTCAACAAAGGAGTAGCACCAACAAAGAGTGCAACTTCTAACCATTATTTTATGACATGCAACTGTTGAGTTCTAACTTATAAAACTTAATTATTTAAGTCATGTGTATCATATAAATGTATTTTTTTGAGTTCCTAAAAGTTGTCTATGTTACTTAGAAATTATGAATTGATAAGGTTGATTGAACTGTCACACTTGTATTCATATTTTTAGACATGCGAAAAGTCTTTCCGGACTATATGGATTTTTTTTTGGGAAACTTTCATATATAGCCACTTAAAAATAATTAGTTACTCTCCATAGCTATAGTTTGATAATTACAATTTGTAGCTACAAGTTATATAAAGGAGAGAGGCGAGCGAGACTGGGAGAGAGAGGAGAGAGGCGAGAGAGAGAGGGGGAAAAGAGTGGGAGAAAGGTGAAATGTATATGTATATTGGTTAGATAATTGTATATTATACATATGTAATTGTATATATGGCAAGAGAGATTGGGAGAGGGAGGAGAGAGGCGAGCGAGATTGAGAGAGGGAGGAGAGAGGCGATTGAGAGAGGGCAGAGAGTGGGAGAGAGGTGAATTGTATATGTATATAATTGTATATAACTGTATATTATACATATATATTTGTATAAATGGCAGCGAGATTGGGAGAGGGAGGAGAGAGGCGAGGGAGATTGAAAGAGGGAGGAGAGAGGCGAGCGAGAGAGGGCAGAGAGTGGGAGAGAGGTGAATTTGTATATGTATATAGGCTAAAAAATTATATATTATACATATTTATTTGTATATTTTGGCAAATTATACATATACAAACATGACTAATTATACAAATTCGAAGTCAACCCATGTAATTAATGTATAATGTTAGTCGCGAGTGGTAATTATAGCAAACTATAGCTATGATGAGTAATTAAATAATATAAGTTTGCTTATCCGCATAATTTTCCCTTTTTTTATTTTGGTAGAACTCTTTTATACATATTTCTCACCAAACCTTAGTAGCAGTTAATTAGAAGCATTAAAATTTTCGGTTGCTTGAAAACGACTCATCACTGTTTCACCCTTTCTCTTCTTCATATCCCGTTTTGGGATTTTGGCTTATTTAAATTCAGGCTATTTGTTAAGACGATTTAATTTTGGGACTTAAACCTGTAATTTCTAGTTAAAGATGAAAAAATAGTTATAACTTTGGCTGACTACTGTTTCACATTTTAGAAGGACGACATTTGTCGTCAGCAAATTGTTTCATATTAATTTGTCTCGTTGACAATACGATTTTGTAGTAAGGGGACGATCAGTATTTGGTCCTATACTGTAGTATTTGAAATTGCTCAAATTTGCATTCCGCTTTAACTTTTGTTCTATACTTCTTTTCATATATTTATCTGTAGCAAATTGTTTCATGTTAATGAGCTAAAAAGTGGATATCCATAAGTCAATCCATTCAATTCTTACTAAGATTTGAATTCCAATTTATTTTCTTATAATTTATTTGAGTATCTAATAAAACTTTTTCTCAGAAAACATATCAAATAAAAAATATTTCTTTAAAAGCTACGTAATTTCGCAACTTCTCATAGATCAATTTGAATTGCATATCCACCTAATTTTACAACAGACTGAAATGAGCAGGTCAAAATGAGCCCAGTTATCAAAGTTCAAATTACAATTGGAATTCGAATTTTATTTCTTGATTTATGGCTTTATGCTACATGGCTTCACTCAACAACAGAAAAATGGGGCGTCTTTTCTTCTTATTTTGGGGCCGAGGGGTGGGAGTGGGGGGTGTGTGATAAAATCTTCACATTAACAAAGATTGGAACTGCAACAGCCTAATAGTTGTTATCTTTTATTTTCACAAAAAATACGTCATGATATTCATTCATAGTTACACCATAATATTCCTGTATTTACACCACATAAAACAGATTCTTACATCACATACATGTATAGTCACTAGTAACCATGTAAACTAATGAACAACAACTCTGGGTCATTTATACACACTGAACCTGCGCATCAAAGAATGACATTATTGCATACAAGATTTAAACACACAAAGGAACTCACTTATCAAGTAACAATAGCGACAAACAGTACCTCCATATAGTGCTTTCTGATATTTTTAGTGCTAAAAAGCCAGAATAGCTTCTTAGGATTCCATGAATTGAGTGGTTGGAGGGCTTATTTTCGTCTTCTCTATACCTGCATCATTAATGGGTGAATCACTATATTAAAAATGAACTTAATACAATCACAAGGAAGTCAGACTAGGAATCCACATCTGCTAAAAGCCAAGTTAAGAAATTACTATGCAATTCCCAGCCAAATCTTGTTAACACAAAAAAAGTATCATAAACATACGAAATAGGGAGTGGAATTTTCCTGTGAAGCATACCATGTGTCCCACGTATCTTGACTTCGCGCAATTCTTGGACAAGAGCACAGCAACAGCACATCAAATGAGAAAGAAAATCATCAACACAACCTCCCTGAAAAAGAAAAGAAAAGAAAAAGAAAACCACCAGCGCACATGAGTTGACACAGCATGTATGATCAGGTACTTATTTTTTAAATAACTTTTTCTCCTTACCTTGATGTTTAGCTTTTTCCGAAGCTTCTTTCTGATGCAACATGTGTAACAACAGCAGGACAGTATCAAGGAATAAGCCATTAATTCATTACAAGCATCCGCCGAAGCTGCATCTCACACATTCAAAAGTGTTTTTTTGGTTAGCTTCAATGTATAAAAAGGAATAAACTGTAAAAACCAAGCAGAACTACAGTAGTTGATACAAAAGGCAAGGAAACAGCTCTTGAATTTTCAATTAAAGAAGATTGCTATAATATATCTGATTATGCCCACAGAATTTGAATTATAACGCTGAGAATTCAATTTAAAGTTCAACATTTTATGGTGATTCAACTTAAAAGACATAATTATGGCCTTGTAGTTCTTTTTCTTGCATAATCAAGGTAATGCTAGTTGAAAAAGAGCTTTTGACCAACTTTTGATGGGTCCAGTGACTTTATTGAACTTCAATGAACCAGTTCATATAGTTCCTAAAGTTGAAATAGTTGACAAGGCTGCTATACATAGTTCTGATAGATTACCAAAGATCAGAAAGTCAATCAAGGAAACATAAGTTTGATAATATCTGACTGTACAGTAGAGTGTAATGCTAAGATTTAACCGCAAACTTCTAGACAAAGAAACCCAACAAAAATGACGAGAGTTATTAATTGAACAAGTTCCATCATTTATTAACAAAGAGAAAGAAGATTAATAATTACAAAAAGGATGGCTCAGTTTTCACCCCAAATTACTCACAACTAGAGCAATAATAGACAAAAAAGTTTCAAATGGAATATAAAGCCACTTACATATATGCCTGTCCGCAGCAACACTGGCAACTCTAGAAAATGTACCACAAGGAAAGAAAAGGGTTTTAATACCTGCATAGTAAATCCGGCATTAACTAGGATTATCTTGATATTGCACCTAAGATAATGATATCGGCCCAAAATGATGATGTTAGCTATCAAGCTCTTTCAAGCATCTAAACATTGTGCTTTCTTTCTTAGCATAATGGGAATTAAACATCATAAGATACATGGTAAGGAGAATATAGAACATTTCTGGAACATACATAAGAGAGGTTCTGAACAGCAGCCCAGCAGATCTGAATGCCACTCTTCATATCGATGTGAACCCTTTGAGGAAAGCAGGTCATGTCTTGACGTGACTGATGAAGTGTTTCTGTAAATAATTTAAGCATTTAAAAGACTGTTGAAAGCATGCTATGGACCCTAGCCTCACACTTTATTTAAGAGATACTACAAGCTTCCAACAGAAAATTACAGTTAAGCAACTATACATAAGCAACTTACCTTGAAGTTGACTGTTTCTCATCACTTTTAGCATAATCGTCATAATATACCTTCTCATTAGCAACATTTGAGTAACTCTGATCCAACTTTTTGAGAGGTTTGGCAGGTGAACTCTTCAATGATAGAGAGTTAGTGGAAACTACTTCTGTGACATCCAGAAGATGCTGAATGAATTCACACTGACCTACATCTAAATTAGCTTGTGAGCGCTGTAGTTCTAGTTGGAGTTTTTCATTTTCTTTTTGAATTGCCTCATTGATAGGCACTCTTGGGTAAGAACAGGAAAGATTCTTCGTTAATATTATTGTATCATCTTTAGAAGGCTCTGGTTTCATAATCACTTCTTGCACCTTCATGTCTTCAACCTCCAGTGTGTATTCACGCTGGTCCATTTCAATATATTCCAACCTTTCCTGTCAACATATGGAAAGCAAGATCTATCAACTTGGAAGATAAACTAGATATAGGTTATTGTGAACACGAAGTGTATATATGTAAAAATTCTTTCCAATTGTGAGTGGTTGCAGTCAAAAAAAGTGTAAACATGCTTGAGTTGATATTAGAAGAACAAGAATATTAGGTAAAGTAACGGGTTACTCTTATTGTGACAGATGGACTATCTTATTACCAGTCAATTTTCTCTAACTTAAGCATGATAAGAAGCTCTCACTTTAAGAGGAAAAAGATTCTACCTAGATGGTTGAAATAGTTAAACAACACAGCTGCCCCCTTCTTCATTGTAATAGACTCAAAATAGACAAGGTTTTAGGATGTTGCCAAGTTATCAATGAAGTTAGCGTACAACCTTGGATACCAGGGTTCAGATCCTGGCAAAAACAAAAAACTCTAGGTGATTGCTTCCCATCAGCCTAATCCTAGGTGAGAAGAGTTACCAGATAGACGTGCGCGCTGGTGGGAGGTAGCAGGTACCTTATTCAAGAAGTGCACGGGCCTGCTCTCATCTATATTCTGAGAAAAGATAACTTGTCCATATAGAGAATTACCAAACAGTTTGCTTTACATAGTAATGAAAAGAGCTAATGGCTGTTAAAAGAATTCTGTACACCCTAGCCTTCAACAATCAACTATGCTCATTATTTGTTGTGCATTTGAGAAGGTGGAGATAAGAGAATCAAAGTTATAGTGCAGGGAGAGAGAACATAAATGTCTTGGAGCCTTTGATGGATGATTAGTTAAAAGCCAACAAGTATTGGAGACAAATCAGTTAAGGCAATAATCCCACGCACACACACATGGAACCACTCATGTATGTAATTCTGACTTCTGAGGCGCTCTCCCGGGACTTTTGACATTAAATACCATGTGAAATTAGGTATTGGGTCTTAATCACACTCCAAAAGCTAAAAGCTAGCTCAAAGGGAGAAGGATTGCCCAAGCCTTATAAGGAGTCCACCCATCTAATTAACCACCGATGTGGGACTTTTGTCATTCCTTAATATGACACACCTGATAATCTTGGGGAAAAGGAACTACACATCAAATAGCTCTATTTTGCAGGAAGCAAAATGTATTAGCTGTACAGAATATAGTTGTCTCATATTTGTTTCCTCAATTGTTGTTACACCATCCTAAAATCTCAAACACGTGACAAACCTGATAACTTTAGTAAAATGGACTATTTATCATATATAGAGCTCTAATTTGCTAGAACCAAATATAAAATCTCAAACGCGTGACATACCTGATAACTTTAGTAAAATGGACTATTTATCATATATAGAGCTCTAATTTGCTAGAACTAAATATTTGTATTTGAAGCTATTGTACATTAGTTGATCCCACTTTTTGGTTTCCCCTGGACAGCTATAAAGAATAAAGTATGGGATTTAGTTCCACTATCATTGGTTTATTGTTATTTGTTCCCTGATACAAACATATTCATGTTTTGATGGCTTTGGCAAAGCAAAGAAACGGGGATCAAATGCCAAATCTGTCTCTATTTTTCCTCAGTACCATAAGAAATGTTGAATAGCGATTAACCGATCAAGTAATCTCTGATGATATAAAATGGGTGAAAGATTTGCAGGATTAAAAATCTCATATCATAGCTCATAACATGGGTACCAAACAGACATCCAGTAAGGCTACCTAACCAAGATTTGCAGATATCAAACTCGGAATATATCCTTAGTTCCTTACCATGTCATTAGTGAAAATGAGAAAGAACAAAGATAGATCTTTAGATGGAAGAGCAATGAAACAAACCGTTATGAAATCATATAAAGCTGAAGGGAAAATACTACGGACAAAAAGAGCAAAGTCTCCATACCCTGACTCGAGCATTATCCACCAGAGTGATAAGAGGAATAATCTTCAAGTATTGGTCAATCTCATTCTGAGCCCTGCGAAACTGGTATACAATGTTCCACCCCATAGCCAACAGATAAAGGTAGCTCCTGTCCTGACAGCTGTTGACCAATAAATAAGACCTCCTCAATGCATCTTCAAGATGTTCCAATGGCTCTCGGGTTTCCGGATACCTCTTAAGTTCAGTAATCTTGAGCTGCTCCAATAAATTTCCAATTAGCTTGAGATGCTGTGCAAACTGCCTGCAATTCTTCTTGTGCATCCGGGCTGTAGCAGCAGCTTTCACAATCATCCCAATTAGCCTCACCGCATCTATTCCAGTAAGCTGTGCGATATTTGCAACATCCCCAAAATGGTCCAATGACGCCATAAGTAAATCCTAGATTATTCCCTCAACTAACTCTCTCTAAATTTCAATTCAATAACAAGCACATCTCGCAGATCAGCAGAGGACGACTATAACAACAGCAACTCGCTCTAAACTTTTAACAAAAAAACAAGCTGTCTCCACCAGCTCTTTTAATCAAGCAAGTTGAATTCATTAAGTAAAACTCGGAGAAAACAACATTGCTGACTTAATATATTGCTGACTTAATATAGACTTCCATAGAACATCCATTATGCATAATTCATCAGATTCAAGTTCCAGTCAATGCGCAGACATGCAGTACCATCAAAATACTCTCAAAAGCATCATATGTAATCAGAATGCACCAAAAGCATTGCTTCCAACAGATCCCGTTGTAATAGAAGTGCAGCAATCAGAATTTCAGCTGCGGAGGAATCTCAAAAGAATGAGTCAACGACATATCAAAATTAGCCTATAATAATTCTATTTACCTATTCACTTTTTCTTCAAAAAAAAAATGGAAAGGAATCGACACTTTTTCAATAAAACTCCATCAAAATTGCAACAAACATTACCTGAATTAACGGTGACGCCGTTAACCTCACTGTACTCCACCGCAATCCCGTAGTCCTTTCAGCATTCCTTCCAAGCTAAACCTATAACAGAATTCAATTCACCATTTACACAACAAAAAAATTGAAGAACAAAAAATTGCACATATCTCCATGCATATATTCACACTAATGCTACACTCGATTTATGCAATTGTACAAGTTCTCAAACTGAAATCACAAAAAAATACAGTTATTTCGGTAATGACACAGACTAGTACTAATAAAATTGTTAATGCAATTTCCTATGAACTGAAAAAAAAAATCGTTGAAAATTGAGAGGAAATGGACGTGGTTTTCTGTGATTTACAGTCATAAGTTTGCGAGAAGAAGCTTCAGTTTTGGAACAATTTTTAGTTCCCAAAAATCTGTTTCTCCGTGAACCAGAGAGAAGAGAGGGAAGAGAGATAAAGACGACTCACGTTTCTCTTCGGTGTCTGTTGTCTGGGAGCTCCGTTATCTACACTGTTTACAGAGTGAGAAAATGGATACTTGTGGGACTTTATTTGGCCGAGAGTGCATACGTTCACTGTGTTGTTGCCTTCAATTGACTGAAACACCCTCAATATTTTTTAGTTTTTCGTATCTACCACTACCTTCACGGGTTTTGCAATTTTGTTTCTTTTTTTGTCAAACCGGTTTCGTATTTTCTTTACTGAAAGAATACATTATACTTTTTGGTCACAGTTCATCTTTTGACTAAATTTTCTTTTTCTTTTTCATTACAGACATAAACGGTTAAACTCACATGATATGCTCATATTGTTCTTTATTATTTATTTTAAAAAAATATATATATATGAACTTGAATATTTTCAGGGATTAAAGTCTAAGAATTTTTTACAACGAAACAACAAATATTTATGCTGGCTGTAATATGATTTTGTTTTTCTTTCTAAGGTCCGAATAATACTATGATTTAGCTACTAGAGTGTACAAGTACTTTAACAAGAAAAAGAAATCATGGATTTTCTATTTTACGTAATGATTAAGAAATTATTAATAGATTGATTAATTTTATTTTTATCTATCGCATATTAGTTATTGTTTGCATTTTACATGGTGCTTAAAAATTTTATAAATAACAAGATAATTTTATTGATTCACCCTATTTTTGAAAAATTTATAAATAAATATGAATATTTTCTAAAAGAATTAATCACAAAAATAATATGAAAGAAAATTAATTAATATTTTTTAATTTAATAAAATGGACAATTAATTAATTAATATTTTTTAATTTAATAAAATGGACAACTAATATAAAAAAAATTAATTAATATTTTTTAATTTAATAAAATAAACAATTAATATAAAATAGTTATTTTAATATAATGAATAACTAATATTGAACAAATGAAATACTATTTTGTATTTTTCATATCAATGCACACAAAGTAAGTTAGGAAAAATTAGCATTGAGTATAAGAATAGTTTGTATTTTATCCTTATTATTAAATACCTCCAATCATTTTATTTTTCACAATTTAACTTGAAATACACATTAAGAATATAATTATTAATATATGTGTTTTACCAAACTATACCTATTAGGCTATTAAAGATGTCTTGAAAAAGTATTTGGAAAATAAGTTTTAATGTTAATGGTAAAATGTGAAAAAAATTATTGTCTTTTTTTATATGTCGAAAGAATAAGTAAAAATGAAAATTCTATTTTGGAAATAAGGGACAAATAAAAAAAAAATTATTTTAGAAATAAGTGACAAGTAAAAGTGAAGTGGGATTGTACTATTATTTTTTCGTTGTCTAGATGACTTATATTTAATATGGTGATTTGGTAAATTACTCTTATTATTTACTACTTCTTAATTGCTGTGTCAAATCAATAATAAATAACTATTGTTGGACAAAAAATTAGTAATTAATTTTATCTTATTTTATAAAATAATTAAGTAATATAAGAAATAATGTGACAAGTCAATAGTGAACAATTATTCTTGATCAGAAAAACAATTTTAATGTAGTAAACAATTGTGTAATATAAAAAAATCTATTTTTAATAAGATGTTCATATAATATGGTATGATTAGTAAGATAAATAAGGAACTAAGCGGTGTTCTCAATAATAGTTTTTTGGGCGAGTCTCACTGCATGTCAAAAACACTTCGGAACGCAATTTGAAGACGTGGATTCATAAGGCATAAGTCCTAAAATTTGTAATGTAAGCTCCAAGCTAAAAAAACGTAAGCCATATGCGTAAAATGTACGTCCTATGCGTGTTATTTTTTTTAGTATTACTACTTTAACCTTTTTTACTTCAAATTATATTTTTATTATTGGTGTAATGATATTTCTCAAATAATAATTATGGTACTTTTTTCTTTATTATTGGTTATTACTATCTTTTTTAAATAAAAAAATTATAATATTTTTTCTATATATTAAGATTATTTATTAAAATTTATTTGTGAAATAATTGAAAGTTTTAGTTTTACTTATTTTTTTAAGAATAAAATTATAAAATTGAATATTTATCTGTGTAAATCTATAAAACTTATGGTTACGTATCTCAATATTTAACGGAATGAAATATATTTATTTATTGATTCGACGTTGGTATTGAGGACTGCAAGACAGGTGGTCTGGTAGTAAATATTTCGATGGTCGCCCCAACCATTTTCAGTTTGCTTTTAGTTAAGCGGTGTCTCACCTAACTACCCTCTGCAGTTTGCACTGCCCAAAAGAGTATATTTAATTTAAATTATATTTCAATTATATTTAAGAAAAGTATGTTGAATTAAATATTGTCTTTTAAAAAATAAAAACTACTATGAATAGAATCTCATCACAATAATATATGCTTTTAGATCTTGCGAAGTAATTTGAGGGTCAAGTAATTAAAACACGAAGTCTAAAATTATTTTTTTGTTAATATATATATTAAAAAAAACAAGTAAAACTGAAATGTATTAATATGGTAGACATTTAAAAATGAAAGAAAAAAGTATTTGCAATATCTATAACCAAACACAATTTCATATTCAAATACTTATGAAGTATTTCAAAACTATATTCAATAATTTGACAATTTTTTTTAGGGAAAAGAGTCAAAAATATCCCTTAACTTTAGTTTATTAATTGAATATATCCCTGCTGTTAAAATAAAGTTATTTATACCCTCGCCGTTATCAATTTCACCATTTATACCCCTCAATTGACGGAAATTCTCCAAATCAAATAAAATTGACCCGATTTTATAAAAATTACCCATTTCCTCATTTTAAACCCATACCTGACCCATCTAAGAACCTAACCCAAAAAATTTGATGATACTGTTTAAAGCAAACGGGTTGGTGTTATTGGAAATCCTGTCAAAGAATACAGCTGGTTTCCTGGGTAAGTTATTTTCGCTTGGCTGATTTTTATGGTCAACTATGTCTCTTGTCAATTATTTCCACAATTCGATCTTATTTTACGAAATGCATTAGTATTGGGATATTACTAATCACACTAAGGTGTCGAATGATAGTACGTTGAAGAACTCACTGCTCAACATCAGTTGTGATAGAAGTGTGACTTATACTTTAGAGACATTCCATGGTTTGTTACTAGCTTGTTCACTCATCTGCAACGCAACATGGGAAGGTGGAAATCGATGCAACTGGACATCAATAATAGAGTATAGTGGTTTATTTTTCAATTGCTAATTGCAACCATGTCTGGTTTCTGCTGCAATAAGATATGATCTATTAGTTGCTGTATCACGAAATATCGGTATGAAGAGATCTGATAACTAAGCGAATTAGTGGGTTAAATGTTCTTGGGTTAGGTTTTTAGATGGGTCGGGTATGAGTTTAAAATGGGGGAATCGGTATTTTTTACGAAATTGGATCAATTTTGATTGATTTGGGAATTTTCGTCAATTGAGGAGTATAAATGGTGAAATTGATAACAGCGAGGGTATAAATAACTTTATTTTAATGACAGGAGTATATTCAACTAATAAACTAAAATTGAGAAATATTTTTGACCTTTTTTTTTTTTATAATTGCCGAATATTGTACTAAAATTTTCCAAAACACACGCACACAATCCAGATCTCAAATTTCTTTGGACACCGAAAACTATTTATGCATTTGAATTAATTAGAAGTTCAACTTCCTTTAATTTCCTCCCCCTTAAGCCTTCTGAAGCTACCTGCATTTGCTTCTAAGGACTCAAAATGGGTTGAGTCAGACGGAAAATTAGTTATTGTATCAAATATTTACTTTTTTATATTTTAAATTCTCTCAAGTCAGATGAAAAATTATAATTATTATATTAAATATTTACTTTTTTATATTTTAAATTTTCTCAAAATTCTGATTTCGACACTTTTCATTAACATATGTAAATTACAATTACAATTGTCAAAATGGGACCAATGTATATCCTTTGGAAAAAGCACATGCGTCCCAAGGACACGTTCCCTTTACTTTAGCGGTTGGTGGTTTTCATCAATTCTATGTGCCCATTATTCTCATTTCTCACTCCTTAATTATTCAATTTTTGTTCTTCCTATCCTATTTGAATGACAAAAAGGAAGCTACTCATATATAAGACATATAAACTATAGTCTCACTCCGATGCAGTAAAGAATCTTTTTTTCCAATATGCATACAATTTTAGTTATATATAGACAAACTAACATAAGAATCTCGTGAACATATTCACTCTGTCATTACATTATACGCTAGAGTTAATAGAACTATATTATTCGGAAAAATTATTGTAGGCTATTTACAGAATATATACTAGATACTTTCTTTCGATTACTTGTTATTAAATCTCATCATTCACTAATTAATTCTTAATAATGAGAATGTTCTCAATATTATCAATCTATAAAAAAAAACTAATAATTCGGATATCCGGCATAATTATAGGAAAACGTGTTTGGTAAAAAATAAATAAATTACTCCCGACATAATCATGGAAGACTCAAGCCATGCATCATATCCCTTTTAACCTAATATTAGATTATTAGTAATATTGTCTGAAATTTCCCATTAAGGGAAAACATTCTTTATTAAAAATAATTTTTTATTCAGAAAAATTTAAAGTCGAGACCACCCAATTACCACTCCACCATTTGTTGGTATTGGTAGATAGTAATTAGCTTCGACGTACGTAGATATGGAGAGTTTTGAAGATTCATCGTATAATTACCAAGGGGAATAGCATTATCGATGGAAGTTATACATTTTGAGAAGGAATTAATTAATCCATGATAGATATGTCTAATATTATTGTAGACTTGTATATAGTACAACTTAATAACTAATTAATTAATGATGATTGTTTAATTTACCGTTGCAGAATGTTAGGTGTTGAAGAATATATGTCATTTCCCAACGCTAGAGGTAATTGACACTTCGACGGATGCAACATGATTCCTTGCTTTAGGTAGAGTGGAAATGAAGAAAGAGAGGAAATATATTTCACTATCCTTAACTAAACATTTTGGTTTAAACATTCTTAATGAAAAAAAAATGATCAATAGAAATCTTTTTCCTCGTTATAGGTCTTATATCATATGATCTGAATCATTCAAAGACCCTAATAGATATAAAATATTGAATCAAAAAATATCATTACTAGCAGGCATCATACATAGAAAGTGTTTGAATTGACTTAATTTAAATATTTCTTTTTAACTTAAATAACTTTTAAAAACATTTTTATAGTGTTGTGATAAAATTAAAAAAAATATTTTGAAACACTTATTTTTTAAGTCAAAATAATAAACATAAGTCAAAACACATAAGCTAGATATCCTATGCTTTAATCTTAAATACCAAAAGCAAAAGTCAATCTAAACTGAATTCTTAGGACCTGTTTGAATAGGCTTATAAAAAATAATTTTTAAAAATCATAAGTAAATGATATCTATTGGCTTATTTTTAGAATTTTTTGACCTAATAGTGAATACTTAAAAACACTTTATAACCTTTTCAAACACCTCCAAAATAAAAAAATACTTATAAGTAAAGTACATCTAAAAATAAGTTAATGCAAAGGAACTTGTAACCAAAGTTCGCTCAACAATCGGTCATTTTCTAATGGGACTTGTAACCAAAGTTAGGTAGCTTATATGCCAATCTATCGTGCGACAATTCAGCAATTCAGTAAGATAGTCTTTGTCAACAATTGCTAAAACACTATATGATATGTATTTCAATACACAATTTAGCTTATTTATTTGTTTTTTGCGTCAAAAAACAAAATACACAAAAAGAAACAAAGGAGAATTCTCAGACATATATACACCCATTGTTCTATATATTCTCGAGCAAACGAACAAAATGAACAACAAAACACAAGGATTGATTAGGCTAATTATTTTATGTTTATTTTTACTTTTATATTGGGAATACAGTCTGAAAAGTTATATCATAGTGCCTATATATTATGTTAAGTTTTTTTAAAATCTACGAAAATATGGCTTTTTCTGCTGTCTGTTTTATACTCCAAAGTATTTTAAACTTTTTCTCTAATTTTAAAAGACTTAAAAAAGGGAACTTTTTTGATAGTGGAGATTCACGGGTGCGATTCCACAAATGTCATAACTCAAATATATGGTGGAATTTACGTAACCAAAGTTGCACGCCTTTATATATATTCTGTTTGCAGCTCAACAATCATTGTCTTATTCTAACTTCCACCATAGTTTAGTATTAAATAAAAATATTCAGCCGCCTATACTTATTTTTGTCTTGTGATTTATCTATTTTTTAAAGAAGATTAATTGGATGTATATATGTTAATAATAATAATTGTATCTTTTCGTTATTATGTTTCCAATTCACATAGAATTGTTTCGTAATAAATTTTATCAGCGGAATAAGAAATTAATATCTGATAAAAATATCAAGAAATTAACCTTTGTCACACTGGTGTGAGATTCAATACTCCTTCCACACGCCTATAGACTTCATTTGAATCGTAGACATCAAAAGTGTATACAATTTAAAACATGAATGTAATAGGTAAACAATAAATAAAATTTAGTTTAATTTTCGATAAAAAAAAATAGATCTAGAATTTAACCTAAAGAATAGCTTAGAAAGATGCTCTTTCTAAGAGGTGTATATCATTCCGCTAATTTTGGCTTGATTCCATAAAGTATGAAGCAGTGAATGTTGCCTTTATTTTTGGTAAAAGAAATAGGAGTAATTCACTTTCTTTAGGCATGATTGTGCTGGAACAAATCATATCAAACATGGTACACAGATGGACCCTTAGTGCTCCAAATGTCACTTTTGCCTTATTTAACACAACCTTTTAATTAGGGTAGTTAACAACTTTTTGAAGTAGTATCCACGATAATTTATACTGAGCCTACATATTTTTTTGTAAATAATTGACCAAGATAATATATGGTAAAGAATTTGGTCTAAGGGGAAAATAAAATCGCAAAGTTTTGTTGGTTGTCCCTTTTTGGAATAGTTGTTTAGTAAATGACTTTTTTTAAAATTATTTTTCTTGCAACTTATGACCTTTTAGATTATCGCCTAAAGATTCTTTTGAGCAAACGAAAAATCTTAAACATTAGATCATGTGTTTAAAATTTTGTAGTCGTAGATAAAAATCTAATTAATGTTTTATCAGTTCCACGGACTATTTTACACAATTTTTAAAAGTAAAATTTAACTAGCGACCTCAAAATGGATATTGTAATGACAAGTTTTGTCCCTTCTCTCGAGAGAGAAAACACAAAGCTCTAATAACGGATTTTGAGCCCATTTAGTTGTACTGACTTGAACAAATACTAGGAAGAATTGGACTCTTTATTTCTGGATCTTCGAATGTTTATGGGCCTCTATTGGGCCTATATAGCAAAAGATGGAGTTGGTCAGGTAAAGAGGATGAGATACACAAAATTATCTCACGAATTGAAATATTTCACAAGATTAGTTATCCCATTAAAATAGAATATTTTTTTTACAATTATAATATAAATGATGGATAAATAATTTCAGGGTTAACTACTTGGGAATATTATCACTAACCAATGCAGAATATAATAAACATACATTTTATTAAAAGATTATAATCATAACCGTTTACAAACTTGTTTAATTATATATATATAATTTTTCTTTTTCTACATTTGAAAAAATCATTTTCTTTTATTCCATTTGTAATTGTTCAGATATATGAGAATTACACAAAATCTTAAGAAGTACAACTAAACTCCGCCATAAGCAGAGAAGCCCCAACATAGGATTCTAAATTGAGCCCAGAATGCACTTCCAATAGCAAGACAACACATGGAGTAACTGACGAAATACCCGACCCGAGTGGATCCTACCCACAAAAGCTTTTTGGCGGGTCATTCACAACAAACAAATTCAAATAAGCAGTCTTTTAACCAATCCCAAGGTCACCCCCGCCCAAATAAACTTTCCCTCCAATCCATCACTGGTTCCTTCTCCATCTGCTAGGATTTATGCTTCTCTCTCTTCGGGTTCGTAATTTCTTACTCTTCCTTGTTGTTTTGTTTGGTTTTGTGTATGTATGTATCTGAATTTACTGTACTTGAATTTTGGGGTTTAGCTATTAATTTGATTGTTTATATGTAGTTAAGTCGTATCAAGTTAATTATTGAGGAATTCGTGCCTAGCCTTTGTAAGAATTCATCAGCTAGTTATTTGAAAAGCATCAAATTTCTTGTAGTTTCATAATTTGTGGCTTCATGTGAATTTTAGGTTGCATTTGGCACTTTGTGAAATCATGCTCTATATCAGTTTCATGTATGGCTTGTTATGGAATAAGGCAACATATGGTAGTTGTACGAGGTTACGAGCCGTGTAATATGGTTTAAGAATAGCTCTTGGTGATATTTTTAAATGTCTGAATGTAGTCCCACAAAGTGAGTATGGGGAGGGTAGAGTGTACGCATACCTTACCATACCTCAGAGTTAGATAGGACGTTTCCAATAGACCCTCAGCTTAAGGAATAAACAGTTCAAAGCAGTTCAGAAAAAAAAGTATGAAAGTACAAGAAACAACAAATAGTAATATGAACAACTTATAGTAGCAGTATAATACTACAACAAAATAATACGATAGTTGAAGTACAAAAAAACATCAGGGTATGGACAGACAACAGACAACGCACTCCTAATATGGATAGTTTGAGGTATTTTTAAAAGTGAAATGACTTCTTACAGTATATAGTTGGAGTCAG
Source organism: Solanum sitiens (assembly GCA_016801875.1). Classification (NCBI taxonomy): domain Eukaryota; kingdom Viridiplantae; phylum Streptophyta; class Magnoliopsida; order Solanales; family Solanaceae; genus Solanum; species Solanum sitiens. Next base: position 8,622,663 of record JABWTJ010000001.1, read on the forward strand.
TTTACCCTTTTATCAAGGATAGTGAAGCATTGTAAAATTATTTCTTGTGGCTATACTTTTGTATACCAAATAGCCCCGAAAGTTTGAATGTTTTCTTGTTTTGATAAATTATTTCCTTTTATCCTTTTCACTTTTTCAGGTTAACATGAAAAGAAATCTGGGTCAAATTTAATCTTAAATTAGATACATTAGTGTGGGTGAACCTTGAGGGTAAAGATGACCCCTAAACCTAATTTCATGTCAAGTGAGAAAACAGAAATAATATTATGGAAAAAATATCTTCTAAAGATGGGCAATCCAACACACTTTGAAACTGAAAAGGCGGTCGAAGAATACAAAGAGCAAGTATATGAGACCACGTGATCTTGCACAACTTCGGGATACCAAGGTTTCTGCTGCTAAATGTTGTGCTGATCTTTGGAAGAAAAGAGTGATCGTAACGGATACAAATGATGCTAATAAGGAAGTTCTGTTTCCAAATGATGTTAATGATGAGAGTCCCATATTTCTATCTCCCGTGAGATCTCATTTGGGGGACGTGGCTTCACACATGGATTTAGCCAAGCAGAATTATTTGCTAATGACTCCAAAGACACCCGGAGCTGTGGAAGTCATGTTGGAGTCAAGGCTTGAGTCACTACTGATGGATTTATTGGTATTGAATGTGTTCTTCATTTTTCTCCCACCTAATCATCTAGTTCAAACTCTGTTCATTATATTCTTGTGTACATTAATTTGCTTGGCTTGCATTCTCTAAATGTAGATGTTTATAAGTCTTCTTTCACTATAGGTAGAGAATAAGAAAACTGTTGGCAATCTTTGAAAACGCAATAGGAGGTTGAATGTGCTACTTCTAAAATTATTAGCCAATTTGAAGTGTTAAAGTTGAACCAATTGAACATTAGTGTACATGGGATTGAACATGTTTAACAGTAAGCTACAAAATGAAAAAAAAAAAGTAAAATTGACATGGGATATTTTATAGTGGTTCGACAAGCCATCATCCAGATCCTGAGAATTGAGATCAAGGGAATTATACTTGAGTTCATTTGCTCATGAGTTTCGTACAGTTTCTATTGATTTTCAAACACTCACTATCGACTTTTGGAGGTTGCACTTGTTAATCAAGTATCAACAATAAAATTGTATGTTGTTTTCACACCAATAATGAGATCCCACACAATTCCTTTTTTTCAACTCACCATTTACAATGAAAGGAGGTCGATGTCTCTTTTCTTGTACAGAGAATGATTTTTCTTCTTCAGGAAGTTGTCTTTGTTTTGTGTTCTTGAACTTTGAATCTCAGTGACTGTTTATCTGCAATTATTTATAGTGTGTGATTCAAGGAACACATGTTTATGGGATTATAGCTATATTTCATACGTTTCCTTGCCCTTTTGCATAAACCTCAAACTTCCTTTAACAATTATGATATATGAGACCTTAGTCTTAAGAAATCTCCTTGATTGCAAATCTTTAAAGTAATCTCTTCCCCTGGCATGCATAAATTCTGACCCACTGATTGTGCCCTAATTTGTATGCTTTCTCCAGCATATCTTTCCCTTCCCTACTGATTTTCTCAACCTTCCGTTATCTTTTGTTTCATGCTAATCAAGAAATTTAGTGCAAGGACATTCTTGTCAATTATATAATTCTTAGTTCAAATAAATATGTTGTCCTTCACCTATTTTCATCATTAAAATCTCAGTACTTTTGTCAAATTTTCAGTTGCTTGTTGACATTTGTAAACTGAAGATGGTTCTATTCTGATCTGATACATTTGATTTAAACACCTGCATGAATGGAATCTCTTAGTTGTATCATTCCATTACAACACATCAGTTACGTATCTGTTTTGAATTCCTCTATTAACATGCTTAATTTATCAGTTCTTCACAGTTTAAAGTTATTTGTGAATGCTATTGCCTCTCCATGTAGATCTTTTGGTTTCTTTTCCTTACTCTCTCCACCTAGCTTTCTCATCAGCACTACCAGGTACCTGGCTACTTAATCAAATATTAATGTTATAGAGAACTTGAATACTTGAAAAAATAAAACAAAAACTTATAAGAAAAATAGGCTGAAATGATGAGCAGATAAGCTGACATAGCTATTTGGCGAATGAGTATTGTGTAATATGACAGTAGGTGAGTTACTTATTGTTCTTTTTTTTTTTTTTTTTTCTGAAATGGAGATATTATGATATTTGACATTTGAGAAAAATAATTAGGCTAACCTTTATGTTACTGAGGACAGAATCTAATTTCTGCTGTTTATTGTCTGGGCAGATTAGCTAATAGTTTTTATATATTCTACTTAAGGTTAACATACTTTGCCACTTGCAACATGACCAACTTAAAATAATTTTTCATGTTTCTCAGAAGACTAGAAAGGCAGTGAGTCATTCTCTCTCTCCATTTTTGTCTTTTTAGCCACATAAGAAGATGTGATGTCTAATTGCTGGTGCAAACGGGATAGGTAACTTTGGCAAGACAATTCCATTTCAATTATACTATTTCAGATAGAAGGTGACAAGATATGTTAGGAACTATTACTCCTTTCCCCACTGATCACTGTGCTTTTGCAAGGTATTACTATGATCTTGCAACCACCCTTTAGCTGGTTAACTGATTTATATGCGTTAAATTTATATATAGTTGTCACTTTGCAGCAAAGAGGATGGGAAAGGTGCATGGGTTCACTTTGCACTTCATTCACAACATTTGGTGCCATCTGTTATACCAAAACCCCTTTGTAAGCCCTTGGGTTCTAATAGAGTCCTATTTTACAAGGAGGAATTATGCCTTCTCAGAATAAACTTTGTTAGCTTCTGTTTTAGTTTCTCATCTCCTACTGTGTATATTAGGAATCTTGGTAGTACAACAACCATGATGGAGTTCTGTAATATTATCAAGGCATTCGTGGAAGTTGTGGTGTTTGAAGATTGCAGTAGGTTATACAGGTTTGAAGATTGTGATGCGAATACTACATTGATATTGGTCACGTATAGTCCTATATAGTTTCCTTGTATTGGGGTTTTGGGGTGGCAGTGATTGTTGCTAAATGAAAAGAATATATATATATATATATGCAATGTTTAGTGCAATATGATACTTTAAGAGGTGCATGCCTCGATCATCATTGCATTAAGAGGTGCATGGCCAGATCATCATTGCATTATATGATGCTTCGAGTATGAATTCATAAATTTATATTTAAATAAAAATTAAAATATAGCACAACTATACATAATTTCGAAAAAAATGCATAAATTCACACAAATCTAATGACCTCCTCCTGCATAAGTCCATGTCAACCGTACACTCTACCTCATACAATATATATTTAATTAGTTAAATCTTACCTTTAAATCTAGGAGACACAATTTTATTGCAATAAACATCGAACCTCAATTTCATTCGCTCTATCTATTTAACCAATAATACTTATTAAATTATTTATAATATTTGACCAAAACTTTAAAAAGTGAATATATATTGCTTCCTTTATGCTTCCTGCCTTCACTTTTCTTCTTCTTCCTCTTATTTTGTCGTCTTGTTAACATGTCTCACAGTAAGTCATTTCTTACAGTTACTAGTAGCTAAGTTAAGGTAGAGCGACGAATCAAATAAAAGAGGACGTGTAGAATTAACTCTTTGTTATTCTCATAATTATTTGGCTCGAGTTTTAACATAATTAGTTCGAATTTCTTGTAAATTTGGTTTGGTAGCTTTTATTACCATAGACGATGGGTCTGTATCTAGCTAGTTGTTTTTTTTCCTATTAAGGGGACCAGGAATAAAAACTGAATCCGGAGCCCAAATGGTATAAAATATTAATAAAAATTTCAAAACGGTGTATAAAATTTTATATTAACCAAAACAGCAAAATCGCTGCATCAACAGCGATTTACTCCACCGGAAAAAGCGAAATCGCTGCCTCTGCAGCGATTTTGCAAAATGTGAATTTTTTTTTTAAAAAAATGAAATCGCTACCTAGGCAGCGATTTTTAAATTTTTTTTTTTAAAAATCGCTGCCTAGGCATCGATTTTCAATTTTTTTTCATTTTTTTTAAATAAGGAAAATCGCTGCCAAGGCAGCGATTTTAAAAAAAAAAATTTTTTTTTATTTAAGTTTAAATGATGTTTGAGTTCAAATAGAATTCTAAATTCAAATAATTAAATTTTTTTAAATATATATATATATATATATATATATATATATATATATATATATATATATATATATATATATATATATATATATATATATATATATATATTTTGAATATAAATTTTTTTTAAAAAAATAAAATGAAAAAGCGATTTCATTTTTTAAAATTAATTTTTTTAAAAAAAATAAAAATAAAAATCGCTGGAAGCCACTTTCTTAAAAAAATATATTATAAATTTTTTTTTTATATAAAATCGCTGCTTTAAAAAAAATTTTAAAATCGCTGCCTAGATTTCCATATTTTTAATTTTTTTTTTTTTATAAAATCGCTGAGCGATTTACATATTTAAACTCATTAATGTCCAAATTAATTCGATCATATTTTATCATCATTCATATTTCAAGACCCTAATTTGTGTGTGGGTTGTTCATTTCGAAAACAATTAATTATGCTCAAATTTATGCCTTTAGATATTACAGGTGATTAGTATGCTATGATGTTGCTGATTTTACCCTCTTCCTCTATGTTTGTTCTTCTCTGTGGTGAGTATTTTAAGACTTTGAGAATCCATTGTGTTAGTTGTGATCTCTTTCTAATTTTTTTTAAATATGTAAATCGCTTAGCGATTTTATAATAAAAAAAAAAAATTTAAAATATGGAAATCGCTGCCTTTTCAAAAAAAAAAAATTTTATTTTTTTAAAATATTTTAAAGCAACAATTTTATATAAAAAAAATTATAATATTCTTTTTAAGAAATTGGCTTCCAGCGATTTTTATTTTTTATTTTTTTAAAAAAAAATTGATTTTAAAAAATGAAATCGCTTTTTCATTTTATTTTTTTTTAAAAAAATTTAATTTTAAAAAATTTTATATTCAATTTTTTTTTAAAAAAAAAAAATATATATATATATTTTAAAAAAATTAATTATTTGAATTTAGAATTCTATTTGAACTCAAACATCATTTAAATTTAAATTAAAAAAAAAATTAAAAATGTTAAATCGCTGCCTAGGCAGCGATTTAAAAAAAAGAATTTTTTTTTTTATAAAATCGTAGCCAAGGCAGCGATTTAACATTTTTATAAAAAAATTCACATTTTGCAAAATCGCTGCAGAGGCAGCGATTTTGCTTTTTCTGGTGGAGTAAATCGCTGTTGATGCAGCGATTTTGCCGTTTTGGTTAATATAAATTTTATATATCGTTTTGAAATTTTTGTTAATATTTTGTACCATTTAGACTACTGACTCAATAAAAACTAAAGTAGATTCAACTTTAAGGACCTACTTAAAGATTCTTGGCTTTAGAAGTGTTATGCATGTTAGAAGCTGTTTGTATAGGGTACAGTAAAATGAGAGGAGTGCTTAGTACATGATAAATTAAATGTAAATCCTACTGTTTGACTAAATTAGATTTCATATAATATGCGTGTTCAAGTAAATTATGGCTTTGATATAGAAGAGGAGAAAGTAAATCCTTTCAATCTGCCAAGATTGTTTGATATGACATAGTAATTATGGTAATCAAGTGATGAAACCTCATTAATCATCTCTGGAACGGCCACTATATGACTTTTGGCTAAAATTAATTATACTATGATCCAAGTCTATTTGACCAGTTGCAAATGTCATAGTAGCCATGGACTCATTCTCTTCATTTGTTTTTTCCTAACCACACTAGGTATCTTAAAATTATTGATCCATTTAGTACGATTTTGCTAGACGAGGAGATCTAAGAAGCCTCACAACATCATGGTGTGATTTTAAGTCAAAAACGATTGGAGTGGACTGGATCAGAGGTTATTAAGACTGCGATGACATTTGATTTTCATCATTAACCGTGTAAATGACATAAACCTTTTATGTGGGGTGGGGGTGGGGGGCAGGGGGGGCCGTTGCAAAACTTTCAAGAAGTGGATAAGGCTAAGATTCCCACTAGATGAAGTAGTAGGGACCCCAGAATTGCCCCATATAGTTCCGTCTGGCACCACTCGTGGCTTATTTGTACAAGCTGCACGTACAAATCAACAATTGATAAGCTGCTGCCCTACTAATTATATATATATATATATATATATATATATATATATATATATATATATATTCTTACACCGTCTTGGTTACTGCCTATATATATATAATATACTAGCTAGTATTGGTATTTTGTTACGTTGCCAAAACTAATTAATTAAGAGTACGTATAGAGTCGGTACTTGCTGATTTTGTGCACAACGAGAATGGGTTGTCTAGATCATCTTTCTGGTCTCTGTGAATTTCATCGAGGCACTAGCAGAAGGAAGCTCAGTAAACTTAGGAGAAATCAACTTGAGGTATATATTACGTGCATGCTACATTTTTTAAAATTGATTAGTCAAATACAAATACACGACAATATAAACATGCTGTATGTATGTCTTTACTTGTTTCTGATATTAAAAATGTGTAGACAGTGGAGATAAGAGTGAAAATGGACTGCGAAGGGTGCGAAAGGAGGGTGAGGAAGTCGGTAGAAGGGATGAGAGGGGTGACAAAAATAGAAGTGGAGCCAAAGAAGCACAAGCTGACAGTTACTGGTTATGTTGATCCAGATAAAGTATTGCGACGAGTAAGACATCGTACGGGAAAGAAGGCTGAATTTTGGCCATACGTTCCTTATGAGCTGGTGGATCATCCCTACGTGCGGGGTGTGTATGATAAGAAGGCTCCGGCAGGATACGTCCGCAACGTCTATGATAACCCGCAGGTTTCGAACCTGGCGAGGGCCAGTTCTACTGAAGTAAACTATATTACTGCTTTTAGTGATGAAAATCCTCAAGCGTGCATGATTATGTGAGAGAGATCAAAATTGAGCAAAAGGAGGTAAAAAAAGCTAGTGATATATATACTTTCTTACTGTAGAGTAGGGACTTTTATGGATTTTAAGCCCCGCAGATGCAAGAGATGCGTGCAATAATAAATTAACTAATCGATGTAAACTTGTAAGTTGTTAATTATAACAGTTGTATATATTAGTCTAATTTCATGCGTATTGAGTCTGGTTTCTCTTTACAATGTTTTTTTTACTTGAATTATATGTACATATGTTTAGATAATAGGACTTCATTGTTGAACGGCTTGAAAGGACATCTATATAAGTAGAGCAAATAACTAATTGTTAAATTATCATGTCATCTAATATATTCGATTTCATTTTTCATGTCAATAACTAAATTGAATACGAATATTTATTTTTTTCATTTTATTTTAGCATATAGCGTAAAAGAACTTCCTTCTAATTTCATTACCTATTTGAAATTTAATTATGAAATGAAACATAAACTATGTTTTTTTTTAATGATGTATGCATAAAAATGAGGAAGTAAGTGATATTATGCTTTATTAATTCACATGAAGAAAAACATTTATAGAACAAAAGATAATAATTAGAGGGAATGGGGTGGAATAAAATAGGAGTGTACATATTTTAAGTCTTTAAATTACATAAGACCAAGGGAAGAGAAAACATACTAACATGTGAAAATTAAAAACGATAAAAGTTACAACTTACTTCTCTATCCTATTTTATTGAATATTATATTCTTTACATATTAGGAATATCATATTCTTTGCGTATTAATTATATCTAATGGCATGTATTAGTATGAAAAGACGTAATTTATTCTCTATTTTTGAGTTTTGATTATCGTCATTAAGAAAAAGAAGACGTTCGACAATTTTCTGTCATTTAATTTTATAATTTCAATATAATTGACTTATATGTCAAAGTTTCTTTAATTTCTAAATATTCACATACAATCAAACATATAAATGTTACGGAGGAAACACTGCTAGGACGACATAATATTTTCTGTTTTGCAAATTTTAATAATTTTGATTTTAGGAAGTAGTTGTAATAGTTTATGCTACTTTGATTTTAAGGTATTTCTTAAGAATACTACATTAAAATAAAGGAATTCCTCATGGGAAATGTCCAGTAGCTACTCCTACATATATATTTTGATTGAATTAAAAATAATAATAATATTAATATTTTTATATTAAAAATATTTCCTATTTTCATTAAGAGTTTATATCCATCATGTATCTTTCAAGTGAACTCGTTCGATGAAAAATAATTTTTTTAATATATAAATTTTTTCATTTATTTGCAATGATAAAAATACTTGTTGCAAATATGTATATATTTTGATTGAATGATGAAAAAAACTAACACTATATTTTTATATGAAAGATTAGATATTTCCTACTGTTTTCATTAAGAACCTATATTCACTTTTTCCAGTGAATTCATTCGATGAAAAATAAATAAAAAAATTATGTTTTAAAATGATAAAAATATTTGTTTCAAATATATATTTTGATTGAATTGATAAAAAATAAAATAGCACTCATATTTTTATAGAAAATAGGAAAAAACCTGCAATTTTCATTAAGAATCTATATCCATCCTATATTTTTCAAGTGAACTCTGTTGATGAAAAATATTAAATGAAAAAAATATGTTTTTAAATTTAAGTTCTCACTTATTTGCAACAATAAAAAAAATTGTTTCAAATAGTGTGTATTTCGATCTTCTTTTATTTCTGAACTTTATTGATCCTTCTCCATATTTAAGAAAAAATTAACAAAAAGCAAAAAATCAATAATTACTCCAATGAAATAAGGGGGAAATTTCAAAAATAGCTAAGACTAAAAATATAAGTAAAATAATTATAGTTTGATTAATTATGAATTGTAGCTACATATTAGTTTAGGGGAGAGAGATCAGCGAGATTAAGAAAGAGAAAAGAAACACGAATTATACTTGTATATCTCTTAGATAATTATATATACATAACTAATATGAATACGTATCAATGATTGCATTTATATATCTAATGAATAATTGTATACATGTAATTAATATATACATACATTAACGGAATATAATTTATATCAGAAAATAAATAGTAGTATCACTGAATACAATCATATCAGTTTAACATTTATAAATCACTTATTATTGTTATTTATGTTAATAATGTATCAATGAATACATATACATTTGTATTTTGTATCACTAAAAGGATCTATATATTTAAGAGAGAGAAGAAGAAAATAATTTAAAAGTTCTATCTAAAGCTATAAATTGTAATTCTTTTAAGCTATAAATTATAATTCTTTTAAGGTATAGCAATGTATATTATAAATATATATTGGATATTTGTTTAATTACATAGTTTTCTTATTATTATACCCCTCCCATTAATATGATCTTTTTTAAATTTTAAACAAATTAAATATGTAAAATTTATTTTTTGAAGAAACTAATTTTTTATACCATAAAAGGGTAAAATAATTAATATATATAAAGAAAAGTAAATTTGACCCCTGACCGGAAGAAGGAAAAATTAGAAATTGGTCTTAACGTTTAACAGAGTTTACAATCAAACTTGGAATTGCACGACCACTCCAATACAGAGAAGGACCCTCACTAGCAGTTGCAGCAAAAACCAAACTCCAAATCTCCCAAATTTGCCAGGAGCGATCCAATATGATAACTAATGGAGTCGAAGACGAAGAGAAGTGGCTTGCCGCTGGGATCGCCGGCCTTCAGCAGAACGCATTTTACATGCATCGCGCTCTTGTATATCCTATAAGCCTCTAATTCAATTTTACATGTTAAATTGAGATTTTTGGTGTTCAAAACCCCTAATTTTGAGTTTTCAGGACTCGAACAATCTGAAAGATGCATTGAAATACTCGGCTCAGATGCTCTCGGAGCTCCGAACTTCCAAGCTTTCTCCTCACAAATACTATGAGCTATGTAAGTGATTTTCACTGATCCGATCTGCTCTTACTGTATAAGTTGGAACTCGAAGATCCTTTAACTGCAGTATTGGAATTGTGCTCTTTGATTTGTTAGATATGCGCGCATTTGATGAATTGAGGAAATTAGAGATCTTCTTCAGAGAGGAGACAAATCGTGGCTGCTCCATTGTTGAGTTGTATGAGCTCGTGCAGCACGCTGGCAACATTTTGCCTAGATTGTAAGTTGTTATGGCGATTTAATTCACTCGTATGTTCCTATGTTACTCCTATTTCTGAAAGCTTAATTATGGAAGGAAAGGAACTCAAGATGTTCTGTAGGGAGTTCTAATCCATTTTGGAACGTAGAACCTGTCTAATTTTGTTTTTCCAATTGGTATGAATTGGAGTATGCAAATTAGGCTGAAGCTTTGTTAGACACTGTATAGTCTTCACAAGGACAGATTCAAACATATAGTTTTTTCTTTTTAATCCTATTTAAAATATTCCATACTGCTGTTTGGTCATCAATGGAATCTTATTTACTGTTAAAAGAATAATTTGCTTAAAATTTGTAGTCTTAATATAAATATTTAATCTGCTAACACCATAGATTTAAAGACAAAATGGGTTAGTCAATTGGGTTTCGACCTACATGGGTCAAGGAAGAGGCTACCAGTTGGATGTTTCAGTCCTTACAACTCAGAGTATTATTAGACTAGCTGGAAAACCAAATTCCACAAACAACACTTCCACATCTGCTTGACGTTGCATTTAGAGTATTTCTAACTGAAAAACGTCCATTATAGATATGTGAATTTTTAGGAAAGCAAGCCTTATGGTAATTAGCAATAGGCCAGTATCTTTTACGAAGTAAACTTAGCAAATCTTTTGTGAATTGTTGATTGCTTTTCAAACTGGGAGGGATTTGTAGGTATTATGCTTGCTTTGCAGTACTTGTAGATGGCAATTGGAACAGGAGGTTGTCACAAGTATAGCTGAAGACCTAAAGTTTCCTGTCCAGGGACGCTGAGATACCGTCCCAAATTTGCGTTATACATTTTCTTTTCTTGATAAAGTAACATTTTGTTGATATCCTGGGGGAATGAAACCTTGTTCCACGTAATATACCAAAAAGTAGGGAACCTATTTCATTACTAGTATAATAGGACTGATTGCATTCAAGATGATGATACAAAATGGTGGAATGCTTATAAGGACACTTGATACCTTTGTTCCTTTACTTTTTCGGTTACGTACCTTGAATAAAACGAAATGCTAATACTGTTATAAGGACACTTGATTTCATTATTCCTGTGATCTTGAGTTAAGAGAAATGAAATGCACTCAGATTGGTGTTACTAGTATACAAGTCACTGGCACCCAAAGTTGTGGCCTAGTGGTCAATGAAGTAGATTGAGAACCATGAGGTCTCGGGTTCAAATCCCAGAAAGACAAAAACACTAGGTGATTTATTTCTAGCCTTGGTGGACAAACTCCGGTACGTATCGTGGTTGGGAGGTAGCAAGTATCCCGTGAAATTAGTCAAGATGGGCACAAGCTGCCCGAGTACCACAGTTGTCAAGAAAAAAAGTATACAAGGCACTGGTTGCCTTCTTAATCTTATGCTAATTCTGTTCTTATATCGTTTGCTTGTCTGTATATTCAGGTTTTCATACCTGCTTTTTCTTCCTTAGGTATCTCCTTTGTACAGTGGGTTCAGTGTACATTAAATCAAAGGAGGCTCCTGCCAAGGATATTCTCAAAGATCTGGTGGAAATGTGCCGTAGCATACAACATCCATTACGTGGGCTCTTCCTAAGGAGTTACCTTTCACAAGTCAGTAGGGATAAATTGCCTGATATAGGATCTGAATATGAAGGGTAAGGGCATCACCAATCTGCTTTATCATTGGCGTTAATTATTAGATGGGTCACCTAGCAATGGTCAAGTTGCAAAAGGTGCTCTGTAAAAAATTTCACAAAATGAACGTTTAGTTGGATACCTCTGACATGCTGTGTCCACAGGGATGCTGACACTGTCATGGATGCAGTAGAATTCGTGCTCCAAAATTTCACAGAAATGAACAAACTTTGGGTGCGAATGCAACATCAGGTTGGTTCAAATGTCTGTGAATGCTGTAATTGCTCTCATACTTTGACATGAATAACGCCACAACGCCTGCATGTCATGAAGGTAAAAGAAAATTATGAAGGGATACTTTGTGGTCATGCAGGTGTTTTAATGCTTCTGAATGATACATACTCTTTGCTGATCATGAGTTGAGGGTTGCATCGGGCTTTCTGGTCTGCAGGGACATGCACGGGAAAAGGAAAAACGTGAAAAAGAAAGGAGCGAGCTTCGCGATCTTGTAATGAGCTGTTATTTAGGCATGATTACTAGCAACTGAAATTAGCAACGGATGTGCGCACTTATGTGAGGATTTCGTTTTGCTCTTATATTTGGTAGGTGGGGAAGAACCTGCATGTTCTAGGTCAAATTGAGGGCATTGACCTTGATTTGTACAAAGATATGGTGCTTCCAAGAGTTTTAGAGCAGGTATTTGCCTCTGGTGGCCGACTGGCCCGTTCAGTTTATTGTACTTGAGCCAAGAAAAATAATCGATATTCTAATTTGTGGTGTACCTCATGTTATCTTCAGGTTGTCAATTGTAAAGATGAGATTGCACAGGGATATCTGATGGATTGCATCATTCAAGTCTTCCCTGATGAGTACCACTTACAAACTCTTGAAACATTACTTGGTGCTTGCCCCCAGTTTCAGGTATGCCAGCTTGTTCAATCATAAAATGGGATTTTCCTCAGCTGCAATATCAAACAGTAGAAGCAAAAATGTCATGCCTGGTGGGATCCCAGGGGTGTGATTTACCGTCTGCAAGAATGTTTAAGATACTATTAAACCAAAATATTGGTTACGGAGGCATGAAATAATGCACTTCGTTTCTAATGCTAGAAGATAGGCTGTCAACTTAAGAGATTAGGTGCAAAAGTTTGATATTCTTTTATCTATTAAAAGAAAATCTAAGACCAGATGTGCATCACTTATGTATCCATATTAAAGCGAACTCTTGCTACTTGTAAACTATATAGTATATCCGTGACAGTTCTAAATAGTAGACAATCAATGGTTTTTTATTGTCAGAACTTACATTTGCTATGTCAATTGTGTTATCAGATCATTTCCTATGTCTTTATTAAAAAAATATGTCTTTTTGTTTTCAGCCATCTGTTGATATCAAGACAGTGCTTGCTCGTCTGATGGAAAGGCTTTCGAACTATGCTGCTTTAAGTGCAGAAGTTAGTTACAAATCCAAACTTCTCTGGAATAAGAGATTTATGCCTTCCGGTTTCTGAATAATTTCTTCCTGCAGGTTTTACCTGAGTTCTTCCAGGTTGAAGCTTTCGCAAAACTTAATAGTGCCATAGGCAAGGTAATTGAGATTAATTTTCTTAAATATATTAAAACTGCTATATGGGTTCTGGAATGCTTTGAGAAGAAACCTTTTTTGTATCGTGGATTTTCTACCTCCAACTTATAGAGATTAGTGGATATTGCTGAAGTTTTAGAATTTCAATAAGAGATACTTACTGACCAGCAACCATTGCATTCTCCCTTGTAGGAGATTCAGATAAATCTATGAAACAAGTATTTTCATAGCTTCGTAGCAGAAAGTTCCATTCAGAAAGATTATTGTTTGTCACGGTAAAGATTGATCATACTTTAGTCATGACCAGATGATTTCTGATCTGTTCTCCATTTGGGATATTTGACCAGAAAGTGTTCCAAGACATTCTTGATTGTCTCATCTTGCTTGAATAAAGAACAATACTGTTGTTTTCTGAAGGAATTATCTGGTTCTCATAAAACAAAAACTTAACGTAATGGCTGTTTGAAGTGCACAGTAAACCGATTCTTAAATCATATCAAACTACAGAATTGTTTTCCAGAGAAAACAAACTGAACAACACGACTTTGATGTCCTTGCACCAAGGTTTTTCCTACTGATCGTAATGAATTTTAGCTATGTATTTCTTTGATTATGACGATGCGCTCCATTATGCCTGTCTCTCTGTTGGTGCAGGTGATAGAGGCTCAAGAAGACATGCCTATTGCCGGAGTGGTGACATTGTATTCATCCCTTTTGACATTTTCTCTTCATGTCCACCCTGATCGCCTTGATTATGTAGATCAGATTCTGGTAGGTTTCTCTCTTTCTCAATAACTAGTTACTATAGGCTCTATGGTTTTACGTTGTGTTTTCCAAATAAGTGTATCACATTTATTAATCTGATGCTTTTTTTGGATTCAAAATGAACATGTGAAATTTTATAAGACGGTACACGAAAACAAGATATGTTGGATTTGAAACTTTTCATCCTTTGAAAGCCATGTCTATTTAGATGATTTTCTGGCCTGCCTGGTTCATGTGGAACCTGTAATGATCACACTCTTTTTCACTTTGCAGGGTGCATGTGTACAGAAACTTTCTGGAAAAGGAAAGCTTAAAGACAACAAAGCAACAAAACAGATAGTGGCCCTACTAAGTGCTCCTCTGGAGAAGTATAAGGATATAGATACTGCCCTAAAGCTGTCAAATTATCCTCGTCTTATGGAGAATCTTGACGATTCAACTAGTAAAGAGATGGCTAATGTTTTAGTTCAAAATATTTTGAAAAATAAGACTTGCATTTCAACTGCTGAAAAGGTTTGATTCTAGTTAATTTTGTGTACTTAAATTTATTGCTTACAAATACTTCCCATTTGTTACTACTAATTACTGGTCTTGTCAGGTTGAGGCACTTTTTGAGTTAATGAAAGCACTAATTCGAGATTTGGATGAGGGTGTTGATGATGAGGTGGACTGGAAACTCTGTGCTTGCTTAAAAGTTCCTTAGTTCTTTCTTATATTTTCCTTCCATCACATATTTAAAATTAGTTTGTGCTGTGCCCTAAATTCTTTATCCTCCAATTTTCAGCTTGATGAAGATGATTTCCAGGAAGAGCAGAATTCTGTTGCGCAGCTTATTCAAATGCTTCACAATGACGATCCTGAAGAGATGCTGAAGGTAATTATGATTTACTTTCTTTTGAATTACTTGTATACTCCTTTTATGGATTAATTACTAGCTCTTGCAAGAGAAGACAGTAATATTCCCTATTACCCTCTAAGTTTATCAGAGAGATGAACAGGAATGAGCTCTTGAGTTTTGACATTAATTGCAATTTATATGTGATGAATTGGATGTCCTGATTTTGATGTATGTATAATGATCTACTGTAGTGTTAAGTTTTCACTTTATTGTGAAGGAGGAAAAACAAAATAAGAAAATGATGAAAAGTCACTGCCAACACTAGAGAAGAACTTTAAGATGATCATGATTTGCTAGTCTTATCTTTTCAATTGGGGGATAATTTTACAGAAATTAGAAAGAAAAAAGACGTCAAACACATAATAGCCTTGATTATATGTCCCCGATTAGTCTGTATAGTAAACATATAAAAGTAAGTATAAAAAAATAATTAAATGAAAACATTGGCATTTCCATTTGACTAAAATTTGAAGGTAACAATATTAGAAGTGTGAATCTCCAGCATATCCTTAATGCTGAGGAATACTACAATTGCAGTTTCAAAAAATAAAAATAAAAATAACAATATATGAAGTGTGAATCAATTGCTGTAACATGTGCTTTGTGTGTGAGCTATCTTCGAGACAGTATGCAAGGTCCATCTTTTGTGGACTCTGCAACTTTTCAGCCTTGTATCACAAACTGAGCTTGTAACCAAAACGAACAGCTCCTGCCTCCTGGCTCTGGGGTTATCCCCATTTTCTTTTATATGATTGTTTTTGCTCAAGCAAAGCATGCATCTGGTGATAATGTTGTATGGTTTGCTTCTATGTGGCTACAATGTTTGTTTTTGTAGTTGTATAAAAAAGGTGTTGTTTTCTTGCTTCAAGTTCATATAGTTTGCTATTTCATTGAATTGCAGATTATTTGTGCTGTGAAGAAGCACATTTTGACAGGAGGGCCAAAGAGACTTCCTTTTACCGTCCCTCCGCTTATTTTCAACTCACTAAAGGTTTGAATCTGCAACTTAAGGGCTAGAAGAGGAGGCTGGTGCTCAAATTCCTTTGTTTTTCTTAGTGCAAAGCTAATGAAGGGGACTTGTTCATATGTAGCATGTCGGGATGATCCTTCACCTATGGAACTACTCACTCTAAGAACAATAAATATTATATATTATCCCCCGTTGGTCCCCATTAAAGAGAAGAAAGAGAGGATTAAGTTTCTTTGCAAATAAAATTGACCTACTTTTGTTGCACTGCTGATGTATTTTCTTTTGTTTCTAGTTTGTTAGGCGACTACATAGTCATGATGAAAATGTTCCTGAGGAAGAGTCATCTGCT
Source organism: Solanum sitiens (assembly GCA_016801875.1). Classification (NCBI taxonomy): domain Eukaryota; kingdom Viridiplantae; phylum Streptophyta; class Magnoliopsida; order Solanales; family Solanaceae; genus Solanum; species Solanum sitiens. The sequence continues at coordinate 8,639,051 of JABWTJ010000001.1, forward strand.
ATGGCTAAGAAATTCTTTCAGATTCTGAATCAGGTATGCTAACATAACGAGGATGCTACATTGTCAGTGTAAATCTTGTTATGTGAGTTGTGTTGTTAAGACTGGTAACTCGTTGCAGTTGAACCTGTTAAGACACGCCTCTATTATCTGCAGAAGAAGAAGAGAAAAAGTTTCAGCTTTTCTTATTCATCAATTCCTTCCTTTATTTAGCTTCCCTTCCTTCATTTGCTGTAATTCGTACAATTCTACAATACTCATGAATGTTCTGAGGTATTTCTGTTACTTATAAGCTACCCTTGGTTTAGATTATTGAGGCGCTCTCAATTGTTCCTGTACCTGAACTAGCACTGAAGTTGTACCTGGAGTGTGCTGAGGTACTGGATTTTCCTTCAAACTATGGAAGATAGTTTTTTTTTTTTTTTTTTTTTTTTACTGACAAGCAGTTGTCTTTGTTGCTCAGGCTGCCAATGACTCTGACATAGAGCCTGTTGCTTATGAATTTTTCACTCAAGCTTATATACTATATGAAGAAGAAATTTCGGTAGTGTTTATTTTATTGTGTCTCGATTTATATTCTGGAATTCCTGGCCTGCTACATGTTTGCCTGAAAGGTTTAGTTGATTTTTCAAATGTTAATTCAATTGTTTGGCAGGACTCCAAAGCACAGGTGACTGCAATACACTTGATAATAGGAACTCTTCAGAGAATGCACATCTTTGGTGTTGAGAACAGGGACACGTTAACGCACAAGGCTACAGGGGTAATTATCTTAGCATCTCCTATTTCCTTTTGCTGAGTTTAATCTATTGCAAATTAATTCTAATCACTCTTGCCCTTTTCACCCACCAGTACTCTGCAAAGCTCTTGAAGAAACCTGATCAATGTAGAGCTGTGTATGCTTGTTCACATCTTTTCTGGGTTGACGATCAGGACAATATCAAGGATGGAGAAAGGTTCATAGCTTTACTTGCGTATTTAGGGGATAAACTATACATTCAAATCTGCTAAGTCTCTTTGGATTTCTTTTTGATTTCATGCTTCTGTAGCCATCTTCTTATGTGTTACTTTTTTCCCCTATTGATTCAGGGTTTTGCTTTGCTTAAAGCGGGCCTTAAGAATTGCAAATGCTGCTCAACAAATGTCCAATGCAACCCGAGGCAGCAGTGGATCTGTGTTGCTCTTTATAGAAATTCTCAACAAGTAAAACCATCTCTTCATTCCTGTTCTTTTTACCTTCTCAACTACTGTTCTTTTGGAAGTCAATTCACAATAGAATCGTTTGTATAACAGGTATCTGTATTTCTTTGAGAAGGGGGTCTCACAAATTAATGTTGCCTCCGTCCAGAGCCTGATTGAGCTAATCACAACTGAAATGCAAAGTGAAAATACAACAGCAGATCCTGCAGCAGATGCCTTCTTTGCAAGCACCTTGCGATACATCCAGTTCCAGAAGGATAAAGGTGGTGCAGTTGGGGAGAAATTTGAGTCCATCAACTCATAATCAAATAGCATTTCTCAAAGGAATTACGTTCTTGGTGTCACAGAAGCAGAACATTTTTCTTACAAAGTACAAAATTGATTCCTTTTCAACTTGCTCTAGAGAAAAATGCATTTGACAACGGACTAGCAGAAGCAGCTGTAAAGATGCATATATTCTGACCACACCCCTACGCGGTATATTCTAATAAAGATTGTTATTGTTGTAACAATTTGCTCTCCAGCTATGACTTCCGAGTGCCTGCCACTGTTACTTCTTTTTTTTTTGGGTGGAGGGTAGGTTTTCTTTTGAGGTGGAAGAGACAAGGAGTGGAGAAGTAGTTCAGAAATGTGATTATGACGAGTGCCAGAATAATTTGTCCTTCAGTTTTGTATAACATGTTCTATCCCGTTTGACATTTTGTTTACACATTTTGCAGACTACCAATAACTTTTAAACAGATCAATCTCTAATGATTATTGGAGCAATCTTTTGGTGGAATATATGATATCATAAGGAACTAAGGAAGTCATTCATTTGAACCAATCAGTTTTGTTTACATATTTTCTGTATGAACATGTTCGTCCAGAAAAACATCACACACATTTCTCTCTATAAGACCTTAAGATTATTCAGTAGTCGAGAAGAAATAATTTAAAGCAGAATGAAGAAACAGTGTAGTTTAACAACTATTTAGACTTTAATTTAAGAAGGAATTCTTGTGAGAGAATCCTACTTCCAAACTCAATCATGTACATGACTTAAAGGAAAGGATTATATGCATCATTAAGTTGAGTACAATTCACTTTTTGAATAACAGAAAAATACAATCACCCTTTTTTATTTAAAACGAATCTCTATAACATAAGTACATCCAACCGTCACTGAATTCTCATTTTCATGGAGCAACAGTTCTCCTGAACATATTATATATTGCTTGTAGCAATAATTTTGTGTTTGTTGAGACTCAGTTCATGGCATACTTTTGAGTCCAACTACGAGCCATTGTCTCGTACTTGGTTTTATCAGTCTTGCACATATGAGCAATTTCTGGAACCAGTGGATCATCTGGATTTGGATCTGTTAGCAGTGAACATATGGACAGCAAAACCTGCATCCACAAAACCAACAGCAAATTTAGAAGTGTATACTATATTGTTTTTGCAAGTTACTAGTCTTATTTTCAGGTAACTAGTTCCGTTTTACTTATAGTTATCCTTTATGCGACTTGGCTTATATTTTTATGTTAGCCAGCAACCAAACACTAACTAATGTGTATTCCAACTTTTATTGTAAAAGAAAGTGAACATTTCACCCTTTTGATTCATGAAATAGTAAATCATTGAGGAAATGGAAGAGTTAGAAAACAGTAGCACCTTGGATATGGTGAGGGCAGGACTCCATTGATCCTTCAGAATGTCCAAACAAATATTTCCATTATTGTTTATATTTGGATGAAAAACTCTGGTCCTGAAAGCCACCTGTCAATATTTATGAAAACTTAATATCACCAGTCCCTTTGTTATTTCCCCTTTGAGGAAAGTGATCCATTGAAAACATACCTTGGGAGGTTTGAAAGGGTAATCAGGAGGAAAATGGATGGTGACTTGGAAAACACCACCAGCATAAGGGCTATCATTTGGACCAATAATAGTTGCTTGCCAATGAAACATATCCTGAGCTACTGGACCTGAAAAATATTAGTATAACAAATCTTCAAAATTATCTTCTACTTTAAATTTGGGAGAATTCCTCAAATTACTAGTTGGCTTAATTGGTAAAGGTTGACGGACTTGTGTCTTTAATTCACAAGTTACGCAAACTTAAGTCTTGTATAAGTGGAGAAGGATAGAGGGGCAGGTTCATCATCCCGAGTTTTAATTGGCCCAAAGATTAACTCCAAACGAATTTCTCAATCATAAAAAAAATTACTACTTGTAATAATTGTGTGTACCTGCACTGCATGAAGTGGGAGGGTCTCTTTGCAAGTCTTTTAGCTCCTTGAGAATTCTCCTGGATGCCATTAATAATGAGAAGACTTTAAAAGTTAAAGGAGAGAAAAGATGTTGGTTTTATGAGTTATAGATGTCCTCAATAAGTGGTGAAATGGAAGGGTATATATAAAGAAGGGAAGCTAAGAGAAGAAAAAGAACTTTGTTAAGTGGTCACACACATTGACATTGTGGTATTAGATTCTGTAGCAGAAAACAATCTACTCTATAACTTTAAAAAAGAAGAATGGATGATTTTTAGCCTAGTGAAAAAACACAAAAAGATTATTCTTCAGCATAACTTTATTAGGTTTTCCAAACAGACCAAATCCAATTTGAAAAGAATTAAATTTTCCTTGCTAGTTTCCACTTTCCTTATTTTGCATCATTATTATATATAATATATACTCCTATTTAGTCATTTCATTTCTCAAAGAAATACTCCGCGCGCGCTAATTTCAACCTAGATCATTATATTGTTTTCAAATTAAGAAAATTGTAAGTGAAAAAAATCAAATCTAATTAAGTATGTCCATTTTTTTTGGAACCCAGGGTAACCCGCAACCGCTGCCACAGTTGCTGCCCTTGGGGGTGAGCATTCTTAGTGAGAACTGGATAAACTTTCACTATGTAATAGCTTGTAAACCACACATTCTAAACTTTCACTATGTAATAGCTTGTAAACCACACATGGGATCAGTCCGTTCAAGTTATTGATGGATATTTACGAGATTTGTCCGCTTATTGTTGATTGGATGCTTAAAATCGTTATATAAAATATACTATAGATAAGAGATTTTAGTTGATATTGTTTTTAGTAAGAGAGTGGGTGCGGGAGGCATAATTTTATTTAATGGACGGTATACATTATTCAAATATTGTGAGGCTACAGAATTTCACTCCATTTTTCTGAGTGAATATACACCTTTCATCCCCACCTTTCTGTACCATTTGCCTAATTTGAAGAAAAAAAAAAAAAAAAAAAGACCATACAAGTGCCTGCATCAAACAACTTTAGCTTTATCATTTGGCACCATTACAAGTTACAGGATTACAGCACCCATATATTCCACTATTATTTACTGTTACCATAGTATATGATTTGCACTATATAAATGGACGTAGAAAATCACTTGTAATTACTTTACGAGATTTATATGTGTATAGCAGTTTTTTACGCTGCCAATGCATAAAGAAGTTATTACTCTTTATCATATATTAGCAGAATCTTGTAATCCATTATAAAATATTACTACTACTAAGTCACAGGATCGACACATTTTATTCTCGATTAAAATAGGAATTGTACCTCGCCAGCTAAGAAGAATCTAATCAAACTGTATAATTTGGTATCTGGCAATCAAGTTGCCATGTTTGTAGAGTCAACATTCCTTATTTCATTTAAATTATGTAATGACTATATCATAGGATTTTGGTCAACTTACTTATGTAACGTATTTGTTGTCCACGACCATATTATGCAAGTAGTGGATCACCTCGAATTAATTCTGGTATCCTATCCTTTTAGATTTTTACAACTTCACAAACTTATATTCCTTTTCCCTTCTAACATAGATAAATAGAAAATCAAATGAAAGGCAGAAAGGTAGCTTCATGATCAGGCCAAGAAAATAAACAGAATCTACTTCAACCGATATGCCCTTAGGCACACGATACATAACATAGCAAACGATCTTTTTTCCCTTTCTCGTACCATTTACAATAAGAACTTCAGGAAGAAACTGAAAATTTTACGTAGAAGCAAGAGCAGAATGATACTTGAAAGAAGGTAGTAATGTATTTGAATGCAATATCTAAAAAGAAACATTTAATATGCTCAGAGAAATATGTTGTCAACATTGCCGGGAAAATTTCCTTTTTTTTCCTAACTGGATCATCAGGTCATTAAAATACATATAAAGCAAATCAGAACAGAGAGGGCACAATACAGTGGCCTACGACAGGTGCTGTGACTAAACAATTAGAGATCACAGCATTACAAAGAAAACCGAGCCACCTGACAATTCAAGAGATCACTAGTAATTTTAAATGAGACATACATGGACCTCCTACTTCCTCCGAGACAAATGACAAAGGAATACGAGAGAGAGAGGTTACAAGGAGAAGTGTGACCAGTAATAACATTGGACCTACTGTTGATCACAAAATAGAACATGCCTTTTGGGACTTTCCCTTCTTTTTCTTCTGCTTGGGTGGCTGGAGCACGACCTTGATAGCCGCATCAAAGACTGCTTTCACATTCTGCAGTAAGGACATTTCAACCACACACTTAACAAGATGTATCTAAAAAGTTACTTCAGCACAAATGATAAGATGCTGCCATAGAAAACATACCTGCTGTGTTTTTGAACTACATTCAATGTAAGCAGGTGCACCAATTGTTTTCCTCAGCTCTTCACCCTAAAAGTTGAAACAGGGCTTAGTCAAAATAATAGGGGGGAAAAAAGCAAGGTAAAATAAAATCCAGCAAAGCATCAAAAATGAGGAAGTGTAAGTGATCCTTACCTGAGCAGTGGTAATTGGCACAGCACCAGGATGGTCTACGAAGAATTGCTTATCATCCCGAAGATCTGCATCCAAAACAGGTAGAAAGTAGGATAATTAGGCTTTGAGATGCTTGAAAATCGTCAGCAGATAAAAGAGAAACAAAATAACAAAAACATGAAACACAAGTTAGACACAACACAAGTCATATCTTTCCAGTTCACGCTTGCCCAGTATAGTGAGCAGAGATAGCAATACTCCACACAAGGTGGTGGTTGCATTCAGATTCAAATTCAACTGCCAGGCTCCTCCTTCATTTAACTTTTATCTTTAAAATAAGAGATTATTTCCTACATATCAATTAAGCATTGCATTGATACCTATAGGAAGAGTAAATTCCTTCAACTCAATCATAAATGAGTACATTGAGCAAAAGCAAAAAGATTACCACATCTACTACCCACAAACCATTCACCAGCTCTACCAGATAGAAAGCCCACCATTCTCTTTGATCTCTCTTCGGCAGTTATCATAAATTTTGCATGAATTACTAAGAACACTTAGATCATCAATCAATCAATGAGCTACACCTTAATCCCATATCTGTTGGAATCGGGCTATATGAGCCATTTAATCTATTCCATTCTATTTACGCTCACTCACAACTATAGGTTTCAAAGTTCACTCAACCAAGCAAGTTAGGTCATATGTGCTGAAACATCCTTATATTCTATCGGACTTGGTTCTTTTTACCACTCAGAATTGAAGAACCAACAGAAAAGCTTGAAGAGACCAATTTGATCATCATCATAAGCAGATATATGAAACAAAATAAGATCAGATCATGCTTAACGGAATTCTCACCTAGTTTTGTTCCAACAAGCACTATTGGAACACCGGGGGCATAATGCTTCAATTCAGGAATCCACTGGAAATATATAAACAAAACAAGCTTAATATAGGATATAAAAACTCGTCAACGCAATCGAAACAGAATGAGAAGCTCACCTTCTTGGCAACGTTTTCATAGCTGGCTTTACTAATGAGAGAGAATGCCAAAATGAAAACATCAGCTCCACGGTAACTCAGAGGTCTTAACCTATTGTAATCCTCCTGTCCTGCAATCCATATAAAACTCATCAGGCTCAATAAAATGTGGGAACAGAACCTTTAACATTAGATATATGTATCAAATCAGAAGCTCAGGAGCAAACAAAATGGTGTCTGAAATAGTTACCAGCAGTATCCCACAACCCTAGGTTGACAGTGCTCCCATTGACGACCACATTTGCACTGAAATTGTCGAACACAGTGGGCACATAATCCTGTCAAACATTTCAATTATCAAGAGGAAAACAATTGATGTCAAGTCTTAAAGAACATGACCGAAAACCTCCCCATAGTAAACAAAACATATGAAATCCTCGAAACAATAACACCACTACTTTCTCCAAATCCACAATGAAGTAAAGGCACCAACCAAAGAGGAAAATCAATTTAATCCAAAAATCATCAATTTATCGTAAGAGAGAATTATAATCCTTGGTTTCTCATACTTAGCACTAATTATCACAGTTAGATTGAAAAAAGGCATGTAATAACTCAGCATATAATTTCAAAAGGTGGCACAAAGCAAACAAATTTTGTGAACTAAGAAACTTTCTCCAAGAGAACAAAGAAGATGCAATTTTTATCACCTAATAAATTTATAATAAGACATAAATTATGCATAGGTTAAAAAGTGGTCTGAAGCAAACAAACTTGTGAACCTATAAATTTCTCCACGATACCTTATTTATACCCCATATAGAACTTGAATAACAAAAGAATAAAACCCCACAACCTTGCAAATAAACAAACAACAATTAACTCCCAATGCTCCACTTGGGCTCGTTTCAATTCCATTATTCAATAGTTGAAAAAAGAAGCAAGAGGCACCAATTTCTTTTACAAGAATACCGTAAAAATATATATGCTGTTTTCGATCAATCAATTATTAAATCAAGAACCACATTAACGAAAAAGATGCATAAGGGAAGAAACTGGGTAAAGAAAAAATACAAACCGTGGGGAAGGTATTGCTGGTATAAGAAATCAAGAGACACGTCTTTCCAACGGCACCATCGCCGACGGTAACACATTTGATAAACCTTGAAGCACTCATTTTTCCCGGCTATTCACAAAACCAACAACAACCCTCCTCTTTTCAGATCTTCTTGAGAAGACCTGATCCCAGAAAAAATATTTAAAAAAAAAAGAGATTAAAATGTGGTATCTTGGAGCTTCTTGTTTCCTTTTCTTTTAACCTCTTCCCAATTCCTTTCAATGTCGTTTCTTCAGAATGGCTTGAAAACCCAGCAGAGAAGAAAACCGAGACATACCAATGGTGTTTTCTTTGGTTCTCTTGGTGAAACCCTAACCCTAATTCTACGATAGGGAAAATTCAGAGAGAATTGTAGAAGAGGGGAAAGGGAGTAAGGTGAATGAAAATGAGAATAGAATGGTAAAGAGAAAATGAGGAGAAATTTAGGGATCCCAGATCTAGAAAGAGAAAGTTTGAGGTAGAGAGAGAAAGGATGAAAATAAATGGGTGTTCATCTCTGTATTTTTTCCCTTTCTGAGTCAGTATTATAAGTAACCCTTTGTTTTAGCCGGGAAATAATGCCGTTGAAGTGTTCATTCAATTATGTTTCTTTTTGTGGCTATTATTTTAGCTTATTCAAATTCAATTATTTTTTAAATGCTTCGACCATTAAATTTAGCTTTATATTTAATTAAAAGTGGATTTTAGCATCTCTTGATTAAATGTAGAGATAATTTTAATATTTTTATTATAATATAGAATTTCCAATGTATAATCAAATATAAGTTTACTGGCTATCTTTTGTATCATATATTTATATATTGTCTTATCTTCGTCATGATAAATGAGAAAATATTTACCAATTATGAACACAATAATTGTTATTTTCAATTCTAAAATGAAGGCAATTAAAATATTCTTTAGGTAGCTAAGTATTGAAATAATTGTAGCAACATACTTGGGACATAATATAAATTCAATAGTTTTTTATGTAAGTAAAAGAAAATAGTCAAAATACTTTGTGTCTAATCTTGCCAAGGCCATGTTCATCATGTTCGCTTTTGCCTCTTTTAATTTTCAAATTAAGGCTCGCTCTCACTTTAAACAATAATCTTGATTTTTGCGAGAAAGATACAATTTTCAATCTTTTTCAAAAAATATCTAATTTATCATATTAAAATCTGATTCATTTGATTTATGTAAAGTAAAACTCAATTTGGGATAGTTTTTTCTATTAAAGATTTTTTCACATAGCTCAAAATTAAAACTTGTTAGTATTATAAATTCAACTTCATCCACTACACTACATCCTTTAATTCTCGCCTTTTTATTGCGAAAGGTCCCATGATATCTTTTCTAAAAATAAAAGTAATGGTGAGAGTGTTGTAATTAATTCCCACCAACTAGTAGTGCCTTATATCAAAGTAAAGTACCTGAAATTCCAAATAATCATTTAAACATTATGAAATTGATTTGCGCTACCTAATCATAGTACTGCTACAAATTGGAGCTTAGTGGGTAGCATTTCAATGAAAGATGTGCACCTACCCTTTTGTTTTTCATTTTTTTTCCTCACATGCCATTCTTCCATTGAAAATCGAAAATAAAGTAATATTATATATTTTAAAAGTTAAACTATAAAATGAGAGAGCTTTAAATACGAGTGTGACCACCGCAATAATATTATATACAAATTTGATACTACAAGTAGGTGTCCTTAATTTTATCGTTTTTTGTTAGGTACAAACTATATTAGAATGAAAAATTGGTGCAACAACTACATCCATGTTCTCGTGGATTTGTTTGCTTAATTTAGTGGCTAAATTCCAGCTGTTTAAAGTGGGGGTACATAACAGGTGGATCATGGTTCACAAGAATTCCCAACATAGAGTTATTATTTGAAAAGAATTGAGTCATTAAATTCAAGTCAAGTCAGTTTTCAGGAATATTAATAGCTGAGTTGATAGTTATCTAAACTCTCACATTGTTGGCAACAATGTGAACGTTTAATCTCCCGTGGTAATCTCTTTTCCATATCCCCTTCCCCTCCCAATTTTTTTTTTAATAAAAAAGTTAAGTCAATTGTCTAATTGAAGTGGCCAAAGTAGCAAATTCCTGCACAAACAATTCTATTTCCATGTGTCCAGCTGACTGAGCCCCTTTCCTATATAAGTAGCTGTGTTAGCTGTATGAGCAATAAGTAAACATTTTTGACCAAACATACAAGTACATGTGGTTTTATCACATTTGTGGAATAAACAGTTATAGAAGATGCATCAGCAAGTATATTAGTTGAAGAGACAACTCATCCATTATGAATATTATTAGCAGATAATGGGGCTCCACTGTTAGGCTACAAGTATAAAGAAGATTTGACAGCGGAAAAATACACACAGAAATGCTGTATACAAATATTTGAAAGCTCAAAATAATATTACACTAACCAAAGGGTAAGAACTAGAAAAAAGGCATCTTGTATTTCACAGAGGGCATAAGCATACCTCTAAGCGCAAATAGACCAACCTTTTTAGAATAGGACTAAGGGTTTTAGCAGATCATCAAAACTTGTATTTTTGTCGAACAATTGCTTCTATGTTACAGCCACAATTGCTTAAGATTTCGAAAATGCACGGAGTGTTTCATCGAGGGCCTTCTGGTCATAATCACCGGTAAAAACACAGTTACCAAGTGAACCATTTAGAAGGATAAGTCTTAGTTTCCCATCTGCCACTTTTTTATCAACCTGACACCCAAAACAACATAATCAATGATTGAAACAATGACTTCTAGCTATTAGGAGCTAAAAAAAACTATTGACTCTTACAGCCATGATAGACTTGAACATCTCCACAGTCATAGTTTCTGGAGGTGAAGTCGGCAGCTTTGCCTGTTGTAAGATCTTCTGCACCCGCTGTACCAGTGAGTCATCAATCCAACCAAGACGGCGTGACATGTCAACAGCCATGACCTGAAAAAAAAATTGTACCTGGTTTATGCATCACATATACTAATATGAATTTATCCTCTTTATTTTCTCATGTTTTCTCCTTTCACGTTTCTCTGAAGAGCTATCCAGTAGGGGGGAGAGAACACTTGGAGAGGAGGTGATAAAAGTAAGAAACCTATACCGTGCCAGCAGCAACTGCTTCGCCATGAAGCCACTGCCCATAGCCAACGCCAGTCTCAACTGCCTGCAAATAATAGCTCTTCTAGTGAGAGGACATTATCTCAGAAAATGACCTTAACAAGCCTATGTAACATTCAATATTTTCTTAAGATGCAATTTGACTGTCACACCATCAACAAAAGCGTTCTTTCACAGACAAGGAAGTAGAGACTTCCACACAAGCATCAACCCTTGAGAATTTTAAGATGAAGAGAAATAGAACAATAGAAACTTATGAACTTCGCATAAAGCTGTAATGACAAAATTATCTAGTTTCCCTGAACTATGACATTTTTTTTTTTTTGAAACTGGTAACTTCTTAACTATTACAGTCTTCACAGGCAAACAAACTATTAAATGATACAGCATGAGATGGTCATCGAGCTCATGTAAAATATCAGCAACAGGAATGCACAAAAACTGTTTAACGCTTACATGACCAAAGGTATGACCCAAGTTCAAAGTTGCCCTCACTCCGCTTTCCTTCTCATCTTGAGAAACAACATCTGCTTTGTTTTCACAGGAACGCTTGATAGCATAGGTAAATGCAGTGGGGTCCCTGGAAAAGGATAACCATTTTCAGTAACATGTGAAATCACATCAGATAGCCAAGTTATATTAATCTTAACAAGCATGAAAGCTTCAGGTTAGGATATGAATGATTCAGTTAGAGTCATACAAACATTGCTGTATATACTTGTGACACCAGCTTGATCTTTAGAATGACAGTTACGACTTATCCAGAAAAGGTTATGATACTTCAAATTGAAACCCAATATAAAGGTCAAAAGACTTGACAAACTCCTAAAATTGGGTGAGGGTAGGGAGGACACATAACTCCTCCACCTGGATACCCTATTTCTCATCAAGATGTTCTTACATTCTTAATGGGCCATATAAGATTGTAGAAAAATTGAACTTTGTGCCTATGTAAGTCTCTTTCTAGAGATGAAAGCTGGACAAACTAAAAGTTGGCAAATCAACTACTCAATGACATACAAATGATTACAATTGTTTACCTTGCTAATAATAATGACATATTCTGTTCTTGCCACTCAAAAAACTCAGCATCTCTAATGAGTCCATATTTTATCACTTCTGCGAGGCCAGATGCTAATTCTCTATCTGGTAAAGTATTCAGGGTATCCGTGTCTATAAGCACACATTGTGGCTGGTAGAACGCTCCAATCATATTTTTACCAAGTGGATGGTTTATTCCAGTTTTGCCTCCAACTGAAGAATCTACCTAAAAACAGTGGGCCAAAGAACATGATACAAAAGTTAGTATCACTAAATAGAAGAATCTATACTCATCAAACTAGATAAGATAATGTACATTTCAAGTCACATGTAATTTATTATAGAAAGGAGAAAAACTCATAGAACCTGTGCCATAACAGTGGTAGGGATCTGAATAAAATTAACTCCACGAAGGTAGGAAGCGGCGGCATATCCACACATGTCACCTATAACTCCACCACCGAGAGCGACGAATGTACAACGACGATCCAGCCTTGATTCGATGGCTTTATCAAAGACTTTCATAAGAGTTTCCTGAAATAGCATATTGACAACGTCACATAAACCTTAAAGATGAAATGCTTCTCTTGAAACTCATATTCGTAAAAGCCAAAGCTGCTTACCATGTTTTTAAATTGCTCACCATCTGGCAAAATGACACTTTCTACAGTAACATTAGGGTTTCCATCTGTCAAAGCGCTTATAGTTTTATCAAGATATAGAGGGGCAACTGTAGTGTTAGTAACGACAAGGACTCTCTTCCCATGAATATGTCTGCATATAAGACAGCAGGAAATTAAACATGGAAATTCAGTAGAAGTCGCAAACGAATCTAAAGACAAAAAGACACACAAAAAAAAAAAAAAGTTAAAATAAAACTGGAAACAACTCCAAGTTAGGCCAAAAATGTTATCATGATAGATCAAATTTGTTTCTTAATTTCCTTTGAACAAGGAAAAACAACCAACCAACAAGCAAATGAAACCAAGACTCTGAGATTTTAATATTTCTTTCTGAAACCTTATAGTTTAATATCCACATAAATCAGCAAATGAAACAATAACCTTGAAGAGAATATCTTGTATTAGTGCTGCCCAACCCGGACTAGCACAATCAAAACTTACTTCGTCCTCCCAACTAGCTTGGCCCTCTTTCATAGGAAAGTGGCGCTCACCTGACTGGCAACAGTAAACATTCGTACCTCATTGTCTTTTTATTTTGTTGTTTTCTGTGTCCATTTATACTTGGTCCTTTTTTGCTACAGAAAACAAAACCTATTGATGTAAAGACATCCTAGGATTTACTGTTTGGATGTCACTAAGTTGATTTGAATACATTTCATGTTGCAAAGTGGCAGATTAACTAATTGTGACTCACTTTCAAACTGTACCAGCTTGAAATGGACTATGTTTTCATGAAGATCATTGATTCAAATAGAGATGGTTTGTGGAGAAATTGTTAATGTTCATTTATATGTGCCTTCACCAACTGATCTTTATATGCATCATAAAGATAACAATTCTTTGAGCACATTGTTACCCGCTTTTACAAACAAAGAAGACTATTAATAAGTCGATCCAACCCATCATCCATAACTTCCTTTTTGATAGGTAACCCATCCTTTATAACTAGCATGCGATGTGAACTTCACCAATCTCTGCTCACGTTTTGTAACATACTTGCACAATGTGATGAAAGGTTTACAGGAAAAATATTCATGAGTTTGATAACACTACCAGTATATTGTGAAAATACATCTAATCTGATAATTCTATTAAGACGTAGCTAAAATTCCACTGGAACCAAACTATAGGAACAGAAAATGAAGAAACTTTAGGTGGTACTGAACTCATTGCCCAACGAGTAGGCCCTTCTCTCCCTGCTTTATTTGTAAGCTGGTGTTGCATGTGCCAGGAAGTACGAAAAGGGCGGTGATCAGTTGCTGTCACACTGTAAAGTGGCCTCACAGTTTTGTGCGGTAATTCTCTTTGTTCGACACCAATGAAGTGCATTCATAGACAGTGTTGGAGGCTATGGCAAGTAGGAGGACTAGGATTTTGGGGAAAGCATAATGGAACACTAGTCCACTATGCCATTTTGGCTTAAATGAAATGAAATGAATGAGAAGATGTTTCGAAGCAAAAAGAGAAGCTTAAATAACACTGTTTCTATAATTTATACTTTAGTGTGAAGAAAGAATTTTTGTATAGATGGTTTGTATAAGCTTAATAGGAAATCAAGATTAGCCTACATTTCCACTTCATACTTGATTTTTCCTCTGTAATCTTGGCATATTAATGAAAGGATATTTCACTTATCAAAAAAGAAAGTCTTGCACACTTAACCACTAGCACCAAAAGAGAACTTCTCTCTTTACAGTCCATGAAAACTAAAGATTTTGGCAATGATGAGCTAGCTACTAAAAATATAAGACATGAGAATTGAGGCAGGCATATGATTCTACCCTCTATACCACCTACAATGTCATGAAAATGATAATTGATAACGTCCAAAAAAGACCTGTTATTTTTCCTTTAAAAACAATCAAATATCCATATCGCACTCTATCCCAATTCGCAAGATATATTTTTTCCCTGCAGATGTTAAGACTTCTTGTTTCCCCCCCCCCCCCCCCCCCACAGACTTTTCAGGGGAAGACTTCCAAGTTCCTAATTTCACTTAACATCAACTAATGAAAGGATATTTCACTTATCAAAAATAGAAAGTCCAACACACTCAACCACTACCACCAAAAGAGAATTTCCCTCTATACAGCCTATGAAAACTGAAAGATATTGGCAATGATGAGCTAACACCTAAAAGCATAAGACATGGGGCATATAACGGAACATTGGAATTGAGGCAGACATATAAGTCTACCCTCTAAACTGCCTAGGATATGACGAGAATGATAATTGAGAATGTCATATAAACATATCATTTTGCCTTTATAAACAATCAACTAATCGTATCCGCACTTTATTCCAGTTCGCTGGGTACTTTTTTTTTCCTGCAGATGCTAAGAGTTCTTCTTTCCCCACAGGGATTTTCATGGAAAGACTTCCAGGTTCCTAATTTCACTTAACATCATCCAGTATTCAATTAGAAGTAGCTCTATTCTCTATGTCAGTCAAACTAATACTAAAGAATGCAAAAGTTTTCCTTTCATTATTAAAAACAAACGCATATGAATATAATCTAAGCAATTTGATGAAATTCAAGCAGTAGATAGCACAAGTAAGTCACCTTTGTAGGAGGTCAGGTTGATCAAGAAGTCCAGCCCCAATATAAATCGGGTAGCTCCGATTCCCCAGATCCACTTCAACAACTGTAGGAGCCTGTGAACTGGCTTTACTGGACGACTGATCCATCACCTTCGTGGCAGAAGTTGCCAACACCTTCAATCGTGTGGTGGCTTTCGACTTCAGCCCACACCTGGAAGAAGGTGAAGAGACAGAAGCAGGGAAACGAACGTGGATGTCACGTGGAATTGCTCTGGATTGGTGGAGTTGGTGGGCCGAATTGGTGAAAGATAAAGCCTGTTTTGGGCAGAAAGACGACGCCATGAAAGTTGGTGTGGCGGAGGGAAGGGGGAAAAATTGTGAAGTCGACGAGTTGTGGATGGCTGGTTAGGTAGTTAAGGGACTTTCATTTCATAGTGTTATAAGTTTTTTTTTAAAAAAAAAAAAAATTGTTTAAGTGGGAATAGCGATGGAGGGCGTGGTAGGTGGAAATTTGGAAAATGCTTTTTCTGGTACAAGTTTCTTCAGTCCCTACTCTTTTTTTTTTATTTTGACTGTAATACAAAAGTGCACAAATTGTTCTTTTATAACTACGGGGAAATGGTGGATTTATCTTAATTATGTGATTTAAAATAGATATATTTTTATTATAAAAATAATTCACTTGTATTCTTATTGTTATATAAGTGCTCCTGACAAATTTTAAATCTCTATAAACTATCAAATTCTAACTTTAGAACTCGATTTAAGAGTTGCAAATTATTTAAAGTATAGCCAATTCACATATTTTTCTAATCACAAATCAACAAGGGTTACAAATTATTTGAAGTTTAGCCATTCTCATATTTTTCTTTATCACAATTCACAATCAAGAAGATGTCATAGTTTATTTAGAAGCAACTATAGTGTATTTAGAAGCAACTACCTAATGATATATTGACTAATATAAGTTCTTACATTGTTAAACTTTTTTATACCATTAAATTTCATTGATATATTATATTAACATGTAGATCTATGTTTGATAAACTCGATATGGTAATTTAAGATTAGATAACGACGTGCTATTGTTGATTTAATTGTCATAATGTCATAAAACTTAGACATAATATATAAATATGACCCTTAATTTGACATTCACAAGCTTTAACTTTGAATGTGCATTAGACACTTAAACTATTATAAACTTAAATAAGTAGACACAGGTGTCCTGTCCTACATAGCATGATACAAAATTGTCATGTAGGACGAATGTTTTCATTGTTCAAGTTTATACTAGTTTAAATGTTTGCTTCTGCATACTAAAAATTGACGATCATAATTATTAATTGATATCAAGTTAAGGATCATATTTATGTAATAATTATTATACCTAAAATTTATTTACACTATTTGACTACGACGTGCATAAGCTGCACACACTTTGACTACAACTATTAGATTGGTTTGTTTAGGAAAATGTGTAATTGCACACAATTGAAATAAGACATGACCATTATATTTAGGGGTGACTCAACGTAATTGGGGATCTAAAGTAAAATTTTAATTTGTGAACTAAAATATAAATATACTTTATATATATATTTATTAAAAAGAATTACACTATTAAGATGAAAATTATTAGTACTTAATAGTATTTTTTCAGTTACTAGTTTTATGTAAGATTTTATCAACTCAACATTTTAAAACATCTTTAAGTGAGATAATTATTATTTGTATTGTTAACATAATGATACAAGTAATAAGTTGATAAATATTAAATAAAGATAAGAGTTAGAACTATAAAATTTGACTCAAAAAGTTGATGACTTAGTATACCTCATTTAATATACTTAGAGTAATGTTTGAAACTAAAATTTAAAAAAGAATTTGTAATTCACTTTGTAACACTTTTCACTGTTAATTCTCATTTTTAACAAAGTACAAAAGATGTTAAAAGTGGATAAAATAATTCATTTTTAAAAAAATTATACATTTTATCATAAAAAAATAATTTTTCTATAAAAATATTAACACATAATTTATTTTTGACAAAAATTTGAAGCCCCCGAAATTTGGGGCCTAAGGCAAAGGATTTATGTTTTAGTGCATAGAGCCGCCCCTGATTGTATTATTGACACACAAGCGAAAATTGGCATAGCTTATCCGATGTTATATAATTATTTGTGAGAATACCAAAGGAGAAATGAAATATTTATGATTTATGAATTATGAGTATGAAAATATAATTGCAAACGATATTGACCAACAAATGACTCAAAATAATAATGTTGATTCGTCTTCTCGGTCATATGATCGATGAATGTAAAGTCAACGTGAGGGGATTATCCGTACTATGTGGGAGAATTATATTAAATACCTTAATACTACAATTTGTGTTCAATTTTTTTATTGAATTAAAGTTAGATGAAACAATTACTTAAGGGGAGAACAAATCTTTGTAATAATCTATTATGCGATCTTATAAATTTTTGTTTATTCGGTAAGATTGAATAATCCATTGGGGCTATTGTAATAGTTTTACTACTTCTGAGATTTTTATGTTTATAAAAAAATATATAACACGAAAGTTCTATATAGCATGTCCAAATAAAAGTTCTATTTCATCTCATAATTTCATATTATGATATTATATCATGATTTTATATCGCACGAAAAAAATTCCTTTTTTTCTTTTTCTATAAGGAGTACCTATTACTTCCAGGGATAAATACATGAGGGTTGATGTATTTAATATTTTGAGAAAATTTAAGTCTTTTGCATTTTGTATCCCAATGTATAGTACAGTATATTCTCTTTTGCAATTTATATCAATGTTTTATTATCTTTAATAATTTGCACTATAGTTTCTTTATTTCCTTGCAAACACATAATTTGCAATTTATTAAATTGAAAATCAGGCTATACTTCTATTTTTATTATCACTGTTTTAGAAAAATCAAACAATTCTTTGACCACCGAGAAAATGGCAAAAATGACCACTTATAATAGAGATAGGTTCAAAATACTAGTCTACCGAAGATACATTTGAACAGTTTTGCAACGTGTTCATTTATTTTGTCTATTTTGGGGTTGGTGTAATTTTTATTCATTATTATTAAGAATTGTAGTTTATGGAACTGAATAGTACTGATTATGATACCTGCAAGGACTGAAGCGGAGTGGTTCGCTTCCTTCTTAATCAAAGGTAAAAAGTTTAAATTCAACTTGGATACAGAATCACGTTTGTTACAGATGTTTTACTCAACGTAGAATTTACGAATTCAGATTTAGTCGGACTTCAATATGAGTATTGAATACCGAGTGAAAAATCAAATCAAATTCAAATTTAGTCAGACTTCAATGCGAGTATCAAACACCATATGAAAAAAAAGAAAAAAAAAATAATGTCTATGATTAATTTTTAACTTTTACAAATTATCTAGACTTAAATCTCAATGAATTAAGATGTCTAAATATGCACATTATAAAATTTAAGTGTTAAGTTGCTAGATTAAATTTACATATTTGTTTATGTATTATATTTTAAATATAATCATTATAGTTAACTACATATTTGACAAAAATAAAAGAAATGCTCAGTTTTCACAAACTTAAAAGGACGAAAAATGTACTCACTGTATATTTAACGGACTAATCTGCACTTAGCCTCATACATAAAAGACCATTGTTATTTTCTCCCAAATGCCCCTTTAGTTTTCTTTAAATACAATTTGTTTTTTCTTTTTTGCTCTGCCAGACTAAAAAACGCGGGTATCAGCTTCTCCTTTACGCTAGCGGGTTTTGCTCTGAAAAACACCCGCCGTTTTTGGCTTTCGAAAACAACTATTTCTACTGGAGAAGTTGCCCATTTGCTGTCTGCAGTTATGTATTTGGCTTAGTTTTATCTAGGGTTCAATAATCTCAGTCTCGTCTCATCCTCACCTTAATCGTGCAAATTCTCTGATTTTGAAACTCTTCAAAGTTCTTGGTATTTTGAAAAACAACATTGATAACCGTTCCCGTGGTAATGAAGAAAGTCAAGAGGAATGTGGCCATTGTAATTTCGTCGTCCGATGACGATGAAGACTTCTCAGTCAAGTCGAATTTCACCCACACGAAATCGAAAGCGAAATCGGTATCGGTATCGGCGTCAGTTCCGAGGAGGAACCCTAAAAGGGCTAAAACGGCGATACTTTCGGCATCATGTCCACGCCCATCTAAAGAGGGTAGTGTTTTCGATGAGGTAAAACGTAGTACTCACTGGATTTAATTATAGTATTGTTTGGTAAATAGGGCTACTATTCTCGTTGTGCTTTTCATTTGAGTGAACGTTAGTTGTATAAACGGGAAACCGAGTTTGGTCAATACCAATAATAGATGTAAAGTAGTGGCAGTTGGTGCGGGTGCATCCATTGCTTGCGGTTTGATCTGTGCATATATTAGTTGAAAATAACTTATGGATTCCCTCATATAAGTTATGTTGGGTTTAATACTCCCAATAAAACAATAGATTAGTTTTGTGAAATTATTCTTCCTATGAGGAGATTATTTCGCCAAAAACGAACATTGTATTAGTTATGCAAAATTGTGTGCTGGAATATCTTTATTCATCAAGCCAATCAAATGGCCCCTTACTTATCAAAATATATTTTAGCCTCAATCTATGGATGCTTAAGAAGGGCTCGACACCTAGTTCACATGAAGAGGAACAAACATAAATAGACTCAGTTGCTATGTTTAACAACCATAGAACAAACTTTCCCCCCTAATATCTTGTTTCACAGAAGTGAAAGAATGCATGTTAACTATAGAACGTATAGGATTGGATTACAATATACCTTTAACCTATGCAAGATCAAGTAAATAACTCCCGGGCTTTACGGAATATATTTATTCAACAGTTTTATTTAGGAACCTTGGGTGATGTTTGCTTTATGGATTAAGTTCTCATGTCTCGACTAAACTGATCATGTTGGTTGTTCATTAGCTATATATTCTGCTGTTTCTGTGATACTCACTGTCCTGTTACTTTTTGCTTTTGAGTACCTCAGAGCATTAACGGCATATGGTATAACTGATTGCAGATGAAACGGTTTTGTGAGGAGTTTGATGATGATTTCACGGGCATCAAGGTATCTGATGGTATGCTAGTTTCAAAAGATTTGGTTTTAGTATTTATTTGTATTAATGTCAATAATGAACTGGTTTGGGGAGTCGGATATGGTTTCCACATGTTAAAATGTTGGGGCTGAACCATGACTCAAGTATCATCTAACTATGCAAGGTCTTTTGACTTCATGTTGATAATTCAGTTGGAAAATGCTTATTGGCCTGCATTACAGTGATTTACCCTTCAACTCCTCCTGATTTTGTGTTGTTTTGATTGCCAGCCCTGTCTTCTCCATCAATGCATATGTTTTAACAGTCCTCCGAACCTCTTCATCTTCAGTTAGTCATCATTGGCAAAATACTAAATTGTATGAAACTGAATCAGGTCGTCGAAGCAACAATGACATGTGGATCGACAAACATAAACCTCACTTCGTGGAAGAGCTTGCAGTTCAAAAGAAGAAGGTAAAGAGCTGTATGTTTTTCTCAGATGTGAAGGTTTTAATGTTTGTTTCCTGTGCTTGATTTTGCAGGTCAAAGAAGTAAAAACATGGTTTGAAGAAAGGCTAAAAGCTGCAATGGTACATAATTAAGAGTGTTTTAAAAGCCTTATCAGTTTCTTTCTTTTCTTAGACTTCTAATATTCTGACAACACATGGTGGTCAATTCCTGGTTCAACCAAGTGAATATCACATATCTACTTTCCTTTTCCCTAAAATCTTAAAGAAGTTCACTGTTTCTTATTCTTCGGCAGTCTTCTTAGAATCGTTTTTATGATATACAGTGTTCTTAGAATCGTTTTTATGATATTGGAAATAATTAATTATTGTTGCTTTGCTGGGGAACCTTGTCTTGTAATGAAGATTGAGTGGAGCATTAAGCATACATATGCTCAGAATAAAGTCTTTTTTTCTTGTTTCCCTGTTTGCAATGTGTTGCCTGGAGATCCATGGGGGTGTGGGTTATAATTGGGATTTTACAACAACTTATGGTCGCAGGTGTGTCTTGGTTACCATTCTTTGTTTTTGAGCAAATCGGTAATTATTTTTTGTATCATACTTTGCGCCGGCGTGATCCAAAAAAAGTTTGCACTTGCCCTGGTCATTGTTTAGATGTGTAAGTGGAAATGGTAATTAGTTATGGACTTATGGTGCTAAAAGGAAAAAGTTTGATTCAGGAAATTGTTGTATGATAAGTAGTATTGGTGACCTCTCCTGGTCTGACATTTAGCATCTGTAATTTTGAGGGTTTGGTCTTTTCAGGTGCACTTGTTTTTACAGTGTTTTTGACATGACAAGTGTTTTCTGCAATGTTCAGACTTTACATGGTCGGAACTAAGATTTTTCCTCTGCTGGTTGCAGGATGGTCGTAGTAATGTTCTTCTTGTTGCTGGACCTTCTGGTGTTGGAAAAACTGTATGTCACTGTTTTCCTTACTCTTTATTTAATCTAACCACGAGTGATATGGGACAATTTAGTTCTTTTAACTATTCTGAATCAGGAGTGCCATGTTTGAAACTTGTCTTACTCCTTCGAGGACTGTAAAATTGCATGATCATTGAGTGCTTGTCATTTCTAGGCAACTATCCATGCTATTGCTTCGAATCTTGGTGTCACAATATGGGAGTGGACCACACCTACTCCAACAGTTTGGCCAGAGCATTTGCATAATTCTAATTCAGGTATACATTCATGTGTTGGAAAATGAAGCTTCTCCAAGCTATCAAGTGCTTGTTCAAAAAATTGGATTCATATTATCATTTCACATTTTTTTAATGTTGATATAGGATTAAAATACATGTCAAAACTAGATGAGTTTGAAGGTTTTGTTGAGAGGGTGAGAAAGTATGGATTGACTTCTCCAACGTTGAAGGGATCGCAGGCTTCAGTCATACTCTTAGTTGATGATCTTCCTGTGGTAAATGTAAGAGCTGCATATGGAAGGCTTCAAAGGTGTTTGACCCTACTTGTGCAATTAGTCCGCATTCCAACAGCCGTAGTGATCACAAACTATGACAAGGATGACTCTGTAGACTTTAGCACACGCTGCTGGGAAGAACTCCTTCTATCTCTTCATAGTGCTGGTGCTTGTAAGGTTGCATTCCTTGATAGACTTACTTTGGATTTTGAATTCTTTTCATCTGCTTATCTTGAGTCAAATGTCAAACATCCCCTATGAGTATGAAAACATGATAAATCAGCTTCCTTGGCTAATTTTAAGCAATTTGACCAGCACAAAATAGTTCACTCTTGAAATTTGCAAATTGAGTTAGAAGATCTTTTCTTGTCTTTGACGGTAAAACGCCAGGGAAGTTTATTTTCAAAGGCACAGGGGAGGAGGCAGTTATCCAACATTAGGTTCTAAGTTACTAGAGCATGCCAACTTTTTTTTACTTGAGTTCATGATTTTCAGGTCAACTTCAACCCTGTCACTATCAATTCAATCAAGAAAACACTTACAGCTATATGCAGAAAGGAGCAGCGTGAAGTTGGCGCTGATTCGATTGATCTAATAGCCAAAGCTAGTGGAGGTGATATCAGACAGGCAATTAATTCTCTGCAGTATCTCTGTCTTAAACCACATAGAAGGCCTATTCTATCGTCAAAAGAAAGACTGGATAATACTAGTTGTTTGGATGATGTGCTTTGTTTGCCATTTGGAAAAGATGAAACTCTCTCTCTATTCCATGCATTAGGCAAATTTCTACACAACAAAAGAGAAAGTGAGCACACAATTGCATCAGGTACATCTGACTTAACTTCATTCTCAGGATACAGTGAGTTGCAAGTGCTTACAGAACTTAGTAACTGTGTGCTTCCGCACCTCTTCTGTAGCCACAAATTACTCCATCTTTGCTAGGGATGGCAATGGGGTGGGGCGAATGCGGAGTGGGGCGGGTTTAAGGCTATGCGGGGCAGGGCAGGGCGGGACTGGTTGAAGTGGTTTTATTTAAAACTAATGCGGATTGGGGGGGGGGGGGGGGGGGGGGGTTGCGGGTAATGTGATTTTATGTGGGTTAAAACTTAATTTTTATGTTTTACATGTTGTAAGTGTGATAGAGCATTATTTATTAAGACAATTTTTTAAAGCTACTAAAATATTCAAGATAGTAAATGAAATAATTCAATTCAATGTCTTACCTGTTTCCAATTGACCTCTAAAAATAAAGTTTAAAGTCACTATCCTATTAAATTAATACAACTTAATGAAAAAATGAATTTATTTTTATGGATTTTATTTTTAGTATCAAACTTAACTAGAAAAATAAAATATTAAAAAAATTATGCGGGGCGGGTTGAAAATGAACAGGTTTGTTATGCGGGCGGATTCAAAATTTTGCGGGTTAAGCTCAACCTGCCCCGCCCCGCTTCATTGCCATCCCTAATCTTTGCAAGTAATGCTTCCTCATAGGGAATGCATATCTTAGCATGTGCTTGAATGGTCTAATCTTGCAATCTTGGTTTCTAATTTATGATTCACAATATGCAGTACTGTATCTTTGAATAGTTTTTCAATTGCTAAATGTGGTTTCAGCGCTTGTAGGCACTGCTCAAATAAAGTTGTTAAGCTGATTTCCTGAGATGTAATAATGAAACATTGTTTAAGAATGACTGATATGAGCATTGGTGATTATCCTAGGAGTTGTCTCCCAAGTAATGGTAATTGGAAGAGTAGAAGATTAACCTTTTCACCTTGTGTAAATTACTGCCATAAGTATGAACTTACATGTTATATGTGAGGTTTTTTCTATTACAAAGCTACAGCTCTTCTTTAACCATGTGGAGTAAGATATGAGAGTTCTCTACCAAGTGAATTGAAAGTGAATAATTGAGAAAACTGTCTTTGGCAAACCCTCTGATACAGACTCATTTTTTTTGTAGATAGAGACACATTCCTTCTGAAGGAAAAATTTGTCAGGTTTCCTCTTAAAATGGATGCTCCAGAAGTTATTCTTTGTCAAGCACATGGTCAAGCGGCGACTCTTTCTGATTTTCTGCATGAAAATGGTACTATTTTTTTTCTTAAGGCGGATGGGCTTTCCAACTAATCTGGTCTGTTCTTTGATTTTTGCATTTCTTTTGGAATGAACTAAAATGGTGGCAATGCTGGACTCAGGGCTACTTTTTTCTTTTTGTTTTTAATTCAAGCACCTAAATCTGCCATTCAGTGACATAATGCTATTTCCATATAATATTCGACCTGCTTTGTTTGTGGGCTATATCTAACAAATTAGATTCACCACAAGTCCCAATAGCTTGAACTTCTGCCTTTGTGGTGAATTTCACTGGCAAACTAAATGTTGGCAGAGCTTGTGTTTTTTTTAATCGATTTCCCAGTTTCGTAGATTAGAGGAGAAATACTATTTCTTGTGTTCAACTTGCATTTACTACCTAATGGATTGTGCATGAAATGGGGTTATTAAGACTTATAGCCATCATATCTGCGCATAGAAATGTAGAGTATGTTGTTGTCTAATATATATAGAATTTGTTATTTTCTAACATATAAGTGGTTTGTGTTTGTCTTATTCAACTACTGATTTTCAATTTTGTTGCAGTTTTAGACTTTTTGAGTGAAGACGCAATAGATGATGCGTGGCTTGTGGCATCATATTTAAGCGATGCGGATTTTCTTCTGTCTTCACTTCGTGGACATCTATCTAGAGACTTTGGAGCTGAGAACATCATTCAGTCAGCTGCTGCTTCAGTTGCTGCCAGAGGAGTATTATTTGGGAATGCTCATCCAGTGCGTTCCAGGTATAAAAACATTACCTGTTTCGTTATGTTTTGTTTATATGAAGTACCTAAAAATATTTATTGCAAATTCCCGTGAGAAATCAGGTGGCATGCTATTCGACGTCCCAAACTGTGGGTGGTTGAACAATCATCACGCCGCAATAATGTAAGATTCTTCCTGTCACGTTCTCTGCATTTTGCTCTTGATCTTGCTCACATAGCTTCTTATAACATGGATTTATCTGGATCAAGTCCTGAACATAATGTTTCTCACTAAAGTAATTGCTTAGGAAGCACTAGTGCACTACTATAATTTCCTAGTGATCCTTTAGTTGGTGCTGTAGGAGATGTAGTCCCCAGATAAACCCAACATTATTTTTTTGTAATGTTTTGGTTGCTATTTTGTTTTCCTTTTAACTAATACATACTTATGCATGTGGGAATCTACATAACATTTTGTGGGATATAATGTAGAATAAGAATGTGGGTCTTTGTAATACATGGATTAAGAACAATAAAATGACAAAAGTAATCCTCATATGAGTAAAACAGCCTCTTCTTGTTGTTTAAAAATGTGAACATATATTTTAAGCAATACACTGTAATTGTATCAAACTAAACATCTAACATGACAATAATCCCTATTATTTGTCTTTTTTAAACCAAACAGCCTCATGTTGTCCACTGATTTTGGATTTTGATTTCATCCTAACTAAGTTGATGTGCTTGCAGTGTCAAATGTTTAGTCAGAGGGGTGACTTGTATAATAGCCTAACCACATCAAATCAGATAGTTATGGCAACTGAGTTTAGGCCTTCTCTTAAATGGCTTGGATGCAGAGCATCTGAAAGTTTCCAAGCAGACGACATGGTTGAAGATGACTCAGATAGCACCTATTTGCACGAGAATAAGCTGGATTTGTCAGACGATGAGATAGAAGATTGGTAGTTTGAAGCAGTGTATGAGTTTGTATCAATATATATAGTCCATGTGGGCTCTTTTTCACTTGTAAATTATGTATATTGCTGAAATTATGTAAATTTTTTAGGGGAAACAATACAACTAGTTTATACCAATTGAAGTAGTTTTTTTAATAGTGCAGGAATTTGTGACGGAAGACCTTTGTTTTATAGTTTGAGGAATATCCAACAAACTGTTGCTAGTTTACTAACCTATGACTTCTCAATAAAGTGAAGTGGAACTGGAAAACTATGTTTAGTTCTACTTTAGTAGGAGAAGAGATATGGACACAAGTAGTGTTTTGTCACTATCCCAGATGATGGCATTGACGAATTGAATCTGAAATTTGTATTGATAAATCTCACAAAGTAATATTCCATGAAAGGAAAAAAGTTTATCTCAATTAAGTACTTTAACCATTCTCTAGTGTAAATTTCAAATAACCTCACAAACTGGGAAACAAGCCAAAATGATAAATCTCACAAATTTGTTTTGTTTCGTGAACTTGTGTATTTACTGAAAGTTGAGAATACTTTCACTCCCATTTTTATTTTTATTTTGTAGTTAAACAAATATGATTTATTTATTTGCTCGTGAGAAGGTAAATTTAACTTGATAATAAATGAAACCAATCACTTCTTTAAACCACCTCTCTACCTCACCTCACAAAAGTAGGGATATAGTCAACATACACCCTGCCTACGACGATGTATTGTAATCCCATGCTTCACACTGGTTTAAGACTTGAAAGTAACAAGAGAAACCATTGAGTACACGACTGAAAACAACAACACAGAACAACATATAAATGCAACTTTTGCAAAACAATTTTTTCCCAAACATTTGATCCAAAAGGACAAATGGAAAATACTAGTAACTAAGCTTAAAGCATTCTTCAAAAATCCTAACATCCTCTAACGCCAAAAGCTAGCAATCTATATAATCTACCATCAGCCAGCCATACTTACACTGTCGATGATTGCTTAAACTATAATCATCTCTTTCGCTCACTCTCAAGAAAATCTGCATTTCTAAGTTCCCCAATAAATTATAGCACATACTGGGAAACCAGTGGGGGAAATTCAAGAACACATATATACATTTTTCCTGCTGGCTGGCTGGCTGGACCACAATGAAGCGCGCACACTCTGTATCTCAAGGCAAAATCCTCTTCATTTCATGCACCTGATCAGTATTTTTAGCTTGATTATATACAGACTCAAATGCATGGGTCCATACATTGGCAAAACCTGTCACAGCCTGAAAGACATGTGGCAAACCCATCTGTAGATTGTTCAATGTCATTGCCCTTGTTACACTCACAGCTTTGTCATACTTGGCCTTCTCGTCCTCAGCTTTTGCTCTTATTGCATCCACCTTAGCTCGTTTGTCGGTCACAGGGTTCTTGTTCCTTGTACTACTGCTAGAGGAATCAGGTATAGAATATGGGCCATACTTGGACTCTAGTGACCGAAGCTCAGAAGATTTCTTGTCAAGCTCTTTAAATACCATCTCTGATTTCTTCTTTTGCTTGATCTCTTCTGATTGCTGCACCACAATGGCATGGATAACAGTTAGTAAACTGTTGATTCCTTCCGACGCTACTTTGTCTGGAGCATTATTGACTGCAAGATGCCACTCTTCACAAAGAGAGTAAACTGCATTGTCCTGGCTGGTCTTTTGTACAGGGTTGTTGCCAAGCTGGAATAGGCTAAGACGGAGCCAGCCGGTTAGAGACTGAATATAATCCCGGTGAAATTTCACTAGGTTGCAAAAAGATAGATGCCATTGTTCCAGTTCAAGCTCAAGTTGTAATGTTGATTGTCGATGAAGCTCAGAGGTAGGATAAGTTGATGGCACAGTATTGAAATACTTCAACTGCTGCACTATATGCGTTTGAACGTGATGGCATTCATACATGCTTCTCCACATGTACATCAACCTGTAAACCACAAACAATAAGGAGACAAAAGATAAATGATTCTTGCAATATTATCCTTTTTGCTGAAACTCGAAAAGTTGTTTCCCTTACTCACAAGGCACTAGTTGTACATTAATTACTAGTGAAAGTTAAAGATTGTCCCATGAGATATAAAGGAGAAACATTGAATTTCATTAACTTCATCCTTAATATTGCCAGTATTCATTTTGCAACTGAATATAGTGGGCCTTTGTTTCTAGCTATCTACTGTCTTTAACTTCAATTTGACCCCACCAAAATAAAAGAGGATGACCTTAATTTCAGTCAACACAATTGATCACTTTGAATAATTTCAGTCCCACTCTTAAAGAGAAGTTTCCATTTCACAATTTTTTAACAGAAGAGCAGACTGTTGTATGCTGCTTTCATATACTTTTAGGTAGCAAAAAGGGACATGAACCGAATCAGTTAAAGGAGTCAAAAGTTTCCCATTCTGTACGGAGAGCCATTCGTTGCTTTTTACTACATATTGCTATAGCTGACTTTGACCCCTCAAAATTGTAAACATTCTGCACAGCCAAAACAATATTTTTTTTCCCCAAGAGATGAACATAAAGATGGTGAATAGAACTAACCCTTTGACTAGATCAACAAGCTGTGGATAGAGCTCTGACTCCCTTAATTTGATGATTTCAGCTGATGTAGTTTCAATAGCTTGTGCAGCAACCATCATTTGTGATTCCAACTTCTCTACTTCTTTCTTGGCTTTCTCTGTTTTCACATAATCAGCCCTCTTCATCTCTAGTTTTCTAGCATGACCTCCCCTTTTCTCATGCTCCAACTTTAATGCCTCAGCATGCTATAAATCATAATCAAATTATTCATAAGGAAAAAAATATAGTAATTGAGTTAGGACAACCATATAATATATAAAAGTTCAATTTTACCTTGACCTCAAGATAGAGTTTTTTCTCCCAAGCATATAATCTTTCCACTGTGGAACAGTGGGAAGCTGCTTTGACACCATTTGCCCCATTGATGGATTTGTTCATTGGGTCATCACAAAATCTTCCAATTCCATTCCATCTTGAACTTCCACCAAATGACCATGAAAAAGGACTCATCAACTTATCTACAAAACCCCAAAAGAAGCAATTTTTATATATTTTTGGGTAAGCATGTTGTACCTTGTGCAGTTATATGTGTACATACCTGAAGATCTTTGTTCGGAAAAAGCACAATTGGGAACATCCAAAAGCAATGAGAGTTGTCCACCAGCATCAGCAGCATTAAGAAAGTACTCATCCAGTTCTTTGATGATTTCCACCAAGTCTTTGCCTTTAGTAGAGACCACCACCGCAAGTTCACTTGTTGAGGTAGTTTCTTTAGAAAACTGGCTCACCGCCGACGGTGGAGCCGCCACGCTCACCGCTCCAACCGTGGTGGTGACGGCAGCCTCCGATGTTATCGTTGTCTCGTCCCATTCCTCCTCCGTGACTGACCTCGAAGATGACGGAGGAGGCACAAATGGGTCCCAGAAATCCCAATTTGATGTCGCCGGAGGAGGAGGTGGAGGCGGCGGCGGAGGGGGTGGTGGAAGGGCGGAGGATGTAGTGGTGGAGGTTGTCCAGGATGTGGGACTCATCGGCGGTGGAGGAGGAGGTGGCGGAGGCGGCGGGTGAGGTGTGGTGAGTCGCCGTGGTGGCGAGGGTGGAACTGGTGGAAGGTGGTGGTTTTGGGGGTGGAGATCGGTTTCTCCGGTAGCAAACTGAAGCAAAGCAGAACCAGTATTCCTCAATGAACGTAAGTACATAGAATGAGAAGCAGAAAAAGCTTGTCTTGATTTTACCAACTGTTTCATATATCTCTTTCGAGCTTTGCATCTTGAAACCAATTCTTCTCTCTCTAATCTTGAATACCAACAACCCATTTTTGATCTAATTTCTCTCCTCTCTTCTCTTCTTCTTCAAAAAAAACACAACTCAAAAAAGAGCAAACCAAGCCTCACTTTAACCTTTTCTCCTTTCTTGAACTATCAACCATGTTCCATGTGTGTTGTACTCCAAAGACTGACACACCAATTTCAGACCAAAAAGAATTAAAAAAAAAAAAAAGTACTACTCTTCTTTTTTTTTCTTTTTGCTTACTCAGATAGATCAAAAATTGAATCTTTACACCAGCTATCCCCAATTTGAGAACACCAACAAAATCACCATTTCAATGGGGGAATGTGTGAGAGAGAGAATGAGGGGAGGAACATAAATTTGGAATTGTACAGAGGCAATAGGTGTTGGACAGAGTGCCATTTTTTTTAATTTATAGTCCTAAAACAGAGCCAAAATGCCCTATTTGAGAGATGTTGTGTTATTTACCAAATTAGACATTATGTTGTCAAATGCATGAAATCTTGTTATGAGCTGTGTTGAGGAAGTGATGGGTAGTTTGGTAATATAAATAATTCAACGGACACGAGTCAATTTATAAGGTAATAAATTGAGTTTAAATTCCAGACTGGAGGGGGGGGGGGGTTGGGTCATGACTCATGAATGGGATGAAAATGCATCGGTTACGAGGTCAATCTGGCTAAGGATTAACAAGCCATATTAATCTTATGCTCTCCTTCTCTTTATTTTTACTTCCACATATTTATTAAAGAAAAAATATCTAATTAATATGACTATTTTATTATATTATTTTTATTTAATATTAAATTTTGAAAAATAATAATTAATATTAGGAATAAAATTATTTTTTAAACATATATTTAAAACAATAAATAAAATCCTTTTTTAAATTAGTGGACAAGTACTTAGTTATTTATCCCCTTCGTCTGTAAAGGGAAAAAGAAAATAAGTAAGATTTACCTCACTAATATTTTTTCCAGTTTTCTACATTTTTTCTTCTTTACATTTACTTCACTATTTTTTCCTCTCAGTTTTGGACATTTTCGAAAGAGCATGAACCTTTTAGAAGAGAGACTAGAAATTGTACTACTTAATCATATTTTAATAGATTTTTGACATATACGCAAAATTTAAATTAAAACTACTAAATTCAAATGAACCAGTATAATATTATAATTTTTTTTAAAAAAAATTATTATTTTAAAGTGCTTAGAAGTGCCATCAGTATCATATTGGTAAAAAAAACAATAAGAAATATCAAATTGTAAAAATTACTTTATCTGTCTTATATTAGTTATTTACTTTATCAAATTTAGAAAGTGTTAATTATTTTTATATCATCATTGTAATTAATTCTTTTTTAAAATATTTTTATTTATAAAAATTACAAAAAACTTTTTTAAGAGATGAATTAGTAAAGTTATTTTTTGAAAGTGATCAAGGAAGGAAGTGTAATTAATTCTAATAATTTTATTCTTTCTATTGAAAACATGCAACTCTTGAACATCTCAATAAAATAATTCACCTTAATTGTCACAAGAATTAATTAGGAAAAGACAAAATAAATTAAATGAGATAACTTACACACATATACTGTTCACGAAAAATTCGAATCAAACTTGATAATTATAAATAAATTAATACATAATTTTATAAATATGAAAATTGTGAATAAAACATTTTCCTTTTGTATTACTAATAATTCCCTTTTGCCGTTCCGCAGGATAAGAGGTGGTTTGCATGAGAGAATGCGGTGAGAGGATTTAATTAGAGGGAAGATTGTGTTTAAATTGTTTTGCTTTTCGATAGTGGAATATACAAATTGCACAACACGTCCACTTTCTGACATTTTTGCCCTCACAAGATTCATTTACAAACTGCTCTTCTCTCTAACCATAGTTATTTATCATTGGCTTTTTCACACATAAATTAAGAGGGATAATTCTATATTTTCTTATTCAATAATATTTGTTCCCATTTTATAATATGGGCCGGTCCATATGGACTTACTCTGACCCAAAACTTACCGTATCAATTCAGTCATACAAATTATCTTCTAGTAAATCTCAAATCTTAATTATGGAAAATAGTACTTATTTAATTTTCCCTTATTTCGTTATTTGGAAAAAAAGAGAATCTACGTAACTTGCTTTTCTTTTTGTCTTCATCCTTGTCCTATTTTTGTTCTCCTTTTCGATGTTTTTACCAGATTAACGTTTCCTTTTCGAAATTGAAAAGTAGCAAGTTGTTTCATTTTGTTTTTATTTTGATTTACCATTATCTTTATTAATTAATTTAATATATTGTTTATTCTCTGACAAACAAGAGAAAGCAAAGTACTTTTCCTTTTTTTTTCTTCCTTATAATAATGGTAATTTTGTCTCTATGCCCACTACTTTAAACTAATTTCACTCATAAAAAGTTGCTGCAACAAAAGTGAAAATATACTATTGCAACATTTCACCTTATAGGAGAATTGTGCGGTGACTGCACTGTTAAAATAAATTAGAGTACCATTATTCACTTTTTCATATTTATTTTAATTCATTGTATTTGAAATAAGAATAAAGCGCTTCCTAATAAATATAATTCTGTATATAAAGAGATTTAAATTTAAAAATTTTAATTAAAAATAAATAAGTATTTATCACTCCATTGCCGTCTTTCTTACTAAGGATTTGTCACTCTAGTTAAGCTTACGTTGCGGAGTAGTAGTAATATTTTTGGGGAATTATGACTAGGACTGGACGAGGTAACACGTGAGCAGACCTGCAGCAGGCTGCAAGTGGTAATCAGTAATTAATTTCTATAGTAATATAAACTCTTGACAAGGTATATACTATTAAGATGATTTGTGACTCATTTTTGTACAAGGTTCTACTTTGATATTTGCAACAATTTGAAATATCTGAGATGTTTCATTCATTAAAATAGCTAGTAAAAAGCACTATAATTTCTTTTATTTATATAATACAATTGATGTTTGATGATAATGTCAAAAACATTTAATGGATTCAAAATACCACTCTTGCTGAGATTGTATTTACCCTCGTTACTTCAGAAACTCTATACTTGAGAAATTCTAAGTTTGAATATAAAAGAAGGTTAATTGAATATGTTACTTTCAAGTACTCGAGTTAGAACTGTATTATAGCCTATAGCCTATATAAAATTGTACCATAGCCTATAGCCTATACAACCATATGTAATTTTGGACACTATATGATTAAAGTTTAGTTGTCAATCCCAATTTCAAAATACTGCATATTTAAAAGAAAAAATTATACAAAATAATAAATTATTAATTCAAATTAAATGCACAGTTTTATTTTATTTTAATTTGTAGCAAACACTTGTCATTCGTCTCTCTCCAGAAATCTCGCTCGTCATTCTCTCCGATTACGCTCACCACTCTCCATCGCCTCTCTTACTTTAATACAAATACAAATGTATAAATTGCGTTTGTGTTTATATAATGCGAGCGAAAATTATATATATTTCGTCTTATACACTTATAAGTACACAAATACAGATCTTCCTAACCAGTTCATTTTTGCCTATCTTTATACAAACACAGATTATACAAATAACAATGTGTAATTTTTATTGTATAAAGCGAGAGAGATATTTGATATACAAATGTTTTATTTCTATTCAATTGTATACAAATTCAAATTTTATGCAGATATACAAATACAATCATAGATACATATAGATAGTAGTGACATATATACAGTTATCTAACCGATATACAATTATAATCATTGCGCTTTTATACAAACGAATGCCTGCCTGCAATTTGTACAAATTCGATGCTCCATATCAAACATAAATTTTGCTATGGAGCGCAATTATACAAGCTACAGTTATAGCATACAAATATGATTTTTATGTTTGCTAAACCTAAAGTTGACTCTATTTAAATAGGAAAAATTGTATACAACAGCAAACTATTGATTCAAAATAAATGTTATAACCACAATTTCATTTAATTCTAATCCGCACTCGTCTCTCTCCCCATAAATCTCGCTCACCACTCCCCCTCGCCTCTCTCACTTTATATAAATATAAATGTATAACTTGTGTTGTATAAAGCACGAGAGAAAGAGATTTGATATACAAATGCTTTAATTCGATTAATTGTATGCAATTTAAATTTTATGCATATATACAAATACAATCATTGATACATATACATAACAGTTATATCTATACAATTATCTAATCAATATATATATACAATCGTTGCGCTTATCTACAAACCAAGCTGCCTGCCTGCGATTTATACAAGTGAGATACAAGTAGCAAAACTATATCTATAGAGCGTTAATATGATTTTTATTTTTGCTAAACTTAGAATATATACATACAAAAACTAAAAAAATTGAATAACATTTAATTGACGACATCAAAATAAACTTCCCCGGTAAATTTTTACTATGAAAACTCTTACGGTGGGCTAAACAAAAAGAAATGGACTCTTACGGGCTTTCTCTACAGTCCGAATTCTAAAAGCCCATAAACCATTAATCGTCATAGATGAGGCTGGTGTAGTGAACAACAAAATAAGGTGAAGGTTCGTTAGATCCGCCAGCACACGAGCCTCATAGGGTAGCCAATAGATAAGAAATGCCCACGCCATAGCACGCATATCAATACATTCTCCAACAATACCCTACGCTTTTCAACTCTCACGTTTATACACACGCCAATCATCTTCCTAATTATGACGAGTGTTGTTAACGTGCTTTCTGAAAGCGAATGGAATAATTTTTTTTTGGGTTTTCCCTCCATATTAGAGAAGAAGTAAATTCGTTTCTTGTGTTCTTCCATATTCATTGTTTATCTTTTCACTCATATAAAAAATTCTCTAATTCATCTGTTCTTCTATATAATATATAATCCTCGAGTCTCATAATTTCATTACTATTAGTTTACGATATCAGTGTACTGTTTCATCGAATTATATTATCAATGGCAGCACCAATAGTAGATGCGGAGTATTTGAAGGAAATAGACAAGGCACGAAGAGATCTTCGAGCTCTCATCTCCAGCAAAAACTGTGCTCCTATTATGCTTCGTTTAGCGTATGTATGCAAAATTATCAAGTTTTGTGTTGAAATAAAATTTTGATCTGATATGATAAATATATTTTAATTTGCAGGTGGCATGATGCAGGAACCTATGATGCTACAACAAGGACTGGAGGACCTGATGGATCAATCAGGAATGAGGTCGAGTACAAGCATGGCGCTAACAGCGGCCTCAAAATCGCAATTGATCTTTGCGGTAAGATTTTTAGCCTTTTGATTTTCTAGAGTTGCTTTCACGTATATAAGAGATCTATTGATAATCTTCTGGAAATGAATTTGTGTTCATTGGTAATGATTGTATATGCGATGGTTAATGATTTTAGTGTAAGTAGGTGAACTTTTGATTGATTTTGGATGTTAACAGCGCAAATCACGTTATGTTTAGTATATTACTCTGCCTACTGTTTTTGAGTTTACATTGGAAGATGAAAGTTGATCATATCATGTTTATGAAGTTCTGTCAATTTGTTCTGCATATAATTGGAGTTTTGCTTTATGTGTTCTTATGCCTCTTTGTTCTTTCCTAGTATGGGAAGTGAACATTTCTTCGTAATGTTCTCATTTTTCTGTTGAAAGCATTTTGTAGAGGTTAGAGTTTGTCTAATTTTACATAGCCACATAAAATGAACATGTTTTAAGCGCCTTGAAAACTTTGTACGTATCTATCATCTCCTTCCTGTTTAGCATCAATTTTTACTATTTTCAAGAAAAACAGACAATTTCCAAGTTTGCTCTAAATTAAGATAGACTGGTCATTGTCTGCTGAGCACACATCCTCCTCCGATGCCCATATTTTGCTTACAACAAGTTTCTTTTGTTAGTTTAATCAACTTTGAAGATACTAAATCCTATCTTCTAATAAAAATTTTCTGTTATATGGAGTACAGAAGAAATTAAGGCCAGACATCCTAAAATTACATATGCTGACCTCTATCAGGTGAGAATACTTGTGTCGAAGATCTGTTTTCCATCCTTAATTAGTTGTATTAGTAGTAGTAATGCAGAGAACAAAAATATTCTGGTTTTTACGGATTTGATTAGTGCATAAATACCTTTTCATTCTGGACTGCAGCTTGCTGGAGTTGTTGCTGTTGAGGTAACTGGAGGTCCTACCATTGATTTTGTCCCTGGTAGAAAGGTACAGAAAAGATGAAGACATGCCTCCTTTTACTATTTTGAACTTCAAATTCATTTGATGGGCTTGTCTTTAATTAGTAATTCCACCTTTACATCAGGATTCATTAAGCTCACCAGAAGAGGGGCGCCTTCCTGATGCCAAACAAGGTTAGTCTTCTAAAAAAATTGGCTTGGCTGATCTATTACTTTAAATTAAAGTAATAGATAAAAGGTAATAAAATCAATTTTTTCTCTAATTTAAATGTGAAGTTTACCCTCTGGGATTCTTCTCATTTGATTGAACAGGTAACTTACTCTATCAGTATCACAAATTGACAAGGATCCTCATCCTCTTGTAGGGAAGGAATCCATGAGAATAGAAGATAAAAATAATGAAAAATAGCTAGCTTGTTTAAGATTTAACCTTACTGGCACCTGAGGTGCGAATGGAATATATCAAGTGGAGCCTCATCTATCCTAGTTGTTTCAATTATCCTCATTATGCCATATTCTGTGCCTGATTATTGTTGTTGCATCATTTTGTTTTGAACAACTTGAATATAATTTCTTTTTACTTGGTTCTGCATCTATGTAGAAGTGATGTCAATAACCTTGGAGATGACTTTTTGCTAATTTGCACTGGTTGCCTCCTAAACATGTTTTATGTGGGCTTCCCATTATTCTAAAGAAAATTTTGTGAAGGAAAATATATTCCAATTGGTGAGAGCTCTTGAATATTATGAACATTGAACTGGACTTGGTGATATCCTATTGCAAAAAATTTAAATATTGCTAAAAACAACTGCCAGCTACCTTTGACTAATCAGAAGAATTGGCATGAATTTCTGAGAGGGCTCTACAACTCAGTGCTCTGATTTTGAAACATATTTCTCAGCATGTTGCTCATCACTTTACTTTGTTCCACGTTATAATGCCTTTTTAGGTCCACCACACCTGAGGGATGTCTTTTACAGAATGGGACTCTCTGACAAAGATATAGTGGCATTGTCTGGAGGACACACACTGGTATTTTGTCTCATGAATCTGCATTTAGATATTTATATACTTATCTCAAATGATAATGCTGTTTGTCTTAAAATTCCACTTTTGTGTTCACTGTTGCAGGGAAGAGCACATCCAGAGAGATCTGGCTTTGAGGGCCCTTGGACTAAAGAACCTTTGAAATTTGACAACTCATACTTTGTGTAAGATTAGTATATGGAACCTCTTTTATATTTCATCATTCTTAAAAGAAATGATTTCATGACTCCTTGCCCAAATGGTACAATGATCTCTTAGGGAGCTCCTCAAAGAGGATTCAGAAGATCTCTTGAAGCTTCCCACGGATAAAGCTTTGGTTGAAGATCCACAATTCCGCCCTTATGTTGAACTTTATGCAAAGGTATTATATCTCATATTTCCGTGCATTGCTTTAATGGTCAATTGTTGCAACACATAGTTTACATTTGTAACCACACTACATTGCATAATGCATGGAGGAAAATAACATAGAAAACCAGCAAGGCTGGCTAAACTGTGGGAAGTTTATCTCCACTCATTTATCACTCTGTCGATATACATTGATGATTACTAAGGATTTGCATGCTAGACTATTATTTCCTATTGATGGTTTTACAAACACTGAACTATGTGAGGGGTACTAGAATATTTTGCAACCTTAAGTAGTTCTGGTTTGCTGTGACAGTGAGACACTTGATATTTAAGCCTATGGTACAATCCTTGACTAGTCCAACCAGCACCAAGGTCTTTCACTCCCATATATGTTTAATTTGTAAACAAATGAATACACAACTATCTAGTAAAATCTTTCCTCCAACTTAACCACTATCAAATATATCTATTTGGCTAATGAGCTGCACTATTCTTCAAAATTTTTGGCGATCTCACTGGGAGAGTTTTCTGCAATAGCTAATATCTAATTTGTGTGACAGGACGAAGAGGCTTTCTTCAGAGACTATGCAGAGTCACACAAGAAGCTCTCAGAGCTTGGATTCACACCACCTTCATCTTGCTTCAAGTTAACAGTAAAGAACAGCACGGTGTTGGCACAAGGTGCCGTTGGAGTTGCTGTTGCAGCAGCTGTTGTAATATTGAGTTACTTTTATGAAATCAGCAGGAGAATCAAGCATTAGTAAGCACACAA
This sequence comes from Solanum sitiens, assembly GCA_016801875.1. NCBI lineage: Eukaryota > Viridiplantae > Streptophyta > Magnoliopsida > Solanales > Solanaceae > Solanum > Solanum sitiens. The sequence goes on from JABWTJ010000001.1 coordinate 8,677,520, forward strand.
GTTCCATAAAGCTCAATATTACATTGGGGAACTCAGTTGAAGCAAAATGGAAACTGAATAGCTCCATAATTCAATGGCATCAAAATTGGCGATTGTTATTGGCACCGCTAAGAATGATGGTAGTATTTCTTATGTTTGATCAATAAATCTTGGGATGTGCTGATTGTAGCTACTCAAGTGTAAAATAAAATGTCATTGGTGGCTTTGAAATATCATAGACCTACTCATGTTCCAAACATATTCTCTGATTGAGAAAGAATTGTTCTCGGATTGGCATCACATTTGTCATTTCTCTGTCTTCTACTAGTTTTAATGTCACTTGTTATAATTTATTGCAAAAGAGCATAAAAGAAATTAGAGATACATTGTAATTCTAATCATCATATCATATATCATATTATATATCATATATCATATCATATATTATTATAAGTGGAACAAAAAAAGTTAAAAGTTAAATTACGATTTTACCCCTACTATAAATTAAAATATTATAGAAATATTTAATTATTTAATTTAAATATTAAATTATATCATTTTAATAAAAATGTCAATGACTTTTGTGCTTCCTTAGATTGGTTCCTAATTAAAATATCTAATTAAATAAATTTATCATCTATAGTTTATTTTTATATTTAATTTATTCATCATCAATATAATATAACAAATTATTATTATTATTATAATTGTTATTATTATTATTATTAGCAAGCTTCCAAATTCAAATTTGGATTACTATTTTACTCTTTACAAAATAAAATTTTGATTAAATATCTAATCAAATAAGCTAATTACATCATATTATTATAAATTAAAAACTCTTACATCTTCCCCTAATTATTGAGTTTTAATTATTGTTCCTTTAACCTTCCGATTTTAATAATATTTATCACCGACTTTTGATATGCTATGGACTCTAGAATCTTTTTATAAAGTCCACATTGTCTCATTGTGGAGTCCTATCCCCATTAACATTTTTCCCTTAACAATTGCATTTCATCGTTTCTTTTTCTTTATGTTTAAGTTTGTTCATTGATTTAGTTTTTTAATTTTCACATGTAACAAGAGATATTTTAAAAGACCATTCCAAGAAGTTGTTGGGAAAAAAAAAAGTACTAGCTATATTTTTCATATGTCTATGTACTCTCAATTCATCAGTTTCTTTAAATCTATTTTTGATGTTTTAAAGTATGAATATATGATATTCATTTAGATTTTTTCTCAGCACTATCAACAAAAAAGGTAAGATTTATTATTTTGTGCTTGTTAGTTTAGTTGTCTTTATTGATTTATGAGATTTATGATTTTTTTTTTTCACTAACTAATTATTGTTTGGCCTTCATTTGAGTTTGTGGCTAAAAAATATGATTGCCTTATTATTATTGTTGTTCTTTGGTTATGACATTGTATATTTCTATACAGTTTACATTTTGAATTTTATTTTTCAACTAAAAAAAGTTGAAAAATATATGATTTAAAATTGTTATTTGAAAAATAAGTTATATACTAAGTATTATGAAATAAACGTGTAATATATGTTTTTCATAGAGTATATAATATTAATCAAATTATTGGTGAAACACATATATACAAAAATAAAATATCTTATATTTTGTACTAAAAGTGAAAACAAACAAAGTTGAAAGTTGAATTACTGAAATAACTTTAAATTGGTGCTAAACATTAATACCCTTTAAATTAGTATACATATTTGAAGAACCTTATTTATTTGAGTTTAATTAATAAATTATTTTTTTCATTACTTATAAGCTATCTAAAAGTCTTCATTATTATTCCATTTTTTTAATTGTTCTATTACTTATATTGAGAAGTTCAAAAATCACTATCTTGATTATTCAAACTTTTGATAGTTATAATAATGTTGAAAAAAGAATACTACCAGTCACTACATTTAGTATACATATATATGACTATTTTTTTTTGCTTCAACTAATTCTTCATCAGTATCTCAATTTTTATTGTTGATTTTGAAGATTTTTGTTTCTGCTTATGTGTAATGCAACCTTTTTTTATATATAATACAATATAATCTTCAGAACCTGTTTCTTATTTAGCTCACTTCGTCTCTATCATTTTATGTTTCAGCTATTTAATGAAGTATTACAATTGATAGTTTATTATTTCATATTTTTAGATTTTGATTGTGCAATATTGCATTTTTCTTTTTACGTTCTGCAGTCTTACTATACATTTATCTCCCTTTTTTATTTACTTAATTTTTTAAAAATAATATGAGTTTGGGTCAAATCAAGACTCACATGACTTCTGATCGCATTTGAATTGATAATGATGGAATTCAACATATGTATCGATTTAGTTTTTATTTTTCACGCATAATCGTTAATTTTATGGGATAAATACTTTTATTATATACATATATATCTATATGTTCGAGTATGTATTTATCCTTAAATTAGAGTATTATATATGTCAGTAAAGTAGCATCAAAGTTTGCAAGATTTTCTAATCTCACGAACTTATAGTTGTTGCTCTGTATCTTCTTTCTTTATTTTTTTTCTTTTTTTCATTTTCAGTAAGTTTTGATTTTTCTTTATCATAGCACAGAAAAAGTCCAATAATATGTACTATTTAAAATATAGCATTTGCAATATAAAGTTTGTATTAAGCATTTTGGAATCAACGTGCAAAGCACGTCACCAGAAACTAGTATCATTATAAAAGAGAATCAAAAAAGTTAAAAGTTGAATTACGATTTTATCCTTAGTATAAATTAAAATGTTATAAAAATATTTAACTATTTAATTTAAATATTAAATTATATTATTTTAATAAAAATGTTAATGACGTTTGCACTTGTTTAGAATATTTCTTAATTAAAATATTCAATTTAATTTATTTTCTTGAAATTATTTACCCTTTAAATAGATACATGTATATGGTTTATCTTCTAAATTAATTTATGTTCTTAATTAATATTTGTCTTTAATTTTTGTAACACTTGACCTTTCAACTTTGTAAGTGAATTTTCATATTCCAAAGCTATCTATAAATACAAATCTTTTAACATTATTTTCATAGAAAGATTTATATGTGATACAATTTTTGTGTGTTGACTAGAGAAAGCTTTAATCAAGTGAAGAAAATTTCAAGGCAAGAGAATTTGTGTCAAGATTACAAGGCATAATGTGATTATAGGAATGAATAACACTCTAATTACTAGAATATCGAAGCTTGATGTATATATATATTTTTTTTACTTATTTGTCGAGATCAGAACTATGATAAGACTCCTCCATTTATGTAGTTGAATATCACTTTCATTAATTTGTCTTCCAAAGATTTTAACTTTTTTTTATGGTCAAAAGTTGAATGTTTATTACTATAATTTTGTTTCAATTTGCATTATCAATAAAAAAAATAGGAAAACGATTGTCTTAGAATTTTTCTATTTTTTCGTTGGTAGCCTTATGCTAAACTTGCTCCTATATATGATCTTTTTCTTTGTATTTATAATTTTGTTCAAAGAATATATTTGATTGAATGGTGTATTTTTTGCTTTAGACAATGAGACAAATACAATCATAAAAATAGTGTATAAGGCATGTAAAACAATTAATGCCTACAAGATATTCTAATTCAAATTATTAGTAATTACATTTTTGCATCTTAAATTTAATATTTGTAAAGAATCATTCTTACTTGTATTTGTGGATAAAATCTATAGTTTTAGATAATTTTTTATTAAAATTATCATGAGATCCAAATCCCAAAGTCAAAAAAATGATACACCAAAATGCTTAAGAAGTTAGAAGATCTTTTATCCTTTGACCAAATATTGCTTCTATTAATCTTTAAACAAAAAAATGTAAAATATATTTTAACAAACTTTTAATTGTAAGAATACTAATATTGTCATTTTGGCTCTCCATTAAATTAAAATCTGATTTATTTAATTAAATATTAATATTTTATTTGTACAATTACATAATTTAAATATCAATCATTGCACTTTGAATCTTTAGTTATTTCCTTCTAATAAGTTTCTTATTTATAAATTTGAATTACTTAATTGCATTCTACTCAATGAGAAGGAGAATTTCATATTTTACTAATTAATGTCAAACATTTTATCTTCTTGAAATGTATCTCTTGTGTAATATTAATTTAATTTCAACATGTTTACTCTATTCTATGAGACAAGATGGACATTTTAAGAAAGAATTTCAATGTTTTTACTCTATTCTATGAGACAATAAAGACATTTTAAGGAAGTTAATAATAAGATATTGTGCCTCCATGTTTGTTTTTGCTACTTTATTTTATCTTTTAAAACAAACATAAAATTTCTATATCAAAATTATAAGGGAAAAGGATAAAAAATACCCCTCAATTTTGTTTTATTAGTTGATTATGCGCTTACCGTTAAAGTAGAGTTATTTTTACCCCTACCGTTACAATTTTCACCATTTTTACTCTCAATTGGATGGAAAACCCAAATCAACTAAAATTACCCAATTTTAATTGAATGACCCGATTTTCTCTTTTAATCCGGATCCGACCCATTATACCAAATTAAAAATGATGCTACTACTAAATTAAAATGCTTGAACAAGCAGATGGTGAATCTCCACTGCATGTGAGTTCAGATTTTGGGGTTTTTTGTTCTGTTGTTTGTACAGAACAAGTTTCAAACCTAGGAGTATCAGTACCAAAACATAGCATTTTTGGGGAAGATGAATTAGTGAAATTGAAACATCCTGCTAAGCCATCATCGTCGTCGGCAAATAATAGTTCTGAATAGGTTCCTCCGTCCAGTGAACTCTCTTCTTCACCCGCCATTGCTCTATCTGACACTAGCTCTGCTGGATTCTCTAATGGAGAAAAATGGGGGATTTGTTTATGGGAATAAACGGCGGAAGCTTCTTATAAAACTTTTTTTTTAACTAACATGGACGGGGACAAACATATATATATGCACCCTGGACCTCATTTCTGTCAATTTGTGGCTGTTGTTTTATTAGAGTAAGTGACATTACTCAGATCAAACCAAGATATTCAGAAGATGAAATGAGAAAAGAGAAAGGTGATGAAATGAAAATGAAGAGGAACAAAGAAAGAGTTCTAGATCTTTTGTCCCAAGTTGTTTTCCGATGGGGTTCTGTTGGTTGGTTTTTTGGAGGTTGGAAAACTGGTGGTCTGGTGGTCATTTTCTGGTTGTTTTAGCTTGGGTGATGGAGGTCTGGGTTCTGGTGGGCTGAAATGTTGTTTTACCACCGGATTTTGGCATGGAGAGGGTGGTGTTTGAGAGTTATTTCGGAACGGTTTCGCAACTGTTTGAATGATTCCGGTGGTGGGTGGTTTGTTTAATGATGTTCCAGCTTGGAACTGGCCGAAAATGGAGAAGAAAAGTCTTGTTGTGATCACTGGGAAGTAGAGAAAAATGGGTTTGTTGTAATGTTTTCTGCTTGGTGTTGTTTCTGGGTTTCGGGGCTTTTGAGTGGTGGTTTCAAGTGGTCGTTTGGAGGTTGTTGCGATGGTGTTTCGCCGGAAAAGGGAGAAAATGAATGGGGCATTTTGGGTTGTTGGAACTTGATCTAGGTTTTAATTTGGTAAATGGATGGGGTTCGAATTAAAATGAGAAAATCGGGTCATTCAATTGAAATTGAGTAATTTTAGTTGAGTTGGGTTTTTCATCCAATTGAGGGGTAAAAATAGTGAAAATAGTAACGACAGGGGTAAAAATAACTCCACTTTAACGGTAAGGGTATAATCAACCAATAAAACAAAGTTGAGGGATATTTTTGACCCTTTTTCCAAATTATAATAAAGGGAGGACTAAATGCAAAAAAATAATAATCTTCAAGTTAACTATACACTACAAACATTTTTGGGAAAATGCACAAGTACCCCCTCAACCTATGTCCGAAATCCTAGAGACACTTTTACTATACTAAGGTCCTATTACCACCACCACCCCAAACTTATTTTATAAGTAATTTTCTACCCCTTTTCGACCTACGTGGCACTAGTTTGAAAAAAAAAGTCAATCAGCGTTGGGCCCACAAGATAGTGCCACGTAGGACGAAAAGGGGTAGAAAATTATTAATAAAATAAGTTCAGGGGTAATAGGACTTTAGTATAGTATAAGTGTGTCTCTGAGATTTCGGGCATAGGTTGAGGGGGTACTTGTGCATTATCTCAACATTTTTTAAAAAGTTAAATCTTTTATCATTTTATTCATCGTTATGAAGTAAATGTGCAGCGCACGTGCCCAAATACTATACTAGTATTATTAAAAGCATGAACCAAAAAAGTTGAAAGTTGAATTACGATTTTACCCCTTCTATAAATTAAATTGTTATAAAATATTTAAATATTGGCCTTAAATATTTGATTGTATAAGTTTAATTAAAATGTTAATGACTTTTAGACTTTCTAAGATTAATTCCTAATTAAATATCTAATTTATTAATATTTATCATCTATAATCTATATGTATATAATAATAATTATTTTTTTAAAACAAAAGTCTCAACTAAATTGCTATACATTTCCTCTTCTCATAACTTTTTTTAACCTCTCTCATAAATAATATAATTTATGTGGATAAAATATTATCTTCTATGATAAATAACCAAATTTAATAATTTAAAGGGTGGAAATCTGCAAAATGGAGACACACACATTGATAACGTTTTCTTGATTCACAAATTTAAATTCGTTGTTGCTTAATTACGTGATAAGAACTTTAGGTTTTCTTTCTACGTGGTTTGCTAACTTTAATTTTCTTTTTCCTATTCTTCATTTATTTATTATTATTTTCTAATTACTTATTCAATTTTTGTACTCTTAATATCCATAACTCTCATTTTTTTCATATTCGTAACCTCCAAATATTTAAACTAAACTTTAAGATATCTTTTGATATTACTTCTATTCTATCTATATAAATTCAACTTTTTTATCTCATGAAATCCCTACCAAGATTATTAGGCTATTATTTTTATTCTATAGTTAAAGTACATGAAGAAGACTCTTGAATTTTGATGATATGAAAGGAATGGATAAGAACTTAGAGAGTTATATACTAAACTTTTTACTTATTTTTTCATCTATATATACATCAGTCGTATAAGAATAATGTCTACCTTGTATTTTTTCTTAAATCTGTTTCTTTTTGTCTTTTTTTTTTCTCTATTAGTCTTCTTAATTTAGTTTTGAATGAATATTTTACTGCCGTAAGTATTTATTCTTAATTTGTAATTGTTACATTTTATTATTTATTATAATTTACATATATATTTCCATGAAATTTTAGTCATTCTAGCGTATCTATGAAAATTCACATGAAACACACGTGCAAAGCACGTCCTCCAAAACTAGTCTCATATACGCGAGAAGTCTCACCTATCAAGTCAAAACTCCATTGAGATATCTGTAAATATATAGCCTTTAATTAAATCCAAATGCTTGTATCAATTTTGAAATGGCAAAATGGGGGTCGTTTTAGTCCAATCAATGCAATCGACTATTTTAGTCGTTTGTTTGTTCGTCATTTGGTAGTTCTCTATTCATTGTAGGAGTAGTAATACTCCATACAATGTTGTTTCTCTAGAGTATAAAATTATAAGCTACTAGTACAGCCGACTTGCAATATTAAATCATGTATTACTAATATTTATATAAGTTATGTGAAAATCTATAATTTAAAATATAGAGTTAAGTTTAGAATTTAAAATTGCAATTTTTGGTGTCTCTTAGCTAACTTGCCACTGAACTCATAGAACTCATAGTCCAATATTTGGGTTCGGAGTTTATTTTACATTCGCAATAATGTTAAAATATCAATTTTATAGCGCAAATGGAAGTCAAGGGATCAGGAATATATGAATTGTTCCAAGTTCGATAATGTGACAACTCAAATTCTATAAGTTGCTCATTTCAAAATTTAGGATTTTTTTGGTACTCTATAAATGTTAAAAATAAGCCCAAACTATAGGTAATCCGTCCAATTCGTCTAGAATTATAAATGTTGGGTTTAAGATAATTCAAATTGAGTTCAATCTTAACTCATTCAAGTCTTAACTCATGTTAAGAGAATTATCAGTCGAGCCCAATTTAATCTCTAATTTCAACTCATTTTAAAACTCTTTATTTGCATTGATTTAAGACATGTTTCTATATTGAAAATATGAATTACTATCTATTTTATATCTTTTAAGATTTATTTATCCATTTGTATTTTCTTTTTTTTAAAAAAAATAATTTTTGATTTAAAATTCAAATTATGGTTATAGTTAAATAACAATATATAAGATTATTGAAATTAAGTGACTTATGACCTAATCCGATTTTTAGTCCATTTAAGTCTAACCAATTTGAGCTCAAAGTAAATTTGATTGGGTGTTGCTATTTTAACTCATTCTAATATCTTAGATTTCAACCCAATCTTTCATTTGACACCCCTAACCCAATATATATAATAACGCGGAGTTTCACAAATAAAAGTTCCAAATAATGTATAGAAGTTGTTAGATTGTACTCCCCGTTTGTTACTTATTTCTAAAATAGATTTTAATTTTACTTGTTACTTTTGACATATCAAGAAAAGATAATAATTTTTTTTCATATTTTACCCTTAACATTAAATACTTATTTTTCAAATCATATTCTAAGACATCATTTAATAGGGGATATTTTGATAAAATATTTATTATCATTAATTATTTTTTTTAATAGGTGTTTAAAATTAAAACGTGACAAGTAAAAATTACCCGTGAGAGTAATGTGCTTCAAATTTTATTTCCGCATTACAAAGAGCTTAAATGTTGAATAATTTTGATGTGAATAATCAAATGTATGTTAATTAGTGGTACGAAAAGTAATTACTACTATTTGCCAATTTCTTTTCTTCGTCTTAGAAAATTGCAAATGATTCTTTTCTTTTTCCTCCAATAAAATGCCTACGGCTACTTCCTTTTCCCCTCCACGTTATTCACGAGTCATAATCATTGTCATACGTAAGAAGCAAAATAACCAATTCGTTTCTTTTATTGTTCTATATTCATTGCTTCTATACATCACCCTTACAAAATTCCCCTCCCCATAGCTAGCTCTATATATAATTCCCGTTTCATATCTTCATTTATCATATCAAATCATTTGGCATAATATATAGTTTCAGTGTACTATTATTGATGGCACCACAAGTAGATGAGAAATATCGGGAAGAGATAAACAAAGCACGAACAGAACTTGAAAATCTTGTAAAATCGAAGGAGTTCAGTGCTCCTGATTTTCTTCGTTTAGCGTACGCATCCCAATTCACAATTGCCAATTCTCATCATAATGATGATGCAGCAAATACTACTTCTACCGATGATGCCACAAAACAGAAAACTCAATCTGCCAATAATAATTCTCTCAATACAATTTGTAAGTATATATTTCATATGAATTGATTGTTGGTGTATCTTTTTGAAACAGACTAAAAATAAAAGTAGGAGGAATAAATTGGAACAGTGGGAGTACTATGCACCTTTTAATTAATGCCTTTATATTGCAGATAAAATCAAGGCCAATCATCCCATAATAACGTATCCTGACCTCTATCAGGTGAGATGCATATGCTTGTTGTATCAATAATTATTGTTCATTTTGTAATTCGCTAATTAATTAACACCAGATGCATGCAAGCTAGTAATTGTTGAATATTTGGTACTGCAGCTTGCTGGGATTGTTGCTGTTAAAGAGCTTGGTGGTCTAGACATAGAGTTTGTCCCTGGTAGAACGGTACGCAAAGGAAATATGAAAATTTATAATCCTGTCGCAATTTATGTCATACAGTTTAAGAAGTAAAGAAAAACTTTTTAAAATTGTGGTTTTAAACCTGTTTGACCGGGTGACTATAAATCAAGGATAAGAAGAGAATTTTAAAGTTAATATTTCTAATTATAGAAAGATAACATTATTTTAGGAACGGACTAAAATGAAAATTGTACCACATACATTGGGACAATACTAACTAGTATACTACTTCCTCTGTCCCAATTTATATATGACACCTTTTATGTTTTGAGAGTCAAACAATTTAAGTTTGACATGAAATTTGCGCATGGAATCTTCAATTTTTTTTAAATGAAATTTATATATTTGTTAACTACGTACAAAATATTATGAGTCATAATAATTGATAATTCAAAATGTTTAAAAGATCTATGAAAAATTTACGGTTAAAGATAGACTTGTTTGACTTGACATATAAAATAGGACGGAGGGAGTACTTCTTTACTCTACTATTTATTTGAAATGCATCACTAAGTTTTGCTACCTTTCTACCAGGAATCATTAATTTTACCAGATGAAAACTGCCTTCCTGATGTCAAACAAAGTAAGTTATATGTAAATTAGCTGATCTATATTATCATTTTGAAGTGCTATATTCCTCCATACGTCTTGTTGTTTACTGTGTTTCGATGCTGTTTTTTTAGGTCCAGAAGAACTAAAAAAATGTCTTCCGAAAAGTGGAAATCTCTGATCCCAAGCATATAGTAGCATTATATGGAGGTCTCAAACTGGTATATGCATATATGGATCTGCATCCATATACTCATATTTCTCACACGTATATAAATACTGTTTCGTCTTATCGTTCCTCTTCTCGTTTTGCTGCTACAGGTCACAGCTGGAGCTCAGGCTACAAATTTGAAATTGGACAACTCATGCTTTGTGTATGATTACTATTCACCCAGACTACTTCTATATTTCACCATTCATTACAAGGAAAAAAATGTCATGTTTGCTTTTCCAAATGATATCTTAGGGACCTCCTCGACAAGAAGAATAATTTTAAGTCCCACGGAAAAAGCTCTGCTTGATGATCTGGAATTCCACAACTGTGTGCAATGTTATGCAACGGTATTATGATAACTCATGTCTATTCTCAAAGTTCAATTGTAGCAACACATCATAAAACTCTTTAACATTATAAACATATCTACTGTGGACTGTGGCCCCTAAACAACTGCATTATCTTCAACTTTCTAACTCAAAATGTTTTTTCATATTCAGCATATAGAGAATTTCTTTAAGGACTATGAAGAGGCACACAAGAAGCTCGCTGATCTTGGCTTACCATATTCAGCACTTATTAAATCAACATTAGAAAAAAGCGCATCACAAGTGAAGAAGGTGCTGGCGGCACAAAAGGCTGTTGGAGTTGGAGTTGCTGTTGCAGCCGCGGTTGTCATATTGAGTTTCTTCTATGTAATCAACAGGAGGACTGCTAAGCATTCGTCATATCAGTACCAGTAACATTGGTGGTGAACTCAATTGAAAGAAAAGACATGAACAGTTGGACTCCATAAGTTCAGCAATAATAAATCTTGGAGATATCTCCTATCAATATAACCTCAGTTGTATGTATTATTATAAACATTCAAAATTCTATAAAAAAAAAAGGTTGAATTCCTTATTGAGCAGGAATTGTTCACAAATTGCATTTCTTGGAGAAAGCTAGTACTGAAACTGAAGAAATAACTTTTTATTGAAGAATAATTGCCATAGGCACCAACAATATCAATAATTAGACGCTGCCTAAAGACATTAGGGTGTTACCACATAACCACCTTCTTGAGGAAGTATGGAGTAAAGGAGAACAAGTTTATCTCCGATGATAGTTAAAAATCAATGATGTTACCGTAACTTAAAAGGGAAATTAGACTACTAATCATATAGCTAAAATAAATAAATAAATAAAGTTAGTCAGGCTCGTGGACTCATCGACAAAGTAATGTCTTGAAAAACCCTCAATCTTTTCTCAACTTTCCTTGGAAGGATTCCAGTATCTTTGCTTCCTTCCAGCTTGAATGTTTCCTGATTTGATCCCAGAGCGGCTGCAATTATAGCATCTTCAAAATCCTTGCTATCTGGCAGCAACCCTGCCCATCTGTTTTCTGTTTTCTCTGGTGAAATTGACTGCTTTCTCATCTTATTTTCTGGTTCACTGATGATTGACCCAAGGGACTCGTTTCTCATTAGTTGAGTTGCATTTCCAGATCTTGTTCTCTTGAGACTCTCTGGAATCGGGACATTTGCTGGTTCATTCGTAGTCTTGGTCGAATAAAATGGTGGAGCGTCGATATTGAGTAGGTTCCCATAGGAAATATTTGGGTTCGTACTCTTTTGCAGAGAAGGAGCTGTCTGGTTTCTGATGATGTTAGTAGAATTGATGTTCTCATTAGCAAATTCATCTTGAGGCTGGCTTAATTTGGTAGGTTTACTCAAAGTGCTAGTATTATGTTCCTTGCAAGGCTGAGGCTGCCAGATAGCAGAAGAGCCCAAGAAGGCATCAAACAGCTTCCTTTGTTCAATTCTATCACCACCTTTATTCATCATTTCAGACTCGAGGTCGCGGAGCATCTGCTGTGCTCTTTCGTAGGCCTTGAGATGGGAATCTACACCTCTGGGGCCATCTATCACCGCTGGTTTAACTCTCCTAAGTGTCTCTTTTGCCTCGCCTACTCTCCCTTGTTTCATCAAGCAGATGCCCAAATTGCACATTTTGTTGTTGTCTGGTGCAATCACTAGTGCCCTACGATAAGCATCCTCTGCTTCAATGTAGTTATTTTGTTGCATCAGCGCCCACCCTAAATTCCCCTGTAAGATTGACAAATAATTGTTATCAAACAATATTCATTTTCATAGGTGAGATCCAAAACTATGAAGTACAAGTCTCACAATTCTATATTTACCAGTAATCTAGTTGCTTCTTGCTCCACAGAAACCTGAAACTTCTTCCCCTGGGATCTCGCAGTCTTGGTACGCTTTCCATTAAAGGCCAAACCTTGTTGTATCAAAAACAATTTGTGCCTCAACAGGACTATTTGGTCATCCAATCTTCCACATCTCTGCAGATATCACAAATTTAGCAGATATTTAAACGGAGGATAAAGAAGAACTGCACTTATTCAAACAGCAATACGCTTCTCAGATACTAGAGATGATAAATTGTTATGAAAATGTAGCAGACCTTATATAGGTCCAAAAGGATATTGTCAAGAGCTTCCTGTGCTTGATCTGAACACCTAGTTCTCAAAGACTTAACAGCTTCAATGGCTTCTTCCGCCCTATTTTGTTGCTTCATTACAATTGCCATATCTTTGAGAGCACTATCAACTCTATCTCCTGCGTTAATAGCTGCCCAAAACAATGGAATCGCTCTTTCCGGATCCTTTTCGACCAACTGAAAATACAAATGAAAAATAAATCACGTTACTTTCATAGTAGAACCAACCAACAATACAATGATTGGACTTTTCCTTTCAAAGATAAGAAAATATGTATCTAAACAGAAGTGGATCTGGGATTTAAATAGGGCTGAGTTCCAAGCGAATCTTATCCCCAAATACAACAACATACCCAGTATAATACCACAGAGTGTATGTAGATAACTGTAACTCTACATTCAGAGGCAAAGAGATTGTTTCCTCTATCTTACACCCAAATGAATTTGAAAAGTTAAAATTAAATTATGTAGGGCAAGAAACTTACTTGAACATTTTTGGCTCTAACATAAGGGCTGTCGCCAATGGGGACTTTGTGGGCAACGTGAAAGGATTCGGAACGAGTTCTGGAGACTCCGAGGGGTTTGGCCGGAGAAGATGGAGCCGACTTGGTGGGTCTGAAACCTGGGGGTGCATTCCACATATCTTGCAACATCTTCGTATATGCGAAATGTGAACAGCAAATTTACAAGAATATGTGGAATCTGAACAGTAATGGAGGGAGAGTTGAGAAGTGCTTAGGAGAATAGAACAAAAATAGGGAAGAAGGAAGAGAGACGGACTGACACAATTTCAAGTTGGGTTTAATTTAGGGAAAGATTTTCAAATTTACGACCGTTGGAGGTTACCGTTCGCTTACTAGCCGTTGTGTATCTCATTATTTATTTACCAAATTCAGTATATTTCTAATTTACCCTTGCATTTGGTTTTTATTTTAGTAAAATAAAGGTTTTTAGTCCCCTACACTTCTACTTTTGTTTTTAGGCCCCTAAACTTTTGGTGGCCTCATTTTTTTTACCAACAAAGGTTGTATGTTTTTTTTTTCTTAAAAAAATAATATAATTCCATGTAAAATTTGTTTTTGATTTTTTCTTTTGTAGGTATATATTACTTTTATATTATTTACGACAAGAATTAAAATATGTGAATTAAAAAATATGAATTCTGATATATACTTAAAACTAAAAAAGAAAAATCAAATCTTAAGAGACTATTAAAATAAAGACTTAGTTCTTTTCAAATATTGCTTATATTAGAATTGATAATTTTTAACCTAAAAACAACGTCTCAAGAGAGCAATGTATTAGCTATATTATTAACTTAAAAAGAATTATTAGCAGAAATTAATTCTAAAATAATTATTTGAGTTTCTTATCTCAAAATTTTAGAAAAATAGACATCAAATAAAAATACTAGTACAGTTTTTTTTTTTTTTGAAGAAAAATACTTGAGGCATGTGGTATTGAAATTAGCTCAAGTCAAATGAAGGCCTCTAGAATTATTTGCAGTTTCTTGATCTGCCACTACTATTAGCATAAACGCCTGGTGTATCCTCCCATTAGAATTTACATGACACCAGTTTTTAAAAAGATATATTTTATATTTGAAATAAATTAATTTTAAACAATGTATCGTATCTTTAATAAGACCATTTATGGTCGCACAAATATTATAATATATTGCAGATCATAATTTTTTTTTAAAAAAAAACATTTTTAATTAAAATTTGTACAGAGACAAGCTGTATCACACATATATATTTAAAAATGGAAGGGATCGGACACTAAGAATTGTTAACTTTAAAATATCTCATCTCTTATCTATTTATAAGATTTTAATTTCTTTTAAAATTGTATACGGAAAACAAAAGAAGATATTTTAGGCTTGGAGTTTATGCTCCCTGTCTATTTCACGAGGGCGGAAGATGGATGCCGATTGACCTGGTAGTCTTTGGTTCAAATTTTACGTATCTTAAAAATATTTTACGATTTATTAATTTAAAAATATTAAAATTCAAAACACATCAACTTCAAATCATGACCCCGCTCCCATCTGTAGATATATTCCTCCACAGTCCACACTCCACTCTAAGCTTACTCCTTTTAAAACAATGTGTGCTCCCATCTAATAGAGCTAAAGCCCAAGACCCATTTCATTTATGTAATTCACTGCAATGACAAGTGAAAACTGTGCAGATAAGCTTAACGAGCAAAAGGGGAAAAAGCAATGACAGTTCTCTATTTTTGTTTGAAAAGACGAAAGGATATTGTTCCTGCTGACTTGCAATTGAAAGTTCTGAGTATAGTGATCAAGAAGAACTAAAATGTGTGTGCTCATGTCATGACGAAAGAAATAATTGTCTTAAAGACACTAACAAAATGAACAAGATCAATAGATCATACATGCCTCAAGCAGTACAGCAACTGATAGTATATTTTTCCTGACAGCGAACTAGAAACATAGCGAACAATGCACTTCACAAATCTACGGACCTCGGAAACTGTCTGCTTTGTCCAGTCTTGAGATACCTGAGCTTGAGGACTCTCCCATTACATCAGGAGAAGATGTTGGATGGGGTTCACGCTTCAAAGAAGTTGGCAGTCCTGAAACTTCCTGAAAGAAAATTAGAAGGAGCAACAGTTCTTTAGGCTAAATTTACACAATTCCATGATTAGGATAGAGAATGTCATGTTGAACTGTTTGCACTCAATAAGAATTCAGATGACTGATTTTCCACACAACATTCAATAGCAAGCAATTATTTGTACCATTAATGTTTCAAAATTTGAGAAAATCAACAACCCTGGCCAAATCAAAACCAGTTACCACTGGAAATACAGGCCTTGCATATAGATTATTGCTATGATTCCTTCAGACAGAAATATCAGGTGCAGATGTAATATCTCCTCTTCATAATGCAGTGACTTCACTATTTTAATCTTAAATGCAGGCATGTGTGCTCAGGTGAAGCACCACAGCATATAAAACCGTAAGAACTATTTCCTCTGAAGTCATCTCATCTTAGGGGTTATAGGAAGAAAAAGGTAAATGCTTCAATTCAATCGTTACAGACACAATACAGTGCTTCACTTTCAGAGATGGCCTCAGTAGCAATAGCTGTTTCCCCGTTAGTCAGCCCCCAGTCTTTATATATAGCAAGGACAGTTTAAATTTCACTGCAACGTAAAGTATCAACATAGAGGATGAAGATGAATCATGAACTACAAACCCTAGATAAATGAACGTATTAGGAAGCACCATTTAATAGACCTATTAAACAATTCTTACCAAATTTGGATGACATAATAAATGAAATTTTTGTTGGAAAGAACAATTACCTCTATTTTTTATTGTTTTATTCAGCTTCATTCTAAGTTGGAATGAAACTGTAGCACAGGGTTTCATGCAGCGTCCTTTCATTGTTAGGTTTTCATGCAACGGTTTACATTAAGCAAAAGATGGCAACTTACTGAAGAATACAAGTAAGAAAGAATAACATGGCTGGGGTCCTCAAACTTGAGTGCTTATCACACAACTATTCTCATGAGATTGTTCCCATGTGACACTGATACAGCAAGAAAAAGTCATTAATGTATCTTACCTTCATCAAATGCAGTCTCAAGTCACAAGGCCGAACTTGATTACCAATACAGGCCATAACAAAATTTGAATATTGAAACAGAACATCTGCAGCAGCTTGCTTCTTTTCTTCGATCTGGAATTGTAAATGAGAGTTAAAGCTAATAACAAAATATAGAAATAAAAACTGCAAAAGCGTCTTGCACATTGCATGGTGAATGGTAATCAAACTTTAACTTTTCAGCAATCTGTTGTCACTCCAAAAATAAGGAGAACATTAACAGTTCACTAAAGTCGCCAATAATATCTTACATTATTTTCCATCTTAGATGGGTTAACTCATTGATTTACAAGCCAGTGGCATTCCAAATACATGTATAAAAAGACAAATGACAACAAATGCTTAAAAAACATTAACAATCAAACTAATCTTAAATTAGATTTTTTTTATAAGGAAAATAATTTAATTAATGTGAAGAACTCCTGTAAACAAGCTTAATACAAGAAAATTAGAGAAACCCACAATGATAAGGTTCTCTATGAACGTCACATAATCTTTTGAACTAATAAGAACTTCATGGTACACCGAAAACTAAGTAAAAATAAGAGACTGTTTCTGCGAAGAAAATATATATGCGTATATCTCTATATTTCGCAGTCAAACACTTCCATCAATCCTCAGAGATATGAAGAAAACTCTCTCATTTAGTGGGAATTTCCACTTCAACATTATTAACAATCAAAATTTCCTATACAAAATTATTTCATGGACAAAAAAGGTTCACTCTAGATTATCATTTTCACTTTGATCCGGTTCCTTTTTTGTTTCTTTAGCTAGCAGTTTACCAAACTTAGTCAAAGTTACAATCTGAGGAATAAACCTCCTTTTCTTTATGTTCCTGCTCTAAAGAAAGATTCAGGGTAGATCTGCCACTTGTTAAGCCTTCACTGATTGCAATTGCCTTTAAGGAGGTGACTTTTTGCCACAGAACGCAAAACTAGAGTCTAGAAATCAGTACTCACTACTTGCTTAATCAAACTAGGTGATTTCTTCACATTTGTCGTCTATACCTTGATATGCAGAATTACCCTGTACCTGGTAGGAGGTAGGAGGGTACCCAGTGGAATAGTAGAAGTGTGCCTAAGCTAGCCATGACACCACCATAATTAAACAAAGACAACATAACACTACTTTCTTTCAAAAAAAAAAAAAAAAAAAAGAGATGCAAGAAGAAGCTCCTTAATTACTCAAAGAATTGATTGATTACAAACTTAAACCAATTGAGATATCACTTAATAATATTCAGAATTTCAGCATTTGGCATGATCATCGAAGTTGATAAATTTTATTTCTACCCAATTTTGATATTCATTCTAGACTTAAATACTACCAACACCAAGGGCACGAGATTTCAAAATCCAAGGTTCAAGATTCTTTCTTCCATTCTTATAACTACTTTATGTTTGGTAATACTGGTTCAAAATGATCAAAGATACCGACTTAATCGTAATCTTGTATGTTATCACTTCTTCTACCAAAACAAGAATTGTTACAATTGTTCAACTGCATCCGATACAAGGACAAAATTACTTGCAAAAGGCTTGAAAGAAAAACCCAATAAGAAGCTCCGATCAAGCTTCCAAAAACCACAAACAATGTCGAAAGTCTATTAAAATCAAAAGCAACAGACCTAAAGTCGCAACTAAAAACCCAGCAAAAGTTAACCAAATTAGGGCTACAAAGCAAAAGGATACCAGACTCAGGATAATGGAAGAAAGCAGAAAGTTCGATACCTCGTAATCGTCCTTCATGGCTGAAATGGGTTTTTCCTCCGTTCTGTTTCTCCCTCAAATAACCTCAAGTATTAATATAGATTATAGAAACATTACCTCATTAAGTCGAGTTAATTTTGAAATAAATTGAAAAAACGATATAAATTATCATCAGAGGCCCATTAGCTCAGTTGGTTAGAGCGTCGTGCTAATAACGCGAAGGTCGCAGGTTCGAGACCTGCATGGGCCAATTTTTGTATTTTTTTACAATTAAAATTTCGCATGGCTGACATGATCTAGTTTGAAAAATAAAAATATAGTGTTTAAAATTTAAAATTGAAATTTAAGATTAATTCAAAATTTTCTTAATGATTGAGCCAACGTCTTATTTCGTTAGGAGATTTAATCTGTACACAAAAATAAAAATCTTATTATATAGAGCAATTTATTTTTGTCAAAGAAATTCGAATGAACACATTCATCTTATAAAAATAAATAAAAATCTTATATATAGAACACATTCATCTTCTAACGTCTTTTTTCGTTAGGAGATTTAATATGTACACAAAAATAAGAATCTTATATATAGAGCAATTTATTTTTACCAAAGGAATTCAAATAAACACATTCATCATTTCCGCCTCCAGTTGTCTAGTAGATTCAAGACGAGATTCTGGTTGATCCTTATACTTGTATCAATTTGTATTGTAAACACTTTTACTTAACTATTTATCATCTGCACCATTAAACTTACTTAAAATTAGATTTTTAAAATCCTCTGATCGTTGACCAGACTTATGTGGTATTTGTTTTGCTGAGTAGGTTATGACGCGTGTTGTCACACTTATAGAAGCAAGTGAAAGCAATGAATTTCTTTAAAAAATATTAAATAATAAAAAGAAAAAGAAATGTCCCAGAAACGTCCCAACCCCACCCTTTTCTTGAAGGAAAAAAATGTCTCCAACACCCACCCTTTTCTTGAAGGCAAAAAATTAGATGCAAATTTTTAGTTGTGTCGTCATAAACCTTATCTTCTTGCAAAGATCAAATTTAGGGATCTTGAAATCTTGACTTTTGAGGATTTTAATTTTTCAAATATAATCATTTTTAGGGGATGATTGTTGAAGTTGTCTCTAAATTTTCTTGCAAATTGATTTATGGATGAATTTTACAATCATTTCCTGCGGATCTGACGATGGTTTCTAGATTTTGCTTGATTTCCCTTTAAAGTTACATAAACTTGCTTGATTTCTCATGATCGCAATCATCTTTCTATAGATTTGACAATGCGTTGAGATTTGTTTTTGACTATGCTTTCTTTTCTTTTTCTTTGTTCTTCTACAAAGACACCAAAAATGCTTTCAATCTATTTCATGAAGTTGTTGAATAAAGTGATGCTCCTTTTTCTGTAAAAAAAAAATGAAGAAAAAAAACGTGTGATAGGAGATGATTTTGACGGGAATTGTGGGTTACGGAAGGTGGAGAAAGGCGAGAGAAAAATAATTTTATTTCAATTGGTAAAATAAAAATTTATTGATTTTGTCTTTAATTCAACATTTTTATTAATAATTAAAAAATAATTATGAAGAAAATTATGACATGACATTAATATATATGATATGGATATGACATGTCATCTACATAAGGGAGAGTGAACTGCACACATGGCTGGAAGGATTTAAAAGTTTCATTTTAATTGAGTTTACGAATTCAGATGACAAAAGAGTAAGTAGAAGAATTTACAATATAAATTGATACAAGTATAAGGATCCACCAGACCATTTTACCTACACATTAAAGAACGTTTAGAAATTAAAAGTTGACTTTCACATATGTCAATAAAAATCTTATATATAGAGCAATTTTTACACATTCATCTTCCTACCCCAGTTGTCTAGAAGTTTTAAGACGAGAATGAATTTGTAATTTTATGTTATAAGGCTTTTAGAAATTAAAAGTTGACTTTCACGTATGTCAATAATAATTGAAAAAATAATTTTTTTTATTAATCCTAGAATTTTGAAAGGCTATAAATTTGTATTAATTAATTTATTCTTATAGCATATTGTGATTATAATCTTTATAGATGAAAAAGATAATACATAAAATTTAACATACAATTTACAACTAAAGATGTGATGTGATGGTATTTATGTACTTCTAGAAAGTATAAAACAATATTTTGAAATATTTCATTATAAAAATGAAAATTACAAAGTTAAAAGCTTTACATATCTAACATTCATTTTAATTGTTTATTTTTGTTGACACAATAGTTAGATATCACATATAATGTCTTCGTGGCACTTTGTGTTCGACATTTTAAAAATTGTTGTCTTCTTGTGTACTTTATAATTTTCTTCACTGATTGATTTCTATTATTTAATAGTAAAAAGTATGAGTTGGTGTTCCTTTGTTAAGGTGGATGATCTCCATATTTGAATTTATCATTCATTCTATGCAAAGAATTTGAAGTGTCCGCAAGATTTTTATTTACTTTGATATAATAATTGAATAAAAATTATTTTAGTTATGCAAAAATATTGGAATCTTTCATATAAATAATCGGAGAAGTTTACTTTTCACAAATATACCTAGATCATATATTAATTAATCATGTATATTTTATATTTACCAGCCATTTTTAATTTAATCTAACACCTAATCACTATGTTAATTCTTCAAAACTTATATTTTATTCTAAGAAGCGGCAAGCTTTTGCTTCTTTTATTTTCAAAATTAATATATGTATGTATGTTTATTTTAAAAAGAACATTATTAATACATACATAAAATACATAAAATCCCTTTTAAACTTGGCGGGAATACTCACTTTAGCAATTTAACTTTATGGGAATTATTTATCTCATAATCTCTTTTCAAGTTAATTAAAATACACCCAATTCGCTGATATGGCAAGTTCAAAAATGAGGCGCCTAAAGACCAAAAATTAAAGATAAAAAAAAATAAATGAACCCAATTATTTTTATTTTATCCAACAATCTTTTTTTTCTTCATCTTCTTCATACTCTACCACCCCCAATCTTTAGTACCACCAAACCCACCCCCACCTCCCCGTCCCTTCATCTCCTCATACCCAATCCACCTCTCCCGCCCTCAACCACCACTTGCACTACCCTTTCTTCTTCTTTGACCCCCCCTCCCCCCACCCCCCAAACGAACCCCCACTCTTATCCTCTTTATTTCGTTTGGTGCTTCACACTTTTCTTCTTCTTCTTTATTTTCTTTATTGAATTTTTCATATTTTTTTTTCTTTTTCAAAACGCTCCATCTCACCCTTATTTCCTTTAATTTCTATCAATAAACTCAAAAAGTGTGATGAACAAGAAAAAATAGGAAAGTCATCAATTTGTTCTTACTTCAAATTAAAATTAGTCTTTTATGGCAAGGTTTGAATGTGATGAACTTGAAGCTATTTTCAATGAAACACCACAAATTTTTCATTTCAAATTAAATTTTTAGTTGTTATTATTTATTTGTTTTAATTTTGTATCTTAAAAATTGAGTGTTCTTGTGAGAATGGTTTTGAAATTTTGCATCTCTTTCAATTGATGTTTTTTTGAGATTATTTTTATTATAATCATGGATTAATTCTTATTTTTTGAGATTTTTTTTTACTTTCTAAAATTGTGAATAAATAAAAAGAGAAAAAAAAGAATTAAAAATCAAAATTTAAATATGCTTAATGTGATGCTGATGTGGCAATGATGTGGCGTTGACGTATCAATGACATGGCGCGTGTGGAATGCACTTGTCATTGTGAAACTGATATAATAATATTAAGGTATATTTTAATTCACTTAAAAAGAGATTAGAGGGTAAATTATTACTCCTAAAGTTAAAGTGCTAAAGTGAATTTCCCCTCCAGAGGGAATTTTATGTATTTTCTCTTATTAATATGACAAAGTAGTAGTCGTTATTATATATATACTAGTTTCTGAGAACGTGCCTTGCACGTTTGTCCCTTATTATTTTTAAAAAAATTTGAGTAACAAAAAATATGTTGAAATTAACAATAGCAATTTTACCATTTATCTTTTATTCACTAAATAATAACAAATATAATATGAAGAAGAACATTAAATAGATGATATATCTAGTTATTTTTTTGTTATCCTTCTCTCATTCTCTTTTCTTCTCATGTTGAATAGTACATTTTCCTTCCTATGATAATATCAATCTTAGTAAATTGGCTTTAAAAAGGATGTTAAAAATTTAATTCTCAAACGTTTTTATAAATAGTGGAAAATGATTCTTCACATTGAACTTTTAATTTTAAAAAATTATGTGTATGAGAAATAATTAACATTCAATAATTAGGCAGAAGAATATCACATTATCATAAATAAATTAATATACTTAAGGCAAAAGTAGACATTCTAGTTTGAACAATAATTACTACTTAACTATTTATGGGTCCAGCTCCAGTCAATAATTATAGATGGGAGTTTGACAATTTTCCAGGTATAGTTAAAATTTTATATCAACAATAAATAACTTATTATTAGATAGACGTTTGATGCATAAAATTTATAAATTCTAAAAGATTTCTCCAATGTGGTACATATGCAAATTTATAATATAAATACTTTGTATATTACGAAACACACATGATTTATGAAGAGAAAAGAATAATCTCCTTTTTTCATAAAATTTCTCTTTGAATAATTAATATACATTGAGCAATATAAACTTTTCAAAATGACTTATTCGAGATATATGATCAATTTGAGGAATGAATGTTCCAACGCACAAATAATAGACTAATAAGATCAATAAATTATACATATAAACGAAAAGTTTAAATAAAAATACAACCTCAAAATCACATATATACTATATAGAGTATGATCCATTCTTTATCTCCAATTAGGTGGACCATTTTATTTTAGGATATGAATTCTTTTTTTTTTTTATATATATATAAAAAAAGTCATATTTGATTTCTCATTTAGTCATTCCTCTCACTACTCATAAAATAATTTTATACTAAAGTAGAACACTCTATCGACAGCCAAATAAGCATGTCAAATGAACTGATTAATCTTTCATTAATATGAATTTCATCAGTAATTAAGAAACATAGTAGAACATGAATTGTATATGACTAATTTCTTCATGTAGGACACAAAATATTCTAATAAAAAAACAAATCATAAGAAAGTACATCAAAATATTTTAAAAAAAATAATATAAAATACTTAGAACGGACAAAAAGGAGCGGATAAAAACAAAAAAAATTACTACACATACAAAATGATTTTCAAAGTTCATTTTTGCATGATAATCTCTCAGTAGCTAGGATGACCTTTGAGTAGATAATTAATTTGCATTAAATTAGTTCAATGATTTTAGTCCATATCAAATTTGTTTAATGGAAAAACTCTTCAAATACTCATGATTTTTACATAATAGAGTAAATTAATGTGAATTTGATTCATGCACCAATCTAAATGAGTTATTTATTAAATATTAATTATATTTTATAATATTTATTTTAATTATTTTAATATAAGCATAAAATGATAATTTAATTTTAAGCTTTGAATCTTTTCACTTATAATATAATATGATATTTAGGAAAGGGATGACAGTTGTGTTTTTCCACTAAGAAAGACTTTACTCTTTTTGTGAGTGATGGGGTTCCTATTCCATGTGATTGAATTACCGAAATTGGCATTCTTATGGAGATATCTCAAATTAACGGTGATTGTTTTCGTTACTCGGCTGGGACTCTGCAAACCTCCCCTTGAAGAAGACGATGCGGATTCAAGCTACAACCCCAATAGTTACATCCTTCTATTAGACGGCACTTGCCCTTCCCTTGTCACCGTTCCAATCGAGGTCGCCACCGCCGCCGTCAAGCTCAAAGTCCCCATACTCCTCTACAGCGATTACCTCCTCTGCCGCCGCCGGAAATGCGGCCAATCAGTGAAGGGATGCTCGATCTGCCTTGAATCCATGGAGCTAGATGAGGAGGTCAGAGAGCTCATCACCTGCAGCCATGTCTTCCACAGGGGATGCCTTGATACTTGGGTGAACGATGGACACGTCACTTGCCCCTTGTGCAGATCTATGTTGCTACCCCCTAAGTTGACCTCTTTCCGATCTAGTTCTCTAAATCCATCCATTAGTTAGTTTTCGATGCTTATTACAAACTTCTGCTTTAACTATAACAGATGCAAAATTAGTGTTTACAGACATTTCCTGTACAGATTGCCATACTTTTTCTAATAAAACATCTGCAAAACTTATTGAAAATTTTGCATAAGCTGTAGAAGTAGAACAGATACAAAGTTAGTTTCCTGTACAGATTGCAATACTATTGCTAATCAAAACTCTGCTTTAAGCTCATGAGTTTTCTGAGCTCTTCCATTTTTGTTTGTTTCTTCCGTTTTTGATAGAGAGTTATGATGGTTAGGCTTTTCTTTTAGTCAAGGAAAGAATGGTGGAAACCATCAACTTGCTGTCTATGGGCTTGGTTAAATAAGCATCCATACCAACCTGTAAGCATTTTGCTTCATCTGATGACATTGCATGAGCTGTTAGTGCAACAATGGGAATGTGTGTTCCTGTACCCATTTCTGATCTTCTAATTGCCTTTGTTGCTTCATAACCATCCATCTTCGGCATCTGTTAAGAAGCAATTATATTAGCAAACACACAGCAATATCTTATAACCGTAAATTCATGCTCTACTTACTTGACAATCCATGAGGATCAAGTCATAAGGAAGGGAATGAGAGCCTTCAGCTTGGGAGGTAATTGAATTATCATCTTCCTGAAGAGATTCATTTCTGCATTCATCTGAATTAGGCATGGGTATCAGTGCTTCCACTGCCTGTAGTCCATCTCCTACAACCACCACTTT
The DNA here is from genome assembly GCA_016801875.1 of Solanum sitiens. Classification (NCBI taxonomy): domain Eukaryota; kingdom Viridiplantae; phylum Streptophyta; class Magnoliopsida; order Solanales; family Solanaceae; genus Solanum; species Solanum sitiens. The sequence goes on from JABWTJ010000001.1 coordinate 8,702,810, forward strand.
AGCTCCCAATTTTTCCAGCATTATTGTAGCGACTCTTTGCAGAACTGGGGTATCCTCAGCAAGCAGTATACATAAACCCGCTAGAGATTTCTGCCCTGCTACCTTATTTGAGCAGGCATTTGTGACCTCTTTGGTAGAGGTGCTTGTTAAATTATGTTCTCCATCCCTAGTTTGTCCCAGATGAGTCCTGTCAGGAGCATTTTCTTCAAGATCTACGCTATTGAAGTCAATGAAGTAGTTATTTAAGGTCCCATAATGTGAGAGAGAGGCTTTGACAAAATTTTCGTCCCTCTTTTTTTCAGAAAGGAATGCACTTGCACATTTATCATTTCCATTATCTGACTTGTCAGAATCATCCGAGCAGGCGATATCGGAGTGGTTAGGATCAATTTCAAGGCATTCATGCAAATCTCCTTCTACTGGTGCATTACCAAAAGACTGCAGCTCAAGAGTTTTTTCTTTTATAATAGCTTCCAAAATCTGAATCATCTTCCCCTTATATAGTGGTCTATTGACCATAAGTAGGTGTCTCCTTCTTCGGAGTTCCATCTTGATGGTACTCGATGTATCATGGTAAAGAATCCATGCAAACTTTGCTCTACCATGGTATTTATCAAGAAAATTTAGCTGCTCCTTCCATATACTTGTGCTCAAGTCAAGGATGCCAATGTCAACAACTATGACAAAAGGTGATGAGGCATCAGGATCTTGAATGCTCAAATCTTCAGGTTCTAAGCATTCACAAGGTGTGTCTTTCAAATGGCCTTTGGATATAGAAATACCCTGAAGAATTTGAGTGAGCTCATTCCAGTCAGATGCTCTCCAAGTATGCACCCCATTTCTCTCTAACCACTGGGACATTATAACTCTACCCATTTTTCCGTTGAGTGCAAGCAACACCTGATGGATGTGCGGTAATACCGCATTATACAAGATTAGAGATGACTGAATCTACAGAGAATGATATAACACTTATGAGTTGAATGAATACATTTAGTCCATGAAGTTTATACTTACCCTCATTTTATGTTCCTCAAAACTAAACTGGCAGTGCTGCCCAGCGACTTCTGCAGGACAGCTTAGTTGAAGGCATAGTTGCATCACTGTTCCTGGTCCATTTTTCTTTACAACTTTAATCTCTCCACCCATTTTGTTAACCTGTATATCATCCTATCATCATCAGAAACTGCCAAAACAGTCAATATATCTTCACTTTTATGCTTAAAGCCTATTCCAAGGGGAAAATTTTCAGAAATGATGGATAGTGGAACTTTGCTCAGAGAGTTGTTGTTCATGCCATCCTTTACCTTGTAAGGGGCTTGAGACCACATCAAGTCTTAGAAAATCATAAGGTAGAACTTGAAATTTATTTAGAGAAAAAATTGAACTCACCAGGGTACGTACAATGCATAGTCCGAGGCCAGTCCCACCATGCCTGAGTGTGAACATAATCATTTCAGGTACTAATTAGCTTTTAAGGTGTGCAGGAAGTAAATTCATGCATGTAATCTGTTATTTAACTAAAGAAGTTCATCCATATATGAGAATGATGTGAAAACTTCTTACAAGCGAGTGGTCGAAGGATCAGCTTGCTCGAAACTTTCAAATACAGATTCCCATTTACTTGGATCAATTCCTAGAGCAACAAAAAAGGGGAAAATCCAGTGAATGAGAGTTAGTATGCAGTAGCAGAAAGTGGGAAAATAAGTTAACCGGTGACGTTATGGTTATTTTGGTGATTCTTACCACAACCAGAGTCCTCAACTTCAAACCACAAGATCATTTTGTTATCTTTCTTGGAGAATTTTTTGCCCTGGCTTTCTTGTCGCTTCAACCTCACTTTAGGAGCAGACCAAGAGTCTTTCTGATTAAGTGGAAAATTCCCTCCACGAGCACTTCCACACCATCCGCGAAGAATGATGTAGCCGGCTGTAAGTTATTTCTCATATTAAAATCACCAAAATCATGATCCTAATCTCTTCGTTTTATGAGAGCTTATATAGGGTCAGTAGAATCACTCTGTTTGATTCGTGCAAGGGCTTTCCCAATTATGAGGACAAATAGAAAGACCTGAAAATATATTTATTAAAAAGTTGCACTTACAGGTTGTGAACTTGAGGGAGTTGCTAATTAGATTTGCGAAAATTTGAACAACTCTGGCAGAGTCTCCTTTAACTAATTTTGGCATATCATCTACAGATAGAAAAATGAGAAAATAATATGCATTCTGAAAACAATGTGAAGAGTCTCAAAATCAATTCGTAAGGAGAACAATGGATGTACCAGAGAGATCTAGAACTGTCTCAACATTGTGATCAATGCACTGGACAGAGAACATATCAACAAGTCCTTCAAGTTCTCTAGCCAAGTCAAATTCTGTTTCTTCCAACACCAGTTTTCCAGATTCTACCTGCACAATGAATATATGATTCTTCTCAGGTCTAATTAAAACCACTCTTTTGAGTGATGAGCTTAAGCTAGCTGCAACATTACCCTAAATAGTCTATTACCAGTTCATCTATGCTATAATTTCTCCGAGGAACAGTAGGGTGACTTTAGTCAATCAAAGAGTAAACTCTTTCGAATAGTATCATCAAAAGAGTTGTTAGTGTGCATCTTACCTTGCTGAGATCCAAAATGTTGTTTAGAAGCCGAAGCAAGGCAGTTGAGCATTTACGAATCTGAGTAATAGTTGCATACTGTTCATTAGTAAGAAAACCATCACTTATAAGAATGTCCAGCAAGCCAATAACTGCAGCCATAGGTGTTCGTAATTCATGACTGTGAAAAAACAAAGCATGAAGTAACTGTAGAAATGTACATTTGAGAAACTTAAATTTAAACTGAGAATGAATCTTTCGCTGAGGCAAGATGTAGAGTAGAAGAGCGGAAGTAACAAAGGACTGATGAATATTCACCTCATGTTCGCTAGAAATTGGCTTTTGTAATTGCTCGATGCCTCTGCTTTCCTTCTTGCATCTAACTGGCTTATCAGCTCTGCTCTAAGTTTCATTTCCTTTGACACTCCATCTGTTAGTACGAAGATGCAGACACATCCAATGATTAGGATGCATATTGATGCTGAGATCAATATTACAAGAGTCTTGATAGCCCTCTCATCTACCTTTCCCATTATATATTTCCTTGGAATGATGATAACTCCTACCTGCAAAGTTTGCAGATCATTAAGCATCGACAAATTAGCAGAACTCGCTTATCCAATCATGATACTAAAGTGTACTAAGCTAATAATTTACCATTGGAAGTCTCTTCAACTGCAGGTAGAATGAGTCAATATAATAGAGCTGATTCCCAAGTTTAGCATTCTCTATGTGCACTTCTTGACTTGGGGTAAGCCTCTTTCCATATTCCTTCTGTAAGCACTCAGCCCCAGATCGTATAACGGGGTCTTCAGAATCAATAGCCATCATTAGCTTTGGTCCTTTTGTAGTATTCATCAAGAGAGGGCTATTCGTGGAAGTAGCGAGCAACCATCCTTCTTGAGAGGTTAAATAAATGTGACCACTATGGAACTCAACAATTTCTTTCATCAATTGACCTACACTATAAAGTGCTGTAGTAACTCCCACAACAGCAACTATGGTTTTATTCGATGGATCCCAAACTGGCAGTGCTGCTGAAAGCAACGGTGAATCTGTATACTTGCTCACAGCCACATGCCATGAAGCTGCACCGTCTGGTACTTGTGATATACCAGCAATGTTGATCAACTCGTCTGGTGGAATAATGCTTCTCTTCCCATTCCTTTCTCCAGTTGAAGGATCTAAAGGTTCTCGGTACCAAATTGCTGAGATGTTGTTGTGTATAGTTTGGTCATTCCATCCTTGACGAGACGATAACAAATTTACATCATATGTATTACTTATAGAATAATTGGCAAGATCAGAGTATATGTAGAATGTATTGTTACTCCTGTGATCTCTATGGAAAGCCTGTACAAAACCATTTTTATAGTTGATGGTTAATGAATTAAGAGCTTTCCGACTAGCAAACAGAGCCCAGGTTACATCCTTCATGGATTCGTACAGCTGCTGAGGGGCAAACATTTTAAATTAATAAAAGATAACACTACCAAATAAGTTTAGCAAGAGAAAAAAGAAACAACCTCAACTTGTTGAGCTTGATCAACAGGCTTGCTATACTTTCTGATTACATACTCTGATAGCTTAACCTGAGCTGTAGTTATTTCAACAGTAGAATTCAAAATATTCCACATCCTTAATATTGGTCTCTGCAGAAGCTCATGACGAAGACCAAATGCGAGTGTGTTCAGTGATTTTGTTGTGTAAACTCTAGTAAAATGCCATGTTAATAAAGTTAACATTCCAATCAAAATAGCTAGCATGACCTGCATATATATAGCCATACAAAAAAAATCCCAAATCAACAATCTGAACAAATATCCACACCATTTAACTTAATACAATAACATCCAGCAATACTTTTACAGTCTCAAAGATGAACAAATCGAGATTCAATTTTCAAAATCAACAAAAATTGAAAAAAAAACCAAAAGATTATCTCTATTGTTGCTTACCATGATAGCAAGACGAACAACGAAAACACCACGATACGATGAGTGACAAATACTACTATCAAATGGAAGTTCTTCATCGACTTGATAATTTCTTGGGGTACCACTACCACTACGAGACGGAGATTGATTTCTTTTGGAAAAATCAGCAAATCCAAGCATCTTACTGAGAATTCTTTCAGGCAATGATCCTTTTGGTGTAATTGGAGGTGATGAAGATTCAATGCTCAGAGTAGTAGTAGTTCCATAAGTTGCTTTATTATGTGCCATTAATATTCTCTGTTCAACTGTATAGAAAAAGAATAAATCATTAGAGTTGGAGGAGGAATTTGGAAGCTGATAGACAGACAAGTAGTGTAAATGACAGAGACTTAAAGAAGGACCAGTCAGTGTTATTATATAAAAATACTGGTGGAAATGAACCAATGCCAGTGTGACTCTGAATAGTGGGAGTTATGTGTGTTATTTATTTACTTTGCTCCTCATCCACATAACATTTTTTATTTCCTCTTCTATCTTTCCTTTGTTGGGAACAAGTTATTTCAGAAATAATCTCATTAATATGGTACAAATGAGATAAGTTTTTTCATACATGACAACTAAACAATTTATACAATTATTATTTTCTTATCCCATGATTAATTATAGGCTACGTAGTTCAATTATCTTTTATTTTAGTATTCAACCACCCACCACACTAGTAGCTCACACCCGTTATGTTAAAGACTTACTCATACTTGTGTTTACATTTAATTAAATAATTTAAATTATAATAATTTAAAAATTAAGTGAAAATACAAATCATCTAATCATGATTAAGTGATAATTATGTGTAAAGAGTATGTGTCATACCATTATCAGTTTGACTTTACTCTTTAGTATAAAAGATTTTATCCTTTTATTATCACTCATGTTGCTGCCTCAGTAATTTAAGTTCAATTTTGAGAATAAAATTCGCCCTAACAATTTCATTCTTAGAATTTGAATGGAGGAATATTTACTACTCCTTTATAACTAGAAGGGTCAAATACCCTTTTCTCTTTTTAATAATATGCGAGTCGTCTAGAATAACTTTATCAGTACAATATGTACCAAATATTTTGAAATATTCCAAATGGATAGAATGCAATCTACATTATGGCAGAAAGAGTATCTAGAGTAACTGGTAAAACTTTTACCCCAGGAGTACAAAAAAGAAAAAAACTTGTATAAAGTTAAAACAGCTTCAGAAATGAAAAAAGTCAAAATGTTTTTTAATCAATATGTTTGATATCATAAACCTCCATATTTACGATAAATACTTAATCATTGATCCCACCACTTGAAAACCTTTTTCCCTTTTCTTCTGTTAGTAGCTAGTACTTTTTATCATACGTAACTTCTGATTTAATTGTACAAATGTGACTTCAAAAGAAACAAGGTTTTGTTGCAATCATAAAAAAAAAAAGGGGGGGGGGGGGATTACACGGTAAAGTAAATATATACTAGTTAATTAGTTGTCATAATTATCGTTTTAGATAATTATCACTCGTGATCAATATTCAGTGATAATTAAGTGGGCTAAGGATTCGAGTTCGGAATTTATATAATTTTTGTATAATGTAATTTTATATAATATAATTTGTATAATTGTTTAAAGTTTTAATATTTGTGTTTGTACAAAAATAGTTCAATTATACAAACGTACATGCGAATTATACAAACGAGACAACTTAAACGATAGATACAACCACCACATATGCAATTATAACTATGAAACATAATTAAGTTTATTATTATAGTGGTTATTTGGAAAAATTCGCCGAACAAAAAAGAAGGAAAAGTCACACAAATTCCTCAAAATTGATAAGTCTTTGGTTATTATAAGGCTCTTTTTTGGGGGTATGATTTTGCTGAAACATACCACTTGATAGATTGAGACTAGTGACAAGTGAGTAGTCACCATCGAAATCTTGTACTGGCATTGCCTATGCAAAAATGTTGTTGTCTTATAAGACCTTAATAATTGATTTTAGAGTACATACATTATTTCTTATGGATCTATATATGGTCTACACTGCCTTGCTGTGTTGAACTGGACTCCCTCTTTCTTGTTTTTATGTTTTATTACAGTACTCGTGCAACATCCCCATTTACAATTGCTCAATAGTTGGATTATGTTTCCCCTAAGTTGTGTCAAAATTTATCTCACCTCGGTTACCTGGAGCGTATTATTAAAATGGGACGGAGGGAGTTATAGTTAATTTAAAACTAATTATGAATTTTACTTTTTTTTTCTAGAACCATAATTATATAGGTAGAAGAAAAGTCTAACGAGTTGACTCGGCTTGTTGGTCTCACTTGTACCATAAAAATGCTTTGTTAGGCTCGACTCAACTTAATAACTAGGGTCAATAATATCGCAAGTAAGATTTGGCTATATTAGTACTATAAATTAAAGACTATATACTCTTAAAAAAAATATCTCGATATATTTATCGTGAATCAAGGTTACTATACTTTGGAGAGAAATTATATGGTAATATTGTTTATATGAATAGAAAGAACATATATTTTCTAAAAGAAAAAAGGATTAATCATCCGAATTGCTCTATGCAAAAAATTATACGGCATATATTTGAGATTAAAGTCATTTCTATATATATGGTAAATGTTAAATCTCTTAGATATCTTCTTCATATATTTGCAGACACGTCATAAAAGAACAATGTTCTTAAAGTAATCTTAGGGTATAACAAATGGTGTTCAATCCTACACATATTTGTGCAAAATCAGGAGAAAGACGACCACTTTACACTTCCCCCCCCCCCCCCCCCCCCCCCAAGGGCCAACTGCCAAGGACCTTTTAAAGTTTGCATTATTTAAAGGCCGATTCCATATTAGAGAATTGAAAGAGAGAGGTCACAAGTTCACCATATAAATCAAAATTTTCAAGAACCTAAATATTCGATTAAGCAGACAAGCCATATATTTGCAAGATTGCAAAATATAGGAGACACAACACGTGTATTTTTTCTGGAATTACACCCAACAAAAGGCAAAAAGGGTATCTCTCATTTTATTTTAAAAAACACTCATAGTGCTAAAGAGGCTGCGTCTTTACTTACTCGTCACAATTTACGTGATACATTTTTTTATCAATCGGCAAAAAAAGTCAATAAAAATGTATTCTTTTATTATAAATTCATTTGTTTTAAAGAAGGTCTAATAAAGTATTTCTATATTACGTAAATTTCATGTTTAATTAAACAACGTCAAATAAATTGAGATAAAAAGGAATTAATTGTTATAAAACAAAGATATTGTAAACTATACGCTAATTCATCCCAACTGTATGACCAAACAATCAGTTTGACACTATATGCTTTATTCATCATTAAAAAGAATTGAGATATTTATATATTAGTATAATATAATATTTATGCTATCGTTTTGCTTTCATAGTAGGTTCCGCTACATAAAAAGAAAAGTAGTTTGGTAGAACTAAAAATATTGTAACCTTTTTAAAGCATAGTATATGAATCAAAAGTTTTTATTTATTTTTAGGTTGTGACTTGTGGTGCAACTCCTTTTGCCGGTATTGGACAAAAAATAAGTAATTGAATAGAAAAGGTAAAGCTCACAGAGCATAAGTGTGATATGATTTCTCGATACGTAACGGCAGGAGTATTCACGGTTCTATTTGATTCGATAGGTATCTCAAATATATTTGAAAATGATAAATATTTATCGTTATTAAGTATTTACACCAATTAACAAATTTAACTAATCATGTTTTAGTGATTAATTAAAAGTCTAAAAACAAACACACAACACGTTAATCTATATACCAAGACCCGAGTATGTCAGCCTATAAACCAAGTAACCAACATTATTATTATTCTATCTGTTTCATATTACTTGATCCTTGTTGACCTGATATATCATTTAATAAAATATATTATATTGAACTAATTTAATCATGATGTTTTGACATTTTAAACGTAGTTAGTAGTTTGCTAAAAATGACAAATAAAATAAAGGGAAACTTTCACATATAGCCACTTAAAAATAATTAATTACTCTCCATAGCTATAGTTTGATAATTACAATTTGTAGCTACATGTTATATAGAGGAGAGAGGCGAGCGAGACTGGGAGAGAGAGGAGAGAGGAGAGAGAGAGGGGGAAAAGAGTGGGAGAAAGGTGAATTGTATATGTATATTGGTTAGATAATTGTATATTATACATATGTAATTGTATATATGACAAGAGAGATTGGGAGAGGGAGGAGAGAGGCGAGCGAGGAGAGAGGCGAGCGAGATCGAGAGAGGGAGGAGAGAGCCGAGCGAAAGAGGGCAGAGAGTGGGAGAGAGGTGAATTATATATGTATATAATTGTATATAACTGTATATTATACATATATATTTGTATAAATGGCAGCGAGATTGGGAGAGGGAGGAGAGAGGCGAGCGAGATTGAGAGAGAGAGGTGAATTGTATATGTATATAGGCTAAAAAATTGTATATTATACATATTTATTTGCATATCTTGGCGAATTATACATATACAAACATGACTAATTATACAAACTCGAAGTCATCCCATGTAATTAATGTATAATGTTAGTCGTGAGTGGTAATTATAGCAAACTATAGCTATGATGAGTATTAAATAGTATAAATTTGCTTATCCGCGTAATTTTCCCCTAAAATAAAACACTTATTTTTAATATATGAGTCAAGTAAAATAAAATGGCGGAGAGATACGTTACTTACAACTTACTAATCTAGGGGTACTCTCTTTAGCGTCCATGAAATGTCAAAGGTCGCACGAAAAATAGTCCAAATTAATTTAAAGATTTTTTCTTAACATAGTGGTCCGATTAGTGGGTGGTTAACTGATAAGAATGGAAACAAAGTTCATCAAATATAATTGCAAGAGGTGGCTAAAATTAATAAAATACTCTTTTAGTTCTTGCTATTTCAATTTTGGGTTTGATTTGTGCGCTTCATCCTCAAGAACAGTAATTAATCACTCACTAATAGTGATTTAATTTGTGGTCTTAATAGTTAATTCATTTGATTTTCCACTCTTTAGCAAAATAAACAAATAGTGCTAGGTTGCATCATCGTCAGCTGCACAAATTATCCACTTCTATATAGAAGAAAAAAATAATCAACTAGCAATAATTTACCAAAGAGAAATAAAAAGAGTAATCTGGTGGCATCTTTATTTTATTTTTTTCTAAAAAAAAGATTTCCCCTTTGAACCAATCATGTAGTCAATGTTATGATCATTATGGGCAAAGTGGGGAATTGAACGTGCGCATGGTGAATTGACCCACTTTGCTAGAATTTGTATTGTACATTAATGACATTTAAATTAAAATATTTTGCCATATACAACGAAACATCTCCTTTTAATTGAGTCTCATTTTTCAATTTAATGAAATAGTTAAGGAGGTACATAGAAAAGAATAATCAAGAAGCAAAGTGTGCAATACTTTTAATAATTGAACAATCATAAGTTATAATAGGTGTAATGAAGTGGGGCTAAAGAAGTAATTAAAAAAAATATATATCTAATTTTCCGAAATTCAAATAATTAAACCCTATGCGCCCTAATTCTGACTAATTGTACATGTATATAATTTGAAAGGAAATATTGAGTTTTAATTTGTTAGACTCGCAAACTCATGAATGAGTAATCTATGGCGTATGATGATTGAAAAAAAACCCTCAAAATGGACAAAAGAAAAGTTTGGCAAGAACGTCAATGTCAATTTTTTGACACTTAAAATGAATTGGAGTATTTGATTCGTTACTTTAATTGTACTAGTTTGATAAAGAGTATAATTTCTTTTATATGTCCATTGGGATTTGAGAGCTTAGCTAGTAGTGGTAGTGTGGTACTAAGAGTTGGAAAACTTTAAATTCCATGCATTTTAATATTGGTGAGTGAGTTGGTATCCGCATTATGCTAGAGAACGATAAAGATATTATACTAATAAATTTATTAGGACATGTCCAATGCTCATCACTAAGAGCTGCTTAGCTATTACTTACCAGTGCTTCTGTTTGCTACAATGGGGAGTCATTTTATTTTTATTTTTGTTGGAAAAAAGGACAAGACTTTTTGGAAATATATATATAGTGTTTGGTTACCAGAGTTTAAAATATCTCGTAAAGATTGATACTTGATTTTAAAAGAAAAAAAAACCTTGAAATAATGTTTAAGATTTTCTTTCAAACTGATAACATGTATTGTTTGTTTGTCATAAAAGACCTCATAGATTTGTCGTTTAGATTATACTATTATCAAACTCAAAACATGCATATCAAGTTAACTTGTGTTATGCTTTATAAAGTTTTTTACTTAGCTCTCTCATTCTAATTAATATGGTATGATCGCTTACAATTTCATGCATATGTTCCTTTCTCTAGAGAAGCTTGTTATCCTAAAGCATATCAATAAAATCTTTTTATGTTATTTGTTCCTATTAATCTGCTCTCTGCCATGAGCATCATATACACCCTTTCAGTGTTTTAAAAGGCGAGGCGTTTTATACAGTATGGGGTGAGGCGTAAGCCTCGAGACACGGGGCGTAAGTCCCATGAATCTACGAGGCGTAGTCGCATGTATACTCAATTTTATAGTTTTATTACTAATAAAATAAGCAAAAGTAAACTTTTCAATGAATTATGATTTTTACGTGAGATAAGTATTACTATTAATAATGAAGAAAAAAGGATTAAAATTATTATTTGAGAAATATCATTAACCAATAATAAAAATATGATTTAAAGCAAAAAAAATATTAAAAAATAAGTTTAGAACGCCCGGGCGTACGTTTTTATGCCCAGGACTTACGTTTTTATGTTCAGGGGCTTACGCCTCAAATTTTAGGACTTACGCCTTATGAATCTATGTTTTTTATTTACGCCCAGAGCGTTTTTGGTACGCCTCGCCCCGAAACTCGCCCCTGGACTCGCCCCAAAAACGTTTTTGAAAACACTGCACCCTTTGGTTATTGATATTGAATTAAAAGAAGTAAAAAAAAAATGTGAGAAGAATAAAATATAACAAAAAATATATCAGATCCAGATGATAAAATTGAGGTATATATAAGCTCTTTTCCCTTATTAAATAAAGAAAATACGTTAAAGCATTTCCAAGAATATTTAATATCATACCAAACATACCAATATTTTTGACAAGAAAGAGAGTGGAGACAAGGACCGAATTTGCTGATCAAATTTACACGATTAACCGCATTGGCTTCCTCAGTAGAAAATCAAATAGTGCCATGTTTCCAATAACCTACACAATATTACATGGTTTTCGTCATATGGGACCTAAAGATAACATTATACAATAATATTCGTTCACTTTATGAAATTAATAAATAATTTTATATTTAGTTTCTAATTTATCCTTATCATTAATTATAGTCATTTTCGTATTATATTTTTCAAGACAATGTATTTATTATATTCAAAGGGTTATCAGTGATGTAGTAAAATTATGTTTTTATTTATAGTTTTTTAAGAAACATACAAAGTCAATAGTGGACAATTATTATTAGACATCATGAACAATATCAAACAATATTTATGGACATGATTTAATCCATTAAATAACATCAAATGGGAGCACTAAGCATGACATTTCATATTATTAATTATCGTACCCACATGTCAAGTAAGAAGTTTCTAATGATAATACATAAAACGATGTTTACCGAATTGATCCTGAGAAACATTTTTAAATTAAAGGAGAGTGATTTGTGACATAATCTCCGGACTCTAAAGTCTAAACCACGTATATTGTGATAGCCAGATAAGCTAATAACCAACAGACGCTAAGGGACAAGTATAGTTTGTGTTTATATATTCTTATTTTAATAAAAAGTAATCTTACTTTGAGCAAGATAGCCACAAATCATCCAAAATCACAATAAAGTTAATATTCTAATTAAATTCGAGATTGAACGCAGTAAAGTAGTTTTAACATTATGCTATGGTGCAAAATATTCAAATGCCTAGTCCTAAGCCGGCCCATGATATGGATAATCATGGTGATCAATAAGAAAATCAATCAAATAACAACTTGTCAATATATATCAAGTTGTAGTTTTGTTATACCACTAAATGAAATCAACACCAGATAATCTCAGATCGGTTAGGCATAGCAGATTAATGTACAGCATAAAACTGGACAGCTAGAAATTAGGTATGAATTAATGTCACTTCCCATACCACTTGTTAATATATTCTTACTAAAAGGTAAAATGCTATTAATGTCAATCTTTATTATTCTCAGTTATCACCAAAAGACTACACATTCTGTTACCATCATATGAATGTATGTATCCTGCTTTCAGAACAATAATATGCCCTCGGGAGATATATAATGACCCTTGATAATATCCGCTCTTGGCCAGCACGACTTTAAAACATGAGGTCTATTTACTTATATACCCAACCAACCATTTCTTTTGTGTTTTTGCTGATGTAAGACTTTTTATTTTTAGGTGTCACAGGATAAATTTGAATAACAGCAGCACCGCGAAGTAACATAATTGTATGGAAGGAATAAAAGCAGAGAGAATTCCTTGTTGGAATATCATTATATTCATGATTACAACTAAACATACATTCAATTATGGATAACATGTGTGTCTTGTCAATGATCAACTATATCAAAGTAAGAATTGTTTTCCTGGTGTCTATTCTTTTTCCAAGATAAACACAGATTGCTAAGAGGGTGAAAAAGTAGGAATTCATGAGGTGGGCTGGTGTGGAAAATTTAATTTACTGCAAAGACTAAAATCCTTATCCTCTAGGTATTATTATAGCATGTACAAAAATATTGAAAATATTTAGAAGAGGGCTTCAATTAACAGCTCCACCAGTGAAAATACAAGAAAGTCAGTACTTTGTGCTCTTGGCCTTCTTCATAGTAGCAGCTTTAGCACTAGACTTAAGTTGGGTGGCGCGATTAAAGGAACTTTTGGGGTTAAGAGCCTTTCTGATCTTAAACACAGTCCAGGCAGTCCCAACAGCATGCCCTGCTGCATCAAGCCCTTCACTTGCCACTTTTGCTGCCTCTTCTCCATACCTACAAAAACCCAAATTTACTTCGTCTAAGTTAATTTCAAATGATTAAGCAGCATGCATTCCTTCAATTAGTTGAGTCAGTCTAATATGCTTTAGTTAATTTTCTCGAGATGACAGCAGTTGAAATGTATTTCTATGGTAAGACTAGAGTTCATAAATAAGGATATAGCCAGGAGAGTTCATCAAACTGAGCTTTACTTCTGTGAAACAAGTTCAGTTGTAACGGTGGATGATGTTGACATCACATTCTTTCCAGCTACTTCAACAGCATCACATATTTTGCCTATAACAAATTAAGACAAATATCAGGCTCCTGTTGAAAGACAAATCTTATAAGTTGACAACATACTCATTGTGATTCTCTCTTGTAAATACAAATATCAAATGCACTGTGCAAAGCACTCAAAAATTCTTTTATCTAACAAACTTAATCTGATACATGTGTCTGTGAACTTTTCTTTTTGGTCCTAAATCTGACTCTTAGAAGAAAAAATAACTACTAAATGGAAAACATACAGACTCCGGAAGGCTCAAACGAAGTCAGAAAAAAAAGGAAGATGTTTGACTTACAAAATCCATCCAGAGTAGCAAGGACCATCTCTCCTGGCAGCATCTTGAAGAACTTTTTTCCTGCTACGGAATTTACAACTGAACTAGTGAAGAATCCTGAAACCGAGAGAACTCCCGAAAGGACTCCTAAAGCTACTTTCTCAGTCATCTTTGTTACTGTTTTAACCCTGAAAATTAAACACAGCTCATTTTGAGTAGAAAGTCTATTCTTCTCTTTAGATGATTTACAGCTAGGCGTATGAGTATATCCCCGATAACCTGATAACATATTCAATGTAAATGCACACCAGCAACAGCTAGCTCAAACGAAGGCTAGATATCATGGCACTTAAATTCTGGATTTCTCTTGTATCATAACTTGAAACATGTACAGAACAGTAGGTAAGAACTATGTGAATAAACAAGGAAAATATTTTCTGCTCCTTTGTCTATCATTAAAATTCAAGGAGACTTTGAATATATTACAATTACCTTGCAGAAAATTAAGAAGCCACAAACATAGAAAAGGCTAATCCTAATGGGTAATAGATAATAATTTAAGAGTTAACATAGTCTAAGATGAGATGAAGCAAGAAATACCATCAATATTAAAAGGTCATAATACCTTTGGATCCTCTTCAATGTCTCAGGACTAATCTCGGCCTTCGTCCCTGTAGCCATCCTTTGCTTTAAAACCTCATTTCCTTGCATCAATCGTTCTGCTGACACATCTCCACACCACAAAATCCCCTTAATCAGCTGCCCTGATCCTTGAGCAACTAATTTTGCAGCTGCTCCACTATACTCCTCCACATTGGGTGCTAACGTGGTCCAATATTGAGCACATCGTTCTTCTAACACCTCCTTCTTCTTCTCCGATTTCAAGTCATCTGGAGACAATTCCTTTGCCACAGTTCCTCCCATTGCCAATGAGGCATTTTCGTCCACTTTCTGAACAGAAAAGGTGCTGTAACTTTTCAAAATATCATCCAGCTCCTTCAACAATGCCTCCTGACCCTTTGAAGCAATCGTCAAACCATAATTCAACGAATCATCCATCGGTCCCTTATCTTTCTTTTTCTTTTTCTTTTTTTTACCCTTTTCTTTGTCGTCATCAGTACTGCAATCCGATTCATCCTCTTTCAGAGCTTGAAATGAGAAAAAATAATGTGAATCATCCAATTTCACCGCAGTCAGGTCCTTAGTTATCGGCCATTGAATATCATCTCCCACATTAGCAAGGATAGCAACCGTATTCTTATCTTGCAGGAGACGATACAGAGACAAATCCCCCTCAGCTAGCTCAACAGAGTAATTTTTATCGATCAAATGGATGAGTACACCGGGGATAACGAGAAGGGTTTCCTCATGGGACTCAGGAGGGGGAGATGGAGCAGAAGGGATAATATGGTAATTTTCAGGGAAGAGATTCTCGGCGAGGTCAGTTTCGTTTAGGGTTGGATACAAATTGGGACGAGAAGAAGAGCTTGCTTGGAGATCAGGATCATTGTGAATGACACGTGGGTACAATGGGGCTTTTTTGAGATTAGGGTTCTGAGAAGCCATTGAAAAGCTTAGAAAAAACTATTCAGGATGGAGGAAGAAGAAAAACAAGATTGGTTATTTTTTTCTTTTTTTAGGAATAAGAGAAGCAGATGGCGAGACACGTGGAAAATTTGTTTGGATGAATAACTGCTATAACTGTCTGGAATCTTTCCCGCGCAAGTCCATTTGGAACAATTTTTTTCCTTCTATTTTAGCACTCATTGTCTTTTTAGGTAAAACAATGGGATATTTCTTAACAAAAAATAAAGTTATTGTTGACTGAAGAGAATGCTATAGAACAGATACAGAGAAAATCAAGGTCCACCATTGTGATCCATTTTGATAATCTTTTATGGCAGAGTGGTACAATCCGTGGCCGGAGGTCAAAAAGACGTTCTCCTCCATTTATGTTCCAGAATATACATAATCCATTTGCTTTCTTTGGCACACATCATATTTACGGGAAAAAAACGTTCTCCTCTATTAATGGACTCTATGAACCAGTTCTTTTGACTTTATTGGGTAGAAAGTAGAAAAATTTGTATTCAAAAATTAACAATGAAAGTCCGTATCTCCATGGGACCAAGCTCGACTACAAGACTAGACATGTCTAACGGACCTCCTCTAATTGGTGCAGACTCACTGCCACTGTCATGTTCTATATTCCAGTTCATCTTCTTCATCTCATTCTTGCCTTGATTCGCCGATAAGCTTGTTTCCTTGATTGCCTTTATCTGAATATACAATGTAAACATGTGTCAATGCCCTCAGTAGACTGTCCCCGTTAGTATCTTAATATGCATTAGTTAATCAACACAGACAGAGAGAAGTAGTTCTCAACATTATAAAGCTGCATTACCCTTTTTCCAGCAAACATTTCCTTCAGTTGAACTTTGGTTATTTTCGAATAATCAGCATCTTCCCCAGCCTATCCACATCCACAACACATAAAATCACAATGGTCAGTAGTGATATCAGTTAACAAGGCACAAAACATAGGTCCAACATATAATGATGTCATGTGTCACACTCTCAATTTTATATTTTTTGTTTCAGAATTCAAGTAAATGTAAGAAGTTAACGATTTTTCTGAAGTAAAGCTGCTGTTTCTTGGTGAAGTGAGGCTGAGACAAGCAAATGAGAGAAGATTTCTAGTTTATTTTTACCTCGTATAGATGAGCCAAACGGATAAGTACACCTCCGTTATCCAACTCCTGGAAGATAAAAAAACAGAAATGACTTCATTATTTCATCAAAGGAAAAGGATCATTCTAATCACTGCACGCTCTATACAATAACCTGGAGAGTAATCAGTGCAACATTAGGAGGTAAACTATAATTGGGATTCATGATGGTGGCTTTGTTTATATGCGAAGCTTTCCATTGTTCCTGATTCTGCAAGATCAAGTTGTGCAATTTCCCGATATCAAGCAAAAATATTGATCATTTAAAATTAAGGAATATCATAAGGTGTGTAGGGCCTGCCGAATTTGGTCCTCTTCATAATATGTAGAACGTTGAAATCACCTCATGTGCAAAAGCTAAAATAAGAGGTGAATAAATTTCTTGGCCAGTTGTTCTGCGCCAACGTGAACCATCACTGTGTTTATGTATTCCCAGATAGTAATTCCCTCGAACCTGACCAAAGGATATGAGAACAGGTAAGTTCAAAAGAAGCATACTAAAAAGAGGTTGCTACATTTTGTATTTCTGAAGTGCATTTTCCTTAATGAGCAGCTAAGTTACGGTTGAAATCTTATTGCAGCCTAGGCCTGCTTTGGAATGCCATATCAAACGTACCGTAAGTCCCTCACATGTACTCCCCACACAGACAGACTCATCAAGGGCTTCACCCACTCCTCTACCATCATCATTGATCAAGCGCCTGGTATAATTTGAAATCCATTACATTTGGAAGTCCAACAATTATATTAAGCATGATATATTTATAAAGAAACTAAAGAAAAAAGTTCAAAGATTTGAACCTATGCAACATGAGTTCTATTTCTCCATCCTTTATGCTGGCTCCACCTGTTGCACGATCCACCAAAACAGACAATTCTGATTTGTTATCTGTTATGTACATTCCAAGATTCACCTGAGAATAAAGAAAGTATCAATACGTGAGCTCAATCATAAAAGTGCAATTTCAATTCAAGAAAGTCTGTTGGGAAAGTAACTGGATAATAGTTCCCAGCAACAGGTTGAGTAACTTGGAGGTCCCAATCAGCTCTGTAATCTCTAACCTGATAAGCAACAAATTATCACTCAAATTAGCTCAAAAACAAACAGAAAATTGCGATAAAGTGAGTAAAATATGAAGCCCAGTATATTAAAATCCTGATGACTATTTTCCTTGTTCATAAATTGCTAATGTAAAGGATGTTTATAAGAACATTTTGGTTCCATCAACAAGCACATTGAGCCAATATAGCAGACAGAAAAAGCATGTTCAGCTAGAAAGCCAACATCAAGAATTATCTAGTTCAAATTGAATAGATGGGGATACAACTCAATGACATTTGTTTCAATTTGTAGACAAACACTTCAAGGAATTAAAACGGACATTGACAAAAGCTCTCAGCACGTTGCCATAGTATAAGGTAATGAAAGTCAAAATGTTGAGACAATAAACATGAACTAAAAATGGAGAGAGAGTATATTGGCAAGATATATGCACACAGAACAAAGAGTATTAATGAAAAACTGTCTTCTTAGGTTTTATACAGCTTAAATGTACTTAAAGAGGAATGAAAAGTTAAGCTTACTCTTTTAAGAAAGTCCCTCCCATTAGAGTCAGTGTAGAACACTTTATCAGTGGCCATATTTGCTGTCATTTTGGTAATGACCTCTTTTCCAACACTATCTTCTGTCGGTATAGGACCAATCTTCAAGTGAAGAGGTATGTCAGATATACAATTCATAACTACCCTTCGATGTGAAATGACATTCGGCAGAGTTGACTTACAGTGAATTCAAGTTCAGCGTGTTCTTTGTCTTTGTAAATCCTAATTACCTGAAACATTGACATATCAAGACATAATAGAATCAATCATACAGTTTATAACAGAATAAATTGGAAAAGATCGAAATGATGCTGACTAAAATTGAGTTAATCAAGGAATCATGCACCACACCTGAGATATCCATGAGTTGAATTGCTGGTGGATTTCATCGACCAGGGGTCCACGCATTACCTTTATTGGAACCTGCTAGCAAAAAGGAAATTATTCTGCTATGAAGAAAACTAGATATACTGTGTGAGAGATGCAAATCAAAACTTCAGTGAAATAACAAACTGATTTATTTCGGAAAAGATGTAGGACCACAATTGCTGTAATTAGTTTTACTTGTTAAATAACAGGAACAAAAGGGAGAAAGACTACTCACTGATCTCGCAACTATGACTGGGGGTGATCCATCGGGTCTGAAAATGTAGGCACCAGAATCCTGCAATGGATAATACAATTAACATCCTAACTTACTGTGTCTCCTTTAGTAATGCTCTCCAACATTTAATTATACCTACAAGAACATCAGCAAGTACCTGATCCAAGTTCGCACTCGAGGCATACCAAAGATAGCTTTGTTGTACAGGTATATCAACCTAATAATAGTCATTTGTTAGTTAGAAGGATGAGACGGCCCTCGACATAGAAAAGAAAGACAAAGATCAACTAGATAAATACGGGGTAATATGAAATATTTTGTGTACTATAACCATCATCAAGCATGTCTGTCGCAGCTATGCACACAAATAGAATGGAAGATCTTTTGTTTGTTACTAAAAGTTCCTGTAATGTAATTTAGTAGATGACAATCAAACAAAACGCCAGCCTTTACTTATAAACCCACCCTTATCTTTGTTCCTAAGCAATTGGGTCAAAGTTCTCATTCTACTCTTTGTTTTAGAAATATTTCAGCAGATGTAATCATCCCGACCCTAATAAACCGGGGGAGGAGAGCTGAGACTTGTATATGCATTTGATAGCATGTAATAGAGTATAACCTGTTGACAATGACCGTTAGACCGCGTCTAGGTAAATAACTAGTATGCTTTACAAGTCTTAACTCAGCAAGAAAAAAAATGGCAAGGATGCATTCAATATGCTTCCAGGTTGAGATACTGACATAATTAAGAACTTACTCCTGTTATAGAATTATATAGACGTTTAAGTTGACCAGTACTTGAGGAAAAGGACGCCTTTAAGTTCTCTGGTCCAATTTCAACAGTCTCGTTCAGTGGAATGTCCATCTTTGTGACATAGCCCGCAGAGCTCCCTGTATATTTCAGCAGACATTGAAACATATGAGCGATGGATTTATCATTTTACTTTTTGAAAACAGGCAATGCCTTCTTATATTTTAGTCATCTATGAGCATATTAGTGATGAAAAAGAGACATAGAGAGATAGAACATTTTGTATTACCCTTCTGTGATGCTTTAGAAATAAAGTAAGTATTCCAGCCAAGAGGTGACAAAGACACTCGAAAGAAGAGCCAATATTTGGGAGTTTGTTTGGGTGATATTCCAAGATACGCCTTAACATACAACTTTCGTAAGTTGCTGGTAATATTATCCAACTCTATAAATTGTGCCTCAATTAGATTTCCCATGGAATCTTTTACAATAAGATCAGCATCGTTGACCTGTTAAAGCAAATATAATTAGATAACCATCAACAGTGAATAAGCCATTTCAAAAAAGCATAAGAGAAAGAAAGAGGATTAGGAAAACAGATCAGTTATATAATTGTCTGAATTATATGGGACTGACATATTAAATGAAATTAGCTGGCGACTGGCCTAATGATAAAATGAGCAACGCAAAGAAAACCAGAAAAGATTATTCATTCACCGGGATCTTGATGATATCTGTTCGATTCCATCCAAGAGGATTGTATGCCACAACAACCTGAAAGTGGGAGTATTGGTGTAAAAACATTTTTGCCAGCATATTGATAAGGTATGAAGCATGTTAATAAATAGAAGGATAATTTACCAAATTCTTCCCCTCAGCGATATCTTCTTCAGTTGGTGGACAATAACTTATATTGAGCAGTTGACACTGTTCAGTTTATGTAAAATAATAGAAAAGAAGGACATGTCAAATAACTAGTGGTTATTTAAGACTTCTCGCCTAATTACTACTTCCCCTAAACATGTCATTTGGAAAGAAAAAACTATACAAATGAAACTTCTGAAACTCCAATAGTAATTTTTATCTACATTTGAATGTTCTAAATGTTAATGATCTAGTTTTAAAGCTTGTACAACTGAAGGGAAACCTAAGTAACAGAAAATTCACCTGGTTGAATAATGATGAAGTGGTAGAACATGGACCTGATTTGGAATTAACCAGGCATGATAAAGCAGAATTCACCACAATTTCAGACTGAAAATACGACATATGAAAAGAACTATAAACATAAGATCATCCTCAACAAAAGCGTAAAAACTAAAGTTCAGGCAGAAGAGCCCACTTCATAAGCTCCAATAGCCAAGCGTTTTGCATAGTCATCAGTTGTATGTTGTTTAGCAGTACCAGTCACAGCATCATGGTGCTGTGTAACTCCCAGTGCATCTCCTAAGCTAAACGTGTTGAAGCCATTTGATTTCCTCCCAGTTAAGAATTCAAGCTGGCGAGCCGCCTGTCAAAGGATAATCCTAAGTTAAATTTGATGTCTTCAACCTATATTCTCACGATTAAACACATTATGCTTTGGCAAATATGGATTCAAATTTTAGTATTTGATGAAATTTTAGTAATTTTCACATAGATATCTATGCTCCGTGTGCAAAATGTTGGGTTTAGTTGAACCCATTTAACATCATTTCGCATGACCTTATCCTAGATTAAGTGAAGTAACGACAACAGAGACTCCAATGTTAGCACGATTAAGAACAATTCAACAATCACCGTGTACATTGAGGTACAACCATAATAAATGTTGACACATAACACAATAAACCACTTAAAAAGTAAACACAGTTTAAGCTTTTAGATGAAATTAGTTGCACATTCCAACATGATACCAGAGCAAGAACGAGGTCAATAAAAAACTTAAGCCAACATGTGAGGAATGTGTTGAGACATAATATAATAGAGTAAGTAATTAAAAGTGTGCTCTCTGTAATAGCTTAAAGTATTAGATCAGATGGTCAGATTCCAACTGTAAGGATACCTTATTAAGCTTCTCATAGAGACCGATGACAAAAACTAGGTTATCAAAATGGAGATCACCAGTTACACAATTTTCTTTACTAAATTCAGGTTCCTTTTGACGTTGATTTTGTAATATGGAATCATGCAACCAGAAGAAAGAAGTTAAGCAGGCTCACCAGATAATATCCACCGAGCATACGAATATATCGCTTTAAAGCTGGTCGACTGGTAAAGAAACCAGTCCAATAAGAATTTCCACCATCTGCATATCTGAAAATAGTTAGAGATGTTAGATAAACTCCATAAAATATTCAAGATAAACCAAGAGGTACGGAATATCAAGCAAGTGCTCACGGAAAGTAATCATCAGTTTTTAGAGGCCAAGATTCATTGGTTGCATGTTTTGCATCTACATAAATTGATGGAGTAGAGTACAATGCATTCACTCGACCGTCCTGTCAAAAGAAAATGAAAGCAAGTTAGTCTCTATGATTTTGCAAATGTTTAAACTGGACTGGAACAAATAGAGCTATTTGTTCTCCATTAGGATTCGCTCATGCAGTTTTCGAGTTAGCTGATAAATGTACAGGACAACACCAAAACAGGCAAAGAGTCCTGTTATTACATTTTCTTGAAATAGAACTTAGGAGAAGACATATTGAAGCAACCACTCAAACAGTTCAAGAAACATGTTTAAGATTTTAGTCAAGGATTTCACTAAATTTTCTGCAGAGAGTATTTACCTTGTTGACATAGTGAATTAATTTATCCATTTCCTTGAACCAAGATTCAGCATATTGGTATTGAAAGTCATCTCCCATGGTCCACATGATGTGATTCGTACGTGTCACGTTTGCCTGCACATCACAATATCCAGATTTTCATTCATTGCATTTACATGTAGATCTATTTCTAGCTAAAATTCTACGAAAATTGATGATTATGAATAACTGAAAAGAACTGTAATCAGGATACTTGTATAATTGCAGCATTGATGAAGTTATTAACCCGTATATCGACATTTACGTCAAAGATAAGAGGATCATCCTGCAATTCATATACCAAATATATCAGAAATTTGTTCTCCTTTGATATACTAAAACAAATCATAGAGAGACTTATTTTTTATTTCTGCCAGTACCTGGACTGGAACAAAATCATCAGCATCATCCACTTCGAAATGAAAACCATGTGGTGGACTATAATGTACAGGAAATGCATTGGTAAATATCTGCAAAGGAACCACAAACAGTGTCAACCAACAATGATATAAAATAAATGCACAAAGCTTAAGAATGCTTCATCAACCTGGGAGGAAGAACCAAATGTTCTCGAACCACGCCATATAACCTCAAGAGCTTTATCCTCCTTACGTTTTGCTCTGTCTTGATAATCAATGCGCGCAAAGTGAACAGAATCAAATCCTACCTGTGAAAGTTATCCGGGAGAAGTGAAAGAAGTATCAATATTTCGAGTCAGATCAGGATGATAAACTTCAAAATAATTTATGTCAATAAAAATTTAAGTTATATATATACCCTCTAAACCACAACTTATGAACGCTCAGCTTACATACCTCTGCCCCAAGAAGATAAGCTTGCACGGCAGAGTGCCCAAATGGATCGATCTGCCATCCTGCACGAGGAGTGATGTTGAATTCATTCTTTATCAGTTGATGTCCTAGTGTTGTCTGATCAATCATATCTATATAATGGGTAGTCGCTTCATCGTGCATACACCAACCACCATTTCTGTTCCAGAATTCTCTTTTTCATCAAAATTCACCCCAAAAAAATAAATAAAAGTTCCTTGCAAGAAAGCTAACATACACGAATTCCAGCTGGCCAGAAGCTACAAGATTTTTCACTTCTGCTTGAATTTCCGGGCTTTGCCTAATCCACCACCGATGGAAAAATGCCTACAGTAAGGATCAACAGAAACATGTCTAATGAATTGTGCATCTTTTGTTCCTTATAACAACTTCACCTCAATACCAAATAAGTTGTATGTACACAAAATTAAGAGAAAAACAGCTTTACCATTTCAGCAAAGACAAATTTCCTATTCCGATCACGACGTAACGACATAACAACAGAGTCCAGTACATTTTCAACACAGGCACCCTGCAATGCATCATCAATCATTTTTTACTAACAACAGCTAACACATAATTTCCAATTTGAATATAAGATGTAAATATGACCTGAATGCTATTATTTGATCCAACATAGTACTGATCAACAGTCTTTAACCAGCCAACATCATCGTGTGAATGAGGAACCAAATGAACATTCAGTTTGCTTTCAACAATGTTACCCCCAGTATTGTACTTTAGGTATCCATTAACACCAATTGCCCCATAAACACAAACAGTACTACAGAAAATGAACAGAAAAACTGAAGCTGGATTAACAAAAGTTCTCATTTTGAAACCCAAATATGGTTTCTCCTAGAAAACTGTGATAAACCAGTTTACTTAAATATATAGAGAGAGAGATTGAATTGCTAAAATCTTCTAATTTTAAATTTACATTAATGCTAAACATTTATTTTCCCTTTATTCAACAATATTACTTTTTTCTCAAATACTAGGAGTTGTTTGGTATGTTTGAAAATATTTTCTGAAAAATATTTTTCAATTTTTCCATGTTTGGTTGGGACAAAAGCTTTGGAAAATGTTTTCCAAATCAACTCATTTTCCTCAAAATTAAGGAAAATGACTTCCCTTAAAAAATAAAGGAAAACATTTTCCAAAACTCTCCTCCAATTTCAAATTACATTTTTTTTTGGGAAAAAACATCTATTCTAAAAGAATATTTTCAATTTCAAATTTTTATTTTTCACCCGATCCCTGACCTCCCCTCACCCACCCCCCACCACCAGCCAGCCCCCAACCCCACCCACTCCTCAAAAAATTAATTTCTTCAAATTTTTATTTTTAAACTCCTACCCCCCCCCGGGCAGCCCAAGACACACCACCCCCCACCCCACCCCAACCCCAACCCCCCGAAAAATAATTTTATTTTTTCAAAAATACTATCCACTTCAAAATTTTATTTTTTCACTCCTACCCCATCCCCCCTGCCCCCACCCACTACCCCCACCTCCACCACCATTTCAAAAAAATAATAATTTTATTTTAAAAAATATTTTCAATTTCATAAATTATTTTTTACTCTACTAAAATTAAAAGATGTCTCTCAAAAATATTTTTCATTCATAAATCAAACACTAAAAATCATTTTCAGGAAAATATTTTCTACTCACCAACCAAACATGAGAAAATAAGTCTAAAATCTACTTATTTTCCAGAAAAACATTTTCCATGGAAAACATTTTCCTCCATACCAAACACACCCTAGATTTCAGACTACTTAATTAGCTTGACTTCTTATTTATGTAAGTTGGACTTTTTTTTGGGCAAAATATAAAAAAGAAGTCGAACTAAATAAATAGTCTGACAATCTAGTATTGGAGAAAAAAAGTAAATATTTTATAATAAAAGGAAAATAATTTTTTTAGTATTAATGTAAATTTAAATTAGCAGAAAAATGCATTTTAGCAATTCAATCTATATTTATATATATATTTTTAAAGTACATTGATGGAATCTCAAATCTTTCAAAATTCTTTCAATTTCGATTTAAATTGGACAAATTTCAGCTGATACATTCTAAGAAAGTAAGCTGAGCAATACATAAGTGATTAAATTATTGTTTGACAAAATATTTCTTTTGTAAATCTCAAATTAGCCTACAGGATACATTAGAGAAATTGCCCGTAAAGTATTTAGTTTTTGATCGATATATTATTATTTAGTATTAAATGTCATATTCATGTAGTGTTAGTTTATATGAATGTATTATTGCAAAACAATAAGTATTTAGCAATAATTTATATGAATGTATCAAGATCATTAATGTGTATAAGATATGTGTGATACATATTTTATCAGACACATGAGGCAATAATAATCACAATGTATCATTTAATTTGAATGTAGAATTTCTTAATAATAAAGTGGGCATGATATATTATCATTTATCTATCTTAGTATGTTTGTGAAGTATCGTTGCTTATTTGTGAGAGATATATAAGATAGTGTTGATTCATAAATTTAAATAACAAATTCATACAACTGATAGGATTTTGTCCGAATTTTCTTACCTTATTTGAAATTTATTTTTCTTTGAAGAAAAATCAAAGTATTACCATAAATGCTTTAACTTTTTTCGAAAGAAAAATATAATTTTTCTCCATATTTGTTTCAATCTTTTCTTATAGAAAATGTTTGAGGATCTATAAATTGAAGATTCATATTCTCATAACAGAACAATAGTATCCACAATGTTGTTGTTTACAGAGTTTTGTTTATGGAAAGATTTTCTCCCAACATGTTTATGTTTTTTTTTCTTCATATTAGTGGTTATCATATGTAGGTCGTTTGGTCAAAACATATTAATAATATTATGTTTAAGTATAGCTTTATTTGTCATCTAATTAATCACCGTCTTGATTGCAATTGTAAACTTCTATATGATGCCCTAATCACTTTCAAACCCTACATAAACAGTGTTGATACATAGCATTTGATACATAAGATTCTTTTTATTAGGCTTAAAAAGAAAAAGAACTTCAAATTAAATTTTTGATACATTGAGAACAATATGTGTATTAGGTACATGAAAACATTGAGAAAAACTAAACATTATATTTTTGAATCATGTATATGATATGTTGGGACTGATACATAATTCAATAGATTATCTTGCATTTATAACTTGATACGTTGTGAACAATTAAATAAATATATATATAACATCAAATAACTAACAAATTTGGGGTTTTATGTATCAAAAAAATAAATGAATGGTGATACATTACAATACCCCTTATTTGAGGGTTTTCCACAATCGTTTTAGAAGTCGAAGATGTATTCTTCTCGAACTAATTGGACAAAATCAATACTAAAAAATCAACCTTCATTCATACGTATCAATAAATTTTTAGGATGAAAAAACTTTTTAAAAAATTAAAAATCAAAAACTGAAGTGATTGAAAGAATTACCTCTTGAATATTTGGAATTATTAATTGAAAAGAGAATAGATTTGAAATTCAAAAATACATTAATGGAGGTAACAGTGGAGACTGGGGAAATTTATCGCATGAAAAAAAGAAGGTAATATTGAGTATGAGATTTTAAATTGATGTATCCAAAAAGGAAATGAGTGAGCAGAATAAGACATTTTTTATATTTTTTAAACCGTAGAAAGAGTTAAAAAAATATGATAAAAAATGGCGTTTAGTAAGGTAACTTTAAAAAAAAAAAAAAGGGAGGGGGGGGCGGGTAAGTAGATTGAGATGCGAATGCTTACTAACAAAACAAAATTTTTAATAGTCAAAATTAAATAAGCTACTAAATTTTCCTTACTAACAAATTCTAAACAGTGATATAGTTATTATAAATCAATATAACTCTTAATCAATGAGTACTACATATTTTGAACCGTGACAAGCATCAATATATATTTAAAAGTCCCCACAAATCTTCATCGATTTTATAACAAGAATGACTCGAAAAATTTGAAAGAATAATCAACATGAAGTAGTGAGGTAAAATCTGACAAAACTGCATTGGTTTTTCCCATGTCATGTAGTACCAGCCTTCCTGTCACATTAGGAGGAAGGGATATTGGATTTCACGTGCAAAATATATGGATGTTTTTTTAATTATTCCAGACTGTTTTTTTCTTCTTTTTTTTTTTTTTGTCTAATTCCTAAAAAATAAAAATAAAAAGAGGAAAATTGTTGTAGGGTCTAATTGTTTATTGGTGGCGTAAATAAACAGGTACGAAAGAAGTTAATCACTAGGGACAACAACACGAAAAGTAAATTAAGTAAAAAGCAATTTGTCAAACAAGAATCTTTTTTTAAACATAAAATGGTATCGCCTTCCTCATAATATATTGTATTGACAATTTAAATACAACATATATTTAGATTATCTCTACTGTTAGATAGATCTATTATTACTAACAATAAAGAGACTTAATTTGGTGTGGTACAATAGTTGTTATTTCTCTTTTCCATTTTCTTGTCTACATATTCAATTTGAGTTATAACTACAGTCCATAGTAAATAGAGTAATACATTTGCTATTTCATAACCAACAAAAAGAGTAAACAACATTAATTTTCTTAGAAGCGAAGAACCCATTCACCAACAATTCAACATGCACAATGAATCAAGAGGCGATATGGCGCTTTAGTGTAACAAGTTATAGTGACACAGACCTCTACATTATCATTTCAAAGTCATGGGCTCCACATACTTAATTATAGCAATTTGAGGTATATAAAGTTGAAATTGAGCATATTGTATATAGTATATACATACAAAGGTATTCAAAAGTCCTTAACAGATTGGATTATTTCGTCCATTACCTCATGAATTGAGTTGAATATAGTCCTAATCCACTAACACCAAAAGTTTCAACATCAATACTATATATTATTAAGCACATAATTCAGTTTCAATGGTTCCAATCATTGTACTGCAATTATTGATGACAAGATGAAGACGTGACACGACACGTCCAAATTTGATATAACGTTCTCTTTCCTTTCTATACATGAATAAAGTCGATCTACAATACAACCAGCAAGCCATGAACTTCTCCCATTATTTGTTATTTTGAGTAAGGCAATATGGCCATCATTCTCTTATGATGTTAGTTAGTAATTCGAAATATTCAATGTCCATTGGCCCATTTATGAGTACAGGCCCCCCATAACAACCCATTGATATTAACATTTACTACGAAGTCTGAAGTCTATCAAGGACAAACCTTGTTCATTGGTTTGTCATTTGGTAGTTGTTCTACAATGAATGCCTTTTAATACACAAGGACGTCTCAAATGCTAGGACATCAAATTTAATTGGACCTCTCCAACACTATTCTTAACCCCTTAAAAAGAGAACTCTTTGTATAAAAGATCACGAGTATATCAATAAAGACAATCAGAAGCAATCCGAATCTGCATTTTCAGAGATCACAAAGGATGTTAATTAAGAGGCTAAATTAAATGTTTTGACACTTTGAAACATTAATTGTCACTTCATAGATGTTTGGGGACGCAATAATTTTTCACAAAAGAAAACGCATCTTGTTTGTTGCTAGGATCTGTCCTTAACGTGATTTTTTGAGAGAGAAATACAAATCATCTGGAAGCCACAAATCAATCTAACTGAGAGTTCCATAATCTTATAACAGTATACTTTAAAGAACGATTCAATTAGTCCCTCAAGAGTAATGAGATACAGCCCTTCCCCACAGACATAATAAGACCCATTCCAATGAGCAATTTCAGCAGCAGCATACTTGATTACCATCTGAACTTCTTTGCCTACAAGATTAACAGTAATGTTCATACTAGCGGAGCAAAGTAGGAGCATATATAACAAGATGCAGTTTTCTTCAAAAACAGAGCATTAAGAAGTTACATATATACCTGAGCTGCGAATAGTTGTACGCATCTTTACTTCTTGTCCTCTTTCTGTTCCTTATCATTGTCCTCATCCTTCTTCTGCTCGGACAAATTAGTTCATTTTTCA
Source organism: Solanum sitiens (assembly GCA_016801875.1). NCBI lineage: Eukaryota > Viridiplantae > Streptophyta > Magnoliopsida > Solanales > Solanaceae > Solanum > Solanum sitiens. The sequence goes on from JABWTJ010000001.1 coordinate 8,732,340, forward strand.
AATCTATTTGGAAAAACAACAGAAAACATGCTATTTTGGTAAAAAGATGACCCCTAGCATCCCTGGCTTTCCTCCATCCACAATGAAAGATTGTATAACCATTAATGAAAACACAACAGGAAACTAAAGGTAAAGAAAGAAAGCAGAAGCATCAAGAATAACATGATTGCACCTACTCGTCTTTTTGATATGTTTGTCACCATACTGTTTTTTTCGTTTACTTGGAAATATTAAATAACCCCCTTGGATCTGGTAAGACGGAGGTCTTCTAGAATGCAAAAGGCTATTTTAATAGGCGTGGTAAGCTTTGTATCTCTTGTCTGAAGAGCACCAATTCTTAAGGGGTCGTTTGGGAAGAGGATGCATTAGAAAAAATAATGCATGTCGGCTACGTTAGCTTTGTGTACTCCTCATACTTTATTTGCTACACTTTCTCAACCTATCTCTATCTGGTATTATGATGTGTATAACTAATCCAGGGAAAACCCTGGCATTGGCAATGCAAGTAGTTTTGATGAATGCATTAGTATGGTTAAAGACACTTTCTCCACATCCTTTCCACCATTTTTGCGGAGGGTATTTTTGTAAAACCATTTATTTTTTTTGGAAATTATGTCATGCATGTTATTTTTCACACACCGAACGGAACACTACATAAGGAATAATCTCAGCATAACCAACATTATTAATGTCAGCATTACTAACAGTCTAACACCATATCAGCTCAAAGTACAAATACAGGCGCACAAACCAGAAACAACGATTAAACAGGAAACTCAACCCGAACATGCTCTTTGATTAATAATTAATAAACTGCTCTTCGATTAATAATCAATAAACTAATTAACTCACCTCAGATTGGCCTTGCATGGAAGCAAGCAAATCTTTGACAGAAGGATCATTTGGATCAACACCTGGAAGCTGTCAATCAAATGCAAAGTTAAGTCAAAAGTCGCAGAAGATATACACTGCAATACTTAGGAAAAACACATACTCTCTCTGGTGAAATAACAGAGTTTTGTGTACAGAAGACTTACTGAGGCAAGAATTGATGACACAAATGATTGATCTGCCAACAGCTTACTCATATCTGTCGGATTGGACTGATCATTTGTACTGTCTTGCACAGACAGTTGAAGAGCTGCAAGCACCAGAAGGTTCGAGACAAATCAGAAATGTACAATAATGAACGGAACTTGTAAGGTAACAACTACAAAGGATTCTGGGCAAGTGTCGACCTTTTCAAGGAATTGGGGAATTTGATAAGGGTAAGCCGATGCCATGTACAGCCAAGTACTAGAGTCTAATACAACCTCCATTGGCAATTAAAGGCCCATTTCAGGACAAAAGAGGACAAGTAAAGCATAAAATAATAGGCATTTCTTCAGAAAATAAACCTTAATTACTACGTGAGCCCATTCGATCATATTATCATATAGAGAAACACGAAGAGGAGATCAGATGGGTGCTCGATTTTTCTTTTGATCCAGAGGAGTGGGGGCCACGCTCACTCTCTTCCTTCAAACATCAACTTTTCAAAATACAATACTCCAGTTGTGGCACACTTTTTCCTTCTAATTTTGCCCAAAAAAAGAACAGTTTTCTATATTTCGAAACAACTAAGCTTTAAACCTCTCATTTTATGCTTAATGAGATGAATTATAGCCACATGAATGCCCATGACTTGTTTCACGCCACAAGTTTTAAGTCTTCCATTCTTTCTTAAATCAAGTGCTCGTCACCCACGCCACATATATTGAGGTAGAGGCAATAGTTGTTTTCGATCAGGAAATCCTTAGAAGTGCATAGAATAATTCAGGATTAGTTATGCACATTCTAGGTTAGGCATGTTGTGAGAAATGCAAGAAAACAAGGAATAAATATTATGAATGAACTACACTAGGTTAGGTATGTTGCTAACAGTTCAAACTATGTATCTATGAGATTGTGACAGGATACCAGCATATCAACCATTTAAGACTGCAGATATCATAACGTACCAAGTGCCAAGTCTTGATCTTCAGAAGCTGCTTCTGACATGTCAGTGTCTCGTGTAGCAACATTGGAGGAAGAGTCGTCCATCGACATTGCAAGGGCTTGCTGTAACAAGGCATTCTCATCATCCTGTAAGAGATCCAATTATAGTTACGGTGTTAATTCATCTCGACTTCTAAAAGGCCAGCATCAAATACCCTTCAAGCTAACACCCAGTTTTATAGAAGAAAATTTCAGTGTAAACAAACTACAGGAAACATTATCCTCTTGCATGAGTGTGAACAAGGTAAAGTGCAATGCCAGAACAACTCTTACTAAGGTATTTAATGAAGTCCAGAAAACCAATGTGTAACTATACATGGTTCAGCTAACCAGGAGAGTCTTGCACCCCACACCTCCCCCAAAAAAAGGAGAAAAAATGCCATATACCAAAAAAATCTCAAACTTAAACAGTTGATAGGAAATAACACATTTAATTACATCCGAAAAAACAAAAAAAGTTCTTTTATCCAACTAATATTCAGAAGTATCAGATATGAGGAATATGGATAAGATACGAACCATTAGGTCGGTTGCTTTGCTTTCGGGCTCAGAAGTTCCTGCATTGACATTTTCAGCCATAGCAACATCCTGGGATGTAGACTGATTTTCTCCTTTCTCTTGGTTACCAGCTTCTTCTGCAGCCTTCTTTGCGGCTGCTTCCTGCCTCGCCCTTTCTTCCTCCATTGAAACTCGGAGTGCGAGAGCAAGTTCTGGATCCAAATTAGGATCTACACCAAAATCATATCCAGACACTCCACCAGCAGCAGCCGCTGCAGCAGCAGCAGCAAATCCACTGCCACCTTCCCCATCACCAGTGAAAATAGGAGTACTGCCGATGACAGATGAGGGATACAACTTATTAAGGAATTGCTTTTCACAAGTACAGGCAGAAAAATCTTATTTAGTTATGATAACAAAATGGTTAGATAAGAAGATGGTAATATCAGGGATCACCTTATGAGAACATCAGAGAGAGCATTAGGACCAGGAGGAATATGAATGATGTGACTACTGTCGTTGGTATTAAGAGCAGCAACTAGTGCCTCTAGCTTCTCAGCTTTCCCTTCATCATCTTCACCAAAATTAACCACATCAAGAGCTACACTATTCTTCTTCAACTTTCTCCCAATCATCTCCAAGACCTTCTTGTCATATTTAACAGGGCTGAAACAAGTGAAACGTCAATAGAATGATCAAAAGTTGAAAGCAGCAAAGACAATACAGAGAAAAGCATCTGAACATCACCTGCCAGCAAAAACAATGATCCTTTGTTGTTGCTTCTTGTTTTGTCGGTGCTTCAAAGCCAACTGGGCTACCTGGATTCCAGCAGCCAAATTCATCTCACCGCCTATCTCCAATCCTGAATGAGACAAGACAAGGCCCACTCAGCAACTAAAGAGTTAATACAAGAGTTCATTGAACACCCTAAGACACTAAGAGATACTACTGTCATGCAGTAGTATAGAACTCAAGCACCAAGGACTTCGGAACCATCTTTTTTATGAAAAAATTATATCCATTGATGGCATCAAGAAGATACAGGAGTACAAAAGTGATTCAGATAGCTCCATAATATGGGGATTAAGCTAAGACTGGAAGCTCCCAAAATCTATATAAGATCAGTGTTATTTACAAGGGACAGTTTGCTCCAGCTAAATAGACCCAATAGGCACCTAGCTTTCAAAGAGTGGTTTGGAGTAGACCATCAAAACATAGCACAATATCGTTCCATGAATACACACCAAAAGTACTGATGGGAGTTGGGACATCATGAAAATCAAAGCAATAATACATGAGTGTAATTACACGTATCTTTTAGTGCAAACATTTGGAGAACAATCCACAAGATAATGTAATTATGCAGTTCACTTCCTACCTAGCCCCCCATCTTGACTCCTATTTTGCTACTCTATACACTTAACAGATAATTGGCACATCATTATCCCTCACCCCCTTTTTTTTCTTTCCGGACATCTTTTCTCCTCAGCTCTATGCATCTTGAATTTCTTTGAAATTACAAAGTGGCTTCAATTTTACATCTAAATATTCCAGAATTTAAGCTTAAGCATAAGAACACCTTTTTGAAACTTTTTTTTTTTTGAACTGGTAACTTAGCATTCCTCGGCATGCTGGTCACCTTCAAAAATTTAAACTTAAGAGGTCAATTACAGTAATCCTATGAAGTCAACTAATTGAACTTCCTCAATACATTGCTCTAGACCAGAGAGCATGGAGGTCGAGGATTAGGGTAGAAGGCTAGCAGGTAGTTGAACATTTTCTCTCTATTCTATGGGAGCTCTTGGCTCTAGTTTAGAGCACTTTATCTTCTCCCCCTTGTCAATCACTACTAGTCTGCTATTTTTATCATATACCTCAACTTTATTATTGCTGTTGTTCCTTTTACTTTGTTATCAATACTATTTTGATGTCAATACTTCTCTTCTTCATATTTTCATCATAGCCTTTTGCTCTTGACCATTTTGAAAATATTTTTCTTGAGTAGAGGTTCTAATTGGAAACAGCCTCTCTAACTCCCCCAAGGAAGGGGTAAGGTATGTGTACCCCCACCCACACCCTCTTAAAACCCCACTGGGTATGTTGTTGGTGGTGTACCTATCATACTCCTTACATAAAATATTGTCCTTCTGAAAAGGTATAGAACAAGTGATTAGGCACAATAAGAAGATGACATTAAGTCACTTACAAGACCAGTGTAACAACCCATGGGAGTAAGGCAAGAAGTAGTTAAACATACAATCACAGGTACTCTAGCACCTCTAATGATAGATATCATAATCTGTCTAGTCACAGCTCTTCTATATATGATGTGTTGCACCCAAAACAAAGTCTGAGGAAACTGAGCTATTTAAGACACTTTTAAAAACAAAACTTATCTCCACATGTCTGCTCTTTTCCAGGTACCTTAATAAAACTAGCGCCCAATATATTCCATTTCAAGGTAACAAAAGCTCAGAGCTAGATAAGTCGTAATAAGTGCCTCTACGAAAAGAGTAAAAACAAGTAACAGAGCTTACCGTGCATACAAGCTAAAATTTTTCCAAGATCGCTAGTCGGAGTGACTAACACTCGAACCCCTTTACCAGCCATCGTCAAAATTCCAACTGTATTCTCGGGATTAGACTGGATCAAAAAAAAAAAAAAGTTAAGCCTATCGCAATTACTTTTCACTAAAAGTACGAGAAAACCCAGATATATCACAAACACTAGAAAGAATATAACTTCAGAATAATAATCGAAACCTGGGTTTTGGCACCACAGATTAGATTAACAGCGTCTGCTAGAGCTTGGAACCTATTAGGCGAGTAATCACCGTTTCGCATCCACTCCGAATTGTCGATGCAGATCATTGTCGCCTGATTAAAAAAAAATAACAAAAATTAACCCTAGTTTGCTATAACATTGTAAAGATAGAACTGAAATTGGGAATCAATAAACATTATGCATACCTCGAGCACCATGGTTAACGATTGAAGAAAAATCCAATGATTGGAAGATGAAACTGAGAAATCGTTTCGTCTCTCACTGAAAATAAATTGGAAGGAATTTGAGTTTACTTGCGGAGGGAGTTGCTGCTTTAAGGAGGAAAAATCACAATCCGAAGAGAATACAGGATAGTTCGCCTAGCGGTGACGCGGGTCGGGTTTATTTCCTAGGGAACATTGTATAGTAAGATATGTAAGGTCCAATTAAAAGAGCGGCCCTATTTTATACGGTTTTCCGACTTGCAAGTAAATGTATCTAAGGCCCAATTGAGTTAATTTATGTTTATTTGTATTAGAATTAGGGCGGATAAAATCATATTGAAAATCAAATTAAATTATAAATTGAGTTAAATTGAGAAAAATTAGTGACTAGATAGTTTTATTTGGTTTGTTATTGAAAAAAAAAATGATTTTATTTAGGTTGGTTTAATTTCAACTAAAAAAGGTCAATTCGAGATTAAATTAATTTGACATTATATATAATTTTAAATTTTATTTTATACATAAAGTATTACGTTGATATAATTTATAAATATTTCTTAGACCTTTTCATAGTTTTTATCTTTTAAGATATTATTTCAAATTTGAGACTTAAAATTATGAATGGTACAATAGGATAAAGATTCGGTCAAGTATAATTAGGTCAAGTAATGTCCAATGACATTATAGATTCATGCCATGTGTACTATATAATAATTTATGGTTGAGATAAAATTAAATTATATACTCATTAATTATAATAATAAAAACGACAAAGTTGTCAACTTTTTTATTTTTTAAAACTATCAAATAAAGCAATTATGTGTACCCAAGCTAATATTTTCATGCAAAAAAAATAAGACTGACAGGAATATGCAAACTTGCTAACTTTTTACCCGACAAACTTGTTCATGAGTAATTTCACACATGCTTTCTCCAAATTCTGAAGTAATCTCCAAGAATAGATCAAACTTAAAAACATAATTGAGTTCTAAATAATAACTCAACTAAAGAACATGATAATACATTTTTTTTAAAAAAAAATACTTAATTGGAGGTTTTCAAATAATTATAAAAATATATTTATTCAGATTTTTCAAAAATGTCGGATCCTTTAAAATTAGTATAATATAAAAATTCAATAACAATAAGAAGTTTGGCAGGTAAAAAAGTCGGGAAGTTCACATATTTCCGTCAGTCTTATTTTTTCTTGAAAATATTAGCTAGGGTACACTTAATTGTTTTATTTGATAGTATTAAAAAGCAAAAATAATTGATGCTTTTGTGATTTTTATTATTAAGATGAATATATAATTTAAATCAATCTCAACCATAAATTATTATACAGTACACATGGCATTAATCTATAAGGTCATTGAACATTACTTGACCTAATTATATTTGACCGGATCTTTATCCGGTACAATAAAGGTTGTAGTCCATAGATATTAATAGTTTGATAAAGCTTAAATCAATATTAATGCTAAAAAAGATCAATTCAATACTAAGAATTACAATAATGTTGAATATCTATCTTTTAGTTTTACATTAATTTACATAATTAAAATATATAACTTAATTTTTGATTTTCTTTAATGCTGAATATGTAATTTTGGTATTTCTTTGTCTTATTTTAGTATGATTCAGTACTTTTAAATTACAGACGTTTTCATTATGATTTATTAATTTATATTATTAGTTTTATGTAACTTCATTTGAATATTTAAGTGTCATCACTCATCTCTTATTTTATGTATTTTTTAAGTAACACCTTAAAATAATTATATTTTAATAGGACAAAAAAAAATATTTGAACACAAGTTAATTATATGTCGTATGAATACTTTATCCAAAAAAAAAAATCAAAATCCAAGAAACTCTAAAAAAAATCGAGAAAAAAACTTGAGGTTTTCCAATGACACCCTCACTCACCCACCACAATTTTTATTAATTTATTTGATTCATATATTTAAAAATTTGACATAAATATTTGATTTAATATTTGAAAAATTCACACCAATTTCATTCATGTACACCCAAAATCCTAAAAAAAGTTTAGATAACGGGATATTTTTAAATATTGTTAAACATTAGATACTACAAGATCAGTCAATATGGGCTAGCCCATCCCATCCGGGCTAATCCATACATGCTTCGGCATTTTACGGGCCAGGTCGGGCTAGCCCATTTTGGGTGTGGGCCAGAAAACGACCGGCCCAACCCACAAGTACGTGGGCTACAGGCTTGCCGGGCCAGTCCACTTTTTTAAAAATTATATTATTTTTAGAATTATTAAATTAAACTATAAATTATAATTTAAAAATATTATCATAAATATCAATAAAACAATATTACATGAGGTTAATGTTACTACTTTTTAATCAAATCTACAAATAAAATTATCTTTATAATATTTATTAAAAAAAAATTTCAAGTAAAAGTATAAATATCTAAATAAAAATATTAACCTAATTGTTTTGAGTTTGGACTCTCTTTAATTTTAAATTTTAATATTATTTTTTTAATTAATTTTTATTGACCCATGGGTCGGTCCTACCGATTTTTATCAAGCCTTACAGATCAGCAAACTTATTCAGGCCGGGCTAAAAAGCCCTTTTTCTCAAATGGACTCCAAAAATTAATAGTTCATCCCTATTAAATCCCGAGTTAGGCCAGGTCGGCCCAACAGGCCTAGCCCATATTGACGGCTCTAGATATTGCACAGTACACCCTAATTAGAACTAGATCGACTAAATTATTATTTATGCAGGTTTCCTATTAATTTATTATTAAATAAACATACAAATCAAATCAAACGAGTGAGTTATTAAATTTTGGATATTTTTATGCTTTTTAAGAGTTTGCTCTTTTATATAAGATTATATCAATTGATTTCTGTTATCTAAGATTATATTATTTGTTTTCTTGTATAATTATGATCAAAGTGTGAAAATAGATACGTGAAAGTAATTTACATATTTTCCTTTTCTGATTTATGAAAAAGTTGTCATTTTCTTCTAAAATCATCCCATTTGAAAAATTTAATGATTTAGAGTGTGTTTGGTATGAAGGAAATTTCCAATTTTTCCTTGTTTGGTTGAGACAAAAGTTTTGGAAAATATTTTCCAAATCATCTAATTTTTCTCAAAATTAAGAAAAATGACTTTCTTCAAAAATTAAGGAAAACATTTTCCAAAACTCTCCTCCAATTTCAAATTACATTTTTTTTTGAGAAAAACATCAATTTTTAAAAGATATTTCAATTTCAATTTTTTTTTCACCCGATTCCTGACCCCCTCCCACCGCCCCCCCCAACCCCAACCCCTCCCCATAAAATTAATTTTGAATATTTTCAACTTCAAAATTTTATTTTAAACTCCTAACCCCCCCTACCATCCCCCCACCCACCCCCACCCCCAAAAAAATTAATTTTATTTTTTAAAAATACTATCAACTTCAAATTTTAATTTTTGCACTCCTACCCCGCCTACCCCGTCCCACCCCACTCCACCCCCACCACATAATAATTTTGATTTTAAAAAATATTTTCAATTTATAAATTATTTTTTACTCTAATAAAAATAAAAGATGTCTCTCAAAAATATTTTTCATTCATAAATCAAACACTAAAAATCATTTCCGAAAAATATTTTGTACTCACCAACCAAACATGAGAAAATAAGTCCAAATCTACTTGTTTTCCGAGAAAACATTTTCTAGGAAAATATTTTCCATAGAAAACATTTTCCTCCATACCAAACACACCCTTAAGGTAACAAAGATATGTGAAATAACACATTGACTAAAGTGAGAAAACTAGATGTCTTCAATTAGAGTGAAATTTAATTAATTTTGTGAGGTTAAAAGGAATCTAAGTAATTCACCTTAACTTCTTCTATTTTCCTATTCCAAAATTTTAAAAATCAGAGATAAATTGATAAATAAATCAGTATCACTTGAAAAATATAGAGAAGATCTGATCATTTATCATATTGCACCATTTTTTTTTGTTAAAGATAGAGATCTTCAAATTAGTGTTATTTGTACATGTCATAGTTTGTTCATATGAAGTGCCCTATATTTTAGTTTCTCTATTTTAGTTTAGATCTCTTATAACTTTCCTTTTTTTAATTTGTACAAAGAGAAACTCATCAATCTTTTGATCTAAAACAACCCTTACACATATTTTTTTTAATCTAAAAATACCTTTTTATTCACCCTTTTACTCACCATCTCTTTATTTTATTTTCTAAAAAATATGTATATATGTCATAATGTTATTGAGTGAAATAAAAACTTCACGTCAACTAATTTTTTTACCATGGTTTATTCAAACGGAAAAGGTTCCCTGGACAAAACTTGGCAAAACAAGTCTCTGTTTGTTTGTCTTTTTCTTTTCTTATAGGAGTAATTATAATTGTTCATACAAAGATTTTCTTTAATAGACAGCCAAGAACTGGATGGACAACAAAATAAGCTTTTTGAGAACACCGAACTGCGATTGAATGGCTGATGAAGAGAAAAAAAGATGCATCTATAGCTTGGAAAATTTGGACAAAAGCAAGATGAACAAGATTAGTAGGTCTAAGGTTGTGGTTTCTGTAATATAAGGAGCGAAACTATATCATCTCATCATTGTTTTGATCAAACCTCTCCTTTATTTCTCGGAGAAAGTGGAATATGTAACTCATCACATTCTGAGATTTCATTGGTACAACTTTGCTCAAGAGGGACTCGTTGTTCCGACACAACTGTACTCTCATCAGACACCTCTGTGCTGATAGTAGCAATGCTATGAATTTGATCTACCTCATCCTCCACCATGGAGTCTAATGATGTGGTTGCTAACAATGTTTCTGGAGAAACAACAGAACCTTCTAGTCTAGTTTTCACCTTGTGTCGCCATCCATGTAGCGAAGTCCTAACATTCTCTGAAACAATGGTCTTCTTGTATCTAGAACCCATCTGCTTAAACATGGATCACTGACTTGACATAAAATGTGTAGAAGGATTATCAAGGACAAAAAAAAAAGAGATTACATTGTGTTTGTTAGTTACCTGAGCAACAATAACATAGAGGGGAAATGTGACAAAGCTACACCAGAATTGAGAAACAACCCTGCAGCAACAAGTTACAAGGATCATGCTAAAATGAGTGTATTCAGAAACAAGTTAACAAGGAAGTGAGACACAAGATAGTTACCCAAATGACAAGCGAATCACGAGAAATGTGTGATTGTCTGTGAAACATGAAGATCCCTTAATTTCCCACTGCACCAAGAAAAGGAAATTAGTTGTCATCCCCATGTACATATGGAAAAAAATTGTATTCATGCAGTGATAGGAATTTCTGTGTTGCCTCGTCTAAGGATTAGGTATAAACATAAAACAGACACAAACTACATATGAAAGCATTGTCTGTTTAACTCTCTGTGTTGTCTAGCCCATAGCTTAATAGTACTTTGCAGTTTGTTCTAAGAGTTGAAAAGTTATATATATGTTCTTTAAAGTTGTACAAATTCTGTTTCCAACCAAAACTAATTGCTTCTCCAGTTGAAAATTTTGGTCAAGTTATTTTGTAGAGGCTCCCAGCAAGGCAAAATAATCAAGAGTTTTCAAACAAGAAAAACACTAGGCAGAAGAATCTATGTCCCTCGCTTTGATCACACAAGGGCGCGGACTAAATGGAGAGTATGTAATGTTTAAAACTTGCATCAACCGACTACAAAAGGGATGTATTGGGTGAAGAATTTAATTCATTATAATTTGCAGGCAAAGAGAAACCTCTATCAGAACAATAGGTTCTCAAGTTCTTACCAGTGACCATATGTATATTGCCATCTCAAACGCATTCTGTATATGATTGAGAGAAGAGCAATCAGTAAAGCATATCCGAGGACGCTATATCATTGAGCTAAAAGATTAGTTGTAATATTCTTCTTGTTACCATTTGGATTCGAGGATAAAAAAGATGTTATTGGTCATACCTGGAATGACACAAATTGTATTATCCGCAGCAGAAATCTAGGCTTCCCAAACCAGAAGAGCTCATCTCTAAGGTTGAACTGATGAAATCCCTCCAATGGACTACTGTCAATGATTTCAACTGCCAGCTTGACCACCACGCGATGAAGCTTGGTACCAACCAAAAGGATTAACTTCCAATAACAATTTTTGACAAAGTCAGAAATATGAGAACGAATTATTCTTCTGAAGCAAAATGAAAAATGGAACAGCAAATAACAAGGACTTACGATAGCTGGAAAGAAGGAGATCCAAAAGTAGATATTTGTGCCTGGACAATGATCATTAAAATTGTACTGAAAAAAGCATTCCGAGGCAGAAATTCCTGATAATATCTAGTTGATAAAAGTTACCATGAAAGCTCAAAAATACACAAAGTATGACGAAAATCCATAGTGGAACACTGCACACAAGAAAAAGAAAAGGAGTGTCTTAGATGATTGGATCCATAGTGATGTTGTGCAGTAAAGAAAAAAAAAATGGAACATCTTAGATGTCTTTCCATAACCATAGTATCTTACAGTTTGTGAAATATTGCATTTAGTCCTCCAACAGGGACATATATGTCAGCTTTTGTCTTACAGCACCATATAAATGGAAATAAACAACACATCGTATATGCCTAGAGCTTTTGTCTTACAGCACCATATAAATGGAAATAAACAACACATAGTATATGCCTAGAGATAGGGAAACCTTTAACTGTTGATCAGGACAGTCAGGAACAGAAAATTAGAACGAGTTATATGAATTCTCATAGAATCTTTTATAAGTACTTACTATAGTTCAAGTGGAGCAGCAATTTTTATGCCATGAGATAGAAAATAACTAATTCTAGTTGAAGGGAAAGATAGGAAGGCCAAGTTATAGATTTATAGCAAAAGGTTCTTGTTGGCGAAGATAAAACAGAGAAGTAGAACTTGTTGGTGAAGATAAAATAGAGAAATAGAAAGGCAATATTTATACTCCCTCCAAGGAGACTCAAGAAGTCAATCTTAACATCTTTACTGGTTTAACCAAACATGATAGCTGTAGCTATTAAGCGGAAACACGGAACTGTAATAAAAAAGAAAACATAAATTGTGTAACCTCAGAACTAGCAATTCCATATATCTATATGACTGCAGATATTTTATATGGAGTTATTATTGCTATGCCATCATGTAGGATGATTCATAAGTTGGAAGACCTAGTACTGAATATTACATTGTGACACAAAAGTTATGTTCAAAACATAAACTTAAACTTCAAATAGATATGCCATTGTACCTTATGCCAACAATATCACGAAATTCTTCCTCCATGCTTCGAAGCATATACTTATGGAAATCATAAGTTAATGGCAGCTGATGAGTCTGCAAGAACACAATAACAACATAAAGACACGAACTTGTTTTTCTGTCAAAGGGATACATAGAGGTGTAAGTCCTGATATCGCAACAGCAACAAATACATTTGGCAGTAGGAAGTCACTGTAATTCTAGATAGCTAGCCCTTTGTTTCATGGATTAGTAAAAATGCTTCTATTAATAAAGAGAACTTAATCAGTGGAACAACATAGAAGTACCTAAATTAGGGCCTACTTGGTATTTGTTATGTACTGATTCACATCATCTACATAAGTGAATGTTGTATTAAGTGGTTATTAGCTTAAAGAGTTATTTCATAAAATAACCAAAATTCAAATATGATTAATGAACTGATTTATATTGTTAAAATTAAGTGAAAATAATAAACGGGGCAGCATGAAGTCAGCCATAGAAAGTCAGTCAGTCTTCACTTCCAATTTTAATGACGATTGAGTGAAATATTTGCATTTGTGGAGTATAACAATACATGACTTACAGTAATAAAACCCAAGCGCAAAGCCATGTAGTCAGCTTCATTTATAGAACTCCAGAACTGGCGGCTGAAACAAAGCTAAAAAGGGAATATTGAATTAAATATCTTGAATCACTGGACTCATTGCAACACTTGTCAAGACTCAAGAGGTTGTGAAGATTAAAGCATGAAGGTGAAATTTTCGTCAGACGTACATAATGATAAGAGAAAATTATTAAATTTGATTGATGCCAATACAAGCAGACATATGAATATGCTTTGATGCACTGGTTTACAATAATTCTTTCTGAATACGTGAATTAAAGTAACAGCAAATGTAAGACCTAAACATAATTCTACAGTATTGTTAAGATTTGTGACTTGGACCTGAGTGAACAATGATTGTTTGCATAGTCATAGAATTAGTAATGACATTGCAGATTAATATCACCCTAAATCATAGTTTTAGCTACAAAAGCCACCTTGAATTTGATATTCTATATTAATTTTTAGTTTTTCATCTTCTTATTGTGTACATGTTAACACTTTTCCGTGCCGCACTTGTCCAGAACAAATATACACAGTTGTCCAGAACCCTTTTCAATGACTAAGATACCTCCACCATTGGGCTATGATAACTCCCCTTAAATTGAGATAGAAGAAGCATTTCACATAACAAGGATTCACTCAACCAGATAAACAAGATTTGTCGTGAAAATACCAGCCAAACAAGAGCTCTGTGCTGGCTCCATGGATGAGTGGTTTGGTGAAAAGTAAAAGTTGATAGACGTCCCATTCTCGTATTGTTTGGGACAGCTTCTTCAGAACCTAAGGTTAAACTTGCAAGTAAGTGTCCTGGAAATGACAAATAAAGTATGAAGAATAGTAGTATGGCTGGAAATTTTAGCACCTTCTAGTCTTTGAAGAGCCATTGACTTGGCATAGTTCTCCCATGTTCTCCAGCTATATATCTGCATGGTTAATTCATGTTTCTTGATGGATTTGGGAAGAAAGTTTTGAGATGTAATAAGAAGTTAATCATGAAGAAGATATCCAACCTTGATCATTGCCAGGGCAATAGCAAAAACGCTATAAGATACATGGCTAACACCGAGGACAAGCAAAAAGCGATGGAGCTGCTCCAGGCTCTCCTTTGAAGCAAACGATTGGAGACCCTGGTAAAACCAACATGAGTGTTCTCTGCTCATTTGAATCCAGTATAAGCACTGGCCACTTTACTAAAGCAATTTAAAACTTGCAAAGAGAAGTAAATGAAAATGAGAAAATGTCAGAGAACTTCCTTTCTTTTTCCTTCCTAAAGACAACCTTCACTTGTTGCCTGAGCTAGGGAGTCTGGAGGAGTCTTTGTTTAAATGAGTCTTATTTTCAAGTTCAAGGCACGTTAAACTTCCAAAAATATTTGCTTCTTAGCGCGACCAATCTTGTAACTGATGAGTATTAGATGTAGTAATATCATGGAACTTCAGTGAACGAAAACATTTGACTATTAATTATGCTACATTTAGGATTTACATAGAACAATCTCATGTGACAAATTTTAGCTTACAACAATAGATTAGAGATTCCACGGTAGCATTAGTTATTTTCAGTAGATGATAGCTCGCTCGTGAAGGATCAACCAAAAACTGTTAAAAGTAAATGTCAGATTAAATTTTGTGTAGAACATTCATTACTGGTCTACCTCAGGACAAAAATCTTCATGTCCACTGCTTAACAGTAGCCTTGATGTTGAGAAATTCGAGTATGAAGAACCTGATAAAGCAAATCTTGTAATTGCTGACTCCCTCTTGTTTCTTGGCGGAGAACATGGATAAAAGTGGCTGCTCACGGCTGACGATTTGACACAAATCTTTGCAATATAAACAATCCAATGACCCATAAGCAGTGATAGCAGTCCAAAAACCATAAGCTCTGCTTGCAGCCAAAAAAGGAAATTCATTATTTATGAAATTAAAAAAACTGATCATAAAAGGCTCAATACACAGATTATTAATAGGTGGCCTACCTTCCTTGATTTTCTCTAATGCAGCATAAAGAGGTTCTCTCTTTGTCCTATGCAACCACTATAAGAACAAAACACAGAAAGCAGAGAAATCAAACAGAAAATTTTTCACTTCCAAGAAAGATAAGTCTTTTTTTTCTTACCTTTCCAAACTTCTTCAAACTTCCATGGATCAAGAAACCAATGCTCACCAGAACAGCTACGACTGTTGCCACGGCCCATGTTGGTGTTTCAGCAAACGACGCCCCTTCCAAATTACCCATCTTTAGAAAACTGCATAAACCTTATTTACATCATCTTCTTGAAACAGAACAAAATGTGTTGCAGAAAGATGGAATTTTTTTCAAGTGCAAAAGCTGCAGCAATGACTTATTATTAATATTCATCAGCTGGATTTAGTTGACAACTTCATAGTTATAGTCATGAACATTTAGTAAGGCCATGGGGTGTTACAAAACATAATGGTCCCATGTGAAATGCCTGATGCAAATCTTTAGGCTATATGTTGTATAACCAATTGGCATTCTGACCATCCTTGTTCTGCTATAAATGCCCGCCACACCTATGTTGTAGTAGTTGCAGTTTTCCTCTTTTCTTAAAAATCATCTCACCTAGGTTTAGGCACTTGAAAAAAAAAGAAATCTTGATCGTAGCCATTGAAGTTTGAACTCTTTTATTCAAACATTTTCACCCACTTTGTCAGTTTGGATCCGTTATTGATTAAAATTAAAATCTAACCAATTTTAATCTATTTTAAAATTATCAAAATTAAATTAAATCAAATATAATATACATCTATTGGTTTGGTGGTTATCGATTTTGGTTTTGTTTGATTCAATTTGTAGATTAGTAACCATATATAAAAATAAAAGAAATAATTTATTCAAAATATAAAAAAGTGACAGCAATCCATTCAATTAAAAAAATAGTTAGAATAACTTAAATTACTGAATATTCGATCACTAAATTTACTATTAATAAAGCTTTAAAATTCACTATATTCACCTAGAAGGAAGAGAAAATAACATCTTCAATTCCACAAATAATTGTCATAGACACTCATATACATGATTTCAATAACATAAATGTTTTTAACTTGGATATTTTTGCTTTTAATAAGTAAATTTTGATGAAATTTTAATGAATATATATATAAGATCTTTAAAATTGTTTATAAAAACAATATATTAAGTATGCATATTTCCTAAACACTAGTGCAGTTTGTGGATTTGATTAATCAAATTACATTACATAAATTGAAGACTAGAGTAATAATTTCTATTAAAATATAATATATAATAGTATATATATATACTATTAATTTACAATTTTACAAGAATCATAGACTTTAAATTTTGAATTCATTTATGCGTTCTTTATTAGTGTTGTCGTCAACATTGACCCAGGTTTAGAGCTTAAAATTGTTCTTTTTTGTAGTTAATTGACTAAAGAGTTGTCGTATTGTTGGGGAGGTTGGTTTCTAGGTTCTTCTAACAATGGACTAACACAATGCATCATACAAACACAATCAACCTTAAATTGCATCAGCATTTTCAAGGTGTCACAGCTCAAGCGTTGTGCTAAAGTTTTGTTAGAAAGAATAATGTAGCCATTGTAAAACCTTGAAATTATAGAATTGACTTGTGTGGACTTCGATTAATTTTAAGAAATTATTATCAACTCCTATCAACACAATATCCAAGAAATTATTATCAACTCCTATCAAACACAATATCTACTTCGATAATCTTGAACAAATCAAACAAATCAACTACTATTTTTTTTTTGTTTCCACAATAATCTATCCTTGTTATTTTAAGGAATTGTGACAATCTTAAGTTCCCACATGCTCCCTCACGCCTATTTATGGGGTGTGGGTCTTGCTGGTTATCACGCTATATGTTTACTGACACTAGTTGTGGCAGTTAAATATAGACAAAAATATTATTCCCTCGAATGGATTTTATTTTGGTCCATTCACATGATTAAGAAAATATAATTATCTTTTTTTAAATTTGTCCATGTTTTAGATAAGTATATCTTTTTGTAATCTTTAGTACTTTTTTTTTCATATTTACTTGTCATGTTTAATTTTTTTTTACATTCATTAGAAAAATAATTATTGATATAAATATTTTATCAAATAATTTCTTTTAATTGAAATTTAGTATTATTATGTCATAAAATGGTAAGCAGTGACAAACCTAGAATTTTTAACAAGGGAATTCAAAATCAGAAAAACTAAACACACGAAGTAACTGAAAGGGTGTTTAACATCTACTATATATAACATATACATTATCCACTGGATGGCTCCGCCCATGATGATAAGTAAATGTAAAAGAAAATTCAAAAAATAAGTGATAAGTAAACTTGATCGATGAGAATACTATTTAATTAAAAAAAGGAGTATGAATGGTAATAGATTTATGACTAGACGGATGGCGTACTCGGTATAAATAAATTTTAAAAAGGTGATGAATTATGTGCCGGCGAAATTTAACAAGTGCATTAAATAATTGCATAATGTAGACAAATTAATGACGGCACTATTTTATTAACAATAATTTAAGCTTATCATTCTAGAGGGGCTTATTTGGCAGTTGAGAATTTATAGAAAGGTAGAGGAACAGCTTTAGTAGTTGGAGTTCTGTCACGGTTTTACAAAGTGTTTTGGGAGAGAAGTAAAAAACAAACTCAGCTTATAAAAGTAAATTTGTAGAACTACTCAAAAGTAATTTTTTTTTTTTTTAAATTTGATCTAACATCTTGCTTTTAAAAAATTAAATCATTTTTGACTACTACGGTAGTAACATTACGTATAGTAACCGCAATCTAAAAAAATGTAGAGGTCAAAGACCAGACGTTATGCAATTCTTTTGTTTACACCTAACTAATCATAGGAGATAAATGTGAAATCAAAACTTGAAGATGATGAGTATAGATTAAAATTAAATGCACTTTAGTTAAAGCTTGTGTTCAATATTGATTTTTATAAATTTTTTATTAAACGTAGAAAAATAAAACTAATGTACTTGCATATAAATATGAATTAAATGATTCTTTCCCGTAAAGTTCATTTTGCATCATGATTCATGAAGTCACAAATTCGAAATTAGCTAGCCCCTTTGCTACACATATGGGTCCGCCTCTGCTACACATGTGGGTGGACAAATAGAGAAAATACATGCTTGATTCTAATGAACAATTTATTCGTAGGTGGTTAATTTGTTTACAGTCGGTCTCCTCTTGGTAGCTAGCTAGCAAAACTGCTGCAATTAAGGTGATCAAAGCTCATCTTGTGGTTTGTTTACAGCAAATCCATTCTCCACCCAAGCCAGATACCCACCTCCCATGTTGCTCGCATGCTTGAATTCCTGCCATTTTCATCATAATATCATATTCTTTACATTACCAAATCACATAATTGTATAACCGGATTGAAAAAAAGAGAGACAAATCAAACTTACAGCATTAACAAGATCAGTGGTAGCATACAGGGACCTCACACCACTTTGACATCCCTGAAAGATTACCCATCAAATTACATACGTACCATTTATCTTGGAAAATAAACAATATAATTATTAATTACCACAATTAGCTTTTCTTCCTTGTCGCATGCTGAAGATACCTGCTCCAAAAATTTTGGATTTTTCACCCTACCTAAAATCACCAAATATCATTTATTACCTAATTAGGAAATTAAGATACAAACTCAAAAGAAAGAAGAGAGACCTTGTGGAGTATTAAACATATAGGGAATATTCAAAGAGTTGTGTACATGCCCTTTCTTAAATTCTTCTTCTGTCCTGTTCAATATGAATGAATGGAAATCAGATCAGATTTCAATTTTCATATTGAAGAAAAAATAATCCAAAATTTGTGTTAATATATTTTACCTAACATCAACATAACGGTGTCCAGATTGGATGAGTTGACGAGCTGCATGAACATCTACAGTAACAACCTCTGCTCCTGAGCTACAAAACAGAAGCAGAACAACAAAAAGAAGAGAAATAATACCATTACCCATAATTAACTGATGTAACAAATTGTGAATATAAAGAATTTTGTTCTTTTGTACCCAAGTTGACTTGTTGCCATGACAATAAATGGAAGTTGTATTTTTATACTTCAAAGTGAAACTTTGACTTCAGTAAATGCTGTTGAATCTATTGGCGTTTTCGATTGTTTTGAGAATGAAAATTAATTGGCATCTGGAACAGAAAAGCCAGTGGATTTTGATTTTGCCGTCTGTTGTTTACGGCACTATGTTTTGTGCGTGTAGGCTACCGACGCTGTGGCACAAAAATTAATATGAGCAAATGGGCCATTTTGTAGAGCCCATCAAAGTCTTCCTTAGATAATGCTAAATGACCAAAAGGTTTTTTTTTGGATAATGCTAAATGACTAGAAAATTTTAAGATAATATTTTTTTATTTTAAAATTATTAATTGTCATTTTTTATTTAAAATATATTAATGTTTAAATAACATAGATAAAATTTCATTCTAATTAAATTTTCATCAAAAAGATTTTTTCTTTTTATCAAACAAGTGGTCTTTTAAGGTGTGTTTAGTAAGAAGGAGAAAATAAGTAGTTTTTTAATTTATTTTTCCTCTGTCTAAGCAAAAAGAAAAAAAAAAAGAGGTGGGTTAGAATGTGAACGAGGCATGTCAATGTGGAATGTCTAAATAGACCAATCAAACATAGAAAGAAAATTGGGAAAAAAGTATTCCATTAATATTATCTGGATTCTTTAAAAAAAAAAATCCATTAATACAGAGATAAAAATAACTCGATAAAATATGCATTTAAACTAAAATACGCAGTCCTTCCATCTCTTAAAATAGAGAGATGACTTTAACGTGTCAAATTTGAAACTAAATTTATAGTCGACTTAACATATAAAACAAGCTTTATGTAGTGCATTCTGACTAGAATGACAAATTTATGTGTTTTAATATATGTTATTTTTTCGTATTTCTTCAGTTTATAGTAAAATTTAGTGGATGCTTTTTCTTCTCTCTAAATTGAGTGGAAGACTGAACAGAACACAATCGGGCTTTAGTCTGATTTGCCCAAAATGTTCATTTTCATTTAATCATTTTTTTGATTACAGAATTACACGTATAAGTAAAGATATATTAATTAATTAGTTAACAAAGTTATAGTTTGTCTTATTATAATTTGTGATTTACTTTTAGTTACAATTATACGGTTCAACTTTTTAATTTTGTATAATTCGCACGTTTGTACAATTTTAAATTTGTATATATAATTTCTATAACTTTTATATAATTCTATAAGTGTTTACACTTGTCATTTTTATAAATGTATAAATTCATTATTTTGAGTTTATACAGCAAATTATATAAATCTGCGAATTCACGAATTAGACAAACGAGACAGCTTATACTATAACTACAACATGTAAATATACAAAATATAATTATGGAGCATAATTAAATTTATTATGGTAACTAGAGAAACTTTCCACGGAGAATTTTTGGAAATCTTTGCCATAAATTGTTTTTTTCTGATTGGCACGGTAGCTCCAGTATTTGTTTGACTAGTATTACAGAAAGCGTTTGTATATCTTAAATTAATCTTCAAGCAAGAAGAAATATAACCCAACGGTCAGCGAGCATGAATATAGAAGGAATAGATCCCTTTCCTCAATCAAAATAGGACTTACGACACAAACTAAATCATTGAAGTCGATATTTAAATTGGCCAAACGTGCCTCTCTCAAAGATGATAGTATGTATTTAGTTTCTAAAGATAATAAATTCACCAACTTTATTCCATCTTTTGAAAATAAAGAAATTGTTTATGATAAATTAAAGCAGACAACTTCCTCTCTTTATCTTAAAACAAAACCGATCGTTCTCTTGTTGATTTCTTTCCCCAAAAATTTCACAATCCTAGTTAACTGATTGGTATAACCCAGTGAAAAATCTAGAAGTTGTTTGGTTTGAAGGAAAAGTAACCTGCATTTGGTTTAATCTTCACGGTATAGTTAGGGTTTGATACTGAAAGTGCAACAACCTCTTAAAAAAGAAATGTGTACTATTAATACTCCACTTATAATTGTTGAGAATAAGAACAACAAAGAAGAATCAAATACGTGAACCTGGTTTTTATAGGTGTTCCCTAAACACTGTTAATGTGTAATCAACTTTTCAATAATTAGTTAGCTAGTTAGTTATAATAACTGTAAGGTTGTTAGACTTAGAAAATGTAATCATATATCATAACTATTATAAATATGAAATCAACAATATAACTCATTAAGTTTTTAGAATAATAAAAATATTCTTTCTCTATTCTTCTTCTTGTCTTCATCTTCTTCTTTACTGCTCATAAATCTTCAATAATAAACATGACTATATTTATTGATCCTAAACCAAAAGATAATGAACTATTTTGGTCCATAAATTTGACAAAAAGTGAAAGGAAGACGTACAATCTTCATCATTAGTAATAAGCAAGTTGGGTGTCGATATTTCAAAGGAAACACGTCTTGTGCATTTTGTTTGTATTTGCCCACTACATTTTACATTTTGTTGTGGAAAAATAATTGAAGAGAAAATGGATTTAAATCATAATACTTGAGCCTCATACATCCTTGGAAACATTTTCAACAATGTCACGAGTTTAAAATTTGGAATTACTACTAAGACAGTTTGGCGTTGAAAATGAGACGAGTGTTTTTAAATACTGAAATTCCAATTTCAATAGTGTAACTCAACATCTTTATACCAATTTGGGGGAAAATCTCAGCAATGAATGATATCGAATCGGAAATCTCAGCTCCACTAAGTAATCATTCCACTCCATTTTATTTTCCCAATAACTCTACTTAATTTCACTATTCTCAAACACAAACATCACATTAATTTGCAGTTCAAACAGATCAACTACTTCATTGCAACAATACTGCTGATGATGACTCTCCGGTTGAACAAGTTGCACTCACCGTCCCCATCACTGACGATCCCACTTTGCCGGTGGTTACTTTTCGCATGTGGTTTCTTGGCACTATCGCTTGTTTCCTACTCTCTTTCCTCAACCAATTCTTCTGGTACCGCAGTGAACCGCTCACCATCACCTCTATCTCCGCCCAAATTGCGGTGGTTCCGTTAGGCCACCTCATGGCCAAGGGTATTACTGACCGAGTTTTCTTCCAAGGAAGCAAGTGGGAATTCACACTGAATCCTGGCCCATTCAACGTGACAGAGCACGTGCTTATCACGATCTTCGCTAATTCCGGCGCCGGGAACCCGTACGCGATTCACGTGGTTAGCGCCGTGAAGTTGTTCTACAAGCAGAAGTTGACTTTTTGGGTGGCGTTGATCGTCATTATTACCACGCAAGTGTTGGGATTTGGTTGGGCTGGGATTTTCCGACGGTATTTGGTAGAGCCGGCAGCCATGTGGTGGCCCCAAAATCTTGTTCAGGTCTCCATATTCAGGTATGGCCACTATTAAACCAAAATGACAGAGATAGTTGAATTGAATAGATTCACAGCTAAATTTATGTGGCGGGTTTAATGACGGTACGTGTCTGTTTACTTTAAAAATAAAATATTGCTCACTCTCTTTACTTCTATTTATCTATTAATTCAAAAAACAATTTTTTTTCTACTTCGATTTGTTATTTTAGCATATCAAAGAATTATATATTTTCTCTTACTCTTAAGAAACTAATTATTTTAATCATTTTTTAAAATCTAATATTCACTTCATTTCATTTTATGTGCCATTATTTACCTTTGATATGATATTTTATAATAATCATGTTTATTATTATTTTTAGTGGATTAACTAAATTCAAATATGACAAGTTAAAATAAAAGGAAGGACCATCTTGCTATAACTACAAATATCTTGGTTTTAAATTAAATTATGCAAGTATTAGAAAATATAAAATGATTATGAGATAATTTATGTAATTATTATTTTATATAGAATTTCTCATTTATCATACATAAATAATACTACATAATTTTTTTTTATAACTTATAGATTTATGCTAATTTTTAAATAGCAAATCAAACACAACATTAATTTGATAAATGAATAATACCAAACATGACATTACTTGTGATTCAGTAACCTACATAATTTACCTCTAAGTTAGCTACTAGGATTTAGTGTCTAAGATTTGTTTTTTATTACAGATTAGCGATTCTTTCTTTTTAAAATTTTGTGGTTTGTAAAAGGATTAATTACATGAGTTGATTCTTTTTAAAAAATAATTATTTATTTTAAATATAGTCTTTGATTATTACTATTTGTAGCAATATATAGCAATATTATATATATTATTAGAAATATCTCTGTCTCTCGCCTCTTTATCCTTTTTCTCTCACCTTTTTTTGTCGCTCTTTCTCTTTTTCTTTATTTTTATTGTTCTCTCTCCCTTGTTTTTCTTTTATTCTCTTTCACCCTTGCTTTCATTTTATGTTCTTTCTCCCTTGCTTTCTGATGCTTTTTTTCTTCTCCTTTAGTTGCTCTTTTTTCCTTTCTTTTTCTCTTCTTTCTTTTATAGAGTAGTCAATAATTTGTAGACTGAATAAAAGTCGTATCAATAATTAATTAGATAAGTAATTTAATTGTAACAAATGAAGTGACTTAATAAATTGCACAATAAATTAAACTTAAATTTAAAATGTTGCAAAATAAATTAAACCTGAATTAAAAATATATAACACATATTAAAGTGAATTAGATGAACTAAACAAGTAATTCAATCGTAACAAATCAACTAATAAACTGCCAAATAAATTAAACTTGTATTAAAAGTGTATTACACAAATATTAAAGTTAATTAGAAGAGAATCAAGTATGAATAAAAAACATAACTTATGAAATAACATACATTGATCTATAGAGTGAATTAAACTTGTATCAATAATGAATTAAACAAATAATTTAATAGTAACAAATTAACCAAATAAACTGCAAATTGAATTAAATTTGCATTAAAAGTGTATTACACAATATTAGAGTTGAATTAGAAGAGAGAAATAAGAATGAATGAAAAATGCAACTAATGAAAAAACATACAATGATCTAAGAGTGAATTAAACTTGTATTAATAATGAATTAAATTATTAATACAACAGTAACAAATCAACCAAATAAACTGCAAAATGAATTAAAGTAGCATTAAAAGTGTATTACACAATATTAAAGTTGAATTAGAAAAGAGAATTAAGAATGAATACGACTCTAGGGATAATTTTTTTCGCTATCTTTTTTCGAGAACCGCCTACCGTTCCAACTATAACTAATGAAAGACAAGACAATGATTTATACACTGAATTAAACTTGTGTTATTCATGAATAAAATATGTATTATATGTGCCTATAAATTATTTTGGTTTGTATCCCTAAGAACGTAAGTGATGTTTGCAATATGTATTAAAAATGTATTGTTCATGATTTTAATACAATTATAAAACATATCTAATTCAACTTTAATACAATGTGATACAGTTTCATAAATTTTACCTTTTCGAGTTTCAATCTTATATTTCTCCTAAAATCAATTGTAAACTTAACACAAACTTTCTTAAAATTGAGATATTTTCAATTATTTGTAGAATCAACTTATCCAAACTAATCATGAGTTCGTATCATAAAATGAATTCAAAATTTGAAGCTTTATAAATGACCATCAATGGTAAATTCTTGTTGTTGTAATTTTAGAAATTTGAAAATTCTGTTTGAAAATATAATATTGTACAAATTTTAATTTTTTTATTTCTCTTCACGTTATGTTTTTGGATAGAAATAGTGAAATAGGGACAAAAATTGATTTGAGAATAATTATTTAGATGAAATTTTTAAAAGAAGAAGAAGAATAAAAAAAGAAGAGGAGGAAGAGAAAGAATAAAAAGAGGCAACGAAGAAGAAAAATAAAAACAAGAAGATGGGGAAGAGAAAAAAGAAAGAGAAAGAAGTGAGCGAAGCGTACAATTTTTTAATTAGAAAAATATTATATTTAGTTAGAAAATTTTTATTGTCATAGATGATAAATATTTTCTTAATATAGCATATTTATGTGATTTACCCTTAAAAATCTACCACATATATAAATAGAGAAAGAAAAAGTAATCCAAAATAAATTATAAATAAGGTGTGATTAATAAATTATAAATATGATGTGATTATAAATTATATTATTAAATAAATTTAGTGTCTAGTTAAATATGGTCACACGAAATTTAAACACAAAGGTGTAATCTTAGGAAATAATTATAACTAGGGTGGTATTATAAATTCCATCTCACTTGCAGTTGGACTTCCTATAATATCCTGATAGTAAACTTTAGGTACAGTACCTGTAAAGTCTACACCTGTAACATTACCTTTGCTGTTGTCTACAGAATCTGCAACAGTGATGATATCATCTTCATCCTCCTGGGTTTTTGAAGAAGGTGGTCTGGGAACCGTTTTCGAAGGACACAAAGTAGACGGAGAAGACCAAGATGACCTTCTAGCAGATGAAGATCTTATTGATGGATTATCAAGGAATTTAAGATCAATAGATCCATCTGGAAATTGAATAACACTTTCGATTTGGGATCGTTGAGGTTGTGAAGAAAAAGGCTGTGTTATATTCTCAAAATGCCAATCATTGTTAGAGAGAATATCTTTCCATTGCAAAGTTCTAGGAACAAAGATAGAACTATGCGAATGATTTGCTTCCATAAGCATGGTTTCGCCTCTAGCACTTTCTAAACAGGCTTTTGGAGCAAGCTGAGTCTTCATGAGACGATAATAAACTCGGTAAATAATAGCTATTTCACGAGAATCGATTTTGCTGTTAAGGTTTTTTGTTTTGACATTGACTGTCAAAGTATCCATGACATTAGGATCATTGATGTCAACAGAGAAATTGGGATAACAATTAAAGTAAACTGGCCCATTAGCAAGGTTACTCTGGATAACTCCTAAAAGCGAGTCGTCAAAATTTAAAAACCTGTCATCTCTAAGGAGGACACAAACTGGAATATCTAAGCCTCTTCTAAACAAAGGCTTAACAGCAACTTGCACTAAACCAATATGCAAATAATTGAAAGTAGATTTGTATTTATCTAAATCTTTTTCTTTAAGTAAATGAATAATTTCTGAAGAATTATTAATAGCAATAGTAGACTCACAAGTCTTAATATTACAACGAGTAAGAAAGCTAAAATTACCTAACTGGTAAATCTTTTTAAAAGGTTCTTCTGGAATACTCCAGTTTTGTAAATCATTTTCAATTTTAGCAATCTTTGTAGATTGCGAAGAAACATTGATTTTATTCAAAATGTTTTGGTTTTTATCCATGAGGAGAATAAATACTGTCTAATGGACTTACAAGACAAAACTCTATTTAACAAGAAGAGATAATAATTAACATGCTAAATAACAAGTAAGAATATTATAATGCATTTCAAGGTCTGAATAAAGTTTCTATAAGAGGTTCTCTTGGCCTTACAATAAGTTCTTTTGTTAGAATCATCTTAGTCACAGGACCACCAATAAGTACTCAGTCTAAACGCCCTCCTGGCTACAGCGACTTTTCCTAGTTTCAGGCTGACCAACGCGTGCTCCGGATATTAATCGGATACCTCATATTCATAACAAAGAACGACTGCCTCACTCCAAGTATAGAAACAATATAGAAGAACAAGAAGTGTATAATAATAGACAAATACTTAAGATTAGCATATTGAAAATTATAACTTACTACATTAAATATAATTTTGCAATGCCTTAGACAGTATTTGGTATTTAGCTGCTCATACTAAATACAAATACTGCCAAAATGGCTCTGATATCATATAAAGGATCTGAAGTAATGCGGAAATTAAAAGGAAGAAAAGACTTACAAATCAAACCAAGAGTTTATTCATCACAACGCTTATACATAAGAGAGAGAGAGAGAGAGAGATTTTCAGAATATTGCTAAATTTTCTGATGCTCTCTTAATGGAAATAAGACTCTTTAAATAGAGAAATAATATGTGCCTTTTCATCTTAGGCTTACAAATGGACGGTCAAGATGTTGCCGACACTAATTGGGGACCTACTAAAAGATAGTGAAGCATTTTCTGCTTTTCTTCTTTTGTCGGTTGAATGGGAATCTCTTTATGAGAAAGTCTGAAATAATGGAATACTTTTCCAAAAGTGTTTTGTCTTCTAGCTTTCGATGGAAGCCAAATTTGAAATAGTGAAAGCCACTTTACGAAAAGATAATTCCGGCTTTGCCTCTATCTTTTCATCAAGGGTTATTTCCTATTATAATCTGGTTCCATGTATGCTAAGGCTAAACCTTGAGGATCACACATGTCTCCATTATCATCAGTGTCACTTTCTGTAGAAGCGGCGTCTTTAACCATTTTCATGATTTGACTTTGAGAGTACTTATCAATGTTATCCATTGCTTCCTTCAACTTTTGTTTGAGGATAGTCTTGGATAATTTTGTAAGAGAAGTCTGAACCTTCTCTGAGACTTGTTTGTTAGGTTGTTTGGGAACCCAACCTTTTACCTGGACTTGCTTACACAAGTATTGAATTCTATCTATATCATTCTTGACAAAATTCCAAGTAATAATATAAGATATTCTTTTCTTAATATGATATTTGCATATTTTTATATGCTCTGGTAATGTTGTTATCTCCTCCTGGCTTTGAAAAGCTTCATACCTGTTGGAGAATTGCTGGGGAAGGATTTCTTTGATTCCTCCAAATAAATTCCACCACTCATAAAACCATCTTGGAATAACGGCCTTGGTGATAGTTGTGTTGTATTTGATGAACCAAGTGTGTCTTGGTCTAAGATAAATAAAATTCATCCATGCTGCCTTATAATTATACCAATTATAAGTCTGAGGACGGTGTGACATTGTCAATGCAATCGGAGTATGTAGATGGTCTGCATACCATTCAAATGGATCCAATATTCTCTTGATTGTAAATCTTGAGTATTGAATCTGATTATTAACATCTCTAGAATGTTCAATGTCAATTGAATCTGTGTCCACCAAAATTACTTCATAGAACCTCCTTGTTTTGAGTGGATTATCAGTATCCACATAATTAAAATCTGTGTAACATGGTTTTGCTAAAGAATTGACATCCATGTGAGCAAATTCCTTGTTTATTGCCATTAATGGTAATATCTGTGAAACCTGAAATTCAAAAGATTCTTCTTTTGGATTGGGTTTGGAAATGATTGGTTTTATCAAATCAGGTTTGACTGCTTGGGCAAAAGATTCAGGAGCTTTCATGGTATAAGTTTCTTTAGTCTGCAAAGAACTGGAAGATGCTTCAGGAGCAACATTAGTAGAAGTTTTCAGATTTAATTTCTGGGGTTGTGGAGGACAGTTTGGCTTTAGAAGGTTTTGTTGAGAAGTGTTTGACAACTTCGGGTATTCAGCTAAGGTTGTAAATTTGTTTTGAAATGAAAGAACAGGTCTTAGAGAAGATTCTGCTTTCATTGGTGTAAGAGGAGGGAGTTGGAATGGTCTAGCCATTCGTTGTTTTGGAGAGTCGCTTTCTCCTTTGGCTATAGGTTTAAACGGCCTCATGCCTACCCTGTAAAAATTCACGGGTTAGGAAATCTGGCAAGGAGTTATTTTCTCCTTTGATAAAATCAGTATCAAAATCGAAGCTAGATAGTAGAGCTTGCCATCTAGCAAAGATTTGTTTTGAAACAATGTTTTTAACATCTTTTTGTAAAATTTCTTTTGCAAACTTGCAGTCTACTCTTAACAAAAATTTTTTGTTTATAAGATCATCTTGAAATTTTGTGATACAAAGTACAATACATAAAATTTCCTTTTTAACAGTAGAATAATTTTTCTGAGAGGAATTCCAGATTCCTGAAGTAAACCGAATTAGTTGCTCCATAGATTCATGATCTATCTTTTGTTTTAGAATGCCTCCATAACCAATGTCTGAAGCATCAGTTTCGACAATCATAAAAGCGTTAGGATTAGGAATTCCTAAACAAGGGATTGATTGTACAAGAGCTTTGACACTAATGACAGCTTGGGTTTGTTCAGAACTCCAAGGAACAGGATTTTTCCTGAGTCTTTTATACAAAGGCTCACAAATTTGTCTAACTTTAGGAATAAAGTCTGCAACATAGTTTAAGCTACCTAGAAATCTCTGGAGTTGGATTTGTCAAGGATTTCATTGGGGAATTTTGAAGAGAACTCTAAAGCTCTGCAAATAGGTTTATAAGACCCTTGGAAAAGATCATGTCCTAAAAATCTAATTTTTGTTTGGAACAAAACCATCTTTCTAGCACTGACAACTAGACCATTGTTTTTAATAACATTAAAGAATGTGTTAAGATGTTTAAAATGAGAATCTATATTTTCTGAAAAGATTAACACATCGTCAATGTAAACAATCGACATATAAGAATACTCATTAAAAATGGAATTCATGATATTTTGAAATTCAGAAAGGGCATTTTTGAGCCCAAAAGGCATAACATTCCATTCGAATTGTCCAAATGGAACATTAAAAGCAGTCTTGTATTTGTCATCCTCAGAAATCTGAATTTGCCAAAATCCTGATTTCGTATCGAATTTACTAAATACATTGGCTTTAAAAGTTCTTTTTAAAAGATCTCTTTTGTTAGGTATAGGATACCTAATCCATTTTAAAACAGAGTTTAAAGGTTTGTAATTAATTACAAGTCTGGGAGCACCACGTTCTTTTTCAGAATTTTTATTTACATAAAATGCAGAGCAACTCCAAGGAGATTTTGAAACTCTAATGACTTTATTTTTTAAAAGAGTATCAATCTCTTTTTTACAAAATTCCATCATTTCTTGATTCATTTGAATAGGTCTTGCCTTAGTGGTAATGGCCTGTTCATTGAATCCATCAATGTATGGTAAAGAAACAATATGTTTCTTTCTTTTCCAAAATGCATTAGGAAAATCAGAACATATTTCTTTTTCAAATTTTCTTTGAAGATTTGTTATCTTACTAACTATCTCCGAGGTTTTTAAAATCTGTTCGATTTTCTTAATACGGATTTCTTCCTTTAAAAAGTTAAGATGTAGAGAAAGTTTGTTTATTTTAAAAACAGTGGTGTTTCTAACAAAATCACTTTCTTTTTGAGAAAGAGTTTTTACAAAAGGGAAGAGTAATTCTCTACCTAAAATATTAGTGGAAATACCATCCAAATTGGTAGAATACGGTTTTATTTGAGTAATAAAAGGTATTCCAAGGATGATATCTTCATTAATATCTTCAGTTATAACAAAATCATTTGTTAAACAAATGCCATTATTACAAATATGAGCCTTGGAGAGCTTATAATTAATTTTTAAAAGTTCTCCTGTGGCGGAGTATAGTTTGGAAGTACTCTTTTGTAAATACTGAAGAGGAACAATACCTTTCATGATGCAATTCCTATCTGCACCACTATCAAGCAAAGCAACTTTGTTAATAACAAAATGCTTATTGACAACTATTTTAATAGGTATATGATGACTCTGAGGTCGAATAGAAGAAATTACCGTCACTCCTGGTGCCGCCGAAGTTGAGGTGTCATTACCTGTATGGGTAATAAGGTTTTCTACGAGATGATCATTGTTGATATTAGGAGGATTAATATCATTTTCATTATTAGAATCCTTAGGAGTACTATGTCTAGACTCGAGGTCATGAAAAGCTGGGTTTTTAGAATCCTGATGAATAGAAATATCAGTTTCTAAATTAGAAAGACGAGATTTGATATTCCTAATTTCATCTTTAAGAATAGAAATTTCATGACGAAGGTCTGAAATGGTTGGTTCAGAATTATAATCGGTTCGATTCATAATCTGTTTCATACTAAAAGGTTCAATATTTGGACGAGATTTTGGCTTGTCCGTATTGAGAAGAATATTTTTGAGTTCTAGAAGAAAACGATTTCTAGCCTCATCATCATTGATATGTTGAATGACATCAAAGAGAGCTTCTTTAGAATGATCTGAAAGAACTCTAATTTGTGGTTTGTTACCACAAGTACAAAAGGCTTCGGTACAGGTGCAATCTTTTCCTGATTTGCTGGAATCTGAATCGTAGTCCAAATTAATGTCTTCATCATCGCTGTATTCTTCAGATGTACCTGAAGAATCAGAAAATGGTTCATCAAGAATGGCAAGAAGTTTACCTTTGGTTTCTTCATCTATATTAAGAAGATTAATCTTCTTTTTCTTTGTTTTTGATCGACATTC
The DNA here is from genome assembly GCA_016801875.1 of Solanum sitiens. NCBI lineage: Eukaryota > Viridiplantae > Streptophyta > Magnoliopsida > Solanales > Solanaceae > Solanum > Solanum sitiens. Next base: position 8,763,975 of record JABWTJ010000001.1, read on the forward strand.
ATTAGCTCTATGACCTCTCTTGCCACATGTCCAACAAACATCATCTTTCTTTTGAGTAGATCTTTTAGACCTATGTTGCTTCTTCCTTGGTTTAGAAGAATCATCCTTTCTTCGGGATTTTCTTCTGTAAGATTTTTCTTTGTTCTCCTTCTTTGTTTTATCTGGAGGAGTAATGAATCCAAAATCTCTACAGAAACTTCCAAGTTCTTTTCTCGAAGATGATTGTTCTTTTTTAAGCTGATGTTTGAGCTTAATATCTGTGCATAGTTCAAGAGCTACAATATTGATGGTGCTTACTAAATCACCATAAGTAAGGTTACCATAAGGAATACTTCCATTATTCCTATATTGTATCTTAGTTCTTACCTTATCTGCAAAGAGAGGAGGTAAACCACTAATGAAGCGTTCTTTCCAAAAATCTAAGTTGCAGTCAGGACGAATCATAACTTTACTTACAAAAGCATGTTTATAATGAATAAAGTTATCTAAGTTTGGGCAACTTAGATTGCTCAAAATCTGGAGACTCCTATCCTGAAATAATTTTGGTTCTCCAATAAAATGTTTAGCAATATGGTAAAGTAAAGTAGCACAAGCATCTTCTCTTGTTTGGGTAGAAGTTGTTTGTGTATTACCTTCCATCTTTACAACAGTCTCATTTGCCATTGCATTGATAATTAATTGCTTGATTTCATCAGTGCTGTAATTATCCCACCAATGTTTCAACATTCCTGTAAATCCTGCAACAATCATGTTAGCAGCATCTTTATCTGTTGATCCACGCATCTTGTACGCAGTAATGGCCACACCCATTTCATGGAGTTTATTGTAGACTTGATGTTCTGCAAGACCATCAATATTCCATTCAGTGATGCTTCTTCCTTCATGAGATGAAGTGGATAAAAAAGCATTTTCCTCATACTGCAGGTCAGGAAAGGATGGTTTGGTATGGTAGTTTTTCATATTATGAAAACGATTACTAGCAAGCTTTTGGATAAGAGTGGTTTTCTCTTTGGACGAAGAATCGGGTTCTTGTTGTATAGTAGAGACCTTTTTGGGTTCTTTATCATCTTTGGTGGATATGTTAAAATTATTGAGTTTGGCATTGATTTTCTCAATAATATGTCCTGTTACTTCAAAAGTATCAGAAAGCTTTGGGAATTTTTCTTTGGAAAATTCTGGTATTCTGAATCCTGGGTAGGTTTCAATATTATGATTGGATGACGTAGAAGCCGGTGTTGGTCTTCCACTAAGATTTGGTTTGGTATCTTCTATTTGTCTAGAGATAACATGAAGAATTTGGTTTGAATAATTGTTTTGTTCAACAACTCTATCAATATCTGCAGATGTGAGGAGAGCACCTGTTTTATCACTTTTCTCTTTGAAGGGAGATGCCTTAATCACTGTACCTGCAATAGGAATATTGATTCCTTCAAGAGGAGGAGGAGTAGATTCAACTATCTTATTAGAAGACGTATACCACTTGTTAATGATAACTTGTAAAGACTCAGTACAATTTTCAATTCTACCAGTCATTTCAAACCATTTGAAGAATTCTATTTCGCAACCGATTCTTCTCATATCTTTCATCCATATATCCCTAAAGTCTTCTCTTTGTTTAAGAGTATAAGAAGAGACATACCATTTTCTTCTGACTTGGTTGTCAGGATGGATCCATTGTTCCTGTAAAATACTAGGATTAGGTTCAAAAGGTTTGTTTACCTGTATCATTTTTATCCAAGCAGGTTTATCAGCAGGAGGTTCCATCTCACTTGCAGTTGGACTTCCTATAATATCCTGATAGTAAACTTTAGGTACAGTAAAATAAAATTATTTTAAATTGAAAAGTACCTTATATTGAAACAAATTCTTACAAAAAGTGTGACACGGATAATAGTAAGTAGCGTTCCCAGAAGGAAAAATATAGCACATTCATGCTTGCAAGTCTTTACAAGAAAAAATAATTTTTCCATCATTATTATGAATATACATAACTCTTTTTTCTTCAATTGATATACATTTCCGTATCAATTGTTACTGAATAATTAGTAAGCTATTAAATTCATTTCAATTGATATTTTCCCTTTCTCTGCCGCCAATTTCAAACCAAAAAGGGTTAGTTTTGTCATTTTAAAATTTAATCCACGTATTTATTATATACATTTTTATTCCATACTCTATTGCGCACAAACTAAGATATACATCGCATAATTTATACACATATTGCATTTTGGATAAGAGTGGTTTTCTCTTTGGACGAAGAATCGGGTTCTTGTTGTATAGTAGAAACCTTTTTGGGTTCTTTATCATCTTTGGTGGATATGTTAAAATTATTGAGTTTGGCATTGATTTTCTCAATAATATGTCCTGTTACTTCAAAAGTATCAGAAAGCTTTGGGAATTTTTCTTTGGAAAATTCTGGTATTCTGAATCCTGGGTAGGTTTCAATATTATGATTGGATGACGTAGAAGCCGGTGTTGGTCTTCCACTAAGATTTGGTTTGGTATCTTCTATTTGTCTAGAGATAACATGAAGAATTTGGTTTGAATAATTGTTTTGTTCAACAACTCTATCAATATCTGCAGATGTGAGGAGAGCACATGTTTTATCACTTTTCTCTTTGAAGGGAGATGCCTTAATCACTGTACCTGCAATAGGAATATTGATTCCTTCAAGAGGAGGAGGAGTAGATTCAACTATCTTATTAGAAGACGTATACCACTTGTTAATGATAACTTGTAAAGACTCAGTACAATTTTCAATTCTACCAGTCATTTCAAACCATTTGAAGAATTCTATTTCGCAACCGATTCTTCTCATATCTTTCATCCATATATCCCTAAAGTCTTCTCTTTGTTTAAGAGTATAAGAAGAGACATACCATTTTCTTCTGACTTGGTTGTCAGGATGGATCCATTGTTCCTGTAAAATACTAGGATTAGGTTCAAAAGGTTTGTTTACCTGTATCATTTTTATCCAAGCAGGTTTATCAGCAGGAGGTTCCATCTCACTTGCAGTTGGACTTCCTATAATATCCTGATAGTAAACTTTAGGTACAGTAAAATAAAATTATTTTAAATTGAAAAGTACCTTATATTGAAACAAATTCTTACAAAAAGTGTGACACGGATAATAGTAAGTAGCGTTCCCAAAAGGAAAAATATAGCACATTCATGCTTGCAAGTCTTTACAAGAAAAAATAATTTTTCCATCATTATTATGAATATACATAACTCTTTTTTCTTCAATTGATATACATTTCCGTATCAATTGTTACTGAATAATTAGTAAGCTATTAAATTCATTTCAATTGATATTTTCCCTTTCTCTGCCGCCAATTTCAAACCAAAAAGGGTTAGTTTTGTCATTTTAAAATTTAATCCACGTATTTATTATATACATTTTTATTCCATACTCTATTGCGCACAAACTAAGATATACATCGCATAATTTATACACATATTGCATTTTGGATTAGGATATCATAATTTAATATTTGTTAATTTTAGTAGTAATTTTTATATAGACAAATATAATCATGTTGGAAATGTTGGATTCGTTGAACTGGACATGCTAACTTTGGTTTGGTTTGATTTGATTTTTTATTCTTTTTGAACACTCCTACATGTCACCACTGCTTTAAGATTTTTGCTTCCAATGGCAGGGCCCTTCATGATAAAGAAGAGAGACCCAATAATGGAATGACAAGAAACCAATTTTTCCTCATTGCCTTTATCTGCAGCTTTAGTTACTACGTCTTTCCAGGTTACCTTTTTCCAATGCTAAGTTCCGTTTCTTGGCTGTGTTTATTGTTCCCTTCCTCTGTCCTAGTCCAACAGTTGGGTTCAGGGCTTCATGGCCTTGGAGTAGGCGCCATTGGGTTCGATTGGTCCACCATATCTTCTTATCTTGGGAGCCCACTAGCTAGCCCATGGTTTGCTACTGCAAACATTGCTGTTGGTTATTTTCTCATTATGTATGTTGTTACACTTCTTATGTACTGGTTCAATGTCTACAAGGCCAGTGTTGGGTTATCCCACATCGAAAGTGGAAGGGGCTGGTGGTCAATTTATAAGTGTGAGGGAAAGCCTCAACCTTTGAGCTAGCTTTTGGGTTGAGAAGGCCCAAGACCACCCAACATTGGTATCAGAGCCCAGGTTGTCAATAAGTCTCAGCCCACCGGGAGAAATTGGGTTGTCGCTCTCTCCAGCCCAAGGCCCGATGTGTGAAGGGGGAGATTGTTGGGTTATCCCACATCGGAAGTGGAAGGGGCTGGTGGTCAATTTATAAGTGTGAGGGAAAGCCTCAACCTTTGAGCTAGCTTTTGGGTTGAGAAGGCCCAAGACCACCCAACAGCCAGCTAAGTATTCCTCAATGACCGATAGCGTACAAGTACCGTGAGGGAAAGGTGAAAAGAACCCTATTTAGGGAGTGCAATAGAGAACCTGAGATCCGATGCACGGTCATGATTACAACATTTCAAACATCATAGACCCTAACTTTCACATTGATTTAGAAAAGTATGACCATGAACAACCGTGGCACTAACTTATGGATTCAGCTTTGCCTGCCTCACTGCCACGGTTGTTCATGTCTTCCTCTTTCATGGATGGTAAGCTTCATACTTTACTGTTATAGTGGATAAAATTCAGTATTTTAATGTGGCAATAGTTTTCAGACTAGAAAAGTTTAGTGCATAAAGTTTAGTAACCATTAGTGAAAGTAACCCCTGCCTCGATGTATAGAAAGGAAGCACCACTTGACTAGTTATAGTGGTGCAGGGATCGATGGCATCTCAGCAAGTCTTCTTTACATGAAAAGAAAATGGACGTGCACACGAAGCTCATGAGAAAATACAAGCAAGTTCCTGAATGGTGGTTCACGATTATACTACTAATAAATATTACAGCAACTGTATTTGTATGTGAATATTACAAAAACCAGCTTCAATTACCATGGTGGGGTGTTTTGTTAGCATGTGGCCTGGCGTTCTTTTTCACCCTCCCAATTGGAGTCATTACTGCTACCACAAATCAAGTAAGCACATATTTAATTTTCAGTAAAATAACAGCTTGAGATCATCAATAGCTACAGTTTTTGTCCAAATCCTCACTGTCGGATTTAGTAAAAATTATAGCTTGGTGTCAGTGTTGTGAGTTGCTTTCTTCATTTGGCAACTCTGATGTTCCACGATATTTGTTGCTCAGACACCTGGTTTGAATGTGATCACGGAGTACATAATGGGATACTTGTATCCAGGATATCCAGTTGCTAATAAGTGCTTCAAGGTGTATGGCTATATCAGTATGAAGCAAGGTTTAACCTTCCTGCAAGACTTAAAACTTGGACATTATATGAAGATTCCTCCAAGGGCAATGTTCATGGCTCAGGTTAATTTTCTTAATCTTTTGGCAAAGAGAAGTACAGAGTTCTGCAAATTGAAAAGCTTGGTTGGAAAAAGTGTTATCCATGTTTTAGGTGTATAACTATAAAGACCTGTACCAAATCTGTTTTTTTTTTGGATTATTTATTCAGGTAGTTGGAACCTTAATATCAGCGTTTGCACATCTGGGAACAGCATGGTGGCTAATGGACTCTGTCCCAAATATTTGCGATAGGGCTCTGCTTCCTCAAGGCAGTCCATGGACATGCCCAGCTGATCATGTATTCTATGATGCCTCAGTTGTCTGGGGTCTGATTGGGTCACAGAGAATTTTTGGAAATCTTGGCTATTACTCAGCCATAAATTGGTTTTTTCTGATTGGCGCTATAGCTCCTGTATTTGTTTGGTTGTTACAGAAAGCTTTCCCAAACAATCACTGGATTAGATTGATTCCGGTGCCTGTGGTATTAGCCGGAATAATTAAAATACCACCTGCTACTGCTGTCAACTACAACAGTTGGATCATTATTGCATTTGTTTCAGGATTTGTTGTATATCGATACTACAAGAGTTGGTGGAGTCGTCACAATTATGTTTTATCTGGGGCATTAGATGCCGGATTAGCATTCATGGGAGTATTGTTGTACTTGTGCTTAGGACAGGAGCATGTTAACCTTCAGTGGTGGGGAAGTCATACAGATACATGCCCTTTGGCTTCTTGTCCAACTGCCAAAGGGATTGTGGTTGACGGGTGTCCTATATTTTAAGCAGATTTGCTGCAGAATATGTGGTGAAGGCCATGATTCCTTCAACGTAGTTCGTCTGGTCATGTCTGTCCCCATTGTTACAAGACTTCTGTTTGTGATCTTGGCTCTTGCTTGAGTCGACAGGTTCCTACAGGACGTGTCATTAGCAGAAAGAATTGGAGGACTCTATGTCAAGTTTTATGATAGAGTACAAGATGTCACAAACTTGTGCCAGAAAATCATGACTCAAGAAAATGCTATGTGAAAATAAAACATGGATTGTTCTACTGTTTCTCCACCTCCTGTGATGAAGTTAAAACTGTTTTTGGGACAACATACAATTCTGTATAATATTTTCATTGTTGATGAATCTCCTTCGTGTACGCAAAAAAAAAAAAACGACTATTATACTTAGCAATATTCTCAACATTTTAATTTATTTTCTCCTCTCCGCAATATGGCCTATGGGTAAGGAAATGGGTAGAGATAACAAGTGTAACACCATCTCTACAGCTGAAAGTGATCTGAGTTACACAGAAAAGAGTTATTGAACTTGGATCTGGATTAGCTGTTGCAATGACTACAGAAGCAATAGAAGTTATATCAGATGAAAATCCTCAAGTAGCTGGTTGTATCCTTTTCATCCAATTGCTAGATGAGTCTAATAATAACACTAAGTTTTGCTACTGGTCACTATGATTCCTTTCTTTCTTCCAACTTTTTCGGTTCATCAGTATATATCCAGCTGCATATGAAAGAATTACTGCTGCTTTCCCACTCCCTTTGATTATCATATACATAAAAGCCTCTTCTCTTATATTCCTGGGGACCATCCATATATCAGGAAGAACAAGCACAAAGACTAGTTATTGCTAATGGTTACTCTTAATATTTGAAGAAAAACAATTTGGATTCGAATTGAAGGACAATTGAACTTCACATCTTAACTTAAATACAAGCATCATTTAGTTTCTTTCTTACATTCACTAAAAGGATGAGTCACTTTAGTTCAGCAAGTAGGCCACAAGTCATAGTTTCTCTAGCAGTGTATATATGGGAATTTCATATCCTCAGTTCATCAACTCAATTGTTTGTCAAGGTGGCCTGTTGCTGGATATTGGGATACAATATGCAGAGGAGATTATATTACTTCTATGATTCTGATCACTGTTGAAATATCGTAAAACATCTCTCTTCGTCGTTTATTGTGGTTCTGAATCTTGCTAATGTGTGGCTAGCCTCAGTGCAAGAACTAGGTGGAAAAAAAAATTGACTAATGACTCAGAGAGCTTTTCCCAGAATTCTGAAGAATTATATTGAACAGGCAAATTAAAGATTTAGATGGTGGCATGGGAATGTATATAAAAAGTGAAATGTGTGGTACCATTGAAAAAGAGTGAAGAAGGTACTATAGATGCTAGGGTCCTTTTCTTCATAAAAAAAGATAAACCACTTTCTCATGTTTTCTTGACATTGTTTGGTACCCAAGTTGGGTAAAGAATATTTTCTCAACACATTAGCCTACCTTGAGTCTTTTCTGTCTATTTTCAGTGGCTAATCATTGTCCCAAAGTATTTGTATTGATAATCATTGTTGTTTTTTAGTGCCTAATACTCTTGTGCAATGTGAGTGCTCAATGAAGAACAGCCACACAGCTTGTTTTAGTTTTTCTTTTATCACTAATATGAATTATTTAATGAATGGCCCTCAGATTTCAGAAACTAATGATTTAAGATGCATTATTTTATGAAAATTATGGAACAGAGAAGGCCAAAATTCTAGCCAGTTTTTGCCATTGGCTGATGAATTTCTAGACAGCTTTCTTCAGGCCAATTTTTTTTTAAAAATTTATAGCATCTTCTACTATCAGATTGTAAGGTGTGGATCTATGCATCAATTTAATAATCATCCTCTTTGGTATGGAAGCAACTAGTGAAGATATTTGTCTAGTCATACAGTAAGTCAGTACTTGATTACTACTAGTCCCGTCTCACTCAAATATGTTGTTTGATTGAACACAAAAATAATAATAATTTAAAACACATATTTTAAAACTTATGATTTATAATAAAATAATATAGATAGTTATTGAATTGTCAATATCGTGACAAGACAAGGTTAATTATGTTGGGTGAGCTTCCAGATACCTCCAATCTGCAAGTGAAAATCTTGGTGAAGCTGAAAGAAATAATTCATATGGACTCACCTCTCATTTTCCTCCATGTGTCTTCTGAGGCTCTGTTATCGATAATGGATCTTTTGTCCTCTGTTATGGCATTTGGAATCTGTATGTTAATTGACAATTTCTCTCTAGTGCCACAAATCTCCGAAAAAATCTTTCAAAGCAAATGAAAATATCTTCATAAATTCTGTATACTATTAAATGTCAATTCAACAAAAAGAGTAACTGCTAGCAACAAGCTACAAAAAAATCTAACAAGAAAATTAATCTGAAAGATGGAAATATCTTTTAAAAGTTAACCGAGCAGTTTGGTTTTCTTATACTACTTTCTTTGATTAGTCAAAAAGTTATTTGAAAACTAAACTATCTTCTTATCATGATAATTTCCCTTTTGCTTACACTAAATAATTTAAAAAAAAAAAGGAACAAATGCTTCCATAAAGTTTATACGCCGCGCAGAAAAAGACGTTGCCCACTAATTATTTTGGCTATTTATCTAATTACTAATAATTATGTTTGTTTTATTTTAATGTTTTCAATGGAAGAATGATGAATTCACCAGAATAATTGCACTTTCAATTGACCGTTGGTAGGAAATTGCACAAAGGTAAAAAGTAAAGTGAGAAAGGCAGCCTAAAAAAATATTCCCCACTTAAAAATATTGGGAGATTCTCTCAAATTGGAGTTTATCAGGTGTAAAATAATAGTGTGCTTAAACATGATATGTAGGAACAAAACAACACTTTTTTAATTATATTATATGAAATGGGATGTGTTACTTCATTTGTGTATTTATCTAGCTAGCTATTTTATTGTCGACTTATTTTCTTTGTATGATGCTTTGATTACATTTATTTTAAGAGAGATGTGTTACTATCCAATTAATTGTTTGCATATGATATTTTTTCAAGAAAGCAAAATAGAAGTCATTATTCAATAGGCAAAAGTTAAATATCTAAACACGCCTTCACAATTATGTAAGTAGAACAATTAGCTATTTTCGCAATCTGGTAATATCATCCATCAACAAGAATTATTATAAAATTCTACTAGTATAAGAAAAGGAACCATGGTCTAACTGTTCATGGATCTGAGTTCTTCCAACTGTGCCTTTACTTGATCTTGAACAAGCTCTAATCTCTTTGAATAAACTTCCAATTCAAGAATCTGTTGCTTCCTCCATTTCTCATCCGTCTTCATATTGATATCACAGTTCATTAAACTGTTCCCAAATCCTCCTAACGGGGTTGGACCCAATGCCATTCCGAACCCAGAATATCTAGATCCATTCAAATTGTTAAACAATTCCTTGAAAATGGGTGATAGACAGCTCCTCATAGTTTCCTCGATCAAACTAGGAATTGAAGCTGCAGCTGCAGCTGTAGCTGTGGCCTGGGGGGCGGCCATCGAGACGGGAGTTGGGGGAAGAATGACATTTGTTCCTCCAGATGACTGATGATAGTACTGTTGAATATACCCGGGTTTTTCTTCAGAGTTAATTGCTCCTCCCCGAGGCCTTTTTTTCGACTTAGGAGTTTTGACATCAATCCCGTTAGGGTTAAGATTGAAGTTAGGGTTGTGATCAATGAAATTTGCGTGGTTAAGGTTGAGATGTGAATCCTCATCATCAAATCCACCATCATCTGGTGGTGGTGGTGGTGGTGGGTGACCACTGCTACGGACAACAATTGGTCCGGCATTGCTCCAGATCTTGCGAGAGATCTCGAAGGTGGCTTGGTCGTGAGGGCTCTTAAAGACAAATTCCTTACCAGATCCCATCTTGCTCATCACTGTCCGATACTTCTTCTTCAATCTCCTCAGCTTCTCTACTAATTGATTCTTGTTGAAATCCAACTGCAACTTGTTCTTGATTTGGTCATAGAACGCACCTGTATCATGATGATGATGCGACGATGAATTTATACCACCCCGCTGGGTTGTGTATTCCAGAAATCCTTGTAACAATTCGATCTCATCTTCATCCATCCACAGCCGTTGAAAAAGCTTGCGAGAATCATCCAAAACTAAGGGCTTCTTTTCTTCCACAACAATCGTGGCCGGAGTAACGCCGAAATCGTTGATCCGCTCTCGTTTTGGTTCAATACAAAGTGAATCAGTTGCAGGGACACCGACAACGGCTATAGTAACCTCTCCGGCGACGGAATGGTTCGAAACGCGCACGGGAGGAGAGGAAGTGGAATCATCCTCCTCTTCCTCCTCCTCATCGACATCTACGTCATCATCTTCATCAACAACGGCTTCGTTCTGGGGATGACCGCTCTCTTCATCATCTTCCTCATCGTCAAGATCATCATCGTTGTAGACGACGGTCTGATCTTCTACGGAAGCCATTTGAGAAGCTTGAAGGTGTAAGTAGGGTGAGGGTTGGGTGGGGGTGGCGATTAGGGTTCGAGGTTAAGATGTAAAAGGGGGTGGTTAGGCCGAAAGTAAAGGGAGTCACGAGCGGGGAGAGGTTTCGTGTAAGACTGGGTTGGGTTGAACGGTTCATCCATATTCACACGTGTGCCAGCCGGTCTGGATTCTCACACGTGACTCGCCATTCAATTCTATTTATGTTATATTTTAATAATTAATTACTTAATTAATTGCTTTTCATAGATAAAATAAAACTTGCACTATTTCAATAAATGCGCATTTTACCAGCGGTGGGTTCCAACTTCCAACCATGTTATATATTTAATAATGAACCAATGAGAGGAAATCAGATTTTTTTACATTTTGACATTTAGGAATATATCATGAAGAGCACCAACAACTAGTTTCTCTTTTCTGTTTGGACTTTTGAGAAAAGCACCGTCTTTTATTACTAAAACTAAATTATACTCCCCATCCATTTTACTTCATCATTATATTATTTTAAAATATTAAATAATACTTATTTAATTTATAAAATTAATAAATAATTTATTATTTTATATTTATTTTAATCTTTGTTATTAAATTCTATTCATTTTCAATGTTCGGGATGACTTGTATTAATGAGAGTAATTGGTAAAACTATCTCTATTATTTATGGCTTCTTAATTCGTGTGATCTATCAATGAACAACTACTTCGTCTGTCCCTAACTACTCATGCATTTTTAAATTGTCATATTTATTAAGAAAACAATGATTGATATAGTGACTTTACCATTTTCAGAGACGGATTCAGAATTTTGAGTCTCTGGATGCCAAATAGGTTCATCGGTTAAATTAATTTTAGGCTTCGAATTATTCATCTTTTCGATCTATGAAAATATGAACAATAATAAGATGACAATTTTTGTATTATATATACTATAAATTCTTTATGCATGGATCATGCTAATCTTTACCACATTATTTCAATTTTATCAGATGTCTCCAACTAAGCAAAAGTTTATCGTTTTAATTTAGATGCTCTTGTTGAAAGTCTAATTCAAGATCGACAACGGAAGATTTTTTTTCTCACATAATATTTGGGAAAAATTCACTTTAGCTTAATTGGTTGACTATTTAAACTCTCACCTTACAATTTTCCCTTCCCTTCCCTACCTCCATATATAAATACAAATTTTCACCCCACATTTGATTGAGATTATAAAGTAAACAAAGTCTTTCAATTATACTATAAAAAGCATAAATATTCATCATTCATTTGACAAGTTTTTACATTTTTAAACGATCAATGACGATATCAATTCTTATATTTATAATGGATCACGTTTTATGGAACCCGCTAGTCAAATATACACCTCCGTATCAGATTATGACCCTTAGCCAGCCGCACCAGAAGGCCTTTTGGTCCTTGGGTGACACGTTTAATATTTGTAATTATATTGTAGATATATAACTATATATATTAGAGTTTCCGTCGAAGTTCGTGGGTGGCGTGGCACCCCACTACCCTTAGGAGATCCGCCCCTGACCATTTTTACCCCTATTAATTGTGAAGTGGATGAATTCCAAACTTAAGATTTTCAAAAAGTTTTACCTTTTTCAAGCAACTAATCAAAGATATAACATGTAAAAAAATTTGTTTTTTCCCGATTTATAAAATAAACAAGTAACTAAATAATTAAAAAAAAATTATAGACAAATAATTAGAATCATAGGAGTATTATTGTACGAAGCGTATGGTACCATATAGAAATTTCCTATTGTCGCATTAAGAAAGATATAAATCGGACTTAGAGTATTTCATTATCAATTTTTTTCCCAATTATTGTTTGTCTTCTTCTTTAATGTTCTTATCTTTTTGTTTGGCTATAAAGACGTCAGAAAGGAACAGTCATTTTCTTTTCTAATACTCCTCCTGCTCTTCCACGATCAATTATCATGATTTTCTTTTTTTTTAAGTTAAATTATAAAAATTTTGAGCAATATTTTATAATATATCTTTTCATTATATTGATATATAAAAAATTGTAATTTATAATACTTTTTGTATAGTTTTTAAATATCTATTTTTTTAAAAAAAAATATCAAATTAATATACTCTATTTAACTTTAAAAATTAATCAAATTAATTTTTAAAAAACATAACATGACAAATAAAAATAGACGGAGAGAGTACTATTTATTTTATTTAAAAGGAGAAAGAAGAAAAGGGATGAGCTTATGTAATTAGTGGAATCGTTTACAATGTGAGTTTAATAGAAGCTAGCACATTGGTGCATTATACCTTGTTTTGCTCTTTTTTTTCCTCTTAATTTAACAATTAACAACCTTATCTACTCTACTCAATGAAATTTTAATTGTAATTACAAGCTCTATAATTTCAAAAGTGAACCTATAAAAAGTACAAAAGTCACCATTAGTGGTATAAATTGAGTAACTTTTGAAGGTTGATTACTAGTTGAGCTTCCTACCGCCAAACTTGCTAACCAAGATCCATCCGCTAGCATGGTCTGACCCATCGCCCCTGACCCTGATCCTGATTCAGAGCCAGGTAATGATTCGGGATCAGAACCTGATACAGAACCTGACTCGGTCCCTGACTCAGGTGTGGATCCGTCTGCTTTTGAAGATTTTTTGCTGCACAAAAAGGAGAAAAATGTTGATCAAAGCTTATTAAACTTGGCCAAAATGATTTATAATACTAATGTACATCAAAATGAATTTAAATTTTACTAATGAATAGTCATTTACACTTCCCTTTTGACTTAAAAGTTCTAGCCCATAAGTTACCGTTAGAGCCGTAAAAACAATCACTAATGCTTGCTAATTAGCTTGTTCTGTAATGCCAAAGGTTTTCAGAATATACGATTTAAATTCAATATAGATTTTATGATTTCATTTACCTGGTTTGAGAGGATGGACAAAATGTGATGATGTAATTGGCATTAGAACATGTGAATGTACTTGTGGCATCATCATATGCATAGCTGTAAGATTTTGGACACGCCGACTTGAACATCTGCGAGTACACCGACGGCGAGCACGTCGCCGGTGAAGCATAAGCGCCTTCACAACAGTACTGTGGAGTCTTAAAAGCATCACACGCGCTCCTACAAGCGCCGCCTCCGTCCGCCCTTAGCTCCGTCGGGCATTTTTGGTTCAAGTCCACGTTGCAACCCGTGGATGCGCAAGGACCCGACCCGCCACTCACCTCCACCATCATAGGCAAATTGTATCCGTCCACTAGGCTCACGTCATAGAAATCCTGCGAACCTGACCCCAGTGTAAACTCTGCTAGTGTCGCCGGAGTTGCGGCTCCTCCGCCGTTGCACTCCATCTGTCCGGAACCGCAATCGGCTGTTGCACATGTACCGGTTCCCGAATCGTCGAAATTACAGCCGGTTCGGCCCCAGAAACGGCCAGACCAGCCAGTCGGCGCTTGGAATGAACGAGAAGTGTCTTTGGTTAGCTCGAAACCAGTGCTATCCAGTTTTGGACTGCCCAGAATTCCAGGCCACACAGTATGGTCACACTTGTTCACAAATGTAAACGTAGCCCCAAATATACCTACATAAGCAAAAAAGAGAAATACCAAATTAAACAATTAAAAACCAATGTAATCACTGACAATTTTTCTTTTCATTACAATAAATAAGAAAGCAAACTCAGAAATGTTGGTAACAACTTAGTAGCTCAATTGATTAGTAGCTCAATTGATTGGTCATCTAAACTTTCATGTTGTGAGCGAGAGAGTTCAATTTTCCTACCCCAATTTAAATAGAAGAAAAAAAGAGCATTCGTTGGTTACCTTGACAGAAGGTGAGCAAAAGAAGGCTGAGAATCATCAAAGAAGTGGAAATTTCCATAGAAATTTTCATAATTGGTAATGTCTCTTTTGTTTTGAACAAAAATGTTGATAAATAAGCTTAGTCACAGTGGAGAAAGCAGAGCCAATGGTTATGGTGATAATGGATTCTTGATTGGTAGGGATATAAGTAGGAAGTAATCGGAAAAGGTAAGAGTAATTAGAAAGAAATGCAGATGAAATTAAAGAAGAAACATCGACCACCCAAGAAATTAGACGAAATTTGAAGGTAAGGGGGCTGGCATTATATATGAATTGGGAAATTAAGGAGGGTGTGTGAGTGTGAGAAGGAATCTTAGAAAGATAAGAAATGGGGTTTGTTGCGTATTATTTATATAAAAAATTAACAATCAAAGTCGGCACATAGATGGTGTGTGGTGGGGAAGGCTAGTAACTTTCACCAATTGGAATGCATTTTAGTGAACTTGTAAGTTGTTATAATCTTGCAAATTACCAAAAAGAAAAAATAACCACAAAAAAGAAGATATAATTAACAAACATCTTATTCAATAATTTAACTTGTAATTTGTTTACACTTTGCAATTATCTCATTGAGTTGTCCTAACAGTCTAAAATTATGAACTACATGTCCTTAAACAGTCTAAAAGTAATTCATTATTTCTACAAGCTAAAATTTTACAACTTTTATTTCAAAGAGAAAAGAAAAGGAATATAATGTGCAAGTGCATGTAAAGTAAATTTATCATAGAGTTTTAATTATGAAAATATGGTTTGTCACATTTCCACGAGTGGTACATAACTTTTAATCTTGGACATTCCACGCATGCAAAGATCCTAAAATAACAGAAACTAGTTTGAACACTTTCAGCTGCCGGCAAAGGCTGAAAAAAAAAGGAACTTGTCTAAATTCATCGTGTACTAAATTCATAATCATAGCTATAGTAGATAGTTGTATTAGACGTATAAAATTACTAAAAATGAGAAAAAAAGAATGTATTTTCTCGTTTGATTTTACCTGTCTTGATTGGACATCAAATTAAAGAGGATAAGAAAAACTTTTAAAATATTTTTAGCGTATCAAGATGTCGTTCAAATCTAATCATGTTAAACATATGTGTTGTGTAAATTAAATCCATAACCGACCCAAATCGATTCATCGTGAGCAGACGTGTCGATACGAGAAAGTGGGAAGCTCCCACCCCCTTAGCTTATGATGGGAAATGTTGTCAGCTAAAATGGATGAGTTACATAATGCCACCGCTGCGACTCACCGACACATGTATTCGCAATCTCTCTCCGCACTATTTTTAGCGCATTCCGTATAATACAACACACTACTCCTATTTTGGTTCTCTTTCTTTGCTCTTTTTTTTTTTTTTTGTTATTTTACTCCTTTCTTTCAGCTGGTTATGTTAACACTTCATTTCATATTTTGTTTTCCACCTAAAAACACATACTACATTCTTTTCTCTTTTAATTATTACTAATTATTAATATATAGTACAATGACTTCTACATTCTTATTTTATGAACTACTCATACGAAAATTAAAAGGGTATGTTATAACTTATGAGATCACGCAAGTACCAATTAAAATGTATTTACTATCAACAATTTTATTTTGGATCGAAGACCTATTAAAAACAGATTATTTATCCAAAGTAAGGGTGAATTTCAGTTCACATCTAGATATATAAGAACGTACTAAAAGAGCACTGCAAGTTTTTTTTTTTGACCTTTTCTGGTGCCAATTTTCTGCATTTTGGCCCTAATAAAGGTAGGTTGAAGATATGATTTTCAGAGACTTTTAGATGAGCATCATCATCTCTCTATCTCATTTTCTGCTTTTTCGTTCCTACAACATTGGCCTCATCCCACTAAAGATATATGTCCGTATCTGAAAAATTCCCTTCTCAAAAGTTCACAAACAAAAAAAAAAAAGTTTTTTATTTTCATGTTTCTTTAATTATATTTTCTTTCTAAAGCAAAAATCTTGTATTTTATGATCAATTGATCATGATAAAAAGGTGTGGGAAAGTTGGTCTTGAGGGTGATGAGGATGATGATAAGATTATGCTCATTTGATTAATTAGTCAAGGAGTTAATAATTATTAGCTTAATAGAAATTTAACACTAAAACAAAAGGAGCTAGGAGGAAGGAGATAAATAATTAATTATTCAAAAGTGGAACCATAGTCTTTTATGGAGGGGACACAAGTGGGGTGCATGCATGGAAATGGCTGACTACTTTAAGCTTCATTGTTATTTGGAATCTGGAAAATACTTTTACTTTAACTAGTAATTACTGGTCTTATTATAGTTAATTAAAACTTAGTATAAAGTGTACGCAATCAACTAATCAAAATAGAAAAATTATTTTTAATAGGCTTAGATTGATCGAGTTTTGAAAAATCCTCATGCTATATATATTTTGTAGTTAATTGCTGATCGTTTTTATCACCTTATCGTAGAGAAGGACTTAGAGGTCAACCATATATATGGATTTACAATTTTAAAATAGGCATTTTGAGAAATTAAAAAAATGAATTTGCTTTCATCTTAAACAAACAATATTCTCCCTTTTCTTTTTGTGCAGTCTGTATGTATGTGTGTGATATAAATAAGACTTGGGAATTTCTTTTGGCAAAAAGATAAAAAGTAGGGCTATTTGGGCCAAAAAACAAATTGTTTATAGGATTGGGAAATATTACACTAAATAACTGTTAGTATCGTTGTTTATTTTTTTGAATTGATGGATCGTTATTTAATCTAGTAATTGTGTTAGTAATAGTTTTTATTAAAATAACGTGGAGTTTTTGGTCGAAAATATCGTTCAACTATACTCCAAACTTAAATTACATCCTTAAAGTATCATTTTTAGCAGAAAATATCCTTTAATATACGCCAAACTTAAACTACATCCTTAAAGTATCATTTTTAGCAGAAAACATCCTTCAAGTATTTTAAAGTAAACAATTTTCATCCTTCTACTTGAATTTATCAAAAAACTAATCGATATATCCCACAAAAATTAAGTCGTCCCTTCCTAATTATTATTCTTAAATATGCCAAGAATATTATACTGAACTTTTTCGTAATTGAGTTAAGAATTATGCAAAAAATTTTAATTTGACCGTTTTTTTCATTCATTTTCCATGTAATTTTAATTAAAAAAATTATTAGTTTAAATATGTTTCTTCTCAATTGAATATATGCTAGAAACGACATTTGTTGGAGACTTCCGCTTCTAATAATGTAGAATGAAACTCAAATACGAGACATAATCAATTTTTTGGTCACTTTGATATTAGATTGACCCAAAAATCTATTCATTTAATTGGTTAAGAAAAAGGTAAAGATAATTAATCTCCAACTTCTTTCTTTACGAAAAAGGCAAATTATGTGCACTCACACCTTTCAATCATTTTTAATTTCCATGAGCAACAGTATCTAAGATTTATTTTTAAAGAACTTGTAGAAAGTAATGAAATTTTCCATAATAACTTTTGTTGATAGTCACGTTAACTACTCATTTTTTCGTAAGAGCCCTTAATTTTTTGACAATATCTAACAAAAGAATGAAAGTTGTTCACTTACAAATACTTAAAGGATGTTTTCTGCTAAAAAAATACTTTAAGGATGTAGTTTAAGTTTGGGATATAGTTAAAGGATTTTTTCTGCTAAAAATAATATTTTAAGAATGTAGTTTATATTTGGAGCATAGTTGAAGGATGTTTTTGGCCAAAAACTCAAATAACATGTTATGATTTTAGGTAATATATAATCTAGATCATTATAAAACTTATAATTTTGTGTCAAATTTATGAATACTTCAAATATTTTTAGAACTTATGGCTAGAAATTATGTTTCATGAAAAATATTTTCAAAAACTATGACCAAATACACATTAAAACTTCACCCAAAATCTAATTTCCAATACATATTATGAAATATATGACCAAACACGAGCTTAATATATTCACTTAGTCACTTCAACTAAGGTTAATTTCAATTGCAGACTTTAACCTCAGTAAATAAAATGTGTATTGATAAAGGTACATATATTGATTAATTTTTTCCCTTGTTATTAAAAATTCTTGTTAGTCACAAATTAAAACTTGAGGACCGGACCTCCTCAATACATGAAGATAGAAATCAATCCAAGAAGCCATCGCTAATGGAAAACGAGACACCCATTAACTACAAAAAGTAGTTGAAGCTGAAAGAGGTCATCAAGATGGTAACTGGATCGAACCTCAAACCGAAAAGGTTTAGATTTTCTTATACAAGGAACTTAAGAGTGCAATGTTGTTGAGGCTGCATCACCAGGGGTCTTGCACTTGCACTTGCACTTGAAGGGGTTGCCAACTCTGAAAAGGAAGCATCAGAAGAACACTGAAGGAAGAAATTTATATGCTTATCTAGCTTGCATCACCTAAAGGTAAATAAAAGAGACTATACAGTCACTAATTATTGTTAGATTACACTATTAGACACCTAAAAGTTGGCATAACAAGAAAATTAAATTAGAAAAAAATAAATCAGAACCAAGGATGCCACGTCGGATCCATCATGCACAAGTTCCTTGGAGTAAGGGCAACTTCAACCAACTCCGCTACACCCCTCTGCACACATTGTGGCGGATCCATGCCATTCTTCTCCTATACAAGTCGAGAGAAACCAAACACAACAATGTCACAATGCAGGCATTTAGATATTAACTGAAGCCAAACTTATCTAAGCATATGATTTCAGTCACACACAGATGTCTATATAATCATAGAATACTCAGGAGATGGCTAATGCTTGATTTTATTGAAACATGAAAGTGGTAATTACTTGGTGAGGAACTCAAAAGCTATATAAATAGCACCAAAAAGTAAACAAGTGGATAACTCTTCTGAGATGTATTGAGGGGCTATTCCATTGATCCGCCCAATGACATTCTCAACATTTGTAGTGACTTTTTGTTTTAAGTCCACAGGGTTCGGATTGCTTGAACCTACAACAGTGGCCAGAGGCATCCCAATAGGTCTTCTCCAAGACCAAGATAGCAACTCATCTCCAAAAAAAATTGCCAGATGATACCATAAGAGCTGGCTTTGCTGCAGATGGCAATTATTTGGTCATCAGCATTCAGGAATTAAACAAAGTAGAAAATATGATGTATGCAGAAATAAATCTTACTTTAGGAGAGACCACAGCCTGAGCAGCAGCACACATGGCAGAAACAACTAAGCCTTCTACTCCAAAATGAGAGAAAAACACTTGCAAATTTCTGGTCAGGAACGGCACTGTTCATTAAATTCAATCATTCCATTTGCATCATAAGCAGGATGGAAATCGGTCTGGAAATTTTTTTCGGTGTTTTTAGCAAATACTATCTTGCTTGGAGACCTTCCACCAATTTGTAGCATGAACAACATAAAACTAGAAAGAGCCAACTGGATTACTAACTGCTTTTGAAAGCCCACATGTGATTGCCACTCAAGAGTGTTTTGTACATATACTGTGAGAATATGCTTTCTGTGACGAAACTTCTTATGATCTCATTGTATGCTTGAAGATGGAGATCAACAGCAGCACCTGGTGAGATCTATCCAGATATTGCTTGGTTGAGTTGCTTCTTGAAAAATGTGATTGGTAAGTCTGCTGCTCGGTCATTTTTGCACAATGGTTCTCATAAACCTCCAGGAAAGTGCTGTACATCAAATCATCCTCTACCATGCGAACCTATATCATGAATTCACATGGAGTTATTTGAAAGAAAAAAGCTCAATGTTGAAAGTTATGATAATCAAACAACTAGATATAAAGGCACTTACTGTGAAGAACGCAATTTGCATCACTACAGCAATTGTACTATAACACAATAGAGCATGACTGCCTTATTTCTGGCTAATAGAGCAAAAAAGGGGGAAATGTAACACTAGTTTATGAGCGAAGAGGACTAGTTAATACCTGTGACCACACGGGTATAATAATAGGGGTGTGAATGCAGAAGTGCCGCTGCCAGGACTCCATGTGCTTATCAAACATCCGATTCATCACATGGAAAAGCTGTAGGATCCGCTCATCACTTCTGGCATTTGGTGTTAAAGATGACTGAACAATAAAATGGCGCTGAGAACCATCTGATCCAATCAGCGTCAAATGGCGGAAGCTGCTACGATGTCTCCGCACTATTGGAATATTGCTGCCACCCTGTCTAACATCATAGTATGATCTGGTGTTACTTCCTGAGGAGAAGACCATAGATCAGGGGAAAGTACTATGATATCTACTAAAGCAAGAAATAGAACAAGGGAAACCAAGAAACAAGTCCCATTGATCATCACGGACTATCCCACTCATTTGGTATCTTTTGCCTCCATGTCTCAACGATGTCCTTAAGATCAGCATATAGGCTACCATGAACCCCAACAGAAGAATTTCCAGAGATTTTATTTCCATAGGCAATGTCCATGTGACGTTATCCATGTGATGGATTCTCCTGAAAAAACTGAATTACTCCTGATAAAACTGAGAAGCAACATTATCCATGTGATGGATTCTCTGTTCCCCTCCCGTTTCATTGCCGAAAAAGAGATCTTGTACCACGATGAAGATAGTCATCTAAGTTGTAGCCCGTAGACCTCATTCTTTCCAAGAGACCAAAAGCATGCTGTGCTCTATCTTGAGAACGGAGAAGGGACTGAAGCAATTTGTTGCAAATTCGTGGCATCAAGCGGACACCTCTCTCCAAAGTATACAGGAAGACCTCAACTGCTTGATCCAAGTTTCCTTCCTCACAAAGACTATGAATCAACATTACACAACTTGGGGCTGAAACCATGACATGAAACTCCACAAGTAAGGAAAAAATCTTCAAAGCCTCGTGTGGCTTGCATTCCTGACACATCCCAATCAACCAAATGTTGTAAGGTGATGAATCAAAGTCTGCCCGTTTTAGGTCAATCTCAAGCAACCCTCTAACTACTTTTTCCAGATCACCTTTCTCTAAGTGTTTCTCAATTAACCCTATCACTTCGCCATCTCGAACAGCATGGTTTCTCAAATACTGAAACCAAAGGCTAAACGCAATAGAGATCTGTCCCCTCCTACAGGACCAAGTCATAAGGGACTTGTAGACCTCTGCACTTGGCATGCAGCCATTCTTGCTCATTTGGTCAAAGAGTTTAAAAGATTCATCTACCCTGCCAACCCTTTGGAGACCATCAATAAGTGTCCCATATGTAATTGAATCGGGGAAATGCCCCTTGACTTGAAGCTCTTGAAAAAGCTTTAAAGCACCATTAATTATTCCTGATTTGCATAATCCATTGATCAAAATATTATACGTAACTATATTTGGTACAAATCCACAATCAGCCAACTGTATAAGAAGCTTGTAAGCTTTAAGGATCTTACCTGTTCCACACAATTTCTCAATCATATTTTGCAGGCTTACACTGTCAAGGACTCGATCAGCACCTTGAGAGAGACGAAGAAACAATGAAGGGTTTTTACCTATCTCCATTTTGTAAAACATTAGATGAGCCTCCTCAAGCTCACCGGCCTTACAAAGACCATCAATGAGAGTATTGAAAGTTACAACAGAAGGAAAACATCCTAGCTTCTCCATCTCATTGAAAATATGCCTAGCCTCCTCCACGAGGCCATTTCTGCACATTCCACAAATAACAATAGAGTAAGTATAGGTGTCTGGAAAGCAATCATTTTCTGATATTTCTAGCTGAAGTGAACGAGCTTGGTCCAAGACGCCCATATCACAAAAGCCCTTGATCAGAGTATTATAACACTGCGTGTCTGGTTGCACACCTCTCCCTGTCATATCTCTTAACAAACTCAATGCTTCTTTCACCCTACCTGCACCGGATAAACCCCGAATCATAGTTGTGTACAATACAACATCGGGAACCACATTTTTTTCGAACAAATTTTTAAAGACAGATTGTGCTTCATCAATTCTTTTGGTTCTAACAAAACCATCAATCAGACACGTATATCCCTTTATATCCATTAGATAACCTTCATTTTCAAAAGACCTAAGAAGTACATGTGCTTCATCAACCCTACCTAGTTTACAAAATCCATTAAGCAAGGCATTGTAAGTAACAAAATCCGGCTTACATCCTTTGGTCTTCATCACATTAAGCAGCCTATATGCATCATCTGTTCTCTTAGCCTGACATAACCCCGATAAAATAACCGTATAGGTAATCTTACTAGGCAATACACCTCTTTCAGTCATTTCATCAAACAGTGCGAGCGCATCATGAGTCCTGCCACTCTTACACAAACCATCAATCAAAATGCTAAAAGTAGAACTATTGGGCTGCGAATTCAACTTCAACATCACATTATACACGGCTAAAGCTAACAAAATAGCATCTTTTTGAACCGCAATATGAAGAATCATATTGTAGGTATATATATTAGGTTTACAATCAAAATCTTTCATTCTACTAAAAGCCTCAATAGCCTTTTCTGCCTTATTTACCTTCCAATAACCCCAAATCAAAGCTGCAAAAGCGTTAGAAGCTATGGGTATACCGGAAAACTTAAGTTTATCTAGAACATTCCAGTATAAATCGAAACCACCATCTTCGGCAAGCATATCGGCGATTAAATTTTTCGGAACCCAGCTCTGAAATCGCTTACGTTTTGCAGCCCAGATGAAAAATCGAAAACCCAGTTCAGGATTCTTCCGTTTTTCTTCCAGAATAAATGATATAATATTAGGACAGAGGAAACGAACTAGTTCGTCAAGTGCTGGTTCCAGTGGATCCACTCTGTCGATGATGTTTAGGACCTCGTTGGACACCGCCATTTCCCGGGAGATAGAAAATGATTTCGAATAGATTGAACGAAAGATGGGAGAATGTAGGAGTTTCATGGCTTGGAAAAGAATGTAATGCTGATTTCCGATATGAGTCGATTGAGTGGGGGAGTCATCAATGGGCCGCCATGAGAGGAGACTTTAGTTCACTGTTTGTTAAGTTAATCAGAGATTTTGCGATTGCGAGGGTGGACGGCGGTGTCACTGAGGTGGCGGTATGGTAATTAGGATTTTAAGCTCCGAGTCAAAATAGCAACTGCATCCCTCAAGTTTATAAAATTAAACTTAAACCCCTCTCAACTTTTGGAAATGAAAATATAATTTTTTGTCCAGACACTACAGTGTGAAACACACATGCTCAAAGTCGAGTCGATCTTCATTTGAGATTTTTAAGCTCTAGCTTACTCACAATGAAACATCGTCATACCCTCATTTAAGATACGTTTAGATTCCAAATTTTATCCAATTTGATCTATATTGTACTTAATTTAATGAAAAAGATTTAGAAGTAAGTCATGATGCATGTCACACTATTATTTTTTTTTCATAATTTGCACCTTAATCTTTTTTCTCTTTTTCATCAAATTTTAATGCTTATTTTGAACCACGTAAATTAAAAAAATAGTACAAAGTTTAAAGTTCTTCCAATTGCGAATTGATTTTATCAGTTGTGATTTTGTTTTGTTGAAACAAAATTTGACCTGAAGTAAGTTGAGCAACAGTTGAATTTTTTTTTTTTAAAAAAACAAAATAATTAGGTAATGTCAAATACTCTTAGGAAGATATAATTTGACTTATTTATTAAACATCAAAATATAAATTTAAAAAGTGTATTTTTTCTACATACCAAACACATCCAATAAAAAGCACGACTTTATATACCACACTTAATATTGTCGGACGATTTTCATTTTAATTTGCTTGTTTTACTTTTTTTTAAAAATTTATTTTTTTAGCAATTCTCTAATTTTAAATTTTCACATATTTAATATCACAAACATTATATGATAGTATGTTACATTCTATATATTAAAATTTAATTTCATAAATTTAAAATTATTTTCTTATTTTTTCATCTACATATCAAAGTCAAATTATACCAACGAAAAACTATTTAAACTAGGGAGCATACATGCACGACGAAACAAAATCTAGGGGCATATATGCACTTTTCCGTGACTAAGGGGTCCGTATGTTGTTTTGAACAATTTTAGGGTCCAAACAGTATTGGCGTCTCCCGAACACGAAGTCTATCGCAACCACTATTTTCATCCGTCGTTGTCACTGGTGAATTCTCTGCAACTTCCACCGACGAATTTTCATCTTACTCGGTTCTATGGTGATAAAGTGAAGAAACTTCAGAGTTAATCTCGAACTTGGATATTAGTTTGTTATAATAAATGAAGATATGTTAGATTCAACGACGCGACGACAATGGAGGAAGCTCTTTCTTCTGATAATAGGAGACGCAGGTTCGCTAGCATAACGAAGATCTCTTATATCTGCAGTCATCAATTTAGATCTTCTTATATACTGTATATATTTGTTTTTTTGGCTAGGCTATTCTCGCTAGAAAGTGATAAACTTCGATGGAATTGGTACTAATTGATGGCAATTATTAAATCTTGTCTTGAAGACGAGGATGAAGGGTTTTCCTTAATTGTTCTTCTAGATAAGCACATACAAATGAATGTGCATCGAATTTACATTTTCTCCAAAATTATACTAGTACTTATTTATCAGGATTCAGTATATGTAGTAATGTAGATAGGATATTGATCTTGCAAATATTTAGCTGAAAACTGTTTATTAACAGCTGTCAGTTGATTCATGTCATCATATGTCTCAATTATGGCGATTATGTGGTATGAAGTTTGAACATTCGGTACTTGTATATTCTTTCAGTCTGAAATTTGAAATGAGTGTTACGCTTAGCTAGTTGCTTGCTTCAACAATTTAATTTACTATGAATTTATCTTTTTTTTTTTATCATCTCTTAAGCCTTTAGCTTTCAATTGATTGAACTTCTCTTAGAGCATATAAGAAGAAACATCACAATGCAAATAACAGAGAACACATCAAGTTAAGGTACTATAGAGTAAAAGAGCTCCCAAAACCTTCCTGGAGCTATTGCATGAGTGCAGAGTTTCTCTGGCTGCTAGATGCTATCTATCTCAATTCAGTGAAATTGTTTAACTAACCTCTCTCCATATTATAAAGCGGAAAAACGCACACATGTATTCCTTCCCACCATATGTACCAACCTCTTTCATAGAAGCAGACGAGCCTCCAAACTCCACCTGGTGTCCACTGTCATTTTGCAGAGTTCGTGGTTTCATCTAAATATACATGTATGATACGTGGAATGTGTTTCTGTTCGATTCAATTCCAAACCATCCACAATGATACCCGCTCCATAATATTTGTAGCTTGACTGTCAAGAGGTGCAAGCGAATTGAATGGGTGGTCAGTACTGTCTTTACTCATTGATATTGTGTACTTGAGCATTATTTAGTTGCTTGTCCATGCCCCTTCTGTACATACATAGTCGATATAGTCGTACCAATCTGACTTAAATTGTAAATTTGTAGATTCCAGCCCTTTTCTCAAGCACCTGTCGTATTATAATGTTTATTGCACATCTTACTGAATCTGATATTGAATTTTTCAGTTCTAACAGACTCTTCAACAAATTAGTTGACAATGAAATGATATTTTGCTCACTTTGTGATCTCCCATAGTTCTGCCTTCGCCTCAGATTGCAACTGTTTCCACGTGGTATCATACAGAGGGCATCTTTTACGGTATGTAATATTTTCTTTCTTGAGAAACAAACCTTCCACACCCTGTTGTCTCGAGTTTCACCATTTTTGGCCAATTTTCATTGTTTTTACGTGAGGTGTTCTTAAAATACGATAGATATATTTTCAGCATGCTATTCATAATCAGCTTAAGATGATACTGCGAGGAAGTCTAAGAAAATTTCTTTCACATGGATGTTCTCATCAGTGTTCTATTGACTAGAAACAGAAAAAGAAACTTTGCAATTTGGCTTGGTAAGTTAAAGCTTCTACATTTGTTTGCAGTCATTACAAGATGGATATCCCAGCTTAAGTAATCCAGGCTTGTATACAGACTTCTCTTTGCTTTAAAATTATTGCTATCCTGTATCATGATCTTTCTCATCTTTTTACAGTTGTGTTAATATGCATTTTTCTTGTATTGCATACTCTCTTTGTTCTCTGCATGTTACCAATGTTTGAATATAACCATAGAAATTCGTCGAAAAATGAGAGGTATCCATAAAATCACAATTGTGCTATCATTGCCCATTACTTTAGTTTCGTCCATCATCATGGGACTCAGACTCTGCTCAGAACACCTGTGCTTCATTCTTCCTTAATTAGGGTGTTTGTTCTTGTTATATTGAAAAATGAAGCTTCCCCTTGTCCCAAAAGTATGTTGAAAAAGAACTTTTTATGCCTGTTTACTGTAGCAATACTTGGGGTTCTCCATTGTTAAGAAGGTAACTTTCTAAGGCTTAATGCATATGCATAACTGAATTTATATTTGTTTAACTATTAATGGTGGTAAAAAACAATCTACTTTAGAGCTAAGACATGGGAGTGACCCAACTGCTATAGTTAGCAAACGGCTGTGAGTTCATGAATCACTTTTTTTACTCTGATCAGATAACCATTGGCTATTGGCTGCTGATGGAAGAATGCGAAAGGTATGATGAACAACTTTTATGCTTTATCTACAGCAATATATGCAACAACTTAATTTTATAATCTGGCATTGTAGGTGTAGCTTCTTTCTTTTTTTTATCTTGCTTTTTATTTAGCTCTTCACCTTATAATTGGGAATGCTATACTTTAGAGTTGAGAAAAAGGTGCAACTCTCCATAAAAATTTCAGCTATTAGTGGATGCTATATAGATGGACCTTTATTCCACGTGCTATTGCCCCTTAAGAGGTGAACTGCTTAATGTGCATTTGTTAATAGCTAGTCTTGCATCGTGAATAAAAGAAATTGGAGTCTGTCAAAGCAAAATTTCCTTTGTTTTGAAGAATAATCATAAAAGGGATAAAAAGAGTTGTCACTCATATTAGCATTAGTTTCTTCATTTTCGGATGTGATCGACTTGTATTCCTACTTCCTTCCAATCAGATTTGGTGAAGAAAAACTGTGATATAACTAGGCGATCGAGCTAGCCTAGCTAATTGATAGGAAGAGTATATAAACGGAGACAAATTGGTAACTTTAGACTCTCCTTCACTTCATGGTTAGTAAATTTGTTCAATTTTTTCCAGTAAAATGTGAAAGCAAATGGACATTTGGAATTTTACATGTCTCAAAGCCACGATGCTCTGACGTGGGAAAAACAATTCTATTTCTACATGAGGTGCATTCCTATAGATTAATCTCTTCTCCTTCTATTTCCAGTAAGAATTTCACGTGCAATTTTTTTTTCCCCTTAATGGTTTTCTCATGAACATTTTTTTATCTTCACGTTGGTGGAGTTTGCCAAAGCAATATTGCCTTTATAGTTAAATAGTGGCTTTGGTCTTATATATTTAAATTAATTTCGAACATTATCTAGATAAAAAGGTGCCTTGTTTGAATGGTTATCATCATTAATATTGCCACTAAAATATTTCTTCAACTAGACAATCATAGCTAAACACGAAATCTAATTAATTAATATGTCGCGTATATTTTGAAAGGATTAAATAATAAGGGAGGCATTTTATTTAGTTTCACATTCAATTTTTAGAAGTTTTTACTTGCCCTTTCGTACTATGCAACCAAAGCCAATTACTTAAGCAAATAGCAGCTACCCATATGAATTAGATTGACTTCACTTCTTTATTCTTAAGCTAAAAATATCTTTTGATATGAGTTCTTTTTTTAATTTTATATAGTTCAATTTCTTTCCGAAATGGATTGATCAACCTCTTTCATAAAATTTTAATATTGTTAAGGAGCTTGTATTAATCCTATAGTATAAATCATGATATTATTTGAGGGTCAATTTGTCATGTTGGACTCGAAGAGCACAAATCATGTTAATTTTCTTATTTAATTGCTTAGGGTAAGGTCATAATCAAACCAAAAGGAATTATGGGGAACATTCACACCCACATAGTTGAATTATAAAAAAATTGTGCTAAAAAAACATATTGATGCTACATAAATCACAAGGAAAAACTTGATTACATTCGCCAAGAATGATATCTTCGACATTCGATCTTTTTCTAATTGTCATCATGCATCTATTGGCATTAGTTAACAAATATAAAAATGATATCTTATGCCTCTAATTAAACCTAGTCCACACTTTGTAATATAAAATTCCAAACAACTTCGATGACAATGATCATAATTAAATTATATTACACCATGTACGTCCGCAATTAGGACTTGGCTGTTCTTCTTGTAGTTCAAATACTAATATATGATACAAAAATTAATAATGTTGTAAGTTTACTATTATACAAAAGTTTTATGACCACACGAAATTTAAAATGCTGCAAAAATAGTGAATAAAAAATGGCAATGGAACTAGAGTAGTAGTGGTTGAAATACCATTAGTAGTGAGCAATGAGACGTTGCCTCCAACTTCCTTAATCTTGTCCAGTTGATATCTGACTGCAAAAAATAAAATAAATAAATAAATATTATTATTATTATTACTACTATATTATTATTATAACACCATAGTAATAATGTGACCTGATATTACAGTATTAAATACTATTACTGGCTGAGCATGGGCGGTGCCTTGTTAGGACATAAGTAAGCATTTTGGATCTACGTACGTACCAAGAAAATCATAGCTTTTGGGTTTGTTTATATAATATATACTTCCCGGTCCTATATTAGATAAATATTTTAATAAAGATAATTATCTCATATTACTTGATAACTTATTAAATCATGATTAAATTAATTAAATTCTTCTCATGTTATTTCTACAATTAGTATAGTTTCTTTTTTGAACGTGAACAATACTCAATAATAGCTATTCTTATACTCTATGTATATTTTCTAATTTATTTTTATGCGCATTAACATAAACAAAGAACAAAATAGAATAACTGATCAATTTATTAATGATTTTTGAACCACGGTGTAAATTAGTGCCTACCCTTGGACTGAGGGATTATAACCCAACAAACCGCCTTGAGAAGTTAAGATATAATGTAATGTGAGCATCATATAAAGTATGATGAAGCACATATTGTACGCATAAAATGAAAAAAAATAATATTTTTTTACGCAGCAAAATGGAGTATCTCTTTTTCCTTAATTTTCGTTATATTTCTTGGATTTGTCTTATCAGATTACCACTTATAATAGAAATTAAGCTAAAGATATAGATGAACGACACACAAAAGCAATTATTTACTTTAGTAATGCATTATCTACAGCACATAAAATTTGTATGTTGAAACTTGAGGACTTTATGAAGTGGCATAGCTCATTTTATCTCTTCATGTTATATTATATCCAAAGATCAAATTGGGAATTAATGCTTGCTTTAGATTTGAGAGAAAGTGATTAATTTCCATTTAGAATTTTTGATCATACTATTATGCTTTCATATTGTGTATATATTTTTTCTTCCCCATATGATCATTACCATTTTAGTCTAGCGGCTTGTACAAGACACTTTGAATTTATTAATGACTTTTTGTCTTCTTTTTTGTAATGGCTGATGTTTTGAAGTTGAAAATTTGGATGATAGATTGCTTTGATTTGTGTATGGTAAAGTTACTCATGGCCTGTGATATGAGCAAATCTTACTCACGGCCATGAATGTCTGATTAGGCCAAAAAAGCAATTCAGCCTTCCACATGTGATGCACTCCTACATTCATTTTTCATTCCACATAATAATAGTACACTTCTTTTAACTTTTTAAACTACACAAATAAATATTTAAATTAAATAAATTTGAATTATATATATATATATATATATATATATATATATATATATATATATATATATATATATAGTGTATATATATATATATATATATATATAGTGTTATAAGTAATATAAAATCCTATTTGTTCAAACTTTATATAAATTCAAATGACACAAATACCATTATATCAAATCAAATGACACATTAATAGCCTTTTTAAGTTGACCTTGAATTTATTTTTACTTAAAATTAGGTGCTTAAAACATTTCTTTCACCTTTTGTCGAACAACACAAAAATACTTGAACGTTATTTTAATTTATAAAAACATGACTCGAAATCTACTTTTTTCTTTCTTCTATGTATGTAGAGGTGTAGATAGTTGTTTGAACAATGAAGTTACCCAAAAGATTGTGGTATCCCTGTCTAAAAAATACAGTTTATAATCTTACTGCAAAGTGTAGAATATCCGGTGATATATATAAAACTTAGAGAAATTTTTTAAAATGTCAATATTTTAGCATTTAATGGGATCTCTTGTCAACATTTTTAATATTTATTAAAAATGTCAATATTTTAATTTGTTATTCTTCTAATATATGTATTCTTTTATTTGTTTGATTTGAATGAATACATTTATTTAATAATAAAAAGGAGAAAATGGATAAAATATTTTTTTAAAAGGAACATATAAATTCTCATAAAGTAATTGATTGTATTCATTCCCATATGTATGATATGTGAATTTGTATTCTTTATGGTTTTCATGTTTGAATTTGTATAATGACATTTGTATTTCTTTATTAGTTTATTCATTATAATAGATATACCAAATGAATTTGTAGTTATTTAAGAAGTATATTTGTATCCATATACTTATGTAAATTCATGTTCATCTAGAAAAGATACAACATTGATTTGTATATTTTTCAAAAACATATATTCTTTCTTAAGATTCCAACAATATTTGTATTCCAGTCATCAAAACGTACAAATTTACAATTTTAGTAATAATCAAAATTTGTATTAAAAAAATAATTGTATTTCATGACAAAAAAGTATTTCTTATCTGTTATACAAATATATTGTATCCAAGGTCTAATTTATAGAACATCTACTAAATAGGATTTCAAATTATTTTGTATTTCAAGGCCTACAACAAAATCAAAATAATTCAATCATTCACTATTGTATTCCAAACATATTATTTTGAAGGCATAATACATATATTAGACCCTAAACTTGGCTTCAAATTTTAACTTTGACCTCAAACTTTCATAATGCACAAATAGGCACTTTAACTATCCTATCTTTCAATAAATAAACACGCGAATATTTCAATCAAAACCGTGTTACACACATGCTCTGACGTGGAAAAGTAAACCACTCAGTGGCTGCCAACTAATTAAAAAATTTACACGTATTTTTTTAAGCATAATACATAAATTGGACCCTTAACTTGGCTTCAAATTATAATTTTGACCTTTAACTTTGATAGTGCACAAAGAGACACTTTAACTATCCGAAATTTAAACAAAAAAACACGCGAATATTTCAATCAAAACGCGTGTTACACACATGCTCTGACGTGGAAAAGTAAATCACTCAGTTGCTGCCAACTAACTAAAATAAATACACCTAGATTTTAAAAATTATAAAAATAAATTATAATATAGAATAAGGTGGAAGTGAAAACAAATTCATTTTTTAGGTAAAAAAAAATTAGTACCTCTTTTCTTCTCTTTCTTAAAAATTCCTAATCTGAAATTCATGTTCCTTATATTCAAATCAAAGAAAAAATTGTTCAAAATATTTGCTGTAATTTAACTTTTGAGTTATCTATTTTTCTTCCTCAATTTAGTCAAGGTAACAAGATTCAACATTTTACAAACAAGAATTTGCATATTGTTGGTCAAATGTTCAAACTAATATGAGAATCTCTAGAAGAAACTAATGTTTTTATTGCAAATTTATTTCAGAGCAACCCATAAATATGGAAAGACATGAGATTCAATGAACTTCTCCTTCTTTTCTTTAGTTTGAAGTATATTTGTGCTTTATGTTGTCAAATATTTGACTGAAAAAACAGGGTGCTTTGTGTATTGTGATTGTCATAGTGAATAGAATTGCAATTATGAATTTTGGAGGCCAACAAATGAACTTACAGTACTAAAAATTATTAAGTGAAATGGTGCACTTAAAGTATTTGATAAATTGTGTGATAGAACTTTTCACATATTTTTGTCAAGTTTGAGTAGCAGTCTGATATCTAATCAAAATGCCTTCAAAAATTGCATTCAATTTGTATAATTGTATACTCACCCCATCTTGTCAAAAAAGACTTCATTATAATTTTTTTCATAATAACAAAAAAGTAATTAAATGTCACTTGCATTTTGCAATGAACAACAAATAATGCAAAAAAGAGGGGAAAATTATTGAAAAATTAGAAAGAGAGTTTAATTGTCATTTCAGTGTTTTTTTTACTGTTGGGCACTCGATTTTTACATCTGACGCGCCTAATTTGAGTGAATTTTACGTATTTTGCCATGTAGGATCCGAGTATTTTTTTGTTTAAGTTTTGGATAGTTAAAGTGCCTATTTGTGCACAAACAAAGTTAAAGGTCAAAGTTATAATATGAAGCCAAGTTAAGGGTCCAATTTATGTACTAATTAAGGGTAGAATTGTCATTTTAGCAATTTTTTATCGTTTTGGGCCTCAAAAATTACCTCTCACTCGCGCAGAATGCGTGTATTTCACGCATTTTGCCAGGTAGGAATCGCGTGTTTATTTGTTGAAAGATAGTATAGTTAAAGTGCCTATTTGTGCACTATGAAAGTTTGAGGTCAAAGTTAAAATTTGAAACCAAGTTTAGGGTCCAATATATGTATTATGCCTATTTTGAAATATGACTGGTGATTCTATACTTTCATCTCCTTTTGGTTCTTCTGCATTTGAGAAAGATGCAAAAATACTTCAACTCATACAAATGTTGATGCCGTCCAACAGAGTATCTTGGATGAGTAATTGCCCAAAACTCTCAAATTGAACAGTGACAGTCTAACCTTTAAATCCATTAATGGATAGTAACTTATGAAGATATTCAAGTGAAGATTCAACATAAAAAATATGATTCAGATCCATTTTTGAATAACTTTTTCAATAGCCATTTTCGAATCATTTTCAAATAAATTAAAGAATCGGCAGTTATTGAATACCTGATCAACGAAGTCAGTCAAATTCACTTCAAAATTCCAATCGATTATTTCAAAATTTCTTCCTTAATGGAAACAATCGCAACTCAATCGAATTCGTTGAAAATCTTGTGAATAATTTCTGAGATTTCTTTAAAAAAGGGAGAAATTTAATTTTAAAAAGCAAGATTTAAGTTACTTGGAGATATGTGATAATGAAAAAAATCATGAGAGAGAAAGAGAAAGAGAAAGAGAAAGGATAGAATTTGGGTAAAAGAATTAGAGAAAGAAAAGTTTGTAATAGGGTCTTCTTCTTTTTCATTCACACGTATTTGAGTAAAAAAGTGGAGCCAATTTGAGAAATAAAAGGAAGGTAGAAGAGTTATATTAGAATACACTTAATTAGTTAAAATATTGACATTTTGACATTTTTTATAATTATTTTAAAGTGTAAATATTTTTAATAATTATGTTAGAAATTTTGACTAGTTAGCTAATTTATCCTAAAACTTATACTATTAACATATGCGCATTCTCAAAAATTGAGCGGGCGTATTGTATTTCTCCATTTAACTGCTTATGGTGTGTCCATCAATTATATAAAGATAACAGGTTATATTACCCTTATTAAAATTACAATTTAGTCCCTACAAAAGATATCAAATTATGCACATAAAAACTCTTGAGATCGTCAATATCAATAAGGGCATTACTTGACAAATAAAAATGATCGAAGCCTCATGCCACTAAAACTTGTCTACACTTCAATATTATTTATTTACAAAAACTGCTAAAATATTATCTCAACCAACCATCTTTAATTAGTTTACTTGTTGTTGTTCTTTTTCCTATAGTGCTCTCTCTTCATGCAGCCTTTTTAATCAAAAAACAAGAAAACAGAGATTCCCATGCCACATGGGATACCAATTCTTGAAAGTGTCCAAAAAATTGGCCAATTGAGTTCACATGCAAAAGTTGGTATATTTTCTGCTTGCCCGCAACAATAACTTTTGAAGCCAAAAAACTGTCTAGTGACTTGACCCACTTCAATTCTTATTAGATCAAAAATATCACTGTTAAAATGGTGATCATCAAGCTTGGTAATGGACCATAGGCTAAAACGCCACTGCTACTGATCAATGAAACGTTACTGCCACCACCAGGGTATTGTCCTCCAGATGATTTCTGACTGCAAAATCATTATTTATTATCGAATTAATATTTTTATTAAGGTGACATAATATAACATGGACGGTGCCTCGATTTGTTAGGGACATAATGAATCTACCTAACATGAAAACCATACATATAATCTTTTAAAAAATAAATAGGACACAACAAACCGACTATTAGGAAGAAAAAGATGTAAGGCTTATGTATGGTATGGGTCCCAATTAATACCCCACCATACTCTCAACTTAAGGTTTGCTTCAAATGAAACCAACAATATAATCCTTTTTGGGTGTGACCCATTATCAAAAGGTAAATGCTCCCATTTCCTATAACAACTTTCATCCTCCAAACATTTGCAACCATGTTATTTGTTCAACAAATGTCCACCTAAAAAAGCATGCATATTACTACATCTTTGACTTGATCATGCACATCGCAACTCCTAATACAGTATTACTACCTGATTAAACTGTATTGTAAAAATGTTAATGTCAATAGTTAATTAAAGAGTTGTTTTAATTTCTATCGAACATCTATGTTTATTACGTATTAACCTAATTAAATTTCATGATCAAATAATTTTTTAAAAATTTAACCCAAGGGTATATATAGATATATGTACCTAGTTGATGGAGCAGGACAAAATGTGATGACATAATCTGCAGAAGCACAAGTGAAGGTGCTAGTTCCATCATCATACGCATAGCTGTATGCGCGCGGGCATGAATTCTTGAAGAACTCTGAGTAATCAGTTGGCTTGCATGTATCAGGCGTAGCATAGGCCCCACTACAACAATATCTTGGATCCCCAAACGCTTCACACGCGCTTTTGCACGCCACACACTCATCGGCACCTCCACCACTGCCGGTACTCACAAGCTTTAGCTCCGACGGACATGGCCCATTCAGATCAACCACACACCCCGTTGCAGAACAGTTTCCGGAACCGGTTCCACCTTGTGGGGTTATTAACATGGGCAAGTTATAACCATCCACTAAACTAACGTCGTAGAAGTCAAGCCCATCGGCTCCGTTGAGTGTGAACTCCGCTAAAGTCGCCGGCGGAGCAGCTCCGCCGGTACATTCTAATGTTCCGGATCCGCAATCACCTGTTACGCATGTGAATTTACCCGTTGCCGAATCTTGGGAGCAAAAAGACCGACCCCATAAACGACCTGACCAACCCGCCGGAACAGAAACGGGAATGGCCTGTCCTGGATTCAGCTGAAATCCAGTAGGAGAAACCGGGGATGTTCCAGCACCGGATAATATCCCCGGCCATACTGTATAACTGCACTGGTTTACTAATGTAAATGTTGCTGCTGATACCCCTGTTTTATTTTTTCCAAAAAATTAACAAAAATGAATACGGCAATACTTCAAACTAAACAACAACAATTATCAAGCAGAACCAAAATCTTACCTGAAATTAGGAATACGAAACATAAAGCAAGGAGGGGAAGAAGGAAAACTTGAGCTTTCTCCATTGAATTAATGTTACTCTGTTTTCAGTAAGTTATTTGAAGACAATGAGGAATAATTGATTTGGCAATGTGGAGAAGTGGTAAAATGTTGAATCTTAAAAGTATGAGGTGGTCGCAGTCAGATATTTATTTATAGGAAAACTTAGAACCGACGTTAAGGGGAACACAACCAACACCGCCAGAGTGTAAGGTCGGCTCCGCTCAAAATGGGTTGTAATAAATTAAGAGAAGAGAGGTTTGGGATTAGGAGAGCTAATTAGTAAAAATATTTGTACTAAGGAGGATGTGTTTTAAGAGCGGGATTGAAGGAGGATTTAAATAGAATGGTAATTAGAGACTTTAACGAGAAATAAGGGAAGGAGGGACTTTTGGGTATGGGGAAGGTCGGGAGTTTAATGACGGTTAAATTCGACGGCCCTATGGGCCTTCGGAAGATAGCTATGGGACCCGGCAAATGAAGGCCACTTGATGGGACCCATCATTATGAAAAGGTCAAATAGGATCCATCACCTTTGGCAGCAGCAAGTTGAGACCACTTAACTGAACAACAGCCGCAAAGATTCATGTGTTTTTTTTAGTCTGCTTCAATTTATTTTTTTGATTTTGATGTAGAATTTAAGAAAATATAGTATGTTATAACTAGTAGAATTACTATGCTACATCAAATATTTAGAAATTAAGAAAACAAACAAATTAGTTCGGAGGGAGTAGACGAGTAGTATTTCTAATATGTTTTCACGCTTTCTGTAATTATGTCCCAAAGATCAAAATCGAAATGGAGAAGAGTTTGATAGTTGATACTCTCTTCAATTTAAAAAAATGTTACTACACTATTTCAATTATAGAAGTTTAAAAAAAATGGGGTGGGGGATTTTAAAAACATACATACTTAAAATTATGGTTGTTAGTATTATATATTAACTACTAAAATGAGCAAAAATTGTATCAACAGATTACATAGGCCAAAGATAGAAATCAATAATAAAAAACATATAAACTAAGATCTTTTCACTGTAGCCCAAAAAATTGAAAAAGGAAAAGCAAAGTGGACACTTATATCGTCTACTATAAGCAGTTTAATTGTAGGCGTTAACTAGTTGAAAGCTGTAATTGTTTATGAAAAAGTACTGAAGAGCACATGTGATTCTGATTCCTACTCCTGCAAGTATGGGTCAACTTTTGGGTACGATACAAAGCAAAAGAAGACACAATACTTGTCGCACTAGTATTTCCAAAGGGAATAATCACTACAAACCATTCAATCAAAAGTTTTACCATTAGTCATTAAGCATTTGCAAAACTATATACTGTTACAGTCAATGGGGATCAAAAAAGTGAAAATAAACCAATACAACACATTGTATGTTTTAGTAGAGAGAATAAGTTTTGAATGTGGAATGCCTTGATTAAACCCAAGTTACATATGAACTTTACAATAAAAAAAATGTTCCACACATATAGTCAAACATGAACACAGAGACATAAGAGCTTACGCTCCACCTCCCTTCCAGTTTTTGAATCTAGAGGAAAAACAAACACAGGGAAGAAAAGCCCTCTGGTGAAGCACCATACTATCTCGAATCACTCGTAATATAAATCAGTCAAATTATTAACTCAATTCTATACTTCCTGGGAGAACTTGAACACTAAATGAATTCAAACACTGCCGTTTAAATGTCTATGATAGTAGACACTTCACCACTAGCCCAAATTTGACCTTGGCCAGGAAGAATTTTAAGGATAGATGCACTAAACAAAACTAAGATAAAGAATCAAGGATTCAAAGTCATCAGTTACCTCCTCCACAAGGAAGGAAACTTGGTTTAAAAACTTCACATGAAAAGGATTACAAAGGAGAAGCAAGCTGAGAGGCATGGGGGAATTCAGCCAGAACAACAAGGCTAATTCTCATTTCCTCAAGACAGTGATTAGATTCAACACTTAGCAAATTCTAGATTCAACACTTGGCATTAGAACCAACTTCAGCTAGCTATTTATCTTAAGCGAAGTTCCAAAACTTTGTTTGAAGAAAACAGATTGGTTCTAGGATTAGATAAACTTCCACTATTTCACTAGCACTTCAACTGTTCAATAGTGAATCCAAATTGCATCTTCACACAGAATAGGCTAGACTAGTGGATCTTCCCATGTCAACCATCTATTACCAGAAAATGTCATAAATCATAATCATTCCACGACCAAAGCCA
This sequence comes from Solanum sitiens, assembly GCA_016801875.1. Lineage (NCBI taxonomy): Eukaryota > Viridiplantae > Streptophyta > Magnoliopsida > Solanales > Solanaceae > Solanum > Solanum sitiens. The sequence continues at coordinate 8,802,329 of JABWTJ010000001.1, forward strand.
CGAAGGGGCAGAACTAGAACAGCCTACAAAAAAGTGGAGTCTGTAAAATCCTTCAAGGACAACATGATAGACCGAGCACAGCTCTGCCCTCAAGAAGTGATTAGCTTAACTCAAATCCTGAGCCCTAATCCCTTCTTATCTGAAACAAAACTACTGGCTTCACCGCTTCATGCATCAATAGCCAAAGGCCATGAAGATTCCTTACACTAAAGGACATCATTAAGTTCTATATTTAGTCCCTGAACAACACAAACCCTTCCCATATAATTTTAGTAAGATGTGCAAAAGTAAAATAAAGCAAACAGACCTAAATAAGCCAATTGACAAAGAAAGAGAGATTATTTGTATGAACTTAGACTCATGATTTTGATAATATGACCACAGAGTTCTGGCACCAAGCTACTACAGAATTTGAAAGACCAGAATATTCAACAAAAGGACATTATGGAACCACAAGTCTCTCTCACATGATCAATAAAATTATTAAAAAGTCTAAAAAGACAAAAATGGTTCTATTTCAATCAACTATACTACAATTATTCAATCCCAAGTAGTTAAAGATCAAATGTTATTTCAAAACTTAACATTTGCAAAAATATATTCTCAGCTAATTCTGTAAAATTGAATAGTTCATTTGACACCAACTAACAAACGCACCTGGTGCACGAAACATCTGACATTGAAAGGTCTGTCATCCATGAAATGGACGCATCCCAAGGAGATGTAATGTGGATAACCTACCTTGATGCAAGCATAAGTGGTTGATTCTAGGGCTCAAACCAGTAATATATATAGGTCACACGGAGACAACTCGCCGCTACTATGTGATGCAAGCATAAGTGACTCTCACTATCACCAGAGCAAATATTTTCTACCATATCTCTCACGTCGCCAAACAGTAATTCAAAGTGTTGTTAATTCATCCTTCCATTTCAGTTGTTTTTACATGTTTATTTATTCAGTATTCTAACTTTTTTCAAAAGTAAGATGGCAATAACATTAACAGGTGATAATTGTCAGTGTAAACAAGATTGGAACTACAAGGGATGTCAAGAGAGATTTGGACTCTATGACATTTTTTTATTTGAGATAAGATCTAATGGAAAAACAAATTTTACAAAAAATCCTAACTTCAATAAGAACAGAACAGAACAGTCAGCTTAGGACACTTAGCATTACTTGTTTGAAGACAACTCTTTCCATAAACGACAACTCTTATTATAAAAGGAAAAGATCACAGTCACTATTTTCCTAAAGCAACACAATGGATGCCAATTAAATGCTGGTTTGGAAATTAAACCAGAGTTCAGATTTGGAATGTGGTAGGATATGTCTAATCGGCAATTAAAAGAATTTCCAATTGACATCTAGATAGAAAACACTAGTTTGAATATTTGATTACTAGTAGGGGTGAGGCTCGGTACACGTCACCCTCCCAGACCTATTGGCTGTGTTGTTGTTCAAAATGGACAACAAAGCAGCATATTCTCGACAAACAAACAAGACAAATACAAGTACAAACACAAGCAGAGATGACAAAGATTCCAAATAAAGGAAAATATTGTAGGACAAGTCTGGTATCAGGGTCACAACTGAAGTCACCTAACTTAATCAGCATCATGTGAATTCTCATGTTTTCCCCATGAAGCACAATTATATGTGTGTATTGTATATGGTATCATAATATAAGCATAAAAGATGTTCTTAAAGTGCAAGAATTGAACCTTCAGCTTTTTTATATACTTGTATATAAACCATTAACTAAAACTTTGCATCCCAAGAACATGAATTCAAACAGCTCGGTAGAGCTACTCCGAAAGCACAACCGGTCATATAGCTAATCAAAGAAAAACTGGAAAAACATGTCACTGCTAAGAAAATGAGTACTAAGAGGGTGTAGAGAATAAAGAGAAAGATCATGTACATGATCAGTTCACGGATTGGCTAGTGCATTCCCTAGCAAAGTGGCCCGCCTCTCCACAGTTGTAACACTTGCTTCCTCCACTACCACCCCCAGATCTCCCAAAATTACTACCACCACCACCACCGCCACCACCGGGACAGTCTCTAGCCAAGTGTCCTTGTGCACCGCATGAATAACAAGCGCCACTACCTCCACCGCTACGGCCGCCAACACGTCCAGCACTGGGGCAATCTCGAGCCATGTGGCCATACCCACCGCAAGTGTAACAGACACCACCACTTGCTCCTCCACCACCACCACTACTACGGTCACAATCCCTAGCTAAATGTCCAGCAGCACCACAGTTATAACACCCGCCTCTGCCACCGCCTCCACTGTTGCGATCACAGTCCCTAGCCAAATGTCCCGTCCTTCCACAGTTATAACACTCACCGGCGCTACGATATCCACCATCATTGCCGTTCCTCCTATAACCACCATCATCACCACCATAACCGTAACCCCCACCCCCACGACTGTTACTGTTTCCCCTGCCATTACGGCCACTATCGAGAGGAGCACCATCGGGCCCAGTGACATCAATAGCCTGATACTTATCTCCCTTCACAGTCATGGTGAACTCCACTTTCTGGCCTTCGTAGAGAGAACGGTAGCCATCAGATTTGATCTCTGATTGATGAACGAACAGATCTTCGGATCCATCATCAGGTTTGATGAAACCGTAACCCTTTGGGTTACTGAACTTAGAAACTGTCCCTGTCATTCTGGATGCCTCCACCGCCATTCTTAACCAATCTGTTGATCGGAACTCCGCAAAACCCTTGAGAATGTTCTAATTCTATGACAGATTTTTTTTTAATTAAGAGAAGTCTAGGGGAACCCTAAATAGGGTTTCTGCGTCTAAAACCGTTTTAAAAGGCGGCGTTAGCGCTTTTCGGCTAGGTTTGGATCTAAGTTTGTTATAAATTTATCTAATGTTTTTTATTTACTTTTTGTTTCGTGATAGGAGGAGTTGTATTTTTTTTATTTCTTTTTTTCATAATGTAAAAATTCGAATCTCTGAAAATTTCAATTGATTGAATCACTATGATTTTTGTTCGTGCAAAAAAGTTAAAAAGAGCCACCAACTTTGGAAATTTGTACCCTAGAATTTGTTTATATTGTAAATTAGGACTAATTGATAATCAAATATCATTTTGGTCTATAGATGTTGATAAATACTGCTGTAAAAAAGATGGCCAATGTTTTTAATAATAGCAATTTGCTTCATTTACTGTTTGAATAAAAGAAAAACCACATTATAAAGGTTTTGGTGTATCTTTTATGTGTAAAAACAAATAATAAACGTAAATAATAAATCCATAAAGAACTACATTGACCCATACCTCAACAAGGATATTGTAGTTAAGATAAGAAAATGAAAAAAACAAGATATTGTGATTTTGGGTTGATTCAGCTATATGTTATTGATCCATGCCCTCAAAATTCAACTTTTTAGAGGGACAAATGCCAATACACTGATTCATTAAAAGATACAGATGAAAGATTAAAAAAGGGAAGTCCCAAAAAATGAAATTAAAATTTCAAAGGAAAAATTTACCTATCTACATGGATGCAGGGGGAGAGAAGCATAAAGTTGGCTCATATTTGTACAAAGAAAAATAAAAATATTTAGTAGACTTCAACATTCCATTGCTCTGCCTTCTTCAATTGCTTCTTGTAGTCCGCCCAGACAATACCTTCAAAAGTGAAGCAAATGTAAGCCCCGGATCGATATATATGTATACCACAGAAACAACAAGTATGCCTTAATCCCAAGCAAGTTGGGGTCGGTTATATTAGTTCCAAACTCATTAATACATATTTATAATGACTATATCAATGTGTGGAAAAAATGACGACATAGTTTTGACATATGTTACCATCTCTTTCTGCAAGTGAAGACATAATTTCATCAATTCCCTGCTCCATGCCCTTGAGTCCACACATGTAGATGAAAGTGTTGTCTTTTTGGAGCAAAGTCCAAAGTTCTTCAGCATATTGAGCCATTCTGGTTTGAATGTACATCTTTTCACCCTTTTCGTTCGTTTGCTCTCTGCTCACAGCAAAGTCCAATCTGAAGTTTTCTGGGGCCTTCTCCTTCATTTTCTCGAATTCCTACAACATAGCAACATGAAAAGTCCAGACTTCAAAATAGGATCAACTTAGATAGAAATACTTCGATTCAGCTGAGTAAACTGTGGAGATCAAAAAGTTATCGATATGCTAGAAAATCACCTCCTTGTAAAGTAGTGAGCTGCTGGTGGGAACACCCAAGAAAAGCCATGCTGTACCATTGAACTACATAACACCAAATCCATGTCAATCAGCAGATTAATGATCGGAGGTAAAAAAAATTGCTACATAACACTACAACGAGATTCTGCCGAACCTTTGAATAAACTACAAGAACAACATACTCAATGTAATTCCACAACCAGTTAATAAACTACAACAACAACATACTCAAAGTAATCCCACAACCTTTGAATAAACCAATGTTGGTTATTTTGAATGTTTAATAACCATTCATCCTTGACTCAAATAGCACTTTATAGTTCACCGCGTCGTCCATCTAAAACTCTTTACTTTTATGCGTAATTTGAACACATTAGATAGAACACTTAAATAGACATCAGATTGGCCTATACTTGTTGCTTTAGTTCAGACTAGAAAAGGCTTTTGATGGTAACCAAGCAATTCTTTTCTTTTAGTTCTTTTCCTAGCAAGTGCTGAAGAGCCAATTAAATTAAGAATGAAGAGAAACAATCAAAGAAATATTTATTTTATGTACCTTGTAATCCTCGTGTTTCTCAAAGAACATTTTCCACAGGAATGAACGGAAAGGAGCAATTCCAGTTCCAGTGGCAAGCTGAGACACAAATTCAAATTAGAAATAATGCATAAATCAAATTGAAAGGTAGCAGATATATCTGAGATGACAATAATGTAGCCACAAATAAAATTCACCATTATAACGGTGGCATTTGGATCTTTAGGCATGAGCATTTCTTTGCCTACAGGTCCAGTAATCTTGACCTCTGCTCCAGGCTTCAAGTCACCTGATATCGTAACAGTTGGAGTTACATAAGTATAGAACAAGCAGAAACTCCTACTATATATTAGGAACAGTCAAACTAAAATAAAACGGATAAACCTTAACATCGTCTATGAAATTAGGGAGTCGTGGATTCTTACATAAGAAGTTTGAGCAAACTCCTTTAACTTCTTCCCCTTTGTCATTGGTGTACACAAGCCTCTTGACACACAGGGAAACCTGAATAAAACCTCAAGTTCAGATACTTTTGTTCACCGTAAAACTTGCAGGCCCCTAAACTATGAGTAATATTAGGACGGTTGGCTTATTTTAGGTGTTTTTATGCAGTTTTGAAGAGTTTGCGTACAGTTAAAACAAAATGACAAAAATAAGCCAAAATTCTTTTAAGTTAGAAATCCTAACGTATGACTTTTGGCTTATGATTCGTAAGCCAATAGCCAATCCAAACATGCTCTAATAGTCTAATGTATCACCCTATAGTATATAATGTTGGCAGACTTGCAGACCCCAAAACAACTATGAGTCGTTGGAATTTGTATAATGTATCACCTATAGTTGTAGGTAGAAATGATAATCACGCAATATTTATCACACTCAAAACATATGCTTATCAATCTGTTAAGAGTTAAATGTAATATTTGAAATTTTGTGAATATATAGGAACTCAAAGCTTACAGTTTTGGAGTCACCGAAGTCACCAAGGGCACTGCTAGCAATTGAGTACAATCTAAGCTTGTGAGGCTTCCCATTGGCATCCACACCATCAGCAATTACACCAATGGATTGTCCTTCTCTATATGGGACCTCTCCTGATCAACCCATTAAAATTAATTCAGCTCAAATAAAATTTACCCTTGCCTAGCGAAAGGTAGAGAGGTTGTTTCTGAAAGACCCACGGAATTTATACAAGAAAACAAAAACCATTGATTAGTTAGATTAAGAGCATACCCTCAGTGCTGAAAACCATATGCCAAGTTTCACCAGGTGCATCATCACCAGTGATCTTAGTGTTTAGTAGACATCTACCAACATAAGGTTCCTTTGGCCTGAATTTATTGACAATCACACCTTCATCCTGTTTCTTTGAAATCTTCTCAACTTTAGCAGGAGCCTCAGTGGTCACTTGGGCTCTGATAGAAACTAATCTACTACCACCAGCCACATTTCTGTAGTACAAAGGCACCTGTCATGACAAATTATTAATCCATAGTCAGTTATATCACAATTTGCAAAAAAAAAGTAAATTGAATTTTACCTTGTTGAAGTTGATTTTGTCTGTAGAGATGATGGAGTTTCTAGAGGAAAAAGAGGTGGACTTGGATGAAGGAAGAGAAACTGCAGCACTTACTGCAGTAGCCATGTTTTTATGAATTATGAATAAAGAGAATTAAGAAGGGGGGTAATGGTGAAGAAGGAAAAATAAGGAGAAATGGGAATTGGGATGTTTTTAGTAGAGATTGGGTAGTGGATTATGAATTGGGTGGAGGAGATTGGATGTGAGGATAAGAGAAGTGTATGATTCTACAGCTCTTACCCTTTGCTCTTTTGGCACTCAGTTTCTAACTAATTTGTGGCCAACAACGATCTTCTTGATATTTATGGATTCCAACCAAAACAGATAGTTCATGTAACAATTAAACTTATAACTTATATGCACAAGTGCTTCTCCCTTAATCAGAAGTCTCGGTTCGAGCCATGGATATGAAAAAAATTCTAGGAGCATCATTTCAAAGGACTCTGCAATGCGCAATTCAAATTTAGTCGAACCTCCAACGTGAGCTTCGAACACCAAGTGAAAAACGAAAAGAAGAAAAAAACCTTATATGCGCACATTGTGATTTGTGAGCTGTGACACTAAAAAAAGAAATGATATGATATAACTTATTATTTATCAGCTATTACCACATCAATATTACAGGTTAAATAATTTTTACGCCACCAAAACAATAAGGCAAACTCATAAGAGTTAACTATCATTTGAATTTTGATCTTAGATTTGAAAAATTATTTTTAAATATTTATTTGGCCATTAGATTTTATCAGATTTCAATATTTTATAAGTTCTCAAAAATTGGTTCAAACTGGTTTTCCACTTACAAACTTTTTAACAAAATCAAATAAAATGTATATTCAAACACAACTTTGAATTTCAAAAATCATAATTTTAAAAACTTATTACTTTTTAAATTTCAAAGTTTCGCGCAAATATCAAATTTGTTTATGTTTTCAAGAATATGAGCTAAGCATTTTTTAATGCTTTGAAATTGATGTCCAGTTTTTAACAATTAACAACATAATTTTAAGATGAAAGAAGTTATGGTAAAATAAGTTTAAGATTAAATCAAACATTGAATTAGGTGAAACTCCTCGTATCAGAAGTATCCTTTTTACATTTTACATATTGAGCCCAAAGAAAAGAAATGTCTTTTATTTAAAACATAAAATAGAATTGCGACGTAAACTAATTTTAAATTTTAATAAGTTTGAGATTAAATCAAATAAGAATTATTTCATATTTAGTGTTAACAACACTTAACAATTAGTTCACTAATTCAATGTGTTATTTGTTGGGTCGAAAAAGTTTTGGGCTGGTTTGCCACCCCTACTTAATTTACATTTTCAAAGTTCTACATACTGATCTAAGTGAAGATGATGAGTTTGTTCTGTTAGCCCATAACGTTATCAAATTTTCCAACGACTTTGCTCTTACAAGTTATGATTCCCTTTTGTTGCATATATCCTAATTCACATTTTATCATCATTCCATACGAATGTGTATCGAATTCGAGATCTCTTGGTTAAGGATAAAGAAATACTTATCACTTCACCACAATTCTTGTTAATGTTTACCATGTGTACACATCCTGTCAAAAGTTTACAGCTTAGCACTATTTCAGCTTACATTACAAGCAATTTGCTGCCAATGGCCACTAGTAACCACGAACCAGTCAACACTAATTAATTAGGATGAGATGTATTAATCCAACTAATATTATCTACCTTCTCTGAAAAAGTTTGAGGTATAATTTGAGTGACAAGATCGAGAAAAAAGAACAATTTATTTTAATGGATTATAATTCATCCTGAATCAGTGGTAAATTTGAGTGTGCGAGTAATGTATTACCCTTGCCCATATTCTTATTTTGTTGTTGTTGATTGTTATCAACATGTTATAAAGTTATTTTTTAAAAGAACATGTTCATTATAAAATGATAATACAGAGTTAAAGGTATTTTTAATAATTATTATAAATTTCGAGTAAAAATTATATTTTTTGAAATAGTCAAATATTTCTCCCAAAATTTATAATCAAATTGCTGGCTATAAAATTTCTTTTAGCTTCCTCTGAGCATGACTGGTTTTTGCGATTGAAGCGTAATCTGGAAATTTGAAAGTTTCTCAACTCTCAAGTAGTCAAGTACTTGGATGAGTTGTGAATCCCTCAATCCAAGAGAAAAAAAATATGCTGGCAAGATCTTGTATGACGACAAAAGTATAGACACCTTTTTAATCAATGTGATAAAAAAAGTTAGATAGAAAATGTTGGACGCCGATTTTTTCAGTTATAAATTGAGTTTGTGAAAGCTGGCTTAAGTTATAAAGTATGCAATCACCAACCTAAAAACAACTGTATAATACAAGGACAGGTTGAAAACGTCCAGTATCCAACCTGGGGCCTTTGGAGCCCACTTTGATTTCTTATTTCTGAATGAATTCACTCTTCTGAAAAAAGAAACATGGTGATTCGATAAGAATAGTCTCTTGCGAGATTCAAGCCTGCAACAATGAGCTGCCAATCGGTATTGTGTTATGGGGATTTAAAACTTGAATATTTATACATAAATAAATAATATTTGACCCCGCGGTTCTGCCCCTGATTCTCAGGGATGTAGAAAGAATAGAAAAGGATCCTGGCTGCTGTTTTTTTATTGAAATGACATGGGGTCAAGAAAGGTTGGAATCAGTTTTCTAGACAAGTCCAATCTTGAGTCTTCATTTTGTCAAATTCAGGGCTTGTTTGGCTGGGTCAATCACCTCAGCAAAAGAAGGTGGGCTTCAACCAAATCAGATTTTTATAAAGGAAAAGAAAAAGTCACATTTGCTATTCGAGGTTTAAGAGAAGTCAGCTGCCTTTGCAGGGTACACTTAACATATGATATTAGCTTCAAAAAATCAAGGAGAAATTTTCCATAGCCATTGCGAATAACTTGAACCTCTTCCTCCTCTCTACCATGACTAAGCTACTATTCAGCTCCCTCTAATATGAGATTATTTATACTTAATTAGAGAGCAAACCACTTTCTTCATACAAAGATATGCATACCACTTTCTCCAAGTCTTTCCAAGAAACATAACTGCTAGATCAAAATAGAAAACTAAACTTAACAAGTATTCAGCTAAACTCATTGATCTCAAAATTCATCAGTGTTTCCCTTACAATATTTAGCTATAACCCAATTTATCAAAATTGTTAAATTAGAAGAAGGGAAGTCTTGAGTGATTCACCTCAGTTAGCATACTACAATTTAAAAAATCATTCACTTTTAAGTTAACTTTCATTAGTCTGACCTTAGAAACATTCAGGAATAGCTAGCTACATACAAAGGAAAATAAAGGATTATGTTGGCATAGGGTCTATACCAAGGCCAACTGAGTTTCCCTTGCAAAATGAGAAATGCCCACCGAAATTTGAGAAAAGGAATATCAATATAACCAAAGAATAAGGTATTCTGTGTCCTAGATACAATAATACACCTTGTAGAACTGAACAATATTACAATGGATCAACAAAAGTCATTTGATTTCTGTATGTGGTGAACAGGGTGTTCCACTATATCATTAGGGCAGACAAAAAGACCTATCTTATGTACACTCCCAAGACCATAGTAAACTGTAAATATAAATAGAAACTTTTCATCTAACAACTTACAAATCCTGCACATTGAGTTTTGCAGATGCAATTAATGGAATCCCCTTGATCCTCTGGACTGATAGAGTTCCAGCCTGCTTTTAGCTTCCTGCAGTAAAGACTCCATATATTCATCTTGAATCAAGTAGGACTGTTTTGATGCCCATTCAAGAACGGTAAGCACCTCAGCTTGAGCAAGCTCTTCACTATCTGGGACGTGCAATGCAATGTAGCATAGCAAAAGCAATGATGGACTCTGAACTATTTGTTCACCAAAGTAAACAAGTTGGATCAGATGTTTTGCCCCTCCAGCGCTTATGATTGCCTTGGAATGATCAAGGTGAAGGTAATTATCCGAGCTAGCAAATTTTTTTAGGGCAATGGCAGCTTCCTTAGAAATATCTGCTTCTCGCTCATCAAGCAGTTTTACTAATGGAGTAATCATCCTTGTCTCAGTAGCTCGAAAAGTCCTAGCCAAACTCCCAATAGCTTTAACACATGGAACAAGCAGATCTGAATCAGCTTGTTCAATGATTCTTAGCAATTGATCAACAACAGCTTTGCAGGCAGGGGAATTAGGCTTGAAGGCTGACCTTCTCAACTCAGCATCTACTTCCGCCACGGATGTTATTTCCATTATTGCCATAGCAGAATCATACTGAACATCCTCAGGTCCTTTCTCTAACAATACTGCAAAACAAAGCAACGCTCTTGATTCAGTGATACTACGACAAATGGGCGAATTTCCCTTGGCAAGTTTCCATAGTGCTCTTGCAGCCATTGCCTTCATATAAGCCTTAGTAGCAGGGTCCTCTAGTTCTCTCCCTTTATTATTCAGCCCAGATGAAGAAAGACTATGCTGACTGTGGTGGTGCGCTTGATTTTGCTTCTGACTGTTATTTCCATTGACCTTGGTCTGATTTAAACCATTGACAGGATTCTGCTGAGGCTGTTTTACTTGACCCTTCATTGCTGTAGCAACCACACTGTGCATGTGACTAGGCTTCTTATTCCCCAAGGGATGAGGAAGAGTGTGATTTTTGTCATCATCCTCAATCAACTTATGCACAGTATCGGCAGCGCTACCATTGGTATTACTAGCCAAGACAACAGCGTGGTGCATCGATGTGGCTTTGCTGACAATGGCGTATTTGCTATGCTCCTGAACCGTCTCGAAAGCAAGATGACTAACCAGCAATCGAATTGTATTATGCTGGTGAAAAAGATCTTGACATTTGGGATAATGAGCAGCCAGCTCAGATACTGCCCAAGCCACCACTGCTTGAACCTTCATAGGACCTTCTTTGAGGATTTTCGCAAACACTGAGCAAACCCCAGCATGTATCATGTGTTCAACGCTTTCCGGGTCGCGCCCAAGAAGACCAATTGCCCTAGCAGCATTTTCCTGACCTTCTGATTTCCCATCCTTGAGCAATTTCAGCAATGGCCCAACTCCACCTTCTTCAATAATCAATTTCCCATACCGGTCATTGTCTCTGGCTAAAGAAACAAGCGAATTAGCCGCGTCTGATCTGTCATCAACACTCCCCGTGTACAAAATAGCGATCTGCTCCCAAATTAGGCATAAAATTGGCTCATTAGCAGCAATAGGAGGGAGACCCAAACAGTCATCCGCTCGTTCATCAGCTGAAGCCGAAACACGGAGAAGCCAAGACACGTCACCAATGGAGTTTTCCAACTGAGAAGACATTTTACGGAATTGAGCAGCAGGGATGATGGTAAAAACTCGCTTTACAAGTCCATGGGCTCTGCACTTGAGCACAAGAACCAAAGCTTTTTCAAGAACTTGTTCAGTGTCGTCAATGATCCGACGCGTGGGCCGTTCATAAAGGTCGTTGCCGGCGCGTGCAGCCTGACGGAGAAGAGCCACAAGTTTCTCAGTTTTGGACCTGAGATCAGTACATTCTTGCTTGAAGGAACTTGCCTCATCGGCGGCCTTTATCACCTGGTCTGCTAACTGGATCGGCTTTGTCAAGATCTGCTTCACTAGGTCCGCCATGAAACCCCAAAAATTTAAAAACCCTCTGAACTACAACAAAACCGTAGATCAGAATTCTTAAAAATTGAGTCTTTGAATAAACCCCAAAACTGAAAATCTTGAGAAAAAATCAACCCACTGACCGGAAAAGTCAAAAAACAGAGTCTTGAAATAATGTTTTGTTGTAATGAGAAATGAAGAAGGGGTAGAAGAAAGGGGATTTCGAATAAGTTTTAGGAGTAGTAGGTTTGAAAGGGATCTGTTTACATTGAAACTTGAAAAGGTCTTTCAAGGTTTGGCAATGGAGGAGTTGGGGTTGGGTGACTGACTTGGACAGTCTTACGATTTTTACGAGGTCAAACGCCGTGTTTTATTGGAGAGCAATATTAATATAGTATTCTATTTACTTTTTATAAGGTTGGACTGCGCTGCTCTGTTGTAATTATTAGCTGTCTCAATACTACACTATAATCTAATTTCATATCAATAAATTTTTACCGTTTTAACATACGGTAATAAATTAACCATCCAAACATTTAAAACTATCATTAATAACGTTTTTTTTATACGATTCAATTAATAAAATGATTTATAGTCAATCGAATTAACTTGTACAAAATGAAATGGATAGAGTAATATAAGGGTTGTTAGTTGGTCAGTTTTAATTACCTCTTACTGAAAATTGTGTATTTGTTGGAGAGAGTCCAAGTGGGGGTATATATGAATCAACATGGGGATGTGGAGATAAAAGGTTTTGGGCAGAAGCAGATCATAAGGTATGTGGGGTTTGTTATTGTCGCTTTGAGGACTAAATACATCACATGCCTCATTCAATGCCAGATTAAACGGCTACCCTTTTTTGGGATAACATCTTCTGCTTTTTTCTCATAGAGTATATTTGATTCTCCTATTAAAAATAATTATTTTATTTTAAATAATTAAATTTAGAATTTTAATTTATTATTAACTAAACTAATTTAATAAAATATATTTATTACTAAATCTATTTAAATAATATGTAAAATCAACAAAAAAATTAAATAATATGAAACGCAAAGAGTAACATTTATTTCATGGCCCAACTCTTTTCCCACCCTTTTTTTCTTTTTACTTTGTCATAAATGACACATATTAAGATAGCAATAATTAACATAGTAAAGTTATAATTTTACTTTTATTAATTATGATTTTAAAAATGGTGAATTAAAACTTGGAAATTTTCAAGAAGTTTAAATAAGGTAATAATAGAAAAAAAATTGTCCTTTCTTGATGTGTCAAAATGGATAAATAAATAGGGATAAAAAAAAAAAATTTGGACAAGTAAATAGGAACAGAGAGAAATTAATGAGACAATATTGATCTTTGGTCAAGTTGCAATATTGTGGTTTGGTGAATTTGGAATATCTTGTCTTATGTAATTTTGTGGGCAAACACATCGTTGAAAGCACTTTTCAAATCTTGATATTTAACTTTTAACTTGAATAGAAAACATTTTCATCAAATTTTTGAGCAAAAAATAAGACATGCTTTCTCTCACATTTTTACCTTTTTACCTTCTTCAATTCCATCACATTCGGGGCAAAGTTAAAGCATTAGTTATGACTTTAGTAAGACTCAATTAATTTAGTTAACATATTATATTTCTATTAAAAAATCACTTAATATATATAAATATTTCATTTAAAAAACTAAATAAATTTATTATTTTTCTTTTAATCAATAAAATTAATAAACTCAAATTTATAAATTCGCCTATATTATCTCTATCTTCTATCTTAATCGTAACTTATAATCTTCAAAAATTTAGCATTTAAACCTGTCAACACTCAAAATGAAAGGGATAAGATTACATATATTCAAGTATTCAACCACAAAGGCATGAGTTTTTGACTTTATAAGTATGAATATGTTAAACGTGTTAGCCTCACTTAATGAAATGATTATAGTAATGATGAATATAATAACAAATTAATTGACGCGTGATAAAGTCAAGCAACATATACGAAATCATGAACGCAAGTATGTATGATGGTAAAAACCTCACTCCCTATTTAGTTGTTCACTTTAGAAGTGACACATATATTAAGGCGTTAATTATTATCATAAATTAGTTATAATTTTATTTTTAATTTAAAAGATTATGCCACTCTCCAAGTATAATAAATGTATTTTCTGAATTCAAAAAGCATGGAGTACAAGTTAGTAGTACTAGAAATTTTCTAGAATTAAATAAGAATATATTAAAAAAAAAATTATTGCTCTTTCTTAATTTGTTAAAATAAAAAAATAAATAGAAAAAAATATAAAAATAAAATATGAATAAATAAATAAGAACAGAGGAGTATGAGAAAAAATGTATGGGAGTTGTCAGTTGCTTGCAGATTTCATTTAATTACCTGAGCGCCATCAATGCCGCAACGCCATCGCATAATTTTTGAGTGGTGCCTACCTTTCCACAAATTATGCTATATTCCCACTCATACTTTTTTCCTAAAATATCTTCTTAAATAAGTATATTCTTTTTATTTCGTTCGTTCAATTCTATATATTCATAATAGTTCTCTAAAAGAAAAAAAATATAAATATTTTATTATAATATTAACTATTATTAATAAATAATGTAGAGTAATCATAAAAAAATTATTTTCTTTTTAAATGAATAGATAAAGTAAATAGTGTGAGTGCTAGAAAATATAATATTCACGAAAGAGAGTAATATTCTTTATCTTTTTATTGGTTCTTAGAAGTGTCTTGTATCCTCATTTTTAAGGTAATCAAGTTATTCAATTGCCAATTAAACACCTAATCTAGTTTGATTTCGTAACATATATTGCATCATTAATAGTGCATAAACTGTTACCTCGTTGAAGTAACTGAATAGATTTATTATTTGGATATATTCTTATACGGTAGAGTATAATCAATAGGGTAATTTCACGAATAGTTAGTCAATTTTTATTTTATCATTGTTGCGTCAAAGTTGATTAAGTATTTTTTTAAATATAAAATCACTCAACTAATTAACTTACGTATCATAAGAAATCACAAGTCTTATTTTTTATAACCAAAAAAGAATCATTCAACTTAGTGACAACACGTCATTAAACAATCTTTTAAACCAAAAAGTCATTCCACTTGTCTATGTATCGTATAAAACATCCTTTATGTTTCTTCTAATGAATTATGTAATATAGGTGACTTTTGTTTTAAATAAAAATAGTTTAGTAATTTTCATGATACTTGAATGAAATAAGGGAGTAATTTTTTTTGTCACGAAATAATTTAATGACATTAATACAATAAATAAAAATTGAGTGATCATTTATGAAATCACCCCACACTATTTCACACGGAGAGAATAATATTAATTGTATTAACATAAGATGAAAAGAACTGAAACTTTCTGCTTTTTAAAAGGGCAATGAAGCATCAGTTTTGGTACTCAATCGAGTATTGACTTTCAATATTTATTTTACAGTTGCAATTATCATAATCTTTCTTAGCAAATTGTGGGGACAATTTGCATATAATTAAAGGATTAATGGCAATTTTTATCTACGTCTTCTATTAAATTAGAAGAGAGTAGATGTATACTAGAACTAATTAATCATACATAACTCTCAAGAAAGCTACATGTTGCATCGATTCAACTACATTTTCACTATCACTTGATATCAATTTACCGATTCAAACTCGAAAAATTCAATTGATGCACTTTATTTAATTAATTTTCGAAAATATATTTACTCAGCCAAAATAAAACTGATTATTTGAGTTGTCTTTTGATGGAATTCTTTGCTTTATTAGGTAAAATGGGGGGAATTATAATAGTAATAATTTTCTTTTATATGTTTCAAGTACCGATTTTGTTACTAAAAAACGGAAATCATGGGACCTTATAATTAGTTGGCCCCAACATAAGGGAAAAATAAATAGAGCAGGTATAATTTTAAAAGGGAGAAAAGGAACAACTACTACTGGTAGATTCTCTATATATAAAATTATTGATACTGTAAATTGTTTAATAAGTTGGTGAATCTAAATCATTAATTAGTTGGCAAACCATATTTTTGAATAGTGGCAATCACGAAGTACCCAATTAATACAAACTTTAACAAATGAAGAAACGGTCAAGCGTAGTAAAAGTGCAATCCTTTAAATGGTAAGTGAATCAACCTGAGTTGTGGTACATTGGTGGAAGTGTTTTATCCTTAATCAGAGATCTCGAATGAATATGAAGAAAATTATATAAGAAGCGCCACCTCCGAATAGCCTGGGTGGGAAAACAGAAAAAAAAACATAAACAAGCTTTTATAGAATTGTTAACAATGTGCATACATCTTACTAGGCTTAATATGTGTATCATCCTCTCTTACACATAAATAATTCTGTTAAACTATTTTTCTTTTCTCCATCTAGCTATATGATGATTGATGAAAAATATTGGAGCCTCGAATTTTTCTTGTAGAAGAAGGAGAATATATTCGATGGAGATTGATGTAACATTTGGTTACACAAATTGCAATAATTGTACGTGATCTAGAGATGCCATTTCTGCCGATGAATTTCAATTACATATTGCTTAATATGGAAGGCATTGCCAAAAAAAAAAAAATTATCACTATTTTCATTTCAATTGATATGATACCCTTTTCTTATAATTAGTTCTAAAGAAAGAAAGGAGATAATTTAAGAGACCTCTTTCAGGTTTCGCTCTATAACACTCACCTCCCATGTGATTTATGATATTATGTTTATCTCTCTTATTTTTATTTTTTTAATTATTCTTTAAAAATATTTAAAATAATAGAAATTAATTTAGATTTGATAATTTCACCCTTTTATATGAAAATTTAGATTTATTTTTCAATGATTTATCTTTATTCGTTGGATCATGTTTCTTCTTTGTTCATGGAAATGTTTAGCTAGAACAAAATCTAATTGTTCTTATTGAATTTCTTTCTTGAGGAGTTCATTTTCATCTTCTATTTGAAAAAATTGTTGTCGGAAAATGATGGGTTATTGTGGAGAAAAAAATCTACGTGAATTGATAAAGGGGAATGAAGAGGAAAAGTTAATTTTTGGTGAAAATGGTCGGTCAGCTCAGATGGAGACTTTGATCTTTCTTGGATTAAAAAAATTCATATTTGTGTTGATTTACTTTTAAAGTATTTGTTAAATGAGTTGTTTTTAATATAATATGTAGTAATATGAAGAAATTTATAATATAAATAATGGTAAAATTATCAAATTTAAATTAATTTTAAATAAATTAAAAGAATAGTTACAAATAAATAAAAATAAGGAAGATAAACGTAATATTGTAAACAAAAAAAGAAGATAAATGTTATAAAGCGAAACTTGAAAAGAGGTCTCTGAAATTATTACAAAATAAAATGAAGGGAGTAATACATAGACACATATCATATAAGATTGCTTTCTCGATGCAAAAGCAACAAAAAAAAAAGGATGAAAAGTTTGATAAATGCAATTTCAATTAAGTGAAAGGATATCACAATTTTTAAACTTTATTTTCCTGGCAGATATTAATGAATAGGTACAAAAATGGTCCATTCTGAAAGAATAAATTAAACAAAAAACAGATTCATATCAGGCTAAGCAACAAAGAAGGAAGGCGATTGAGAATGAGAGATGAAGTGTAAATTACATTTCAAATCTCTAAACACAAAATCTTCTTTGGGTTTTGGGAAAAGTAAAAATAAAACAATATTTTCTTCCTTGAAATTATAGTATGCTTATGAAAATTGTGTCAAATATATGCTTATCGTACTTGGTTATGGAGAGTATTAGTACAATTTTGACATCATTCTGCTTCTGATATTTCCAAGAAGCATCACAAGCAATGGCATATTTGAACAGAGGGTAAATAAAAACAAATTAAATTCTGCCATGAAAATACTCCAAAAATTAACAACCCTTGGTTTCTGGTAGAATATATTTGTATTCCTCGAACATTATCAATCAAAGTTCAGCTGTATTTTTCTGTTTTCATGATCACATTCTTACAAGAAGTAGCTGGACCACAAGCACAAGAATATATGTCCAAACATTATTAATTGGGAAGAATCAATGAATATATAGACTGTTGTCTAATTATATTGTTTTGGGTGATCTTCAGCTCATGGCTTATGTTTGAGGTTAATTTTTTTTTTTAATTGGTATGAAAGTCACCTTTTTCTTGATTTACTTAATGTGAGGGAAAAAATTATAATGATACACGTCCAATTAATAATAGTTGTGTGAGGCTCCATTTTTCTTTTGACACTCGAATAGTGGATCAATTATTTTACTTTTTTAATATTCTTCTTCCACTTACTTTTTTTTCTTTCATTTTTTTAAAATTCTTTTTACTCTTCTGAGTCCTAATAAATATTCAAATCTCAATTATATAAGTAAACAATAGATATAATTAATAAAAATACTTATAAAAAAAAATTCAAATAAAAACAAAAATTATCTTATTATTCAATATTGTCAATAGTATAAATTAACTTTAAAAAATCAAGTTTCTTAATTATTAGCATTTTTCAAAAATTAAAATTATTTGATAGCTCTTGTCATTATCTTGACATAGATTATCAGTTAACTTTTTTAAAAAATTTGTAGTTACAATCTTTTAAAATACTTAATGAAAAAAGCTAAAGAAATAAATTTGTATGTGATTGTGAAGACCTCTTGATATATACAAAACAAATAATAATAATAATAATTATAATAATATATATATATATATATATATATATATATATAGTTAATTTAAATATTGTCGAAATCAATTGATTCTTGAAGAATAAATTAAGTATTTGAAGTTTTAATTTAAAAGACTAAAATTTGACTATGTGATTTGATTTATCCTGCATAATTTTTTAAATCGTTCATAAATTTGTTCCATTTATCTTGTTTATCTCGTTAGTATCTTTATTTTAGATTATAATTAGGATGAAAAACTATCTATAATTTTTAAACAAGATCAAAAATTGATTTATTTTATTAAAATATTGAGCAGTAAGTTTATTTTTGTAAAATTAACAGCTCTAAAAGTTTTTAAATAATTTAACAGAAAATATGTTCATTTATAATTTTTTAGTCATATGTATAATTATTTAATTATTCATTTAAAAATTAGGTACTTATTATGAGTAGAAAAAAAAAGGAGTGAGTGGAAGAGAAGTGGTGGATAACATGTAAAAAATAAAAAATAAATGGGTTCATTATTCAAGTGTCAAAAAGAGAATGGAGTCTCACCTAACTTTGGTTGGTTATGCCTCTACCATTGTAAAAATGTGAGTAACTTACAAAAATGCCTATAGTTATAGAGTTATTAAAGTTTAATAAATATAAGTATGTTATTTACTAAAAATAACTATAGTTTATGTCTATATCTATCTATATTCTTTAAAAAAAATTATTTATACAATGATAAATTTATAATTATAATGTACTAAATAAGATATTTTTAGATATGTTAAATAACTGAAATCACTCCTAAAAATTTGTTAGTTTGAATATGAAGTCTAATTTGACAGTCTAATATTGTTTATTTTGGAAATTCAAAAACATTTAAACTGAAGACGAACAATTTTGGTACAAAAAAATTGAAAAACGTGAATACTTGTATGTTGTGAATATTTTTGTATGTTGAAAAAATATATCTCCATATTATTATTATACATATAAAGGACATGTAGATGAAAATCGTATGTAGATAAAAATACATATGAATACAATTACGTAACAATCAGCTAGTCTTCTATTACATTGTATTTTATATTTATACTTGAATATAAACACACGTGAATACAATAATATAATAGTTAAATAGACTTTATTTCTATTGTATTTCAAATCTATATTTGAATACAGATACAAATGAATTTGAATTCATAACTATCAATCGACTTTAATTTATATGTATTTGATACTTATATTTGAATACAAATATGAAGAAATACAATCAGATAAATATTAATTTGCTTTCATTTATAATGTATTTAGTTCTTACATTTGAATATAAATACAAGCGAATACATTTATGAATATATACACACACACGCACATGCGAATACAAACATTTAAATTCATTTGTATTTAATTACATATACATATATATATACATTTGATACAAAATATAGATGAATACGAATTCAGAACAAACATATTGTTTTGATTTAAAATACAAATGAATACAAATACAAAGCAAAAGATGATGCTTTGTTTGGTATGCCATTAGAGTATACCTCTTGTTAGCCTCTTATGGTATGTCATGAGAGTAAAAAGTTTTGGAGTTCCTTTTGGTTAATTTTAATTGAAATCGTAGAAATTATTGAATCACAAAAAAAAAAAAAAAATCTTGAACAATTTCGGCTACTATAATGAAGAAAATCTTCTATTGAAACCCAATGAAAAATAGATGAAACATATAGATGTATACAAATATAATCTTTATAAAAAACAAGAAAAATGCAATTAGAATATACTTAATGAAGATGAATCACAAAAATTGTCCCTAAAATCGTGCAAAAGAATTGTGAAACGGAAGGAAAAATCGATGATATGTGAATATTGAAAGAAAAAATATTGAAGATAAACATGGAAATCAACACAGTAGAACATGTTTTACATAATTGATTAGGCATGTACCAATTACTGATTAGAACTTAAATATTTTTTATTAATATTTGACTTTTATCTTATTTTATTAAGTTTATTTTTAAAAGATATGAAAACTACAAAAAATAGAATCACACTTTAAGGTACATTTTTATTTATTCATTCAATGTTTTAATAATAAATTAGTGATTTTAATTTTTATATTTTTTTTTATCTAACTATTTAATTTTTCTTAATTAATATTATTATTATTTTTATTTAGTAACAAAAAAAACTAACCCATTACCCACTACCCCAACTCACCTACACTACTCCCCACTAACCCCATTTCACTTCCATACTCCACACACACTACCCTACTACATAACAAAAAGAAAGGAGGAAAAAAAAAAAGGAAAAAAAGATCAGCAAAAGGGGAGCAATGTGAAAAGAAGAGAAAAAAGAGAATACACACACAGAAAAGGAAGAAAATCACCCACAAAAAAAAAATCAGTAAATATACTCACATTTTATTTTATATTTTATTTTCACTCACAAACAAAATGAAAGATGAGGTTTACTTTCGTGGTTTCGAGTTCGTGGTTCCTTATTCGATTGTTTCCTTTTGGTGGAATTTTCGCAGGAGGTACCATTTAATTTTTATTGTATAATTTAATATCATGATTATACAAGCATTGATTGCAATATAATGAAATTGTCAAATTTCACATGTGGTTAAATCATTATGTTTTTATATGAAGTATGTTCAAATATTTCATATCAACTTTATATTTAGATCAGTTATATAGTTATATTTAGTGTGAAATTGCTATAACAAACCGTAGTTTATTTCATATTTTAATAACCCATAATTTATTTCATACTTAAGTAAAATTATTATCCAAGTCTCTTCTTATTTTTTTTCATATTTAGTTTTATAATGATAATATGGGTAGTTATTATGTAAAGATGTTAATTTATAATGATAATATGTGTAGTTATTATGTAAAGATGTTATTTTAGTTAGTAGATATTAATGCCAATGACCTTAAAAAAGGAGATTAAAAAAATTAAATAAAAAAGAAAGAAAAACATAATAATAATAAAAAGGAAAAGTTTTAAACAAAGACCGTGACAAAGAATATAATTAAGAAAAGAAGAAGAAGAAGAAGAGAAAACAGAATGAAAAAAAATAAAAGGAAAAGGAGTATAAAAATAATTCTTTTTTTAAAACGTTCAATGAAAAAGGAAAAAAAAATTCTTTAGAAAGTTTCTTGTCAAAACAGAAAAATAAAATAAAATTTAAAACATAAATAAATAAAGTCTTGAAAGCATAATAATTATTATTATTATTATTATTATTGTTAAGTGAAAAGAAACCAAAACTTACATAATGTTAAAAAATATGTAATGACATATTTTTCTTTGTTTTTTTTTTGTTTGAAAAACAGAACTATTTTTTAAAAAAAGAGGTAAGAAAAGAAAAAGAAGAAAATCCAATGTAAAAATCGAAAATATAAAATAAGGATAGCTAAACAAAAAAAAAACTTGAAAAATTAGTACAAACATAAAATAAAAGAGAGAAATTAAGAAGCAAGCAAATGTTGAAAGCATGAAAAATAAATAAATAAAAGAAATAAATAATAAAAATGTATAAAAATTTCACATGCTTATAAAATATGATAGTTTTAAATATGTTAAGATAAATCAAAGAATGAGGGTAAATACATTTGTTTTAATAATATAATATTCAAAAATTAGTTTAAGTCATAAAAGTCAATAAAGCGATGTGCTAGAACCACGGGACTCGAGGGATGCCTAATACCTTCCCCTCGATCAACAGAATTTCTTACCCGAATTTTTTGTTCGTAGACCAAACGAAGAGTCATTTCCTTTTGATTAGGGATTAAATAAAAAAGGTGACTTGAAACACCATAACTAAATTCCAAGTGGCGACTCTGAATATAAAATAATCCCTTTTCAAAATATCACTTTAATTGGAAAAACTCTTTTCTTTCAAAACAAAAAATTCAATTTTAAAGAAAAAAGAGGGGTGTGACAATTACTTTGCTATTTAATATTTGTTAATATACATATAAAATAGAAAAGAAATGATTACTCATGCGTAATTGATTAACTGTGCTATTTAATATTTAATATATCCATATAATATAAAATAAGTAAATTATAATTATTTATCTTAAATATATATTGATGTTTGCTATATGTAGTTTTTCCAATGTTAGGACATGGGTTCCCGCCATTATAAATTATGTTGTTGTTTATGTTGGATTGGAAGGTGATAAGAATGTCATATGAAAGATTATAATTGCAAAAAAAAAAAAAAAAAGACAATAATAAATTAGATGACTAAATCTTATACTCCTACTGAAAACATAGTATTGTCATATGAGACTAATATAAGAGAAAAATATTAAAATTGTTGAGACAAAAATCTCCCATAAACAAAATTATTTAAATAACTATATTGCGGATGTTATTGTGTTCAGCTATGAAAATATGAATCTTTAATTTGTAGATTACTAAATTATTTCTTAAGAAAAAGAATAAACCAAATATTAAAGAAAATAATGTTTTCCTTGTTAAAAAAAATAAACTTCAAATAATATAAGAAAATCAAACCCTAACTTTTTACGCTCCAAATTGTTTGATCTTGACCCTTAAGCTAAAAAGGGGAAGAAAAGAAAAAGACAAACTCAAAGCTTTACAAGGATATAGATAAACTCATAGTAAAAGCAACAGTATTTTGGTCTAATAATTCTTCAATTCATGAGAAATTGAATACCAGTAACATATAGGAAGAGTACAAGTGACAAGATGTATGCTTTCTTGACCTAGATCATCAATAAACTTCAAAAACTTACAAATATATTCTTTGAAGAATCAAAAGCAAACATGTCATGAATTCATTCCTCGATCATCACCAACCAACATCAAAGATCAAGATCGTATGGTATTGTTTTGGGGATCCATTTATCACCTTGCAAAAAATTGCGAACAGTAAACTTATTCGCCTCTGTTTTGTCGATAACTTTAGACCACTCTACTCTCTTGCTAGTATCAGACCCTGGTCCCCTGTTATTATACTCCGCCAAATATATCTGCGTCACTTGTGGATTTTCACTCCACCCTCTTGGGTCAATAAAATCACTAATATAAGTAGACATAATTACTGCCTTCCCTCCATTTTTCCAAGGCCAACCTAAAAAACTTTCAATTTCTGTCTTGT
The DNA here is from genome assembly GCA_016801875.1 of Solanum sitiens. Taxonomy (NCBI): domain Eukaryota; kingdom Viridiplantae; phylum Streptophyta; class Magnoliopsida; order Solanales; family Solanaceae; genus Solanum; species Solanum sitiens. Next base: position 8,826,118 of record JABWTJ010000001.1, read on the forward strand.
TAAATTGTCTTGTAGTTGATATGTTACAATTCTGAAGTACTAACCCTGGATTGGAAGTAATCGTATCTGTCCCTGGAGCAAGTATTCTCACTCCTTGTCCGTGTTGTGGTGGCCTTGCTTTAAGACGACAATTTTGAAAAACAGCACGTCCGCTACCAGTGATAAAATCGATTGTACCAAAAATTAAACACTCTCTGAAAAATGAAGTATCTGAGGAAAAAATTGTATCCTGATAACCCAAGAAACTACAATTATAAAATGAAGTAAAGCCTTTAAAAGGAGCAATTGTTAATGCAACTGCTTGACCACCTTCTGGTCCAGCAGTATTTCTGATTGTCAACGAAATCCCAATAAAACCACTGCCGTATACTTCTGTACATTTTCAAATTTTATAACGGTGTTAGACACTCTAAAAGGTTTATAAATTAAAAATACGATTGATGTTATTATATAGAGATTTACCTAATGTGGCGGTATAAGGCGTTCGATATTGTTTACTGTTTTTATTTGCTGAAATAATTGTGACGCCCATACCATCACCAACAAGGGCTATATTTGGTTTGTCATTCGGAATAGTGACGTTTTCATTGTAAGTTCCTTTTTTGACATGTATAAAGTATGTTTTTGTACTCATTTTTGGTGCTGCATTTACTGCTTCGGTAATTGTTTTGTAATCGCCAGAACCATCTTGTGCAACTGTTGAATCGAATGCCATACAATTCCCTGCACCCCACCATAGCATCACAATAATTGTCAAAAGTACTATCTCTTTACCTTCCATCGCCATTTTTTTCCTACATTAACAAAAAAATAAATAAATATATATATATATATATATATATATTAAGATCCAAAAACTAGATAATTGATTGCTAATTTAGAATGTGTTTGGTTCATTGAAAAAAAAAAGTAATTTTCTAGCGATAAAAACACTATCATAAATCTACTGGAAATGATTTTTAAAAAACATTTTTCATTAATACCGAAAACATCATTAGTGCAGAATTGCTATAATCCATCTTCTTGAATTATATAAGTTCATCTGAACTCATAACTTTCGAAATGAATTATAAAAAATCTCAATAAATATTAGATAATGAAGAAAATCTCAATAGTTGAATCTATTTATTTTAAATTATAGATCTGCCTCTATAATTCTTCAGCGTCCCAAAAAAAAATTGAAACACACATTAAAGTAGATAACTGATTTAGTAGAGAAAAATTCACAAAAATGGCTAAGTTACTAATATATGTGAACTAATACTATAGGAACTGTTCTGAAATAATTAGCATTAGCTTACCACGAAATTAACAAACTTTGATGGATGCTTATGTGAGCGTATATTCAAAACACAAAAATAACTAATTGATGATTAATCAAATAATACATTGTGAATTTACAACTATAAATGTGATGATAAAAAATTGATGAAACATTAGTAGGTGAATATGAAATTGCATAGGCCTTCATCTTCATTATATAGGGGCACAGAGTGATAAAAGTCAAATTAATTCATTAAATATGTAATTATTATTTTTGATTTTTAGATGTAACGGTTTAGATGCATATGACATGTTACTATAAAGTCAAAGTTGCGAAAGATTAATTAAATTTTGACTGGTAATGTCAAAGTGGATATATTTAACATTAATTACCTAAGTAGTTGAATTTAAAAATGATAGTAATATCTTAGAGTTTTAAGTAGCAACTTACAATGAATGGGTTCATGTGTAAGGACACATATTATACATCTTTGACAATGAATTTGGAGATCTTCTTAAGTTTTGGAATAAAATCATATATTTAAAAACCACATAGAAACTATTATAAGTAGTAATATTAACAATTAAAATTATTTTTAAAAAAATTTAAAAATTACGATAAAAACAAAGTTATTTAAATCATAAAATTCGAAAGCACACATTGACGAGTATAGATGTAACCAAAATGCGGACTCGTAGTAAGACCAAAGGGTGAGCTTATAGATTTCCTACAGTTACATACTCCATAATTATATATAGTATTGTTACCATTACTTTCCAAATATTATAAATCTTATCATTAATTAAAAAAATTCTACTATATATTTTAGGAAAATATATAGTATTGTTACCTATATTTTTTAAATATAATGCATCTTATCATTAATTAAGAGTTTCCTATATATTGAGGAAAATATATATAGTATCCTTACATATACTTTTCAAATATTATGTATCTTATTATTACTTCATCCATCCACTTTTAATTGTCATGTTTTTTATTTTTTAGAGTCAAACTATAAGAACTTTGACTAATATTTTAAGGTTTATTTTTTCATCATATTGGTATGGAAAAAATTGCAATTTATAGTACTTTTCATATAGTTTTGAATATCTAAATTTTTTGTTTAAAATATCAAATTAATGTAATTTAATTTAACTTTGAAAAATAGTCAAATTGATTTTTAAATAGCGTAACATGACAAATAAAAGTGGACAGAGGGAGTAATTGAGAGTTTCCTACTAAATATTCAGAAAAATATATTTATATACATGTATTTTTTGCTACAAGATACTAAAATAGAGAAAGAAGTGAGCGAAATTTGCTATGTATTCCACATACATAAGAGAGTGGCGAGTGAGATGGAAGAGAGACGAATGTGATTTATTATGTATCCAATATACATGTGAATCCACTTGAATTCGGTGTATCTAGAACACTTTGCACCTAATTTTTGTTCAAAATAAAATTAACAATTAAAACTTGCGTAATTTTCACATATAGCAAACACAAAATTCATATTTGTATGTTATAGCAAAGGTTACATAATTGCGCTCCATAGCAAATATATATATGTATAATTCACTATACATATACAATTGAAAGTGAATTGTATAAAATTAAGTGTATAAAACAACAAAGAGAAAGAGACTTGGACAGAAAATTGTATAAAACGAAATATATAAAACTAATTGTATAATTATAAGTGTATAGAACAATTATATACAATTTGAATTTGTATAAAACGAGAAAGGGAGAAAGGCAAAAGAGACTTGGCAGGAAATATTCAATTGAATCGAATTGTATAAAACGAGAAAGAGAGAAAGACAAAAGAGACTTGGGCAGGGAAGTACCTTTATTGTGTAATTATAAATGTGTAAGACGGAGATATATGTATTTGCATGTGTATATACAATTTTCTCTCGCTTTATACAATTAGAAACACAATTTATACAATTCTATTGTATAATGCGAGAGAGGCGAGAGAGAGAGGGACAGTGGCGAGCGAGAATATGAGGGAGAGAGGGACTGACAAACAGTTTGTTATGGAACACAAATAAACCAAACGGTAGCTATTATATTTATTTTATATTATTAGTTTGTCATTCTATACAATTATCTCTTAAAAGTATATTCTATCTAAAAGCTTAAACTTTTAGATAAGATGATTACACACTTCAACATGGTATCAGAGTGGGCAGAAGTTTGTTGGAATTGAATCTCACTGTCACCCATATTAACAAAAAATTCAAGTGCTTGGCCCATGAAAATATAAGGAAAAATTACGGAAATACGCGTCTTATGTTTCCCTTATTTTCAATATCCCTTTCTATTTCTAAAAACCTCTATAATATCTTTTTTTTTTTAATGTATTTAAGCCAGTATTTAATGTATTCGAGCTACAAATTATGTATTCGATTTATTTTATAATGTATCCGAGTTAGTTTTTAATGTATCCGAGCTACATATTATGTATCCGAGATACTCTTTAAAGTATCCGAGCTACATATTAATATATCCAATTTGTGTTATTTTTTAAGGGATTAATGTAGTTACAAACTAAAAAAGGGATAAATTGTAATTTCATATTAAAACTATGTGATTTCTAAAATTTATTCAAAATATAATCAGACCTACACGTGAGAAGGTGTGTCAAGAATATAATTAACTACTAAAAATGTATTAAATTCGTGATATTCAAATTAGTATATAGCTAAATAATTAGCTCATAAACTAGTAAATTATTTATATACTATCCCATTGTTTGATGTTAATTTGGGTCACTTTACAGAGTAAATATAAATGAAATTAATGAAAACGGGCCTGACAATTGGGTTTAGTGAATCCCCGAAAGATAAATGTTTGGGCTTTCTATGACTTTTGGGACGACGATTTTCGAAATGTATAGTCAGTGTATAATTCATATATAGGTATGTAATATTATATAGTTATGGTAAAATTTCATATACGGCAAACAGATTTTATGAAATAACATTTTATGGATATAGTTTACATAATTACATTCCATGGGTATAATTTAATTGTTAGATGACTTTAAATTTGTATAAAACATTTTTTTATTTAACTTTATACAAAATTACTTTTTTAGTAAATGATAACAGTAGCACAAAAGATAGTCACAAAAAATTCATATAATCCCGTGATTTAAGCAAAACGTTCAAAATCAAATATTTTCCTAAAAAGAGAATTCTAAAGCAATTGAAAGACAATATCAATTCTAAAGCACACAATTGAAGCATTTAAATATTTTTTCAAATTTATTTTTTAGATAAATCTATGAAACACTTAGGCGTTAATGACCCTATTGGTATATATATAAATTGATTATATTGTATAGAATTTTTTATAAAATATTTGTGTAATTGATTATGCGTTAGTAACTGTATATGTGACCATCATAATATGTATTTACTTTTAAATTTTATTGTGTAGTGTGTTTGTATACAATATTTTATTATGTTCCTATTTATGTATATATCTAGAAATTTGTATAATGTACAATATTTTTGGTATATATATTATATTTGCATATGTGTATCTGTAATTTCATATTTTTTTTTAAAAAAAATTAATGATTATACTTATTGTATAATATTCATTTGTCAATTGTGTATGTGGTGAGCTTGAAACTTGTTTGTATACTTGAGTGTGTAATGTTTATATATAAAATATTTTATTATGTTCATGTTATTTTTATATATATCGACGAATTTGTATAATATATAAATATTTAGTTTTGTATGAAAGAATTTTTTTAAATTAATCGATAATATATATATATATATATATATATATATATATATATATATATCGATTAATTTAAAAAAATTCTTTCATACAAAACTAAATATTTGTATATAAATACATGTTGTCTGATAAGACTTTGTATATGTTACTTGAATATACAATCACTATATACATAGCTTTAGTAATTGGTATACCGCTAATAGAATATATAAATAACAATTGTCTCATAGTATTTTGTATATATTACTTTAATATACAACCCACTATATACATAATTTTAGTAATTTGTATATAAATTACACTAAATGATGCTCTTCTTTTTTGTGCAGTTTTGATGAGGCAGATTTAATCTCCTCCGAATCAACGTTTATGGTTTTTTTCTTACTTTCACTTTCAACAATCTTAATGTCGCTAGATTTCGCATTATTGATAACTTTCTAAATTGCCATTGGGTTATATTTTTTTTCTTGGATCTCAATTCCTTAACAGATTATTCAACTTGAACTTATTTATGTTTTGCCATATACCCTACATTGACCCTACAATTCTGAGTTAACCCAATTGAATCGAAGGTTGATTATCAACAACATTGACATGCAATGCATACCTCTCGTAATTCTCATAGATAGAGAGAACTCATCCATTATGATTTTGAAAGACTTATATCTGATAAGTAATAAAAAATATATGAAAAAACTAACAAGTATACTATATATATAATTGTTGAAGAAGTAATCAAGAAAAAAAAATATTGAAAGCCAAGAATTTGATACTTATCTGCGAAAAGAGAAAGTACAATTGGAGGGAGAAGTTTAAAATTTTTCCAATTTGAAATTCAAATTAGAAGAGAAGAGTGATTTTAGGAGAAAATATGGAATGAGAATACGATAGATAAATTTGATTTTATATAAAATTATATACAAAATATGACTATTTTTATTTTGTATACAAATAGATAGTGGATTTCATTAATTATGACAAAAAAAAAAAACTATATTTACTGACAATAAATAAATTAAACTATATCCTTATTAACTAATTACTTAGGAATGTTTGTCATCCCACGTAATTTTTCTTATAGTAAATATATTTTTTTATGACTTTTGAGAAGCTATAATCCATAGTCACTGTGTACTTTCTATGATTGTACACAAGCTATAGTCTATAGCCAGTGTAGACTTTTTATAGCTTTATTGTATACTTTTAAATTAGCTTTAAGTTTGATTAGACGCTACTAAAGACATTTAAATAATAGAGAAAATTTAAAGGGATGAATAATATTATTGTATTCATTTTATTTTATCAATATATTACGTTTCTTCATATTTTATTTGTAAATGATTTATTTTTTATATGTTAAAAGTTTTTTTTGCAAACAATAATATATATTGAGTAAGATATATTATTATGTTATGAAAATGAACATGATACACTACTATACTCAGTAATGCTTCCTCACTACTCCCTTGTCCACTTTTACTATTTATATTGAGTTTTTTAAAAGTTAATTTGACTAACTTTTAAAATGAAATTAGATTACATTAGTTCAATATGTTAAATCAAAAAAATTAGATATTCAAAAATTAAATTAAAAAAAAGTACTATAAATTATAATTTATTGCATAATATGATGAAAACATATATTATAAAATGTTAGTCAATTTTTTTTTAATAACTGGACGAAAGGAAAAATAAATAGTAATTTTACGAGGATGGAGAATTTGTAAGAATTAAATTGATTTTATTAAGTATTACTCTTATTTAATCGTATTTTATTAAAGACAAAAATATGACTGATCATATTACATTCCTCGTCATTTATAGAAAACTGTCACTTTCAAAGGGTTTTCCTATTTATGGTGGATTATGTAATTTAATTAAAATTCCTTTTTTTAATTGCCAAAATTTGACAAAACATACTTATTAAGAAAAAATTGATTGGTGTAGTGAATTCATCATTTTTATCCTAATTTATGATTAGGGTCGCAAATAAACTGAGGATATAAAAGGAAAAAATAAATTCTCATTCCTTGTTTTGTCAAAAAATAACTACTCCAGTAAGAATTGATATTAAATTAAGAAATATTTCACAAAGTAAATAAGAACGAAGGAAAGTATTCGTAGATTACGACCTACTTTACCCATTCATCCATCTTTATGAAAATTGCCCTTCTATTTTTATTTTCTTTTATAACATTTTATACAGTTTTTTTTTTTTGAAAAGCCAAAATTATAAATATAAAATATTCAGGAATATATTGTGATTATAATAAGTTAGAAAAAAAAAAGAATTTCAAGCTTCTAGAAAATTTTCAGTGCTATGTTGCAAGTTGCATGGAACTAGAAAAAGAGAATAAAAGAATTATAATGACTCCAGCTAATTAATTCCTTTAATTATGGAGATCTTTTTGTGTCGAGGGGCTGCATCTTTTGAACTAACTAAATATTTATTTTGATATTTAATAGAGGGGCTGGCAAGTGGCATCACGACTTAACGCACAGTTTTTTTTTTTATAGATATTTATTTGCACATCAAATTAACAAATTATGATTAAATAATTAAATATTTTGAGAATACATACTAATTGATCACTGTTAAATAATGTAAGCCTACGCATATCTGAACATATCGAATTCTTCTTTTGGAATACTAATATCAATTATCGGGTGCTAGTAAGACTTTATCATATTAATCAGAGAAATTTTTATATATAGCCACTTAAAAATAATTAATTACTTTTCGTAGTGATAATTATAATTTGTAGCTATATAACAGAAGGAGAGAGGCGAGCGAGACCGTAGAGATAGGAGAGAGGCGAGAGAGAGGGGGAAAAGAGTGGGAGAAAAGTGAATTGTATATGTATATTGGTTAGATAATTGTATATTATACATATGTATTTGTATATATGGCAAGAGAGATTAGGAGAGTGGGAGAGACGTGAATTGCATATGTATATAATTGTATATTATACATATGCATGTATAAATGGCAAGCGAGATTGGGAGAGGGAGGAGAGAGGCGAGCGAGAGAGGGCAGAGAGTGGGAGTGAGATGAATTGATATGTATATAGGTTAAAAAATTGTAATTATACATATGTATTTGTATATTTTGGCGAATTATACATATACAAATGCGACTAATTATACAAATTCGAAGTCAGCCACGTAATTAATGTATAATGTTAGTCGCGAACTATAGCTATGATGAGTAATTAAATAATATAAGTTTGTTTTATTGCATAATTTTCCTTATTCATTATTATTATTATTATTATTATTATTATTATTATTATTATTCGAAAAGATATTTCAGTACTTATGTTTTTTCTTTAAGAATGTTGTCAAATTTGTCTTCTTTTTCGACAATTTAACTAGAAGACGGTGGCCCCACTGAATAATATTTCTGGTGCAAGTAATATAAAAGGTCAGATACTCAAATTATTATTAATGGCCGGTAGAGAATCAAGACAGCCCATGTTACCCTTTATCGGTTGAATAATAATGTATAATGCAATCAACTTGCAGGTATAGTGTGATATACTTATTTGTTTATTATGATACATCTTCTTAAAAAATAAAATACTGAATGATAATTGAAAGTAATATTATTATATTAAAAAATTGTTAAGTTTCTAGCGATACATAAAGAATGTTTGTTATAGATAAAAGAATAATTATATTATTATCGTTAAATAATTACAAAATTATTTATTTGTTGTAGTGCAGTACTAATAAGAAATTTTAATAACTACCACTTTACATCTACCAAGCAACAACTTTTCTTTATATTTATAAGTAATATAATAGTGTAAATCATAGGCAGATTTCGTAATTACCACTTTACATCTACGAAGCAACAACTTTCGGTCATATTTACTAATATTGACATGTTTATAAGTAATAAATATAGTAAATTACGAAAAAAATCATTATAATGGAGTTTAAAATTTGAAGAAGTCTCTTAAATTATCTCAAAAACTAATTATAGTATGTAAGTAGTTATATATATGGATAATATAAAAGCAAAATAAATTAAAAGGGATTAAGAGGCCTTGCATTATTAGTATTATACTACTTTATTCTTTTTGATATTCGTTATAAAACAAAAAAACAAGAATCAGGATTTCTCAGGATCATAAAACTTAAAAAACAAATTTATAATTTTTTTTTGTAATTCATGATAAATCAAAATTACATAAATTATTTTAAAATGGCGGTTAAGCCTCGATCTTCCACATATCTACCTACAATTTTTCTTGTATTAAATGATGAAGCAGTCACAACTAGATTCTCTAGCAAGTCTGTTATGTCCCTTGTAATTTTCTGTTTGGTTTAAGAGGTGATATTTTTTCAAGTTTAATGAACCGATTAGGATAATGTATTATATAAACTTTATATATAACCAGTAACGTAGCAATTATTTGATGCAAATGATTGAACATTACTTAGCAGCTGTCTGTAATATAATCAGGGATAATTTTATTGTCTTTGTGACTGATCTGTCCTAATTAATATAGATTGAATTTCAATAATAAACAAGTCACACACAAAGCAAATCTAATTAATCGCAATTCACAAGGGATGCACCTTTGTCTTTTCACATCGGCCAAACATTAATAAGATCATGCAAAGACCCAAACATATAGCTACTCTACCAAATTTTATCTTACCCAATTCATGTGTTGTTTGATTCATACAAAATATTTAAAAGAGTTTTTTTTTTAATAATAGAAATTATTCTCTTATAGCTAAATAACAAAATAAGAATTTTAAATGAAGAATTGATAAAAAATAATTGTCAATCGATTAAATAAAAATATGTCTAGTAAATAGATTGGAGCTAATAAAACCAAAATTCTGTCACCATTTGCTAGGTCCATCTAAAGTGTTAGTTTAAAGTCAGAGACTTGCCCCCATTTTTAGTTGTTTTTATTTTATTTTCAAAATCTTGGAGCTTAACTCATCTAAATTATCGAATAAGGTTTGTTTAGTTTTTTTTTTAAATTCTTATGATTAATATTATTATCTCCATCTTATATTAGATGAGTATTTTGTTAAAAATATTTATCTCATATTAGTTGATTACTTGCTAGCTAAATCAAGATAGAATGAGTTCAACTTTTCTCATTTTACCCTACAATTAATAGTGTTTGAAAGTTTAAATTTTAAACAAATTTTGAAGATTTAAGAAATTTCTTTTTTCAAGAGGCTAATGAATATGAACAAAGGCAAAATAGTTAAGTTGATCAATCTATTAATAATTTTATAATTATCGTGTAAAATATAATATGTTTCGATTACTATTCTTTCGTACTTTCTTCTTTTTACCACGCGATAGGTCAGCAAAGTCTGAGTGGGCGCGGAAAAGGAAAAGCCAAACACTTCGGCCTAACGGGAATGGTCCATCTAATATGGGACAAAAGGGTATTCAATACACCACACTTTCATGATAATAATCCATTAGTCCCTGGTTTTTAGTTAGTAAGTTTTATATTAGTTAGATCACTTTATTAAAAACACATATCCCAACTTATTTATTCACTTACTAAATCAAATAAAGTTAATCGAAAAAATTCAATTTACTTCTATACTAATTAAATTTTTAAAATTACTCCATTCTCTTGTTACAATTTGACCTGACACGTTTAATAAAAAACTAATTATTGATATTGGTATTTTACCAAACTATTCCTATTAAATGATATTTATTTTTAACTCTTAAAAAATGTTTGTTTGAGAATTAACATTCAATAAAACAACTAAATGTTTTCTTGATATGTTAAAAGTAATAAAGTAAAAATGAATTTTGATATGAAATACTACTGTGTATGTATTTTAATGATTCTATTCATAAGCGTTATGTTATAGAGAAATTATGCAGATATTTATCAATATAGACGAAGAATAAACTAATAGAATCATCAACTATGTTATATGGTGTAAATTTAAAATGAATCATTTAATATGAGAGGTTATTTGCAAGAAACAAAGTGTGCATCGTCCAGTAGGGACTGCTTTTAGTGCAATCCGTTTATCCGATCACATCGATATTAAAATATAATATATGACTTTATTATTCCAATTTCATAAAACTCCACTACATTACAAGAGACAAAACATAGTGGCAGCCTCCAGTTTTGCCTTACATAAAATTCAATTGGACATATCCATATTAAATTCACAACACTATGATTTTTTTATTATTATTATAATTACTTAATTAGTTACTAATCACGTTTTTTTTTTAATGGATGATGGAGTTTTTAGAATATGTTAGATTGCTTTCAAAATATTTAGATTTTTATGCTTAAATTTACATCAGATATTAATCAATATCTTAAATCCACGAAAATCGAACAGAGGAAGTACTATTTATGTTTTTTGCAAAGCGTTTACTTTCATTTATTGGTTAAAAAGAAGAAATTACCAGCCTTTTGTTTTGTCAAGGATTTAAAGTTTAGTTTCTTTTCTTTTTAAAAAAATTACAAATTACTACAACGGATATATGTAAAAGCAGGGAGGTTTCGATGTTAGGCATAATATCGACGAGAATGGTAATTGAGTAATTTTTTAAAATTAAAAAAGAGCTCTTATCGAATCAATATTCTTATCGGAGGGCTTGTGGCCTTTCTTTTTTTGGAAATAAATAAATATATGTAAATAGAGAAAGGGAAAGAGGACCACACGAGTAGTGGAATTCTGAGATTTGAAATTCATGTTAGTATTAATCAGAGCAGCATATACAAAGTGGAAACTCTAACAGTAAACATAGCAAATCTAGCTAATTTTTTTTTTCCGTTTTTAAAATCTCTTTCCACAAAAATATACAACAGGCTTTGAATGATGGAGAGAGCTACCAGCACTGATCTGTTTCCCAGTTCCGGGTAGTATAGCCGGTGAATCCCGACATTGCTGAAGGAGAACAGCCGACGGAGTATAAATTGACGTTCCGGCGCCTCCGGAATAGGCGGCGGTCATAATCGGCACGTTTATCCGGATCCGAAAGAGTAGAATAGGCAGAATGAATCTTCATGAAATCGTCCGCCGACGTGTCCTTCTGATCAATTGCCGCCACATCAGGATGACAAACTCTAGCTAATCTCCGATAAGCTGCCTTGATCTCCTGGATCGTAGCGACGATCGGAATCCCTAGAACCTCGTAGAAAGACGCCGGAGAAGCATGGATAATGTTAGAAGGCAGCGTCGAGTACCTTGACGTGGTAGATTCAGTTTCGACGGAAGCACAAGTCGCCGCTGCGGCGGTGGTGAAGTTACCGGACTGTTGGAATCTAATGGAAGACGGTGATAGAAGGGAATTGTCGCCGGATGAAAATATATTCACCGGCGGTGGCGGAGTTTGAAGAAACGAACGAGGGGAAGTAGTAGATAGCATAGGCATGTTTAGTCTCTTTTTCTTGTGTGTGTGTGTGTGGAGTGTAATGAGTCAAAAGAAGGCGAAGGGGCTGAGGTTTTATAGAAGATCTCAAGTTTTAACAGTGGGCAAAAAGAGTAACTGAAATGTAAAAAAGTTGGGGGACCAAAAAGAGAAGTAAATAATGGAGGGGCCAATGTGTAATTATGTGGACAACGAAGTTATGGAAGGAAGGCTTATCCGTTTTTATGTATTTGGTGAGTCACCACTTCTGCTTATCCGATTCATCAATTCAGTGAGTTCTCAGTTTGTTGTCAGTATCCACATATTATGTTTCTGTCTCGTTTGAGAGGTTAAATGAATGGATTACAATAAAAATTTAAAAACATTAAATAAAATAAATTAATAAATAAATATTATTAACATATTTACTACTCAATATTTTATTTAATATAGTAAATAATAGCAATTCAATATATAATTTCTTTCTTTCTCTCCTCACCTTTCTCTACCACTTCTGTGATCAACGGTGATTAGTAATGAAATCTACTAGTTACAAGTCAAATTATAAAATTAAACTAAATCGACAAATTGGATTATACTAAAAAAAGGAAAACTGATTTGTGATTTTGTTTAATTGGTTTAGCGGTTAAAAAAAATTGATCACTCTTGAATTGGTTTAATATTAAAAAAATATATATATTATGTCGATTTAATTTGATTCATTTGACTTTTTTATTTATAGCTAAAAATATTACTTATAATCTATTTTGTTAATATATTTTTAGTGTAGTCTATAATTTCAATGTTTATATATTTTATTTCAAATTTGTGCTTGTAAAACTTGCAAATCTTTTATTTTGTATTAAGATCTGAAGTTACAATTATATTGTTATAGTTTTTCATATTTAAAGTTAACAATTTGCTTTGTAAATATGTTGTTTTGCATTCAGTCTTCCTTTGACCTTTAATCTTTTTAATTTAACATAACGAACGTTGATAAATCAAAAAAATATTTTGTACTTGTGTAAATTTTATCGTAAATTTCTATTCAATTAACATTTTTTAAGCTTAACTTATCACACAGGTAAGTGAAAAAATATTTGATCTCTTTTTCAAATACCGTATAATTGTAAAAAAGTTGAAAAAACCAAAAAGATCCGAAAGAACTAACTAAAGCCGAAACAGAAAAATCAACTTTATGTGATTAGATTTGATTTTTAGATTTAATAAATCAACACAATTAATTTGAATTTTTTAAATTAAAATCAAATCAAACCGACCTATGTACACCCCTATTTACAGACAATGAATGAACGTCGATGTATATTTTGATATCAAATTATATAGGATGAAGTTAATATTAAGTACACTTAATTGAGTTGATTTTGAATATATCGATACATTGTGGAACTCATATATGCTATTCTTCTATTCATATTAATTTAATTTTTAAGGTGTTTTTCATTTTTTAAATTAATTTAATTGTTTAGTTTTTAAGATTACGTTTAGAGTGTTCTTCTAATTTTACCCTTTATTAGTTAGTATTGAAATTAGTGATTAATTAATATTTAATTATTTAAATAATAAATTTGACAATAATTAATAAGGATATAAATGAAAAATTAAGTTTAATTTATGTCTTAATTTACTTTTCTTAAAGGTTATAAAACACTTTAAATTTATATTAATATGGAATAAAAGGAGTAAGGAACAAAAGAAGAAGAGGAGAGATAAATTTAGGGCCCGTTTGGCAATGCGATATGATATCATAACATGAAATCATAAGACAAAATTTAAGCTTTGTTTGGACATGCAACATGAAATTTTGGTGTTGTTTATTTTCTTATAAAAATAAAACTCCCATAAGTTATAAAACTTTAAAATAGCCTAATTTTTTATTCAATATTACCAAAATCAACAAAAAATCATAAAATCGTATAATAAATTATGACAAAGTTATTTGTTGTCCACTTAAGTAATTGATTTATCAATATATTTGAGCAAAATGAAACATTTTTCACGGGTTCTTCAAGATTTTATTACTCAGCAATCGTAAAGTGTAAGTTAAAGTGACTATATGTTAGTAAGAATAATAGTTTTTATGTTGGTGAATAATAAATTTTAAAAAGTAATGATTTCATAAATTTTATTTACATGTGAAATAAATAGTTAGTAGTTATAAATGTGGAATTATTTTATCAAAATATAAACTTGTGGATCGATTTTTGTATTAAATCATCTCAAATCATGATATGGTATCACCATATGATTCTATATCATGGTTTTTGAGAATATGATATCACATCTCATGATACAGAATCATGAGATAAAATCAGCGTAAAATGACATATTCAAACATCGATTTCGTATGTGATATCGCATAAACAAACGCCTACTTACTAGAGGTACAATAACTAAAATAAAATTTATAATTATTAAGACTGTCTGCATTGAAACATTATTTTCTGTTTCTTGAAAATGTTTTGGGTTGATATTTTAGTTTTTATTTGCCATTAAGCTACTGCTACTTGTGACTTTTGAGTGTCGTTGATGAAATATCAAACATATTATTATTATTATTATTATTATTATTAAAAGGATCTTAAAATTGGAATGGTTGTAAACCGTTGAAAGGGAAGCGGGTCCACACTCTTTAGCTGACCACAAGACATCAATAATCCATATCATTTTCCACCGCCGCTCACGTCAATTATATTACTTCCTCCGTTTCAAAAAAATATATTTTTTTTTAGTCTTAGTCTATTTTAAAATAAATAACCCTTTTTTTTTATAACATTTTAACTTTAACTTTTGACGTGACATATATAAAACCACAAGATTAAAGGATATTTTGATACATTTGACATAACTTTAATTTAAAAGCACAAAATTAAAAAGTCTTTTTTCTTTTCTTAAATTTCATTCCAAATCAAACTAGGCCATCCTTTTTGAAACGGAGAGAGTAATTCATAAACATTAACGTTGTTTTATTCACTTTTTTAAATTGCTTTTTATTTGTTTAAAATATAGATTGAGTAAAATTGTTTAAAATAGTATACTCTTATTCATCAATAGTTCAAATCTCATATTCATGATTTTTATTAATTAAGCTTTTCATCTAAAATTCAAGGACAAAATGAATAATCGATTAAATTCTCTAACCAGTAATCACGGGATACACAAATAATAAAAATGCATAATTTCTCCTCAAAAACTTAATTCTTCATTGGAACGATGTGGTTCGAAGAATTTAATACGACCATAACTTAATTTGACAACAAAACGTATGTTTTTGATAATATACATTTCAACAATTAAATCAGTAGTTTTTCAATATATTAAAAATAATTGTTCAACCGTAGTTTTTCAGTTTAGAAGAACTAAAGATATTTTATCTTTTGTGTCTATTTTTATTCTTTCTATTAAATATTATTTATCATTTAACACATTTCTCAAAACATCAAATTTAATAAAGTCAATGGATAAAATAGTACTCCCTTTGTTACTAAATACCTATTCATTTTTTTTAAAATCTAAAAGTACCTGTCCACTTTTAAATTTACATACCTATTAAAAAAAAATAATGATCGATATAGTGAGTTTACCATTTTACCCCTATATGAAATGGATGAATTAAAAACTTTTTTTTTTTTTAATATAATAGATTTAAAAAATTGTTCGTTATTGATTGTTCAAAACGAACAAGCAATTAGAAACAATTTAAACAAAAGTAGATAAATAACTAGGGACAAAGTGTCCATTTTGAAAATCTTAAAATCCTTGGCTTCTGAACAGATGATCGTTCAGTTATTGACTTATATTGCAGCTCCCATGTGATTAACCAATAATTCATCACTTGTGAATATTTATCTCTAAAATATAATAATACTAAGTCATGTCCCAAATGATACGCCACTTAAAGAAAATTATGTTTAAAGATAAAAGAGTGATCCATATCTCTATCAAACCATAGTGGACATAGACAACTACACTTATTGTTATCTAGTGTCTGCTAATTCATAGCAAAAAGTTCTATCAATCAATTATAAAACATCTTTGAAAAAATCAAACAAGATAAATATATTATACCCACAAAATTAAAAAATAAAGAGCAAATTTTGAAACTATCAATTATTTATACATGCATTAAAATTTGTGATCACCATTTGTTTCCAGAAAACCTGTCAAAATCATATCATGGGAAAAAAATGGTTCTAGATATGGACAACACATGCAAGCACCAAAAAAGAAGAATTAAAAGTCATACAATGCTTGCAACTATTAGCTAATTGATGATGCAACATCCAGTGAAATTGAATAGACCATTTTTGTAATATTTAAACGACTTTTTTTTTGCAAACTATCGATCAACTTGGATGGAGAGTTATAATTTTTTTTTTTCCATTCACATATTAATAAAATAAATTTTAAGTGGAGTATATACCCAAACGCAATTTGAACTTCCTAATGTCATTTATTAAGTTCAACTTGAAATACCTTTTTCTTGCCTTTCATATATTACTTATATTAAAATTCATGTCCCACTGCATAGAATTAACTTTAGCGGTAAAAAATATATATATTATTAAAGAACGATAATTTCTTTAACGACATTAATTAATTTACAAAGAGTTCTAATTGCTATAAAAAAAATATATTCTATTATCTTTAATTAATTGACGTTAAAAATAATTTAGATATGATGTCCAAACACCTATTATTGATTTCTTTACTAACTTTTTTTTAGTTATCTTATTTTTACTCCAGATAAAGTTTCTCACAAACATTATCTCAAGATAATGCATGCAAAGTACTAGCAATGTTAAGTTAATAAAGTTTAAAAGATAAAAATGTTCAAAAAGGTAGAATAACATTCTGCCCAAAATGATTTTTCCCTATGTTGAATTATTTGATGATGATGTCTTCTTATAGCACTAACAAAACATAATATTAACTTTATGTTACAATTATATCTTTCTGTCCGATAAAACAATATATTACATTGTAACATAAAAAAAAGTAAATAATAAGTTAATAAGGAAGGTATAGTAATATGCTTTACGGGGTCCCAAGAGTCACATAATAACAAAGAGTTTGGTGTTTCTTGAAGTACTCATGAGGGATCGTTTTCTTCTATCCTGATGTGCTTAGCTAAACTTGTGTTTCCTTAATTTGACCCCACTTTATATAGGTTGTTTCTCTATTATGCTCTTTCATATTAGATCTATGTTCTAATAACCATATACAGACAATTACAAAGTTATTAAATTTATATTCATAACATGACATTATCAGAAGTCACTTTACCAAAAGGATAATGTTAGAGGCTGTACCCTCCATCTTTTCAGACCCTACTACTTGTGAATGTAATATTGTACCACACACATGTGACTACTTTGCGTTTTCAACAAAGATAACATGTTAAATTTTTAGATGTTATGATTGCACAATTTCAGATAAAGCAGAGCAAGAATAATGGGAGGTCATGCTTCAAAATTCATCAAAAACATAAATAAATTGAGTTGAAGAAGAATTCAACAATCAGTCCCCTTTAAATCAAGATCTTCAGATTTTTTATATTTCAATAACAACTATTTAGGAAGGAGGAGAAGGAGTTTGTACCCTTTTTTTTCTCTCTATAGATTTGATGATTCAAAATGTAATATAGTTGATAAATAAAAAAATACACTTAAATATAGAGTCATATTTAATAAGGAGGATTAAAAATTTATTTTGGATACTTGTGTGAGATGGACACCCATATTTGCATGAGTGATCCAAATGACAAGATGGATGAATATATATGGTTGAAACGCCCACAGACTTTGAAATTAGCTTATTGATTATAACATCATCATCATTTTAATATATTCAAAAAGCATGATGGACAGTTATTATATACTACTAGTACTATACTTTAAATAATTATATTAATCAAATGACTCAGAAATCACATATTAAGAATGGAAAAATTAAAAAAGAATATTCAATGTTTCGAGAAAATATGTCAAATCAGCTTTAGGACAAAAGGTTCTAGAATCCATGGGGACACATCGGAACACCCAAAAATAAAAAAATAAAAAATTTATTATTTATGATAATAATCTCTGTTTGATATTAAAAAAAATAAAATTGATAGTTATTTTATTTTCATCATAGAATGGTTAGTCAATTTTTTTTTTCTTCTTTGTAATTTGTGTCATGATTCAATCAATTTCTCGAGTTCTTCTAATTTGTAACTTTATCGAAATTGAAATAGTTCCTATACGTATGAAATTGACTCGTGTTGAAATATTTCTTATTACTTCTCGATTCCTGTCAAAAAGGAACAATTGGAATAGAGGATTCATATCTTTTGTTTTTTTGTTTTAAAAAAAGAAGTTTTTATGTTATTTTGTACTATACACGTATGGGTTCAGGAAAAGGATTTCCTGAATATTGGGTAGTTATTGTTAAACCGGGGTGAATACTTTATGAAATGGGTAGAGTAACAGAAAATGTATTCAGATTCCATCAAATTAAGGAATTTTCTAATTTAAAAAGAATAAAAATATAATGTAATTAGCTCTTAACACTATAAGTTTTGTGCAAAATACTCTTTCAAACAATCAATCCAGTCTAGCATGTTATTTTCCAAATTATTTAAGAATCAATTACAAGACAGTGTTAAAATAATACATTTTCCATTTCAAAATACCTATCTCTATTTCTTTTTCGAACCAAACTATATAAATTTGACCAATATTTTATGATATATATATTTTATCTATTGATAGGAGAAAATTGTAATTTATAGTATTTTTACTATAGTTTTTGAATATTTTAATTTTAATTTTTAAACATCAAATTAATCTACTATAAATTTAAAATTAAATAACTGGATTACAAAAAATGAAACGTGACAACTATTTTGACATGAAGAGAGTATTAAGAAAAATAAGTTCTAAAGGATGTTTGCGTTCTTATAAAGTTGAATCCTTCAATAAATATCACAGAGGTGCGCCATTAGCTCTTGATATCCTCACTATCTATCTCATATAAATAATGATCCACTTTGATTTGGTTGAAGATCAAGTGTTCGATGATTTATATATATTTTGGGCGAGCCTCGAAGAACAACTAGTGTTGATCAGAGTAATAGTTTATTGAATTACATATTTCTGTGATCGTTTTAGAAAAACAAAAACTCGTTTTTTACTGGAGGCCAGGATATGGTGAATATGAATTGTATTTTTGGGATTTGTTTTTTTCTTATCTGATATAACGTAATATCTAAGTATTAACCACGTCGTAATTTTAATCAAATGGCCCATTAGCTCAGTTGGTTAGAGCGTCGTGCTAATAACGCGAAGGTCGCAGGTTCGAGACCTGCATGGGCCAATACTTTTTTATCACTTACTTATACAACATCTAATTGTCATACCAACTGACCTATAACAATAAGTTGTATATTTTTATGATTGATCATATGTATCTATAATGATGTTGATTTACATACTTACTCAAAGGGAACCCCAGAAAAAGTGTACGCTTAAAACGACCAGATTACAAACCTTATTTGCTGCTGGTTGTTTAGGAGAAAGCAACTTCATGCCAAATGTCTCTTATCGCATTCAACTTCCATTACAGAATTGCAGCACATCACATGAGAACATGTAAATGAAGTTCGTTTTCCAACAAAATTTGCTCACTAAATTTTGCGAGAGACTCTGACTGTTGGACTATTCACCATTCGTGAACTTATACTTGCAGTTCTTAGAAGCCTCCGGAATTCTGACAAGCTTATCTTTCCATCTTTGTCGATATCTGCTTCTTCTAGCAATGGGTCTATAGAGCCTTTTAAGCCGGTATGCTGCACACGCCACATATGAGTCAGTTTCAACTCTTTGTACTTCGTCCATTCTCGCTATTATGTTTTTAACTTTGCAGAGTTGCGGAACAGGACAGGGTTCAAATTTCTTAGAAACCTAGCATTTATATATATACAACAGTGTGGATCACTTGAAGAAGAAAATACAGACATACTAACCATTCTAAGTTCTTCAGGAGTTATAAATCCATCTCTATCAACGTCAAATTTCTCAAAAGCAGTTTGCGATCTTTGCTGCCATTTTAACAAATTATGCTCCTCTAACTGATGGACATGTAGAGTTGCTGCAACAAACTCCGGGAAATCAACAAGCCCGTCTGTGTTACTATCAATCTGAAAAATCAATGAACAAAATGCTTCAGGATTTTGAACACATAGGCAGAAAAAGAGCATTGGCAATCGTTGGGTAAACCCTCAGATTATCATATGGACTCATAAGACGGAAATTTACAGAACTGCTATGTGACATCACATTCCTTTTATCTTCTTTTTTTCCTTTTTGTGGATGGCTCTTTGCTGCGTTTGTTCTTTTCTTTCCTTATTCCCTCTCATTGGAGTAGGGACTAATTGGTTGCAAACACGTTCCAGCTTGACGCCATAGAAGGTATATCATAGTAATAACTTAATCTTACATGCCATATTATAGTGATATACTTCATTCCTAGATATATTAGCTTACCGCTTGAAGAATCTCAAGAACCCGTGATTCTTTCATCTTCCAGGGAAGATCCTTGGCAAGGGCCTGCATTAGAATTGGATGTCATAAGTGATAACATAAATGACAAAAATAACATTGTATTACACAATGCTTTGTTGCAAAGACAGGAATATAAGTGTTCGCGATGTTAGCCAGAAACTTAGAGGAACTGTACAGGAAGAAACTAACTAGACCGTGAAATAAGGGAAATACCTGTCTCATTTCTTCAAGGCTAATAACACCATTTTTATCAACATCAATTGCAGAAAACTGGTCCCGGACATCTGCCAGCTCCTCCTCATCAAGTGTGCTAGCCAATGCCTGCCGGATAACGAAATTGCATGAAGTTAATGTTCTCTACTTTTTACTTTGACTTGGCTTCAGATAATTCTATGAAAGTAAGAAAGTTATGAAGTTACCCGTAATGCAAATTGTTTTAATCGACTGTATTTGACAAACTGTCGCATGTTGGACAAGACAGAAATGTCTAGTGGAATCTCAGAAGCATCACCTCCTTCACGGACCCATGGATGTGCTGAAATGTTTGTATATATCAGTTTGAAAAAACTACCATTTATTGCATCAACATTTCAAAGGTGATGAGAATACCAGTAACATCTAATTGAGTGAAAACAATGAAATAATTATATGAAAATTATTCAATATAAATTTAACAGAAGCATGGAAGCTATTTAGCAAGAACTGATAAAATAGACATCCGACACCAAACATTGCTAATGAAGTTGCTGACTCAAAATTGACAAATTCAGTATATGAATCTTTTGGACCTTCAGTTACTTCTCCGATAATCATGCTTGGTAATTGTAAAACCTAATCATCACTTAAAAAGATTGTACGAAATCAGAATACAATTACTTACATAGGGCCTGGGCAGCGGTAAGTCTAGCACGAGGATCTTTCACCAATAATTTCTTAACAAAATCTTTAGCACTGTTGCTTATAGTTGGCCATGGCTTGCGACGAAAATCAGGTTTGTTTCGTAGGACCTTAGCATAGTAGAAGCGGAGTTAGAAACAATACTAAATCAGCTAAAAGCACAAATACTTCACCAAACATGACAATGAACAAGTTACACTTCTCAAAGGAATAAAATAACACAATTGAATAAGATTTTATTTAAATAAACACCAACCAAGACAATCCTTATTCAAAGATACAGCAGTAGCTTCAATGAACTCAAAAGAGAGCAAGAAGATTTCAGGTTCAAGAAATTTTAATACCGACTATGAATGCAGACTAAGCTAATCAATTAGAACTAAGAAAAATAAAGCAAAACTATACAGGAGATTCATCATCAGTACCATATTTGGAGTAAAATCCTCAAATCTCAAATGTAAAATTGGCTAATCAGACAGAGAATTATGCAATTTTTAAAAATGTATTATGCAAAGTCAATAATGGTAAATATGCCACTTTGACAGAATACAAAGTTTATTTCCTGGTAGATCTTAAAGATCGTAATGCATTATCACAAGTTTCCAAGAAAAGAAGTATTTAAAATGTTGCCCAGCTGCAGAGCTATAAGAATAAACATTAGCAGCTCACCTCCTTGAATATGCCATCTTCTGTTTTATCCCAGAAGGGCCGACGACCACAAAGCAAAATGAATGTAATTACACCAATGCTCCACACATCTGATTCAGGTCCAGATTTACGCTTTAATACCTCTGGGGCTACGAAATATGCACTTCCAACTATATCTTGGAATTTCTTCCCTGCATTTATTAATTTACAATTATAAGTTTTTGCTATCTGAGGAAAAACCAAAAATATCTTTGACGGCTTTAACAGATTTTTGAAGAATTGAAGTTCATACACCATAGCAAAAAGATCTTTTCCAAATATGAAAGATGAGTTTAAACTAAAATATGTCATCGAGTAGATTTGTGAAAATCCAATCACCTGGTCTTATGAAGTCTGAAAGACCAAAATCTGTGGCCTTTAATGATGAGTCCTCCTTTGGAGATTTAAAGAGAAAATTCTACAAGAAAAGAAATGTGTTTAAGAGAAGCAACATAAAGCAGCATTAATAAACCAAAGGACGTACATAACTTCTTGCAAACCTCAGGTTTCATATCACGATGCACCAATCCATGTAAATGACACTGAGCGGCAACTTTTAGCATCTGACCTACAACTATCGCTGCATCTTTCTCGGTATAACGGCTGTCCTTCCTGATCAAAGGAAATCATCGATAACTTATATAAGTATTCTTCTTAACAAGAAATAAATTATAGAGCAAGCACTGCAGATCACGAGATTAAGTAAACCTGGTTTATACTACTTACTTGGCCAAAATGCGGTCCAACAGTTCTCCGCCCTCACATAACCTACAGGAAAACAAATATGTAATCCATCAACTTTCCATTAGATAGCATAATCGATTGTAAGGAAAGAACTAGGACCTGACGAATCCAAACAGAGCTTTTAATAACGAAACTTACTCCATTACTATGTAAACATAGTTATCATCCTCAAATGCATTATAGAAATCAACTACATTCTCGTGACCGGCTAAAGCCTTCAATATCTTGACTTCTCGTTTTACATCCTCAACTGCAATTGGAACAACCATCTGCAACGATTCACTAGAGTTATGCTATAGTTGTAATAAACTGGAACATCAAGAAGTTCAAGATAAGGCAATTGATTATGCAATAGTATAAAACTTAACAAGCTTCTAAAGGAGAAACTTCTGCAAATATTCGTATTTGCATGAATAACCCCATTATTCCAGAAGGATGAACACATCTTAACCGGTGTGCAGAGATAATAGGAGACAAAGTTGGACGAACCTTTCACAAAAAGAAGAGTTTTTCTCCATAAAAGCCGATGGCGAACTAAATAGTTGCATCATAATCCAATAACCAAGACTTGTGCGGTCACTTTCAGATAAGTTCATTCATCAGAAAACCAAAGAAGCTACCACTACCTATTGATTAAAAACTAACTCTCTCTAAACCAGGTCAAGGAAGCCATTTTCCATTTAACTGTACATAGTAACAACAAGCAGCACTAATCACAGAAAACTTAGGTCCAGTGCTTAGGTGTTCCTATATGTCAATGCTTAGAACCACAACCATCATAATTAACCAAACAGCTTCCATAAACCTATAGTTTTTGAGATATTTACGTCTCTTAAAAAGCACAGCTTCACCGGTTAGCAATCCATTAAAAATTAACTACAACTTCAAAATTAGCAGAAGATAGTATTTTGTAACCACAAAAGCTATACAAATACACTGATTGAACCAAATAAACAGAGACATGAACTAAAAACAAAAAGGATAAAGCATGCGAATTAGCAATTCAGTAGTTTATGGATATTCTTCTGAGTCAACCAAAGTCAATAAGACATTTAAAAATAATTAAGAAGAAATAGTTGAACCTATAATTAGGATTGAACAGAAATTTTCACAACCCTGATTCCAAATTTGGTGCACTACATAACTCCATAAGAATTTGATATAGCAGAGGATGGGGAAAAAAAGAGAACCTTTTTCTTTTCAATTCTCTTGACAGCCACACGATTTCCATTAGACTTGTCTGTTGCAACATATGTGTATCCAAATTGTCCATGACCCAACAACTTCCCAATTGTAAACTTGTTATCAAAATCTTTATCATACCCAAAATCCGTTCTTTTCCCACAAGGAATAATCCCACTTTGCTTCCTCGTATTATGCTTAACATTTTTCTGAGAATTTCTCGTTTGTTGCTTAACCCCACCGTTATCCTTACCTTTCTGTCGATTATAATGAGACCCCTCTTGTTTTCTTGATGTATTTGTTGTTGCAGAAACCGGGTTTGCTGAGCTCCGCCGATTACGGTGGCCATTCACGGTGGCGGTATTGGTGGTGGTGGTGGAAGGGGTGTTGCTGTTAGACCCACTAACTTTTGAGCTAGAGAAACATATGTTGCCCATTTTGATATATGATTAAAATCCTCAAAGTTGAAACTTTTCAGATGTTTGAAACAAATAATCAAAAATCAAGATTATGGATAATATAGGGAGAAAAGAAAAGGGGGCAAATTAAATAAAAGAGGAAAGATTATAGGAAATAGGAAGAAAGGAAGAAGGAGAGGGGAGGTGATGGACCATGGTAATGGTCAAAAACATACTTTTTCATGTTTTTTTTTTTTTTTTTTTTGAAGAAGAAAACCATAAGCCCTCTTATTTCTTATTTTCAGTTTGGAAAAATGGAGGGAGAAAAAACTGAATATTTACAATTTCTTACTTTTGATTTTCTATATTTAACATTTTCTCTCTAATAAAAATAATAATGGCAGATTGAGATTTTTCTCTCACTTTTTTTTTTTAATGGAACCAAAAGAAAATATAAATGAGGTTTTTGGTGTTTTCTTGTGAATTACCAGTCACTTCCTCTCCTCAGGTACCTATTTCATACGCACGTGCAGAAATTTGGTATCAAGACTACTAAAAAAGACAAGCTGACACCAAAAATCACGTGGTATGAATCATAAATATATAATTTTTAATTTATCACTAAATATCGTTTAACTTCAATTGTGTACAAGTATATATTTAAATTATCATAAATTTAAATAAAAAGGCAAATCATGTGATATTAGTTTAAATTTTAGAGTAATTTAGTTCGCAAAAGATGTGCTCCAAACATATCAATACCTAAAAACTACAAAGCATTAATTTGTCAACATTCAAAAGGTTGAGCATAAGCCTAATAAATTGACAACCAGTAAAATGACATAAGCCTAATTAATTTGATAGAAATTTAAAAAAGCATTTATACATTGCATTCTCACTCCATGATACTAAAATTTTTCTATGCATCCCAAACTATTTTTGACCTCAGTTTTCATTCACGTGATTCAAACAATCATTCCTATATATTTAGATTTTGTAAGGAAAGAAAATGAATTTAATTATTCCCTTCGTCCTTTTTTTAATAATCGCTTTATCTAGTTTAAAATAATTGTTATAACCGATATTAAAAAAATTACTTCCCTTATCATATGTTAACTATCGCTTTAGCTCAAAAAAATTATATCAAATTAAAATAATTATCACCTTAACAATACAAATTTTGTTTTTAGCTATTTTCTTATATATATAAAAGAAATAAAGTTTTTAGTAATGTGCAATTCAATAACATTTACTAAGAATAATTTAGTGAATTATATCCTATACTAGTTAACTTATTTCGCGCTTCGCGCGATTATAAAAAATGATAAGCTATGAATAATTTTACTAAGTATCATATAAATGAAGATGTGTTTGCAATATATAAATTTAATGCATAATTAATCTTTAGAGCTTTTACTGACATCCACTCCATAGGTTGATCATAATCTAATAGTTTGCATCTTATTTTTTTGAATCAAACTAAAATATGCAAATAATAAACATAAAGAATATTACAACATCAAAAATAAAATAAAATCAATGTGATGATTTCTACATAATCTAACAATATCTCTCGAAAAATAACAATAAAAAAATTAATGTAATGATTTATACATAATCTAACAATATCTCCCGAAAAAATAACAATAAAAAAAATTAATGTGATGATTTTTATAAAATTTGACTAACTTTATTTATACGACTATAGTATCTAACATCAATTTGATTATTAATTACTTTAAATATTAGAAAAATAAATATCATTAAAACTTATATTAAAGAAATGACTTTTTAGTTTCTTAACAATTTATTTAATAGAATTAAAAAATTGAGTTTTAAGTGATGAAAAAAAGAAAAATAAAAAAATAAAAAAAAGAAAACATCAATTATAATTAATATTCAGTTATACTTTTCCAAAAATAAGAAATTCAAAAGCTACTGTTTTGCTTACACATAAAAATATATTTCTTAAATATTTCTCTTCCTTATATTCCTCTTTTTATCTTTTATTTTTGTAGTTCATTTATATATATATATATATATATATATATATATATATATATATATATATATATAAATTTATTTATTTTCACAAAAGAAAAATTAAACTCCTGTCACTCAAAAAAAAGATGAAGTTTAAAAGTTAAAAAGAATAAGTTATAAATAAATTTCTGACAAAAATGACAAATTACAAAAATATAAAAATCTTTAAAAATGATTGTGACGGAGATTTATCAGAATTTAAGAAGTGTTTTATTTTTTTAATAAATGAAAGAAATTTAGGAGAAGGAAGGAAAAGTTCTAGAAAAATTAACTAATACAGTAGTATTTTATTAATGATGACAAATAAGATATTTTAATTTTCTTCAACATTCTACAACAAATTAAATGAAATTAATTGAGACAAAATTAATGGAGAGAACATATTTATGGTAATAAAAAGGAGACATAAATAAAACATATATATTTTTAAAAAATAATAGAAACAGAAGGTACAATGTTAAATTATGGTAATAAGAATTGGAGTTAAATACATTTTTTTAAAGAAGATTATAAAAATAGAAGGTAGACAAAAAATTTAAATAAAAATAATAAATTGTAGTAATAATAAAGAAAGATGAAAATTAATAAATTGTAATAATGATGAGAAGCTTGATATTTTTTTTTTCCAGATTTCATAGATTAGAGAACATAAAAATTAAAATATGTAACAAAACAAATGTGTGCAAATTAAACTTAAATTTTAATTATATTACATGAAATGTTTTCTTCCTTTTTTTTTAAAAAAAAAAACAAATGTTCCATCAGGCTTTATTAATCAACAAAATTAAAAAATATTACGACTACTAATCCCAAAAGTGGATTGTTTTCCAATAATCAAAAAGGAAAATAAACTACAGCACTAACTAAAATCTGAAAAAAAAAAGAAATAAACAAATGCAGAAGAATGACAAGAGCTTCAGAGGTTTCCAAACTCCATATCCAATCGTTTTCTTCGACCAGCCACGCAGAAATCCATGGCTATCTCGGCACCATCATATTCGTCTGACCTTCATCTTTTACAAACAATCTCATGTCTAGCATGTAGCAATCTAATGGTATGTGTTTATATAGCATTCAAAAGTTAATGTTAAAAACCTTTTCAAATTCTCTAATTAAGTGTAAAGAATAAATTTTCTTAAATTTTATAATTAAGGAAAATGTTTTTAATGTAACAAATTGATAACTGAAATTTTTATGTGTATGATTTAATGAGGGAGTGATTAAATACTATACTTTAATATTCTACAAAAATATTAAATAATATTTTGTGTTTTAAAATGAAAAAAAGAAACTATTAAAAAAACCTCAAATAAATAAATAAAAATCCAGCCCTTAGAGGCATGCCACATCAGCGATTCTAGATTCACATTTATATATATATATAGACCAAACTCCATATCCAATCGTTTTCTTCGACCAGCCACGCAGAAATCCATGGCTATCTCGGCACCATCATATTCGTCTGACCTTCATCTTTTACAAACAATCTCATGTCTAGCATGTAGCAATCTAATGGTATGTGTTTATATAGCATTCAAAAGTTAATGTTAAAAACCTTTTCAAATTCTCTAATTAAGTGTAAAGAATAAATTTTCTTAAATTTTATAATTAAGGAAAATGTTTTTAATGTAACAAATTGATAACTGAAATTTTTATGTGTATGATTTAATGAGGGAGTGATTAAATACTATACTTTAATATTCTACAAAAATATTAAATAATATTTTGTGTTTTAAAATGAAAAAAAGAAACTATTAAAAAAACCTCAAATAAATAAATAAAAATCCAGCCCTTACAGGCATGCCACATCAGCGATTCTAGATTCACATTTATATATATATATAGATTCGTTTCTTTTTCTTAGTAGACGTAAAAAGAATCTAAAGTGATCGTACACACGGAGGGAGTAGTTTAATCACCAACCTAAGATGAATTTTATTTTCTAAGGACACCAGTATACCACATGTAATTTATCCATCAGAATTAAGAAGAAACTCATGGAGATTAAAATAAAATAAAATAAAGTGTAAGACCATATATAGATGAGCATTTTGCAGAGTACAATATTGTTTGAAAATGCCTCGCCGTCCATTAGAGAGATTAATTAAAAAAAAAGAAATAAAAACGTGGGCAGTAATATCATATAATATTAATATTAAAATTTCTATTATAAAAATATAATGAGTTCAGTATTAATATTTCTACATATTCACCTCGAATTACTTAGTTGAAAATTTTTAAAAGGAGGAAGAGGGAGTCGGTGATATGCGTTTGCCTAACTAGAGATTCTGTGTACTTAATTAGTTAGCTAAGATCCTTTACACAAAGACATAACTCTCTCTCTATATATATATATATGGTGAGGAAATTAAATTATGGAAAGCAAAAATGTGGATTGCTCAATTATAGTCCATCGACAAGAGGTGGATAGGAGATGTAATAAGGTGATGAAATGTTAGCCATATAAATAAGGGATAATTATATATAATAGCAAACTAATAATCTAAAATAAATGGAGTAGTTTGGGTTTGATTTAATTGTGTTCCATAGCAAACGTTTTGCCAAAATTTTCCAGTCGCCTCTCTCCCAAATATCTCGCTCGCCACTCTCCTGCAATCTCTCGCTCGCTTTCTCACTTTTTATACAAACACAAGTGTATAAAAATTGTTTCTATTTGTATAAAGCAGAGGAAATTGTATAAATACATATATTTTTGTTCCCCTCTCTCCCCTCTTCCAGATCTCGCTCGCCACTCTCCCAAATCTCGCTCGCCACCCTTGCCTTTCTCACTTATACAAACAGAAGCGAAATGTATAAATTGCGTTTCTGTTTGTATAAATCGTGAGAAAATTGTATATACACATGCAAGTACATATATTTTCGTCCTATACACTTATAATTATACAATAAAAATACTACCTGCCCAGTTTCTTTTGCCTTCTCTCTTTCTCGTTTTATACAAATTCAAATTGTATCTAATTTCTCTCTTTCTCGTTTTATACAATTAGATTCAATTGTATATTCCCTGCCCAAGTCTCTTTTGTCTTTCTCTCTTTATCATTTTATACAAATTCAAATTGTATATAATCGTTCTATACACTTATAATCATACAATTCATTTTATACACTTCGTTTTTATACAATTCTCTGCCCAAGTGTCTTTCTCTTTCTCGTTTTATACACTTCGTTTATACAATTCGCTTATGTATAGCGAATTATACAGTTTCTATGTTTGCTATTGAGCGCAATTATGCAAACTTTGCTATAGCATACAAATATGAATTTTTTATTTGCCATATGTGAAAATTTCCCTATAAATAAAGATGATTGAAGTGGTTTAACAACCACTTTTTAATAATTATATATTAGAAAGTGAAATACTATCTACTAAACTACAAAATAAATCGAATAATACAATAGATGCCCCCCACCCCCACCATGTTTGATCGTCAAATCCTCAAACATTTCCCAAATGTCCTCTAGTCCTCCAACACGCTAAAGAATATATATCGGGCTTTTGTAAGATTGAATGATCGATAGAGTCACCATCAAATTAAATTAAAAATGTTTCCAATGCGTTAACTATGTTTAGAAAATTCAAACCGAGATGGGAACTTTTTACATAATATTTTTAAAAATCAGGATTAGAGAAGCTTTTTGTTTAGCTATATATTAAATTTATGGGTTGCTAATAGTGATAGTTATAGAAACAGTTGACTAGTAAAGCCTAAATGTCCATCGATATCTGTCCCAATCCTACTTGCTCACCTATATGACCAAAGTTGAGAGTAAATTTATATGCCTATGTTTGGCACAAGTATGAAGTATTGACCTAGTCTTTTGGAAAAGTTCAAATTTCCACATGTATTTGGCAAGTACAAGTCATATCAAGAAACTTTCAAACTTGAACTATACAAGTGAGTGACTAATTAACTTTTATATTTGGTGATAGGATGACCATTCTAGTTGATACAAGATTAAAAGCCTGGTCATAAAGATAATGAAGATTTATTCTAATTTATGGTGTCAATTGGGTTATATATGTCATTAGGATTTGAAAACTTTTCTATAATTTGAAACACAATGATATCTTTGTTCAACACAAATGATTTCGTTTTAAAATAGATTTCAGCCACCAAATACTCTCTTCTTAAAGAAAGTAAGTTATACAGGTTATTATGGAAGTATCCAACCCTCCAAGATGTACTTCTTAAATAACATTTTTTAGAATTATGTTATATATAATTAGATTTTCTTGGTTCAAATCCCAAGAACAAAAAAAATTGAGTAGTAAATCTTTTCTTTGTAATGAATCTTGCACAATGTAATGTTGAATTAATGAAGGCTCTAATAAGTACCAAATGCTAATAAATATATCACTGGACGGAACTTAGAAGATCATTAATTTAAACAGGCTCTATAAATTTTAGAATTAAATATAAAATGTGTGAGCTTGCATTAAAAATAAATAGAATTTTAAAATTGATAGTTTTTACGTGTGAACAAAATATTAAAAAAGACATGAATTTGGAGCATCTATGGAATTGCCTTGAGATAAGAATTAAACAAAGTATTAGGTCCTACTAACAAATTATAATTTTAGAAAAATTAGTACGTGATAGATCAATTTAAAAAATCGAGTTGTAAAGAGTATCTTTTTCACTAATTTCAAATTGCATTCACGTCTAGTAAAAATGTAAAATTACAGAAAATAACAGTCTTGTTGGAATACTCCAAGGCCTTTGGTTTGTTTTTTCCATGTGATGTTCCATATTTATATTGGTGCATGATTATATTTGGATTTGTGCAACATATGATCCCATTCGGAGGGAAACACCCCTTGCCAAAAAAAATTTTATACACAAAATTCAAATACAAAACTTTTAATTATGAAAAAAGCAATCTCATTCACTGTACTATATTTTATGGTAGAAAGCCTTTAGGTTATTTGGCTATATGTATCCTCAAAATTCAAAGTTAACCAAAAAGACCTCTGAATGACCAAACAACTACGAGTAGTAGACTTGACTGGACTGCGTACACTTGATACACATTTGCTCTTTTACTTTGATGTTTATCGGTTAAGTGATAAGAGTACGTTATTCGTTTTATTTTATGTGATACTTTTTGTAGTTTGAGATTCAAAAAAATTAGATCGTAATTTTTTAGATATCATTTAGACATTTTTAATCATCAATTGTTGTAACTTATCATATTTTTTATATAGATTATAAATATACAAATTTTATTTTTAAAAAAATTGAAGATTTCATGCATAAATTTTCTGTCAAATTTAAACTATTTAACTTTCGAAAAATGTAAAGTACCACATAAATAGAATTAAATATAGTGATATAAAATAGATGTGTGAAAATTAAAACTTACGTCAATGTCTCACCCTTTAGAAACGCAAAAGAAGACCAAATTTTTGTATTTTTTTGTGTTTCCGTTTAAACAACTGCGCGTTATTTGATTTTGACCATCACAATAGGAGACGGCAGAATTTGTACACTATATGCTCCAAAAGTTAATAAAAATATCTAGTTTTCCTATAATTTCAACTTTTTGAAATTAAAAAAAAAATTCAAGAAGCAATGAATAAACATATACTTTCAGTGCTAATTTCACAAATATTTAATTGAATCGGTAAAAAATAGTGTTTTCGCCCAAAAAAATTTAACAAATTTTAATAAAAAAATCATTTTCACCAATCATTGATCTGTTATTTCAGTTGGAAATATCATATTTGATAATATGAATTTTCCATTAATAAAAAAACTTTGTTTCTAGCAAATGCTTTGATCATTTTGAAGGTTGGGACAGCTCGATGAGAAAACATTTTCCAGATTGATACACTAGGAATTAATTACGTAATTAAATTGAGTTAATTCTAATTAAACATGTTTAACGTACTAAATCCCTCCGTCTGTTTTCACACTCCATTATTTAAAAACTTCCATTTCACACAGCAAAAGAGTGAGAGTTTATCATTTTGTAAGTTGGGTAGTTGAATTCTCCATTTTCTGCTTCTGCTTCTTCTTCTTCTTATTTTCTTGATGGGGGTACATAAAGAATATCTACTAATAAAAATGTGTGATTTATAATTTTTAAAATAACACAAACCACTTAAAATTAATTACATAACAAATAATGTGACCTAATAATATAGTACTACAACTTATTCATTGTTCTTTTTTTAAAATAAAGGAATTGAAAAATTTCGAAAAAAGTATCTCCATCTTCATGACTCCTGATATATGTTATTGGTCGGAGTTTTTATTTGACAATTTTTCATGCCTTACACGCAGTACGCACCCATTGGCCACTTTATATATATTTCAACTGTAGTCACACATAAGGTGCTGCCTTTTTGTGGAGCTTCTATTCCTTTTTTGTTTTCTTGGTGGGGTGGTTATAACTTATTATACTCAAATATGAAAGGAAGGTACATAAATGAGTTGATGCTCTAATTTATTTTGTTCACTGTTAATGAATATAAGTTAATCTCTTATCTTTTTATTTTTTACGTGTTTAATTGAGATATATGTACTCTTGAAGAATCTTGACTAAGTATAACATGGAAAAAGAGAATAATTCAATGATAAGTATTTTTTATAATGACTATAAATATTTTGAGACGGAGGAAGTATATATACAAATAAATAAATGAGAAATATGGATTCATTAGGTTCCGGCCAATTGTGTTTCTTGCAAGAAAGGTTCACGCGTCTATTAGCTACAACTTTGAATATTAATGTTCTTTTTAGAGATTACTAACAGATTTCTGTTGTAAACTAGCTGGCATATATATTCACGAATAATATTTATGTAATTAACTGGTTATGCATGATACTTTTCATTTGTATTTATTAAATTAATTACAAATTAATGCTTGTTATTATGTTATAAAATTAGTGCTTATTTATATTTTATTATCTTTTAAAATGACTCGATTACTTTAATGTTTTCCACCTCATCATATTTGTATTTAATTCTTTTCTTGTCAATTACAAAGAGGTAGTAGCTCATACTTATACGTCAAGAAATAAAACAGATCTCTTTTTTTTTCCTTGTTAGTTTATTGAAAAAGAAAGATAAATACTTCACTCCACTTTCCTCCTGGATTTAATATATTTTTTTTATAATATCGTATAAAGTTTTTTTAAAATATTTTATTTTTAACCCTCCTAGGAGCTCCCAACATCTTGCTTTCTTGGTGATTCAAACTAGCAATCTTTGAATTGAAAATGAGGGGTGCTTATCATCCGAATAACTCCCTCTCGTCAGTATAAAGTGGTTTTCCAAGTTTAAGAAAAAGTGATGCAACTTGCTATTAAAAGAAGGAACGGGCAACATATTTGAGCTTTTCTGCCCATTTTCACCTTTTTTATTAATCACACGGAACAACAAATGTAAGTCAACTCTTGTCGCACCACTTTTTCATATGTAAATAAAATAAAAAAAATTAAACGAAAGCAATTCTAAACTCGGAAAATTGGGCTAAGAGCATCTTATAATTGAGCAACTGGGCTGGTAAAAACTTGGGCTCATATAGTATCTTCTGGTGTTTTAAAAGGCAAATACGTGAGATGAGACATTTCATACAGTATAGGATGTGGTGAGATATAAGTCCTACTGATTTACGAGGTATAGTTTTATGTATATTCAATTTTATAATTTTATTACTAATAAAATAAGTAAAATCAAACCTTTTAATTATTTTACAAATAAAATTTTATAAATAACCCATAATGTATAGAAATTATACTATGATTTTTATGTGAAATAAATATTGATAATGAATAATGTAGGGAAAAAGGTATTATATTTACTATTTAAGAAATATCATTACACCAACCATTAAAAATATGATTTAAAGCATAAAAGGTTAAAAAAAAAAAAAAAACGCGCGTACATTTTTACATCCAAGACTTACGTTTTTATGGTCGAGACTTGGGCCTCAAATTTTAAAACTTACGCCTTATGAATCTACGTATTTAATTTACTCCCAAAAGCAAACATTTTTTAAAACACTATCTTCTTTCGTAGGAAATGGCGCCATGCATCATCTAAAAGACTTAATTTGAATAAAATAAAACTAGTTTGTTTTGTAATATGATTATTGGACTATTACAAAAAAAAACACATCACCAATTCACAAAGAACATGATTTATTGTTATTCAAGACAATACAGATAAAAGAAATTACACGAATAGCCTCTTGTTTCAATCTCCAATGTTTTAAGTGTTACAATAAAATTGTAACACTTAAGCAAGAATTTCCTGAATGGGCTTGGACTCCAACTTGGCCTCTTCAGTTTGTATCTTCTCTTCCTTGGCCAGTTTCTTCAGCCTAGCTAGCTCAAGATCCTTACTCATTTTCCTCCTGTACATTTCTGCAAATGTAATCGGCTCATCCATTATCGCCTTCTCTCCTTCCCTAATTTTTAACGGATACACTTTTGCATCCGGTGCTGGATTCTGGAATGTGGCTATCGATAATCTGCTGCTATTCGAATTCACCACTGCTTGATGATCAGCATTCTTGAACCTCCCATTGCTCAAATACTATCACATAATTAAGTGTCAATTAGTACGATTTCAAAACGTTAATTTTATCGGAATATGCAGTAGTACCAACTTACATGACCATGATCACCAAGATTAACCACAAAAGCGCCTTCAACGGGCTGAACAGTGATCCAAGTTTTGCCATTATCTTTAGTGGCTTGAAGCCCACCAACTTGGTCTTGTAACAATAGGGTAATGGTTCCTGGATCAGTGTGTCGTTTGAGCCCAAGAGTAAGGTCAGGCTCTGGGCACTTTGGGTAAAAATTGACAACTACTTTTTGGTCCATATCGACACATGCCTTGGTTAAAGCCTCTTTCTCTAAGCCCATTGCCTCTGATAGTACTTCTAATAATTTGCAAGCCAAATCCATTAACTTTTCACTGTATTTCTCAGTTACAGCTATCCAGCCTGGTGGTTTGTCTGGCCATCTAGAATAGTCTCTAGATCGAATTGGGTATGAAAAGTAAGTCACTATTTCACGCCAGTCTTGAACCACTTCACCCTACAAAACAATTGTATTTGTATTGTTTTAGCGAAATATAGTAATTAGATAGATTATATCATATCGTTACATAATGTCATATATCAATGAATTTACAAGAAAAATTAAAGTAAGGTACGAAGCAATAGAAAAAACATATCTTAATAAAAAGTTTTAAAACGATTTGAAATTGTAGATTAAATTGGACTCAATTAAGAATTTTCTTCAGCTTGAATGGATTGAGATTGAACCCAATTCAAATTATCTTGAATCCAACCATTAAAATTCTGGACAAATTAAATTGATTATCTATGTTTGGGTTCATTTTTGATACCACTCTTTCAAACTATCAATACAACGGCTAACTCGGAAAAAATAGGGATCTGTTACAAACACTTTTTCCTCCGTAGTATATCTTTTCTATATTTAGAAATTTATCACTCACTTTTTTATTTATTCTTAATGATAATGACATGCACTCTATCTAAAAAAACAAAAATAAAATACTTTTAATACGTGTCAAATAATTGTTACCTGTAAATGGCTTGAGACAATGAAGCCACCTTTCTTGCCACCAGACATGTCAAAGCGAAGCTTTTGGTCAGGAGGCAATTGGAAAAATTCCTTAGCCAATTTTGTCATTTGTGATATTAATTCAGGATCGACCCCATGATCAATTACCTGAAAAACACCCCAATCTTCACAAGCATTTACAATTTTCTCACATATTTCCCTTCTTCTTCCATTAATATCATCAATACCTTGCAACGATATTACTGGAATTTCGTCACTAAATTTATTGTAAGCAACTTTTGGACGTTCTTCTTCATCCCTAATAAAACTTGTTTGAAGGGTCTTTTCATTAGCTAGAGCTGTTAGTGTTGAAGGTGCCATTTCTTTAAAAAAAAATTGTTGAAAAGAGTTATCATGAGGTGCCCTTTTTTAATGTTGAGAGAATGGTAAGTAGTAAGGTGAAATAAGGGGTGGAGATTTATAAGGGAGTGTGGGCGTGGAGCTATTACTACCCTTCGTGCCAACTAACAACATTTCACGTGTTCTCTTTCTACAATTCTATTTTGCTTACGAATGGAAGGGTAGATACCACCATATAAGGGAAAAAAAAGAAAATGACGTCAGTTTAATTTATATGATATGATTTGATTTGATTCTTTTTTTAAAAATGATTAAAGTTTATTAGTTAGAGATAAGTTTAAATATTTATTTAGCTATTAATTATCTTATTAAAAGTATCTGATTTTATTCTCGTAAAATAGATTAAAATGTGAAGTGTTAACACTCAAAAATGAATATTGTTTAACTTCGTAAAACGGTACTAATACTATGGCATGTACTCTGTATTATATTACTCTTCCATACCATTTTATATGATATATGAGTTAGTTTACTTTAACATGACATTTAACAAATAAAAGAAACTTTTTTTAAAGTTAGTGGGGATAAAATAAGTGAATATTTATGTACCTATATATCAATTTATTATGAGAAAAGTGAATATATTAAGCTAAAATTTTATTTTTTATAAAAATATGTCATTTCTATCGGGACGGATTAAAAAAAAATAAGTACTACTATTTTAGGAGAAAAGTGTAGTTGCTTTGTTGAAAAGTAGTTCCTACTAAGTAATTTGTTTTATTAAGTAATAATATTTTCTTCACAATAATTGTTAATATGAAAAATTTACCTTTTCAACTATTAATCGTATGTGGGTTTATTAACAAACGGAGGGTGCATGAAATTGAATGTTGGTTAGGAGTTAGGACAAATCACGTGACTAGTACCAACCAGCGTTGCCTAACTAAAACAAAAAACATGTATATATACTCTGTTATATATTACTCCTCTCTTAAATTAATTAAATGTCGTTGCTACTTGCTAGTTGCTTCTTATGGATTATCCTATAATTGAGTAGGGGAAAAGGGTTAAACGTATTCTTTAATTATATGAAATGAGATTATCGTTTTATTAATAGTTGGGATTAAATATGTTCATATTCTTATTCTAATTTACCCTTATTTTCAAATGATGAAGTTTATTATTGGTTACGTGTCTCTCTTATCTCTTAATTAAAGATTAAAGTATTATTTTTAAACAAAAAACAAATTTGTGCCTTTTGCATAATTCATAGCAAATATAGCAAATATGACCTTTTTTTTCTTCATAATTTTGGGTTTCAAATTTTCTTTATTAATTACTCATTTATCTTTTATCCTATATAGACATTGAAGTTTTTAGGGGACTCTACCCTCAATTCTGATTGAAACTCTAGATATATTCGATTCAAGTTAGAATTTATGAAAGCTATTTTACCCAATATGATACCCTTGGTCATGCCCATATAAATGATAATATAATTCCTTAAAAAAACAATTAAACACAATTATTATAACGAAGATTGTGCTAAAATTAGTTGGGCAATAAAACTTGTGAAAACATACTTTATCATATTAATATTTTTGAATGTGTAATAAATAGGCTACTTTTGCACAAATTGCTTAAATGATGCTATTTCTGCAAATCAGCCACTTTCTACCGCGGATGCAGGGAAAAGTCCAGATAGGGATCATCTAAGGATTGGGCCTCATGGGCCTTCCCAACTTTGATTTGTCGGTTAATAATAGTAGTAACTAGTAAGTCAAGGAAAGGTTACTAAATGTATTCTTAGGCCATCTAGTTTATTAATAGGATATGGTCCAAGTATACATTATAAGTACATTTTTGTTGTATATTTGGTGTATATATGTACATCGATCATACATTTGATATAGAATATACATTATGTATTATCTGTACATTGTGTATATATTTTGTAAACTAAATGTCCAAATGATATTTTATTTCAAAATTTCCGTAAGTTATGTAAATTGGTCTGTTGTCATATAAATCAAGATTAAGTTATAATATCAGAGGCAACGTAAATATTTTTTGCACTGATGATATCACAAGAAGCGATAAGAAATTGTGTATTTTTGCTGAAGATCATTTAATATTTTGGTTTTACAAAATAGAATACCAAAAACGTTTTTTACATATTATATATAATATAATTGACCAATATATAATCGTTTGATTACATATAAGTTCTGCTGGATTATTTATTGATAGTCCTGGCAGCAGGTTCTGTATCTACTATATTTATGAACAAATATATTGGACAACTTGCCACTGAAATAACAATTCAAATAAGGACTAATCATATCGCAAATTTAAGGTTTAAATTTCATCGAAGTGAATAAACTTGTACAAAATTTATGCTAATAATTTAGTGCAACTTGTAAAATTATATGTGCATATAATCTTAGTTGGAGTATCAAATCTTATTATTGGTCTAAGACTTGAGTAATATTTTAATGAAACTCTGTTATCGAAACACTAGTGCACTGTGAAGTTAGGCTGGCAGTGTGACTTTCTGAGCTTTTTCACATTTCTTGCCAAGCCAAACATCATCACTTAGATAAGTAGGCATGTTACCCGAGTTCGAAATTTAAATAAACAAAAAAAAAAAAAAAGTGATCAAAATAAGTTACTATTTTAGAAAGTAACTAATATAGATTTAATCCATAACTTGGACCAATATTCCTATCTTACTGAAGTAAAACCGCTACAAAATATATAATAATAATAATAATAATAAGAGTAATAATAAATCATATAAATTAATAAATAATTGACAAAATAAACAAATAATAATCGAAATATAATTATTGAGCATTACCAGTCAGTTTCATTGATAGTTTCGTTCAAATCAAAATCATATCGATCGGTAAGAATATTTTGATGATGAGTCATGTTAGAAGAATCAGTAGATTGAGTTATCGGAAATCCATCAAAGCTATTATGATTTTTTAATTGGGGATGGACATCGATCGATAAAGGAGAACATTGTTGGCTAGTCTTAGGCTCCTTTCTAACATAGATTTTAAGTATTGTTAACTTGATTTGATCTATGTAATAATTTGGAACCATTAAAAAGTCGATCAACGATTCGTCATTATAGATAATCCACTTTCCAAAATTTACTTGTCCTTGTGATAAAAATGAAGTAGGTATTTTTCGACTATAATTATAATAATACTATTTATATTCATTCTTTTATAAACTGATGAAAGAAATATAAGATATCAGATTTTAATTGAATATTAAGCATTTTGTTTGGAAGAACAATTATAATAAACGGTATTTCCTTCATGTATAGTTTCGTCATATCAAAACTCTACCTTTTGGTTTAGAAGACATTATTTTATGATTGAAATGAAGAATAATAGAAGACCAAAGATGTTGAATGTGCTATGTTTGAGTGTCCTTAAATAGAGCTTGGATGAGCTTTCCAAATAAAAGAAAACAAAAAAACATAATGTAATCATTTTTTTATTTTTATGATATGTCAAATTAATATAATTGTATGACAAACATTACGAAAGCATCATAAGAAAGACAAAACTTGAAAAATATTTTTGTTTGTAAAATGTAAGTTTTTCTTCTACTTTATAAAGTGTAAGAAAAAATTTCACTTTACAAAGTGTAAGAAAAACTTACATTTTATAAATTGTAAGAAATAGTTCCGTTATATATTAAAATATACCTGTTATGAACTAACGGAAAACGTTTGAAATATTGGATAAAGTGAAATTTTTTCTTCCACTAAGCCTATTTTAGTTACTTCCTAAAATAATAATTTATTTTAATCACTTTTTTTTTTTTATGGCTTATTTAGATTCCAAACTCTTTTTCCCATGCGCAGGTTAATTAACAAGTATTTAGATAATAGTACTTACTTAATTACTATCTCAAGTTAGATTACATCATATATTAGACTTTAGTTACATTATCTGCCTAGCTAGACATGTTATTAGCCATCCTATTAACCCCAACTTCAAAGTTGAGAGACTAGAGCATCGAAATGGGGTTCCTTCTTTATCACTGAACTTACAATTTCTTTTCTTTTTTTCCTTTTTATATAATTAATGGATTCTCAATATAAATGCAACGGTTCAGGTAACGCTCGATACCCTGTATCAGCCACTGTCCTGAACTTACTACCCCAAAAATATAGGGGCGAATCTATGGTTGAAGCAAAATGAAACTAAAGTAATACGATTGTGTTAAGAAATTTAGTTAACTTAATGAACAAAAATATATTGTATTAACATCTTGAATCTAACCACGGTGCTATAAATTCTGATGCAACACTCTTTCTTTTTTCGTCACATCCAAATAGGAGACTTGCTCAGTTCGTAAGAGCTCTGTGGTTTCTCCTTCATATATACACGCACCATTTTGTTTTTTGTTTTTTTGTTTCTGAAACAATGACGGTCCAAAAAGGCATTCGTTGTTATGCTTATTGCATCCTTTCTACTAGTCCATTTCGCTAATGCTCAAAAGGTTTGTCATTTTTTTTCGTTTTTAAGTGAGAATGTTCATTAACACAATAAGGAGCCGTTTGGTTATTGTATAAGAAACATCTTATACATGTATTAAAAGTTACATTAGTTTTACAATGTTTGGTAGAAGTTTTGTGTTAGGTATAAAAGTTAACATAACTTATACCATGTTTGGTTGGTAAGAATTTAAATGTTGTATAAAAGTTATTTATGTATTAATTTATACGGTGTTTGGTTGCATTTTTGTAGTCCTACATAATTAATACTAACATAACTTATGAGGGAAATCTATGTATAAAGTTACGCAGGGTAGAAGGTGGAATAAGTTATGTGAGTATTAGTTATACATGTATTAAAATGATAAATTATAGATTTACCCTATAATTTTTTTTAATTTTTTTTAATTGGCAACTTTACGGTTTTCCTATATATGTTTTTTATTTCTTTTTATATATAGACCATTTTTATTTCTTTTGAAAAAAAATTAATTGGAAACTTTACTGTTTTCCTATTATATATAGACTATTTTCATTTCTTTTTATATACTTACCATTTTTATTTATTTATGTAAATATAAATATTTTTTAATATTAAAAATTTGATTGTATATTTTTTTACGGTACATTTGCTAATCAATTATTAGCATTATATATTATTAAATATATTACACATATTATTAGCATGTATTATTATTTTGTAAATAATATATATTAATAATTTACAACAAGTTTAATATTCAATAGTTAATAATTCATGTATTATAATCTCTACATAGCAAAATAATACCTAGATAACTAATATCCGCATAGCTAATACCCGCATAATTAAACTCAACATAACTAAACCCTGCATAACTTAAACCTGCATAACTAATACCTGCATAACTTAACCCTGCATAACTAATACCTGCATAACTCTAACCAATAACCAATAAGTCTTTAATTCATGTTTGTTGGAGCAGGTTGACTACAGCATCAGCCCCTCAAGGTCCACAGCCACTAGGTAATCTACTACATTATTTTATTATTATATGTATAAAGACATGTAATAAATAAAATTGTGTTGCAAAATGATTGTACAGATTGCATAGGAGCTTGTAAATATCGATTCAGTGAGTCGTCTAGGCAAAATCTACGCAACAGAGCATGTGGAAGCTGCTGCCATAGATGCCACTGGCACTGTGTCCCACCAGGGACTTCTGGAAATTATGAAGCATGCCCTTGCTATTTCAATCTTATGACTCATAACACCACCCGCAAATGTCCTTAATACATCCCTTTTTTTTAGTTTTTATATTTGTTCTCCAAAGGAGTCCATTTTCAAAAAAAAAAAAAAAAGTGTAATTTTCAACTTACCTTGTGTCCTAATAATTTAAGCTCTGTTCATTTTGAGATTCAATTCAATGCTCCTTCTGTTTACGAAGCTTGTGATGCAATAATACGTAAGTACTTATAACTTGGTAGTATTACGATTAGTAAACAGATTACAAGTAAATAGCAATGGAAATGTCATTAAAAAAAACTTGTCAGTCGTAAGAAGTAGACTGATAGAGGAAATCACATGTAGATCAGAGATGAGAGAGAATATTAAACATCACAATTTGCATAATCCTCTTCTATCTAACCCCTAAATCTTAACCCTCTTAAATCATTTGTTAATTTCGTCT
Organism: Solanum sitiens; assembly: GCA_016801875.1. Taxonomy (NCBI): domain Eukaryota; kingdom Viridiplantae; phylum Streptophyta; class Magnoliopsida; order Solanales; family Solanaceae; genus Solanum; species Solanum sitiens. The sequence goes on from JABWTJ010000001.1 coordinate 8,869,161, forward strand.
CAATTCCAAATAACTGGGCAATGGAACGGGATATATCGATACCGTTCCGGTTCGTCCTGGTTCGGTTGTTTACGCGATGGAACATGACATCTTGAAATGGGACACGGAATGGAACGGAACCGAGGTTTGGTACCGGAGATACCAATTTATCCCAATTTATTTCGGTTCCGATTAATTAATATTTATTAATTAATTTATGTTATATATTTATAAATTATAATTTATATTTTATATTAAATAATAAATACTACCCAAGTAACTCAACTACCCCCTATTAGTATTACATTAATATTACATTCAAGACTTTGTTGAAACAGAAACCTCCCTAGAAGGTGACTGCGTAAACTATGCACTCTACTAATAGTTGTAAATTAAAATTGTAATTTGTAATACAAATTTAAATAAATTAAATTGATATTTTTTAATTTGTGTAATTGTTTTATCCTTATATTTATTTAATTTTTTAAAATTATAAATTTAATTTATTTAAATTACAAGTTATAAATATAACTTATAAATTATAACATATTAATACATAATAAGTAATAACTTATAAACTTCAAAAGATTTAAATCTTGAAAACTTAATTAGACTTAACTTGCAAACTTAATAAGTAAAAAAAAAATTTAAAAATTTTCGTAATTCAAAAGAATCATTTTTTGAAATAACTAGATGTGTCATCCCAATTATCCCATCCTGTTCCATTCTGGTCCGTTCCGATTCCATCCCCGTATATAGTGGGACGGGACGGAACCGAGTATCCGTCCCAGTAATTTCAGTCCGGTTATCCCAGTACCGGTCAACTCGTTCCGGTTCGTTACGGTCCGGTACTGGTTCGTTCCGATCCGGTGGTCCCGTTCCGATCCGTTGCCCAGTCTTGATTCCGAATAAAACACTCAAACATTTTACTCGTCTAATAATTTCAGGTGAATCAACACATTGATTCACAATAGTATGTATCGAGTGTGATTTATTAAACAAGGGAAAAGGGCATGATATACCCCTCAACTTTGTCATTTAGAACTGACGTTCCAATTCAACAATAGCTCTAATCCATATAATATACGATTAGCGTTACTCTTTGCAGAATTTCTTGTAAATGTTTCTATGACTATAAATATTCTGGATCCAACTTTCAAGTTTGAACCCTCAATTTTTAAAAATCACAAATTATTCAAGATCAAATCAATCAAAAATAAAGATCAAGCTCAAAACCGTTTAATTTATTTCTAAAAACGAAATATAAATGGAATTATAGAGAATGTAATATTTCATGTATCTCAAATATAATAATATAGAACTGCATTTTACATATCTTTATTATTTTTTCAAGAACGAATTTTATTGTTAGCATATATAAGTTGGGTGTGCAGTCATGGGTGACGAATATTTGGCATCGTTAACGGGTAATGAAACTCATTACATCCCCAATACCTCTGTAATAGTTACTGTATGTTGCATGTTACCCCCACTGTTATACTCAAAAGGTTCCGTATATTTATTGGATGTCTATATCGTTTGAAATATTAATAACTTATAAAATAAAAATAAAATGATTTGTATTTATCGCAAATAAGCTAACAAGGATTAGCGATAATTTTAGAAAAATCATTTTCATAAAACATGAATAATGTGCCAGCTATATATATGTGACCCTTTGAACGAAAGAGAAATGCTGTCTAAGCAATCTAGCTGTGCACCAGTATACTTTTAATTTTTTAATAATGCAAACTCTTTTAGAAAAATGGACTTCTCCTACTCTTTTAATAATAATAATAATTTTTACACTGTTTGTTTTAACATGCTATAATATGATATAATTTTTATATTTTAAGATAGTGAATTTCGTAAACGATTATTTTTATATGACTTAATAGTATGGGAAAAAAATTATCTCAGAAAATTAATCGATATTAAACACATTAACTTTTCTGTTGTTTATTATAAACATTTCTCCAATTCTGATCAACTTTTGACACAAAAAGTTATAATTTGTGTGGTTATAGTGAACAAAGCCTTGTTATACTGTACTTCTCTATCGTGACTAAAATCTTATCGATATAAAGAGAGCATATTATTTTATACTTTTTTTAAAGTTAAGATTTTCCACCAAGCTTTTAGGAAAATAAAGGGTTTTAGAGAAAAAAATACTTTTCCTTAATAGTATATCATTGAAATACACATTAAAAAAATATACTTAGAAGTTAGAAAGATACTTTAAAAATTTAGTCAAACACTAATTATTATTCATCGGTGTAATCAAAATGATTATCCAAAATACAAATTATTTCTCACTAAAAATATTTCTATTGAAACAATACTTTTGAAAAATATTATTCAAAATAAATTAATTTTAGAAGTTTGGCCAAGACTCTTCTTTGGCCCATGTTTCATCAAGCCAGTTTTGTCAAAATTCATTGACACAATTTATTTATGGACTTCTTAATTATGATTATTTTTAAAGTAATAAATCAATATTAAAGATTACGGATATTAAGAAATGAAATAGAATTTTTTAATTTTGATCTGTTAGAAATTAATTTTATACGTCGAATAGGAAAAAATGAAACTGAAAGGTGACAAAAATAAACATCACATATGTCGTGGAGTATGAAAAATTATTGAAAATTGAAAGGTCTTCTTAGAGGACAATATATTGAAACCGACAAATAGAAAGAAAAAAATATTCAATTTGGGTAGAAATGCTGTAATATTCATTATTTGTTTCCAGATCTATAATTTACGAGTCCAAATGAATAAACCTGTATGAGGCAAGTTTCCCCCAAATATTGAAAACAATAATTCAAGTTATAAGGACCAATCAAAATCATAAATTTTATAAATAATGATTTTTGTAAAAAAAAGCAGCTTAGTTTAATTATTTAATGCAACTTGGGAGAATCTCTAATAAATTATGTGCTTGTAATCTATGTTGCTGTAGCAAATCTTGCTATTTTAATGCTATGTTTTTGGTATAGAAAAAAACACTTTGTATAAAAAAAAATTCATTTTTTTAATGATTGGCTTAAAATGTTTTATAAATAGATTTCTATATTTTTTTAAAAATTCAAAGAAAATGACTTTCAATGAAGTTAGAAAATCCTTCTCCGAACTCTTTTTCAATTTCACCATTTGAATTCCAAACTCGACTCGAATTCAGAGATTTTGCGCAAACTCAAATCATGGTCGAGGTCGAGAGTCAGATCTAAGATCTCAAGTCAGAAATTGAGTCCGAATTAAGGTCAAGGTCGTGACTCGAGGATTAGGTCTAATATAGAGAGTCAAAGTTTCGAATTAAAATCAGATACGATATCATAACATTTACCTAGATTATATCTGAAGGCTCTTGAAATTATATTTCTTCTTACAAGTCTTATAACATGAACACCCGCATTACTTTTTAGTTATTGAACTTTTTTTGGTTGAAACAATCATCTGCATAATTTTTTTTATATATAACAAAATATTATTGTAAATTTTTTTGGGAAAAAAGGCAAAACTCTCTTGAACTATAGTACCTTTTTCGTATTTTTGGAATACTAGTGCTCATGCAATCTAAAACTAGAGCATATATAAATTTTATATTAACAGACATACACGTATAATAATCTCATTCACATCGCCGGATAAGATTGCGTCACGTGTCCCTTTTAGTCTTCTGTTAGATCGAAGGACATGTTTGTTCTAGTTTTAAAATTATAGAAACACCAAAGTTCAAAAAATATGACTGTGAATATGTACATATTATTTACGATAGTTTGAAATATATTTATTTATTTTTTCCTAAATATTTTAAAAATTTGCCCTAACTCTTTTTTCTAGAATAGTGATGCGAAGCTAGGCTGGCAGTGTGACTTTCGAAGCTACTTCCCATTTCTTGTCATCATCATCAGTGAGACAAGTTGTTTATGTGGAGGCATGAAAATTATACTTCCTCAAAGTATAAAACAACTACTGAATTGTTATTTATACACAACCCTTTTACCTATTGAATTTTAAAAAAACTAGGTAATAATTCTTAACGTTTTTGAATTCAACCTAAATTATCTTTTCAAACCATAATAAATCTGCAAAATATCGGATTTAGATAACAATTAACAAGTTCATACAAAAATAAAATTAAAGAACTTACTGGCAGAAATAGGAAATAACAGTCTCTGTTGATCTTACGCCTAACTCACACCCTCAAAAGCTAGCTCAAAGGCCATCTCACGCCCAATGCTTAACATCTGGTGAGACGGGCCCTACTGGATGTTAAATTAGGTCTTAGGCCTAACTCACATCCCAAAAATATGGTGAGATGGGTCCTACTCTAATAGAGTGTTAAATTAGGTCTTAGACCTAACTCACACCCCAAAAGCTAGCTCAAAGGGAGGAGAATTGTCCAAGTCTTATAAGGAGTCTACCTATTTTATTAACCACCGATGTATGACTTTTGTCATTCTTTAATAGTATCAATTAGACCGAACGGTGGTTGAAAGAGAAGAATTTTGAAACCAATTGGCTTAAATTGACTGGACCTAGATGGATAAGATCAGCATATGTATTTTGACTCACTTCACTCCAATCATAAGCTTTTAACAATGGATATTGTAATTACCTTTAAATGTTGTGATTGGTGGAAAATATCTATTCTATTTTAATTGGTGATTTATTATTCAAACTCTAAAAATAAGACAACCTTTATTGACAATATTTTATTCTCAGAATATTTTTTTTTAAAAATGTGATTCAGAATAGGTAGATGTTAACTTGATTGCGAAATGAAATAAGAAGTAGAAATAGTACTATTTATATATACTAGAGTATTAATTTAGGCCTTTGGCCCACTGATGTCGACACCCAAATAAAACGTGGGTTAGATGGAGGTGTCTTTTCTCGTGCTATAAATAACACACCTCTCTCTGTTTTCTATTTCACATCCATAGTGAAAGCCAGCTCAGATTTCAGAGTTCTCAGCTTTACTTCTTCTTTTTTGTATCTAAAACAATGGCATTCCTAAAGGGTTTTGCAGCTTTGCTCATTGCATCACTTGTGCTTGTCCATTTCACTTATGCCCTTCAAGAGGTTCCTCTTTTTCTCAAATTAGCATGTGTTTTCAAATCAATTCATCTTGAAATAACGTTTGATTTTAAAATGTTGGCGCAGGTAATTAGCAGCAAACCACCAGCACCAAGTCCTCAAACTCCAAAGCCAATAGGTACGGTAATATTTTAAGTATTTCCACTATAACTTTTGTTTTAGTTCGATTCTAAATTTTGAATTCTTACAGATTGTACGGGATCTTGTAAAACGAGGTGCAGCAAATCGTCTCGGCAAAATCTCTGCAACAGAGCATGTGGAAGTTGCTGCCGTACCTGCCACTGCGTGCCACCAGGGACTTCTGGAAATTACGAAGCATGCCCTTGCTATTTCAACCTTACTACTCATAACAGCACCCGCAAATGTCCTTAAAATTCATCGCATATAATTTCTTTCTTCTGCAAATTTAAATGTACTACTAGTACTTCTTATTGAATACTACTATTATGTAATGTAAGCTGTTCATTTTGAAATTTAAGTGTAAAATTGAAGGTTGAGAGTTTTTAATGCAATATTAATATGGGTGGGTACTATTAAATTGATTGACTCTGGTCGTCCCATTTTCTGTACACACAATTAAACGAGTCATTCTTTGTTATGGACTAATAAGTGTTAGATTGAAATAGCTACCTTTATGTCTTTCTTCTTTCTGAGCAGAAAACGAGAAAGAAAATAGTTATCAGAAATTTTATTAGTACAAAACAGCTAGCAATTCTGAATATATTATATTGCGATTAAATGAATGGTTTTAATGATCAAACACGTTCTTAAATACTCACTTTCATACAACATGTGAAATTATCTATGCACTTCATAATAATTGAACTCAAAAAGTGTACTGCCTTGGTTCCATCTGTATTTTGGACCTCCCTTAATAATTTATAGATTAAATGTTTATTTTATTAAATTAATTATACTTGAGCGATTTTTAAATTAAATTAAATACTAGTACTCACATTAGTTTGAGAAAAAATTACTTTAGTGATATTGGTATAGTTGGAAATTATAATTAATTTTCTCTTAATTTTTTAAAATGAACAATAAATAAATAAATATTTAGTATAATTGAGAAGTAAAAACAAGGAAACAAAGTGAGTAATGGACATTGTACAACAACCAAAATCTTCACGGAATTATAATCCTTCTATCTCATGTTCTTTTTTTTCTAGTTACCTTTTCAAAAAAAAGTCACATTTTTATAATTCAAAATTATTTAATATCTTAATTACAAAATTATCTTTTGTATTATTAACAAAACAATTTATAATTAAACGGATACTATCTATAATTTGTAGAACACAAATTTAAAAAAATTATGTTAAGTGTAATAAATATTTTCGAGTTACATGATGTCACATGAATAGAATGGAGTAAGGAAGGAACGTTACTTGATCCTATAAAGACGACAGATAATTAAGTTTTAAAGACACGCTTTTCCTCAAGAATTTGGAATGAAGTAAAGTTGACGAGTCCTTGCTGTACAAAAAAACTCGAGCAAAGTACATTAAGTTTTAAAGACACGCTTAAAGAGTCTTTTCTTCTTCATTTTTTTTAAAGATAAAGTATACTTTTTTATTTTGATTATTTTATTTTACATAATATTTAAGAAATTATAAATAAGAAAGTAAATTTACTAATTCACTTCTTGAAATTTGTGAATTTTACAAATAAATGTGAATACTTTCAAAAAGAATTAATTATAAGGGTAATATATATATATATATATATATATATATATATATATATTTAATAATTTCTTGATTTAATACGATGATCAACTAATATGAAATAACTATTTTTAATATAATGATACTAATTGTTTAATTTAGTGTAGCTTTAGTTCATAACTTAAAAGACTAATAAAAAATGTAAAAGGCTATTTGATTTACATTTTAAACTCAGAACTAGTAGTCTTCTAGTTCTGGTCGTTTGGTGTGAGGATAAAAATAAATAGTGATGGGATAATTTTTTTGTGACTTGTTTGGTTATCATATTTAAGATAGTTTATCCACTATTTATACTATAGTGATGAGATAAATTATCCTATATACATGTTCGAATAAGTTATTTTTAAATAATTAATCTTAAAATAACCTATTGTGAGATAACTTATTTCTAACGAGTTTGAGAATGTGTATCGTATTATTTGAATCTCCTTACGAGACATTTGTGAACGGATTTTAGCAAAGGGACAAGTTGAAATAAAGAATGTTGATAAGTCAAAGTGATTAGGTTGACTGTAATGTGAGTTAGGTGAGGGATAGTATCCAAGTTGTTATCACTCCAATCAATGCATCAAAGCCTACTCACCCACAGCTGGCTGCTTCCCTACTCGCTTTGTAATGCCGGTGCTTCTTTAATCGAGTTCGGAGCCAGAAAATAAATTGAGTAAATTTTTTGAAAGGAGTATAAAAATTGAGGAACAAATAATAAATGTAATATTTGAATGAATATCGTTAAATCATTGATTGGAAGACGCATGTCAGGTGCATGCTGTGACACGAGCCTTAAATGTCAACGTGAGGCTTTTACAAGACTCATGTTAGTTTGTGCCTTACAATTATAATACTATAAAAAAAATGTGAAAAAATATTAATATTATTCTTCTGCATTATTCAGTCAATCATTTTATTGTTGTGTTTTGGTATTTATTCAAATCATTTAGAACCGATAATGTGATTATAAGTAAATATATGATTCTTACCTTATTACCAATCGTTTTAGTAATGTGGATAATGTAAAAAATGTAGTGATATCTCACCAAAGTGAGCTCTGATCCCATCAAAGCTACTGAAAATCAAATGAAAGTGCGGTATATGTAGTATTTGATACTCCATGACCATGCATGAACCAATTGGAAAATGTAATTGACAGTTGTAGCTCCACTCCACTGCCCCATAAAGTTCCTCATTTTATCTCATAATCAAAATGAAGGGAGTTAAGTAAAATAACAACCATGACTAATCCAAGGTTCTCTTTTTGGAGGGTGGGTGGGTGGGTGAATCGAAATAATAATGATACTCAATTTAAGGTTAAGTATTTTACTTTCCCCAATGCATGCATGCAAACATGAATATGAAACCATTAGGAGTAGTTTGGTTCAAAATATGAAATCATGGGACTACATTTATAGATAATTCCAACTTCTATAGGTGATGTGATACATAATCTCATAATTTTGATATAAAAATTTTCATATTTTTAGTTAATACTCACAACCAAACCCTCGACAAATTTAACCTTAGGTTCCTCTAACAAATGGCCCTCAAAGACTTATATAATAATTAAGATAAGAAGGGAGTTGTTCGATGGGATAACAAGCTCTCCTTTTCCAATCTTAATGTTATAAGTTTGAGGTATCAAGGAGCAAAAAAAAGGTAGGGAGCTCCTAGGAATGGTAGGAAAAATTCCATAAGTAGTGTTTATTAGCGCCCATTTTTGCAAACTACAACGAGAGCAATATTCTCCTTTCAAAACATAGCAAAACTTGCGCGCACACAAAATCTAATCCTAATGCAGCTACAATATCTTATTATAAAATGTGTGACCAACCGGATCTAGTATATCGAATTTATTTCAAAGAGTAAGGTTGGGATGGATGTGTGTATAATTTATGTATGCTACAAATTTCCACAATCTCAATAATTACGCTACATTTGTGTAAAATCTCAATAAAACAGGGGCTAAAAATGAAAACTTTGATATCGGGCTGATCCAGATAGACCAAAAAAGCCCAAGTCCATGTTTCAAATCCTAACGGCTACTTTTGCTAACGCGCTGCCTGCCTTAGTTACAAGAATGTTGTAACGGTCACTTTCCCATCGTCAAACCCTATTTCCACAACTATAAACTCCTCTTCTTTCTGCCCAAATCCATCTCATTCTCTTACTCTGAATTTCTCCTCTCTGAGTTTCTTTATCTGAATAAGAATTTTGGTATACAAGTGACCTAAAAATCAAACTTTACTGCAATTTTCTTGATTCTTCATCAATGGAGACTCCATCATCAACAAGAAGGGTGACAAGATCACAAGCCTTGGCTGCGGCTAACAGTGCTAACAAGATCCCTCTGTCAACTAGTAAGTTTTTATCGCCCTGTTTTCATTTTTTCTTTCTTGAAATTTAATTTTGATTTCTGACAAGTTATTGTTTTCTTGTTCAGAGAAAATTGAAGATTCTGAGAAGAAAACAGTGGCAAAATCAAGAAACAGAACTGGGAAACAATCAGCATTAATTGATATAACGAATGATTCCCCCATTGTTGGTCTTGCTATGGGGAATTTGGGAACCCCATCTTCAGAGATGTCCAAGAAAAGGACTATGGGTCAAGCCAAATACTTGAGTACGCCTGGATCTGGCGAGGATTTATTGAGGGGACAAGTTAAGACTTTGTTGCAAAAGGTTGAAGAAGAAGCTGTGCTCTCGAAGATTTCGCTGGAAAATAGGCCTTTCCTTCATCTTAAAGGAATTGTCAACTCTCCCATGGGTCTTCTTGCCCCAACTCCTGCAAATACACCTCTTATGGATTTCTCTGTCAATGAGTTGCCTGCTGTTACTGCATCCCCTGTTGAAGACAAGTTTGTCATTTCTCAGGTACAAATTCAATTACCTATATCAAGAAAGGTTCCTTCTTTATTAAGTCCTTGTTTGATTTTAGAAATCCAAGATTTGAATTAGTTGATTGTATGTTACAGATGATCAATGAGATGTTTGAAGGGGGAAAACAGGGGAATCTTGAATCTGAGAAAAGTTACTTAACAAGATCTCTGCTGCTGGATTTTTATGAGAAACCAGAAGGCTCGGAACAATCTTCTGTGTGTTCCTCTGTGCTGACATACCAAGGATGTGAGGTTGAAAGCAAGGAGAAGACGACCCCTTCAGATGACGACAGTGCATCTGTGTGGTCAATTCAGGTGAATGCAAGTACTAAGGATGATGGAGAAGAAGAAGAGTTAGAAGGAGGACTTGATGAAGTCGAAGAAGATGAATATGATGATGACAAGTATGATGAAATTGAAGAGGATGGAAGTGAAGTTGACGATCTGTGTGAAGCGATTAGCAAGATCAATGTGAATTTTGAGGGGAAACATACACGCTTTGTGTACAACAGTGATGATGAGCTTGAAGGTGCTGAAGAGTGCAATGTTGTTGAGGCGTCATCATCATCACCAGGTGTCTTGCACTTGAAGGGGTTGCCAACTCCGAAAGGGAAGCATCTTCGCTTCCCAGAAGAAGAACACTGAATGAAGAAAATTCTATGATGCTTATATTGATGTTTCTGTTCTTGACAGACACCTGCTCTGTGCTGCTATAATACTTGTCATGCTGTTTTGTCCTTGTAGTTAGTTACTTCTCTTTTGTTGCTGCTATATTGTATTCTTTTGGTTCAAATTTGATTTGGACCTTTGAAAATTGGCTGTTAAATTGATATATTTCAAAAATCATCTCTTTCCAATGTCTCTGAAAGTTGGTTATTACATTCTTTTGGTTTCATATCTAATATAGACAGTTGAAGTTTACACTAGCTACTTTCCATTTCTATGACGTTATTTGATTTTTCTTTTTGAGTTTTTGGCACAAGTAGAATTGTTGGCATTAGGAGGGAGTCTAATGATTTATTAAAAGACATGTCAAGAAAGTGAAATGCAAAAAAGAAAGCTACCAACTGTTTGATCATAATAATATATACCCTATTTAATCAAATTCAATTTTACACACACAGAAAATTCATGCAATAAATAAAGAGGAAAAAACATTGTGGAACCAGAGAATTTTTCAGCATATCAAGAGCAACTAATGTTGCAAAAGCCAACCAAAAAGAGACTAGGAGCAAAATTGGCAATTTGGCATGAAATGGTGGAGGATCATGATGATTGTGTAATTCACTCAGTGAGATCTCTTTGTATTGTGTAAATTTCTTCTTACTGGTAGTAAAAAAATTATTTAACGAAAATAAAATATAATTTAAATTTAATTTATGATTATCTCCTTTATCGTTTCCCTTAATGTTTGAAGCATTTACACTTTCTCTTAAGCAAAACCCGCAATTACGGCTGTCTGTCAGATTTGTAAACTGATTATTTTCATTCGACATTCAACTGTTCCGTTCCTCATTACTGAGTCTTTGCTACTTTCAGCAAGAACGATCACAGAAATATCACAAACAGATACAATGACAACCTTCTTCAAAAGTAGCTCAAAAAGCATGAACATATTAGAGGCTGCACTGAGTAAAACTAATTCCACTATTTGCTGACTAACATTACCTCTATAAGCGCCTGGAAAGAACCAGCAGCAAAACAGATCATTTATATACATGAGCAACTAGCAATAATATTTACTACTCTATCTAGCTTGCATCACCTAAAGGTAAATAAAAGAGACTATACAGTCACTAATTAATGTTAGATTACACTATTAGACACCTAAAAGTTGGCATAACAAGAAAATTAAATTAGAAAAAAATAAATCAGAACCAAGGATGCCACGTCGGATCCATCATGCACAAGTTCCTTGGAGTAAGGGCAGCTTCAACCAACTCCGCTACACCCCTCTGCACAGATTGTGGCGGATCCATGCCATTCTCCTCCTATACAAGTCAAAAGAAGCCAAACACAACAATGTCACAATGCAGGCATTTAGATATTAACTGAAGCCAAACTTATCTAAGCATATGATTTCAGTCACACACAGATGTCTATATAATCATAGAATACTCGGGAGATGGCTAATGCTTGATTTTATTGAAACAGGAAAGTGGTAATTACTTGGTGAGGAACTCAAAAGCTATATAAATAGCACCAAAAAGAAAATAAGTGGATACCTCTTCTGAGATGTATTGAGGGGCTATTCCATTGATCCGCCCAATGACATTCTCAACATTTGTAGTGACTTTTTGTTTGAAGTCCACAGGGTTCAGATTACCTGCCCCTACAACAGTAGCCAGAGGCATCCCAAGAGGTCTTCTCCAAGACCAAGATAGCAACTCATCTCGGAAAAACATTGCCAGATGATACCATAAGAGCTGGCTTTGCTGCAGATGGCAATTTATTTAAGTCATCAGCATTCAGGAATTAAACAAAGTAGAAAATATGGTGTGTGCAGAAATAAATCTTACTTTAGGAGAGACCACAGCCTGAGCAGCAGCACACATGGCAGAAACAACTAAGCCTTCTACTCCAAAATGAGAGAAAAACGCTTGCAAATTTCTGGTCAGGCGGAACGGCACTGGTTCGTTGAATTCAATCATTCCATTTGCATCATAAGCAGGATGGAAATCAGTCTGGAAAATTTTTCCGGTGTTTTTAGCAAATAAAATCTTGTTTGGAGACCTTCCACCAATTTGGAGCATGAACGACATGAAACTAGAAAGAGCCAACTGGATTGCAAACTGCTTTTTGAAAGCCCACATGTGATTGCCACTCAAGAGTGTTTTGTACATATACTGTGAGAATATGCTGTCTGTGACGAAACTTTTTGTAATCTCATTATATGCTTGAAGACGGAGATCAACAACAGCATCTGGTGAGATCTGTCCAGATATGGCTTGGTTGAGTTGCTCCTTGAAAAAAGTGATTGGTAAGTCGGCTTCCCGGTCATTTCTTGCACAGTGGTTCTCATAAACCTCCAGGAAAGTGCTGTACATCAAATCATCCTCTACCATGCGAACCTATGTCATGAATTCACATGGAGTTATTCGAAAGAAAAAAGCTCAATGTTGAAAAGCTATGATAATCAGACAACACAAACAACTAGATATAAAGGCACTTACTGTGAAGAACGCAATTCGCATCACTACAGCAATTATACTATAACTCAATAGAGCATGACTGCCTTATTTCTGGCTAATGCCTAATAGAGCAAAAAAGGGGGAAATGTAACTCTAGTTTATGAGGTGAAGAGGATTAGTTAATACCTGTGACCACACGGGTATAATAATAGGGGTGTGAATGCAGATGTGTCGCCGCCTGGATTCCTTGTGCTTATCAAACATCCGATTCATAACACGGAAAAGCTGTAGGATCCGCTCATCACTTCTGGCATTTGGTGTTAAAGATGTCTGAACGATAAAATGGCGCTGAGAACCATCTGATCCAATCAGCGTCAAACGGCGGAAGCTGCTACCATGCCTCCGCACTATTGGAATATCTGCTGCCACCCTGTCTAACTTCACAGTATGATCTGGTGCAACTTCCTGAGGAGAAGACCATAGATCAGGGAAAAGTACTATGATATCTAGTAAAGCAAGAAACAGAACAAGGGAAACCAAGAAACAAGTCCCATTGATCATCACGACAAGTCCATTATGGCATTTATAAAACTAAAGCCTTGTGAATACATTAGCACCAAAAATTCATGTCCCATTTCGGCATTGGTTTTACTGCAACACTGACTTTACATTCTACTTACATTTGTAAAGGAGAAGACTAAGATACTTACATGATCAGTAAAGTACTGTCCTGGAATTTCCACATCAACAACATGAAAATCTCTCAACACCCTACTTTCATCTTCCAGCTTAAGCACAGCTGGAAACCGGTCCTCTACATTGCTTTGCAGGACATTTTTCCAATGCTTCAGTCTTTCAGTAAGTTCAGAAAGAGTGGCCGGAAATGTTGCAGCACTGTCAGGATCGAGATCACGTTCAAAATCCTGCTTGTATTCTCTTACAAAGTCGACATGTTTGTTCACTGCATCTGCTGAGAAACATGCTCTACACACACCAGAAAGCTCCTTCTTCAGAGACTGAGGAACTTCAGCTGTAGTTGCAGTCGGGTACTTGTAACAACGGTGAAGTAGCGCATTAACAACTGCCAACAGTCTCTCCTCTGGCAAAGTGACAAATCTGGATCCGATCTCAGTGAGCAAGATCTGATAAATTTTATCAGAAGACGCATTAGCAACTTTACTTATGCATAAATGAAGAAAAAGATTTACAATGTAGGTAATCCCTTTCGATAAATCAAAACATCTAATGATACTACCCCAGTTTATAAGCTCTAAATGTGTTACATGTATTTATTAAGCCCCACCAATAATCAAAGCAATACAAGTTTGATAATTTCTGTTGGCACCAAAGGTGAAGAACAGACAAAAGATAAGTCTTAACCATGAGCCCCTCCAAATGCTTCCTTTTTAAATATTCATTCTCTCCATAGAATCCAACACACAAATTATGCTGTCCTTCACAACCTTTACAAGAAGAAAAACCAGAATTCGTTTTTCTTTCATATGGTATCAGTGAAAAGGTGCACAAACTCTCCATCAAAAAAAAAAGAAAAAAAAGAAAAGGTGCACAAGTTAAAAGGTTCTGAGAAAATGTAACATCCAATCCTTTTCCAAGCCTCATAATGGATATAACATCCAATCCTTGCTACAATATTAATCTTTAACAACCATATTAAGTGAAATATAGAAGTGTCTCATCTAACCAGACATTTATTTGTGAAAAATAAACAACACCAGTCACCCACCTCAAGTTCACCAGCCAGATTGGAGTGTTTGCTGCGTAAGGTTTCCATTATATCTTTGGCTGCATCAAAAGCACTGGCAGCAGATGCAACTAAACTCAGAGCACTATTACGACGTAGTGCAGCTTGACCACCATCACTGCCTGATGAACCCTGGTGTAAGGACTGGTCATTACCAGAGGGCATATTACCGTCTGGCCTTTCAGGTTCCTGAATTTGAGAACTATTGCCATCCTGTGATCCAACCCCTCCACCAGACTGAGCTCCCTGGGGAGTATGATTTTCACCAGCTGATGATCCCCCACTCTGGCCAGTCATTCTAGCATTCCCATCAGCAAGGCCCATAGGAGCAGCTGCATTGGCACCAGAAACATTTTGCTGCATTCTTTGCTGTGCCATTGCCATTCTGCCATATTCAGACTTACTTGCGACATCCCGACGCTCAAGCAAATATGTTCGCAACCAGTAATACAATGCCTTCAATTACATGCAAGATGGCATCAGATCTAAAGGTCACTAAGCATATGAAATGCACAAAACACCAACAAACACAACATTACCTGTGGAAAGACAGTAGCAACTTTCATAAGAACAAGCTTGCAATGTGGAGCTTCTGTCCTCTGCAAGGAAAGTAATAACTGTGGAATCCAAGAAAGCCAAACCCAGTTGGGTATCTGCTCCAGGTACTTATCAAATGATCTCCCAACAGGTTCATTTGGAGTATCAAAACTGAGAAGATATAGAACCCGTGCGAGGTGGCCTCTCGAATTAGGAATACCAAATTTGATGCCTTGTAAGAAGCAGCTAACAGAGTACTCTAACCAAATCTCTTCGTGTGTTTCCTTATAAGCCTGTCACAGGCCAAAATTTATAGCATATTAAACAGAAAAAAATTGAACCAAAGAAATGAACCTGGAATAACCAAATACATACCATGTCACAATAGTTTCCCCAACTAATCCACCCCTTCGGCAGATTCTTGAATAGACTGATGGCATTTGAATAAGCAAGATTAGCCCCTTCACAATCATTAAGCTTTAACAGAAAGTCTCCCTTGAGGCGAAAGATTTCAGCTTTGTGCTTAACAGAAAAATACTCCAGATTAGTACTGTTTATCAAATTAAGACCACTAGTCAACTCTCCCTTCATTTCTAAATAAGCTTTTGCTTGTTCTCTTATTTTCACAAAAGCTTCCTGCAAACATACAAAAGAAAAATGCATCAAACCACGCAACATATCAAACCATTCAACTTTGCTTCTTTTGGGTTTTTAGTTTTTCCTATCTTCTTTTCGGGGGTGTCCGGAAGAGGCATAAGCATTTAGAGCTACAGGAAAGAACTTAAGTAGAAACAATGAAGAGTATGTAGTACCTGAACTTCCATGGTTGAATGTCCATACATCTTCTCCAACACAGACACACACACCTCATAAAGACCCTGCTTACGAGCAATATGAGCAAGCTTATTGACATTCCAAGCCTTGTCACGATATCCAAGGTGATGCAACTGTGAATTTGTACTACCAAAATCCTTAAAAGCATCAATCACAGCATTATACATTTCATTCCTCCATTGGAGTAAATCATACCAAACAGACGAACTGTCCCATTCATTTGGTATCCTTAGCCTCCATGTCTCAAGGATGTCCTTAAGATCAGCATATAGGCCACCATGAACCCCAACAGCAGAATTTCCAGAGAGTTTATTTCCATTGGCAATGTCCACAATTATCCTAGCTGATTCCTGAACTTCAACTAGTTGTTGAAACTGCTGTAGAAGGGAAATTTTGGCATGAATGGACATTTCAGGTAACTGCCACCACTGTTCCAAGGCAAGATCAACACCTTTTCCAACAGTGTTTTCAGCCTCAGCCACGCCATTTGTACTCTTCTCATGAAGGGAAAAATAGGACTGAATAATACGCAGTTTTGGACTATCCTCCACTTGAGCCTTTGGGATAACATGGTCTTTTAAATATGCCCAATCAGGCTGTTTCCACAGACTATCAAGCAATATCTCATAATTTTCAACCATCTTGCCAAAGTCGACCAATACATCCCATTGACTAAGTTGACTAGCACAACATAGCCACTGCTCCTCCCAGAGACACATTTCAGCTTTTGGAACTGTATTGTTGTAAGTGCCCTGGGTTGCTTTAACCATGGCTTGGTAGAAGAGACTTTGAGCCCGCTGCCAATAGCCGTGCTGAACAAGAGAAAGTCCAGCCCGTGTCTCAGCAGTAATTGACCGTTTCTTCCACAATCCACACCTCATATCTTCTTCATTGAGTAATCGGTAAAGCTCAGCAAGAGACTCTGAACATTTCGTGTCATTCAAGAAAAGCATAACATGACTTTCCAGCAGCGCTAACGCAATGTGCCATGCATTGTAAGTTTTTCCAATGTACTTGATTAATTCACTAGGCATTCGAGGCTGAGGATGACTCAGCTGAAGTCCTTCCAGAAGAGCTTGCACAACATTTGGCCTATGGGTTGCCTGCTTCTTATGATAGTCCTTTGATAACAGAGTTATCATTGGCTTTGCAAGTGCTACCTGTTCTTCCTTGTGCAAAGTCACCCACACAATAGGGAACACCAAAACCCAGAGGTGATATGCAACATTTGCATCTGCGTGCGCCAGTTCTCTCAGTGGAATGACTAGATCAGCAACCTTAAACAAAGGCAACATCTCAATTTACGATGACTTGCGGATAAAAGGTGTAATGCAGACATAATGACGTGTAAAATTGCTGTAATAAAGATCTCACAAGGATAGCTAAAATTGATGTTCAAATATGCCAGAAGAGTCACAACAACCGTATTAGAATAAATGACCAGTCCAACAAGTGTATATATGATTGAAAAATGCATAAACAAATCTAAAAGGGAATTTAGCTCAACAATAGGAGCATCGAGTTTCATGTATTGCGGGTGGAAAATACTAAAACCCAGATACAAAATTATGGAATGACAGAAATTTGACCAACAATGGTTATCAAAGAAACAAATAAACAATAAACAAGGAAAAAACACCGACTGTAATTGTGATCATGAGTGCTTGTGCTAGTGACAACCTTAAAGGAATATATGTTTGTCAGCTAAATGAAGATGCGATTACCTGGAGCTTGCTCATTTCATTCAAAAACTGTGCATGTTTTGCTATAAAACTATCAACGGTTAGAGGAGCCTCTTCCGAACCTTCTGGAACATCCAAGACCATAGGTTGTGGCCCTATAGAATCACCAACAGAACCCGGCACTACAAGTGGGGGCACCTTGGCAGAATTTGGAGCCAGCGTTATGGACTTATCTTCAACCAAAATAGCTAAAAGAAGATCAAGCCCTTGCTTCAGCCAGAATACATCACTCAAAGCTTCCCAGTCCTGAATTTGGATGATGTACTGCAATCTTGTGAACAACATTCTCCCAAGGGATTCATGATAAAGAGTAAAAAACTTCATTCTCATTTCAGGATCTTTTGCCCGTATCCCAAGCAAATATTGCCTCTCTACCTTCTGGAAAACTTCGTGACGCAAAGAATGAGCATACCTGGAAATCAACAAGTTGTTCCATCTCAAGCCATGGTTAAAGCAAGCTGAATTACCTCACAAATTGAAAATGAATGAGTATAAGTAAAAATGAAGATGGCTTACTTGTTTGAATCTGCACAAAGTGCATAGAGAAGCTCAATATACTTTTTGTCCCACTCTTCTGCAGCACTGGGCGTGAAGTTCTGTTTATCCACTTGTGAAAGCCTCTGGAGGAAAGAAACAACATCTTTTGGAGAAAGAAAGGTACTAGATGCAATAGAAACTCCAGGCTTTGTCATGTCCTCTTCAATCCATCCCTTTATTACATCTAGTATACTAAGCAACACAGAAGAGTCAGTACCCTTCTCAGAAAGCAGGGAGTTCAGAATTTGGGTTACAGGTCGTTTACAATCTGGGATGGCCATGACCCTTTCACTAATAAGGCCCAACACAGATTTCAAGTTGGCAATGACGACTCCAACATCAGCACCTTGACGAGAAGAAGTGACAGCAGAATCAGGATCTGATCTTTGACCCTGTACGTGAGAGAATACCATATTTGTTGTCAACAAAACTACTACTTCAAAAGAATCCTGTCTTGTACAGTTTAAAGAAGAATTGGGAAAGCTCAAACTCAAGAAAAATGTATAAAATGAACTGTAGCTTATACTAAAAGACTCTCAGGAATTACTAAATGAACACATCTCATACTCCCACATATGAATCAGCAGAAACTATTGATAATAAATACAGCATCCAAACATTATGCAATACCTGCCGCACATGGGAACCAATAGATGACCCCATATCTCGAGCCAGGCGCTGAAGAAGACGGACCAGATTTACTGGCTCAATAAAGTTTTTGTGCACCTCTTCCAAGGTTTTGATTACATAAAGCACAAAGCTCACCATGCTACCTGAATTGTCTTCTCCAGAAGTCTGAGGAGTTGCAACCGCAGCAAGGTGCTTCTGTATAAGCTCTTCTACCTTTTGATACAACATCTTCACATCTTGTGTTGTATTAGATCCTTCAGGTGGAAAAGCAATGTAAACCATTTTCAAGAGGGAACACATTGACTTCCCAGCATCTAGCACTTTGAACTTGAAGCACGGTTCTAGAATCTTTAAAAAAAATTGAATATTTGAGATGAAGTGCGCCAATTGGAAGTAGGGTCATAGTAAATGGTTCTGCCCAGTGACATACCTGAGATATATGGTTGATATTGTTGCGGATGAACAGATGAGGTTGCTTCTCAAGAACCTTGTTCATGACATCTAGACCCTGGGCAAGTGCTGTGGAAGGGTCCTTTGACTGAGAGGGTGGTAGATTGTTGAGCAGCTTCTCCAAATAATTGAATTTGACATTAGCATTTGGCCACACCTCCAAAGCTTGTGATAATAGATCCAAAGCTTGTTTGTACATCAAACTTGCTTCCTTATCTTTGGGCTCTATCACTAACGCTACCTGATGCCAGACGCAAACAAGTTAATATCAGATAACGAAGAAACCTCAAATCATGGGAAAAAAATAACTTCCACTAAAATAGTACTGTAAAATGGAAAAACTAGATTGAAAAAAGAAACACAATATCCTCAACATTATGAGAAAACAAAGCAGGACTCCACCATGCTCAAGAAAATTCAGCTGTACCATCCACCCCCAAAACCCACACACAAAAGAACTACAATAATGATTGAATATGAACATCAAACTGTATCTTCACATAAAATTGCATTATCTACTGAGTTCTTTTGAGGCAAGTGAATAAAGAAAGTCCACACAGAACAGAACTACTTCAAGGGCTAGGAAGGGAAGCATCTCCGGAAAATCAGGTTGAAGACCCACACAAATTTGACTTGTATACCAAAAAGTGCAAATTACAGGCACTAGTATAAATAAAATCCAAAGATTCACGAACTGTATTCTTTCAAGGAACAGGATCCAATAGCCAATTTCATGTTCACCAAACAGAAGGAGAAGGCAAAAACAGGATTAAATAGAATGAGTATGCTCCTGCCTAGAGCTTCACAAACCATTTCAGGGAAAAACCATACTCTGATCAGGAAATTAATAATCATTTCCTCCATTGCTGCATTTGGCTTGAACTCTTCATCAGGTTGCCCGCCAGATCCAGGAGTTTCAATATTAGGAATTGATGAAGCACCACCAGGTGACATAACACAAAGGGATTGAAGACCAGGTTCAACCTTCACACGCTTACTAGGGTCTTCTGAGAATGAAGATCCATCTGTTGGATGCTTGGGATCAACACTACCAGCAGAAGCATGACTCAATCCATCGGCATTTTGACCAGTCCCATCATTAGCAGGTACTATTTTCATTTCGCTTTGTCTTTGTCGTTCCCAGTTCACAACCAACCCAGCAAGTTCAATTGCAAGTCGTCTATTTTCAGCCGTAGTATTATATGGCAATCCCAGGCGACTCAGAGAGTTAACCATCTGAGGTACAAATTGTGCTCTACAACTGTAGAATAGATCTGAATGGCGAACTATGAGCTGGAATATGTGGATGAGATTAGGGATAGAGTGACCCTCCTCGACGAGAATCTTTTTGGTGTAACGAATCCAGATAGGCATACGGGAATCACCAAGAGGTAACCTTCTTGGAAGTGCTGGCATGAGTATATCAAGTGCTTGTTTAACCAACATTTTATTCTCCGGCTGGCAAGTCCTAAGGAGAGCAACAAATACCTGCAGTAACTAACTTCCTCTAAGATTAGGTTGCACTAAGAAAATAGATCAGCACACAGTTAACAGAAAGAGTTTAAGTTGTGCCAACCATCAATAAGAAAACCACAAATTCTTCCACAATCCTCATAATGGGATAAAGTAGAAAAGTAACAGACATCACAAACTCATGCAAACACAACCTACATTTTTACCTATTCATAAGCATAAAAATATAACCTTCAACAGAATATTTTTTTGAAGACTTGCAAAGTATTGCACATAACAACCTGTAATCAATGTTGGCCAAATTACAAACAGCATTGTACTGGGCAATGGAATAGAAGGAGATATCTCACAAACAGGAGAAACACATAAAACTAATGCTTGTTTCATACATTTGGAGCACAAATGGATAGAACAGAGAAAACACCACTTCCTCTCTACACAGATGGCCTTTGGAAAATAACACAAGAGAAGGTTACAGCAAATACTTCTGAAGGCTAGCATAAAACATGTCACTGACGAGGGTACATCAAAGCAATGAAATACTATGTCTAGTGGTACAGCTAATATCAGTGAGGTGATTGAATCTTATTGAATATATAGAAGTCGATATGCACTACAACAAAAGTTCAGGTGAGATAAGGGAATTCATCTTAGAGAGAGCTTTTATATATTAATTAAAATATATAATTAATAGAACTTTACGCCAGTGACGTATTGCATGCAGATGGCATCATGAAACCTCCACAAATAGTGGTACCTGAAGAATAATTTTCTCTGGAGCTTGATAAGCCTCCAAGAAATGGCAGACATTAACAAATGCCCACTGTTTACTAGCACTATCTTCACGTTTCAGATGATTCCAACCGAACTTTATAAGTTCCTTCCGGTGATGAACAAGGTCTGTCTGCAGATACTTGAGAAGCAGAGTAGCAAGTTGCAGAAGCTCTATCCTCAAAGGCTCATCATAATCAGCAGAAACCTACAAAGATAAATTAGGGAAGAAAATGAAATATACCCAAAATCAGCACAAGATTAACCGTAAAAGAAAATGAACTCCACAAGAACATAAAGAGATGCAATCATTTACCTCTTCTGGAGGGTCAAGAAGCTTGTCAACAATAGTCTTAATTATTGCAGAGTCAACTACATCCCAAGTCTGACCATTCTGAAATGCGTGAGCTAGCATTGGAAGAATAAGCATTTGCATTACAACCACCAAATGATCATGACCAAGTTGTCTAGACTGGAAAAGGTTCAAGAAATGCAGGAGCAGGGTTCTCTTCATGTTGGGTGGATAGCCTTCAGCAACCTTAATCGCAAGCCAACAATATGTTATCGAAACTAAGATTCATCCATCTAGAGAAAATCATGATAGACAGATAGCAGCCTAACAAACATACCTCAATGATATAGAACTCCTTCAAGAAGGTAAAATCTATACGAGTACGAAAGAGGAAGATGGAAAGGATATCAAACAGAACATTGATTTCAGTTTTATCATGTCGCAAATAATTCAGGAAGCATTTGACAAGCCATTTGCTCTCTTTGACCTGAAAATTGGTATTCCATTAGTTAGAAGGAAATTCATATGAAAGAAAAATCAAAACCCAATTTCCTGAATAATAAACCAAACCAAAAGCATCATCAAAACATTCTGACAAAATAGAAGAAAAGCAATACTTTTGGAACCTAAGAAACAATACAATTATCTGCTCATTAAGCAATAATTGTTTCTAGACTAGTTAAAGTAGCATGGCAACGAAAAGTAAACCATCATCATTTCCCCCAATAGACTGAGGAAACTAATTATTAATTCATCAAAAACATCATGAAAGAATAAAAAATCACCACAAGGCAGGTAAAAACAGTCCAAGTTGCATACAAGGATCTCCACTATCAAAATCAAAAGTCACGGAAGAATAAATTTTACACTATAAAGCAATCAAAGAGATAAAGCTTTCATGTGGAACAAGCACCTTGGAAACAAACAATTATCCCGGGATGATTATGTAATGAAGAATAAAAATACCAGTTATCACGAAAACACAGCGTAACTTGCCTGAACTAAATTTAATTCCTGCTCATTCTGCAGACGGGAGATTCTTGCTGGTGACTTCCACATCAGTACCAGAGTATCAAATATACAGCGGTTGTTCTGTAACCAGTTGGGCATCAACTTGACCAAAGTTTTCACTAAGGCAAGACCCTGGAAATAAGCATCTTGAGGAGCCACATTAGTTGAAGCTGAAGGAATAGAAGCCTCGACTTGAGGAGTACCAAGGCCTTCATCACCAGTAGAAGTGCTTGGCCGACTCAAAGATTCTTGTACAGCAGATGCATCAGATTTAGCAATAAATTCAGGAAAAGCACTTGCAATTATTTTTTCCGGTGATTTTGCAAGTTCTTCTCTTAAAGGCTGCCCAGCATCTGACCTTATGATGTACATAAAGCTGCAAATATCTTAAACAAATCAGAGAACTGTGGAAGCAAAAAAGCAACATAACTGCTCGTACCACAACCCAGGGAACACAATTTCAACAAGCATAATGCCTACCGCCTGAAGTATTTAGGTTGACATAGCCGAGCAAGAAAGTAATCCACAGCAGCAGTTGGATATCGATTCAGGAACTTGGTCAATGGCAGCCTATATGGACTGTTAATCTCACTGTAAAACTGCCCAGGTGGAAGGGCTGATTCCAATTCGATAGTCAATGTCACAAGATCATCCAGAAACTTCCCAGCCGCAGAGGGAAGAAGGTGGAAGAGTTCGATAATAGCTGCAACCACAAAAAATACGTGTCAGAAACCGAAGTATATCCGCATAGAAGATACCCATGTGATTATTAGGAGCAAAGTTGTATCCTACCAGCAGCTATTTTTGGTTCCTCTCCAGCCTTCCACGATTTCTGACACTGTGCTAGCTTTTCAGGTTCCAACCATTTCCTAAGATGCTCCAGTAACTTGCCACCTAAGGTCACATTAAACCAATTGGCCAGTAGTTCAAGCAGGCGGGCCAAACCTTGAAGAAGAGGCATGTTGAGATTTTTAGTATGGGCCAAGTTAACCAATATAGGCCTAAGGCTACTTTGTAGAAGTTCTTTAGGCATCCTTTGCTGCTGTATGACCTACATAACAAAGACACCATGAATGAAAGAAGAAACTAAAACTAATGAAGCAAAGAATTGACGAAAAGTTATAGCAACAACAAAGAATTGACTGAAAGTTATAGCATGCAACAGAAAAACAAGCATCCAGCAAAGCATGCGCACATTATCCAAAACATCAGTATGCCTTAGTGAGTAGAAGATGAGAGTCTAATGCACAACATGCTCGAAAATGCCTTCAAATACAACACCCAATGTTCTACATAGGCACACAAAAATTGATTCTCTGTCCAGCCTAACTGCATTCCCTTTTCGTCTATTTGTACTTACAGTCCCGCAAACTGAAACAAGTTACTTTTCTCTCAACCTCACCAGTAAGAAATGTCCAAAGGAACATGACTGTAACCTAATCACATTTCTGAAGATCCAGTAATATGCCATAAACATGGAAGATAAGACAAAATCAATAAGTGAAAAAATCTGATGTACGAGCAAACCAACCTGTCTCAACCCTTCCTTTGCAACGGCTACAATTTCTGAGGTTCTGCTTGTCAGAGACTTGAAGAACATCGATATAATTTTTGAGCGCAGCTCAGATTGATTTTGGGTTTTAAAATCCGCCCATGCCATAGCAGTACAGAGTAATTCAATGCAGGCTGTGCGCAGTTTGTTCAACGAGTTGGCAACCTTAGGATTCATAAATTTAATAACCCATACTGTTTCATCAGCCTCAGCTATTTGCAATGCTTCTTGCAGGAAACTAATTAGCTCCTGAGTCAACTTTAGAAGTGGAGGTCTCAAGGCCAAGCAAAAGTTCAAAGCTGTAACAGTCCCCACCTGAAGATACAAGATAATTAGTTCAGATGCAAGAAAATCATAAAAATAACTCTATCAACAAATTTTACCTGTTGCTCAACTGTCTTTGACCGTAATGGACGCCCTACAAGAGGCTGAAGCAAAGGTTGGTATAGGGGTTCAAGCAACTCAGAAACCTCACTACCAGTCCTGCTTGCGAGAAGTGCTAAGCAAGACTGCACAATCCTCCTCACATTGATAGACACATTAGGATTAAACAATTCCAATGCGAAGTATTCAACTACTCCTTGGAAGCTTTGCCTCCGCGCTTCACTATTTGCTTCATCAACATTATTCACCACACGAAGAACTTGTGTAAGCACCTGGCTAGTCTCCTCCTGCTCTTTAGTGGCATAAACAGGAAGTCTTTTCAGAACAAAAACAAGTCCACGCACAATACGAACTTGAAAAGCACACAAAGTTTCAACGGTGACTTTCCCAACCAAAGCACCAAGCCCGATGACTCCCCCCATTTGTGATTGCCATGTACATCCAAAGCAACAATGCAGAAGACGGGGAAGAAGCTGCTCAAAAACAGGGACACGAACACTAGGAGGTGGAGAATATACAGGACTCATTGATGGGCTAGAGACCATCATAGGTGTAGCAGGACCTCCTCTTGACATCAATACATCTGAATGTTTTGAGCGAGCAAGGAATAGGAGTGTCTCAGCAAATACATTTAGTGCATTTAAAGCTGCCTTGGCATGCAGTCTATTTTCATCTGCCAGGACATCCACTAAAGCATCCAAAAAGATAAGAGGGTCTAACTCCTTCAGGTTGGAAGAAGTACTATATCTTGACTTTGCACTAACAATGGTGCTAGACGAGAGCACAGAAGCACCAACTGGAGCAGCAGAAAGAGTACCATGGGCAGCAGAGCTTTCAATATGAAATATGATGGCAAAATGTCGACAGACATTGATGACATAATCATCTTTGGAATCATGCAGATCTGGTTCCGCACTTGCTGCGATAATGGTCATAAGGAGAATTTTGAAAACAGATCTTTCAGCAAGGAGTTGAGTCTTTGTCTTGACGCCCAGGTCAGCCTAGAAGCATGACATTTGAATCATTACTATATGAATCAATTTGAAATAAGATAAGAAGATAACCTGAAATCTCTCTAACTCTCAGGCAACTACTAGATCAGATAAATATCTGACATTGCTACAGCCAGCAACATAAAATAAAGGAATTACCACCAATGAAGTTATCAACAGGTATTTAGGAATAAGCACAGCAAATAAGTCATATCACCAACCTTTATATCAGATGTCTCTGATCTTCTCCAAGATGGATCAACTGAGGAAACTAACAATGTCGATAGCATCCTAGAAGTAAATCCATCATCAGTAGCACTACCTGGAAGATTAAGTTGAGATGAGAGGCATACACGAAGAAATTTCAGTGCTTGTTTTCGGTAGAAAGAATCCACAATAGCACTTCTTTGCATGACAGCAGCCACCGCAAGACTTATACAACGATCTAACGGCACCAAAAATGGAGTGGATGGTTCAAATGTAAGAATAACACGAAGCCCATGCTCAGGATTCTCCTTGCATTCAAGAGCAAGAGGTTCTTTGAGAAAACGCCTATTACGCCCACCTAACTTGCCAAGGAGCTGCAGAGACTTCCCACCCCAAGGATAAGGTGCGGGCCTCAAATGAGACCATAATGCCAAAATCACCTCAGACATGACATTTGCCATGCTTGGTTCCAAAAAATCAGGATTCAGACTATCAATCCAGAACTCAAGTGTTCTTAAACCAAGACTCACCAGGTCATCACTTCCTTTGAGACACATAACAAGAGGCTTCATCAGGCGAGGAAGGTAAGGTAACAGTGAACTTAACCGTGCAGGCAGAGTCAAACAAAGCTCCAGCAGAAGCTCCCTCATATCTTCACCATTAGGCCCCTCAAGCAAAGCCAACAGCATACTCAAACAGAGTTGCAGCATTGAAATCAAGTCACGCAATAGAAGTTCAAATTTTCCTCCAGCAAGGGCGCGGAACATTGTACGAAGGAGTTGCAAATAACCAATGGGTTTTTCTACCTCAGTTGCATTTTTCATGCAAGTTTCCATAATAACATGCACATGAGGCTGCAGAATGCGCTCACAGTCCGAAGGAGCCTTTGCAACAGCACCAAACAAAAACCGAAAAAGATGCAAAACCAGTTTTGCTGCAGGTGAATCTGGATGCTTCAGGACATCAAGTTTGCTGCTTACAAGAAAGTTAACAAGGACATCTGCAAATGGTCTAAAGACCTTTGGTGCTTGCAATAGGCTGGAAAAGATGTGGACTAACTGTGTGTTAGAAATCATGCACTCAAACAATTCAGGCATGCACAAGGAGAACATGTCCATTAGATCCCGTGGTTCCATAATAGCCAAAATCTGGGAAAAAAGATGGATCATTTCTCTCTCTTCCTCCTTCTCCTTGAATAATGCCAAGCAATGAACACCACTTTTAAGCACACCAGAAGCTTTCCAAACCTACCAATAGTTAAAAGATTAACAACATTCCTCGGCCACAAGCATCCCCTAAACAAGGATTGAAGCGATGTAATTGAGGCCAGTAGGCAAGATCAAATGCTGCATTAGCATAATACCTCATCTTCTCTCATTCCTTTAAAAGGTTGAGGTACTGATGAACTAGTCGAGGCTGAGGCAAGAACTTGAGGAGGCGTCCCCTGAGTGGAAGCCGAAACCTAGAACCAGCTGGACCACATAAGAAAAAGTAGAAATATGAAGGTGGAACTCCTGGAACAGTTAATATTATATACCTGGGATCGAGGCAAATGTGCATGGGTGATGCTCCATATTATGGTTTTCATTCCTAAAAGATGTAAAGGTAACTAGTTACAAAGAAAAAGAGCAGACAAACTCAAATTAGGAAAGAGCAAAGACGGTATCATTCATGATCTACAGGGTAATGTTAGTGAATTGTTACCCATAACCAAAGTTTTAATCAGATGCTTGCAATCATTGACTTCCTTAGAGTGCTCCACAGGGACTTGCAAATTGAGTACCGCCTAGAAAATTACACTTCACGGTCAAAGAGAGAAGACCAAATACAAACAAAGAAATTTAATAACAAAATAATACTACTAAAGTAAGCTTTCCGGCATTCCAAACATCACCTCTAGTCTATGAGTGTTCTTTCAAGCAAAAAGGTAGCAACAACAGCAAGGCAACAAAATAATCCAGTAAGTCAGTAACGGTATCACCCTAGCATATAATCTTTATACTAGTGGATTCTCATTCTGTGTTCAATAGATTCATGATCTAATTTGCACTAGAAAGGAAATCCCCACTACACAGGAAGAAGTTTTAGTTATGAATACGAAGTTCAGGCACATAAATGAACTTTTGGCAGTTAGAAGCTTATTTTTGATAATGAGTGGTAGAAAGAGATTATTCTTATTTTATTCAAGGATCCCAACAACCTCGCATATTAAAGTTATGTCTTACTTATCAGAAACATGGAATAACAAATCAAACAATAATGTGATTATAACTATCACTTAAACGAATTATTCAACTTATACCATTGAATATGCAAATTATCAGTACACATAAAATAAAATTTAAAATAAGGCATTAGAACTAGAAGCCTGACAACTCAGAAAAGCACTGAATTGAGGAAAGCAAAGATATTCACGAAAATTACCTGCACTGGAAGTTCTAGTTTTGACCTCAATGTTGATCGACCTTTCACATCCTCCCCCTCTTCGAGTAACTACATTTCAAATATACGGAGGAAGTGTTAGCCTGAATACAGCTGATTGGTTTATAAACGGGGAAGCGGGGAATATCCGACAAATAAGCACATTTGATGCCACTGTAGTCAGGAAGTCACTGTGAATGTCATTGAGCACAGTACACGTGTATAAACAAAATTCATAACATTAGATTAGAGAATATTTCATAATACTCCCATGGATACCCTAGAATAATTTATATTTATAGACTACTTAATTAGTTTTTTTATGAAGAGAATATTCAATTACTTAATTAGAAGCAAAGGATGTCTTTTTACAATATTGTGCACAACATAATACTCCTACATCATGAGCTAATCTTGGACATCTCTTTTATTAAATAATAGGCAGTACCAAGATGGTACTACAGAATTACAGAGATTAAACTGGATTTAGATTGCATAAAGCTGAAGGAAATCCAAACAGCAAACCAAGTGTAATGAAGTTCTTGGACATTGTTACCCAACAATTTCAGAACCTATTTTTTTAGTTATTTTTCCTATTTGCACTTGATATCTTTAATTTTCTAATGAGTTGTTTGGAAAGGGAAGTAAATCATAATACACAGATTAAAAACTGGATTATGATATGATTAGATTGAACAGTCGATACTGGTAGAAACTAGGATAACAAAAGGTAGAGCTAAACTGAAAATAGTAGTAGTATTTTCGTGAGTTTAATAAATCTCCAACTTACAACCATGAAGCTATACAAGATTAAAAAACAATAGACTGCAACTAAGTTCAAAGCTACTCTGTATCGAGACAAAAATTATAAGGATAAATTATATGGTATTCAATACAGGCTTTTTGTTCTGCATCCAAACATAGAGTTAATAGAGCTACTGATTTTTCTCAAAAATATAAGTTAATAAAGTTACAGGAAGCCCAAAGACCCAAGAGAATTCCACATCATCTAACTGAAAGTTGAAATCAACTTATTACCTGCGGAATTGTACGCTTAAACGTGTTGAATTTGCCGACAAAAGCATCCAAAATCCGACCCTAACACAAATATAATGACATGAGTTCTAGTACACAAATATCTTAAGTAACTATGGTTTTCCAAGAAACAAATAGTCTTGAAATATGCAATAGTAGTCCCAGACCAACAAAATCCTTGCTTCATCCATGGATTGCTGGTCGACACCTTTCTCAAAAATTGGTTCCACCTGTCAAAGGAATATGAGGGTATCTGTCAAATTGAACATTGACCACTACCATCTTAAGGTCCAAAACATCTAGTTACACTACAGCTGCAATGACGGGGGAGCAGATATACAAAAAGCTTTCAGAGTTGATAATATGGTCCTTACCAGATTTAACATCAAACGAGCACATGTGGTATGGATGCTGAGCGACAAAGAAGCATCATGCATGTTGCTTGAGAAAAGGTAAATTATTCGTGATAACTGCACACAAGTAAATCAAAATATATCTTTTTCAGTAGTAGCAGAGGAAAAAAGAGCATATGCAGACAGTATTATCAGTCGAAAGATGGGAAGAAAATACAGATCACATAAGAAATTTGATAAATAAATATTAGACAAGGAGAAGAGCAACGATAAAGAAAAATCCAACTAATAATGTTCATTTGTTCAACCAGAATATTTCAAGCATTAATTAATCGAAGAAGCAAACTATCAGGCAATTTGACCTCTCCTTCCTTATCTTAAGCTTCTTTGTCATGAGCGGGACTCAACCAGTACTGTTTATCCATAGAAGTCTTTCTTTGGTAAGGCCTTTATAAAACATAATTATAACAGAATCAGAATCATACAACATTCCCCTGTGTTGGGGAACTAGGGAGGAGGTGCAAAGGCATTCATTCACATAAATCATTTCACCAAGAATCATCTTTAAGAAGGCAATAAGACCAACAGACTACCACGGAAATCAACATCTTGCAAAAAAAGGACAAAAGTATTAAAGCATGCAATACCTGGGACAAAGAAAGATCCCCCCTGACATGGTGAACAATCTCCGCCAATAGGCTGTAAGCCAAAGGCCTCAATGTCTCAAAGCATGCACGGCCAGTTCCAACAAGGACCCTGAAGGAGTTTATTTCAAACATCAAATTGCAACATCTAACCAAGAGAGACTTAATTGACTAATCCTTTACTCATTCCTGAATTCCCACCGACAAAAACAAGATATTAAATACGATCCACAATTGCAAGAAACATGCACCAAGAAGGCAAGAACTAGCAAGAAGTTATTCAAACACATACACATACTTTAACAGCAACTTAGAGGATACATTTTCTTGGAGGAGTGTTAACAGCAACAAATTTTATTTAATGTTGTTGGTTAGTCTCCTAATCTTGATTCCTATCAACCCTTTCCAATTGTCTGCCAGCAAAAGGCACAGTTCTGTAAACACACGTTAATACACCTAGTTCCAGAAATTGCCATAAGCCCCACTGCAATCCACAAATTAGATTCTACGTGCAGTTCAGGAACTTCCTGTCCAGGTAAATATATATAGAAATGCAAGACTGGGCCAAAAGGCCAGTAAGGTAGTACTAATCCAGGGAAAAGGCAAATGCATGGACACTTTTACATGTAATGAATGAGGAGCACTTCACAGACAGCTTTTACCGCTTAATGCTGAACAATTTTTATCAAACTCATTTAAGAAACTAAATTTCTGCAGCCACAAGAAAGCATGAGTTTTTTCCCAGCCAACATCTGATTGAAAGTTTACCTCTCTTCCAACAGAGTGTCAATAAGGGGAAACAAACCCCTCTTGAAGTCTGTCCCAAGAACATGTTTGAGGGCCACCAGCAGTTCCTAAACAAACAAAGTTCATTTTTCAACTATATGCAAAAGCAATGAAAAATCAAGTTTGCAAGGAGCATGTCAAGGAGTTCACCTTTCGGATGGACACTGAGTCTGAACATGTGACAAGCAGATTCACAATGCTTTTACATATACTCTCTTCATGCGGCTTAATGTAGTCAGCAAAACTCTTCAACAGGTAAGTCAAGAAAGAAACTGTCTATAGATTTGAACAAAAAAAGTCTGTTTAGTCTTCCCCCTCAAAATGAATGGGAAAATGTAAGTTAACTAGAAAAGAATTAGAATATAGGTAAACAGAAAACAAGCAGAAATGGACATATTTTCCAATTTATTGACGATGGAGGTAAAATAATATTTAATAAAACTGGGTCGTCACTTATTCTGGTGAATTATAATCAGTGTTGCGGAAAAAAAACGTGAAGCGAAAAAAAGCGATAAGGCCCCGCTTCACGCTTTAAGCGATGAAGCCCTCGCTTTAAGCGATGCAGCGCTCACATACTCATTCTAGTCTGTGAAGCGTAGAAGGCTCGCATCGCTTCGCTTTCC
Organism: Solanum sitiens; assembly: GCA_016801875.1. Classification (NCBI taxonomy): domain Eukaryota; kingdom Viridiplantae; phylum Streptophyta; class Magnoliopsida; order Solanales; family Solanaceae; genus Solanum; species Solanum sitiens. Next base: position 8,901,007 of record JABWTJ010000001.1, read on the forward strand.
TAAACACCGAGTATAATTATTAAGAATCTGGGACATTCCCTCACATAACTGCTTGTGCTCGGACAAAATTTTAAGTTAATAACCATGGTGATCATGCCAACTTGTGTGTACCTCAATTGATTCACCAATTACCTATGTGTGTACCTCAATTGATTCACCAATTACCTCAAACCTCCTGCTAGTGCACATACAGGATATTTCTACCCACCAAAGCTTAGACAGATAGGAAAACTTCACCAAGTGTCACTCTTATGGCATTCTAACCTTCGTACCAAGGTTGTCACTCCAACTCTTCAACCGCTTGGCCACTTCTTTCGGGGTTTTACGCTTGGACACACTATTAGAAATCACGAGAACGCTCCACCATTGAATTTCTTTTAAATTCTTTTGGTTGGTGGGTGGTGATGTTGAGTGGCGGATGGAATTCTGCTATACATTTTAATTTCCTTTTCCTGTTGGTACTTTATGCCACAGAGACTTCACAGATTCACTCAAGACCATCATTTTTATCAGGTAAGGTCACTCTATGATCAGTTAATTATGCCAGGGCATAGGGACAGCCTGATGGCAGAAGAAAACCCACTAGACATGGCACAGCAGAATGTACAGAAAACCAAGTTCTCCAAAAATGAGCATAAGTCGGTAATGTCGATAAACTAAAAGCAATAGATCAGGAATATGATTAAAAAAGCAAGAATAAGATTAAAAGAGCTTCTAGTTACCATAATCCAAAAGAAAAAAAGATTAAAAGAGCTTCTTTTCTTCAGGAAACTCGAGCAATTGTCAAACAACTTGATGATCAGAATTGGCCTAAAAAGGAGGTGACTTGTACCAATTTGCACAAAAACTGAAGAGCTCAAGTGAAAAGAGTATTTTCAAGAGATCAAAATCTTACCTTAACCTGCGCACCCTTCAGTTCAATAAAGTGGGTCTTCAAATGAGGAGGCACCTTTTCAGGCCCAGCCACTGATATGGCTGAAACCATCAAGGGCAACAGATGGGGAATATTTGTCTGAACCAGCCGGCCATATAATTGAAACAGGAACATCACCACCAGCGGACTCTCAGTAACTATCTTAAATGATCTCGTACTGGGATTAAGCTGACCAGCACCAAAATACCCATTAGAAGTACTCATTTGATCTGACACCTCCATTGGCTTCACATCTGCCTCACCCAGAGAGGACACAGACGACGTGGGCATGGGCGGTGGAGGCACTGCCATTGCCCCACTCTCAAAGAAATAGCTTACAGTGGACCTAAAATTCTGGTAAATTTTACAAACAAAGTCCAAAAAGGGTTGAACTTCATTTTCTAAAGAAGGCCTAAAGTTCCGAAGCAAATCAAAGATAATACGGATGCAAATTAAGCCATTTTCTTCATTATCCGTTGTTAGAACGTGCATTGCCACCTTCAAAAGCTCCTGTACAAATGGTCTTAGTACTTCACTATGAGGAAGCCTATTTAGTATCTCAACCACAATGTTCCTCAGCTTATGTTCAGGATTATCTGAGAACTGTGGCTTTGTAATATGATATAAAACACCAGAAAACGCCCGAAAATAGCATTTTAAGAAATTCAAATACTCCCCTGTGTGCGTTATCTCCAAACTATCCCGTACCTCCATTGCCATCTGTAGTCTTGTTTGAATTGCTGTTACACACACATATACACAGTTAATAAGAAAGAAAAAAAAAACAAAAAGAAAAAACAGTGAACTGTAAGGTAGTGAAGTACGGAGGTCGGCTTCGAAAAGGTGCCGCGAATGCTGCTCGAAATCCTGAATAGGACTCATGTTGTATAAACCCTCAAAACCTGATGCAGAAAAACACAATCTTTGAAGCAAACGGACTTCAACTGGGGTTTAAGTTACGATAAATTGAGAAGCTTTTTGAAGAGAACTGACTTTCAATAATTCAGAGTTGTAATTTGAACGAATTGTACTGAAATTGCTGGCTTTGTATGTGAATTTTAAAAGGGGGATTTTAAACTAGGGTTTTGAGAAAGGATCTAATTGATCGAAACTGCACAAGACGGGGGAAGTAAATTTCTTTCTCTCCCTCTCCCACGACGGAGGATTCTAACTCCGCCCGGTTCGCGGTGGACGGGCTATTTAAGGTTCAACACTAATTATTTTTTTGGCGTAAACACTCCCCAGTGTTTGTTATAATTGTAATTTATCCCCTAATGACTTTCATAAGTTCACTTAACTACAATTTTATGTGCTAACTTCCTTGTTCTGATCTAAATTAGTACCAACTTATCATCAGAAATGTTATTTTTATTATAATATTGGGTCAAATTTTCACAATATATATAGTTGTATGTTTGACTATATTAGTTTACTTATGCTATATTAAAATTGATAAAATTAACGTAAATATATGTGCTATAAATAGTCAAGATCGCATTTAATTAAGTAAATATAAAACGAACTAAATTTTATTGACGGAATCATATATTTATTACTCAGAATTTTTTAGAAAATCTATGGCTATCCGGAGATGTTTTTGATGTATCAATGCAAAGAAATATATGGGATTTTTCTCTTTATTGATAAAATATTTAAACAAAATTGTTAATATAAAAATACTACATTCATTTTGAGTAAATATATGTGTTATAATAGTCAAGATCGCATTTAAGTTAAGTAAATATAATACAAACAAATTTTATTAATGAAATTATATATTTATTAGTCATAATTTTTAAGAAAATATACAGCTATCCGTAGATATTGTCAATTGTATTAATATAAAAAGTTATACGAAATAACTTGTTCAAAAATACTATATAAAAAAAAAGGCAAAGAATGAGTTATTTTACAATAATAAGATTAATGCTCCTTTTAATTCACTCGAAGAATTTTCTAGTAATTCAATTCAATATAAATATTAAATTATAAAATTATTCATCGCCGTCAAGTCTTTATATTGTTGTTGTTTTATATTAGAGAGAGAAGGGATAAGGGAGAGGGATGGAGAGAGATATACATTATCGTATCATATTTTTATCTCTTTTTAGCTTCTATCACAATTTTTTCACTCGTAGAATAAACAAATACAAAGAGAGTCTAATAATATCAAAAAAAATAGATTTTTTCCTTATCTAAGAAAAAGTTAAATAAAATTATTAATAAAGAAATACTACATTCATTGCACTTTGCAATTCACAGTACTAGAAACATTTGCAAAGGTGGAAATTGTAGCGTTATTCGTAATAATATTGATTAATTGATTTTGGCTACTCTGAAAGCATTTCATGCGTTATAAATATTATGGCTGAAGTGGTAACATTACATCAACAGCTAAAAATAGCATATTCTATTATATTGTTATATTATTTATATAGATCAAATTTTTTATCAAAAGAAAAAAAAATAACTTCTGTCCTTAATAACAAAATATCATCAACAATAATAGAATTATCAAAAAATCTTATTTATGATGAACAATTTAACAATATCTCAATAATGAGTTAGTTAATAAAATGAAAGCATAGTGTATTTTGATATTCCTAATAATTACATACTATAGAAATTTAGGAAGAACCCGCAGTTTACATGAACAAAATAAAGTAGCTGACTTATTAGTCATTAATGGAGTTTTAGTATATGGAATATATTATTTATATGGTCTTAAAATGTCTTTTATGTCATTTTTAGAATAAAAGTAGACATGTCAAGAAATAACATCAAAGCAAATAAATAATACTATATTGATTTTAAAAATAGGTATACATAAATATCTAATTTTACAAAACAAAACAAAAAACTAAAAATCATGAATTCACCTGATCCAAACTTTACATATAAATTTGGCATGTTTGGTTATTTCTTTGGATTTGGTTGATAATAGTTGATATTAACTGTTGTGCAATTATTATGAGTTTATTTAAGACTTCCATAAATTTCAAAGTTAATTTATGAACTAATTATTTGGATATACTATAGTTTGTAATATTATATATCTTACTTGTTTTTAGGGTGTTTAGATACGTCCAGATATATGCATATGGGATACACGATATACAAATTAGATGTAATTTGTTATAGATATATTATACTCAATTTAGGTATAATTTGTTCCAAAAATATTATATCTAAGTGAATCCGCATGTATTTGTACTACATAACAAATGTCCCTTGCCACTTTATCGTGCATCTGGTATCCTAGATACATGTGAATCACAACCGATACAATATATATATGTATCTACTGTGTATCTAATATGACTCTCATGTATCTGATATACATAACGAATCTCGCTCGTCTCTCTTCATGTTTTAGTGTATTTGATTAAAAAAAACATATATTTAAATGTATCTTTCTCAATATATAATTAAAAAAAATATTGTTAATTAGTGATTGGATACGTAATATTATGCAAATATATAGATAATAATAGTATATAATAGTAAAATATGTCTAATTATGTAGTTTTTCCTTTATTTATTTACTTTCTCAAAGTTTTATAGCTTTAATTTTCAACTACCTTTGTTATACAAATTAGGGTGATTTGAACAAATGTAAATTTTCATTATATTGTTTAAATTTATATTCCGTTACGAGAAGTCATGGGACATACACATATCAACAAATAAAAATTGCAAGCACACTCTTGACAAATATAAAAATAACTTATGATACTTTAATCATCATGATTTTTAATTTAATATTCATCTAAATATGCTTTAACTAGAAAATATGGTGATTCATAAGGATTTTCGATCAATTTTTAATGAATAATCATACATTTATTTATTTATTTATTAACATTTTGGCTGACAATCTTAATATCTATCATAAATTTTAACGATTCATTAAGATATGAGGCAAAACCTCGTAATCACCATAATATGTTCTAGAAATTAATCAGTACAATTTTAATTAAAATTAATCAAATAAACTCAAAATAACTTCAAATTTGATATACAAGTTTCTAAATCAGGTCCATCATTTTCAATAGTTAAATTCAAAGATAAATCTTCAAAAATCAATTGACCTACATTGTCTTCACTTGCCTTTTGAAAAAAAGAAGATTCAAACTCAACAAGGCCCCAAAAATCAAAACAATCCAAATTATTAAAGATAGACAATATAAGCTCAATGAAATATAACTCATCCGATTTCAATGAAAATGGGAAAATATGAAACGAAGGTAAACACAAGAAGAAGGCGGAGGGGAAAATTTATTCTCAAAGCTGGTTAGAAATTGATAAGAAATCGAACGGGCATTCAAGCTTAGATTTAATTTGTCTGGGACAAAGTCAGTCCTACAATGATTAACATTTTTGCGTGAAAGCTCTTATTTGACTTTGTATGTGGGGATTTCAGAATGAGTTAAGAGAAAATTCAGACGAAAGGTATAAGATTAGCAAACAAATGCTAAATATTTTTAAGATATATATTTTTTCATCATACTGATTGATATAAAGAAAGTTGCAATATATAGTACTTTCTGTCGTGTTTTTAAATATCTAAAATTTAATATTAAAATATTAAATTAATGTAATCTAATTTAGATTTAAAATTAATTAATTTGACTCTCGAAAAACATAATATAATAATAATAAAAAAAAGAACAGACCGATCGAGTGTACCTTCTTCTGTCAAAGTGATGTATCCACTAGTACGTAGTTATACATGAAAAAATACATGTATTTTAGTGGGCTTCTCTCAAATGGGTCAGGAGGGAGGTCCATTTCAAAACAACGAAATTGGGTCCCTTTAAAGATTCACTTCTGGTGAGTACTGTAGCGGATCGTCATTTATTTTTGGCATAATATATAAATATGCTTTTTAACTTGGATTCAAATTACATTTATGCCCTTCAACTTTGAGTTTGCACAAGTAGACATTTGAACTTGTATAGAGTTGAATAAATAGACCTACATGTCATCCTACATGTCATTTTTTGTCCTACGTGGTGTCTTACGTATATTGTGTCATGTAGGACTCATATGTTTATTTATTTAAAAGTTGGATAATTAAAGAGCTTGTTTGTTTATTATAAAAGTTGAAGGTCAAAGTTAAAATTTGAAGTCAAGTTTAGGATCCAATATATGTATTATGCCTTTATTTTTTGGCGGGGCACATATTATAATAAATATTCATAAGTTATGCCCTGCACCCTAAATCAACTTATGTTTTATAGGCATAAGTTATGCCGTATAAGTTTGTTTACCGAAGATGAAAATTAAAAATCTATCAGTATGGATATATTTGAATATCACATAAGTTAAAAAGGTACACAAAATTATAAAAAAATAAATTTAAGAGTAATATACTTGTGCATTTTCCAAAATAAATAAATAAAGACTTGCAAAATTTCTTTTGTTGTTAGCTATAGTACAAAGTTGATCTTTTTCTTTATTAATACTTATGTGTTTGTTTTGGGAAGTTAGATAATGTATATGTATTTGAAATGGGATGGTTGAACTACCAAGCATAAGTAAATATCAGCATCAAATAACAAACAATGATTTTCATACATATGATCTTCTAGTGAAGTGAACGCGAAGAAATAAATTCCCTCCTTCCCACCTAGCTCCAATAAGCTCATTCCTAAATGATTTTAATGACATAAGTACTACTTTATTAGGTAATTCCTACAATTATCCTTAGCAAACAATATATATAATCTCTCTCTTCCTTGGTGGTTCTCATATAGTATTTGGCCACAAGCCTACAACACCTCAAGTGGAGTTTTAATTTTAGTCTCCTTTTGATCATAACACTCTGAATTAGTGATAATTGGAAAATGGAAAGGGAAGAAGGCGTAGTAGTGCGGGGGCGTGTTGAGATTGATATGCGCCAGCCTTTTCGGTCTGTGAAGGAAGCAGTTATGTTGTTTGGGGAAAAGGTTTTGGCTGGAGAAATTCATGCTAAGCAACTTCAACAGGTTTTAATTTACTTTTATAATTTGGTTACAGTTTGAATCTATATATATGCATCCACAACAAAACATAATATTTTCAGTAAATATGATTTCAAACTATATATACACACACAATCATTTATTTTTTTATACAATCACTCAAAAGATATCTACAGATAAATCATCATAAAGAGTGATATTTATAATGTTAAAAATAACAAGTGAAGATGACTTAATGGTGTACAAATGACGGGGCATATAACTTAAACTGATAGGTTATATGTGTATCTCTATGGTAATTTATTATGATGCTGAACGTCATGTGCAGAGCAAGGCAAGTAGAGGTGAACAAAACCAATTTAAGTTTGGAGCAGCGCGAGTTGAGCTTGAAGAGACAAAGCAAAGCCTGCAGAAAGCTAAAGAAGAAGGAAATTTTATGGCGCATTGCCTTCAATCTCTTAGAGAAGAGCTGGAACAGAGTAGAAGAGAGATACAACAGTTAAAGAGTACAAGAGACGTAGTACCCGAGAAGAAATTAGTACCGTTAACGGATTTTGATGATGAGATTGATGAAGAGCTAAAATTCATTGAGCAACCAGTTAAAGTTGAAACACAAACCCGAGAGGAGGAGGAGGAGATCGAATTCGAAAAGAAGAGATCTGTCAAGTTTGCTAGTCCTCCAATGCTTACTAAGATCATTGCTGTCAACAAGCTGGAAGAATGTGTTAAGAAAGGAACTTGTGAGAAAAGCAAGAAAAAATTGAAGAGGAAGCCTTTAATCCCTTTAATTGGTGCATTATTCTCCAAGAAGAAGGAAAGTCAGGAAAAATAAATCTTAAAAAATATATTCAATAAACATGAGATAGGAAATTAGTGGGAATTTTTATTTTGTGCCTCATACAACTGACACTAGTCGTATGAGGTTTCCTTTTATCTCACAGTTTAATGAACCAAATAAATAAGAATTGAATCTTTTTAATCACGAATAACAAAGAGTCTCACACAATTACTTATAACCTCAGTTGTATAAGGCACATGATAAAATTTTTTGAAACTAGCGTATATAAATACTCTACCTGTACAAGCTTCTGGCCTTGTTTTGAATAAGGAAAATGGTAGAAGGTCTCAAAATGATTTGTACCATTTAAGTTGTTAGCTAGTCAATGTATTCCCTCTTACGTATTAATAGTCAATTTTATTTTATTTTTATTTATTCTTTCACCGATCAATATCGTGTTCACTAGTTTGTATTAAGTACAAGAAAAATGGTATATTTATTCTCTCAATTTCTCAATACTTGTTTCGTTTTCTCTTTTCATAAAGGTCAAATTATATTAATTTTTACCAATATTTTAAAATAAATTTTTTTACTATATTAATAGGGGAAAATGATGATTTACCATATGTTATATGTAATTTTTGAATATGTAAATTTTTATTTTAAATATTATAGTAATCTAATCCAATTTTTTTTTTCTTATTAAAAACAAAGGTCGGGGAAAGAGGAACGATGAGGAGATTACAATATAGAAAATCAACCTTACAAACAAAGTGGGAATTCAGTTAACTAATCAACGTAGCTACAAAGTCAATTACTTGGGGTGGGGGTGGGGGTGGAGGGGTTAGAACTTAGAACATAGCAAAATAAAGGACTTTGTGTATTTTGGGCTGTCAACCGGAGAAGCCCACAGTGCTCTTGAATGGGCCAAGCCTAATACTATCCTTGTTTTGCACCCAAACGAGGTTGAGGCTGAACCGAGCTAACTCGTGGTTGCTTTTGTTATGATTTATTTCTTAACTTAAATGACACTTTATAAGTTGCTCATAAAAAATGATAATCGAAAATGTAAATATATAAATGTAGAATATGCATAGACATAATTTTCTATATAATTTTTTATAAATATACTTGACTAGCAAATATAATTGTTTTTAGTTGATAGACTCTCTCTCTATATATACAACTCACCGAATAAAATATAGGTGATGTAATTCTATTTCACCGACTTTAAAAAAAATTAAAAAATCATTTGACTCGTTTGTTGCTTTTATGCTATTAATAATAGACAATTCATAAACTTGTGTTAACCATCTTGTGGTGGTTGAGTATTGCAAAGTCTGGACATATCTGTGTTTGATTTCTTGACACTGTGACTGTGCTAGACCTAGACATTTAATTGATATGTCTCCAAGATTTTATGTCATATCTTTGTTTGATCTTACAAAACACTGAACACTTCCTTGATTCAGATTTGATTTCAAGAAACAATATAATTTTGTCATGTTCATGAATGTTTCAAAATGAAACACACAAAAGGTAAAGCTGCAACTTCTAAATGGACATGGACTGCAATTAATTATTACTATATATATTAAGTAATTGTAGAAACCCGACAAAGAAAATTCAATTCTGATAAACAAATGAAGATTTTTCCTTCATTGGTGTGCAAATCTTGTGTAATCTTTAATTCTCATTTTCCAAGAGCCTACCAATTTTCAAAGTCATCTAATCCTTAAAATCTGTTTCTTTTTTTGTCACCATATCTTGGTATACGTAAGAGAATGGGGGAAGAACATTGAATGTGGTTTAGTGATGGGTTGGGACAAAAGCCAAGACAATAGGGTTATATGGTCGGTAATTGAATATGGACGTAATGGTAAAGGTACGGATATTTTTTCATTGGTATTCAGTATTCATATTAGAGCTTGATTAATCCAGGTGTAGGACCTCACTCGGAAGGAAGTGCTCTTCACTAAGGAATTTTCTATATTCGGTGCTTGAATTCGAAATCTTTAATTAAGAAAGGAATAACCTCATCCACTGTACCACATCCTTTGATGATAAGACACGATTGTTTATTTACGTTTATTAGGAAAAAAAAGACTGCCCTACTATTCTCCTATCATACTAAGCTCACATGTATGCATGTGAAACTCTTCCACACAAGACAAGAATTTTATTAACTCCCATTCTTTGTCTAAGTTTTTTTCTAAAACTATGGAACAATTTGAAAATAGTTTAATTAGTGAATGAGGGGACCATTGGTTTAATTAGTTGTCATTTTTCGTTACACAATTAAATTTTAAGTTGCTGGATTTCTGGAGTACGTAGTGTTGACTTCAATTCAATGTGATTCGCAGCATTTCCAGCAAGATTTTCGGCCTTAATAGTACCCCTTCCTTTTTATTTTTCATTACCAGACATTTTTTCACAAATAGTATAACACTCTCTGTTTTTTAATTATTTATTTTTTTGTAAGAATATCTATATCAGTAATAAAAACAATTTATTAGAACCCATCACAAAGTCAACATTAAACATGAGATGATCATGACATTAAAACCATAAGTAACCTATAGCTTTTTTTTATAGGAACATCTTTTTTTCCCAAAGTATTCACGTAGGGGCTATAAATAGTACAATATTATTATCACTTACAGTATTTTGATTAGTGTTAGAAAGTAATTGAATACTTTCTCCGTTAATTCATATTTACTTGTTCATGTTTAACAATTGACACACTATTTAAGTAACAATAAATAAAATGATATGTTTATTTTATCATCACTCCTAATTATGTATGGAAATGAATTAAAATTAAGAACAATACTTAACAATAAAGGTAAACTAAATATAAAATAGTAAATAATCTTTTGATTTTTCAAAATTGAATAAAGTAAAAATAAATATTACTACTTTTTAATGTAATCAACAAATATAAATAAACGTTCTAATAATGTCTACTTTTTTTTTTCCACCCGTGTCCGGAGCCCATATTGGAGCTCCGACTAAATTTGGATCGCGCATTACAGGACCCATTCGGGGTGGCGCTCTTAATAAAATTTTCTCCATATCCAGGGTTCATACCCGAGACCTCTGGTTAAGGGTGAATCACTCCCACTAATAATGTCTACTCTATGTGACAATAAATACATAGATAGAGGTATGGAAATCAAAATTTATATTTGAACTTTTTTTTTCCAAAAATAATATGTCAGTCTATCACACCACGCAACGCTTCCTTAATTATCATGCTTAATTTTCTTCATCTTAGTCCCTAATTTTGCGCCACCGTGAGATTGAAGAAAAAACTTTGAGATTATTGCCTTTGCGTTAATAAAAGTTTGAGCAAAGTTATTACACTTGATGGCTGCGCCTTAATCATTATGCAACTTCGTCGGTAAGCAAAGTGCATTTGGACAAATTAGGTACCACTAATTTTCTGCTAATTAATTGAACAATCATGTTAGTCTTGATAAAACAAAAAATAAAATAAAAGGAACAATCATGTTAACCACAATTTCATATTCACATTATCTTTTTAAACTAACAAATTATCGTCTTTTTCTTCATAATGATGCGGCACTCCCTAATTAGACAAAATTCAAAATTTGCCTTAATAATAAGTAATAATAATTTAAAGACAAACAAAAATTCTTCTTTGTTTCTATCCTTTAATTATTGATAAATTTTACTCATATATCTATCATGATATTTGACTAAACAGTTTAATTTTAAATTAATCAATACATGCATTTTCGATCCATTTTCTTGTTAATACTCGAAATTTACCAGTACTTATCAATTCTTCCCACATTTAATAATGAATGCAACAAGAGTTGTGGTGGCGTGATAATTAATCCTTCATTTTTAACCAAGAGGTTTCGGTTTGATTCCCCTGAATACAAAGTCGTCTTTGTTAGGAAGTGCTTTACTCCCGACTTATATTGTTACAGTGTTACTTGATATTTGACAATAATATAGTTATAAAAATATTCAAATATAACATAAAGGGACTAAAAATATAATTTGTCAAATATTAAAAGGACTAAATCAAATTTTATTAATAACAGAAGGACCAAAACTGTTATTGTCCCCTTTTTTAAATCTTTAATTTAAGCAGCTCCAACTTTAACAACAGCCCATTCTCTACGTACTATATATTAAACAGCATGTGCTTGGAACATTGCTAATAGATTCCTACACATATAACATCTAAAATCATCTATCATTATTCATTTTAATGGAGAAATCAAAAGGAAGAAAAAGAAGAATGAAGAATCCATTTTGCATGCCGAAAGTCAGAGGCAATAACTGCAGCCGGAAAAGTAATCGGTTATCGCCGATGTCGTTGCTGGATCGATTCCGGGAAGCCGTTTTCCGATTGATCATGTTATCTGCTATGTCGAAGGCTACACAACCACAAGAACAACGATCTAATTCATCGCCGATTTCACAACGGTCTTATTATTCCCATGAACATCATCACAGTGAAACTGTTGCGGACTGTATAGAGTTCATTAAAAAGTCCACCATCACTGATGACGGCACCGACGCTGATTCCTCGGAGGTTGTATTTTCTGTCCCGGTAATGTGAATCTTTTTTCTTTATATTTGTGCATCATTAGAATTTTTTCTCCTTTTCCGGTGTTTGGGGAAAACAGCGGAATAGGAGAAATAGAGGAGACGATTAAATGGTGGGAAATCAGAGTTTCCACAAATCTTTTTCTTTTTCCTTTTTATGTTTTAAACTTTTTTTTTTTTTGGTTTGTATTTGAAAGTTTGGAGGTTTGATTTGCCACATAGAAATTGTAAATTGTTGTGTAATGGAAAGCTACAGAGTGAAATTTAGGATCTATTCTACTTTGTCAATATTCCCTTTTTTTTTTTTTTTTTTGTTGTCAAGTATTGTAATTGTGCATATTAATTTTCAATAAGGTGATTTGAGAAGTACCAGAGGTATCCCAATTCCAGTTTTACATGTAAGATGTAATGAAAGAATTTCTTGGTTCAAGACAATCAAAATAGCGTGAAGATTTAGAATCAATGATTTCTTAAAGTAAGCATGGAGCATTAACAACCCTCCAAATGTTCAAAATTTATTCACGTTTTAGTCTCTTTTAAGATTTTATCACAAACGGCAAAAGTCAAATGTTTCCTACTCCTAAACGAAAATAAAAATAAATTATAAAAAAAAATCATGTGAACGTGTTTGTATTATCATCTACAAATTTCAAAGCTCATAATAGTCCCTAACTGTATGGCTAAATTAGCATTTAAAGGTTAAAATAAAAGTTTAGTCCCTAGTTGGGTCAGTAGAATTTGAGATCAAATGGTCCTAACTCGCGAGGGGGGCGTTTGATCATGCATTTTAGGAGTCAGGACTTAAATTTGAAGTTTTAAATTTAAAATCAGTGTTTCAAATTTCAAACTCATTTCAATGTTTAGAATTTTAATTGCAAAATTGTGATTTCTATTTTTTAAAACAACTTATAATTTGACCCATAAAATATAAAACAAAAACAATTTTAATTTTTTATAAAAGAGCTCATGCTTTCTGTGAAAAAGAGTGTATAATAAGAATAATTAGTTTATGGTATTGTTGATTTATTAAAGAGAGAAGAGTCAAAAATGCTCTTGTACTATGTGAAATAACAAAAAATATTGGGATAATTATTTAGAATGACAAATTAATAATATAAACTAAATATAATAGCTACCGTTTGATTTATTTGCGTTCCATAGCAAACTGTTTGTCAGTCTCTCTCTCCCTTATATTCTCACTCGCCACTCTCCCTCTCTCGCTCTCCTCTCTCGCTTTATACAATAGAATTGTATAAATTGTGTTTCTAAATTGTATAAAGCGAGAGAAAATTGTATATACACATGCAAATACATATATCTCCGTCTTATACACTTATAATTATACAATAAAAGTACTTCCCGGCCAAGTCTCTTTTGTCTTTCTCTCTTTCTCATTTTATACAAATTCAAATTGTATATAATTTCTCTCTTTCTCGTTTTATACAATTCATTCAATTGTATATTCCCTGTCCAAGTCTCTTTTGCCGTTCTCCCTTTTTCGTTTTATACAAATTCAAATGTATATGATCGTTCTATACACTTATAATTATATAATTCGTTTTATATACTTCGTTTTATACAATTCTCTGTTCAAGTCTCTTTCTCTTTCTCATTTTATACAATTCGCTTTAATTGTATATGTATAGCGAATTATACATATATATGTTTGTTATGGAGTGCAATTATGTAAACTTTGTTATAGCATACAAATAATTAATTTTATGTTTACTATACGTGAAAGTTGCCCAAAAATATATCCTTTATTCATATTTTAATCCATTTATGCCTTTATAATCAGTGAAACGGAAGCAAACGGAAAAACTGGAAACACTAATTAATTCGGATGGCATTTATGTACGCATTCGCATATAATGCTTAGTCCAAATACATTTTAGTAGATTCTTGGACATTTTTGAAGAACTAAAAGCTAACATAAATATAACGAAATAATTCACTGCTATCCGATTATTTGTATTACCTGAATTTGACTACCAACACTTTGTGGCAACTAATCAGCAATAATAATATACTTCTTTCCAGCATTCAAACAAAGAGTAGTAACGTTATTCAATGATGAAAATTCATGAGAAGATGATGATGTAAATATTAGATGTTTCTCCATTTTAGAGTGTAAAGGAGAGTTTGTACAAAGAAAAATAACAAAAAAAAAAAAAGGATTTGGGAGGTGATTTTATCATTTAAGAGTTTGAATCTAGTGGCTATGGTGGATACTATTCATCTTATCTCATATTTAATAATGTCGAAATTACCCAAAATAGAAGAAAATTCTACACCCATATGAACATATATGAGAAATTTAGAAGAGGAGGCTAGGGTTTTGAAGGAGAAGGAAATAAATTTGGGAGAAAAATGGGGTTTAGAACAAAAATATTTTTATATTATTAAAAAAATAATAAGAATCATCCTTCAGTCTATGTTTGTTAAAAAACTATTTGAACAAATATATATATTTTTTTAATTTAGTCATGTCTTAGCTATATCGAGAAAATCAATGTTATTTAAAAAGAATAAGAATATATATAAAAATTGAATATTTTATTCACATAATTTAAACTTTGTGTGTTGTTAGTTTATATGTTTTCTTTTTTACATAATCAAGTAAATTGACTTGCAACAATACATAAGTTTTGAAATATTTACACAGTAGAATCCAACGATTTGAAAGCTTATGCAAAAAAAAAAAAAATTTAAAAATATTATGTGCAAACTATTTAGAGGTTCTCTTTAATATAAGAAAATATAATACATATATACTATATAGACAATGCAATTCACATTTTATACAATATATAAAAATACGTAATTTAGTGAAATTATGTAGGCGTTTTGTTGTATAAATTAAATAATAATTACTTTATTTGAAATTTTTGAAAATGGAGTTGTATTTGGACAATCTTTTTGTCAAAGAATATTTAGAATTTGAATATATTTTGTCTGAATATTTTAATCCTCAATTTCTAAAAATAAAAAAATCACCCAACTTGACTAGCTTAATCGTGTGTACATATATTCATTTGACTTGACACATTTTTTGTTAATGTATTGAGTTTCTTAAAAAAATAAATAGACGGAATGATGAATCTTGTAACTTTTTGAATAGTGCAAAGATGTTTTTTGTTCACTTTTATAATACAAAAATGTACTTTAGCTTTAAGTCATAGTCGCGAATGATTTTAGCCAAAAACTCGACAAATTAACACGAATTAGTGTTTAACTTTTTCCGTTTGCTTCCATTTTATTTAAGGGTATTTTTGGCCCATTTCACAGACTATAAAAGCATAAATGACCAAAGTATAAATGAAAGACATTTTTAATCATTTCACCTAATACAAGAACATTTTTGACATTTTCCTTTATTAAATATTTTATGTCTATCTAAAAATATGTATTAAGTAGATGATATAACATGTCGTACGTGTGAATCTAACAAAGAGGATTTTTCGCGGCATCTATTTTTTTTAATGGAGGTGGATAATAATAGTGCAAGAAGAACTGAAAACATGGTCAGGATGAGAGTCCAAAATAAAGTTGGATAAAAGAGCAACATCAGAGACTAGTCAGAAAGGAGTCGACAACATCATTTTCAGGAGTAAGAGTCTAGCATACATGACAGACAAGGAATTGGAAACACTTCAAGGGAGTAAATATAACCACAGTCCACAGACATAACTATCGCACAGATAAAGAAGGAGATCATTGAAAGAATAGAATAAATAAAGGCTCTAGAAAACACCGTAGTTTAGTTCAGAAAATTTATAACTAGCTTATTATGTTTTCTTACTAGTTCCGAAGCTCGAAATGATTAACATTTAGATTATGATTTCTTGAAGTGCTTGTTACGTGTAAACACTGATTATCTATGGTAATCTTTTACGGTTTATCAAGAAAATATAAATAAAATGTAATAACATAGAATAGCAATGTTTATTTATTTATTATATGAAATATATAAGTATATGATTTATTTAAGATGTAATGCAAAATTTTATTATACATAGCTTTCACAAATAGTGAAATTTTCGTATTCAAGAGAAAAAAAGCAGGGCCCTTAGACTAAGCCCAATTCTAACGGGTCAATTATCCTAGTCCTTGAGAAAACGCAACATCTCCCCGCTCGAGTTCTCAGTTGTAAACTTCCGTCGTCGCCGGTGATATACAATACAAAAAGAATCTGCAACTCGCTTTTTATTGAAGAACACCATGGCAGGTACAGTAGAAATTATGAAGTAAATTGAATTATCTTTGTGTTACTTGATTATTTTCTGTTGCTTTTTGACGATGTCAGTTTTTCTCAGGTGGACCAACTGACAGAGAAGACAAGGTCTCACTAGAGACCACTGAAGAAATTCTACAGAGCATGGAAGTCGGCATGACATTTCGCGACTATGTAAGTTTGGGAATTTGGATAATTTGGATAACTCTTTCGTTTAAGAATTCATAAGCTACAGGAAACCGAATTTTAAAAGCCGTAAAATTGTCCTCGTTTTTCGTCCCTTCCTTAGTAGTATTGTTCACACTGGCGCTGTTGATTACTTCAAGGGCAATATTAGGTTCAGAAGGAACAGTAGTGTAATTGATTGCAGTATGTGTTATCTGACTGCCAAATCTAATAGAACAACCCTAGCAGAAGTGCCGCTTGACCTTTAAATGGGGAAAATCTTGTTTTTCTAAGCTAATTTTAGCTTTAATTGTTTTAATACAGTTGCGTTATCATCATTTATGATTTCGATGATAGCTAATACTTAAGAGAAATATACACCTTCTTCTAATTTAAAGTTTTGCATTTGTGGCTGTTGAAGTAGTCGGAGAAGTGAAACAAATACTTCTATTACTCGTTCCATTTCATGAAAAGAGGAATATGCATAGGCATGCATAATGGATGCACAATGTTTGCTTCTATTTGACAAGAGTAGTAAGACCCTTTCAATTATTGTATTGAGGGTCGTTTTGTTCATGCAACGATTATAATATAGTAGTAAATTAGAGTTGTATTAGTAATACAAAGTCCTATACGTAAAATCAATCATTGTACTGGTAATATAGAATTAAACGGGTGGTTATTTTTTCCTTATACAACAAATAGAATGAGCTCTAAAAGAACATTGTAGTCATGTGATCTTTTCTTTTTTTGAAACGTAACAATATGATCATTATCTGTTAATTAATGTATAGTCTTGTCAATACCTCGTGTCTAGAAAGATTGACTAACGGTATTATGGACCAACTATTAAGAGCTATGGTGTGATCCTTGTTAAAACAGCTGTTGTTCTTCTTCACTAAAGTGTGTAGGCTGTGTAAGCATTTAATATTGACATATATTTTGTCTACATGCAGAGTGGTAGAATCAGTTCAATGGATTTCCATAAGACATCAAATTTTCTGGTGACAGCCAGTGATGATGAGTCCATACGTCTATACGATGTTGCAAATGCAACGTAAGCATCTTTCCTTTTACTTTATTGGCTGTATATTTAATTAAACGATTCATACTTTCTTTATTGTTGTTTGTTGGTACTTTTGGCAGGCAGTGCTACAGTTCTCTTAGCCTCTGTATAAGTGATAAATTAGAAAAGTTAAAACTTTGTTCTTCCAAGAGCTCAACTTACAGTATATTCTTATATTCTTTCCCAGCCCAAAAAGAGCAATGTTTAATAGGACGGCGTATTGGCTGTCACAAAATGATGTGCTGCTGCACCAAGTGACCAGTTAAATTCCTTTCACATCTATTAATCATTTCCGTTTGGGGCGTGAAGTTATCCTCTTTATACTTATGATGCACTAAATTAGCGGAAGTAACAATTTGTCACTAAAAATAACAAGCTAGAAATCCTGAATAGGCTATTCCATTTATGTCATCTATGTTAATAAAGGTCCATTGGAAGAAGATACAATGGTGCAATAATGTGCCCAAGTACTCAAAAAGTCTCTCAAGCAGGTTGGTTTTCTCAAAACCACACTTTGCTCTGTAATCATCTCCTGACTATCAGTGTCCTACTTTTGATGATCATTTGTTGAGCAGTATGAAATAGTTAAAAACAGAAGCTTGAGATCATCTGCTGAGGTGGGTTTGAGGGCTAGCTCACTTGGTGAGCTCCCTGCCTTCCACCGTTGGGATTTCCGAACACCATCACTAGCGTAGCATCCCTTCTCCCCTCCTCCCTCTCCTGATGTAATCAAATTAAAAAGGAAAGGCACATATGGAAAAAAAAAAGATCATCTGCTGTATATCTGCTTCTTTAGAATCAAGCCTTACAAAGTGAATTTTGAAACAGAAATTAGAAATCCTCAAAAGCATTTGTTATTGGACTCAAATATGAGCTAAGATCCTTATGGCCTTCTCATTCATCATGTTTGGCCTCATAAAATAACTTTATGCATTTTATCGTTATTAACAAGGTGGCTTCTCATAGAAACATCTTTTCATCAGAAAGAGCTTCTATTAGAAAAACTTGGGAAAAATGCTCTTATTCTGTCTCTTCTCCTTCCGTGTTTTTTTTTTCATTTTTGTTGGATATTTCTTCTTTCCATTAAATGTTATCTTGATGCCTTCTTCTCATGTTGTTGGAGATGCTATGTAATATATCCATCATTGCAGGTGTTTGAAAACTATTAATAGCAAAAAGTACGGGGTCGATCTGGTTAGCTTCACTTCTCATCCAACAACTGTAATATACTCCTCCAAGAATGGTTGGGATGGTATGTACCTTATTTTAAGATGATAAATTCCGGTGTATAATCCTTGAAAAGCAGAACAAGTGAATTACTAATTTGTCTGATGGACTGTTTCAGAATCTCTACGACTTCTTTCATTGCATGACAACAAGTACTTGCGGTATTTCAAGGGTCATCGTGACAGGCACAGTTCTAAGCAGTATCAACTTTGTCAGACTTCCATTGAATATCATCGTCAGTACTAAGTCGGTATTTGTCATTTGCAGGGTCGTCTCTCTTAGCTTATGCTATAGAAAGGAGTATTTTATCTCTGGCTCACTTGATCGAACTGTTCTACTTTGGGATCAAAGAGCTGAGAAATGCCAGGTAAAGTCCTCATTGACATTATTTGTTCTTATCAAATGTTCTCTTCATTTATCTGATTATTTGATAAGCTTACTGTTCTTAGGGCCTTCTTCGAGTGCAAGGAAGACCAGCTACTGCTTATGATGAGCAAGGCCTTGTATTTGCTATTGCTTTTGGAGGATATATAAGGATGTTTGATGCACGCTATTTTGACAAGGTTTTGCATTTGATACATGAAAATGAATTACTTGTTTGACATGCATAATATTTGTCAATTGCATCTTTAGTTTTCATTAATTTGTCGAAAGTTAACTCTTTGAAGGGACCTTTTGAAATTTTCTCTGTTGGTGGAGATGTATCTGATGGTAACAGCGTTAAGTTCAGTAATGATGGGAGACTTGTGCTTTTGACAACGAAGGATGGGCATATTCATGTGCTTGATTCTTCCCGTGGCACACATGTGAGTTGTTTCCATCCTTCAATTCCAAAAGCATTTGTTTTAATGTTGTGACTAAATAGGCTCTGCGTTTACGCTGATATTTCCTGCAGTTATCAACTTATAATGTACAGCCCGTTTCAAGTAGTTCAACACTGGAGGCATCTTTCAGTCCAGAAGGGATGTTTGTTATATCTGGTAATGGTTTTGTCATGATATTCATGCTGGGCTCCCGTAATCTAACAGTTCTCTGACTCACCCTTTTTGAACTTCCCGAAATATTTGGTGTATTGCCCTTTTTGAACTTCCCAAGAAAGATTGCTTGAATTTGACTGGCTGCTTGGTTGATATCCGGAGATCTCCTATAATAAGAGTTATCATTGTGTGTTGCAGACCTTAAATAAATAAATATAAGTTTCCTTTTTCCAATATTTTAAGCTTTTAGATGAGGTTTTCCCATAAACCAACATAGATGAGCAGAAAGAGATTGTGTTCAAGTCTCATTGCCAATCATTAAGAAATTCTTCCCGACTGTTTGACTAAAGAAAAAGAATGACGTGTAGCATGCCTAAAATATATAAATAGAAGTATCCTCTCTGACGGTTTTAGTATTTTGATGAGATGGACACATAATTCAGTATTGCTCATGCAAGATGGATGGTATTAGGAGTAATCTTCAACAGAGGCAGCAAGTAGCACACACAGGATATACCGAGAGAAAATCACTCAAATGGTTGTCTTGTCCTCCGTAGATCTCAAGAATACTGTATGTAGGCCTCAAATGCAGTAGTGGTAAGTGTAACTCTGTAATGATTGAAGATGCTAAAAGCACGTTTGGTAGACGTAAATCACATGTAAGGTAGTTGTCTCAAAAGACCTAAAATCTCCGGGCACCAATGCAAACTTAGCTAAGATAAGAATAACATAAAAGCAAAGGATCCATATAGGCGATAAGTTGGGATTAAGCTCACTGTCTCTGTAGGGAAATGTGTGAGGTTTAAAGAACCCTTAATTTGCATTCAAAGACAAAATATTTAGGATTAGAATAAATGGACATGAGTAAAGCGGATTCAATTGTAGCATACACCAACAGATTTACGATTGAATCTTAGTTGATTGATTGACAAAAGTGTGAATGCTAATATGCTATTGACTGAGTTCTTACTGGCAGAATATATGCATTTGCTTAAAAATTCCTTCTCTTTTACTGCATTTAATTAAGATCATCTTTATCTTGCATCTTTCAGACTTGGGTTAATCCATTAGTGAGTCTCTTCATAATTACATTTATAGAAACTTAGAAAGTACCCTAACGGAAGTGGTGCACTAAAAAAATGAAAATTTTGTGCTCAGTAGTTAGTGGTGAGATGATCTTTAAGCCTCACCTGGGAAAGTAGTTAAATCTTTCTTGAAGAACTTCATTCAGGTTAAGAGAGAGGAGGAGAAAAAGAGAAGCTTATTCATTTATTGCTTTAGTTAGCAACTTGTCATTTAATTGGGAAAGCAAGAATCACTTGATATATTAGAACTCGTGAAGCTGCATAATCAGAAACCAATGAGTTAGGGCGGAATCCAAATGCCAAAGGGTGTATGGATATCAGTTTCTTTTGTCCCATAAATGCTTTGGATGCATAAGTTCAGTTTGTCTATAGCCAATTAGGGTCATTTTGTTCTTCTTAACTCTATCGTCAGATGCATATCCTAACGAAATGAGGTCATATTAGAGTTCTATAGTTATAGAATTGTTTTTTTACCATGCAAATTTATTTATTTATGCCATTCGTCTCCCAAAAGACAGAGAAGGTAAAATTTACAACATGTTACTTTGAATTACCTTGCAGGATCAGGTGATGGTAGTGTTTATGCTTGGAGTGTCCGGAGCGGTAAAGAAGTATGAACAGAACCCTATGTCTGCTACTATCAAATGTTTGCATGTTAAGATGGGGTTCTCTTGCAGGAAACTTAAATTGTAAATAAGAAAAGGAGTCTTCTTAGAAGGAAATATAATGCTTTATGGATCAGTTTTTTTCTTTTTGCTAGTTATAAAGATCAGTCAAGTACTGTCTCCTTTCCTCACCCCCTCACTTCTCTGTTGCTGCTCTTGCATGTGTGTTTCTGCCTTACTATCTGGAAGTTCACTTCTCTTGGTATCATGACACACTTTGCGAGAATAGAATTAATTTTTAAGCTATAAATAGCTTTAGAGAGCAAAAAATGATGTGAAATAAGTGGAGATTCATAGCTAGTTGTGCAAGGGAAAATGTATCACTTAAAAATTGGAAAAAAAAAGGAGATTTCAAGCAGCTGCTTTAATGCAGAAGCGGTGAAGCTTCTTTGCTTAGAAGAGATCTTTGTATATTGTTTAATTTTGCTTGTATTGACTCATCTTATTATTCTATTTGCATCTCTTAGGTAGCCAGTTGGATGAGTACAGATACTGAACCACCTATGATCAAGTGGGCTCCAGGGAGCTTAATGTTTGTGACCGGTTCTTCTGAGCTTTCATTTTGGATCCCGGACCTGTCAAAATTAGCAGCTTATGTGGGAAGAAAATAGTGGAATTTCATACTGTAGTTCATGTTTTGGGAAGTGATAGAACAAGGCCACAAAAACCTATTGGATTGTTCCTCCTGAGCATTGTCTGCATGATGTTAAGAATTCACAGATCATAATGTATGCTTGTCAGAGTGCTTTCTGAAGTCGAACACTGGACGATCAGGTACTGAAATTTTCTTTATGCAGAGCCTAAAATTTCTTTTCTATGTCTTTAACTTTCCACTGGTTACTTGTTGCATGTTATCAATTTGTTTCATGTTGAGACACTGCTGTGTAGTGATGCGACTGGTTCTTACTGCTTAAAGACATTGTTGACTGATAATCCAATCCTTTATTTTGGTTACAGTGTGTGGAATTGACAGTTTTTTTCTCCAACTGTGTTTATAACATTACGTGGTGGTTTAAATATATGCTAAATGCTTTGACCATAACCATACCTCCAAAATATGAACTTACATGCTTGACAAGACATTGTTCAGCGTTACATTGACGACAATTATGGATCACACCTCTGCTCTAAGTATTTGTGATAGCTTCATCATTATGGTGATGTATTTTGGTCAGGTCACCCCCCTTCAGTGCTACATTGGCGACAATTATGGATTACACCTCTGCTCTTTATGATAACTTCATCATTATGGTGATGTATATTTGTCAGGACACCCCCTCTTTCTCTCTCCCTCTCCTTTTCTCTCTTTTTCTGACCCCGTCTTCCTTTGAAACATCTATAGCAGCCTATGCAGATTTTTTGATGTCCATAGTCATCGAATGAAATGGTTGTATGATACTGGAGAAAGAAAATGAAAGCTGTTAAGAACACCTGCCTCAATTGAGTAGCCTGACAGAGGGTAAATGGTGAAGTGTTTAGGTGTTTCAGAACAGTTCTCGAGTTTGAGCGCTGATCATGTTAACTTTATCTGGTTGAAGGGGAGTCTAGATTCCGTAGAAAGTAGGACAGCTTTTGGTTAGTTTATTCTTAAGCACTTAGCTTTAGTATGTTATATGTCTATGTGCTAGGGCCTAGTGATCTATGAAGCGTGAGAAGAGCCATAAGGTCTAGGGTTCAAATCCCAGCGGAGGCAACAACGGTAGGTGCTTTATTCACAGCTGGCAGAATCTTGGTGGGAAGGCACTGTGTTAGTGGGAGGTAGTAGGTACCCGGTGGAATAGTCGAGGTGTCCACTGACACCACCGTCATCCAAAAAAAATTTCTCCGTCTCCAAGGCAAGCTCGTGGAAGATAACTATACCTCCTTAATTGCTGAATGATGCAATTTAGAGAATATAAGTCGCCTTATGGATGCTGCATAGTGTCTTGTTTCTGTAGTATAAATATGAATTCAGCTTGTTGAAAAATATAGCCTAGTTGATATCATTGATTTCTGCATTTTACTGATGTTCTGTATATAACATTTGCAGTGTTGGCTACACCAAAAATCAGTAGTTGGGAGGTTGAAGGAGTGGTCTAGCTCAGAACTGTGGTGGTATAATTCTATCAGTGATTTGATTTGTCATGAAACTTTATTTGATTGTTTGAAGACCACATAGTGTTTTATCACAAATGGAACTTCTAAGTCTTAGACTCTCATATGGTTAATGAGATTAGACTTTTGGGTTCTCCGCCTCCTAGTTAGTCTCGATTCATCCTACTGTCTCTAGAGAAGCAGCATCTGGCATTAGCTGACTATCCTCTTTAAATGCGAGAAAAAGTAAAAGAAAAGAGGAAATTGAAATTATCAATATCAGGTATAGTGCTGAAGATATATTAGATGGCATCTCCATATTTGCTCGTTGTAAATAACTTGATCTAACTCATTTATTTTCCTGATGTTCCGTGCCTATCTTTTGTTTTAAATATGTCCTGTTATGTAATGCTGATTTTTTAGGATGTATGTGTATTTTTATTGTTAGGTGAATTTATTTGTTTGGAAAGTGACCGGCCATGTAAGTGAGTGAGAATTATTTCAAGACGATTATTGATTGGTTTAGAGTTGGTAAGCAATTTGACCATGTTAGTTGATGGAAGTATAGGAGGGGTATAAGTGAAATGTGGCTAAATTGTATGTATGTCCTCATGTTATACTCGTAAAGGACATTACGTACAAGTAGTTTCAAAAAGTTTTGAAGATGATCCTGGATCCACAAGTAAATCTCCAAGTATCCGTGAACTAGGAATAGAAGCATTGTCCATAATTTCCTCATTGGCTGTGTTTTTTTCCATAAGTAATGGTGAGTATAAGTTCAAATGGACAGTGCTCCAAAGGGAATGAGGGTCATCAAAACCAGTAAAGCATGAGAAACTTGTCAAACCATATATGGGAAAGCATCCCAGCCAAATCTTTGTGATTGGGACTGGCTTCATTATTTGAGAGAAGAAAAAAGAAGCTTTTGATAGAAGTGGGACCAAGGAAGGTTTTGATGGAAGAAAAATTCACTACAATGTGAATGAAGTGTTATATGTGCCCATCACCATAACTGGCCTGGACCATCGACGTCAGTGGCCCACTTGTCAGTTAGATAGCTTTGTCTCTTTTTCTTTCGAGTCTGATGACTTGCTTCTTCATGAATCATTTTCTTTACCTCTCATAATTATCTCCATTTTTTTAGAGGGAATCGGTAACTTCATCTAATTGCTTACATTAAATTATAAGACTATTAAGTAAATATAAGGGAAAAAATTAGAGGGGGGCTTCACATACTTGCATTATCCGATATCTGCTCAGTTGTCAAGAGGTTATATAATTAAGATCGATTACCACTTATTATATAGTGTACTGAATGCAACATTTCGAATTTCAGTAGTCACAATCCAATTAAATTTATCTTTTTCCCGTAAACTATATTTCCTATGAAAAAAATGAACTTTCATTGGAAAATGCAGATAAGAGAGTGAAAAGGAGCGTGTTTGTATGAGGAGACATGCACAAGTAGAGGTCAAAAAATATACTAGTAGTGACTGTTTAAGCTCCAAAATAACGGCCGCATTATAGTGGGGGCAGATACTTTTTGCTGAAATTTTCTCAAAGCTCATGATTTTGCTATTGCATTTTACGATGAGCAAAAAAAAAGAAGAAGAAGAAAATGATGATCATTGGAAAATCTTTTATAAAGTGTACTATTTGGATTGGATGACTGTCACTGACTGCCTTTTTTGCTCTATAGACTACTTAGGATTTCAGAGCTAGGGCACCGCCTTGGTATGTCTGTCCCCTATAAAAATCCATCAAGATCACTGTTCCCACGCGCCCTTCATTCTCTAAAATAACAACTAAAATTCATCTTTATTTGATCTAAAGTTTAAAAAAACTTATGGTAGTATTAATTAAGGATATGTTGATCTTTGTTAAAATAGAAAACAGACATTCTTTTTAAAATAGTTTCCAAGAAAAATATAAGACAGACAAATTGAAATCAAGAGAAAGTAATTTTTACAAGCTGACATTTTTCGTGATATGTTTAAGTTTAAAAATATTTTGATACATGTAGGAAGCGCCTAATTTAATGACTTAGATATTCTTATCCATATTCTATTTTGTAATTTAATTAACGAGGCCTCGAAAAGTTGAGACTATACAAGTTTACGATTTCCTTAGATGTTATGAGGTTATACACGCACTACATTTATGTATTTTACCTTGGCCAATAGGCTCATCAATGAAAATAAAGTTTATAAATGACATTTTACATTAATTATGTTGTGTTTAATATATATAACTTTCACTATACTCATCCTTCTATCCGTCATCTCCACTACACTACATTTCTACTTGCGCCTCATTTCTCATAGTATTTGTATTTCTCTAGATTATACATATATATATAAAATTAGAATAAATGTTTTATTTATATATCGAATACATAAAATAAGTAAGGAATTGACATGTTTTTTTTCCCTTGAAAAACATCTCCCAACCCGCCGTACACACCTATATTTCAAACCAAATGATCCCTTTTAGTACTTCTTGTATCTTATGAAATAATGCCTCGTGTCCATTCTTAAATTAAGGACAAAATATTAATCAGAATTCAAGAAGTTTTAAATATAGAAATAGTGTTTTTATCTTTAATATTTTGTAGAATATAATGTAAAATATGTCCAAAAAAATGGAATGCTATGAAACGTATAAAGTAGTACGAATTGTCCAATTAGTAAACATCATGCCAAATCTTTTAGGAAAGGAAAAGCAGGCAAGACAACTTATTGGTAAGATAAAGTTTGCAAAAGTCATTTCGAAGTCTCTTATGTCGTCTAAGAGTGTGTTTGGTATGAACGAAAATATTTTCCAATTTTTCCATGTTTGGTTGAGATAAAAGTTTTGGAAAATGCTTTCCAAATCAACTCATTTTTCTCAAAATTAAGGAAAATGACTTTCTTTCAAAAAGTAAAGAAAACATTTTCCAAAACTCTCCTCCAATTTTAAATTACATTTTTTTTTGGGAAAAACATTAATTTTAAAAAAATATTTTCAATTTTAAAATTTTATTTTTTCAACGATCCCTGACCCCCCACCCCCCACCGGCCACCCCCCAACCCCACTCCCTCCCCAAAAAATTAATTTTGCTTTTTAAAATTATTTTCAACTTCAAATTTTTATTTTTAAACTCCTACCCCCCTCGGCCGGCCCCCCTACCAGCCCCCCCACGCACCCCCAACCCCCCAAAAAATTAATTTTGTTTTTTAAAAATACTATCAACTTTAATTTTTATTTTTTCACTCCTAACCCCTCCCCCCCCTCCCACCCCCCCCCACCACCCCCAAAAAAATAATAATTTTGAATTTAAAAAATATTTTTAATTTCATAAATTATTTTTTACTCTAGTAAAAATAAAAGATGTCTCTCAAAAACATTTTTCATTCATAAATCAAACACTAAAAATCATTTCGGAAAATATTTTCTACTCACCAACCAAACATGAGAAAATAAATCCAAAATCTACTTGTTTTCCGGGAAAACATTTTCCATGGAAAACATTTTCCTCCATACCAAACACACCCTAAATCTCCACCTCAAACACAATCCTAATTCATGTCATTCAGATAATATTTCTGTATGAACATGTGGTCTTGTAAACATGCCATTCTGACGAGACGTGTGGTTCAGATGATAAATACTCTTCACTTTCAACTCTCAGATTGTGAAGATTATTAGAGAGTGATTAAGAAAAAAACAGGCTCTTTTTTCTTGCTTCAAATCTACTAAACTGGTTGAAGTACCTAAAGTGATGGTCAAATTGGAGAGATGTCCTAATATACATCTTTCCGGTTAACGTAATTTGTACTTGGATTTAATTTACAAGTTAAAAGGTCTATGCCAAATCTCTATCACTATAAGGTGATATTAATTAAACTAGAAAAAACTACAATGGGAAAGATTGTCCACTTTGTAGTGCAATAGTCATCATCCAAGAGACCAAGATCATGATCAAACCCTAAATATAGACTACTAACTACTACACGCGTATTATTTCCTTCGTTTATTCTGACTTGTCATGTTTCGTTTTACGAAATTCAATTAAACTAATTTGAATTAGAATAATCATTATTTTAAATTTGAAATGGAAAAATATATACATTTTAAAATGTTAATCGAGCATATAATTTAACTCTCGAAAAGCATAACGTGATATAAAAATGAACGGAGAAGGTATAAGAATAAAAATACTGAAATTTTTTCAGAAAGGAACACCACAATATATCTGTTATTCCACGTGAAAGAGATGTAAAACAGAAATGTTCAAGGCACGCATGAGATGATAATTAAATTCAATGATATAGACACTTTGTTGACCAAAATTCTAAGAGCAATAAAGACAATTCTATAAGTTACATGTTATATGTGGTAAGTGGTAACCAATATATTGCTACTATATCTATATTCTTTTTATGATAATAAAATATATTGAATGATTTAATTATCCTCCATCATTAAAATTATTCTTCAACTTTAGATTCATTCTGTCCTATTCTACTCTTCCTCCTTAAAATCATGTATACAATTATTGGTTTTATTACTTATTAATTAGTGTTGAAACTACCCGTAATTAGGGTAATTATTAGTAAGTACCTAGGAATTAGGATACATATATTCCCAAACATTTCTCACACTGACCGAACAAAATTAACATTCATACCCTAACGGTATAAATAATTTCTACACTATTATGTTACGATAGCTTTTAACTTTATTTTCTAGGTTAACATATACAATTACATGATGTTGTAAATGTGGTAAAAGAGTCGAAAATTTTAAATATAAAAAGTAAATACATGAAAAAGCGAATGAAATTTAATATTTACCACTCCGGAACTCCACCCCTAGTCATAACCTTTTTGTTATTGATATGTTTTTTTTATAAAAAAAATAGGGAAAGGGACATATATACCCCCAAACTATCATAAATGATATGTAAATATCTTTCGTCATACTTTTGTGACATTGGTGCCCCTATCGTCATAATTTTGGGACATTAGGCCCTGTCGTTATACTTTTGGGACATTGATGCCCTTGCCGTCATACTTTTGGGACATTGGTGTCCCTGTCCCTTCGTTAGAGTGAAGGGCATATATGTTCTAATTTATGGACGACAGAGACACCAATGTCCCAAAAGAATAACGGAGAGTATCTGCATATAATTTACGATAATTTGGGATATATTTGTCCTTTTTTCCAAAAAAATATTATGAGAGCAGAATGTTTAATTCTTCCATTATTAATTATCTTGAATTCAGAATCTCAATTAATGTTTGGGCTTAGAAACCTATGGCATGTTGGTTCTATATTACCATAGGTATAGGTACAAACAGTACAATCGTTTCTTCGTACTGTCTGCTAGTGCCTATCAAAACTAAAATTCCTCCACCCATAGTAACTTAAAATTGCAAGTTGCTCTACCGAGAATTAAAATTTTACTTGATACGATTTGATTAGGAATAAAAAATATCACATAAATTGAGACAGAAAAACTAATAAACTTTTCCATACTTTAATTAACAATATTAGTACAACTTAGATTAAGATTAATTAACGTTACCATAAGGTCCAATATCTTGGAACACACCAAATTAGTTTAATACTTACTTACTACTAACATAAGATAGATTAAAATTACAAAGAAACCAAATATATTTAGTTCATAATTTAGGGGAAAGAGTTGAGAGTAAGTTCAAGAGCAGCCAAGTTGTTATTATCAGAATGGTACCATCCTCCAGAAGATTCATGATGTTTGATGCAGAAATTTGAGATGATGTTCTCTTCATGCATGGGGAAAAGTGACAGAGTTTCTAAAGCAGAGTTACCCCTTTGGTAATTTTCTTCTTCTTGCTCTTCATCTAGGGTTTCTTCATAATGCTTGTTGTTACTTTTTTCAAGAAAAGGGTAAGTTGCTGGAGAAGTAGTACTCCTATTGTTGTAAGGATCAACACCAACCCATGTCAAATTTTGATGATTATTCACTGAACTACCACCTGGTGGTGATATTGAACACTCCTGTTTCAAACATTCATCAACAACAATTACAAAATTAGGGTTCAATTTCAAACATCTTGTTGTTTTTTTCTAGTTCAAATTTTATATACTATATGTATAGAATAAAGGAAAATTTGATATATGACAAGTTGAGTATTTGTTCTCATATTTTTGTGGTGAAGAAAAAGGGTATTTAACTCATAAGTTTGAGGAAAATGTTGTTTTGATAATAGGACTACATATATATCCTTTATTTTTCTTCATTTCATGTGTACAATAACAAAACTTAGTTGGAAAAAAACATAAGCAACAGAGACTATTTAACTCAAGATTGGTGGATTGTCATTATATATAGCTTGAAAATGGTTCAAAATGTTATTTTTAACAAACACCAAACTTACCCTAAAGCTCTTCTCCATAGCCAAAGTTCCATAACCATAGTTTCCAGTCTGTCCCACTGCTAATACCCCATGTGAAGATGCTGATGGACACTGAACACCTGTATATATATATATATATAATCGTAAACTATTAATCATGTATTTTAACATGTTGTAGCAGGTAGACAGTACTAAAAAGTAAAAAAAAAAAAAAAAAGTTAATTACCTGGATTAGTATTAGTGTTGTTGTACTTGTGGTGATCATCAGTAGATCTCCAAAGATGAGGAATCATTTGCATGGAAGAGATATTATTATTATTATTATTATCAGTGGCAGAGGCAGCAGCAATGAGCCTCTTCTTTTGTCTTTCACGAGCTTTATGGTTCTGAAACCAATAAAACACATTTTTTCCTTCAATCTTACCGTACTGTCTCAACTTAGCAGATATCCTCTGAATCTGTTCAGCAGTTGGAGACCTAACTCCATTGTTATAGTAAAGATCCTTCAATATTCTTATCTGATCGCTTGTTGGCGTCCACCGACTACTACTTTGCCTACACATGAAACTGTTGTTATTATTTTTGCCACCATCTTCTATGTTGTGTTGATGTTCCATCATAAAAAAGATTACTAAAACAACAACACAACAAAAGTGAAAGAATGTATGTAAAAGTAAAAAAACTGAGGACTTACTAAAGAGAATGAGAGAATTATAAAGACAGTTTTTTGGAAGTGTTGGGGGTGGGGGGTGGGGGGTGGGTTGGGTGGGGTGTTGGGGGGGTACATGTAGGAGGAGGATAAATAGAAGAAAATCAAGAGGGATATCTGGGAGAGAAGGACTGAAATTGACAGAGCAAAGGGTAAAAAGGAAATAAAAAGTATGGGACAAAAGAGGGACTAGATAAAAAAGATGGGATTTCAGAGGGAGTTTGCTTGGATGAAAAGGCAAATGATAAAATACTACTCCCTCCCTCCGTTTGAAAAAATGATGACCTAATTTAACTTGGAACGGAATTTAAGAAAAAAAAAAGACTTTTTAATCTTGTGGTTCTAAATTAAAGTTATGTCAAATGTACCAAAATGCCCTTTAATCTTGTGGTCTTAAACATGTCACGTGGAAAGTTAAAGTTAAAGTGTTGCCAAAAAAAGAAAGGGATCATTCTTTTTGAAACAAACTAAAAAAGAAATATGGATATTTTTTTTAAAACGGAGGGGAGTATATGTTATGATTATTATAAAGTTTTTGGATATATATATATATATATATATATATATATATATATATATATATATATATATATATGGGAAAGAAAAAAGTGTGCTTTATGAGATGACAGTAATTAGATATATAGCTTCTTGTTAAATGAATGAATGAATGTATAATATGTTCATTTTGTGATTTTTAGACTTTCATTTAGGGGAATTATTCTTTAATTTGTCTCTGCTTAAATTATGCCATAAATTTTTTATATTCTTTTGTACTCTATCTAGTACTAGTACTTACAAAAAGGTTAACAGGGTAAAGTAGTAATTATATATTCCTATTTTTTTTAATTAAAAAAAAAAGATTCAAAAAGTTTACTAATTTGCAAATGATGTGTGGTCATTTGCATATAAATGCAGCTGCTATTGGTAGGCAATTATTAAAGCCACATTCTCACAAGTAGCATTAATGTCAGAGTTTTCTGCTAGTTGAAGAACTTGTAAATATCCAAAAGATCATTAGTGAACTTCCAACAATACAAAATATTATATTACTTCCCTATTTTTAAAATTTTATGCCTTTCATTTCTTCTCTATTTTTTTTATAAAAAAAACAAGTGTATATTCACATCTTCTAAGAAATTAAATGAACTTCCCCATCCTTCATTTACCCATCGGTACGTACTGCCCCGAAAGAAATCCTATACAAGAGCTACCAAATCATACAATATACGCCTAGCCTATGGTGGAAGGTGGTAGGTAACTCTTGAATAATCATCATTCGTTATGTCAAAAAAAGAGAGAGTAGTAGTTCGACTATATAAGTATCATAACATTCTTGAATTAGAGCGTCTTAC
The DNA here is from genome assembly GCA_016801875.1 of Solanum sitiens. Taxonomy (NCBI): domain Eukaryota; kingdom Viridiplantae; phylum Streptophyta; class Magnoliopsida; order Solanales; family Solanaceae; genus Solanum; species Solanum sitiens. Next base: position 8,933,187 of record JABWTJ010000001.1, read on the forward strand.
CAGAATGCAAAATTTATCTTAATTTATGTGATATTTTTTTATTAAAAATATTTACATGATATATAATAAAAAATAGTTCATTAGATACATAAATCCAAAAATCGTCTTATAAACTGAGGCGGAAAGATTAATATACATCATCATTCATCCTATTATATACTACTTCTTATGTTCACTAGTCACGTCTCATTTTACAAGAATTAGTTTGATTAATTTTTAATTGAATTTCATTAATTTAATATTTAAAAACTTTAGATATTTACGTAAAACACTATAAATTATAAAATTTTCTATATTAACATGATGAAAAATGTATTTGATAAATAAAAATAAACGGAAAAAGTAGATAGTATTAAAATAGGTTACGAAAACAATAGACACGAAAATAGAAGGCAGAGCATATATGATGAACTTTTTAGGGAAAGAGCAAGTACAAATTAAAGATAAAGGTAGTGAGAGAGAGAATTATATTAGAAGAGTAAAGTGATGACAGAAAGACCGGACATTGAAAGCCATGGCATATATCACGTCTACATAATTCATATTCATATTCTGCACCTACACCACGTTACCCAATATTAATTGCCAAAATATTTTTTCCTTTTTTTTAATGTATTAGAGTTCAATTAAAAAAATATTGAAAATATATTTAAATTTAACATATATTATTAGTTTTATCTTTGTTCTTTATTAAAAATATTATTTTATTTAATTAATTAAACTTAAATATATTTCGATCTTGCGACATGAGTTAAATAAATTCTTACTGTACTTTTTACGTTGTTAAAAATATAGTAATTTATTTGGAAAAAAAAATATTTCATGCGTAAATTTTCAATCAAACTTAAATTGTTTGACTCTCGAAAAACGAAAAATTATCACATAAATTGAAACATAGGAGTATATAATATCCTAGGGAGAAGTAGAAGTACTAATTTAATGGATCTTACAAAAACATGCTATCAACAAAAGTTATTCCGCATAATTTCATTACTTGCTACAAAAAGTTCTGAAAAATATAAAAAAATCTTAGATGATGTTGCTTATGGAAACTAATAATGATTGGAAGGTATGAGTGTATATGCTTTGCCTTTTTCGTAACGGAAAGAAATTGGAGATTAATTTTTTTTTTTAATCAATTAAATCAATAAATTTTTGAGTTAATCTAATATTGAAGTGACTAAAATATTGATTATGTCTCGTATTTGAGTTTCATTCTACATTATTAGAAGCGAAAGTCTCCAACAATGTCGCTACTAGCATATTCAATTGAGAAGAAACATATTTAAACTTATAATTTTTAATTAAAATTACATGAAAAATGAACGAAAAAACAGTCAAATTAACAGATTTTGCATAATTCTTAACTCAGTTATGAAAAAGTTCACGATAATATTCTTGGCATATCTAAGAATAATAATTAGGAAGGAACGACTTAATTTTTGTGGAATATATAGATTAGTTTTCTGATAAATTCAAGTAGAAGGATAAAAGTTGCTCACTTTAAAATACTTAAAAAATATAATTTAAATTTGAGATATAGTTTAAGATTGATTTTGGCAAACACTCTAAAAAAAACCGTATGATTTAATCTTTAAGGGTTTTTTATTTTTGTTTGGTCCTCAGTGACAAGGAAATAATGAAGAAATTAAGAGCACGAGTTCAAAAATTTAGTGGGTGTTTAAAAATGACAATTAGTGTGTTGTGTGCACATGTCATTCATAAACTAATCACAATAAGTTTAACTTATTATCACATGCAACAACAAATGTACATTAATTAAATCCTTAAAAAGAATCCGTCACTTTCAACGAATTGCTTTCTATCGCCGCATTTTATTAAATTATATGTTCAGTTTACCAATAGACTACCCATTAATTGCTAAGCTGTATCACTCTTTTTCTCTCTCTCTTATATAATGTGATATTAAATTAGTAATTTTGGAAAAATATCTTAAATATATTTAAACTTTAGTTAAAATTATTGTTACGATATTAAATTTTAAAAATAATCTTATACCCCTCTGCAATATTAATAGTGTATTTTAAAGATATATATGTGTCTGAACATCATAAATATTTCAGCATTATAGATAGTAATGTGTCCACGTGGGTATATACCTTTAAAATACACTATTAAATAGTGCAGGGATAAAAAATCCTCCATAAATTTGATATCATAGCAGTAATTTCGATCAAAATCAAAATATTTTTTAAACTCTTTCCCTAATTTCTTTTTTCTATGAAAATAACATTTAGACTAAATTACTCTTTACTATCTGTTACAGTATATGATACCCTAAACCCTAAATATTTTATAAGAATTTGAAAAACTCGTTAAAAATAATTATTTGACTTTCAAATAGTAAAACCTTCCCATAAAATAGGACTAAGGGGGGTATTAAACAAGAAATTGACAGCTTAAGTAAATTCCTTTTTCCTATCTTTGGCCATGCATAGCATATTGCACAAAGAGGTACCTATTTTGGCTTAAGGAAATAAAAATCGTTGATTTTTAATCGAAGAAGAAATATATATTTGGTATTTATTTCCGGTAATATATATGAAAAAAGAAACACCATCGAGTCATTCTATGCAAGCCTTGTCGATGTGGATTATGGGCTAGAGTTCAATTGAATTTGAGTAAATCTCGACATGGCACAGTGAATCTCAGTGCTGAATCTAGACAAATTTCTTGCGGAGTAAACCCTAACAAAGACATTGAGTCAATAATTAAGAGGGGGTGTACGTGACATTTAGTATAGGATGATATGAAGTCTTATCTAGACGAAACACAAAAAAATATCGAATAGATAAATAAACATATCTAATAATGCATTTTAAAACTATAAAAATCTAGACAACATACTAATAATATTACTGGCAGGTTGGATCATTACAATAAGACTAATCTAGTTTTTTCCTTTGGGTAATACTATACTCTTCAGGTCTCCATAAATTCTGTCTTTTCTCTTGTTTTGCTACAAAAAAATAAATTGGATTGCGTTTGGATGAGAAGTTGTAGTTTTTGTTAAAAAAGAATTTCTCAAATAAATATTTGGTTTTAAATCCTACGTGTTTGGTAATTTTTCTAAATTCTAATATACGGTGAGTATAAAATTAACATTTAGTAAATTACTATAAATTATAATATCTGCGAAATACCATACACTATTTTATTGAATGACAATTGATGTCATACGTTTCGGATAAGTTTAAAATAATTTCGTAAGTATTGATTTAAGTTTAATTCTTTCAAAAAATAAGCATTTTTTCGTCTTCAGTAAATATTTAATAAACTGTTACTGTTAGATTTAGTGAATCGTTGAATTCAAATCATTTACATTGTTGTAATATATCACAAACAAAACAAATTACAGTTAAAAATAATATGACAAAAATGAATAAACAAATTAGGCTGACGCGCGGATACTTCGCTCTCTTTAAGTATAATCAAGCCTACTATGACAATAACATACACCGATTTAAGAGTTTCAATCTAGACTTGTCCTCTCCCGGATACAGTAACCCAACAACGTTGTACAACTCGAGCAACTAGAAATTATTTGAAGAGTCTAAAGTTACACAAAAAAACATGTTCGTTTCATATACTACTACTCTCTTTTATATAATGAATATAATTGAAAATTTATAATATTTTCTCTATCCCAACTCTTTCTTTCACTATTATACTCTACAATATTATTATTTACAAAGAAAAAAATACCACTATTTATAAATAAAGAAGTCTTCTACATAATCAATAAACATAACGAAGGATAGTAACATGTGTAAATAAATATGATATCTATTACATAAAATTATGACTATTTGGAAGTTAATGTTAATATTAATATGGAATATGGAGTAAAAAGAAAAAAGAAAATTGTCTTTCAAGGTCTATAGACATTGATTTGCTAGTAAAGCTCAAAATCAGTTGTACATCTTTCCCTTTTAAATTAATATAAATATTTTTGAAACAAAGCAAAGCAAAGGCTCTTACCTCATACCTAGCCTTCAACAATTCTTGAAAAGTACGTACATTTCCTTTTCTTACGGGTAATCATAATGTATCCTATAATATTAGTATTAGTAGATAAATATAATATATTATAATTTTGCCATAGCTAGCTTTCCCAATATCTCTAAAGATTTCCCTCACATCATCTTTAGACATCTATACCTTTTTATTTTCTTTTTATTATTTCTTTCATTTTATATTATTTTATAATTAATACTCGATATATGACATTATGAATCTCTCAATTTAATTATTATTATTATTTTTTTTATTATTATTTCCCATGTCTCTAATTACTTGTTCATATTATCATTTTCAGTTATCCTTAATTACTTGTTCATTTTGACAAATCAAGAAAGAATAATGATTTTAACCTATTATACCCTCAATTAATTACTTTAATAAAGGTAGAACTTCTTGAAAATCTTAAGTTTTTAATATCTACTTCATAATTAATAGGGTCAAATGATAAACTCACTATGTCAATAATTATTCTCTTAATAAGTGTGTTAATTTAAAAACGGATAAGTAATTAAAGACTGAGAAAGTAGTTGATAGCATTAAAGAAAGTAATAATACTTTCTAAATTAGTTAAAATAGACAAATAAACTGAGACGTTTATTTTTTATTATTTAAGGGGCAAGTAAAATGAAATGAAAGAAGTAGTTGTTTACATTACTAATAATAATTATTTTGATACAAAGGCTAAGTAAAATGAAATATTATACGGAGTAATATTAAATAAAAGGAGTGGTGAATTATATCTTGATTTTTTTGAAAATTATCTGTAACTATATTGTACCCTTTATTTTTAGTACTTACAACAAGTAAAATGAATCGAATGAGCACAAATTGTGTTTGTAGCTTTCTTGTCAATTAATTCCTAGAAAGAGACTATCAAACCAAATGCCGTAAAAAAAGAGAAATAAAACTAGACACAAACTTTATATTCACTGCTTGAATGATATTTTTAAAAGAAAAAAGAACAACATTTTTTTATTTTTTTATGCATGTGAAGGAAGTATGACTTACTAAACTTGGATATTCCCACATATTCATAATATATGGCCATATATAGTGGTCCATTAAAGGAGAAATATTAAATGTACTATACTTTTTTTTCTTAAAGTTTTCACGCTTTTGTTGAGTTTTAGTGTGGAGTGTTCTAGGTAGGTGGCTACAACTTTAATGCACTCTAAAGTTTTGAATTTGGACCACTCCCAAAATTGATTATTTGTTTTGGTCAGATGTTCGATATTCGCATTGAAATAACAGTATTTTGACTTTGCACTGGGTAGAACTCCTACTTAAATTTAAAATTTTGAATGAAACAATCTAATTCAGTGCATCACATCCACAAATAATAATTGATAAAAGACATAAATTTCTCCTTAAATTTATCTCGAAAAGTCAGTTACACACTTAAATTATCATAGTGACATATTACACACCTATACTATTCAAAAGTGAATTTTATAACCCCATAAAACTGACGTGGCAAAAAAATAAAACAAAAATAAAAAATAGGCGCGTCAGTTTGAAAAAAAAAGTTATAATCCTCTTTTCTACCCCCACCCAAACACCTCTTCTTTTTTACACCCCACCCATTGTCTTCTTCTTCTTCATTCTTTATTTTATCACACTTCTTTATTTTTTTTTATCACAATCTAAAATCACAATTTTTTTTATTCGCAATTAGGTTAATTTTCATAGATTTGTTAGTGAATAATTGCATTTTATCTAGAAAAATTTCGGTTGATTGTTTCTATCTTTTTTATTTTTTTGACTTTGTTAAAGAAATTTTGGTTGTTAATCAATTTCTGGGTTTGAAAGTGATAGAAACTTTATGGGTTTGGTGGTGATGGGTGGCGGGTGACAAAAATTAAAATAGGTAATTGAAGGTGGTGAAGAAGAAAAAATCGATATTGACAAAGGTGGTGGGTGACAAAAAAGAAGAAGAATTGAAGGCGATAATGATGGTGAAGAATATAATCAATAGTGAAGGTGGGTTCGGATATGATTTTCCGATGAAATGAGAATTGAAAATGGGTGAGATTTAGTAAGAAAAAGATATAATTATTAAAGAATTAAAATAATCAATTTGGGATTAATTAGAGTAAAATATAGTTAATAAAAGAAAAGTTAATTAATAAATAAAATAAAATAAAGTAAATATAATTTATGACATGACTCTGACATAGCGCTAATGTGGCAGCGAGCGTAATACATCATATAATGTGAGAGTGGTGTTACACGTTTCAGGTGGTAATAAATCCGCTTTTAAATAGTATAGGTATGTAATAGGTCACTAGGATAGTTTAAACGTGTAACTAACTTTTCAAAACAAGTTTAAGGAGGAATTTATGTCTTTTTCGAATAACAATTATGTTTTTAGGTTTATGTTGTAGATGAATTTTTACTATTTATATTTGTTTCTTTCTAATAAATGTATTAAGTTGATTGGAAGTTCTTGTAACAGGCCGGGACCATATAGCATTTGTTCCTAATAAGTTCTATCAACGGTCAATATTATATTATATATGGTGTATTTAGTATTTAATTTGGTTCAAGATATATATTTTTCACATAATTAATCAAGAAGATATTTCTAATAATTTTTTTCAAACATAGTATAATTTAGATAAGTGATTTCTTACCTAACTACGAAATCATAATTAAATAAGGAGTATTATTTAAGTAAAAGATATTCTAATAAAAAGATCCCATATTTTTTAAAATAGTGTAATTAAACTAAAAATAGCATGTAATATGGATCGGTGAGAGTATCGAGTGATTTATCAAAGAGTTTAATTTTGACACCATAAAAGGAAATTCATAATGTCATACTCATACCTGATTATCGTCTATAATAAGCAGGACTACTACCTGATGATCTGCTACAACAAATTTTTATTTACATTGATCATGAATCAGTATATTAATTAATATTATGAAGATAACTTGCGAAATTTTTTCAAGTTATATATTATGTTGGGATTGAAAGATCCATCTGTTCTAATTAAAAAACATTGGAATTTTTCCTTGGCTTAGGCAGAACTTTTAAGAGTTGAAGTCTTTTATATATTCAAATAAAATTTGATGAAAAAATTAAAGATAAAATAATTTTTTTAACAATATCCATTAATTTATTAGTGAAGTTTGAACAAGATAATATGTATGTAGACTTTATCATTACTTACATTTATAGAGTATAACTGAAGGAGTATTTACAATAGATATAAGATAACTTTTTAAATATTTTAAATTCGGATTGTCCTTTATAAACAAAAAGATGAGACTTTTGTTGACAATAGTAATTTTCATTTGAAGCAAGAAATGAAATTTGTTCTGATAATGAAGAAAATAGATAAGCCCACATGTTCATAGCCCAATTCCCTTTCATTTTGTACATAGCCCAAGATAGTTTTTCTAGAATCTTCTAAAATTGTACAGCGGTACAAAGTTTGTTAGATAAGAGATAAAAATTGTATAGGTATACATAATTAGTTAGTTAGATAAAAGAGATAAAATTGTTATTTTATATTATGCTATTAAAGAAGAATATTCCTTGATTTTATTTTGTTTTCCAGGATTGCTGCATTTATTACACACTAGATGCGTACAAAATCGAATCGAAAATTGAATAAATCGCAAACTGAGTCAAATAAAAAAGAATTCGATTAGTGGTTTGGTTTAACTTGATTTGGTGTTGAAAAAAAAACCAAGTATATTTGGATTGGTTTGGTTTCAACTAAAAAAAATCAACCCGAGACCAAACCAACCCGGCATTATATATAAAATTTTAAAATTTTATTTTTTCCTTAAAAATACTTTGATATAATTTTTAAATATCTCTTATACTTTTTCATAGTTTTTATCTTTTAATATATTTCTTTCATGTTTGGAAGTTAGAATCTTAATGATCTAATAAAGATTAGTCCATGTTGGTAATTAAAATAAAGTTTAAATAAAAATTAAATTAATACTAATGCAAAAAGAAAAGCAATTCAACACTAAGAATGACAATAATATTGAATATTTGTTCTTTAATTTTACATAGATTTAGACAATTAAAATACATGATCTAATTTTACATAGATTTATCTCTTATTCATTCCTTTGTTTAATTTGGTTGCTTTGACTCAGCGTAATTTAAACATAAAAAAAAACTTTTTTGAAATAAAACTAAACACATTTTAGAAAATATAGAAATGACAATTACAAGTCACAACAATAGTTGACAAGCGACATTTGATTTATAATTTCATCTCTGGAAATTCCTCCTCCTATTTACAAGTATCACAAGTAGCCGTAAATATACCATGGAAACTTAGCCAACAAGTAGAAAAAAAACACAAAACTCTCAGATAAGACAACTTAACTTGAAAACATTACATTAACAAAATGACCCTTGGGAAAACTTCTGGGCAAATAAATGTGTAACCAATGACATGAATTATACATCGTTTAAGCTTAAAAAATACACAATCAGGTAACATGGATGGGCATTCCTCAAGAGGAGTATTATTGAGGTAGCGCGAGCAGAGTTTATCCAAGCTGACGAGTAATTATTTGATAGCTGCCTCACGTCATTACAACCCACCGCAAATTGGAAGACCATACACATTACATCAGAGCAACAAGCATATACCTCCCCATCTCTAGATCACACCATCACTCTTCTCCACATCATAACTTGAATGTTCCTCCTTGGTTTCCCATATTGCGAATGCAGATCAAAGAGCAGGAGGATTAAGCTTCTATATTAGAAGATATCCATCAAATGGAGTAGCAAACAAGCAATCTCCCACAATTTTAATGCTTCACCAACTCGAGAAGGAGATGGGAGGGGACCCAAATACCAACAACATTGATAATATTAGCAGATGGCGATTGATCAATATACACAAGTCAGAATGTGCCTTCAATTTTCCATATTCGCCCCATACCACTGCCTGTGTGCAGGTCCTCGTCGATATCGACCTGGATAACGGGGCTCCGAGTGCCTTCTCATTGGCATCTTTTCTGTTTCCATGCTCTCTTCTTCTTGTCTCACTGACTGTTTTCTTGCGGAAAACCTTGGCCTAGAGGAGCTTGATTTCTTTTGCGAGTCTGATTCATATGATAAGGGCTGCAACCCTTGTAAATCATGCTCGGGAACATATCCAGTTGGCCTTTTAGATTCATCCATTCTTCTAAATGTGATTGAAATCCTATGTGAGATAAGGATTAACAACGCGTTAGCAAGTTACACAGCGGAACAGAAGAATTTATCTATGACTAGAGACTTCTGAACATTCAGTTTGTACCTCTTAGTAGGCACAGCTGGCACACAGTGTTTAGCTACATCAGCTCCATTTCCATTCAAGACAAGTACAGATCTGCAATGTAATGTCATTAATGATCAATCTTCCTAATTTCACAAGTTATGATAAGTCGAACACGCTCACTTACCCAACTGGCAATGGTATTGCAATCGCACCAGCAAATTCACCAGGACCCACTATTTTCAAGTTTGATCCGAACACAATGTTGCACTCGCTAAGGAATGAAACAGTACAAAATGGGCGCACAAAATCATGATTGTCAATATGTGGTGGTATGCAATCGCCTTCTTCATAAATGTTGATAATACAGCTGTCTGGAACACATGTTGACGGCATCACATGCCACCTTACAAGCCTTCTAATCATGACCTTCAAAAGATCAGGCAATGGATCAACAGTTCCACTTTTGAGGATCCCTGGGGGATTGCCATTCTTATCCTGCCATAAAGAAAGTTCAGTCATTATGCCATCTGTGATTAACCCATATGCCACATCCCTATCATAGAAGAAGGTTGTCAACTGAGCTGGGGATTGGGTTTTGGAGAGGGGGGTCTTTGTTACAGAATTGTCACCTAATAATAACACATAATTTAAGGCACCCGGTTCTGTGTGGAGAAGGAGGGATGAAAGATAAGATTGTAAAATGCTTACTGGTGCATAGTTGTAACAACAGCCAAATTGGATAGTCACACGTCCTTTGCCCCTCATCCACTTTGTTGGTGTAGTATAAGTTCTCTCTAAACAATCACCACAGGCAGGTAAGAAGCCATGAGATAACTAAAATTGACAGAAATAACTTTACAAACAAATTTAAAAGAGAAACTTAAGGAGGAAGCTCAAAGAAAAAAAATCCCCGTTGTAACAAGCATAAAGGAAAAACAATACCAGATCGAACTAATTTGTGATGTGAGTCACAAGGAAGACAAATTGACACAAAACTAAGGTAAAATTACTGAATTACTGTAGAAATTTATTAAAGAAAGGTTCCTGAACTGCTTCACGAATCTTCAAAAAGGGAAGGTGCCTGTGTCATTCTTAACAGAAAACGACAAATTAGCCAAACAGAGAAAATGTGCACCTTGTAAAACTACTTGCAAATTTTTTCAAATGAAAACTTATAGTAATGCCTCAACCGTTATTTTTGCAACTTCTTCTTTCCTATACCATACTGAACAAAAATCTATGATATCTTTATTAAAGTTCAAACAGGTAACAGTTTCTAAGTTGAATCAAGAAAAAATTGGCGCTAAATCTAGTTATATTGGTTATTTATTGTTGAAGACATGGAACTTGTGTTGGGTTTAGCAAAGTGTGAATGGAAAAAGAGAAGAGAAAAATGGAAAAGTGAGGGAACCAATTTGAAGGGAAAATGAAAAGTCATTTGCAAAGTGCAAATGAAAAGTCATTTCTCCCATATCGGTAAAAGAAAGAAAATTGTTGTCCTTATATTAGGAAACACTTCCTTTACTTCTTAAAGAGCTAAGAAGAAGGTGCCCCCTTGCGCCGTCGTCGTCGTCGCTCCGCTTCGGATTTGGATTTGGCAAATGATGTGATTAATAATATTTTTGGACAAAATTTATTTCTATCAATCTCATTAATTATATTCTTTTTCCTTATTTCCTTTCTCTTTTATAAATTAATTCAGGATGTTAGTTAATTAATTAATTAACATAATTAATTTAATATAACGGGATTTTTAATTCTCGTGTAACGGTAACGTTCCGGAAAGTCGTTACTCTTTCCGAAAAGTCGTTACTCTTCCCAACAGACACAACGGTCTGGAAAAAACGGGTCTTACCAGATTTTTTCGAACAGACGCGTCCCTTACTGAAAATGACTATAAATAAGAGGTTTTTCCAATTTTCGAATACTGAATTTTTTTCCTTCTCTCTGCATACATTCTCTCATAAACAAAATTGTCAATCGACTGAGTCTGTGTGTGGCTTGTTACTGTTCTTAACATCGCTAAAGTTATTGAAGTTTGAGGTACCGCTACTTCTTTAACAGGATTAATCCGTTTTATCTTGGGAGAAATTAATCTGTAACCTCGGGTACAGTGAGAGAATTAAATTTCTTAAGGAGACACAGTAGTTTATGTGGACTCGGATTAGAAGTGTATTTTCTATCTATTTCATCTTCTTTCTGTTTTTGTATTTTTTACTGACCTTGATACAGGTACTAACAACTTGAACCTAACTCAACCTCAAAAGCTAGATCAAGAAGTGCAGATTGATCAAGAACATATAAGGAGAACAAATAAGTCTTGACCCACCAATATGGGAACTAATTTACCCATACGTCCAGGATTGGAAATCTAGAGCATGGACAATATAAGGGGGACCCAACATTGGAAACAATGAATTTTGATGAGCTTGACTATTATACCATGTTAGAGAAATGGACCTTGAGCGTAACAGAACTTCAAAAGCTAAGCTCAAGACATGAGGATTGCCCAAGACCATATAAAGAGACCAAGTAAACTTTGACCCACCAATGTGGGTCTCCAAGAGTTACCATAGTAGAAGCGGACTCTTTTCTTTTAGTTTAGACACAGTAAATAAGTTAAGTTTCCATATTACTGGATTTCTATGCAATTAATCTAGGTATGTGCAATAAATCTAGACATCTGGCATTAACACTAGGCATTTTAACAAAGTTTCTTTCATTACAAAAAAAAGAAGAAGAAATTTCTCATGCCACAGTACCATCTTATATTAATATCAACATCAACAAACTAAAATAGAATAAACATTACCGAGACAAGATTCCCCATTTCAATATATTGAAGTCTAGGATGCCCAAAAGAGCTTTGCTTTAACATACATTACTGCAGCTCTCAATAACAGACAAAAAAGAGAAATAAGGCATCTTGAAAGATGCAGACAGCTAATGTTGAATCTGGATGATTAGATATCCTCTCAAATAAGGAGTAATAGGGATGTTTTCCTGCATAAGATTCTTACTGTAAAAGATACTGGTAGGTAAAAAGAAGCACGCCAACCCCAACGCAATGGATTGATGCTCTCTCAAGCAAAGCCAAAATTCTTTTTCTTAGTTTTCCTGTAGTTAAGCTAATACACTAACTCCATGTCAATCGCCCTACTTGAAAGATTTCAGCATCTAAATAGCATAGAACCTAAAAGGAATTGGGTGACTATCTGCCAAAATAAAGATTAAGGCATGAACAACTATAGTAACATCAAAATGCTTTACTCCATTGCTAAATTGTTGGAAAAACTGAATCAGAACCAACAATGGTACATCTCACATTCTACAAAACTAGCAGTTGCGTAATGTACACACAATCAAGCAGAATTTCTTGAGCTTGCCGTGTGATTTCTCCGTTAAAATCAGCCAGCCCTACCACCTCACAGGGAAACAAATATAAATTTGACAATAACCTCACATCTATGCAACAAATACAGATTATTTTTCCCTCTGTCAGTGACAGGACTGCATGCCATGATTGAGAGAGCTCAAGAGCAAATAAAGAAAGCAATAAGAAAAAGAAAAAAGAGGACACACTAGTTATTAACAATCATCAAACACCATTAATATTGTAATGCTAACACAAGTCTAACAACAACAAATGGATTAAAAATGAGTGTTCTAATTCACAGAAATACCAGCTTAAATTTCAAATACACTTGAAGTTTAAACGTTAACAGCTACACAATATCAAGCAAGCAACTATACCTGCTTTAAGCATGCTTTGCAAAACCAAATATGACAATAAAATCCATTTAAGAAAAGGAAAAAGAATGGTTAAGGGCTATATCAAGAGTAAAACAAACCTTTCAGTTCCCCATTCTTCCCCATCTGGTCAAGCTTCTCCACATATTTAACTATTCTAATTTGCTCAGCGGCGCTAAAGACACCCTTATGTAGCTCCAATCCATCAAGTATATTCACAATTTTCCCCCTCACCCTCTCCAAACATATGAAATCCTTTTTCCACTTCACATTACAGAATCTAATGTACTCTCGTTGCTCCCTTGACAATTCTGTTTTTTGCTTACTCTCCGGATTAGTAATTTCCTCTTCAGCCACACCATTCACCTGACTTCTCAAGGCAATTGACTCACTCACTTCCTCAGCTTGAAGTTCATCCTCCTGAGCCATATCAGCCCATGACATCTTCACTTTCGGGGTAGTCACAGGTAAGGATGAGTTGAATGCTTCACTTGTAGATGCCTCTCCAACAGATTGAGATTGTGAATCTGCGCCATCTATACAACCGTCAGATGAATTTCTGTTCACAGAAAGGTCCTCAAAGGGCTCCCCACCAGCCCCATCTTTCCAACTCCCCAATGAGTTTGTATCTGCATTATCATTCAAGTCACCATAATCATTCCAACTTCCAAGCGAATTGTTGTCACAATTCTCTTGACTCCCATTGCATCCATCCGAATCACAACGTTCTGGAGTCAAAACACTCACATTCTTTGGTTGCTTCAAGCATTCTGCATTACCACTAACTTCTGCAATCATACCCACAAAGTCTCTGATCAGAAAACTCACAACCTTCATAATATTAAAGTTTAACCGAAAAGCAGAAGTCAGAGTAGGTTCTTCACGACTAAGTAATTGCCCAAAATCATCTTTATTACAAAATTTCAACAAATAATCAAACTTGAAGCAACACACGATAAATCTCATCCAACAAAAAGAGTAAAGCTGTGAACTTTATGCAAGTACAAATCAGTATACGAACTACACCGTTTTTCAATAGCAAACATATGCATTAACACACATTAAGATAAGGATAGAGAAGGATAAAGAGAAATTACTAGAATTGAGGGATCGGATGCGATCGGAGAGGGTGTGGGTGCAGGAGCGGCAGAGGTCACGGGAGAGAAAGGGGAGCCAATTGGAGAGAAATTCAGAGGCGATTCTGAGTTCATCGGAGTTGTAATTGAGAAGGAAGGGATCGTCCTTCCGAGTTCGCTGGTGGTCGGACATGGCGGAGGAGTCAACTCGGTGAATTGAAGGCGATTCAATTGTGAAGTTGCTTTGAGAATAAGGTGTGGGGTGCAATTCTAATAAATTTAAAGGGGTGTTTTGTCAATTCAAATAGGTAAAGAAAATTAAGCGGTTGAAGTTTCTTAAGCATACCCTGATTACTATAATTTGATTTTCCAACTCCACATCTAACTTTAATTTTTGTACGGGGAAAGAGCAGCCACCTTAAAAGAGAAATTCGACAAACTGTTAAGAAAAATTGGAAAACATGTGGGACCCATTCCGACTCCGATTTTCGAATTGAGTTTCGATCAAGTACCCCTTCCGTTTATAAAATGATGATCTAGTTTAACTTAAAACGGAATTTAAGAAAGAAAAAAGACTTTTTAATCTTATGGTTCTAAATTAAAGTTATGTCAAATGTATCAAAATGTCTTTTAATCTTGTAATCTTAAATATATCACGTGAAAAATTAAAGTTAAAATATTGCCAAAAAAAGAAAATGAATTATTCTTTTTAAAATACATTAAAAAGAAAATAACAATATTATTTTTTAAATGGAGGGAGTATCATATTTTGAATCGCTTTGAATTTTCAGTTTCTGGCCTAAGTTGAATAATGAGACTAAAAAATACAGTTAAGAATTTATTTTTTGTTAAACATATAAATATTTTCAATTCTTACCAAATACACCTTAAAATCAATTTATTTTCTATAGTGAAAGTTTATGAAGGTTACCCAAACTAAAAAGATCTTTGTTTACTTTTTTTAAAAAAAATAAAAAAGAAACTACTGTATATATAAGAGAGATGGGAACAAATTCTTATTCCATTTGTCTATTTTACTGTTATTCACTAAAAAAATACAGTATTCTTCTAATATTTGAGACTTGCAGTTTTGAAAAGAAATTATAATAAGTACTTATTTTTATAGTAACAAATTTTCTGATGATTATAACTTTCAAAAATATTCTTTTCTTTATAATTAAAAAATACTTAACAATTCAATCAAAACTCTATTAACATATGGTTGTCAAGCAATCTCGAGATTTAGATTGATAAAAAGGAGGTAACAACAGGATTATTGTAAAGCTGGAAATTAGCTTACATTTATGCGTTATTGAGCGAAAATTCTCTATATTTATATAGATGAAAAATACAAATAACTTTTAGGGATCAAATTTTACCATGTGTGTATCTGATAATAATAAGTATGAATTTCCCTTTATCATAAAAAAAAATGCAATTAATTTATAAAATAACCTAGACATATGCAAATTGACAAAAAACAGAGAATGTGATCTCTCCTTAATTGGGATAAATAAAAGGATAAGGTAATCAAAACTCTTGTGCCTATACTGGCCTCACACTTTGATGCTTTAACTAAAATTCCCTGAAAGCAAATGAAAAATGAACACAACCATGCTCTCTACCTCCCCAAATCACTTCACTCCTCTTCCAATACAACTTTTCTCCAAATCTCAACATCGCCATGTAATTCGTTTTCCCATCAAATGCAACAGCAGCAGCAGTGATAATGGCAACGAATCGCCACCAAACACGGTGGAGATTCGAATCAGAAGACGTCCGTCAAAACGACAAAGGCAGAAGGAAGAAGAAATGATAAATGCAGGGAAACAAGCTGTTAAACCTAAACCTCCACCAAAGGATTGGGAATCAATGAATCTAACTGAGAAAGCAATCGAATTGTACGTCGGAGAAAAAGGACTTTTGTTCTGGCTAAACAAATTTGCTTATGCTTCTATTTTTATTATAATTGGGGGTTGGATACTTTTTCGATTTGTTGGTCCTGCATTTGACCTTTACCAGTTGGATACTCCTACTCCTCTTGCTCCTGAATCTATGTTTAAAGGTACAGGAGACAAACCTTGATACACTGGAAAACTCAAGTTTCAGAAGAAATTTCCCCCATCTTTGCTTTAATTAGTACAAATTTTTGTAACTTGAAAGTTATTAGTACGGCTAGATTGAAGCAAATAAACATGCCAATTGGATACTATATATTTGTTAAGTTCAGCGGTGATACTTGTATAAGTTATGCGAGAATATATATATATAAAGTATAAAATCTCTATAGAACTTAAACATGAAGCAAACATCCCCTTAATACTATTTGTGTAACTTGAAATTGTCAACCTCTTTGTACACCCAATGACATAAGAAAATTTAAGATGGTCCATGATATATTCTCTTTCACAACTTAAATATTGCATTTTTTTACTTTGATTATTTAATATTCTTTTTTCTATGGAGTAAAGTTGAAGGTATTTGTTCCTTTGAGGCTTTGACAAAGAGGGAGCAAGCATAGTTGGAATATGATTAAAAAAGAATAACTATTCGTTAGAGGGAGGGTTTCATTGGTGACATAGTTTAGGAAGAGGAATAAGATCAAGATTCTTGTTAATTACAGTTCCAAATACTTCCAAAAAATTGAAGTAGAAAAATCAAGAATCAGATAAAGACAAAGCTCAGATATGCCGGTTTCATCTCTATCTACTGTATTTTGGTGATTGTCAAGATACTCAAATAGCATATATAATGAGGCTACAAGAGGAGTATAATTTAGTTCATTATCATAATCTAATCTCTCATATTCGTCAAAGAATGGAAGGTCTGATTTTATTCGAAACATTTTGGTGAAGAGAATTGAAATTGAATGGAGAAAGAACCACACAAGGATAAAGAGATGGGTATGGAGGGGACTGATCCTATTGATCACAGCTCTTGTTCTTGCTGCAGTTTTAATCAGTTTCCAAAAATATTTTCATCGTTCTAATTCTTCAAAGGCAGATTCTCATCAAGTGGTTGACAAATATGCAAATGCTCTTAGCATTGCTATGCAATTCTTCGATGTTCAGAAGTGTAAGACTAGCTATATTCACATTGATCACTTAATTAGTCCTAAGTTTAGGAGTACAGATTTTGATTTTTGAATTATTAACTGCAGCTGGGAAATTGGTGAATAATAAGATTGCTTGGAGAGGAGATTCGGCTTTGGGAGATGGAGGTGAAGTGAATTTGGATTTAAGTAGAGGAATGTATGATGCTGGAGACCATGTGAAGTTTGGATTTCCAATGGCATTCACTGCTACAGTTTTATCATGGGCTATTTTGGAGTACGGAAACCACATGAACATGGTGAACGAGCTGGATAACGCCCATGAATCCCTCAAGTGGATCACTGATTTTCTTATAAATGCTCATCCTTCTGAGAATGTCCTGTATATTCAGGTAGATCAATTCCTTTTGACAATTTAAGAAGCATCTTTTTCAGTTTCTTGAAGAACTTTTTTCCTACACTTTTTAGGACTTTTACTATGATATCTCCTAGCTCCCATAGAACTGTAACGAGTGCGGAATAGTGTTCTTTCCGTTAGCACTATAATAATGTAGAACTTCCATGTTGTCTGACCTTGAGTAATTGATTTTCTGACTGCTGAGTATCTGTTTGCTTATCAATCTCGCCAATGCAAACAACGTCCTTCTAGCTTGTTGCTGCACACAGCACATACATTAAGAGAAAAAGAAAATGTTGCTTAGTGAAGTGTCTTTATGTTTTTTTCTGCAAGAAAGGTGGGAGACCCAAAGCTCGATCACACGTGCTGGGAAAGACCAGAGGCCATGACAGGAAAAAGGCCTCTTACACAAGTTAACGCATCCTATCCAGGGACAGATGTTGCGGCTGAAAGTGCAGCAGCAATGGCAGCTGCATCCTTGGTGTTCAAGTCAATTGACTCCGCCTACTCAGGAACACTGCTAGAGCATGCCAAACAGTTATTCAAGTTTGCTGATAGTTATAGAGGTTTGTATAGTATCAGCATACCTGGAGTGCAAGATTTCTATAATTCTACTGGATTTGTGGATGAACTCTTGTGGGCAGCTGCTTGGCTTTATCATGCCACCGGAGACAAATCTTACCTAACATATGTGTCTACAAATGGCAATGCGTTTGCAAATTGGGGAAATCCATCTTGGTTTTCTTGGGAAAACAAGTTGGCTGGAGTTCAGGTATTGAACGCATACATGCCACGAAGTTACATGTATTCCAAAATTCTAGCTTCTAGATGTTAGATATAGTATCTGTTTGTGCAATTAGCATGAAGTTGGAAAAATGCAATACTTGGAAACACTATGAAGAACTTTCTTCTGTTTTGCAATGCATCCTTTGATTTGTTAAAACGGGATAAGGAGGATAACTTGGTAAAGCATGTACCTCTTTTCTGATAAATCATGTTCATAAACAGAAATTAAGTATTGGAGTGATTTTCATATTATATTTAGAAGAAAGATTTCTCCAGCTAACAACTATGCTGATTTTAACCTTTGATCCAGGTCCTGTTATCAAGGGTTAATCTTTTTGGTTCAAATGAAGATATTTCAACTGAGGAAAGTCTTTCCCTCCAGTCGTACAGACAAACTGCTGAGACCTTTTTGTGTGGACTTCTACCTGAATCCCCAATGGCAACCTCCCAAAGAACAGCAGGTATTATGATGAAATTGTGACCCTGTCAGAAAATTTGGCCCAATCATACACCCCAAGATGAGGAATGAAAAACATGAACTGGTCTTTTTAAATCCCTTCCAAATAAAAAAAAACATGTCAGCAAGTCATTGTATAATTATGATGTTTTTCTTTTTAGAAAGAAAGGTTTCTGCTGTAAAACTATAATTTTGTGGCAGATGGCCTGGTATGGGTGAACCAGTGGAATCCATTCCAGTATTCTGTGGCCTCTTCATTTCTGGCAGTGGTTTATAGTGATTACATGCTTAGCTTCCAAACATCAAATTTATATTGCAGTGGGAAGTTATATGAACCAACAGAATTGCGCAACTTTGCAGTTTCACAGGTATGTACTAATGTATGCACGGCAATTGAACATGTCATTAACATCCTTTTAGTGGTTTCAGTTGAACAACACATATAACTCCAGATTTTCTGTGTAGATGAAATGGTCAGTTAAACAAACTAAGGGGCAAAGAAGAACATCTTTTAAATCATTTCTCTAAACTTTTATCTTACGGACTTTGAGGGAATGTGGGCAGTGAGCTTTTATCTTTTATATTTGCTTCTTTCTTGATATGCTCTTAAGCAGTACTTTCTTTTTTTTTTTTTTTTTTTTAACTCTGAATGCATTACACCTCAAGGCCATCGAACTTCTTATTTTGTTTTCAGTTGGATTATATCTTGGGAAACAATCCAATGGAAATGAGCTACCTTGTTGGTTATGGAAGTAGATATCCTCAGCAAGTTCACCATAGGGGTGCTTCAATTCCAGTGAATGCTCATTCTAATTGCAGCGACGGCTTCAAATGGCTTCACACAAGACACTCTAATCCAAATGTTGCAGTTGGAGCTCTTGTTGGGGGCCCATCCCTTAGTGATACATACATGGACTCTCGGAACAACATTAAGCAAAGTGAACCAACAACCTACAACAGTGCCCTCATTGTAGGACTCATCTCAGGCCTTATCACCTCTTCTTCACAAGTCGAGTCATTTGTGAAAAAATGAAAACTCAACTCCATCACTTATTTTCCCCTGTTTACTAAGCAGGCTTTGCCTTAACCTAATCATCAGAATTCAGACAGCCTGCCCTCACCAGGCTGGTGGCCTAAACTATACTCTATCTGGACAGGGTCAGTGGCTTTGGCTCGAATCATGTATATATTATATATATAAAGAAATGTATCATGATAGATATGTTCCTAAGAGCGATTACTCGGTCAAAGTAAAGAAGTTGTCAAAATGTACATCCCTAACTTCCTTCAACCTAGCGGCTAGCAGTGATACCTTTGTATGCAATTGGAGGCATCTATATTTGTCCATGCATTGGGTGTTTCCTATGTAAATATTTGAAATAAGAACAAAAGTCATCTCATCCAGATGCAGTTATACTATTTAATAGGTTCATGCCTTAAATTTCTTTCTTGTTTGTCTAACTGAGCTATGACCAATGATATATATGATATATAAACAAGGATTTGCTAATTTATGCTCACTGTTAATTTATTGAAACTTTTACAAATGTCAATGCAATTTAATACTCCTTTGTGTCCCTAATTACTTATTCACTTTCGATTGACACACCTATTAAGAAAACAATAATTGACATAGTAAATTTACCATTTTACCCTTATTAATATGAAAACTTATAATTTTCAAAAAGTTCTACCTTTTCCAAATTAATTAATTGAAAATATAATAATAAAAAATATTTGTCCTTTCTTGATTTGTCAAATAGACAAATAATTAAAGACGACTAAAAAAAATATAGAAAAATAATTAAGAATAGAGGCAGTATAAATTAAATTACTTATCTTATTTTCTAGATTATAATTTCATTTATTATGGGTAATTATCAACACATGCCTCTCAAATAACCGCAAGTACAACCAACTCTACACTGACATTTGCTTGCGAATTTTTTTTTTGTAAATTTATTTTCGGAAGTTGTTTTTTTTTTTTTTGTAAATTTTGAACAATATATAGTCTTATGAGTAATATTCTTATACAATTTATGTTATCTTGCTCATAAAACTAATATAGATGTAATTCTATGAGCAATTATTTTTTGTCCGAATTATAATTTCTAACAAAAATGTACAGTTTTATAAGTAAGTTTTAAATTTTAAAGAAAAAATGATAAATATATTCTCAAACTAGTTTTTGAACAATAAAAGTATCAATGTCTTAAAAATCTGATATAAAATATTTGTATACTATGTACGATAGTTTGAGAATATATTCATCTTTTTTTTCCAATTTTAATAAATGGGTTGTCCTAAAATATCTTTTTAAATAACATTATTTGATATATATAAAAAAAGTTTAAAATTGAACATGACACACAACCATGAACATTTTTTATGTCATTTTATCCTCAATCCATTTTGGTGGTTTATCATTTATTGGACTAAACAAAACACCTAAAGGTCTCACTATATAATTATTTTAGGAAACTGGACAAGGAAAAGGAAGAGACAACAAAAAGCGAGAAACTGCCTTTACCAAATTGGTTCGTAATGGAAATTTCCATTGATAATTTTCCATGAGACTGTACGCGTTGAAGCATCATCATCATCAACACCCAAAATTACCCTCAATTTTGCTAGGTGCCTCCTTTTATTTATCTTCACAAATCGTAATTTTTGGTTCTGCTTACTTTGTCTTCCTCCGAAATCCTGTTTCCCTTTTATAACTGTGCAAAGTTGTTTAGATTAACAAATTACCTTGATTTTGTTTTTGTTTTCGTTCCAATGCTTTGAATGTTGATCGGAATTTGATGGGTGTTGGTAAGAAGGGTTTTAATCCTATGATTTTGGTATAATTTAAGCGGGAAAAATTGTCCCTTTCTTTGTCTGAAATTCTAATTCTTTTACATGGGTGTTTTATTTTCTTTGTTTTTTTCTAGGAGGGGGAAGAACAGATAATGGGGTTTCTCTTTCTTGGATTTTTATGATCTTGATTCGTCAAAAAAGGCTTTTTTGACAGTTGGGTTTTGGATTAATATGGATGTAATCAGTAGAGTGATGTCTAAACTTCCTGCCAGTTTGTTTTGTACTTTTCTAGCCTTGGGAAAGCACAGTTCGCCATGAATTTTTATGACTTTATAATGTTCTTAATAAACTTTGTCTGGAAATGCTGTCTTTGTGGTGTATTGTGAATGAAATTAGACTAATTCCTGGGGCATTGCAAAGAACATGGTGATGGATTTATTATGCGTTGTCCGATGTCATGGGAATTCCTCAACAAGTTTTAAATGAGTGCAGCTTAACCTTTTTTAATCTGAATTTTCTGCTTGAATGAAATTACCGTAGAAGAATTTTTGTACAATTGGCTTTTTTACCCGAAGGTTGAGAACTGCAGGGTGGTTATGAGGGTTAAAGTTTTGATATGATTCCCATGTGGTCCATACTAACTGTCTTCTACTAGTTACTAAAACCAAATGTTCCTAAAACATTTAATTTTATAGGTTCCTGAACTCACATCAGTGACTTGATACGGTGATGGCGGGGGAGGGAGATATTGATCTCTCAGCTTTAAAATCCCAATTGACTCAAACTGACGTTACTTGGAAGCTAGAGATGGAGAAAAGCCAGTCCCAAGTGGATGCTTTACAAGCAAAACTGTTGGAGGTAAAAGCTTCTATTCAGGGATCAGAAGAAGATACAAAGAAGGAGTTAGATGTTCTATGGCATAGAGTAAGAACTGCTACAACATTGATGACGTACTTGAAAGCTAAAGCCAGAGTCGTGGCTGTTCCAGATTTGGCCCATTCCTCATGCGGCATCAAAGAACTAGATGGAGTGGGTATTGTTGATAAAAATGGTATACCATTATCCAGTTGGACTAGGGATGTTGATCTCTCATCTTTTAATGATGCTGATGATGAATTATGGATTAGACTTTCGAGTAAACATGGTCAACTTGATGAACAAGATGGATCTTATATGAGTGAATTACTCAGAAGTGTACAATTGGTTACAGATGTTATGGAAAGTCTTGTCAAGAGGATTATAATGGCGGAATCTGAAACTGCTATAGAGAAAGACAAGGTAACAGTAGGTGAAGAAGAGATTAAAAGGAAGACGCTCCTGATGGAAAACATGTCTATTAAGTTAGAGGAAATGGAAAGATTTGCTCTGGGTACAAATCTTATCCTGACTGAGATGCGGCAGAGAGTTGAAGATTTGGTTGAAGAAACTTCTAGACAGAGGCAGAGAGCTGCAGAAAATGAGCAGGAGCTTTGTCGTGTTAAGACCGACTTTGAGTCTCTAAAATCCTATGTCAGTAATCTCATTAGTGTGAGAGAAACAATTCTATCATCAGAAAAGCAATTCCAGACAATTGAAAGGCTTTTTGAGCGGTAAGTGAATCCCTTTCGTCAAAGAAATTTCCATTAACCATAACATGTGCACTGAACTGTTTCTTTATTTCCTGGCTATACAATGTGTCTGTGATGCATGAAGTTAAATGTTAAATATATCCTTTTGCCTCACTTTCATAGCACTGCATCTTAATACTTGCCATACAACTTGTAACTAGAATACAAATGTCCAAGCACAATTTCTTCCTGTGTGTTCGAATAATACTTGCCTTGCAGCTTGTGTATAACAATTGCAATACAAATGCACAAGTCTAATGTGTATTTTTGGTAAAATGTTGTGATAGCTCCACTCCACTACATTGCTACCTTGTTTCTCTGGTCTGGCTGTTTTTTCGTGTATAAAATATTGCTTTTAGGAATTAGAAGAAGTATATATAAGTATTTCACCTTAAGGCAGCTATTGATTTAAAGGGAGTGCCAGCATAGATAATTAGATACTCATAGTTGTTCAAGTGTTCTAAACTTTTCTTTTTCTTTGAGTGTGGTTGATTTAGATTGTTAATACCATGCTGGACTCTTGACAAGCTTAGTGCTGTAACGTCCCTTTTAAGCTATTGGACTGTTGTAGGATCTTGTTCTTGTAACGATCTAGGGCCGCAATATTTCTCTTTTTTATTATTTCCAGGCTTGGGGTGGGATGGGGGATAATTTGAATCTTAACAGTGTTGATCATTGCTCGCTGCTAAGGGCTGGGACCATTTGAAATTAACAATGCATTGTTTACATGATGTTACAGGGATAACAGAACCAAAAAGGGAAAAAAATCCAAATTGTTGCTTATGGAGTTATGTTTATTTTATTTGATGTGTGCTTTGTTGCACTAACTCCCAGATGTAAGACAGATATACCATCTGAAACCTCTACAAGGGGTGAGAAATTAGGGAAAAGATTAAGAAGTGAGTGGAAAAGTTTGATTATTCCCTCAAGTTTGGTTGAGAATTTATACTAGTTACGAGGTTACAATATGGTAAGTTACTGATTCTTAGGGAATAAACATCTCTTAATCTATGGTTGATGTCTCATTTTTTGGTTTTCTCTCACCATATGCGCTAGTTTTTGAGGTTGAGCTAGGCCAAAGGTCCACTTTTTTTTAATAGAAATATTTGTGAGAAATTAGAACAATCAGTCGAAGGAGCAGAGGTTAGAGCCTTTACTCTATATAAAGTGCATCTGCTCCAATGGTGTACATTGGCCAAAGAACACAAAATTAAAAGAATTTCTCTATTTTTCATTAACTTACTGGGTAAAATTTAAAGTCCTCAATTTTGTTTTTGTTTTTTTGTATACGAGCCCTGGTTATTCTGTGATGGAGCGTAAAAGCATATCAGTCCAGACTCCAGAAACTAAAGAATCCCTAAGTATAAAAAAAAAGACTTGATGATACCAGAATGAAATAATTGAGGATAAACTCGGAAGGTTTTACTGCTAGTTTGTAACACCTTAATCCAATATAAGGCAATAATGAGTGTCAAGTTCATCAATTTTAAAACCTAGCTCTGTCGAACTTTTATTAATAGAAAAAAATGTATTCTCTATCTCTGATTGCATAAAATTTGTTCTTTTCTTTTTGAGAATGAAGTTGAATAATCTTTTTCTTATTGATAATTAATTGAAATTAGAACTTTTGAGATGCTATATATTTGAAATGATAGCTTTAGTTTCAATATCATCCATTTCATTACTCTCTTGCTCAACCCAATTAGCATCTTAAAGTCGTTGGTAGTTGTATGACCAAGTAACATAGTAGTACAGAACAAAAAGAAAGCGCGAACTTTGATGAAGTTTCGTCTGATTTGAGTTGAGCTAACATAAGGTTTAAACTTTGTGCTCCTTATTTCTGCTGTGCTCAGGCTAAATTTTCTTATATCCGAATTGGCACGAAATGTTGAAGCTGTAATAATTTGATCAACTGATATTTCATCATGCGGAAAAATTGTGTGCTGAGTTTGTTTTATGTGAAACCAGGCTGGTCGCCAAGACAACCCAACTGGAGAGTGAGAAGACGCAGAAAGAGGCTGAAGTACAAAAACTGATGGAAGAAAATGTGAGGTTGACTGCTCTACTTGATAAGAAAGAGGCACAGCTTTTGGCTATGAATGAACAGTGCAAAGTTATGGCGCTAAGTGCTTCAAATATTTAGTTCAGCGTGTTTAGACCCCTTTGTTTCTTGTCATGTTCAATGTCACCTGCTTAAAAAGGTGAAGACTGCAAAACCTTATATCCAGTAAATGCAACTTTGAGTGGAATCCCCTTGTTGTCTTGTACTGTCTCATTGATAAAATGCATATTTATCCTCAAATCTAATGGAAAAACTAGACACCCTCTTCGGTGTAGTGCCTTGTACATCTATGACAAATTTCTGTTTTTTCTGTTCTTCACTGTTTCAGTTTATTGAGGATGGCAGTCACAATGGTGTTTGATATAATCATATTTGTTTCTTTTGTGTCATTGGTCTTTGTTTTACAAGTATGTAAGGTCCTAAGAATAATGCCTTGCTCTCTACTACCTAAATTAGTGATATACCAAAGTTCAGTTATTGACCCATTCAAAAGTTACTCGGGTTGAAATGTGGGTTAAAACTCAATTTATCCAACTCTTATTAAAATTGCTCTATTTTTTATTATTTTTTATTTTTATAATTTTGTAGTATCTTAAAAAAATTATTATTTTTCATTATTAATCTAGTACTATATAATTTTGTAGTATCTTAAAAAATTATTATTTTTCATTATTACTCTAGTATCTTTCAATTGTGATTCGTAACTCATTCTTAGTTAAAGATACACCTCTCATTGTTAGATGAGCATGTTTATTTTAGATGTTACACTAAATAGACGTTTTGTTATCTTAAACTTTCAAAATTTTCTTTGATGAACTAAGATAGAAAAGAATGAATCAGACTATCAAATATCATATTGATAACGCTTCAATATAGTCACAAATATCGTATAACTAAATCTTTTACTCAACAATTGTTACTGTAATAATTTAAAAGCAATTCTTTTTCTCTCAGTTTTAAATAATTATTCCATCTTTTGCTAGAAAAGAGGATGAGTTGAGTAGTAAAATGACTAATCAAAATTAGCAAAACAATCCTAATTTCCTTATTAATAAGAGAAAGTTAATTATCAATCATATCAATAATTTGACTAATTCAAAACATAGCAATAGCTTAGTGGTTCATTTTATATCAGAATGAATTGATAAAATGATACATATCAAGTTGATATAGCTCCAAAACAAATAAGGTAAATACAAAGCAAAACAGATAAAACTCAAACTAGGTATGATTAACTTTTTTAAACTCTCACTATTTTAAAATTTAAATAAACAAAGTACCTATGTTTGCTTAATATAAAAATTTCCTCAAAAGAGAAGAGAGACATCGTTGATATTTTGGCGGGTTAGTTTGGAGGGAGGCGAAAAACCAGAATTGGAACATTCTTTGTTCCATGCAAATACTCTCTCTACTTAATACCCAAAACCCCCCAATGCCTTTCTAATTCCTACCAAACTCATCAGATTTCCCCTTTTCTCTCTTCAATTTCAAAACCCTAATTTCCAATTTCTTCATAATTTCCATAACTAGGTTCGTTTTGCATGTAAAATGCCTCTAAACTCGCCGAATGACAGTGAACTTGCTGGAAATGAGGCTGATCCAAGGCCACAACTCACCAAAATTGCTAACCCTTCCGATGATTTTGAAAAAAAGGTACGTTATTGTTATCTCATAAATTTATGACTAGTACTTCTCAGTATTTTTCTACTTTTTTGGTGTATCCTATGCTTTTAACTCCTATGTTTGTGCGGATATTGGTTCAATTATGTTTCGTGTTAGGATATTGGTAAAAGTGGAGGTTATAGACCTTGTTTTTGATAATATAGCGGATATAGTTCTTTATTCTTCATATTAGCTGCAGGATTCGATTTTACATGGACGCTAAAGTGTAATATTTCATCATGCTGCGTATATTTATGTATTTGATGAATTATTCTGTTTAAGCAGTTTGCAGTGTTATTTATGTCTATTCTGGAAATATTTTGACCCTTGTGCATTGACCAGTTTTTTCGTTACCTAACGTCTTTCATAGCTTGAGATATAATTGGATTAATTTCTGGTATTACACAGACTTCAAGCAAGAGGCTGAAAGATGTTGAAATTTATGCCCCAATAGTCTTTGGAACAATTGCATTTTGGCTAGGCAAGAAAGCCACTGAGTAAGTGGGCATGGGCATTCTTTTTAGTGCATTTATTTGGTAAGAGTATTATGCTTCTCGATACAATTATAAATATATGGGTTTGTCAATCAGAACTCAGTCACATAGGTGGTCAGTATATGTTCGTGGGGCAACAAATGAGGATCTTAGTGGCGTTATCAAGAAAGTTGTTTTTCAATTGCATCCAAGCTTTAACAATCCTGTTAGAGTGGTAGAATCTCCACCCTTTGAGTTGTCAGAATGTGGTTGGGGCGAATTTGAAATTGCAATATCCCTTCTCTTCCACGATGACGTTGGTGAAAAGAAGTTGGATTTGTAAGTTCTTTACTTTGTGCATTACCTTCTTTTCCTTAAACTTTGCCTGGCAGTGTGGATATACTTCCAGTGCTCTTGTTTCCCCAGGTATCATCATTTGAAGTTATACGCAGAGAATGAGCCTGGCCCCCAGTCGACAAAGAAACCTATTGTTGTGGAAACTTACAATGAGATTGTATTCCCTGATCCTCCTGAGGATTTCTTTTCTCGTATTCAGAACCATCCTTCAGTAGTCGTGCCACGGCTTCCTACAACATTTAAGTTGCCTCCTGGTAAATATCTTCTTTGCTGAGATCTTTTGGATTTTGCTGCTGGAATAACTTGGTCCTTTCAGTTTGTAATTTTCTACTTTATGTTTCTTAGCACCAATTGAGGATCTGCATGCCTTGAAGAGAGGTGATACAAAAAGCCATCCTCTTAGTCAGTGGTTCATCAATTTCTCTGAGGCTGATGAACTCTTAAAACTCACAGCAGCTCGTCAGAGGGTGAGCTTAACTTAACTCTCTCTCTCTCTCTCTCTCTCTCTCTCTCTCTCTCTCACACACACACACACACACACACACACACACACACACACAGCACACACATAAGCAGACATGCTCAGTACATCTAAACGTCTTTGTGTAAAAAACATTCATGCTCATAGATTCTAGAAATCAGGTGTGTCTGTACCTCTCGTGAGATAAAGCTGGATGCGTAATTTCTTATATATATAAAGCTGCGTAGCAACCTAGTTATTTAAGCTGATGCAATTATATTGGTGACAGAAGGGTGTGGCCTAGTGGCCAATAAAGTGGGTTAAGAACCATGAGATGTTAGGTTCAAATCCCAGCATAGGCAAACACAGTAGGTGATTTCTTCCATTTGTCCAAGCCTTTGTGGACAGAGTTACCATGTGTTGGTGAGAGTTACCATGTGTTGGTGGGAGAAAGCAGATAACCATGGGATTAGTTGAGTGCACACAAGTTGGCTGGATTCCACGGTTATAAAAACACATTTCTGACATAAATTATGTTAATACAGCTTGAATGTTCATTTTCATCTCTATATTAAGTTTGTATTTACCTTTTTCATTTTTGGATGAAATGTAGAGCAGAAGTGTATTATCTAAACATGTTGGGTGAATGAGACTTATGTTTCGACATTTTTCCTTGAGCTTTAATTTCTCTATGCAGTTATATATTCTTTACTTGTATCTTTCAGTGCTAGGATTGAATTCTCGATTTTCATCTGACCTGGATAAACTATCTTGTCTAGACCGGAGTGTGCCTTTTTTCTCCTCTAGACCATCAGTTATCTACTTCAATAGGGTTTTAAAGGGAGCTTCAAGCATATGCCTTTGGCTCTTAAGAGATCCAGTACATTTTTTTTTCCTTAATCGGAGAAGTAGATGAATACTTTCACTAGAAAAAAGAAGAGAGAAGCAGATCGCTAGATGATATAAATAACCTAATTTCACCATGTTAACGAATTATGGTTCAAAGCTTCATGCATCAGCTACATTGTGCAAGTGATTCTAAACCCTGATTGATGACCTCGTAACATTTCAAGCAACAACTGTGTTAAACACCTCAAAATACAAATATGTATATCTAAAGGCTGCATTTTGAAGCAAATTATTTTGTAAACAAGTTTATAGCTGGCCACACCAGCCTTCTTACCTTGATTATTTATTTGTTTATCTTCTCATTTATTTTCCTCTAAGCCATGCACTTTGAGCTTACAGGCTCAATTTCCACATTTGTAGTATTAGTAGTTTACTATTAGCTAATTGATTGGATATTGGTCTGACAGGTGCAAGCTCACATTGTTAAGCTGAGGAGGCAGTTGAGTGTGATGGATGAGCTACCCCAGACATTCAAACTGGATTCTGATTAGAGTATGTACAGGATTGGTCGGTCACATTTACATGTTCTTTTGTACATGTCGACTAGCTCAGTTAGTGGAAGTTCATTTTCTTTTCTCCAGCCATATCTTGTCAAAATCTCCACCTGACCCTTTCACTATCCCCCGGCCCCTCCTTTCATTTCTATCTCCTCCATATGCTGTGAGGTACAGGCTGTACTATGTCCTGGGTAACGTCTAAGGATATTTTTCTGTAACATCTAGGATAGTTGTGTTATTCTGGCTCCTCTGTAAAGAAGAATGTTACCAGGATTTATGGTTAAACTATTTGTCAAAAAAATTGAAAAGAAAATTTCCTGACTGAAGTCTTACTGGGTTGCTTTCTGGATATGTTACATGAGACTTAAATTGGTGCGTTTGCTCCCTCAGTGACAGGTTTACGCGAAGGTATGCTCATCACATTATTGCTTTTCATGTTTTAATAATTTCTACTTTTTTGGTTGGTGCTACTCTTCACATCAGTAGTTATGCGACAGGCCTTCTCAATTTTAACATTGTCTTTCCATAGTTCATGTCTCAGTTACTATGCTCTTGTTGTTTCTGGTATCTGTGTGGGGTTGCTGTGTGAAATCTAGCACATGTACTTGCAGTTAGCTGTTTCTTTTGGCTTTATATGTGATACCATGCACTTGGATAAGTCCTTTTGACTATTATTTTTCTATAATGCGCTTCATTTAACTTTGCGCCGTCAACTATTTGCAAAGAGAAGCCTGGATGTGATAAATTCTCTTCTTCTTTTTTTCTTACTAATGGTGTTGAATAAAGCATGCATATATATTTTCTGGTTGAAGTTGAAAGTATTACTATCATTACTTTTGTTATGACAGCCATTTGACATTCTTTAGCATCAATTGTAGAGCAGATCTTTAGCTGTTGAGTGTTGCCTCTTTTTTATCTGGTAATGAATGGAAGCCTAGTAGAACTTTTCCTCCCATATTGTACTCTGTCCTGGTATTTAACCAGTTAACCTTGACTCAACTTGATCCTTAGAATCTTCTTGTTGCTGGTCTGGTAAGGTATTTGACCTATATACAAGAAGGTAAACTAATTAGCAATAGCAGTACCCTCTCTCAAGTACCTTTTTAGTTTTGGCGGCATGAGTGCTCTATTAAATATATGATTAGCTAGTGAGATAAAAAAAGCCCTACTAAATATTATACAAGACCCACTATATCATTGTTGTTCCACAAGGCTTCAAGCTTGAAGCAATAGTCAGAGCGTGACAGTCAATTTGGAATATTATATTATAGACCAATTTGAGCATATCTACAAAAAAAAATCATCATTATAGCAATAATTTGGTGGGCTTGTGGTTGGACCCATGTTGTTCCTTTTTTCATAACCAAAGCTTGGAGAAAGGAAGAAATAAGAGCGTCGTATGGAGAATGTGGTCAAAATCCGTAATAGTTAAATTATAACAACCAAATTAATGCAAGAGAATGTGCTCAAAATCCATAATAGAGTCAAACTATAACAACCAAATTCATTATTTTCATGCACAAGGATCTTAGTGGCAGAGGTGATGCTTGGAGTAGTTGCTTTTGGACATGTTCCAATTGAAGAATGTGGTCAAAATTCGTAACAGAGTTTCAACTTTGGACTATAACAATCAAATTGATTACTAATTTCATGCATAAGGGTCTTAGTGGCAGAGGTGTGATTCTTGGAATTGCCGTTTCTGAGAATGTTTCAATTTTAAAATGCGTGATTTGTTTCTAGGGATTTAGAACCCGATTCCTCCATAAAGTCTCTAAACCAAAGGGTGTAGAATTTTTCATATTTATACCTTTTCTTATTGAAGGGGGCTTGTGTGAATCACTTCACTCAGGAAATAACAAAGGAAGGGCAACCACATGTTTAAACCATAATATTTTCTTTCAATTAGTAATTTGACTGAGATTGGTTTTCGAGCTCAAGCCCCTTGTATAGGTTGGATTCTAGTGTGCATTCTCATATCAATTAAGATTTCCTCGAGTTTCAAATAGGGTTGGGGGGTGGGTACATGAAAATTTCAATGAAAATTTTCAACTTATTTTACTATGCTCAATTTATGTATTCCTTTATAATGGGCTGTCTAGTTGCAATTGTTCATGTGAGATGACTCTGCAATTTCTTTAAACTAGTAATTTGTGCGGTTCCCTTGAAATTCAGTAGAAATTAGGCAACAGAATTCACATGTTCTGGTGTTCGTTATTTCCAAATTGTACAACACAAGACAAATTAAGTTTATGATTACCATAGAAATTGAGAACTCGGATATATTAGCAGCCTCCGTTTTGTTTCAACTTGAAAGCAAGAGTAACATGGCTTCACATGCTAATTCAAGTATTATGTTGTCACTTGTCACTGGGGATGTACATAGAAAATGCTATTTGTTTCTTGTGTTATTATTAACTTTGATGGTCCTTTGCCTTCAGTCAGCAGAGTGTTGTTATGTTGTCCATTCTTCATTCATAACAGAACCCACCCCAATGATCAGCCATTCTTGACCTATATTCCCCTTTTTACATCGACATAAAGAGATGTTGGGTATATAAGCAAACACGTTTTAAACTCTAGTATTGAGTTCTAAAACCATGTCGGGTTTTAAAATAGTATCACTAGTGGATTGGGTTGTTACATATTCTCGACCCTGAATCTTCATTTGTTTCTACTACCTATATTAGTTTTATTTCTAACTAATTTCCTAACATAGGCATGGGATGGGATGATTTATTTTCTCTTGAATGTTGGAAAACTAATACAGACAAATTTTAAAGGCAGCTTTTGGGCCTCAGCACATGTGAAAGGACTGAAAGCATGAAAATTATCATAACCTGTCACCAGAATAGAAGACTTAATAATAGTTGTGCTCTTTTTTTAATTTCAGAATACATGTCTGCTTTGTCATTTTTCTCATTTATATCTTTTGGGTAGACATTAGCAGTACGTCAGTTTCTGTATTTATTTGCTTATGATGTTGATACCAAGCTTCAAGCAGGGTCACATGGTAGGTTTTATGATGTTGAGACATTTCATTTTCTCCTTACCGCCAAACAACAAATGATGCTTTCAAAGGACTGAATGAACCAGTACAATGGCGTGTCTTAGCGGTCAATCAAGTGACAAAAAGTCAAAAACTGTGAGATACTAGGTGATTTCTTTCTTATTTGACCGAGGCAAAATTCAATAGTTTTGATTCAAAACCTTATTTGTTTAGTAGAAAATTCACTTAATAAGTATAAATAATTTATTGAAATCAAATAAACAAATGTAGCTATAATTTAGAGTTTATAAACTTATAATCATGAATCTAAAATCTTATGCATTCGATAAGCTTTTGATAGTAGAGCTACTTGAACTTGTGTTGGTGGGAGATAAAAGGTATCAAATGAAATAGTCTGACCGATCATCACCATTATTAAAATAATAAACAAACAAAAGGCTGAATGGACCAGAAAACTGTTTTTTCTTTTGAATGTGAGTAGTCTATATTATAAGTTGAAACATGACATTTTCTTTAGAATAGGTTATTATGTCGAAAGAGGAGAGGCTCAAGGGGGTCATTTGGCACTTTAAAATTCCTAAATGGTTCTATCAATCCATAGATATGCAACTTTGTTTTTAGTACTTCAAACTATAGTGTTTGGACAAAGATTAAAAATGTTTTGAAGAACTTATTTAAAATCTATAATAATCTAAGTTTGACATATACGTTATAATCTATAAGCCCATCCAAA
Source organism: Solanum sitiens (assembly GCA_016801875.1). NCBI lineage: Eukaryota > Viridiplantae > Streptophyta > Magnoliopsida > Solanales > Solanaceae > Solanum > Solanum sitiens. The sequence continues at coordinate 8,966,561 of JABWTJ010000001.1, forward strand.
CACGCTTTAAAGTCACTGCATCAATACACATGATACAGGACAAGTAGCTAGAATAGACAAGTCTATATATAAATTTAAACCTATCACAGCTATATGGTTCCTATTCTAAGAGGGACCAGAGTGATAAGGTTATAGTGAAATTCCTTGGGCATACGAAGATGTTTTTATTGCGATATTGAGTGTGTTCACATGATGAAATATCATTTGTCCATCAATTTTTTTCTTTCGTAATCTCTTCACTGGAGGAATATTGCTATCTACACACCTCCACGAGATAAGCCTACTTATCAAATAGTTTGGAGAGTTATGTAAAGTTTCATAATATAGGATATACGAAATTCTTCAATTCATCCATCTCTTGTTTGAAGATCTCGAGTTAAATGTTAAAGATATAAATAGGAAAGAGTGAAGATCACATGTGAGGAGACATATTTATAATATAATTGAACAACCGAGTTTCTCGTTAATAACTTTAACTTTACAAGACAATGGATATCGATAATTCAACGATATGGTAAGTAAGAGAACACCAAGTTGGTTCACATCATCTCACAAGTTGGAAAAAGTTTAGGCTTAAATCTATATCAAAGTTAAAAAGTTGTAGTACGTTAGTTTGAAAAGTCATTCTCATTCACTCTAAGTACTTTTACCTTTTGTACATCCTTTAATTTGTGTCCCCAAAGTGAACATTTGAATTATCACGTTAAAAAAATGATAAAAATAAAATAAAAATTAAGCCTATATGAAAAAATATAAGTATAGGGTATCATTATTAGGATGAGGAATATTTTCTTTTTGTTCTGCAACTTAAGTGACATACACGTGGATAACAAAACGAATATTCTCAAAATTATATCGAGAAGCAATCTAAGGTTTTGAAAAATATGATTAAAATTTGTATACTTAGCGGAATCTGACATAATTTAACTAAACTCTTTGCATGAGCTCTTTGTGCATTTCTATGGTCTGACGAGACTTACTTATCTTATAGTTTTCATGTAACCAAAACTATAAACTCAATTAACGACTTCAATCCTTTTGAAACCATTGAGTGTGACCTAGGGCCATGAATGGGAGTGACATTTAAGAGAAAGTGCTGTCATTTACTATTTTTTATATAAAAAAATTTATGATTGATGTCCTTGGTTGTAGGGTGATTTTTGACTATCTAACGTGGTGGTCCAAATACTTGTTACATATGAAATTGTCCATCTATCGTTTTTATAAGTTGAAATATGATTCTAATTGGCAAAAACAAGTTCGTTATGGTTGTGTACAAATAGTTTTCAATGTTGAAAATCATAGTCTCAATAATGCATGAGAATTATCACTAATTGAGTTCTTTAAGTTTTGAGGTTTGTTATTCCATTGAGCTAAGCATCGGAACACAAACTCATTCTATTTACTTAACTTATTAATCCATGTCAATTCTATATTGATTAAGCAAGTTACCGTATATAAATCACATGTTTTAATCAATTATCTGAATTTGTATATCTTTGAATTATGTTTATAAATTCAAATTGAATTATTTTAAAAGTAAAATAAATATGACCGCGAAAGATATAAAGTATTATCCATAACTCTCTTTATTTAATGTTGTGGTGTTGACTTCTCTTTAATCCAACACCATTGGCAAATGTCAACTCATATTCTAGCTAATATTGTTAAACCTAAATTATTATTTCTTCGTTGATTATTAGGGACACGTGTCGGTGCCATCTGAATATACGATGCTAATGTAAATACTATCTGATTAATGTATTGAGTTTGACTTTTGAACACTTATAAAATTCATTTTCCAACTAAAAAGTAAATATAATATAAAGAATAATTAGAATATACTCAAGGAAAAGGGAGTATCATATTCGTATGAGAGATATGATCACTTAATTTTCTTCAAAAAGGAAGAAGGAGAAACACAGGGCTAAACAAAATCTAATTGAAAATTTAATTAATAGTTGGGTTTGACTTAATTTGGTATTAAAGAAAAACAAATTCGACTTTATTTGATTGATTTGGTTTTAACTTTAAAAAGTCAATTCGAAACTAAATCAATCTGACATCATATTTTTAATTTCTAAAAATTATGCTATACGCAAAAGTATTTACTTTCATATAATTTATAAATATTTCTTAATACTTTTTCATAATTTTATATTTTAACATATTATTCAAGTTGATTTAGAATTTTGAATAGTCCAATAAATGCTATATGCATAGATATTATTAATTTTGACGAAGCTCAAATCAATCAAATCAATATTATTGTTAACGAAAAAAGTCAACTCAAATACTACGTATGACAATAATATTGAATATTTATTTTTAGTTATATATTGATTTAGATAATTAAAATACATTGTAACTAATTTTAGTTTTCTTTGATGTTTAGTCATATGGCATGATTTACAACCTTAAAATTAAATTATGATAATTTTCATTTTGACTTATTTATTGGCAATGTTTATTTTATGTAACTTCATTATTATTTTGTTGAATATTTTAGTATCATGACTTATATCATATTTTGTAATATTTTCTAAAGACACACTTTGGATAATTATATTTTGGTAAGACTAAAGAAATATTTAAAAATACAAATTAATTATATGTTTGTAAGAATACTTTATTGGAAAAACTCGAATACCGTGAAACCCAAAAAACTCCGAGGCCTGAATTTTATTAGTTTAGTTTGATATACAAATTTTAAAATCCTACATAAACGATTTGGTTTGACATTTAAAAAATTTGAATTAACTCAGATCCATGTACGTACACCCCTAAACATATGACACCTTTGTATAAAGCATAATAGAAATTTAAAAAAGGTGAGGTGATATTATACATGCATATTGGTATTTGACGTGTAAATCTTATTTAGTTGCTATAAATAAAAAAATAAAAAATTGTAAGTTGTTTTGTATACCAAGAATAAAGAATATATTTTTTTAGCTAATTTAATCGAAAATATAGAAAAAATATGAATATAAAAAATAAGGCAAACATATATATATATAATGGGCAATATTTAAATATAATGATTACTATAAATATTTCAATATTTTATTTTATACATAATATATTTCTTACAAAATACTATTATATACGTAATCTAAATATGATTATTATAGAGAGATAATTTTTCAAAGAGTGGTACTTATATAATGAAAATCAGTTGTACAGTAAAATATAACATGAAAAATAAATTTAAAAACAAAATCAATTTATCATAAGAAACTATTGATAAAGCGAAATTTGATTGTATTTGGATCATTTAATTTGGTTACTTGGGAAAAAAGTCAATATATCTTTTAATGTCGAATCAGGATCAACTGGGACAGAAATAAAGTATTGAGTCGAACTCCTCTTTGATGTTAATGTAATAGCTAGGGGTGTACATGACAGGGTTGGTTCGGGTTTTTTTAAATATCAAACTAAATTATTTATGTCGGATTTTTAAATATATAAACCAAACCAAACCAATAAAATTTGGGCTTTTCAACTTCGGGTTTCTTCGGGTTTTTCGTTTTTTTTTTGGATTTTCGGGTTCTTCCGATAAAATATTCATAAAAACATATAATTTACTTGTACTTCAAATATTTCTGTAGTCCTACCAAAATGCAACTATCTAATTTATTTCTCAAAAAAAATAAAAAATATTATAATTAGTGACACTAAATTATCCAAAAAAAAATATAATAATAAATCGCGTAAAACAAATATTTCAAATTAATAAGTCATAATAAAATTGATCATAATTTAAAGTATTTCTACTACTTCGTTTATTAAAGATTAACAACAATTTTTAAGTAATAACATTGACATATCTAATAAAATCATATAAATAAGATCTAAAGAAGATAAAATATACACAAATATAATTATTATTACCTCAATAACAATTTTTAAAACATTGAAGTATTCATTTATTTATACATATAAGTGATGAAAATTATTTTCTTCCTTTTGACTAATAATATATATATTTTTTTAAATGTGAAATAAATTCTTTTATAAATGGAAACAATTCAAAATACATCTTATCCCTTATATAGAAATTAGCAAAACGCGGGTTCTTAAGTGTAGTGACAAATCATTCTAGCGTATTTAATAATCTTTACAAGTACTATACACTCGATAATTTCACAGAAGAAATGAAAATGACATATTTTGATTTTTGTCGTTACAAAAATGATATGAAAAGAAAATATTACTACTTAGAAATTTGCAATACTCCAATATTTTCAAGCATCTACCATAGGCTTGGATATTAAAGTCACAACAGTTCCACTTAAAAAGATTTTTTTACAAGCATCTTAAAGAAACATTAATTAAGACAGAATTTTAAATTATTTTACCTTTTTATGAGTATAGATGAATAATCATACATGTCATCTCCAGTAACAATAACTATTAATGATAAATTAAGAATAAATAACTAATTTTGCTTAGAACTTTTAAAACGATAAATAATATGTAATAATTACTTTAGAAATGAGGAAATAATAATTAAAGCTACATCTTTTGACTTTAAGTGCAACGAATTTGAATCACTTAAAGTGGCTTCGACATTTTATCAGTTATAATTCTTACTCCTTGCAATTCTTTTAATGTTGTCCACTTTTTCAAAGTGGCCATTTTTAGCAGAATTTGACTACTATTCATAATTCGAAGCCCCCAGTATTTGACTTTACAGCCATGCATATACATTTTTTTAAAAAAATATAATGTCAACATTATTGTATTGTTTAATTAAGACAACGTTAATTTACAACTAATTAACAGATTGATGTCTCCTCAATTTTATGCTTAAAAGTTCCTGATTCATGAGTAAATTACATTTCATTTAACATGTGTGTGTGAAATCACGTTGGCACAAGGAGTATAATGTTTCACGAAACAATAAAAACAACTTTTGACGATAATAATATATATATTAGTAAAGAGTGTTAAAATATTTACTGACATTATTAATAATTATCATTAAATTTAATATCGTTATAACTTAAACAACGTTTTACAAAGAGTATTAATTGCTTCTAACAAAATTTAATATATCTTTACTTGATTATATTGATACGGTTGCGTATATCACTATAAAAATACTGTGAATTAAATTACATGGGAACTAGAGATTAATTTGAAAATTCGCATAAAACTTATTTTCCTTGTACTAATTATCAGAAAAATCTCCATGTAATTCGTTGTTTTAGTCATTAGCAAGTCATATTGGACATTAGCCTAAGCCAGTTCATTTAAAGTTAGGGTCCATTTGAGTCTGCATTAATATTAGCTCTAATTGGCCTGTAAAAGTAGTTATCATAATACATTAGAAAATTATAGTTGCGTTTGGTTTGTTTGAGATAATCATGACAAAGGAAAAGGATATTTATCAGTTTGATTTATACAAATCATAAAAGAAATAGCCACATTCACCGGGTGATTTATTAGATGACCTTATTTTTTTTATCTCATTTATTCTGAGAAAATTTTAAATTTAACAAGTTTTGACTCATAAGCAATATTTTTGACATTTATGGACAAGTGAGAACCAGAAATTCAAAATAACTCATTTCTAAGGTCATTGGGTGTAATTTCCTAAAATTGATTTGTTCATTTCAATCCAAAAAAGAAATTGAAAATGATTGTCATTATTTTAACTTTTAACCCTAATTAAATACAAAAATAACTTTTGTATTGGAACTAATTCACCCCATAGTGCTAGTGAATTTCCGATAAATATAACTCAAGACAGATAACACCAGTAATTCTATCATCATGAGTTTCTGATGAATAAGCTTAATCGTACAATTCATAACTTTAGTAAAACATAAATATCTAATCGATAAGTATGTCATAATAATAAAGTTTAGTAGTACAAAATTAATTATATGGTGAGTGTATGTATGTATGTATTGATCCAGGCTAGATTGTTTAGTATAATGTGTTTAAGTAGGGTAGAAAGACCCTCAATGTCCTCGTACAAACGTACCCATAATAAACCATCCCATTTACTTATTCAGTTTCTTTGTCCCCACTCCCCTCCACATGCCTTTGTTTTTTTCATTTTTTTCATTTTTCAACTCCATAAATACTCCTCTTTTCCTCTCTTTTTTTCCCCTCACACATCCAAATATTAATTATTTCTCTTTCTAAAACAACAACAAAAAAAAAAAAATGGGTCTAAAGAAAACAAGTAGCAGCAAACAACAAACAGCAGCTTTGAAAGCAATGATCAAAAGATGTTCTAGCTTTGGAAAAAATGAGAATAATGGTTTCCCCCATGATGTTCCAAAAGGACATTTTGTTGTGTATGTTGGAGAAAATAGAAGTAGATATATAATACCTATTTCTTGGTTAACATATCCTCAATTTCAAAATTTGCTTCAAAGAGCTGAAGAAGAATTTGGATTTAGTCATGATATGGGCATTACTATTCCTTGTCATGAACATGATTTTTGCTCACTTATTTCAATGTTTACATCAATCAACAAAATATAATCTTCCTTCTCTCTATTATATCATATTATTATTATTATAAGTAAATAGGTTTTATTTCACTGACAGAAGGATTAGAAACTCTTTTTGGATTTGTATATTTGGTTTTAATTTTCATCTACTTTATTGTTGTTAGTTTCATCAGTGGTGTGGATTCTGCACCCGTGGAAATTAAATCTCTTTGTTTCTATTGTTATATTATACAAAATTTATCTGCTTTCCTTTTTATTTTCAAAGCAATTATATCTCAACGATTACTTATATACATCGACAATCATAAATATTATAGTAATAAAATATACAAATAGATCGACAGGTTATTTAACTTATAATATCTTTTATATAGTTTTTAAATATAATCAATAGTTGTTATGTTTGATTTAACGCATTTCTAAGAATATAAATGACGAAATATTTATTTTTATTTTTATTTTTTTAATTAATTTTTTATTTTTGTCAAGCATGTCCTGTATTGTTTTGCACATATATATTACTAACAACTAAGTAACAAATAGATTTGACTACCTTGATTGACCGCTAACGACTTCTTCAGTTTCACGTTTACACTTTTTAACTTATATCCGATAAGTATTTTTTATATTATCGGTATATATTAACATGTTATAATTACATTATATATTTTAGATAATTAATTCATATTTATCTTAGATGGTACCTGTAATTATCCCTAGTGTGATTTGATAGTATGCGATTTTATTTTATTTATTTATTACAGATTATAAAACTTAAACTCTTAATTACTAGTACAATATATATCTTATGTTTGATTTTTAGTACAAGAGAAATTATCAAGAATAGTTTCTAGAAAAATTTCCATTTTAATTTTCATCTTCTAACGCGTTTACTACTATTCTGCTACTAACGTTTTGCTAATGTGTCACAATCAAGGTGTCACATTATTTTGAAAAAGAAAAAAAATTGAACTCTTTCAAAATTCTAATTATGTGGCACCTTTTAATCTTCTTGTATTCTCCTCCCTTAAATTTAATTATATTAGATTTTATATTGGCTAATGTTAGTTAAGAGTTGTATTATTTCTATGTTTACTAAAATTTAATTCCTTGACTAAGCATATATATTATTCTTATTAATTTATTGTTACTTTCTCTTAGAAAAAGAAAAAGGTTTCAATCCTTGTATTAATTATTATCAAGAATAATATTAATTAGTTTCAATAATATAATGAATAAAGGTTTTGATATGATAATGTGATAATATAACAAAGACACATCCTTTTAAAGCACATGGTTGTAGGACCAGACCAGTATGAGCATATTCCTATAAGTCTATAACTTATCAATCAATTTAATTAATAATACTTTAGAATTGTAATATGAAAAATTAAATATATAATTCTTGTCCAAATACTAAGTTTGTTTACTTTTATATGGGACGCATGAGTCAGTTGAAGACAAAGTGAGATTAAAAGGGAGACAATGGTAGACATGTGAACAGTTTAATTAACAAAATACGTAATTATATCTCACATCATCTTTTATCATCAAAAGTAAGATTTATTAAAATAAATAAATTAAAAAATTGTTCTAATGAGTGAGCTAATAATTTTAGTTCCTTAGATTCTTAGGTTAGATTTTTGTCTAGTTGGTTTTTCTGTTGTAATTATCTGATGAAATGGAATCCATCATGTGTAATGCATTATCGATACTTAATTAAGTAATAAGTACCATTGCTCATTAATTGTTTGTTATAAATTATACAAGAAATTGTCAGCAGTTATGTAATTTGTGTTTTGGTTGCATTCCTATTTTGCCTTTATCACTCTCCTCCAAAAATGAAAACACTTGTTTTTTCGTTTTAATTTATTTGTTTAGTTTTAATTTGACAGAAAGTTAAAAGAAGTAAAAAAGTTTTAAATTAATGATACGTGAAATGTAGCAACATATCCTTTAATCTTGTATCCAAAAACGAAAAGAGACAACTCTTTTTAAAAGAACTAAAAAATAAGACAAACAAATTGAAACAAAATGGAGTACTAATAACAATGTGATTCAAAAATTGGAGCTTTTGCTAGTTTATTGAGTTTGATGATTATACATTTCTAAGCATATATCCTTTGTTCCTTGGCCCTACGTGGACATGAATCTAACTCAACATCAAAAGTTAGTTCTACGGGTAAGAATTGTCCAAGAACCTCACCAATATGGGACTCAGCACCCCCTGAACGTCCATGACTAAACATTTAAAACGCGAACAATATAAGATTGGAGTCCAACATCAAATAAATAATAAACTGAAATACACCTCACTCTTCACCGTAAAAAGAGATACGGACGTCGAGCAAAAACCTTTTAACTCAAAAGGTGAAAGATTATATGTCTAAAACTAAAATCATATAAAGAGGCCAAATGATTTTGATTTTTTTTTGGTTTTGGTCAAAAAAAGGTTTTGGATTTTGGAAACACAACCTTTCTGTTGTATTATGTTTTTCTTTAGTTAAAAAAAAAAAAAAAAAAGACACAACGTTCATTATTGTTTTGTTTTCTTGAATCTGCATTTATGATATAGATTTTTTGGAATTAATGACAAAAGATTAGGGCTAACAAGAAGAGGTATATAGTATATAGTAAAAGTGTAGTATATAGTAAAAGCTTTCACGGCCACCATATGAGAAAAATAGTAATGGTAAGTACTTAAAATTGATTGAGTCCACAATCTAAAACATACAATTTCCTCATATAGAGTATAACAAAATGGTCGACTTTTCAAAAACACAATACTTTGAGACATCATTTAAAGTCGGTGTCGCAATATGTACCTACCTAAATATGCATTCATGTTCAACTGGGGTACTCTTCTGCTACATTTTATGCCATTATTTCCAAATTCAAAAATTCACACACATGAACGCGAAAAACGAGGACAAATTCTCAGTACCACCGTACAAACAAAGAGTAGACAATTTTTCATTGGCTAGCATTTAATATGATGAGGAGACAATCAACATCAATGTTGCACCGCAGATATCACAAGCCACAGAAAAGAAAAGAAAAAGTTTGATTAAATTAGCAAAGACAAAGCAAATGTTAATGGACCCTTTAACCAGTTTGTTAAACTAGTGTTCAAAGTATTGTTGTAGCCATCAGACATGCATTGTCTATACTTTTTTTGTTTATGGATGAAACTGTTCAAGGTTCAATAAACAATTGTTAATAGTCACTATCTCAAGTGTGCATATTCCTTAAAAAAGTGGAAAAGAAGAACAAATTGAACCTCAGAATCATTAGTCTACACTTATATCTCTTTTCCTAGTTTACAAAGACCCTCTCCAGCTTTCCACCACACAATTTGAATCACACCTGCCTACCCAATATCTTTTGTCAAACTCCCTACTCAAACTTCCTCTTATGTTCCCACCGTCGTATGTATTTTACTTAATACTTTGTTCCCTTTCTTCTTATAAGCATCTAATTATACGGGGAGTTCAATCTCAAACATTCCACCAACTATCTGCTACCGAACACTAGCAATAGGTACCGAATAACGTATAGTCCCTATTGTAATGTAGTCCTGATCAATTCCACATCATTGACTATAATCAAACCAGTAAAATTAAAATTTAGAAACATACAGATTATGGAATGTGCAACGTGAATTTTGGGGCATAACTTTCTGGTTTGTCCGTTCATTTACAACTTTCTTGCTAATTATTGTTTCAGTACTCTAAACCCCTATCGGAAAGTAGGTGCACTAGCTTATTCACTTATTCTCCTCCTAATTACAGTGCTGCACTACTAGCATACATGACCAAATAACAAAGTACAAAATGCTTAGCCTCCCTGTAATTTTAAATGAACAGCAGAAACTCTTGATCACAGAACTTGAGATGCAGATGTAATGATCGACAATTAACCAAATATATGTTTTTGATTGTAATTAAGACTCATTACCTCACCTCAGAAAAGAAACAAGAAAAACAATGGCACTTTCAATCAACACTCTTCAGTTACAAGCACACGTTAGCTTAACGATGCAAAAATAGGCTTCTGAAGTGCAACAGATGGTATACTGATCCTCCAACAAGCAACAAAAAGAACCTGATGAAAACATGCCTTCCCAATCAAACAGAGTATTCCTTTTGTGAGCTCAATAGGCCCACATCAAGCATTAAAAAGACAGGCGCAATGACATACTTGGGGCACCCAGGGTGATAGTGAAGAACTGGACTAATCCATATTTCTTAACACAGGCGAAGTACAAGCACAGAGGCAATTTGAAAAGCACTCATATTCCAGCCTTCTCAAGTCGTATGTGAAAAAGGTTAAGTTACAAAGTAGATGAATGTGACTCAAACTATTAGACCAAGGGACCAACCTTAGGAATCTACTCCAACATTCTTACACCGAATTTTTACGATTGCTAAACCAGATGAAATAAAATTCTGCATCGAGCAATCATCTTCTTACAGGTGGCACAGTACCCCGACCAGGTGGTGCTCCACGACCAGCAGCCTGAGCCTGCAAGCAAGGTGTTTTACAATCAGGTGTATTTCTCCAATAGAAGAGTTGTAAGACGTGGCTAAGCATATTTATGATTAATTCCTTATATACCGCCTCAGCCTCCCCCGAATAACAACCCTCCAACCCTTTCCCCCATAACAAAAAGAGAGCCAAATAAAAGCGCTGGGAAGAAATCTAGGCAATATAGTTATGTTGAAATGAGGAAAGGATAGGAAGAGTAAAAGTCAAAGGGTTAACACTTCTTAAAATTGGATGCAGGCAGGAAATATACACTTAACTTCCCCTATAACTAGCAAAAAAGTTCTTTCAAGGAAAAAATAGAAGGAAAGGTAAAACAATCAGATAAAGTAAAGTTCCTTCTCCCCTCCTCTTCTCTAAACCAAAAGTAGAGTTGGCGTCACCCTCTCGAATTATAACTGCAATGAGCTTGAGGTCTACGAGTACCAGATGAGGTAAGCTTAGAAGTTGACTTCAAATACAAAAGTGCAACTATAAACAGTAAAAACTGAAGAAGCACTCACTTTAGCTCGCATAGCAATAGCACGTCCCCGACCAACACCAAGTGATGTACCTTTTCCCTTCAAAAATGAAAATAAACATAAGCAAAGCCCTTGACAGAGCAGTGACAATTTAGAAAAAGTGAGGAAAGAACCTTGATTCTTGCTTCTAGCCGCTTGAACATGGGAGCATTCTTAAGCATATCAGGAATTATCATGAACCTGGTGGAAATCAATGTTCAGATATGATCTTATCAGCAATAGCACAGTATACAAAAAAAAGTTAACCATGTACCTGACTTTGCTGCCTCGAATGAAAACATGCTCTAGTTGTGACACTCTCCCATCCTGCAGTGATCAATATTAGCAATGTAAAAGAGACTTTTAATTCTAGTTAATCCAGCTTCTCACTTCCTTCATCTACTCACCAAAATATCTAGAAGTGTCATTTTAGTGTTACCAAAAAATTCAGCATTTGCTAAAAATTAAGATAGTTTTATGTGCTTTAATTAATTTTTATATACAATTTTGTATCTTGATGCATTTTCTTTTCAGACACCAAGTGTTTCTACTTTTACGAAAGAAGAAACATTGTTATAGAATCAAGGATAGGCACAGCAGTAGGTAAAACTCATTTTTTCCAACTTTTCATAATTTATAGGCAATAGTGCATACACCTACCCAAGCAAAAGAAAAAAGTGAGGAACCAAAAGAAGGCATACAGTTGAAAAAATATAAATGTGGAGCTCATTATCAGATAGCACATTAAAGTTATAAGGCAAAATGCCACAAACTCTAAATCTCTACTGTTTCTTCAACTCCCAGATCTTATGACATCAGTAGGCCCAAAATTAGGAAGAACAAAACTTGGAAGATAAAGGTTTCCTAAATTAGAAAGATTTCCTTTCTCCGTTCTTTAGAAAGTTGAAGTCCTCCTTAAAATCTCTAGCTTTTCATCTTCTTGTTACTTCCTTTTTATTTAAAATAAGGTAATAAATTGCATCGAAGGCATCGAGGAGATGCAAAATTTACAGAACAATACTAAAGAAAAGACAATGTTAGCTCTATTACAGAAGGTCTAACCTAAAGTTAAGGAGCTAACAAAGTTCAAAAACATATCAGGGAAGTTAATGGGAAAGGTTGCTCCAGCTACAGAGACATGTTAAGACTCTGGCTTGAAGCTTGAAGCTTGGAGTAAGAGTGCCTTCAAAGCATCTTCTCCTTAATTCATTTTTGGACGAATTTAGCTCAACACTAGAAATGACAAGACATTGCTCCAATGACTGGAACTAGCTCCTCCATTAACATGAAGTGGATTTCTCAAGAACATGATATAATAAAAATAACCCACGAAAGTGATTGGGAATGACCTTCCTTATTAAAAAAACGTAAATGAAAAGCACCTATTTGCACACAATGTGCACTAGTCTGCCAAACTAGTTGGTTTTTTCTTAAGCAATGATGAATTTTTTAAGGCCAGGTGAAGATGGTAAGACTTGCTCCAACTCTCATCTTTTATGATAAGGTACATGTTAACTCTCATCTTACCGGTTAAGAAAACCAAAGATCTTTCATTTTCAGTTGAAAGAAATTTCATGAACTCTTCAATTTTCATTGAAAGAAAAAAGACACAGAAAGAAAGGTCCACTGGTCATTTATTCTATCCATGAGTGAGGCCTCAAAATGGGTCATCATGGCAGGAAAACTCAGACTTTTCCATTATCAATGTTTGATATGCCTAGTTGTGCCAATTTCTCTAATTCACAATACAAATTTTATGCCTAGAAGAAACTTGAATGTAGTTATGGATGTCATCGATACCTTCACATATTGATGGGAGACAGAAAGAGGTAGAGAAACAAGCGAGATAGAAGATGTGTTATTCTGCCAACCTCATGAATGAACAGTATAGCCTTTGTTCTGGTAATTAGGAGAAGCAAGAAAAACAACACTTGGCTTTTATGGGCTTCGTCCCAAGGAATAACAATATATTCCCTTTCTTTCACCTGTTTTATATGGTTGAATGAGGCTTTCTATAGTTCCCCCCTCATTCGAAAAGGAAGGGAGCAAACTCTTGGTAACTTGAACTTCAAAAACTTTCTTTTTTCTCTAGGTTCTCAAATGCTTTATGCTATCTTAACAATATTGGAGAGGAGATGCTCTAAATCTTTGTTTTTGGGCTACACATCTATGAATTCAACACCATGTTTGCTTTTCAAGGTTGAGATGTGACAAAAGTAACTCAAAATCAGCCAAAAACACAAAAAAGAAAATGGCAAGGTCCACAGTGCTTGAAGTGAAAAGGCGATAAGTGAAGCACACAATTTATGAAAGATTAAGAAATACTATATAAGCAAATTTCAACTAAATAACTAATATTAGCATCATATAACAATAATGTTAATTTAAGCCTAATCCTCAAAGTTGAGATTAAGAGTGTGTTTGGTATGAAGGAAAACATTTTCTGGAAAATGTTTTCCAATTTTCCCACGTTTGGTTGGCACAAAAGTTTTGGAAAATGTTTTCCAAATCAACTCATTTTCCTCAAAATTAAGGAAAATGACTTCCCTTCAAAAATTAAGGAAAACATTTTCCAAAACTCCCCCCTATTTCAAATTACATTTTTTTATTTTTTTTGAAAAACCATTAATTTTTAAAAAATATTTTCAATTTGAAAATTTTATTTTTCACCCGATCCCTGACCTCCCCACCCACCCACCACCGGCCAGCCCCCCACCCCAACCCCAACCCCAAGGGCCCCAAAGAATTAATTTTGCTTTTTAAAAATATTTTCAACTTCAAATTTTTATTTTTAAACTCCTACCCACCACCCCAACCCCCAAAAAAATTAATTTTGTTTTCTAAAAATACTATCAACTTCAAATTTTCATTTTTTCACTCTACCCGCTCCACTCTACCCCCTCCCCTCTGCCCCCCCCCCCACTACGCCCCCCCCACTACGCCCCCCAAAAAAAAAAAAAGTAACAATTTTGTTTTTAAAAAATATTTTCAATTTCATAAATTATTTTTTACTCTAGTAAAAATAAAAGATGTCTCTCAAAAACATTTTTCATTCATAAATCAAACACTATAAATCATTTTCGGAAAATATTTTCTACTCACCAACCAAACATGAGAAAATAAGTCCAAAATCTACTTGTTTTCTAGGAAAACATTTTCCTCCATGCCAAACACACCCTAAGAGAGTGAAACGCTTCTCATTGGAATCACATTGTGCATCACTGTGTGCACCACACACTTCTCTTAAATGTATGGCTTCACCAATGAAGCAATAATCCCTTGTTTTGCATTGGTTAATCGCTTCTAAGCGACGAATCAACAGACTTTAAATAAAGCTATTCAAAAGGTAAAATTATCGAGTTAACATAAGTGTTTCTAAGTGATAAAAAATAGGCTTTGTTACCATACAGGAATAAACAGGACTTGATATTTACAGATTTTCGGAGAAGATTTGAAATAATAGAGGCCATAATTTGAAATTAAAAGTCAATATATGAAATATTTCAGAGCAATCCCAGTCTAGAAATGCTTAACCAAGATAATACGAATCAGTGGCAAACTCAAAGAAATCAAGCTACTCAGGTGATCAAGAACTTCCTACTTCGAGTAATGTGAATAAGCATATCTTCACAGGGAGAGTTTACAATCTACTGGTAAAATGTGAACAACTGGTAAATGGATAAAACTTAGTAAAAATGAACATGTCATTCTGTGTACTACTCCTCCACTTTGGAAGTTAAACAAGTATCCACTATTGTCACTAGGGCTGGGCATAATATGGTTCAAACCGAAAAAACCGACCGAATCGTTTTTTTTTAAATTTTGGTTTCGGTTTTTCGGTTAATTCGGTCGGTTTCGGTTTTGAATTTTAATATTTCAGTTTTCCGGTTCGGTTTTCGGTTTTTAGATTTAAAAATTCGGTTAACCGAAAACCGAAATTATGTATACGGATGTATTACGTATTTACGTATATCGGTATATATGTAATATGTTACCCTGCGGCCCTGCCCATTCCCACTACAATCGGCCCATCCCATCCCAAATTCCCAATAGCCCAACAGCCCAACTACCCAAATTCCTAAGTCTCAGCCCAACAGCCCAACTACCCAAATAACCAAATTCCTAAGTCCTAACCCAATTACCCAATTATGAATTACGGATTACCCATTCCCTGACTCCCATTTCCCTAAATTCAAATACTCAAATTCCTAAATCCCTAAATTACATACGCCGACCGCTGACGTCGACGCCGACTCGCCTCTCTCAGTGACGCTGACGCAGATTACAGATACGCCCTAAGCCCCTAACAGATACGCTGGTCGCGACTCGCGACGGCCGACGCCGACTCGCCTCTCATCTCGCCAACTCAACTCGTCACTCATCTCTCAAGTCTCAACTTTCAGCTCTCGTCAGTCGATACTGACTCACTCGTAAGTCGTAACTGTAAGTTAGTCAAATCTCAAATCGTCTCTAAACCCTCATCTCTCCACTCTCAAGTCTCATCAGTCATCTCATTCTCAGTTAACTAGTTGAAAGCTGTAATTTGTTTATTTGTTTATTTCTTCTTTGTTTCCACTTTCCCGTATTATCTTTTTTCTTTTGAAGATGAAGAAATGTGTTTAATTGCTTTGAGTTTTTGTGACTATAATGACATTCATAAGTGCTCTTCCTATCGTCATAGTTGTTGGCTTGCTTCTGCTTCTGCTTCTGCTTCTGCTTCTGCTTCTGCTTCTGCTCTGTGAAGATGAAGAAATGTGTTTAATTCCTTGCAGCAGACCTTGTTCTAATATTTGTAATATTTGTAACATATTGTATAGTTATACATGGACCACCAGCAATATGTACACTAGCACCTGCACCTCTACCATCAATTGTCTTAAATGAATTCAACTTTAATTCTTCACAGGTCTCTGTTGTTTCACTTTTTATTAAATCAGTCCAATTATTAACTCAATTCTATACTTCCTGGGACTCTGGGAGAACTTGAATAGTAGATGACACAAACTGTTTTGAATTTTTGATACTTCCTGGGAGAACTTGAACCTTCTGAATTTTAATTGTTGTTCTTGTTGTTTATTTCACTTTTTTATAGATGACACAAATTGGAATTGGAAGTAAGGGAAGTGAAAGTGGAGCTTCAAATGAGAGCATACCTTACACCTCATCTCCCAGTGAGGTTGAAGTTAATGTTGATACTTCAAAGAAAAGAAAAACCATGGAACCTAGAGCTAATTGTTGGAATCATTTTGAAAAGTTCACCGATGAAAATGGAGCTAGTAAAGCTAAATGCAAGTATTGTGCAAAACCTTATGCAGCTTCTACATCATCTAATGGTACGTCATCAATGAATACTCATATGAGAACATGTCCTAAATTTCCCCGTGACACAGTAGATAAAGGTCAAAATCTAATTAATTTCCTACCATCTTCAACGGGAGCAAAGGAAGGGGTCATTAGCACTTGGAAATTTGACCAAGCTCAAAGTAGGAAAGCTTTAGCCAAAATGATAATTGTTGACGAGCTACCATTTAGTTTTGTTGAGAAAGAGGGTTTTAAAAATTTCATGAGAGTTACAATGCCGCAATTTCATATTCCTTCTCGTAGAAGCGTGACGAGAGATTGTTATGAACTATACCTCGAAGAAAGAAAACTTTTGAAGAAGGTTTTCAAAGAAGCACGTCCAAGAGTTTGTCTTACGACAGATACTTGGACCTCTATACAAAAAATAAACTACATGTGTTTGACAGTCCACTTTATAGATAGAAATTGGATTTTGCATAAAAGAATAATAAATTTTTGTCCTATTTCTAGTCATAAAGGCGTGGATATGGCGGCTTGCATTACTAATTGTTTGCTTGAATGGGGTTTGGATAATGTGTTTACTATTACAGTTGATAATGCTAGTTCTAATGATGTTACTGTGAAAGAAATGTCTAAAAAATTGAGCAATTGGGGAACTAACATTATGGATGGTGACCATCTTCATGTGAGGTGTATGGCACATATCCTTAATCTTATTGTGCAAGATGGGTTGAAGGAAATTGGTAAGTCTGTCAAGCTAGTGAGACAAGCCGTGAAATACATTAAACAATCTCCCGCAAGACTTAGAAAGTTTAAAGAATGTTGTGAATCTGAATTGATAACTTGTAAGAAATCATTATGTTTAGATGTTCCTACTAGGTGGAACTCTACATATTCGATGCTTGATATAGCACAACATTTTGAGTTTGCGTTTGAAAGATATAGTTTTTATGATATTGGATACTTGAATCATCTTCGTACCTTTGGTTCTGATTCTTCTGAAAATAAAGATGGAACTAGTGTTGAAGATGAAACTAGTGTTGAAGGTGGAACTACTGCAAATATTCTTTCAAGTCTTGACTGGAAAAATGTGAGGTCAATGGTGAAATTTCTTGAAACTTTTTATGTACTTACTTTGAAGGTCTCTGGTTCTAATTATGTCACTAGCAATACACACTTTGTTGAAATTGCTGAACTTAATCTTATTTTGAAAGAGATGATGACAAATGAAGATCGTAATTTGAAAGAAATGGCAGAAAGTATGAATGAGAAGTTCAAAAAGTATTGGGGTGAACCACAAAAAATGAACAAGATGATCTTTATTTCATCTGTATTGGATCCCCGTAATAAGCTTGATTATGTTCCATTTGCAATTGTGGATATGTTTGGAAAAGAAGTTGGGGAAAAGCTATGTTCAGAAGTGAAAAAATACATGAACAAACTGTTTGAATATTATGTCAAGAAATCCCCAAAAAGCTCTTTACATGTACCATCTTCACCCACTTCATCTGACAATTCATCAAGTATATCTAGTGTGAGTGCTTGTGGCAACTTTGTAAATAGAGGAAGAATGAGAACGAAACAACAATTTGAGAAGCATAAAGAAGTTAGTGGTAGTTCAGGTAATAAATCAGAATTGGAAAGATATCTTGCTGAAGATATTGAGCGAGATAGTGATGACTTTGATATATTAATGTGGTGGAAAGTTAATGAGCCGAGATTTCCTATTCTCGCGGAGATGGTTCGTGATGTGTTAGCCATTCCTATTTCAAGTGTCGCATCAGAATGTGCATTCAGCACAGGAGGTCGTGTTCTTGATCCCTTTAGGAGTTCATTAACTCCTAAAATTGTGCAATCTCTTATTTGTGTTCAAGATTGGCTTAGAAGTGAGTCTTTTCCAATCAATATTGAGGAAGATTTAGAGTATCTTGAACAACTTGAACTTGGTAAGAATTTGATATTTGTATTAACAATATAGAAAATAATTTTGTTACTTGTGTTTGTTAACAACTAACAATTTTTTTCATAATTTTTTTAGATTTTGCTTGTAGTGGGACTGAATCTAGTATAATTGATATATAGTTGCAGCTTTTAAGTTCAACTATCAACTAGTGATGTGTGGTAACGAGTAAGTAATGAACTTATTTACATAACTTGCTTGATAGTTTTATATATTCTATTATGAAATGTAGATCATTTGTCTAAAGAGTTCTATACTTCTATTTTCTCGCAGGTGCATCAATGTTTTGTTATTTTCTTGGTTGCTATCTGCTGGAACTTGGGATCTATTGCAATGGAGGTTGCAACAATGTTTTGTTGGTTTTCTAAATCTCTTTGTTGCTGCAAGTTGCAATGAGCCAGATAATGATGACTTTAGTTTGTAACTAACTCTATTTTAGTGATGGACACAAGTTTGTTGAATTTTCTAGTGTTGTTTTGACTTTTAATAGTTTTTTTATTATTATTGTTGACTAGTTGTTACTTGTTAATGTTATTTCCTGTTGGCTAGAGCTGGGTTATGACTTATGCTCAAATCTCAATATAGTGGAAATTTCTTATGTAAAGATGGAAACTGCTCACAAGTCACAGCTCATCATTTTATACAGGTATTTGGTGCCTTGGTGGTCAATGACAAGGGCGTACGAGTGCAAACATTTCAGAAATTGTGATTTGTGCTTGCCAATTTTTTCAACCTAATTGTACGAGATAAATAATTGTTTGAGTCTTGTTAAATTTGTATTAAATTTGGTTAAACCGAAACCGAACCGAAATAAACCGAACCAAAGTTATAATAACCGAACCAAACCAAATTATTTCGGTTTGGTTTTGGTTTTACATTTGGCCAAACCGAAAACCGACAAACCGAACCAATATTTACAAACCGAACCGAACCGACCGAACGCCCAGCCCTAATTGTCACCCTAAATATTGCACTGACAATCAATTAGCTTGTTTCCAAACTAATGCACATGTTCAACAGAATATAGGATAAGTGCAAACAAGAGCAAGATACAATATCATAAGCAGACAAGAGAATCGAAGAAAATAACTAGGGTTTAGGGTTTAAGAATCAGAAAAAGAAAGCACAGATAATGACGCTTTAACAGTATCAGGAAAAATCCCATAAGAAACCAGAAGGATAAGTAAGCGTACTTTGGCTGTGTAAGTGATGCTCTCGAGTTGGCAATTCCAGTTATCCTCGCACTCCACCATACTTCCTCTGTACAGCTCTCCACTCTTCATCTCTACCGTCACTATATGCCCTGTCGCTTCATGTAGAAGCTTCACCGGTATGCCCAAGCTCCGACTCATGGCTGATTTCTCCCGCTTTCCTTACTTCTCAGTAAACCTAACGTTGCTGGTTAGTGGGGAGTGCAGCTTCTTCTTCTGTGACAGAGAGTGTAAACAAATGCTTAACCAAACTGATCAAACGGTTCTTAGGGCAAATTCTTGCTGGTTCTTGGCCGGTGGATCAATTCTGATCCAACGGTTCTTGTTCACCCGTGTTACTTTTCTTTTACAGTACTACTTTTCTTTGGGAAGTCTCATCTGGAAATTTAACTTCACTACCAAATTTTCCCGAGACTTTGCAATTGAGTCATCAAATTATTTCTAAAATTTCTTATAACATCCCCGAGAAGTATAAGGATTAGACTGAATATGTTATTGTATAATATTAAGTGGAAAAATGAGAGAACGAAAATGAAAATTTGACTCCAAATTGAACTTAAAAAGCTTAAAAGGACGGGGGTTTGCAAAAATCAAATTGACCAATAAATTGAATTAAAAAATGTTACTCCCTCCGTTTAAATAAAAGGATGGCCTAATTTAACTTGGAACGGAGTTTAAGAAAAGAAAAAAGATTTTTTTAATCTTGTGATTCTAAATTAAAGTTATGTCAAATGTACCAAAATGTCATTTAATCTTATAGTCTTAAACATGTCATAAGAAAAGTTAAAGTTAAAGTGTTGCCAAAAAAGAAAAGAGATAATTTTTTTTAAAACAAACTTAAAAGAAAATATGAACATTCTTTTTGAAACGAATGGAGTATTTGGTATTGAGTTAAATGGAATTTTTATGGTTTTATAAAATTAAAGCTGGTTATCAGTTCAGTTTGCTTTAATATTGAGTTATTGAATAAACTCATAACTCAATAAGACTGTTGTAATTTACAATTTTACCTCTATACAAATATTAAACATTAAACTTAGTACTTAATAGTTACTACCTTTATTTTGATTCACAACTTCATATTTTACAAAACGTCATACCCCAAAATAAGAACTTTATTCCTCTTAATTTCTATTTGTGTTGCACTTATACGGTCATTTTCATGTTAGATATTAGGTCAAACATAAACAGATTCCTGAACTTGTTGGGTTATTCACCTCACGTACCTCAACTGTGTTATTTTTTTATTGAATCATTGAACCACCAACAATTTGTTCCTTTTAAACACCATTGGCTGATGCGAAACCAGATTTTGTGAGGGGTATTGATAGCGAATACATATGTTGTTCCAAAACTCATTTGTTCAATTTTTAATGAAAATGTTCGAGAATAATTGTGTTTTACTTCAAGTAATTTGAACACATTAGAAAACAGTTGAGAACACACATTTTGTTTTCATTCCTTCAATAAAAATCATTATAATACGAACTCAATTGGTATTTACAATAGAAAAGCCAATCGAAATCAGTCAACAATGTTTAAAAGGAACAAATTACGAGTGGTTCAATGATTCAATAGGAAAATGACGTAGTTGAGGTACGTGAGGAAAACACCCAACAAGTTTAGGGATCTGTTTATGAGATTGACCTGGATATTACTATGGAGCTGATGATACATAAAATCAAACCAAATAGACGGATACACAAGAAGATATCTCACAATTTTAAAAGGTTGTCATATTTAGTAAATTATAATCTCAATTTATTATGTATGTGGAGAATTATTTACGTTAAATTTCATAAATCACGATATTAAAAATTATAAATACCACAATAAATTTTTAAAACTACATAAATTAAGCCTCAAAAAATTGCATCAAACTTCAAAATATAAATCAAATAAGAACTTGTAAAATCTAAAAATTTCATCTTCACATATGAGTTCAAATTAAACTATTTTTCTTTTCAAAACTTTTATTAAATATAATAATTAGTGTTTGTGAAATATTTTAAGAAAAAGATAAAAGAGATCATTTTGACAAATTAAATGAATTAAAATTATATAAAAATATATTTAAGAGGTTATTTTTACGTGCCCAAATATAAGGGACCATTTTCTATCAAATTAGAGATTTGATGGTATTTTTAACAAATCGGAATTGAGAAATTATCGGACAAGCGGAGCTGGCAATTCCAGCGAGAGCGACTGAAACTATTCCGCCTCGAAAAAGTTCGCCGGAAAGTGGGCGTAATCGGCCGGCTTCCCCCTGCATGTGTACAGATGAAAGTCGCTAAGAGCAACTACTTCTTTTCATATTTTTGCTTTCATTTCCTTTTCACGATCATTCTGCTGGCATTGAATCCAGTTCTGAGCATCCGATTCCCAGATCGGATCCAGGAGGTTCCACAGGATGCCTCTAATCAGCCATTACAAACTGCAGTTTTCGCTCTCGGAAGCTTCTGGAGATCGGAAGCGTCATTTGGCTGCCTAAACGGCATCGTAAGAACCACCGTCGGTTATTCTGGTGGTTCAAAAGCCAATCCTGAGTACAGAAATTTGGGCGACCACGCTGAATCTGTACAGGTATTTGTTTGATCTCCTTCCTTATGTTGACTAAGAAGTGAAATTGATTGCCACATCACATTTGTGCCTTAATCGCCTGTAATTGAAATTACTCTAATGTAATGTGTTCGCCAGCTTTTATTTTAAAAGCCTTTGTTGCGATCTGTTGGAACATTTTTAGCTATGTTGACTCCATTGCGAGAAGAAAAATTGACAGTTACAATTAGGTTTTCGGGTAGACCAAACCAGTGCCTTGTATCTTCGTTATGTACATAAATACTAATAGTAGTTAATTTTCGGTAGAAAAAAGTATTGTGGAAGCATCTCTAGTTATAAAGTGGAATATGGAAGTTATTGTGTATAATTACCAATGACTATCTTTGAAGAAAGACTGGGTTATAGGGAGTATGAACTTTTTGTGGTTATACAATAAACTAGAGTATGCCGAATCTAGGAGCAAGCTTGATCAAAATTCAGTCGCAATGATGTATATGAGGGACAAATTGCTAACAGCTTGGATTGCACTTCCTATGAGATTATAGGAGTGACATTAGCTGAGGTGGGAAATGAGCAAACAGTTCTCTAATCAGTGGTTATCTAATCCAAACAATATGATAGAAGAGTCAGCTAAGACATATCTTACTCATTTTATTGTCTAGCTGAGTTAACACAAGCTAACGTGCTAAACTTAATTAACATCTCGATGATTGGTTAGTCCCATTTTAATTTGTAGTTGCAGACCTTTTTGTCTTTGTCTTGTGTAATTGCAATGTGAATGGAAGGGTTACAGACTTACAGTAACATGCTAGCATATTGTACACATGCCACTTACCAAATGGAATGAACATGAAGGTATAGCTTTAAATGCTTTTCCAAGTGCTTAAATTGAAATTCCCGTGTTTCTGTCCATGTCATCGCGTGTACTAGATATGATAACATTTTGTGCCTTTTTGGATTTGATATATATTTTATCGGATTTTTTCTTATAGCTTTTATTTGCTGCTACGTATACTTTTGAACTCTAATTCTTTGAGTTTTGCGGATAGTGGTTGATGTAATTTTGTTTTACAGTTTCCATTTGGTTGACATTCTAGTCTTGCCTGAAACTGTTTTAGGTTCTGAATGAGCTTTCCTGTCCCTTGTTTGGAGTGATTAAATGTTTATCTGTGGTTTGTTCCTGATTGCTTCAAGTAAAATGGATTATAGGTTGAGTGACATTTTTAAATTTTCTTATCTTGACATTTACATTTAAAAAATTTGAATGTTTCATTTATCTCCTATTCAACTTGTTCAATGTACTAAATTTATTTTCTTGTAGGTCGAGTATGACCCCCGAGTACTTGGTTTCAGACAACTATTGGAGGTCTTCTGGGCTAGCCATGATTCCAGGCAAGTCTTTGGGCAAGGTCCTGATGTGGGTAACCAGTACAGGTAGGATCCTTGACTTCAACCCGGGTTCCTTTTTTTTTTCTTGAGATTGAAGACAAACATATGAAGAACAATGTTACAAATCTGCCTAGTGTAGGTCTATTATTTTCACAAGCGGCACTGAGGAATCTAGATTGGCTGCTGTTAGCAAAGAAAGAGAACAATCAAAGTCAAAGAGCAGCATTGTTACCACTCAAATTCAACAGCTTGAAGCTTTTTATCCTGCAGAGCCTGAACATCAGGTCTAGTAACCATAACTACATTATGCTGATACTAATCATAATTTCGAAGGGGTTTAGTACTGAGTGTTTGTTGCACTTCCTTTCGTAGTCAAAAAAAGGGTTTAGTACTGAAGTTTCCTGCCATTGTTGATTCTTACCTCCATAAAATTCATAGAGTTATTCATGGTGGGGATTCAGGAGATTCCATTGATGCAATGCCTCTCTTGACAGTTCAGATGCGAAGGGGAAGAAATAGAATGGTTTTTATCTGGAGTGATATGCACACATATATTCGCTTAAGTGTAACTGAAAAATCCTTGTGTCAGCTAGCACATGGTCTGGAATTCGGTGGAAAATGGGCCCATCTCTGTACCTCTCTCCACTTAAGTATAAAACTTGTGTGCAATAAGGTTCTCACTCGTGACGTCTACCTAAACCACACATCACAAGCTGACTCACGGCTAGACCAAAACCCTGGTACTGTTATTTTTGGAGTTTATGAGGATTGTATAGTGCCTTTTGGAAGAATTATATGAGGTAAGCAGGAAACTGAAACATCTGAGTGGGATCTTAATCTACCTGATTTGCAGAAAGGAGTGGAGTCCAAAGCATAGAAAAATGTACTTGATGACTTCACAGAATTCATGTCCAACCAAGGGTTACCAGTGTCAGCGAACTTTATGTGGAAGAATAGAAGGATACATTCCAAATAGACAGGATAGTATATCTAGTGATAGGAGGGGAATTTTCAAAACCTTACTAAGTGCTTTTGGGGGGCCTTTTACCCCTTGACCCGATTGAGAAAGGATTAGCTTTGATAAGAATCTTTCTGTATTCCTATTTATTCTATTTTGTTCTTCTCCATTCCATCCGACCAATCTAAGAAAGTTGAGAATATATGAGGTACTTCCTTTGAAATGGAACCGTTTAAATTGTACATCTGGTCTGCTAGCAGTGTGTGCACAATGCCAATCAGAAATAGGGGTTTGGACATTGGGAGACTAGCTATTTTCATTTGGATGAATTCTTGAGCTTTCTTGGATAAAACATAGAGATTTGTTTTCCAGATGACGTCAAAACATCATCAGTTATGAGTGTGTAAAAGAGATTATGTAGATAAGCTTTATCCATTCATAGGGTTCTTAATAAAAAATTGGAATCATGAAATTCATATATTGTTCTGGCTGGAGTCTCATTTGACGACTCTTCCTTAAACCATGGAATTTCTCTTTTTATCCGTTTCCAATGTGTGCAATGGTCATGACTGCAGTTCCTTGGAACATCCAACAAAAAATGTGAATGAAGTAAGAAGATCCATTAATAAGGCATCAAGAAGATGCAATACATGCAAAAGAGATGTAGTAGTTTGCTCACTACATGAGTGAACTATGCCAAGACCATGGATATAACAAAGTCAAAAAAATAACAATAATACTTACAGGGGTTAGGGTGCTCTAGTTAGAGGAGCTAACTAAATATCTAGGTAAATGAAAGCTTATTTATAATAGGATACTTGTGTATTTAACCCTATCTTGGTGTATCTTAATAAAGTATTTGATTTATAACAGATAAATAGTTCAAGGAAATTTATAGGGACTTACACCATATTGGCCTTTCCCTGTTCTCATGTAATTTTGATCCTTTGTTCTAACCACCAAGGAATTTGGTATCCGGATTGCTTTAAAAGTTGGGAACAAAAAATCTAAGCAGGCTAGATGATGTGGTAGATAGACAATATTTATTGCAATTTTTCTTTCATGTGAAAACTAAGCAAATGGGAAACGTGTTTGTCTATTTAGGGGAAATCTTTTTGTGAGGAACTGCCAAGATGTAACTCTCAGAAAGAGTTGCTCTAGGACTACAGGAGAACCAAAAAGGAAAAAAAAAATTGTAGATTATTTTTTTATGAGGTACAAAGTAGAAACAACATACCACAAGTGGAGTCTGGACTTTTTTGATAAGGTCAATAATTTTATTGATGATGGGAAATCTCCCGTACAAGTTACCAAATGGTAGAGAATCTACATCAAACTATGATTCTTTACAGATGATGCCCACTCTGACCATTTGGTTTCACAGTTTGTTACAATACTTAGATTTTTAGTCACTTGGAAAAGAAAGACTTTTTGTTGCCAAATGTTTATTTCTTTAAATATTTTTTAGGAGTAAAATCAGGAAAGGAGAAAGATTATTTGATTTATTTCTCTGAAAAAGAAGACCCAGAACTTCCCCCGAAACAGAGCCACCTAGATTTTGTGGTTTATCATTTATTGATTCGTGAATAATGTGGACTCTTTTTCTTTCCTCATGTTTATAAATTCTTCTTTTTAATTCGACTGTCATTGCTTCAATGATCATTTGAAGCACATGTTGACAAATCACTACTGTCCATTTTTCAGAAATTTGAGCTCAAGCGGAATCCCTTCCTACTTCAATTGATGGGAAACTTGCCTGAGGAGGAGCTTGAGAGATCAACACTGGCTACAAAACTAAATGGCTATGCAGCAGAGCTTTGTCCATCGAGAATCCAAAAGCGGATTGATGCAAAGATCAATGATATTATCAAGAAAGGTTGGCCCATTCTCAAAGAAGTTTAGGTATACATCTCAAGGTTATATGAGATCGTGCAGACCTTTGTTAATGTGTAGAAACTGCGAGTTTCGTTTGCTTAAGTAATATCTTGCAGATGACAGAATACCTTCATGCGAATTCATCCTACATTATAGATTCTGAAGTCTTAATAGCGAGCAGAGACCTTTTTACAGAGATCAATCAAAATTTGTTTGTACAATCAGAATAGGTTGATTGGACTAGACTTAAGCTGCTGCAGCTGGTGGAATAAATCTACCCGGAGCTTCCGCTTACCTTTTTTGCAGGGATTAATCAAAATTTTTTGTACTATCTTAATGTTCTGTATAGGTAATAGGCTGATTGCACCAAAACTGAACATTATTGTGATATAAGGCTGTGGGACCTTAAAATCATGTTGTTGTAGCACTTTATAATTCTATGTATGCTTGGCTACCCCTTTTTCATGTTGTAGTAGTTGCAATTTGCAAATACTATTTAGCTGATTGGATTTTTCTTTTTATAAATTTGACCAGTTTTCGGAGGGTTTAAGAATTTAACAGATGTTAAATGTTCTTTTTACCTGTCTTAAACTGCTGGCTAATGACATGTTGTAGAAGTTGAGATTTGATTGTCTGTAGATGAACAGAACCAGCAGCGGAGAGATGATTATTCTAGTAGAAAAGTTGAATCAATTCTGTCAAACCGATCTGCTTATTCTCTGTGTTTACTTCTTTTATCTGACAACTGGAAAGGGAATTTATAAATGCTTCTATTTATTCAGGTTATATGAAGTAGCAATTCTGTCAAAACCTGTTACAAATCCTAGCTTAGGATCTGTCAAATCTTTAACGTCCCAATGTGTGGATGTTAGGTCTTATGTTCTGTTGAAACTTTGCTTTTTGCTGGATAAGACGAATTCAAAACTTGAAATTTATGAATTTTCAATAATTTCAAATAAAAATGAAAAATACCTTATAAATATGTATCTAGGGGAAACAAACTCTAGTCTTTACAAAAAGGAAAGTCAAGTTTAAGTGAGTTCCTTCCCTATAACCGGATCAATTGATTGGTTTGTTAGTAGATTCTCATTAAATATTTTTTTTATATATATACTTAATAGATTTCTCAATAAATATTTTTTCATATATATATAATAGATTTATCAATATAAATGTAAATTTTAAGCAAAAATCATTACTCAAAACCCTAGCCTCGGCTTCCTCTATGTGATCTCTGAGTTATTACATAAGAGCGGCGGAGAGGGTTTTTACCTTGTGTTTGTGAGTTATTATATAAGAGCGGCGGAGAGTGGTTTAACCTTGTGTTTGTGAGTTATTACATAAGAGGGCGAAGCGGTACCTTGTGTGCCGTCTGTGTGATTTGTGAGTTATTATTATAAGCACGGCGGGCAGAGTTTTACCTTGTGTGCATCCCGATAGCGGCGGATGACGGAGCGGGATTTTACCTTGTGTGCATCCCGATAGCGGCGGATGGCGGAGGGAATTTTACCTTGTGTGCATTCTGATAGCAGCAGAGGCGGAGTGGGATTTTACCTTGTGTGCATCCCGATAGCGGCGGATGGATAGCCTAGATCCACAGGCTTAGCCACGCATGCTCAAATTGTACCCAAAAACCCTAACAGAGTAGCCTAGATTCGTCGGCTTGGTAACATTTCTCACTTATACAGTACATTGCAATTAGTAACATTTCTCACTTATACAGGTATGTAATCATCTCATTATTGTTATTATTATTTTTTCTCCGAAACAGAACCTCTTTTATTATTGCATCAAAGGAATACATAGTTTAAACATATCTTTTGCATCCTGGATGATCCAATTTGGGAAAAACTTCTCCCAAGAGATTTCCCTCAACAAAGAGATAGAGTATCTAGTTAACCTATCCACTATTTTGTTCATAGATCTAGAAATATATATAAATTCTACATAAATGAACATGCTTGAAAGCTTCCAAATGTCTTCACAAAACATTTCTATCTCCCATGAAGTCTGTGCTCGTTTCTGAATCATATAAACAACATTTTTAGCATCTGATAAAATCTTCACTCTCTTCCATCCCTTAGTGATAGCATATTCAAGAGCTTTCCTAATAGCAATCGCTTCAGCAGTCATGACTTTCCCAACAAATTGGATTGGGGCTCCATGGGCATGAAGCAGGTTTCCAAGGCTTTCCAAAGCCACAATACCGATACTTACCCTTCCATCATCATTCTGCAATCCTGCATCGGTAAACAATAAAATTCCATCTTGCAAATTTTTTAATTTAATCACAGGATGATTTCTAGATGAACAAGATGAAAGACTTTTTGTTAGTAACTCTTTATATTTTTTATACTCAAACATCGATCTAGAGACAATATCTCTTGTTTCTAACCTTTCCTGATTAAACAACAATTGCCACATAATGTTAGCGCTCAAGTTTAACAAGTCAATAGATTCAGGAAAAGATTTGGTATTTAAGAACAAGTCATACCACCATACAGAAAAATCATTAATATATCCTATATCAGGCCAATTTATAGGACATTGCTTCCACACAAGTTGATACCGAGGGCATTTGAATAACATATGTTCTATATCTTTAGGTCCAAGACCACAAATCTTACAAGTCTTATCTAAATTGTGTAGTCTTTTTGCTAAATTACTCTGGACGGGTAGAGAGTTAAGAACACATTTTCCCAAAAAGTGTTTAAGCTTATTTTTAACTCCCACCTTTCATAGGAAGTCCCAAAAACATTTTGGAAAAGAATGACAACTCGCTTGAGCTTCCAGAGTTTTCTAAAATCTTTGTTTTACAGATCAAATCCTTTGCGATGTAGTACCTGACTTAACTTCATAGTCTCCTGTTTTTGTATGGTGCCATATTAACCTATCATTAGAACCTGCAATAGAAATTGGGATAGACAATATAACATTAACATCTTCAGCTTCAAACAACAAATTTAGCTCCTGTATTTTCCATGCGTGCATATTTTTATCAATTAAATCAGATACTACTTAATCTAAATTTCTATGCCCATGAATCCTCTTAGGTATGAAGCCATTATTATTTGGTATTCAAGGGTCGATCCACACATTGATATATTTCCCATCAGAAATCCTCCATCTTAATCCTTTAGTCAAAAGATCTCTTCCCCACAAAATACTCTTCCATATCCAAGAACCAAAAGATGTTGAAGCTTTAAGAAAGGTTGAGTTTGGAAAATATTTGCTTTTAAGAACTCTTGCTATTAATGAATCTGGTTGAGATAGAATTCGTCAAGCTTGCTTAGCTAATAGAACCATATTAAAAGCTTTTAGATCTCTAAAGCCTAATCCTCCTATTGATTTAGAATGACATAATCTATCCCATTTCTCAAAATGCATCTTTCTTTTCTCCTCTGTTTGGCCCCCACCAAAAGTTTGAAAAAAAGGATGTAATTTTCTTACATAGACCATCAGGGAGTTGGAAACAAGACAACGCAAACGTAGGGATCACTGCTAGTACGGACTTAAGCATAATTTCTTTTCCCGCAGTACTCAAAATTTTTCCCTTCCATCCTTTTATTTTCGTCTTGACTCTTTCTTTTATAAACTCTAGCATCCTTTTCTTGGAGCGTCCCACAACAACCGACAAGCCTAAGTACATACCCATGTCATTCCTTTGTCGTTGTCCAAGCAACAAGGATATCTCAACTTTTTCCTCCTCTCTCACATTTTTACTGAAACAAATTGTTGATTTATCTAGATTAACCACTTGCCCAGAGCTTCGTTTATATTTCTTTAAGATATTGGCTACACAACTTGCATTTTAATTGTTAGCTGAACAAAATATAAAGGAGTCATCAGCAAAAAGTAAAAGAGTCACACTTGTCTTATCCCCTGGTAGGTTTAACTGATCCAACTATCTCCCCATTTATATTAAAACTATAAGTAGGTGTAGAGATGCATTGCATTGTCCATTCGACAAATCTTTTATGGAAATCCATTCGTACAAGCATTTCTTGTAAATAAATCCATTCGACTCTGTCATAGGCTTTTGACATATCCAATTTCATAGCCATATATTTTTGCCTACCTCAACGTTTGTTTTTTAACACATGCATAAATTCATGAGCTAAAATAACATTGCTAGTTATTTGTCTATGACCGATGAAAGCCGCTTGAGTAGGGGATATCACCTTAGTTAGAACACATTTCATTCTTGCAGCCAGAATTTTCGCAATGATCTTGTACAAGGTAGAACATAAACTTATTGGTCTAAATTGCAAAACCAAGGTGGGGCTTTTAACTTTGGGTACTAAAGTGATTAAAGTATGGTTCCATGTAGGGAGTAAATATCCTGTACTAAAGAGACTTTTAACAGCATCACAGATTTCCTTTGATAAGATATTTAAATACGTTTGAAAAAATAGAGGAGCCATACCATCACTACCTGGTGCTTTAAGAGGATGCATTGCAAACACCACATTCTTTATTTCCTTCTCATCAACTTCCTTAATTAAATCAACTTCCTTAATTAAACCCTGATTTATAGAATCACTAACAGTCACTTTAATATGATTCAAGATACAGTTCAAGTCTGTTGGGTTAGATGTAGAGAATAGACTGTTGTAATACTGCTCAACTTCTTGAATTGTTTCAGTTTGGTCTACCATCCACCTCCCATCAGATGTCTGGAAACCTTTTATCATATTTCTCTTTCTTCATTGCAAGATTGCCATGTGAAAATATGATGTATTTTTATCTCAGTTGTTGAATCATGCCATTTTGCTGATTCAACCTTCACGCAACCATAAGGCTCTAGACTTCTGTTTCCAAAAGGTTTCTTCATCATTATAGGCTTTGCTTAGCTCCCTTTTCAGTGACCTTAATTTACTCTTGTCAAAATTACTAGCGTTATTCCTAAGGGTTGTCAGTCAAAATTACTAACGTTATTCCTAAGGGTTGTAATCTTTCCCTTAATGCTAATAATTCTCTTTCTTGCATTACCATTACCCCACTTAACCAAGCCACCAAAGATCTACGACAATGTTTGATTTTAAAGCTAACTCGAGATTGCTCAAAGCCATTACAATCATACGACCAAGCTTTTGAAATAATATTCTCAACTCCTTCACGCTCAATCCAGATACCTTTTATCAAAGTAAAACCCTTTTTTCTTCCTTATTGGTTCAGCATCAGAAGACAACATCAAGGCAGAATGATCTGATGCCTCAGTTTCAATATGTTGCACATTCGCATTCTCAAATTTAATTTTCCAATTAGGAGAGACTAAGACACAATCTAGCCTTTCCTGGATTATACCCTCATTTTCCCTGTAACACCACCACGTCCAAGGTTTTCCATTATAACCTAAGTCAATTGCATCTAAGTTCCATATAAAGTTCTTAAAGTCTCTAAAGGTCCAAGTATCTCTACTTCTTCCTCCTTGTTTTTCCGAACCATCAACAATATCATTAAAGTCACCAGCTATGACCCACAAAGCACCCCAATCTATGCATTTTTTAACTAATTCTTGCATCTGATATCTACGAGTAACTCTATCTGTACTTAGATACACAAGTATACACCAATATTTGCAATCAGCTAAGTCATCTTGTATCAAAGTTGCGATATAAAAAGGAGAAGAATGTGATTCACATACTTGGATAGTGTCATTCCAAAATAAAGCTAGATCTCCTGATAATCCCATCGGCTCCACAGTTATAGCGTGCGCCATATTTACTTTTCTTTGTACCCTCTTAACCGTGCTTTCTCTATTTTTTGTTTCATTTAAGAAAATCATACTTGGAGAGTGAAGACGCATTATCTCCTTCAAAAAGGGAACTGTCAAGGATCCCCCAAGCCTCGACAATTCCACAACATAGCCCTCATTGTGAAGAGGGAAGCCATTTAGGGCTGGCCTCCCCCGCTCCACCATGATTTTATTCTTTTTTGTTGCTATATCAATACTCGAAGCATTATCACTCTTTCGTTTATCCCCTGCAACTTTCTTTCGTTTATCCCCTGCAACTTGTATTCCTTCCTCTATAATAACAAGCTCGCCACAGTTTTCATTAACAATCTTTAATTTTGTATCCTTATTTAAACTATTAGAAGCACCAACTAGTCTAGCTCTCCGTTTCCAGTTTATCCTTTTTTTCCCCTTCATTCTGATTGTCATTCCTTAGTTGCATAAGCTTATTATTTTCAGCACAATGTTCAAATTCTAATGACTGAGATAAGCATTCAGAATAAGCCTCAAGAGCAGAAACACATGCCTGATCTTTTGTTCCAACTTGTATAGTATTGATTCCTTTATGGCCTTTGATTTGATTAGCGATGATTATAACCTGGTTAATGTTTTCTGTCAGGTTTTTTGTATTCATCTGGGTAGCATCTTCATTTTCCTTTGCTTTGGCGTCATATGTATTCTTGTCAAGTAGTAGTTTTGAGCACTTATCCTCCTCCCCAAATCCAATATTCAAAATGTGGGTTTTATTATCAACAGAAGTTCCCTCTTGTGATTCGTAAGTTGTTATCACCATAGACTGCAATAAGTTTGATTCTTTTCTGTGCAGGGAATCCTCGTCAGTTCCCTTAAGACATGCAGTTTCTTTGCATTCACTTTGACATACTTTATGGGCATTATCTTTCTTTATACCAATCTAAGTATTAGTCGAGTCAACTCCTTGTTGTATGTGTATAAAGCTTTTTCCAATTCCTACATCTCTTTTCCCCTCAATCAATTTGAAATGTTTAACTTTCATTTGATTATGCCCCTCAGTACTGTGTACTCCTTCATGTCTCTGATTATCTGCGGAAGCCACACGATTCTCTGCTTTTAGCAATGCCCCAAACTGATCCCTTTTTAGCGTGTCTGATCGTATATCCTTGGCTCTTTGGACACAAGTTTTCTCATTATGTCCTAGTATACCACAGTAGAAACAAACATAAGGAAGATTTTCATATCGTAATTCAACCCATGTAGTGTCCCCTCATAATTTTATTAATTTACCTCTAAGTAGTGGCTTGGAGATATTCATCATGACCTTAAGTCTCATTTGTTTCAGTTTAGTTTTAAGGATAAGGAAAGTATGGACAGCATGAGATTAAGTACACCATAGTATGGACAGCATGAGATTAAGTACACCATGGTTGTATGATAGATACCTCTTTAATGTTCATCCTTGGGAACCATGATTGAAGAGCGATTCCGTAGTGTTTAATGAATGTAATATGTGGCCGGTTCAAGTTTGGAACGTCCCCTTACACCGGATGTCAGAGGACGTTGGGCGCAAAATAGGGCAAGCGTTGGGAGGAACTGTTGATGTTGTAATCCCTAGAAATGGGAGCAAGGAGGGATGATATACGAGACTTAAGGTCATGATGAATATCTCCAAGCCACTACTTAGAGGTAAATTAATCAAATTAAGAGGGAACACTACATGAGTTGAACTATGATACGAGAATCTTCCTTATATTTGTTTCTATTGCAGTATACTAGGACTCAATGAGAAAACTTGTGTCTTAAGAGCCAAAGATATATGATCAGAGGCACTAAAAATGGATCAGTTTGGGGCATGGCTAAAAGCAGAGAATCGTGTGGCTTCCGCAGATTATGAGAGACATGAAGGAGTACATAGTACTGAGGGGCATAATCTGATGAAAAATAAAAATTCCAAATTGATTGAAAGGAAAAGAGATGTAGGAACAGGAAAAAGCTTGATACACATACAAGAAAGAAGTTGACTCGACTAATACACAGATGGATATAAAGAAAGATAATGCCCATAAATTATGTCAAAATGAATGCAAAGAAACTGCAGGTCTTAGGGGAACTGACGAGGATTCCTTGCACAGAAAAACTCAAACCAATTGCAGCCTATGGAGATAGCAACTTATGAATCACAAGAGGGAACTTCTGTTGCTAATAAATCCTAAATTTTGGATACTGGATTGGGGGGGAGGATAAGTGCTCAAAACTACCACTGGATAAGAATACATATGACCCACAACAAAGGAAAATGAAGATGCTGCCCAGATGAATACAAAAGATCTAACAGAAAACATTAACCAGGGTATCATAATTGCTAATCAAATCGAAGGCCATAAAGAAAATCAATACCATACAAGCTGGAACAAAAGATCAGGTATGCATTTTTGCTCTTGAGGCTTATTCTGAGTGCTTATCTCAGTCGTTTGCATTTAAACATTGAATGAAAATAATAAGTTAAAGCAATAAAGGAATGACAATCAGAATGAAGGGGAAAAAAAGATCTGGAAATGGAGGGCTAGACTAGTTGGTGTTTCTAATAGTTTAAATAAGGATACAAAATTAAAGATTGTTAATGGAAATTGTGGTGAGCTTGTTATTATAGAGGAAGGAATACAAGCTACAGGGGATAAACAAAAGAATGGTACTGCTTTGAGTATTGATATAGCAACAAAAAAGAATAAAATCATGGCGGAGCGAGAGGCCAGCCCTAAATGGCTTCCCTCTTCACAATGAGGGTTATGGTGTGGAATTGTCGAGGCCTTGCGGGATCCTTGACAGTTCCCTTTTTGAAGGAGACAATGCGTCTTCACTCTCTAAGTATGATTTTCTTAAGTGAAACAAAAAATAGAGAAAGCACGGTTAAGAGGGTACAAAGACAAGTAAATATGGTGCACGCAGTAACTGTGGAGCCGTGGGATTATTAGGAGGTCTAGCTTTATTCTGGAATGACATTATCCAGGTATGTGAATCGCATTCTTCTCCTTTTATAATGCAACTTTGATACAAGATGGCTTAGCTGATTGCAAATATTGGTGTATATTTGTGTATCTAAATACAGATAGAGTCACTCGTAGATATCAGATGCAAGAATTAGTTAAAAAATGCATAGATTGAGGTGCTTTGTGGGTTTTACTTTGATAAAAGGTATCTGGACAATCTTGTGGGTGTAATTCACTCTGGTTGGGCCAATTTCAATAGGACATCATCTCAACAAATACTATGAGGATTCAACAAAATATGACTATTTTAAATTTGGTCATCAACCTCCTAAGCACAGTTGGAGTTCCCAAAAGGCCGATTAAATCGTGAAACCTTGAAACTAGAAACGACATCGCAGAAAAGCAAAAAGAGTAGACAAACCTGAACAAGATGATCCTCATCCAGTGAAGCTACACTCTGTGGAAACCGCCTGACAAATTATGAGTCCATATGCAGTGAGATCATCACTTGACCTCCCCCATCCTCCCAACATGTGTAGTCTAGCTGAAGACTTCTGTTTCTTGCTGTTGAATCGGTCAGTACCTGACATCTGACTTTCCTTGGCCAAACATTCTTTCCTCGTAAAGATTTGTTTTCCATCCCCAACTTAATCCAATTGATCCTAAAAAGCACTAAACTATATTACCGTCCAAATAGCAAGTTGTAAGTGTTTTTCCCACAAAATCGTTAGCCTGCAATTTTTAAAAAGAAAAAGTAGACAAGAGAGGCTTTTATAGATTCCGTATACTTGAATAGTATCACCTCGTGGATGCTTCTGTACTCTATTGTCAGGTACACTTACAATCTGTAGAAGAAATAAA
Organism: Solanum sitiens; assembly: GCA_016801875.1. Classification (NCBI taxonomy): domain Eukaryota; kingdom Viridiplantae; phylum Streptophyta; class Magnoliopsida; order Solanales; family Solanaceae; genus Solanum; species Solanum sitiens. Next base: position 9,002,893 of record JABWTJ010000001.1, read on the forward strand.
GATGAACTGAGCAAGTGAGATTATTGATCTTCGAAAAATGCTTCAAAAGAGAACACATTTGAAGTCAAGGAACTACAGACATGAACTTGCAAACATGTTTACAAAGAGTAATAGGCAATTGGAACGAACAGAAGAAATAATTTGCAATAAATACTAACAGTTCCATCAAGCATCTTCTGCAGCGCCTGTTGGACAAGATCAATAAAAGACATCACCAATGTATCTTGATGAACCAACCGAGGTCCACTCTGACTGTCAAGTGCCTAATTACTTGAAAATAGCTACTGTAAAAATAACTGTATCCAAGAGAAATGCTTAACATGAAAATGTGTATATGCACTAGTGCTGCATTTTGTTTTCTGTGCAAGTACTCCAATTTATTCCTTGCCATTGACATCATTGGTCTATATCTTTACCATGAATGATTCCCTACACAGCACATTTACCTCATGATACAGTATAGACAATTAACTGCTCGTTAAAAGGGAAAATATTATTATAACCAAATTCATATTCAGTTCATGCACTCATTCCTTGGTATTGAAAAGTTAAAGGTAATGCTCAGAGCGAGTATTCTCATGAATAAATTTTACTGTCATAACCAAAGATTTGGATAATCTCCTCAGAGGAACGTTTGGATGATTAAAAAGAACAAGACAGAGCAAACTGTTCACATCACAGACCTATCAAACACAAACTAAAGGTGACTACACATTGGAGGTAAATTGTATAAAAACTTGCCAAATTGAACATCTTATCAACTAGAATCATATTTCTAGATTCTTATGGTCAATCCTAGACAAACATTTCTATTATTGGTAGGGACTAGCTATGCAGATACTCATATATATAATGTGACGGGTGGGTGGTAAGTTGTCATAAAATGCTTATCTATGAAAGGAAACAAACCATTGTCATTGTTAATCCAGTAGGGAGGGGAAATATTCTCCAGCCGACTGCTACCACGAAGAACTTTTGCTCCACATCCAACTGTATTAGCTGTTCCGTCAGCCTCTTAATCAACCACGACAACCTCTACAGCTTCCTTGCCTGGCTTGCTTCCATGAACCTGTGCACAATATCCCAGGATATGCTGTGAGAGAATAGTTGTGGCATGCACAAAGGATACTCTGAGTGCCATGTAGCTGAAAAATCGCAAGGATCACGAAAACTATGTAAAGATGACGATATTTAAATGGACAGGCTGCTTTGAAATCAGAGGCAGACTTCATGTTTCACTGAGGAACTGTTTGGGAATGTGATGTGTTTCAACATAAAAATACATTTGGTCATAAAGGTGAGTGGAAAAGCACTTTGATAAAATGATAAGTTGAATTCCAAACAAGGACGTAGTAAAAAGAAACCTAACTGCCATCACTGAAAAAATTTCTTTGCTCATCACAGGAAAAGAAGAAGTCACAAAATACAGCTGAAATTCCAACTGCTATGACCAAGCCGCTGTAGCTACTTAACTATAGAGCATAGGAACATACTGACTATTAATCTTCATATATTTTAGGAAAAATAAAATAATACCATCAACCTCCTAAGCACAGTTGGAGTTCCCAAATAGCCATTTAAACCAGGAAAACATGAAACTAGAAACTACATCGCCAATAGGTGAAAAGAGTAGACAAACCTGCACAAGCTGATCCTTCTAGGGAATATAACTCAGTAAAACTGGAAGCCGTGCCACAAATTCAGGTATAAGTCCATATGCAGTGAGATCATCACTTTCTACCTAAATACAGTAAGCAATGTGAAACAAATACTTTCGATGCATTTGGTTTTTAGAATTTCACGAGAACAAAGAGTCATGAAATCATTAAATTATAGTGATCCGGAAAAGAAAACTAAGCTCAAGTCACAGGGATTTCCTCAAAGATTCCAATAGTGATGAAGTAACTACAATATCAGTTAGACCACCAACTCTCATGTTAGTTCAAACAGGTGCTCTGAATCCAGTTAAAGAATTTTGCCGTCTGGGAGTTAAGGAATGATAAGTTGAACCATATTAAATCACTTGACCTAAGAGTGTTTCATGAAATTAGTTGAGTTTGACAAATAACCTTTCTGAATTGTCTTCTCGAAACCAACAAAAGCTTCAGCGCAGGTAAAAAGGATAGTTTTAGCTATCTGCAGGTTAGTGTATGGAAAAATATAAAGAGCAGTCAGCATCTAGAACAGTCCCAAGACAGGAACAACACAAGAAACAACAAATGGGAAAAGGTTAAACCATTTAACAAGGAAAATGAAATATTTGGCAGGCCGGTGTTGATTATGCAACAAGATCTATAATATGAAAAAGATTACAACCATTTTAGTAAGGGTCAAATAAGAAGCTCCTAGTACCAAGACAGGAACAACACGAGTATAAGAAACAACAAATGAGAAAAGGTCATACCATTTCACAGCCAATCCAGAAACATTTAAATTAAAACCCTTTTTGCTTAACTCATTTAGCAAATCAAAAGTTGCCATATATATATGTAGTTTTTGTCCCTGCCTGTCATCTGCAAAAATGGAGTCAAACTGCACATTTGGATGGAGAAATAGGAATTATGTACTGCAAATAAATGTGTAAGAAATGGATACAAGAGAAAAATACCCATGCCATGAGATGTTTACCTTCACAGAGTATGTTTGTAATATAGAGTCAAATTCACCATTTTTGGGGACCTCCAAAGTTTATGTATTCCCTGGTCTCTACCAACAGAAGGAAACAATTGCAGTTTCATTGGCTGCAGATGGAAAAGATAATAATGATAACAAATACAATAGTATTGATAATTTACAACATTATCATTTTTAAATAATAACAATCACTAATCATGTGCAAATTCGCAAAGTTTCAATTCAAAGTATAATAACTCTAACAAGTGTCTTGCCAACAAGGATGTACTAGTCAAAAACAAACCTACATCACCGAAAAAATTTCTTTGTTCATAGCAGGAAAAGAAGGGCTCTAGGAGTGAGGAAACATACAAAGGAGAAGTCACACAATACAGCTGAATTGTAACTGCCATGACCAAGCCACTGTAGCTACTTAACTACAGAGCATCGGATACCATAACCAAAGTAGTGACCAAAACATCCATCAGACAACTGTCATCACTAAAGAAAAGACATTGTAGAATCTTGATAAAAAATATCACAAAGACATTGTAAATTCTTGAACATACGAAATCACTAAAGCAAAATAATATAAATTACATTGTGAAATTACAATAAAAAAACATGAAGAATTCAAATTCTCCAACATAAAACCCTAAAGAACCTAAGATGCAATCAAAAGAGGGAGAGTTTGTTTGACTTCATCGAAAAATCTTGAAATCAAAATAGGAATATCCATCGAGAGAGAGAGAGAGACAGGAAGCTTACTTTAAAGCCAACGAGAGAAGAGAGGAAGAATTTCTTTCACTTAACTAAAAATCTTTAAATCACAATAGGCATGAGACACAGAGAGATATTAGTACAAGTAAACCATCCCTGAACTTATAATTTACTATCAGAAAAAAAAACTGTTAAGTAATCGAAAATCAAGAAACATAGCAAGAACAAATAGAATTTATCAACAAAAAAAGGGCAATAAAACCTTAAAGAACCTAAGATGCAATCAAAAGAGAGAGAGTTTGTTTGATTTCACCGAAAATCTTTGAAATCACAAGAGCAACATCCATTGAAATAGAGAGAGGAAGATGCCGGGGGAGAGTTTCTCTTACTCTAATGCTGGACTTTGGTTATATAAAGAGTGAAATGCGTTTGGCTAATTTATACAGAGAGCAGCTTCAAATTGACGCTTGTTTATTTCATCTCCGTGTCCATTACTCCTTGTACTATGTCTACTCCACCCGCCCTTTTTTGACGTATAAATTTTATTTAATGTTATAAATAAAAATTATAAAAAGTAATTTTAAAAACAGTATTTTTTTCAAGAATTCAGGATTTAAATTATTTTAGAGAGAGGTGTACATAAATGTTTTTTATAAACTTGAAAACTGGGCAAAACAAATTATTACCGCGAGATCAGTTTGATGTCACCTTTTATATTCATATATTTTCCTATGCTAATTCTATTTTTACTTTGCATTGCGCGGATAATTGATTGTACATGAATGAATATAAGAATTCTTAATGGGAACTTTCGAATATAGCTATTAAAAAAAAGTTTAATCATGTTTCATACTTATAATCTGCTAATTACGATTTGTAGTTATATGTTAGGGGAGGAGAGAGGCGAGCGAGCGAGAGGGCAATAATTTATATTATGCGCACCTTCTTTTGTATAATTCGCAGGTATATTAGTATAATTCGCGTGTATTTTGTATAATTGAGCAATACTAAATTCAAACTTATACAAATCTGATAAAATTTAAGTAACGAATTTATACAAACACAAACATTTGAGCTTTAAATAATTCTACAAATTCTATTATACAAATTAGATTCTACAAATTATAATAAACAGAAATAAAAACGTAAATAATTAAATGAAATGAGAAGAAAAAAAGTAGAGAAAAAATAGACTTATACATCTATCTATTTATCTATATCTATCTATATCCTATCTTAAAAGCATGAACTCCGAACTTAAATGTTAAATTATTATAATATCTTCATGTAAAAATACTGAATTTTATTATTTATTCATTTAATTAATTATATTATATTAAGACTAGTTACATTTTCACATTAAAGGGTTTTGACTTTTCTAAGGAGTTGTGCCTTTTTCAAAAGGTTGTGACTTTTTTGAGGGGTCGTAACATTTTCAATAAGTTCTTACTTTTTTAAAGGGTTGTGATTGCTTCAAATGGTTGTCTTTTCCAAAGGGTTGTGCATTTTTCGATGAGTTGTGACTTTTCAAAGAGTTATGACTTTTTCGACGAGCAGTGATTTTCAAAATGTTGTGGCTTTTTCGACGATCAGTGATTTTTTGAAATGTTGTGACTTTTCTGATAAGGAACCTATTAATACTACTATTTCTTAGCTACAGATAGAGGGTTTCCTCTCATATTTAATCTACAATTTTTTTAGTTTTCTGCTTTCCTTCTTCTTAAAAAATCTCAAATGTTATTTGCAGTTTAGAATTCAATGAAATTCGAGGAACCACAAAAAGTGGTGAATATATTGTAAAAAATTATTCATCAATTCACACTCATATTTTTCTCTTACGATTTTCATCATAAACATACTTCAATATTATTTGTATGCTTACTATTTATGAAGTAGCAATTCTGTAAAAAAAAGGTTCAAATCCTAGTTTAGATCTGTCAAATTTTTAACGTCTCAATGTGTGGATATTAGGTCATATATTCTGTTTGAAACTTTGCTTTTTGCTGAATAAGACGAATTTAAAATTCAAAATTTATGAATTTTCAATAATTTCAAATAAAAATAAAAAATACCTTATAAGTATGTATCCAAGGGGAAACAAAACTCTTTAGTCTTTACAAAAAGGCAAGTTAAGTCTAAGTGAGTTCCTTACCTATAATCGGATCAATTGATTGGTTTGTTAGTAGATTCTCAATATATATATATATATATATATATATATATATATATATATATATATATATATATATATATATATATATATAATGTCACATATTTTATTGAAAAAATTACATAAATTCACAACTTAAGATATCATAATCTCATCTCGGATACATAGATATCCCCTCTCGAATACATCCCTCCCATGAAGTTATATAGAAAATTAGTAATGTATCAAACAACCAAGGAATGTATTCGAGAGCAACGAAAAAATCGAGATTTTTGTAATTGAGGAAACTTCTAGGATAGGATATAATTAGTCGCTAAAAATATGAGATTTCTATACTTTATACTTTCTTTTTTTACAGTAAACAACTTCAATACATTACTTAATAACCTTTTTCAAATGTTTATACGACATAAATGCGTCGTTTACAACCCAAATTGAGAAAGTGAAATTCCAAAAAAATTCTATGCAGCAAGAAAATAGAGAATTATGTTAGATTATGAGTTAAACATTTCGCATTCGAGGAATATATTAAATATTTGTATCTTTGAAAAAGTTCATCGATCTTCATATATTTTCGCAAGTGGTATCTATTTTCTACAATGTTATCATCTTCTTTTTGTAATATTTGTACCATAAGCTTTGCATCTGATAAAATACTAATCATTGATTAACAATTTCATAAAGATCGATTCAAAGTCTTTCAAATCTTTACTGTTTCAACTTAAGTATAATGTGTTTGTAGTTTGCTTTATCGGTGAATTTTGTGATACATTTCATTATTGTATTCGATAATAGAAATACTTCTATTTATTTTGGTATTAATATTGAAAGTATTTATTAAAAACTTGATTTCTATCTTCCACAACAATAAATACAATCATGAAATCAACTTTATTTCTATATATTTACAACAATTATCACAATGTTATATTATAAATATTAAAAATATTTATTAAAATATTGATTTCTAACTCCACAAAATAAAAACAATCATGAAAGCAATTTTATTTCTATATAAGATAACAATTGATATAATGTTATATATATATATATATATATATATATATATATATATATATATATATATATATATATATATATATATATATATTACATTAATAATTTTTTTCAATATTACACTCTAAATATCATGCCGTAAAAGAAAACTTTGAATCTTACCCCCACAACATACAAATATACTTATTTTTCTTTTTCAAGTTATTATTTATTTTTAATTTTTTTTATTCCTCTATATTTCTCAAGCCCTTTGCTATTGACATTTTCATTTTTTATTTTTTCTTTATTTTTTAACTACTTATATTTCTTTATTTTGTATTTTAATATTCTTTAGGATTTGAATACTAATTTTTTTCTTGTCAAATTTTCCTATTTAATAGTTTATCATATTTGATATTAAGAAACTATTTATTATGTAAAAATGAAAATTCTATATTTTTTAATATTTTGATGAATACATTATCGAATCATTAATTTCTTAATAGTCAAACATTGTGCTCTTTTAGTCATGTAATTTTATATTTCTTCAGATTAATTAAAAAATGTTGATACGCCATTTTAAAAATTATTTAAATAATCAAGATACGAATTTAGTGGTCATATTTTGTAACAAATATTATATATGTTTACGCAATAATTCTTTAAAGTATTTTTAGGAACAAAATATTAACTATTCAACACATTTTATTTTAAATTTGTTCAAAATTTTCTTTCAAAAACATGTCAAAACAAGCTTAGCATTTATTATTGTTTGTAAAAAGTTAATTAATTAAAAAATATTGAGACGTCATTTTAAAGATGATTTTAATAATCAAGATACGAATTTAGCGGTCATATTCTTTAACAAATATTAAAAATATGTTTACGCAATAATTCGTCAAAGTATTTTTAGAAACAAAATTTTAACTATTCAAACACATTTTATTTTAAATTAGTTCAAAATTTTCTTTCAAAAACATGTCAAAACAAGCTTAGCATTTATTATTGTTTGTAAAAAGTTAATTAATAGAAACTCTTCATTTAAAACAATTATAAAAATATCTTTATGAGCCAATTTTAAAAGTAAAGACATATATGAATTCTTATAAATTTTCATTTTGTTCATTAATTATACAATTATTATTTCGCCCTTAAATAATATTAAAATCACTAAAACTCATTGTTTAATCGATATTTTTGGTTTAATGAAAATTTCACACTACAAAAAAAAAAGAAAAAAAATCTATACAAAATTTGTGTCTAAATTAAATGTCATATCATTAGGATACACATGACATTTAAGAAAAGATATTTGGTTGTATTGTTAATATAAATCTATTACCACTTTATTGATGCCATAACATAATAACAAACATTCTAAAATATCTATGAAATGACAAATTTGCCCTTGGTCGTCCTCAACTTGGCTATTGTAAATAAAAAAATGTAAAGTTTGAGCAGAAGTCTTACCCAAAATCCTAACCTCGGCTTGCTTAGTACAAGTCAACTCCTCTGTGTGAATTGTGAGTTATTACATAAGAGCGGTGGAGCATGGTTTTACCTTGTGTGCCGTCTATATGATTTGTAATTTATTACATAAGAGCGGCGGAGCGGTACCTTGTGTGCCGTCTGTGTGATTTTTCCGTCTGTAATTTGTGAGTAATTACATAAGCGCGGCGGAACTGGATTTTACCTTGTGTGCATCCCGATAGCGGCGAATGGATAGCCTAGATCCGCAGGCTTAGCCCTGAAAACCATAACCCAGTAGCCTAGATTCGCCAACTTGGCCATTCATGCTTAAATTGTTCATGACAACCCTTACCCAATACCCTAAATCCGCCGACTTGGCCATTCATGCTTAAATTGTTCCTGAAAACCCTTAGTCAATACCTAGATCCACTGACTTGGCCATTCAAGCTTAAATTGTTCCTAAATTCCATTACCTGATAGCATAGATCCGTCGGCTTGGCCATGCATACTTAAAGTGTTCACGAAAAACCTAACCCTAGATCCGCCGGTGCCTTCAAGTATGATCGACCAAGTGACTTAGTTATTGTTATTTGTAGTTCCATTTGAATGAGAAATGACTAGTGGTTGCTGGTGATGAAATTAAAGAAGCAAGCAGGAGGGATAGGAAAAGAACGTGATTCAAGCGGTTTTCCCTAATCGGTCTGCAATTCCTCCAAAGTAAGTAATTTTTGGATTAATTTTTATGTTTTATAGCTTTCGTTGTCTTAATTTTAATCTATTATTTTTCTTATTTAACAATCCTTACAACGTGTCTGACCTGGAACAAGGTTATGATGATAGCCAAACTCCAGTAGTCAGAACAATTCCTATAGTAGAAGAATCCACACATGATTTGACAGTTTTTGTAGCCACAACTGTAGCTGCTCTTGCAAAAATTCAAGAGCAGAGTAGTATGATTGATGTCAACTTATTGGTTAGGCTTCTCCTCAACCCAGAAGAAATACCAAAGCTGATGAATGAATGTGGCATGGCTACCAATACTGCAACTGCTGTTTCTCTCAATGCTGCCATGTCTAGGCCAGTGGATCTACTGGTTCCTTTGCCCAGGAAAAAATCGGATAAGGTAATTAACAAGCCCATTAATGAATGTCAAGCTCACCATGCAAGATCTGGACAAAGTTTTAGGCTAAAGTCAATGGCAAAATATGTGCCCTTGACAATGACTAAGCCTAAAACATTTGTGACAAGTGATTTGGTTAATGAACAAGGGACCCCTCCTCAGGTAGAAACTGAAAACATTAGAGAGAGTAAGTCAATAGCATATTCCACTTCAGAGTTTGATTTGAAAAATATTAAAAAACTGATTAGGAAATATGAAGTACCTGACAATGCAGAAGGAAAACCCTTGATTATTTCTGAGTTGTTTTCCACATATGGTCCTACCAGCTTGCAGCCTAAGCTGTCTCTTTCACCAAATGTTGGCCATACATCTTCGATGACTAGTCACAAGGATATCAACAATTACTGTAATTCTCTGATCAAGCAACGTGGAGAAAAAACTGAGTATGTGGTTGATGAAAACTAAGTGAGAAATGTTACTAATTCTCTGATCAACCATTTCTCATTCAAATGGAATTACAAATAACAACAATTAATGGTGTTATCCCAACAATGTGTACAAAAACTATTCAAATAAAGGCAATATCTAATACTCCTATAATTTTTTATTTTTTCTTACTTTGATTGTATATAAATTTTTATGAAAGAGATTATGGTAAACCTCCTTACGCCTCTTAACTCAGAACCCTAACCTTGTAGGGTATGGATGATCTATGAAAATATGTATCTTTGTTGCCCAAAGTCTTACGCAAAATCTTTATACTTCTTGCCGTACATATTTACAGTGAGTTTAATCACATATTTCAGTTGGTTGGCTTCTATATCCATGTATTAAACCTACTATTGAAATCAGATATTTGAATTATAAGCAACAAGTTCAAGACTCAAGAGTACTTCTGATCTAGATTATGAATGCAAAGATTCTGAAGAAGTTTGATAATGTAATTGTTGGAATTTGGCAGCAGCACCTCAAGCTCCAATTCTTGAGGGAGAAAGATGATTTTACTACTGTCAACATCGAAAAAAGGATCAAAGAAAAAGAGACAAGGCAAATATTGGAAGAGGCTACCGTTTAACGGAACATATTGACTTTATGCTCTTCCCTTCTTAATGTCAACAAAGAGTCCACGATATAGCACCTAAAAGCAAAATGAAGAACTCCTAAATTTCCCCATCGAATCGATCGATCAAAACCACATTTAATAATCGGGGTGTAATTCCCATTCGTTGGGCGAATTTAATTAGGACTTCATCAACAAATACTATGAGAATTCATTATAAATTTCTCGTAAGTTGGTCATCAACCTCCTGAGCACAGTTAGAGTTCCTCAAAAGCCGATTAAATCAGGAAAACGTGAAAGTAGAAACTACATCGCCAAAAGGCAAAAAGAGTAGAAAAACCTGAACAAGCTGATCCTACCAAAACAGAGCAGCAGGAATCTGAAATTATGATGCAAATCAACCAAACCTGCCTTTGTCTCTCTCTGCAAAAAAAATAAAAAATAAAAATTCCGAGGGTTATGTTCAGGTCAACTTGCATGTGTCACGACTATTATGCCTCCCAGTCCCCGTGCAATACCTTGATCTGAGTTGGAGAAGTTTCTAACAATCCAGGAGACCTGTGATTCAAGACATGGTTAATATCATCAGCTACTTCAAATTCAACACTCTTAATCATCTTCAAGGCGATTTTGTTTATAACTGTACTTACATTTTTCAAACTTAATATCTTCATCACTATCAAAGGATGATCCATTAGGGGTCAGACTTCTGTGCATAGGGCTTCGCATAAATGGTTTCCTTCTCTAATGCAGCAACCTCTCCCTGATCGCATAAATGAAGCTTGATCTGCAAGCTATAACTGTTTGGATCTATCTGAAGCAATGAATTTCTTATCCAGGAAACATCCTCTGTATAGATGGAAGGGGTTGCACAGAGCTTCTGGATATCCAATTCACACAGACTCTGCAATGAGCAAGAGAGCCATCGATTGACCGACTTGAACTTTTGATCTGACAAGGGGAATTTGGACTGGGGATCATGCTTTTCAGAAGCACTTCCCCACATAATATTCTGTGAAGATCAAATCTCTCTCCTGACAGCGCACTTTCCAGTCAGTTACTTTGGCTGCGGGGAAGGAAGTTCAATTTCGCTTTGCAACTCTGGGCCTGCACCTCTTTTTCCTGATCTCATAATTCAGAGGTATATCTGAAAAGAGGAGAACGAAATGGGCCTGCAAGTTTGAAACTCCTGAGAATACTACCTTGATCCACTTAAATATCAGGCTCATTCAAACTGGAAGAATTATTCAGTAAGCAGAAAAAACATACTCCCTCCGTTTCACAAAGAATGACCTAGTTTGACTTGACACGGAGTTTAAGAGTATAAAGAAGACTTTTGAATCTTGTGGTCCTAAATTAAAGTTAGGTCAAATGTACAAAATTGACCTTTGATCTTGTGGCCTTAAACATGCCACGTGGAAAGTTGTTACCAAAAAAAGAAAGAGGTCATTCTTTTTGAAACATACTAAAAAGGAAAGGAAGTCATTCTTTTTGAAACGGAGGGAGTATTATAATAAGAAATACAACACAACAATAGAAGCAAGAAACGCGATTTTCATGGTTCTCCCATAACAAATGGGAGATTATTTTGTTCATCGTGAACAGCTGTGACACAAAGGGATTTCTGTCAGGAGGTCCTTGATAATACTTTAAAATGAAGATACCAATTCTTGCTCAGAATCAAGATAGATTCTTGTCTTGATTATTCAAGATAGGACCTGATAATTCAATAAAGTACAGAGTACAAGTCAAAATGACATTTCAATGAATTTTTAGACAATCATTGCCTTCTCACGTAATTCTTCCAAATGAATTCGCTCATCTTCAGCATGCTGAAGAAAATGACAATGACTGTAATGCTCAATGAAGATAAATGCAAGAATCAAACAAAAAAAATCATAATCCTTGACTATGTAAAAAGGGACGCACATTTATTTCGACATGGACCTAAGTCTCTACACAGAAATATACTTTCACCAGACCATCACAAAGTGAAGAAGCATGATAAAGCACTCTATATATCAGTCTTTTTTTCTACAGTTATGTCACAAAATTGCAATACAAGAGAGGAAGACATTACTTGTTGAAGTATTAGTTATGTTGTTATAATAACGTAAAAACTGCTATTTGGTAAATAATAATATGTGAATTATTACACGATGAAAAATAAATGAGTAATTCTTTCTCCTTAGGCTCACAAAAAGGAGGATTAAAGGTTTCTCGAATTTCATTTAATTCGTACCATGCCAATACATACTTGAAAACTATTGTTTCTTTGAATTACTTAAAAACATAATTTAGTTTTTCAGCTCAAGCAAGAACATGTTTGATTGCCAGTTTTAGTTATACCGGAGAGGGTACTAAAAAGATAAAAATGGAAGGTGATGTGTAGTTTCACCAAAAGGGTGGTTTAATGAGGGAAAAAAATGAACTTCATGAAGCAAAAACACAATAAGCTCAAAAGCATTGAAATCCGTCAAGGCTTCAAGCATTAGTTAGCCGAATGAGATGGTGAAGAAACACCATGAAATAGAAATTTATTTCTAAAATCCCGTAGTTCCATCTGAGGTGCAGTGCCAAGCAACAGTTCAATCAGCTCGAGAGAAAACAAGTTTTATTGAACTTCCATAGAAGGCAAAACTTCCACATCCTCATAGTTTATAAACGGAGCAGAGAGAGTAATAAGAATAAGAAAAGCGGAAGGTCTATACAATCTCATCTGTCATCATCACAGACTTATCCTATAATTAAAAGCTAGCATCGGTAGATAGACCTTACCCCGATCCTTTGTAGGGGACTCAAGAAGTTGTCCAACAAGAAAGTACAAATCCAGGTGAACCTTCAAAAGAAGGTACAACTTCAGATGATTCTTCAAAAGAAGGTACAACTTCAGATGATCCTTCAAAAGAAAGTTTAACATCAGATGATCCTTCTTCACAAGAAAGTACAATGTCAGATAATGAAGTAATATATAATAAATTGACCAGAAACTGCACATCAAAGTGCATTAGATCAATGTGAAAGAAAGTAATACTTACCATTGTCACCCACCTTACCACAGTCCACAGCAGGTCCCAATTCCCCATTCTCTTACAAGTCACAATTTCAACTTTTAAGAAACAATAAAAAAATCAAGACCATGTAAAGGAAAATGACCACTGAGTGCGTTGACGAAATTATGTCCAATTGAGTGTCTACATCCAAAGTACTACAAATCACAACTTTTCTTACAATTAAACTACTTAATTTTTTTTTGCAGTTTTGCTAGTGGGGCCTTCAAGAACAAAATATGGAGATACACTACGAATGAAAAGCATTAAAACTGCAAATCAGAAGGGTGTGGGTTCAATATCTCCAACATTAATCATGCAAAAGATATTGCAACTTATGCATAGTAAAGGTGTAAATTTGACCCTTTCCCTTTTTTTCTTTAGCAAATTGAGGCTCAGATTTGTGTTATGATAGGGCCAAAGAGAAGCCAACCACGCCATGGCTACATGATTGCATGTGTGAGTTATGCGTCTCAATTACAGGCCATACCGGGTTGCCGCGCCAAGATACGGGGTTGGGTAATCTCACTGCCCGAATTTAGTTAACCCAGAAAGCATCACTGCCTCTTTAATAATTTTCATAGTCATGTTGTTGTAGTATAGGTATGTATGGCCCATATGAGCATACGTCCAAGGGTGCAAAAATGCAAAGAAACCCAGAAACTCAAGTGCACTCTCTCTGTCTCTCTATTTTTTTAAGGGCTATTGGTTTGTTTCAAAAAATGGAGAATCATAGGCGAACCATAGAGAGAGGGGCAACCAACCTTGATAGAAATACCATGCTCTCTGCTGCCTCATTCTTGTCTTTTTAGGCTAACCTAACAAAAGGGAATTCACAAGACTTCAAGCGTCATTCGGCCGATTCTTTCTAAGGCTCAGATTAAACCAGGCAAAGAGGAGACAAAGCAACCCCCATGGCAGCAGACCTCGGTTTCCCAACGGAGATGCCTTACCGGGTTGCCTCGCCAAGATAAGGGTAGACCTTAGGCTCAAGAAAATCACAGTCCAGAACCTAAATGACTTCCAAAAATTTATAACTGAATAAAGACAGCACTTAGCTAAAAGCTCAACAGCACTGAGCTAAAAGCTTACATTTATTCAAGTTGATTGCTTGTATTGCTTGCAAAGAGCATTTTTGAGTTCATTGAGAGCAAAAATAAGGATCCACAATTAAAAGGAAAAAAAATGAAGTAAGAAACAATATGAAATGTGAAAAGCAAAAGAGAACATAAACTTCAACTATTTTCTTTCATCTTCAAGCGACCTACATATTTTTTTCCTTTTCCTGGTAGTCCAAAAATCATAAACAAATAAGTTAACAGTATGAGATGGAGAAGCAACACCGTGAAATAAAAATTTGATTCCAAAATCTCATAGACCCACCTGAGGTGCCGTGCCAAGCAACAGTTTCATCAGCTATCAGCTCGAGAGAAAACAAGTTTAATTGAACTTCCAGGGAAGACAACCTCCACATCCTCATGGTATACAAACTGAGCAGAAAGGGTAATAAGAATAAGAAAAGAGGAAAGTCATGTGCAATTTCACAAAAAGGGTGGTTTGGGGAGGGGTGAAAGGAAACTGAACTTTGCCAAGCCAAAACACGAATCAACTGAAAAGCTTTGAAATCTGTCATAGATGCAAGCAACAGTTAGCTTTATGAGACAGAGAAGATGCACCATGAAATGAAACTTTCTCCGAAATCTCATATACCCACCTAAAGGTGTCAGCCAAGCATCAAATTTTAGCTCAAGAGAGAAACTGTTATACAAGAGAGACTAATAAGAACAAGAAAAGTAGAAGGTCGTGCAGTTACACCAAAAGGTTCATTTGCCGACAAAAAAATTGAACTTTAAAGACGTCCAAACACAATTAGCTCAAAAGCTTTGAAACCCAACATTGCTGCCAGCATCAGTTTGTCTATGAGACACAGAAGAAAGAACAAAAAATGGAATTTTTCCGAAAATCTCACAGACCCACTGGAAGTGTTGTGCCAAGCGACAGTTCTTTAGCTCGACAAGCAACATGTTTGATTGAATACAATGGTTAGGTGATGGGTGGGAAAGAAACATGAATCAGCTCAAAAGCTTAGAAACCTGTCATGGCTGCAAGCATTAGTTAACCTTGTGAGACAAAAAAATACACAATGAAATGGAACTTTCCCCATAATCACGCAAACCCACATGAGATGCCAAGCCAAGCAACAGTTATTCAGCTCAAGAGAGAACATGTTTGATTGCCATTTTGAGTTATACGGGAAGAGAACTAAAATATGAAAAATGGAAGGTCATGCGTAATATAACCAAAAGGGAGGTTTGTGAGAGAAAAAAACTGAACATGCGAAGCCAAAACACGGTTTGAACAAAAGCATTGAAATCTGTCTTGGTTACAAGTATTGGCTAGTCAAGTGAGATGAAGAATAAACACCATGAAATAGAAATTTATTTCCAAAATCTCACAGACCGACCTGAGGTGTCGTACCTACTACCAAGCAACAGTTTAATCACCTCGAGAGAAAACAAGTTCTATTGAAATTTCACAAAAGAAAAAAACGACTTCCTCTTGGTTTATTAACATGGTTTATCAACGAGGAGAAAGAGTTATAAGAATAACAAAAAGAGGAGGTCATGTGTAATTTCACGGAAAGGGTGATTTGGGTAAGGGGGAAAGGAAATTGAACTTTGCCAAGCCGAAAAACGAATTAACTCAAAAACATTGAAATCTGTCTTGGCTGCAAGCATCAGTAAGCCTTATGAGACGGAGAATATGCAGCATGAAATCGAACTTACTCCTAAATCTCATATACCCACCTGAGGTGCCATGCCAAGCAACAGTTTTTCTGCTCAAGAGAGAACTTGTTAAATTGCTTTTTTTTGAATTATACATGAGTCAGTAATAAGAACAAGAAAGTAAAAGGTCATGTAGTTTCACCAAAGGGATGATATAGTGACAAAACAATTGAACTTTGCAATGCCCAAACATGATTAGCTCAAAAGCTTCGAAACCCAGGCATGGCAGCAAGCACCGTTCTCCTAGGAGACAGAGAAGAAAGACCAATACGTGGAACATTTCCCAAAATTTCATAGACCCACCTGAAGTGTCGTGCCAAGCAAAAGTTCTTTAGTTTGACATGAGACATGTTTGATTGAACATCGATGGATGAAAACCTCCAAAACCTCATTGTGTATAAAACGGAGCAGAGTGAGTATAACGAACAAGAAAAGAGAAAGTGCATGTGTAATATCACAAAAAGGGTGGTTTGATGAGGGATGGGTAAGAAACTCAACCCAAAACACGAAGCAGCCCAAAAGCTTAGAAACATGTCATGGCTGCAAGCATTAGTTAGCCTTGAGAGACAGAGACAAAACACCAAGAAATGGTACTTCTTCAAAAATCTCAGAGACCCACATGAGATGCCATGCCAAAAAACAGTTTTTCAGCGCAAGAGAGAACAGGTTTGATTTCCCTTTTGAGTTATACTGGAAAGAGCATTAAAAATAGGGAAAATGGAAGGTCGTGTGTGATTTCACCAAAATGGTGGTTTGGCGAAAGAAACAAAACTGAACTCTACAAATCCAAAACACGATGAGCTCAGAAGCATTGAAATCTGTCGTGGCTACAAGCATCAATCAGTCGTGTGAGATGGAGAAGAAACACCATGAGATGGAAATTTAATTCCAATCTCATTGACCCACCTGAAGAGAAACAAGAAATATTGAACTCCCCAAGAAGGCAAAACCTCCACAGCCTCATGGTTTAATAAACGGAGAAGCGAGAGTAATAAAAAAAAAAAGAGGAAGGTCATGTTTAATTTCATGAAAAGGGTGGTTTGGGGAGGGTGGGAAGGAAACTGAATTTTTCTAAGCCGAAACACGAACCAACTCAAAAGCTTTGGAATCTGTTCGTGGCTGCAAGCATCATGATACAGAGAAGATGCACCATGAAATGGAACTTTCTCCTAAATCTCATATTCCCACCTGAGGTTCCATGCCAAGCAACAGTATTTCAGCTCAAGAGAGATTTAAATTGCCTTGTTTGAGTTATACAAGAGAGAGTAATAAGAACAAGAAAGAAGATGGTCGTGTAGTTTCACAAAAAGGATGATTTAGCGACAAAAATATTGAACTTGCAACAACCAAACATGATCAGCTCAAAAGCTTTGACACCCAGAATGACTGCAAACATCGGTCTGTCATGGCTGCAAGCATCATTAAGCCTTATGAGACAGAGAAAACGCACCATAAAATGTAACTTTCTCCCAAATCTCATATACCCACCTGAGCTGCTATGCCAATCAACAGTTTTTCAGCTCAAAGAGAACATGCTAAATTGCTTTTTTGAGTTATACAAGAGAGAGTAATAAAAGAACAAGAAAAGTAGAAGATCCTGTAGTTTCACAAAAGGGTGATTTACCAACCAAAAAATTGAACTTTGCGACGCCCAAACATGATTAGCTCAAAAGCTTTGAAACCCATCATGGATGCAAGCATCAGTTTGCCTATGAGACAGAAAAGAAAGACCAAAAAATGAAATTTCTCGAAAAATCTCATAGACCCAAAACATGAAGTACCGTGCCAAATCAACAGTTCTTTAGCTGGACAAGCAACATGTTTGATTGAACATCGATTGATGAAAACCTCTAATCTTCATTGTGTATAAAACCGAGTAGAGTGAGTACAAAAAATAACAAAAGAGGGAGTGCATGAGTAATATCATGAAAAGGGTGGTTTAGTGAGGGGTGGGAAAGGAACTGATACCACCTTAACATAGCAGGTCCCAATGCCTATAGCAACAGATTCCTGGTGGAGAGTGGAAAGTGGAAACTGGGTTAAAGTTCAAACTAGGAGTACACTACTTATAAGAACAACAAACACAAGAACAGACCTATAAGGAAGCAGCAAACAAAGGAACATAAGAATTCGTTGAAGAGCCTCACTGGACAATGCCTTTTGTGCAAGCAACACACAAATTCACAGGTGGAATTAGTCTAAACAATTAAAAGTGTGTGATGTTCTCAGCAGCCCACCTCTACTAATCCTCAAAACATTTACAAAATCAAAAAAGATGAACCAAATAATTCCCTATTTCTTAGGTGCACACTTTTCCATTTTTAAGAAATAATCAATGTCAAACAGTCTAAGACCATGTAAAGGAAAATAGCATATGAAGTTCTACAATGCGCGTCAGTAGCGTATGAAGTCATATACTGCACCAGTAGCGTAATTTGTAATCCGAAGAGGTAGCGTGTGAATATAGGCGGTGTCATTTTATAGCTTTCAAAATGAAAACTTTTTGTAAATACACGCGGCAAAAATAATTTAGAATACACACAAAAGTCCCACCAGTCACTGCCTTTTGTGCAAGCCACAGACAAATTCACAGGTGCAATCAGTCAAAATGATTAAAACTGCATGAAGGCACGACTTGCCACCGTTAGTCACTTAACTATGATGTTCTCAGCAGACTTTTACTGATTCTCAAATGAAAACAATAACAAAATCAGAAACAATCAAAGTCGAAAAGTCTAGACCATGTAAAGGAAGATGGTCAGTGAGGAAGTTTACAAAGTCTTGTCTGTCTAATAATTAAACTACTTAATTCAAAATACTACTAATCACAACTTAGAGTTGTGTGAGTGGGTTCAAGAACAACTCTACGTCTTTCCATAAAGAATGACTTTGATGCACAGCATAGACCTGTTGAAACACTCCTCAACAACCCTTGTGAAAACATAATGACATTGAACTCCAAATAGCCTCAGGCATTCGCTTAATGTCCCTTAGAAAAGTAAAAACAGATTCTTGAACAAACTTAACACACACGGCTAGAATAATAACATAATATTTTATTTTTATTTTTGAAAAAGAAAAGATTTCTTGAAGATCCTAAAATATGCGTTAAAGAATACCAATGTAGTAATTTTTTAAAAAAGACAAGTTCTTGATTTTTCTAAAATAAACAATTCCAATTTAACTTCAAAAAGACGACAATTTCTTGGCTTTTTTCTTAGAAGGAATGTATGCAAGAAAGATAATCGGATAATTAAGTTCTCGAATTTTCCTTGTTTCTTTTTGAATAGAGAAAAGGATACCTGAATCATCGGGGATTCTAAGATTTGGGGTTTAGGGTTTTGATCGGAATCGTCACTGGGACAGCAATCCAGTGGAGAATTCTTGATCTTGATCGGCCATCGACAGCATGCGTGAATTCCAATAAACTCAAGTTGTCGAGAATGGATAGAAGAATACCAAGATCGGAAAATTGATCGGCCATCGTCACCGGAGAGCAGTGACACGGAGTAGTCTATGTCAGTTGTAAAATTAGCGGCTACCTTTATTTATATTTATAGTTTCCAGAAACGCGGAAAAAAAGTACGCGAAAAAATAATAATTCAGGATTGTTTAATAATTTAACTTAAATTAAATTAAAAATATAAGTTTTATTAATTTTTCTAAAAAAAAAAAAATCAAATCAATTAAAATTCTTATCGGCTTCTAAAATTTTTGATTTTTTTCAAATGTATCTAATTAAGGATTATTTTATCAAATAATATTAACTTTTAGTTATTTTTAGTAATAGATTTATTAACTATTATTTAGATTTAGAAAGTAACTAAAAAAAGCTCTATTTTAAAATATTTTAGATTTAGAAAGTAACTAAAAAAAGCTCTATTTTAAAATAATTAAAATGGCATAAAGGACAAATGTTGTTGGTGAGGATCAAACTTGCGATCCCCAAGCTCCCCTGCGTGCGATTTAACCGTCCAAAAATCACTGGGCTATACATGCCTATTGGGCTCAAGGTGTCCAAAGGTAAGTAGTCATTTAGGGTACCATTTTACTTATATATATACAATATAATTTTTCGACGAATTCCTTTCTAGTTCAATTTATGAATTCCCAGTAATTACAAACTTAAAAGCAAAACATCTTTATATATGTTCAAGGCGAATCGAACCCCCATTCACAAGGGCAAGCTAACTATAAGTGTCTTTTTCACTAACACGGGACCAAGTGACTGCTTTGTTAGTAAGTTCTCAATAAATATTTATTGTATATTTATTAGATTTCTCCGTATGAATATAAGGTTTGCGCAAAAGTTATTCCTGGAAACCCTAACTTGATACCCTAGATCTGCCGCGGCCTTTAAGTATGCAAGGCCAAGCTACTTTGCAGCTCTGGATTTGTAGAACAAATGCAACTCAGGAATGTCCTGTCCTAACTTATAAATGATCTTTGAGTATGTATCCTGAACTATTTTTTTCCTAGTTGATGTCAAGTTACAGTGTATTTTTAACTAGATGTGTTGTATGAAAAGTACATTCGGTTAACTGAGCAATTCTTCTGCTTCTGCTCAAATTCATTCTCTGATACATGCCAATTTCAATTGTGCAGTAGTGGATAGACTCAAACTGGTTCTTCTCTAGATGTTGCAACACCAAACGATTTGTTTGGGCTTGGTATCGAGAAAATATCAGTCCCTAGTATGGTGTCTCAGAAGGTTTTATGACAAATTTCTTCTCCGTATGCTTTGATAGTTATGGGGCAGGGCGGATTAGTTTTGGAGACAAGGGGAAGAAATCCCTTTTACATATCTTGCGGACCTATCCTATACAAAGATTTAGTTTTTTCCAATTTCTCTTGAACAAGTTTGCATATTTTAGTATTCGACAGGTAAAAACATACTTAAGAAGAGGATTGCGCATAAAATATCAGTAGGTGATCTCAACATCATCTTCATTTAATGCGGACCATCCAAGTACTATTAAATTATTAAATCATCATCTGAAGGAAGGTGTTGTTTGAAGTAGTCAAAAGAGAAGCTTACTTGCAAATCTGTGGCTAAATGGAAATACCCTCCCAAGGTAATCTAGGTTTTAGATGATAGAAAGTGTCTTTATATGCATAGTTTATGCACATATTGTCGTAACAACCCATTTAATGTCGTTATTGCTAGTTTGATTTGAACGATAATTGGCGTATGGTGATGAAAGTAAAGAAGGAGGTGTTAAGGAGCATAGGGGAACAAAAGTGATTGAGACGGTTTGTCCTTGTTAGTCTACAATTCCTCTTAAGTGTGGTATTTTTGGACTATCTCTTAGGTTTTATCGCTTCTTTATATCAATTTACTTGGTCGTAGTCTCGTGTTGCTCTTATTATCATAAAGTCCTAGCACCTCATCGGATCTTCTTTGCTTTCTTCACCAGCAACCACTAGTCATTTCTCATTCAAATGGAACTACAATTAACAACAACAAATGGGGTTATCACAACAATGGGTACAAAAACTATTCAAATAAAGGCAATTTCTATCGTCTAAACTTAGATTAACTTACGAAGACATATCCATATAGCCAAAGATTTGGAAGAAAGTCTCTCTTCTGACTTCTTCAAGCAATCTCTTCTTTCAGATGATCGATGATCTATTGATGCTTTGATGTGTCTGCTTTAACTGAGTATGTTGTTGAGATCCGCTGCCAACTTTTGATGGGCAATCCTCTTTTTGATAACGTTTTACTTGTGGAGTGGTAGAATTATACAAACTCGTTAAGGAAATATTTGGAAAAAAACTAAAGCATATCAATGTTCTACATAAGTAAAACTGAAAGCATGTCAATTTGACATGTCCTTAATACTACACACTTAGAATATCTCCTTGGGAAATGAAATATGAGTCAATTCGCGCAATACTACGAGAAGATAACTTGAACAAGAGCAAGTAGGTCTATGATATTTGTCACAAATTTGATCACCTATTTGACCTTGGATATTGTGTTGGTATTAGTATATTACTTACCTAAAAAAAAGGTACAAAATATTTGAATCGTTTAAATTTGAGCGGCCAAAAGTGATTCTTATGATTCAATTCAATTTAAATGGGATTTAATGATTTTAGTTAAATTATATTGGAAATGGAATTGAAAGTATGTAAGGTCGAGTTGAAACAAATTTACACTAGATCCTTCGTTTCAAATGTAAAATAAATTATTATTTGACATTTAATGCATTTTGTTCTATGTCAAATAATGTGTTTGTAGTTTACTTTATCGGTGAATTTTGTGATACATTTCATTATTGTCTTAGTTAATAGAAATACTTCTGTTTATTTTGGTATTAATATTGACAGTATTTATTAAAAACTTGATTTCTAACTTCCACAACAATAAATACAATCATGAAATTAAATTTATTTTTATATACAATTACAATTATCATAATGTTATATTTTAAATATTAAAAATATTTATTAAAATAGTGATTTCTAACTCCACAAAAATATAAACAATCATGAAAACAATTTTATTTCTATGTACGATAACAATTGACATAATGTTATATTCTAAATTCTATTAATAATTTTATTTGATACTACACTCTAAATATCATGTCGTAAAAGAAAACTTTGAATTTTACCCAACAAAATAACCAATATACTTGTTTTTCTTTTTCAAGTTATTATTTATTTTTTAATTTTTTTCTTCCTCTATATTTCTCAAGCCCTTTGCTATAGACATTTCCATTTTTCGTTTTTTTTAACTACTCATATTTCTTAATTTTGTATTTTAAAATATTCCTTAGAATTTGAATATTAATTTTTTTTCTTGTCAAATTTCCCCTGTTAAATAGTTTATCATATTTGATATTAAGAAAATATTTATTATATAAAAATAAAATTTTATATTTTTTAATTATTTGATGAATACATTATTGAATCATTAATTTCTTAATAGTCAAACATTGTTATTTCTTTTAGTCATGTAATTTTATATTTATTCAAATTAATTAAAAATATTGATATGTCATTTTAAAGATTATTTCAATAATCAAGATACGAATTTAGTGGTCATATTCTGTAACAAATATTAAAAATATGTTTACACAATAATTCTTTAAAGTATTTTTAGGAACAAAATATTAACTATTCAACACATTTTATTTTAAATTTGTTCAATATTTTCTTTCAAAATATATCAAAACAAGCTTAGCATTTATTATTGTTTTTAAAAAGTTAATTAATTAAAAAATATTGATACGTCATTTTAAAGATGATTTTAATAATCAGATACGAATTTAGTGGTCATATTTGAAACAAATATTAAAAATATGTTTACGCAATAATTCTTTAAAATATTTTTAGGAACAAAATATTAACTATTCAAACACATTTTAGTTTAAATTAGTTCAAAATTTTCTTTCAAAAACATGTCAAAACAAGCTTTGCATTTATTATTGTTTGTAAAAAACTAATTAATAGAAGCTCTTCATTTTAAAACAATTATAAAAATATCTTATGGGCCAATATTAAAAGTAAATACATGTATGAATTCTTCTAAATTTCATTTTGATCATTAATTATACAATTATTATTTCGCCTTTAAATAATATTAAAATTACTAAAAAGTCATTGTTTAATAGATATTTTTGGTTTAATGAAAATATCACACTACAAAAAAAAAGAAAAAAAAATATATTGAAAATTTGTGTCCAAATTAAATGTCACATCATTAGGATACACATGACATTTAAGAAATGATATTTGGTTGTATTGTTATTATAAATCTATTACCACTTTTTTGATGTCATAACATAAAAACAAACATTCTAGAATATTTATGAAATGACAAATTTGCCCTTGGTCGTCCTCAACTTGGCTCTTCTTTATAAAAATGTAAAGTTTAAGCAAAAATCTTACCTAAAACCCTAACCTCGGCTTGCTTAGTACAAGTCAGCTCCTCTGTGTGAATTGTGAATTATTTCATAAGAGCGGCGGAGCGAGGTTTTACCTTGTGTGTCGTCTGTGTGATTTGTGAGTTATTATATAAGAGCGGCGGAGTGATACCTTGTGTGTCGTCTATGTGATTTTTCCTTCTGTAATTTGTGAGTTATTACATAAGCGTGGCGGAGTGGGGTTTTACCTTGTGTGCATCCCGATATGGGCGGATGGATAGCGTAGATCCGCAGGCTTAGCCCTGAAAATCATAACCCAGTAGCCTAGATTCGCCGACTTGGCCATTCATGCTTAAATTGTTCATGAAAACCCTTATCCAATACCCTAGATCCGCCTACTTGGCCATTCATGCTTAAATTGTTCTTGAGAACCCTTACTCAATACCTAGATCCATTGACTTGGCTATTCATGCTTAATTGTTCCCAAAATTCGCTTACATGACACCCTAGATCTATCGCTTGGCCATGCATACTTAAAGTGTTCATGAAAACCCTAACCCTAGATCCGCCGTTGTCTTCAAGTATGATGACCAAGCGAATTTGTTGTTGTTATTTGTAATTCCATTTGAATGAGAAATGGCTAGTGGTTGCTGGTGAAGAAAGTAAAGAAGCCAGTAGAGGATAGGAAAATGAGGGTGATTCAGGCGGTTTTCCCTAATCGGTTTGCAATTCCTCCAAAGTAAGTAATTTTGGATTTTTTTTATGTTTTGTAGCTTTTGTTATCTTAATTTTACTTGATTTTTCTTATTTAACAATCCTTACAACGTGTCTGACCTGGAACAAGGTTATGATGATAGCCAAACTCCAGTAGTCAGAACAATTCCTATAGAAAGAGAATCCACACATGATTTGACAGTTTCTGTAGCCACAACTGTAGCTGCTCTAGCAAATAGTCAAGAGCAGGGTAGTCTGACTGATGTCAACTATTGGTTAGGCTTCTCCTCAACCCAAAAGAAATACCAAAGTTGATGAATGAATGTGGCATGGCTACCAATGCTGCAACTGTTGTTTCTCTCAATGCTGCCATGTCTAGGCCAGTGATCTACTGGTTCCCTTGCCCTCGACAAAATCGGATAAGGTAATTAACAAGCCCATTAATGAATGCCAAGCTCCCCATGCAGGATCTGGACAAAGTTTTGGGCCAAACATTAGAGAGAGCAAGTCAATAACCTATTCCACTTCAGAGCTTGATCTTTTAAAAATTTTAAGAAACTGATTAGCAAATATGGAGTACTTGACAATGCAGAAGGAAAGCCCTTGGTTATTTCTGAGTTGGTTTCTAGATATGGTCCAACCAAGCTGTCTCTTTCACCAAATGTTGGTCGTACATCCTCGATGACTAGTCACAAGGATAACATCAATTACTGCGATTCCCTGATCAAGCAACGTGGAGAAAAAACTGAGTCTGTGGTTGATGAAAGCTTACAAAATACGAATCCTCATGGTACTACACAGGAGGCATGTTTGTTAAAGAACCAAAAACCAATTATGTGCAGCTTGACACCTTGTGTTTTCTTTAACAAACCTAAGGGATGCCGTAATAGCTTCTCTTGTCACTTCATGCATGATATATCTGGTAAAAAAAGGTCTGGGAGGACATTAGAAGGTCGGGATTCGAAGAGACTAAAGTAAAGTGGGGAACATTAATATGGCATGACTCAAAGAGGTTTTCTTTTCTTTAAGTCATGCCATATTAATGTTCCCCACTTTACTTTAGTCTCTTCGAATCCCAACCTTCTAATGTCCTCCCAGACCTTTTTTACCAGATATATCATGCATGAAGTGACAAGAGGAGCTATTACGGCATCCCTTAGGTTTGTTAAAGAAAACACAAGGTGTCAAGCTGCACATAATTGGTTTTTGGTTCTTTAACAAACATGTCTCCTATGTAGTACCATGAGGATTCGTATTTTGTAAGCTTTCATCAACGACAGACTCGGTTTTTTCTGCACGTTGCTTGATCAGGAAATTGCAGTAATTGATGTTATCCTTGTGACTAGTCATCGAGGATGTATGACCAACATTTGGTGAAAGAGACACCTTAGGCTGCAAGCTGGTTGGACCATATCTGGAAACTAACTCAGAAATAACCAAGTGCTTTCCTCCTGCATTGTCAGGTACTCCATATTTTCTAATCAGTTTCTTAATATTTTCCAGATCAAGCTCTGAAGTGGAATAGGATATTGACTTGCTCTCTCTAATGTTTGCAGTTTCTACCTGAAGAGGGTCCCTTGTTCATTAACAAATCACTTTTCATAGTCATTGTCAAGGGCAAAAATTTTGCCATTGACTGTGGCCAAAAACTTTGTCCAAATCCTGCATGGGGAGCTTGACATTCATTAATGCGCTTGTTAATTACCTTATCCGATTTTGTCCTAGGCAAGGGATCCACTGGCCTAGACATGACAGTATTGAGAGGAACAACAATTGCAACATTGGTAGTCATGCCACATTCATTCATTAACTTTGGTATTTCTTCTAGGTTGAGGAGAAGCCTAACCAATATGTTGGCATCAATCAGACTACCCTTCTCTTGACTTTTTGCAAGAGCAGCTACAACTATGGCTACAGAAGTTGTCAAATTATGTGTGGGTTCTTCTTTTATAGGAATTGTTCTGATTATTGGAGTTTGGCTATCATCATTACCTTTTTCCTTTTCAGACAAGTTGTAAGGACTGTTAAATAAGAAAAACAGCATATTAAAACCAAGTAAAATTAAGACAACAAAAGCTACAAAACATAGAAAATAATCCAAAAATTGCTTACTTTGGAGGAATTGCAGACTTATTAGGGAAAACCGCCTCAATCACCCTCCTTTTCCTATGCTTACTGGCTTCTTGACTCTCTTCACCAGCAACCACCAACCATTTCTCATTCAAATGGAATTACAAATAACAACAATTAATGGGGTTATCCCAACAATGTGTACAAAAACTATTCAAATAAAGCAATATCTAATACTCCTATAATTTTTTATTTTTTCTTACTTTGTTTTATTTAAATTTTTATGAAAGAGATTCGGGTAAACCTCCTTACGTCTCTTAACTCAGAACCCTAACCTTGTAGGGTATGGATGATCTATGAAAATATGTATCTTTGTTGCCCAAAGTCTTACGCAAAATCTTTTTACTTCTTGCCGTACATATTTACAGTGAGTTTAATCACATATTTCAGTTGGTTGGCTTCTATATCCATGTATTAAACCTACTATTGAAATCAGATATTTGAATTATAAGCAACAAGTTCAAGACTCAAGAGTACTTCTGATCTAGATTATGAATGCAAAGATTCTGAAGAAGTTTGATAATGTAACTGTTGGAATTTGGCAGCAGCACCTCAAGCTCCAATTCTTGAGGGAGAAAGATGATTTTACTACTGTCAACATCGAAAAAAGGATCAAAGAAAAAGAGACAAGGCAAATATTGGAAGAGGCTACCGTTTAACGGAACATATTGACTTTATGCTCTTCCCTTCTTAATGTCAACAAAGAGTCCACGATATAGCACCTAAAAGCAAAATGAAGAACTCCTAAATTTCCCCATCGAATCGATCGATCAAAACCACATTTAATAATCGGGATGTAATTCCCATTCGTTGGGCGAATTTAATTAGGACGTCATCAACAAATACTATGAGAATTCGTTATAAATTTTTTGTAAGTTGGTCATCAACCTAATAAGCACAGTTAGAGTTCCTCAAAAGCCGATTAAATCAGGAAAACGTGAAAGTAGAAACTACATCGCCAAAAGGCAAAAAGAGTAGAAAAACCTGAACAAGCTGATCCTACCAAAACAGAGCAGCAGGAATCTGAAATTATGATGCAAATCAACCAAACCTGCCTTTGTCTCTCTCTGCAAAAAAAATAAAAAATAAAAATTCCGAGGGTTATGTTCAGGTCAACTTGCATGTGTCACGACTATTATGCCTCCCAGTCCCCGTGCAATACCTTGATCTGAGTTGGAGAAGTTTCTAACAATCCAGGAGACCTGTGATTCAAGACATGGTTAATATCATCAGCTACTTCAAATTCAACACTCTTAATCATCTTCAAGGCGATTTTGTTTATAACTGTACTTGCATTTTTCAAACTTAATATCTTCATCACTATCAAAGGATGATCCATTAGGGGTCAGACTTCTGTGCATAGGGCTTCGCATAAATGGTTTCCTTCTCTAATGCAGCAACCTCTCCCTGATCGCATAAATGAAGCTTGATCTGCAAGCTATAACTGTTTGGATCTATCTGAAGCAATGAATTTCTTATCCAGGAAACATCCTCTGTATAGATGGAAGGGGTTGCACAGAGCTTCTGGATATCCAATTCACACAGACTCTGCAATGAGCAAGAGAGCCATCGATTGACCGACTTGAACTTTTGATCTGACAAGGGGAATTTGGACTGGGGATCATGCTTTTCAGAAGCACTTCCCCACATAATATTCTGTGAAGATCAAATCTCTCTCCTGACAGCGCACTTTCCAGTCAGTTACTTTGGCTGCGGGGAAGGAAGTTCAATTTCGCTTTGCAACTCTGGGCCTGCACCTCTTTTTCCTGATCTCATAATTCAGAGGTATATCTGAAAAGAGGAGAACGAAATGGGATAGCAATAGATGAGGAGGATAGTTCAACAAATCTAGGTTTTCCAAAAGTAACTAAAGAGAAAAGGAAGTGATAAAACTACATGATGGCATAACACTGAAATGCTTTGCACAAATACAGTACATCAAAGTTATGTTGCATAAGAATGTCGGGTACAATTGCTCTCACAGAGAGTTACTTCCAGTCCAGATATTCACGATAGTATCCTCAATAAAGATAAGGATGGGCCCCAATCTTACAAGTAACATTAAGAATTAACTAGTCACCATAAGATTATTCTCTTCAACATTCATATTCCTTATGGCAGGATTGAGGACCCGTCCTTCTCTAATACTTGTCTCTACCATATTAGGGCTCAATTTTGTTCTGCATAAAAAAAAAAATTCTTGATAATTAAATGGCTCAGACTGACCAGCAAGTTTGAAACTCCTGAGAATACTACCTTGATCCACTTAAATATCAGGCTCATTCAAACTGGAAGAATTATTTAGTAAGCAGAAAAAACACATTATAATAAGAAATACAACACAACAATCAAGAAACAAATATCTACATGTCCTGGTTAACAGCCTGTCTGGTTTTGCAACCAATAGAAGCAAGAAACGTGATTTTCATGGTTCTCCCATAACAAATGGGAGATTATTTTGTTCTTCGTGAACAGCTGTGACACAAAGGGATTTCTGTCAGGAGGTCCTTTTTAATACTTAAAAATAATATACAATTAGTAATAAAAAATGATGTTTAGCCAGTTTTAACCTATTTATTAAACCCACATTAAAGTTTAAAAAAATGAATACGTGTTTTCAAATATTTTTTTACAGAAAACAATCCAAACCAATTCTCACAAAACAAGCACCAACACAAACTCATTTCTACAAAAACAAATCCAATGTCAGAAGTCTCCCAACACCAAAACAACTAAATAATAAATGCCAACAAAATATCTCATCTTAAATCCCACAGAGGTCTTTGGAGGCTCCAAAGTCAAATCATATAAAGATCTTAGGCATTTTAGGTTAAACAAAAACAGTTGATATATCTGAGATCTACTTCGCTTCTCAATGTCAGAAGCATTATCAAAGCTCATCGCTATGTTGGATTAAAAGCTATTTAGGCTTAAAAGCACCTAAAATAAACCAATCCAAACAGGCTCTAAATCTCATAAAAAAAAAGGAGAGGTGTGATACAAAAACATTCATTTAGAAAAAAAATTATGACTAGAATGGAGCATCATACTAACAACAACAACAACATACCCCGTGAAATTCCACAAGTGGGGTCTTGGAGGGAGAATGTATGCAGACCTTACAACTTCCTCGTGTAGGAAAAGAGGTTGTTTTCGAAAGATCCTCGACAAAAGTACAACAAATTCAGGTAGAAAGAAGGAAACCATGAAGAAAATATAGCAGATGATAATATATAATAAATTGAACAGAACTTACTGCGCATCAAAGTGCATTAGATCAATGTCGGAAAAACTAATACTTTCCATTGCCATCCACCATACAATAGCAGGTACCAATGCCTATAGCAACATATACCTGATGGAAACTGGGTGAAGCTCCAAATAGCCTGAGGCATTCACTTAATGCTACCAATCTCACTAAAAAGGTAAAAACAAAATCTTGAACATCCTTAACACACATTGCAAGAATAAAAACATAATATTTTCAAAAAAAAATTTTGGCATGTGCAATGCCAATATATTCTTGAAAACTACAATTTCCTTAAAATATGCCAACAAGTTCAAGAATTTTTTTAAAAAGCATTCATGCAAAAATTCTTGATTTCGTGAAAATATGTATTTTTGAATACCAATATAACTTCAAAAAGCAAAGTTCTTGATTTTGGCTTGCAAGAATTTTCCAGCAGATAAGAACGGGGGAAAATGTGTTTAGGTTTCTTTCTTGATACCAAGTTCTAAATCTTTTTTCTTAAAAAGAAGGCTAGAATTGGGCATCTCAAGAGCTGATCCAGTGAAGGACTCTGGGAGGAAAACAGGCGATCGGTGTATTTGAGGTGGTGAGTTCTAAAATGGGCTGCTGCAGCTCTCTTTCTCCTAAATATCAGACAGCCTCACGAGACAGAAAAGATGCACCATGAAATGGAACCTTCTCCTAAATCTGATCTACCCACCTGAGCTGCCACCAATCAACAGATTTACAGCTCAAAAGAAAACATGCTAAATTGCTTTTCTGAGTTACACAAGAGAGAGTAATATAAGAACAAGAAAAGTAGAAGGTCGTGTAATTTCTCAAAAAGGGTGATTTACCGACAAAATAATTGAACTTTGCGACGCACAAACATGATTAGCTCAAATGCTTCAAAACCCAGCTTGGCTGCAAGCACCAGTTTGCCTATGAGACAGAGAAGAAAGACCAAAAAATGGACCATTTCCCAAAATCTCATAGACCCGCCCGAAGTGTTGTGCCAAGCAACAGTTCTTTACTTCGTCATGAGACATGTTTGATTGAACATTTATGGATGAAAACCTCCAAATCCTCATTGTGTATATAATGGAGCAGACTGAGTACTAAGAACAAGAAAAGAGGAAGTGCATGTGTAATACGAAAAGGGTTGTTCGGTGAGGGATGGGAAATAACTCAACTCAAAACACGAATCAACTCAAAAGCATAGAAACATGTCATGGCTGCAAGCATTAGTTAACCTTGAGAGACAGAGAAAAAACACCAAGAAATGATACTTCTTCAAAAGTCTCACAAATCCCGATGTGCTGCCATGCCAAGCAATAGTTTTTCAGCTCAAGAGAGGACATGTTTGATTGCTCTTTTGAGTTATACCAGAAAGAGTACTAAAAATTAGAAAAATGGAAGGTCGTGAGCAATTTCACCAAAACGGTGATTTGGTAAGAGAAAAAAATGAACTTTGTGAACCCAAACACAATTAGCTCATAAGCATTGAAATCTGTCGTGGCAACAAGCATCAATTCGCCGTGTGAGATGGTGAAGAAACACCATGAAATGGAAATTTAATTCCAAAATCTCATAGACCCACCTGAGGAGTGGTGTCAAGCATCATTTAATGAGCTCGAGAGAAAACAAGAATTATTGAAATTCCACGGAAGACAACCTCCACATCCTCATGGTTTATAAACGGAGCAGAGAGAATAATTGTTTTTTTAAAAAAAGAGGAAGGTCATGTGTGATTTCACGATAAGAGTGGTTTGGGGGAGCGGGGGAGGAAACTGAATTTTGCTAAGCCAAAACACAAACCAACTCAAATGCTTTAAAATCTGTCATGGCTGCAAGCATCAGTTATAGCCTTATGATACAGAGAAGATGCACCATGAAATGGAACTTTCTCCCAAAATCTCATG
This sequence comes from Solanum sitiens, assembly GCA_016801875.1. Taxonomy (NCBI): domain Eukaryota; kingdom Viridiplantae; phylum Streptophyta; class Magnoliopsida; order Solanales; family Solanaceae; genus Solanum; species Solanum sitiens. The sequence continues at coordinate 9,034,750 of JABWTJ010000001.1, forward strand.
ACCCACATGAGGTGCGATCCCACGCAACAGTATTTCAGCTCAAGAGAGATATTAAATTGCCTTGTTTGAGTTATACAATAGAGTAATAAGAACAAGAAAGAAGATGGTTGTGTAGTTTCAAAAAAAAGGATGATTTAGCGACAAAAAATTTGAACTTTGCGACACCCAAACATGATTAGCTCAAAAGCTTTGACACCTAGAATGGCTGCGAGCATCGGCCTGTCATGGCTCAGTAAGCCTTAAGAGACGGAGAAGATGCACCATGAAATGAAACTTTCTCCTAAATCTCATATAGCCACCTGAGCTGCCATGCCAATCAACAGTTTTCAGCTCAAGAGAGAACATGCTAAATTGATTTTTCTTGAGTTATACAAGAGAGAGTAATATAAGAACAAGAAAAGTAGAAGGTTGTGTTGTTCAACAAAAAGGGTGATTTACCGACAAAATGAATTGAATTTGCGATCCCCAAACATATTTAGCTCAAAATTTTTGAAACCCAACATGGCTGCAAGCATCAGTTTGCCTATGAGACAGAGAAGAAAGACCAAAAAATGGAACTTTTCAAAATATCTCATAGACCCACTTGAAGTGTCGTGCCAAGCAACAATTCTTTATCCGGACAGGCAATATGTTTGATTGAACATCGACAGATGAAAACCTCTAAATCTTCAATGTATATAAAACGGAGCAGAGTGAGTAGTAAGAACAACAAAAGAGGGAGTGCATGTGAAATATCACGAAAAGGGTGATTCAATGAGGGGTGGGAAAGGAACTGAACATTGTCAGGTCAAAACATGAATCAGCTCAAAAGCATAGAAACTTGTCATGGCTGTAAGCATCATTTAGCCACAACCTTCTGAATGAAACTTTCTCCAAAGTATCACAGACCGACATGAGATGTCATAACAAGCACAAGTTTGTCAGCTCAATAGAGAACATGTTTGATTGCCATTTTGAGTTATACCGGAAAGAGTACTAAAAATAACAAAAATGGAAATTTTGAAGGAGACATTGGGATGCACAGGGGTGATTCTTAGCAGAGACTCTTTCATAGAATGCAACACCCTCTTTGGCCTTTCAGATTATATATGCAAACAAAAAGATCAATCAAGACATAGTACAGCTTTAGAAAGTAATGTATGTAATTCAATATTTTTTATTTGTTTGTCAGAAAACTAGAAGTACTTGGAGTACATTTACTTCCTTCTAACTGGTTGGTTGTAATAGCATCACGAACAATGACTGCAAAGAGAAATCCCTAGAAATTTCCTTTATCAGTAAACAACAGTCAACTCATGTATCAGGTAGTCTTATATGCAGATTAGCTGTTGTACAATTATTTTGTCTACAATAATGAAGGTATAAACACTTGCTGCCATCTTGTAAAGAATGGCAAGAACAAAGGCCAAGTTAGTAGTTTCATACATATCCTAATGGATACTGCAAACTAAAACTCAAAAGAATTGTACCTTTAAAACTTTACAATATCCATTTGGCCTCCCGTGAGTTTAACTACCAATTTCCAATTTAGAAATCTAAGAGCTTAGAGCCTCTCCTTATCAATCAAAGCTTGCTGGGAAAGCATGCATATCATCTGAATGGTGTATTTCAATGTCAAGGGTGTAAAGCAAGCATTCAAAACCATAAGATAAAATGGCCAGACAAAAAGGAAACGTAACAGAAGATGAAAGAAACAGGCACATATACTCTCTCCATAAGCTGGGCTAGAAGTACCTAAGCACCAAAATATATGTTCCAACTATACTTCAGCAAGGAGAAGTGATCAAAACATCTCTACATACATTAGTGAGCAACAAAAACTATATTTCATCTCTCTTTGTATGTGTGTGAGTGTGTGTACACCCCTCCGGCCCTTCCCTTTTTTTTTTTTGACACGGTACAGGTAAAGGAAGTATTTTGTAGGAAATGAAGTACCAGGAATGCAATATACATAAACATCTTGCAATAAAACCAAAATAAAATGTAAGCATTAATGTTTTGTGTTGTGTACAGTCATACCAGTTCTCCCAATTACAAGTAAAACCACAAAATAATAAATAAAGAACATCTATAAAAAAGATATTAGTAAGATATTAATGAACAAAACCGTCAAACAGCCTATTAGTTGAGTAATGCATGCAATCCAAAAAAAGGAACATTTCCCAAATTCTCATAGACCCGCCTGAAGTGCCATGCCAAGCAACAGTTCCTTAGTTCGACATGAGACATGTTTGATTGAACATCGATAGATGAAAACCTACAAATCCTCATTGTGTATTAAACAAAGTAGAGTGAGTAATAATAACAAGAAAAGAGGAAGTGCATGTGTAATATCTCGAAAAGGGTGGTTCGGTGAGAGATTTGAAAGAAACTCAACTCAAAACATGAATCAGCTCAAAAGCTTAGAAACATGTCATGGCTGCAAGCATTAGTTAGCTTTTAGAGATAGAAAAAACACCAATAAATGGTACTTCTTCAATCACATACCCACATGAGATGCCATGCCAAGCAACAACTATTCAGCTCAAGAGAGAACAGGTTTGATTGCCCTTTTGAGTTATACCGGAAAGAGTACTAAAAATATGGACAATGGAAGGTTGTGTAATTTCACCAAAAGGGTGGTTTGGTGAGTGAAAAAAATTGAGCTGTGCAAAGCCAAATCACGATGAGCTCAGAAAGCACCGGATTCCTCAGAAGACAATACCTGCACGTATCAGGTATGCTTATACAGAATTACCTGGTGTGCCAATATATTGTGTATAATCATCAAATTCCAAGGTACAAACACTTGCCGTCCTGTAAACAATGGCAAGAACAAAGACTAGGTTAGTTGTTTGAAAGCTATCTTAATGAATACTACCAACTAAAACTCAAAGAACTTTAACCTTCAAAATCTTACAATGTCCGTTTGGCCTCCAATGAGTATTAGTAACAATTTCCAACAAAGAAACGTCAAAAATAGATCTCAGAGCCTTGCATTTGAATGTTTGAACAAAAAAGATCTTCCTTAAAGTTACAACTCATAATTCACTGTCTATAATCAACCCAAATAAAACAAAAAATGGACCTTAAGAGACAATACACGACAATGACACTTCAAAGGGTTAAACCCTCAAAAATCCTTCTTGGTTTCAACAAGATGGAACAGAGAACTGATATAAACAGTGTTATTGATACCTCAAAATGGAATAACCAGCCTGAGAAGAAGTGTTTGTCATGTTTTTTTCCACATTTAGACAGACATATATCCATCAGTGGGAGGAATATAAACGTTGAAGCTATTAAAGATGCATAAAAATGCAAAACTTCAAAAATAGAATCAGGGCTTACAAGAGGAGGGAGGCAACCACCCCTCAATAATCCAACATTTCGTTCAAATGTCTCATTCTTGAGCTGGTACTTATCAAAAGATGAAGACACATTACGAATGAAAAGCATCAAAATTGCAAATCAGAAGGACGTGTGTTGGTTCAATATCTCCCACATTAATCATGGAAATGATATTTTCCCTTGTGCATAAAAAGAGGTAAATTTGACCCTTTTCCCTTCTCTTTAGCAAATTGAGGCTCAGATTTGTGTTATGGTAAGGCCAAAGGGAAGCATACCACGCCATGGCTGCAATACACGATTGCATGTGTGATTTATGCGTCTCAATTACAGGCCATACCAGGTTTCCCCGCAATGATACGGGTTGAGTAATCTCAATGCCCGAATTTAGTTAGCCCAAAAATCTTCACTGCCTCTTTAATAATTTTCATAGTCAAGCTGTTGTAGTATAGTTGTGTGTATTGCCTTATGAGCATACGTCTAAGAATGCAAAAATGCAAAGAAACCCAGAAACTCAAGTGTATTCTCCGTGTCTGTTTCTTTTTTAAGGGCTGTTGATTTGTTTTAAAAAATGTAGAATCATAGGAAAAGTTTAGGGAGAAACCATTGATAGAAATCCCATACTCTCTGCTGCCTCATTCTTGCCTTTTAAGGCTAACCTAACAAAAGGGAATTCACAAGACTTGAAGTGTCTTTCAGCCAATTCTTTCTCCTAAGGCTCAGATTTAACCAGGCAAAACGAGACAAAACAACCGCAATGGCTGCAGACCTCGGTTGCAAAACGGAGATGCCTTAACGGGTTGCCTCCCCAAGATAAGGGTAGCTCCAATGCCAGACCCAACCCTATACAACTTCATTTGTCATCATCACAGCCTTATCCTATAATTAAAAGCTAACATTGGTGGATCCTTACCCTGTCCTTTGTGGGGACTCGAGAAGTTGCCCAACAAGAAAGTACAACTTCAGTTGATCCTTCAAAAGAAGGTACAACTTCAGATGATCCTTCAAAAGAAAGTGCAGCTTGAGATGATCCATCAAAAGAAGTAAACATCAGATGATTCTTCAAAAGAAATTCCAACTTGAGATTGATCCTTCGAAAGAAAGTACAACTTCAGATGATAAAGTAATATATAATAAATTGAACAAAACTTACTGCACAAGTAATGCTTACCATTGCCATCCACCTTACCATAGCAGGTCCCAATGCCTATAGCAATACATACCTGGTGGAAATTGGGTTAAGCTCCAAATAGCCTGAGGCATTCGCTTAATGCTCCCAATCTCACTAAAAAGGTAAAAACAAATTCTTGAACATCCTTAAAACACATTGCAAGAATAACAACATAATTTTTTTAAAAGAAAAAGATTTCTTGAATTTCCTTTATATGTGCAAGGCCAATATATTCTTGAAAACTACAATTTCTTTGATTTCCTTATAATTCACCAACAAGTTCTTGAATTTTTTTATCAAGCATTCATGCAAGAATTCTTGATTTCCTTAAAATATGTATTTGTGAATACCACGAAAAGAGAAAAGTCAACACTAGGAATAAGAAAAGAGGGAGTGCATGTGCAATATCACGAAGGGTGGTTCGGTGAGGGGTGGGAAAGAAACTCAACACAATAAAATCAGCTCTAAAGCTTAGAACCTATCACGACTGCAAGCATTAGTTAGCCATGTGAGACAGATAAAAACACCATGAAATGCAACTTTCTCCAAAATCTCAGAAATCCACATGAGATGCCATGCCAAGCAACAATTTTACAGCTCAATAGAGAATATGATTGATTTGCCATTTTGAGTTATACCGGAGATAGTCCTAAAAATAAGAAAAATGAAAGGTCATATGTAATTTCACTAAACCTGGCGGCTGCTCGCTCTTTGATCAGTGATTCAATCAGTTTGAGAGAAAACAAGTTTTATTGAACTTACATGGAAGACAAGACTTCCATATCCTCATGGTTCATAAACTGCGCAGAAAGAGTAATAAAACAATAACAAAAGTGGAAAATCGTGTAATTTCATGAAAAGGGCGGTTCGGGGAGGGGGAGAAAGGAAATTGGTCTTTACCAAGCCAAAACACGAATCAACTCAAAAGTTTTGAAATCTGTCATGGCTGCAAGCATTAGTTAGCTTTATGAGATAGAGAAGATGCACAAATCTCATTCCTCTGTATCCGTTCCACTTTGTCCGTATCAGAGTTATTGTTCCATTACAAAATGAAAACGAAGGCAACAAGAATAAAGAAAAATATCTTAAATAACTTCAGACTCTAATTCCCTGTTCTCTCTTTTTCATATGTGGGGGTGGGTGGAGGCTAGAGAGCATCATGATAGCTCCAAATTCACAAATTAAATAATAACTTACACCGCAAGCCTTGTTTATTCACTAATGGGGGCACTATTGATGATCCATCTGTATCAGCAAGCTGTGGGTTGCACATACATTCTTCAGAGAACTTGACACGGCATTTAAACAATAACTTGAGCAAATATTCCATGAGAAAGATTGGAGTTCGACGAAGGATTAAAATATGAGAGCTAGTTAGTGTCGATGGACTAACCTGTTGAATAAATTCTAACAGATCCACAGCAGTTAGATTAACGCGCAAAATACACCGAACCTGTATTACCAAAAAAAACAATCCTTTTCTTGTTAATGATGGTACTAGAACAAAAAAGCTCTTCCTTTATAAGTTGCTGCAGTAATCAACCAATTAAAACATAAAATGGACTTCAAGAGAAAATACACACAAATGACACTTGAAAGCCTTTAACCCTCAACTTCTGGCTTTCAACATGATGGAGCACAGAACTGATATAAACTGTTATTGTCACCTCAGAAAGGAATAACTAGCCTGAGAAGAAGTGATTGTCGTCGTGCTTTGTTTTCCACATTTAGACAGGCATAGATCCTTCAAAAGGAGGAATATGAAAGTTAAAGAGAACAAGATATAAAGTGTAGTAAAAGGTTTGAGAATGTAGGTGAGCAACTAATCCTACATTAACAACTACAATCAGTACTTATATACCTTTCCCTTCAGAGACTGATTTGCAAATGGTTTACATGTACGTAACTTTTTGAATGTATAATATGACAGCATAGAATGTTACCGCAAAAAAGTGTGACAGATGTTGGCTGCCACTGGACCAGATTTAAGTTCCTGCTTTAATTAAAACATATAACTTCATGCTCGGAGTAAGGTTTAACTTTAATGAACATTGACAAAATTAGTGCAATGGAATTTCTGGTAAATGGCAAGTTCCATAGACTGGTTTATGAAATGAAAATCTAAACAAAGATCGTAGCTTACCTGGTAAATGATCTTGAAACTTGAGAATGATTGTTGCAGATCCCCCAACCCCCATTTAGAATTTGGTCAGCATAGTTGAGTAGTAATTGCTAACCAATTTCAGGCATGAACTGCAAAAGAGTGATCAAAGACTCAAAAATCAAAATCAATGTTACCGATCCTTTGTGGGGGACTCAAGAAGTTGTCCAACAAGAAAGTACAACTCCAGGTGATCCTTCAAAAGAAGGTACAACATCAGATGATTCTTCAAAAGAAGGTACAACTTCAGATGATCCTTCAATAGAAGGTGCAACTTCAGATGACCCTTCAATTAAAGTTAACATCAGATGATCCTTCAAAAGAAACTACCATGTCAGATGATGAAGTAATATATAATAAAGTGAACAGAAACTGCACATCAAAGTGCATTAGATCAATGTCAAAGAAAGTAATACTTACCATTGTCATCCACGTTACCACAGCATGTCCCAATTCCCCATTCTCTTACAAGTCACAATTTCAAATTTCAAGAAACAATAAAAAAATCAAGACCATGTAAAGGAAAATGACCACTGAGGGCGTTTACGGAAGTATGTCCAACTGAGTGTCTACATCCAAAGTACTACAAATCACAACTTTTCTTACGATTAAACTTCTTAATTTTTTTGCAGTTGTGCTAGTGGGGCCTTCAAGAATAAAATATGGAGATACACTATGAATGAAAAGCATTAAAACTGCAAATCAGAAGGGTGTGCGTTCAATATCTCCCACATTAATCATGGAAAAGATATTGCACCTTATGCATAGTAAAGGTGTAAATTTGACCCTTTACCCTTTTTTTTCTTTAGAAAATTGAGGCTCAAATTTGTGTTATGATAAGGCCAAAGAGAAGCCAACCACGCCATCGCTGCAATACATGATTGCATGTGTGAGTTATGCGTCTCAATTACAGGCCATACCGGATTACCGCGCCAAGATACATGGTTGGGTAATCTCATTGCCCGAATTTAGTTAACCCAGAAAGCATCACTGCCTCTTTAATAATTTTCATAGTCATGTTGTTGTAGTATAGTTGTGTATCGCCATATCAGCATACATCCAAGGGTGCAAAAATGCAAAGAAACCCAGAAACTCAAGTGCACTCTCTCTGTCTCTCTCTTTTTTTAAGGGCTATTGGTTTGTTTTAAAAAATGGAGAATCATAGGCGAAGCATAGAGAGAGGGGCAACCAAATAGAAATACCATGCTCTCTGCTGCCTTATTCTTGCCTTTTTAGGCTAACCTAACAAAAGGGAATTCACGAGACTTCAAGCGTCATACGGCCGATTCTTTCTAAGGCTCAGATTAAACCAGGCAAAAAGGAGACAAAGCAACCCCCATGGCAGCAGATTTCAGTTTCCCAACGGAGATGCCTTACCAGGTTGTCTCGCCAAGATAAGGGTAGACCTCAGGCTCAAGAAAATCACACTCCAAAACCTACATGACTTCCAAAAATTTATAACTGAATAAAGACAGCACTGAGCTAAAAGCTTACATTAGTCAAGTTGATTGCTTGTATTGCTTGCAAAGAGCATTTTTGGGTTCTGTGAGAACAAAAGTAAGGATCCACAATTAAAAGGAAAAAAATGAAGAAACAATATGAAATGTGAAAATCAAAAGAGAACATAAACTTCAAATATTCTCTTTCATCTTCAAGCGACCTACATATTTTTTTTCCTTTTCCTGGTAGTCCAAAAATCATAAACAAATAAGTTAACAGTATGAGATGGAGAAGCAACACATGAAACGAAAATTTCATTCCAAAATCTCATAGACACACCCGAGGTGCCATGCCAAGCAACAGTTTCATCAGCTCGAGAGAAAACAAGATTAATTGAACTTTCCAGGGAAGACAAAACCTCCACATCCTCATGGTATACAAACTGAGCAGAAAGGGTAATAAGAATAAGAAAAGCGGAAAGTCATGTGCAATTTCACAAAAAGGGTGGTTTGGGGAGGGGTGAAAGGAAACTGAACATTGCCAAGCTATAACACGAATCAACTGAAAAGCTTTGAAATCTGTCATGGTTGCAAGCAACAGATAGCTTTATGAGACAGAGAAGATGCACCATGAAATGAAACTTTCTCCTAAATCTCATATACCCACCTGAGGTGTCATGCCAAGCATCAAATTTTAGCTCAAGAGAGTAATAAGAAAAAGGTAGAAGGTCATGCAGTTACACCAAGGTTGATTTGAAGACAAAAAAATTGAACTTTGAGACGTCCAAACACAATTAGCTCAAAAGCTTTGAAACCCAACATGGCTGCCAGCATCAGTTTATCTATGAGACACAGAAGAAAGAACAAAAAATGGAATTTATCTGAAAATCTCACAGACCCACTGGAAGTGTTGAGCCAAGTAACAGTTATTTAGCTCGACAAGCAACATGTTTGATTGAATACAATGGATTAAAACCTCCAAATCTCATTGTGTATATATAGCGGAGCAGAGTGAGTACTAACATATAAGAAAAGAGGGAGTGCAAGTGTAATATCATGAAAAGGGTGGTTAGGTGATGGGTGGGAAAGAAACATGAATCAGCTCAAAAGCTTAGAAACCTGTCATGGCTGCAAACATTAGTTAACATTGTGAGATAGAGAAAAATACAAAATGAAATGGAACTTTCCCCATAATCACGCAAACCCACATGATGCCAAGCCAAGCAACAGTTATTCAGCTCAAGAGAGAACATGTTTGATTGATTGCCATTTTGAGTTATACGGGGGAGAGTACTAAAATATGAAAAATGGAAGGTCATGCGTAATATAACCAAAAGGGAGGTTTGTGAGAGAAAAAGAACTGAACATGCGAAGCCAAAACACTGTTAGAACAAAAGCATTGAAATCTGTCGTGGCTACAAGCATTGGCTAGTCAAGTGAGATGAAGAATAAACACCATGAAATAGAAATTTAATTCCAAAATCTCATAAACCCACCTGAGGTGTCGTACCTACTACCGAGCAACAGTTTAATCACCTCGAGAGAAAACAAGTTCTATTGAAATTCCACAAAAGAAAAAATCTTCCACTTCCTCATGGTTTATTAACAGAGGAGAAAGAGTTATAAGAACAGCAGAAAGAGGAGGTCATGTGTAATTTCACAGAAAGGGTGATTTCGGGAAGGGGGAAAGGAAACTGAACTTTGCCAAGGCAAAAATCGAATCAACTCAAAAACACTGAAATCTGTCTTGGCTGCAAGCATCAGTAAGCCTTATGAGACCGAGAAGATGCACCATGAAATGGAACTTACTCCTAAATCTCATATACCCACTTGAGGTGCCATGCCAAGCAACAGTTTTTCTGCTCAAGAGAGAACTTGTTAAATTGCTTTTTTTGAATTTACATGAGTGAGTAATAAGAACAAGAAAAGTAAAAGGTCATTTAGTTTCACCAAAAGGATGATATAGTGACAAAACAATTGAACTTTGCAATGCCCAAACATGATTAGCTCAAAAGCTCCGAAACCCAGCATGGCAGCAAGCATCAGTTTGCCTAGGAGGAAAAGAAAGACCAATAAGTGGAACATTTCCCAAAATCTCATAGACCCGCCTGAAGTGCCGTGCCAAGCAAAAGTTCCTTAGTTTGACATGAGACATGTTTGATTGAACATAGATGGATGAAAACCTCCAAATCCTCATTGTGTATAAAATGGAGCAGAGTGAGTACAAAGAACAAGAAAAGAGAAAGTGCATGTGTAATATCACAAAAAGGGTGGTTCGATGAGGGATGGGTAAGAAACTCAAAAGCTTAGAAACATGTCATCGCTGCAAGCATTAGTTAGCCTTGAGAGACAGAAAAAAAAAACCAAGAAATGGTACTTCTTCAAAATTCTCAGAGACCCACATGAGATGCCATGCCAAAAAACAGTTTTTCAGCTCAAGAGAGAACATATTTGATTGCCTTTTTGAGTTATACTGGAAAGAGCACCAAAAATAAGAAAAATGGAAGGTCGTGTCTGATTTCACCAAAATGGTGGTTTGGCGGAAGAAACAAAACTGAACTCTACAAAGCCAAAACACGATGAGCTCAGAAGCATTGAAATTTGTCGTGGCTACAAGCATCAATCAGTCGTGTGAGATGGAGAAGAAACACCATGAGATGGAAATTTAATTCCAAACTCATAGACCCACTTGAAGAGCAACAAGAATTATTGAACCTCCACAGAAGACAAAACCTCGACATCCTCATGGTTTAATAAACGGAGCAGCGAGAGTAATAAAAAAAAAGGAAGGTCATGTTTAATTTCACGGAAAGGGTGGTTTGGGGAGGGTGGGAAGGAAACTGAATTTTTCTAAGCCGAAACACGAACCAACTCAAAAGCTTTGGGGAGGCTGCAAGCATCAGTAAGCCTTATGAGACAGTAAGCCTTATGAGACAGAGAAAATGCACCATGAAAGGGAACTTTCTCCTAAATCTCATATACTAACCTGAGCTGCCATGCCAATCAACAGTTTTTCAGCTCAAAGAGAACACGCTAAATTGCTTTTTTTGAGTTATACAAGAGAGAGTAGTAAAAGAACAAGAAAAGTAGAAGGTCGTGTAGTTTCACAAAAGAGTGATTTACCAACAAAAAAATTGAACTTGGCAACTCCCAAACATGATTAGCTCAAAGCTTTGACACCCAGAATGCCTGCAAGCATCGGTCTGTCATGGCTGCAAGCATCAGTAAGCCTTCTGAGATAGAGAAGATGCACCATGAAATGGAACTTTCTCCTAAATCTCATATACCCACCTGAGGTTCCATGCCAAGCAACAGTATTTCAGCTCAAGAGAGATTTAAATTGCCTTATTTGAGTTATACAAGAGAGAGTAATAAGAACAAGAAAGAAGATGGTCGTGTAGTTTCACAAAAAGGATGATTTAGGACAAAAATATTGAACTCGCAACAACCAAACATGATTAGCTCAAAAGCTTTGACACCCAGAATGACTGCAAGCATCGGTCTGTCATGGCTGCAAGCATCAGTAAGCCTAGCCTTCCGAGACAGAGAAAATGCACCATGAAAGGGAACTTTCTCCTAAATCTCATATACCCACCTGAGCTGCCATGCCAATCAACAGTTTTTCAGCTCAAACAGAACATGCTAAATTGCTTTTTTTGAGTTCTACAAGAGAGAGTAATAAAAGAACAAGAAAAGTAGAAGGTCGTGTAGTTTCACAAAAGGGTGATTTACCGACAAAAAATTGAACTTTGCGACGCCCAAACATGATTAGCTCAAAAGCTTTGACACCCAGAATGACTGCAAGTATATGTCTGTCATGGCTGCAAGCATCAGTAACCCTTATGAGACGGAGAAGATGCACCATGAAATGGAACTTACTCCTAAATCTCATATACCCACCCTGAGGTGCCATGACAAGCAACAGTTTTTTAGCTCAAAGAGAACATGCTAAAAGTGCCTCTTTTTTTTTAGTTATACAAGAGAGAGTAATAAAAGAACAAGAAAAGTAGAAGGTCGTGTAGTTTCACAAAAGGGTGATTTACCAACCAAAAATTGAACTTTGCTACGCCCAAACATGATTAGCTCAAAAGCTTTGACACCCAGAATGACTGCAAGCATCGGTATGTCATGGCTGCAAGCATCAGTAAGCCTTATGAGACAGAGAAAATGCACCATGAAAGGGAACTTTCTCCTAAATCTCATATACCCACCTGAGCTGCCATGCCAATCAACAGTTTTTCAGCCCAAAGAGAACATGCTAAATTGCTTTTTTTGAGTTATACAAGAGAGTGTAATAAAAGAACAAGAAAAGTAGAAGGTCGTGCAGCTACACCAAAATGTTGATTTGCCGACAAAAAAATTGAACTTTGAGACGTCCGAACACGATTAGCTCAAAAGCTTTGAAACCCAACATGGCTGCCAGCATCAGTTTTTCTATGAGACACAGAAGAAAGAACAAAAATTGGAATTTATCCCAAAATCTCATAGACCCACTGGAAGTGTTGTGCCAAGCGACAGTTCTTTAGCTCGACAAGCAACATGTTTGATTGAATACAATGGATGAAAACCTCCAAATCTCATTGTGTATATAGCGGAGCAGAGTGAGTACTAAGAATAAGAAAAGAGGGAGTGCAAGTGTAATATCAGGAAAAGGGTGGTTAGGTGATGGGTGGGAAAGAAACATGAATCAGCAAAAGCTTAGAAACCTGTCATGGCTGCAAGCATTAGTTAACCTTGTGAGACAGAGAAAAGTACACAACGATATGGAACTTTCCCCATAATCACGCAAACCCACATGGGATGCCAAGCCAAGCAACAGTTATTCAGCTCAAGAGAGAAAGTGTTTCATTGATTGCCATTTTGAGTTATACGGGGAGAGTACTAAAATAAATGGAAGGTCATGCGTAATATAACCAGAAGGGAGGTTTGTGAGAGAGAAAAAAAGAGACATTGAAATCTGTCGTGGCTACAAGCATTGGCTAGTCAAGTGAGATGAAGAATAAACACCATGAAATAGAAATTTAATTCCAAAATCTCATAGACCCACCTGAGGTGTCGTACCTACTACCAAGCAACAGTTTAATCACCTTGAGAGAAAACAAGTTCTATTGAAATTCCACAAAAGAAAAAAACCTCCACTTCCTCATGGTTTATTAACAGAGGAGAAAGAGCTATAAGAATAACAAAAAGAGGAAGTCATGTGTAATTTCACAGAAAGGGTGATTTGGGGAAGGGGGAAAGGAAACTGAACTTTGCCAAGCCGAAAAACGAATCAACTCAAAAACATAGAAATCTGTCTTGGCTGCAAGCATCAGTAAGCCTTATAAGACGGAGAAGATGCACCATAAAATGGAACTTACTCCTAAATCTCATATACCCACCTGAGGTGCCATGCCAAGCAACAGTTTTTCTGCTCAAGAGAGAACGAACTTGTTAAATTGCTTTTTTTGAATTTTACATGAGTGAGTAATAAGAACAAGAAAAGCAAAAGGTCATGTAGTTTCACCAAAAGGATGATACAGTGACAAAACAATTGAACTTTGCAACGCCCGAACATGATTAGCTCAAAAGCTTCGAAACCCAGCATGGCAGCAAGCACCAGTTTGCCTAGGAGACAGAGAAGAAAGACCAATAAGTGGAACATTTCCCAAAAATCTCATAGACCCGCCTGAAGTGCCGTGCCAAGCAAAAGTTCTTTAGTTTGACATGATACATGTTTGATTCATCGATGGATGAAAACCTCCAAATCCTCATTGTGTATAAAACGGAGCAGAGTGAGTATAAAGAACAAGAGAAGAGAAAGTGCATGTGTAATATCACAAAAAGGGTGGTTCGATGAGGGATGGGTAAGAAACTCAACCCAAAACACGAATCAGCTCAAAAGCTTAGAAACATGTCATGGCTGCAAGCATTAGTTAGCCTCGAGAGACAGAGAAAAAACACTGAAAAAACACCAAGAAATGGTACTTCTTCAAAAATCTCAGAGACCCACATGAGATGCCATGCGAAAAAACAGTTTTTCAGCTCAAGAGAGAACAGGTTTGATTGCCCTTTTGAGTTATACTGGAAAGAGCACTAAAAATAAGAAAAATGGAAGGTCGTGTGTGATTTCACCAAAATGGTGATTTGGCGAAAGAAACAAAACTGAACTCTACAAAGCCAAAACATGATGAGCTCAGAAGAATTGAAATCTGTCGTGGCTACAAGCATCAATTAGTCGTGTGAGATGGAGAAGAAACACCATGAGATGGAAATTTAATTCCAATCTCATAGACCCACCTGAAGAGCAACAAGAATTATTAAACTTCCACAAAAGACAACCTCCACATCCTCATGGTTTAATAAACGGAGCAGTGAGAGTAATAAAAAAAAGAGGAAGGTCATGTTTAATTTCACGAAAAAGGTGGTTTGGGGAGGGTGGGAAGGAAACTGAATTTTTCTAAGCCGAAACACGAACCAACTCAAAAGCTTTGGAATCTGTCTGTGGCTGCAAGCATCAGTTAGCCTTATGATACAGAGAAGATGCACCATGAAATGAAACTTTCTCCTAAATCTCATATACCCACCTGAGGTGCCATGCCAAGCAACAGTATTTCAGCTCAAGAGAGATTTAAATTGCCTTGTTTGAGTTATACAAGAGAGAGTAATAAGAACAAGAAAGAAGATGGTCGTGTAGTTTCACAAAAAGGATGATTTAGCGACAAAAATATTGAACTTGCAACAACCAAACATGATTAGCTCAAAAGCTTTGACACCCAGAATGACTGCGAGCATCGGTCTGTCATGGCTGCAAGCATCAGTAAGCCTTATGAGACAGAGAAAATGCACCATTTTGGAACTTTCTCCTAAATCTCATATACCCACCTGAGCTGCCATGCCAATCAACAGTTTTTCAGCTCAAAGAGAACATGCTAAATTGCTTTTTTTGAGTTATACAAGAGAGAGTAATAAAAGAACAAGAAAAGTAGAAGGTCATGTAGTTTCACAAAAGGGTGATTTACCAACAAAAAAAATTGAACTTTGCAACGCCCAAACATGATTAGCTCAAAAGCTTTAAAAACCCAGAATGGCTACAAGCATCAGTTTGCCTATGAGACAGAAAAGAAAGACAAAATGAAATTTCTCGAAAAATCTCATAGACCCAAAACATGAAGTGCCGTGCCAAATCAACAGTTCTTTAGCTGGACAAGCAACATGTTTGATTGAACATCGACAGATGAAAACCTCTAAATCTTCATTGTGTATAAAACCGAGTAGAGTGAGTACAAAGAATAACAAAAGAGGGAGTGCATGTAATATCATGAAAAGGGTGGTTTAGTAAGGGGTGGGAAAGGAACTGATACCACCTTAACATAGCAGGTCCCAATGCCTATAGCAACAGATACCTGGTGGAGAGTGGAAAGTGGAAACTGGGTTAAAGTTCAAACTAGGAGTACACTACTTATAAGAACAACAAACACAAGAATAGCCCTATAAGGAAGCAGCAAACAAAGGAACTAAGAATTCGTTGAAGAGCCTCACTGGTCACATGTGCAATTAGTCTAAACAATTAAAAGTGTGTGATGTTCTCAGAAGCCCACCTCTACTAATCCTCAAAACTTTACAAAATCAAAAAAGAAGAACCAGATAATTCCATATTTCTTAGGTGGCACACTTTCCCATTTTTAAGAAACAATCAAAGTCAAACAGTCATAGACCATGTAAAGGAAAATGGCCACGGAGGGCGCTAACAGAAGTGTCTTTCATTTAAAATAATACAAATCACAATTTCTTACTATTAAACTACTTAATTTTATTTTTTTTAGAGTTGTTCGAGTGGGGCCTTCAAAGAACAATTACATATCTTTGTAAAATTATAAAGAACATTGAAATTTAGAAAGGGTAAATTAGTGCACCTTGGTCGCACCAGCCTTGAGGTGCTGTTGAAAATCAACTCCTCAAGAACCTTTGTGCCTCCTTATATTCACAAGACCCCTCAAAAACCCAGCAACCGCTTCAAAATAAAAAAAAATACCCGGAAGAATCATCGATATCAATTCAAAAATCTTCAGAAGATTTTTTCTTGAAAATACCCACGCATTCTTGAAAACTACGATCAAGTTCCTTAACTTCAAGTTCTTGATCTTTTCTTTAAATACGCATTCAAGAATTACAATGTAAATACGCATGCAAGAATTTCAAGAGCATTACCTCCCATTCTTGTATAGGGTTTGGATCGACAATCGTCAATGTGACAGTTAAGAGCAGCAATCCGCTATGCGCCGGTAGCTATCCGCTATGCGCCGGTAAGCGTATGAAGTTGTACAATGCGCGTCAGTAGCGTATAAATTTATATAATGCACCGGTAGCGTAATTTGTAATCAAAAGAACCCGGAGGTAGCGTGTGAAGATGGGCGGCGTCCTTTTATAGCTTTCAAAAGGAACACTTTTTGTAAATACACGCGGAAAAAAATAGTAATTTAGAATATAGTTTGTAAATACACTACCTGGATAGTTTTTCTAAATACACGCGTAAAAAATAAATTCATACTCTTAGTTATTTCTTTATTTAAAAAAAAATTGAGTAAAAAATTAACTATCGCTACAAAAAAATATTTTAATTATAGACATATCCTGGTATACCTCTTCACAATAAATTTTATATGGATAATTGTATAGAATGACAAACTAATATGAATTTTATGTTTGCTATATGTGAAAGTTGCTTTAGTTTATATAAGAGACGGTTAGTGCTCAAGTTTGTATCCTGAAAAAAAATTTAAGCTGTTTTAATTTAATTAGTATATCACCTTTCAAAATAATGAAATTATTTTTAGCTAAGACTTCTAAAATTGACGTGTTTGCTTCAGTGTATTTTTAAAAAGAAATAATTTTTTTCCTTTGTTCTACTTTAATTTTGTTAGTGTATAATTTTTTCGAAAAATATAGAATTCTTTTTAGCTCAGGCTTTTAGGATGTGTCTGCTTCAGCATGTTTCTGAAAAAAAATAAAAATATACTTCCTTTTTCTACTTCAATTTAGTTAGTGTATAATTTTTTCGTAATTATGAAATTATTTTTAGCTATGACTTTTAAAATCGACATGCCTCCTTTAGCGTATTTCGAATTATTTTTTAAAAAAATATTTCTTTTGTTCTACTTCAATTTAATTAATGTATAATTTTTTTTAAATTATGAAATCTTTTAGCTGTGACTTTAAGTTTTAAATTCATACTCTTAGTCATTGTTTTAAGGTTAAGGAAAAGGAGGTAGCTTGATACTAAGATTTCATGTCTATTCATCGCACAAATGAAACATATAAGCAGTACCCATTTGATGTGGATAGATATAAAATATGATTCTGTTTTGTGTATGATCTCAACTCTCAATTTTGGCAAGTTCGTTCTTCTTATCACTCTTTTGTTATTGCACTTATTTGCGATTTGTTTCTTATTTATTGAAGTGGAATATGCCCTCAAGTGTTTGATGATATGTCCGATTTTATTTAGAGTGATTAAGTTCACAAATTTTATTTTGATTATTTGTAATAAACGGGTCAACTAAATTAGCCAATGTCATAGGTGGTGGTTCGACTACATGTTTCGGCCTTTATGGAATTTGTTGGCACTATGAAAGGTTAGTCCATATCAATTTATAAATGGAAATCTCACTCATCAGCATGACGACTAAATTTGAAAATTGTCGTTCTCAATCAAATTTTTAAATTTGATTTTAAGGTTCCCTGTTGTGATTGAGGAGTTTCTTTTGGTTGTTGATTTATGGATAGAGATGGTAAGAAAATATTAAATTGTTGCTTTTAGCTTTAACTTAAATTGGAATTGAAAATTGTTACAAATTTGAAGAAGAAAATTGATGCCGCTGAAGTAAATAAAAATTTACATTGTTTCTACTAAAATCTGTTTTAGTAGTAGTAGTTGTAGTTCAAATTTATTAAGACTGATCTAAATTCGAGTAAGATTTTAAAGTCTGTTTGAATTTGCTTTTCATTTTTGACTTATAAGCCGAAAGTCATACTTCAGAAAATTATGTTGTGGCTTATTTATCAAGCACTTTTTGACTTATTAACACACTCCAAAAGTTTTTATAAGCTATATTAGTTTAAAATAAGTTAGTCCAAACGGGTTATTAGGTTTGAAAAGTGTTTAGTTCCCCTGTTGTGTGTTTTGCTTTATGGTGGTTTATATCTTAACATCTGTGTTGATAGCTTATTGATAGTTCGAGTAATTGTCTACGACAATGATATTGTAGGTGGCCTATGTAACAGTGATGTTGTGATGGGCCGTGCTTGTATACTTTTATAAATAAAAGTGATCATAATTCGAGTTAATTCTATAGTTCTATTCATTTTGATTATTAATCATTTCAGGGGATCGTGATTCACTTTAATCCCACCTTCTTTATGTAACTATTCTCAATTTATGGTTAAGAATTTCAAACTTAAAGATATATCAACGTTTTTGTTATTTTATATAAATAAGGCATACACAACTTTTTTTTTTTTTTTGTATACTAGGCTTCCTTAGTAAATACTATGAAAAAATTAATATATGTTTTTAGTTATTATTGTGAATCACATCAATTTAGCTTAAACAATTTTTACGATGGGCCCGTAACACAGGCTCATGATTTTCTAGTTTATTATAGTTTATAGGGATAATTGTATAGAATGACAAACTAATATGAATTTTATGTTTGCTATATGTGAAAGTTGCTTTAATTTATATAAGAGACGGTTAGTGCTCAAGTTTGTATTCTGAAAAAAAATTTAATCTGCTTTAATTTAATTAGTATATCATCTTTCAAAATAATGAAATTATTTTTAGCTAAGACTTCTAAAATTGACGTGTTTGCTTCAGTGTATTTTTAAAAAGAAATAATTTTTTTCCTTTGTTCTACTTTAATTTTGTTAGTGTATAATTTTTTCGAAAAATATAGAATTCTTTTTAGCTCAGGCTTTTAGGATGTGTCTGCTTCAGCATGTTTCTGAAAAAAAATAAAAATATACTTCCTTTTTCTACTTCAATTTAGTTAGTGTATAATTTTTTCGTAATTATGAAATTATTTTTAGCTATGACTTTTAAAATCGACATGCCTTCTTTAGCGTATTTCGAATTATTTTTTAAAAAAATATTTCTTTTGTTCTACTTCAATTTAATTAATGTATAATTTTTTTTAAATTATGAAATCTTTTAGCTGTGACTTTAAGTTTTAAATTCATACTCTTAGTCATTGTTTTAAGGTTAAGGAAAAGGAGGTAGCTTGATACTAAGATTTCATGTCTATTCATCGCACAAATGAAACATACAAGCAGTACCCATTTGATGTGGCTGAAAGCATCAGTTTGCCTATGAGACAGAAAAGAAAGACCAATAAACGAAACTTCTCGAAAAATCTCATAGACCCAAAACATGAAGTGCCGTGCCAAGTCAACAGTTCATAGCTGGACAAGCAACATGTTTGATTGAACATCGAAAGATGAAAACCTCTAAATCTTCATTGTGTATAAAACCGAGTAGAGTGAGTACAAAGAATAACAACAGATACCTGGTGGAGAGTGGAAAGTGGAAACTGGGTTAAAGTTCAAACTAGGAGTACACTACTTACAAGAACAACAAACACAAGAATAGCCCTAAGGAAGCAGCAAATAAAGGAACATAAGAGTTCGTTGAAGAGCCTCGCTGGTCAATGCCTTTTGTGCAAGCAACACACAAATTCACAGGTGCAATTAGTCTAAACAATTAAAACAGTGTGATGTTCTCAGCAGCCCATCTCTACTAATCTTCAAAACATTTACAAAATAAAAAAAAAATGAACCAAATAATTCCCTATTTCTTAGGTGGCACACTTTTCCATTTTTAAGAAACAGTCAAAGTCAAACAGTCTTCGACCATGTAAAGGGAAATGGCCACAGAGGGCGCTAACAGAAGTGTCTTCATTCAAAATAATACAAATCACAATTTCTTACTATTAAACTACTTAATTTTTTTTTTTTTAGAGATATTCAAGAACAACTACATATCTTCGTAAAATCATAAAGAACATTGAAATTTAGAAAGGGTAAATTAGTGCACCTTCAAAAAATTATATTTGTTTTTAAAAATATTTTTAACTTCAAAATTTAATTTTTCACCCCTATCCTCGACCCCCCGGCACACACCCTACAAGCCCCCCGCTCCGGAAAAAAAAATTAAGTTTTTTTTTCACCCCTATCCTCAACCCCCCTATCACCCCCACCCCCACCCCCTTAAAAAATTGAAGTGTTCTTTTAAAAAATATTTTCAATTTCAAAAATTATTTTCTACTCTAGTAAAAATAATAATATTTATTAAAAACATGTTCATTCATAAATCAAACACAAAACTCTTTTTCAAAATGAATTTGTGCAAGCTGTCATTTAAAAGAGATAATGAATCTATCTCTTTCTCGTTTGAATTGTCAACCCAAGTATTACTTAATAGTTAAAACATATCCGGCATTATCACTAAAACACTATATTATCTTACATGCAAGACTACGTAGTAACAAACATTAATAATGTAAAGAAAAATAAAAATAATCAAATCGTTTTAAAAAAAAATGAAAATAATCAAATCTTATCATTTATCCTTAATAACATAAATATAAATTAATGATTGTAAAATACATACCAGGATCTGTAACATAAGCAATTGTGTAAATGCGTCACTCAACTGGAACAAAGTACACAAATATTTAATTGTGAAGGAAAAGGAGGAGGAGAAGAAGAAAAACTTCAGAATTTGGTAGTTTTAAAATGAGAGGATATCCCTTTATTTATACACAACAAATGATAGTGTAAATAAATGTTTATTATGTCTTATCAGAAAGGTTACAACTATTTGGAAATGTTGCAACATTTGAAAACGTCGCAACATTTCATAAAAGTCGCAACTCTTTATTAAAGTCGGGACTTTTCATAAAAGTCACAACTTTTCATAAAGTCACAATTGTTCATTAAAGTCGTCACTTTTCATAAAAGTCACAACTTTTCATTAAAGGAGAAAATTAATTTTGGTAATAAAATAAATTAAAGGGAATCATGATTTATGGTGGTGCCACGTTGGCGGGTTTAAACAATGATATGATTTTTAGATATTTTAGTGTTATTAATCATATAATTGTTTGTGATATATTTTTAAGAAACACCTTAGATGATTGTATTTTGGTAGGACCGAAGAAATATTTGAACTATAAGTAGATTATATGTTTGTATGAACTTTAGCGGAAAAACCCAAAAAAATTCAAAAATCCAAAAAATTCCGAAACAAACCGAGGTTGAAAAACTTAAATTTTATTGATTTGATTTGATTTATTAAATTTCCAATTCCGACACAAATAATTTAATATGATATTTAAAAACCCAAATTAACTCGACCATGTACACCTCTAGGATCAAGTGGCTGCTTTGTCAAGCATAAGGTTTATGCGGAAGTTGTTTCCGAAGATCCTAACTCGACACCCTAAATATACCCCTGCCATTAAATATTGTTGTTCATTGCATATTGCGGGATTCCAAATGAATTTGAAAGCGATGATGAATCTATCTTTTTCTCGTTTAAGTTGCCAACCCAAATATTAATAGTTATGAAACCCTTTATTTTTTTCAATTAAGTTCCGTTTGAATTGTCAACCCAAGTATTACTTAGTAGTTATGAATCCCTTCTTCTTTTCCAATCAAGTTCCTCCGCCGAGGCTGATCAAGTTCCTCCACCAACGCAAACCCCAACTAAATCTTTGCTTCATTCGACTTGAAAGTGCATTATTAGTCTATCTATTTCCTCTCAACTAAGTTAAATGAATTGCCTTTAATTCAGAATTTGTAGAAAATTGTGCCCACCCATTTATCAGTTTATTTATTTCCTCTTTCCTGATAAAGCAGTGGTGGGGCCAAGAAACATTTTCTCTCTCTTTCCCATTATTATTGTTCTTCGATTTTTAGTACAATTTTCACGACCTTTAAAGAATTTTCGGTCTGTCAAATACTTCATTACCTTATCAATTCCCAATATATTATAGTATTAAATCAAATTCATTATTGATATCAAACGTACCGCCACTTTTTCATTTTTCATTTTTAAAGTGAGGGAAGGTGTTGCAATTAGGAGAGCACAAAAACAACTTCAGTAAAACCTGTCGAAAGATAATTACTGTCAAGGCAAAAACCGCTTCATCCAAGTTTTTCAGATTCTAAAATTTTAATCCAAGTTTTAAAGAGCTGCTTTTCAAAGTTTCCCTCAAGGAGAAGGCGAAACGGGAGTGCTTTTGTTCCAACAGCTGTACAGTTGCCTTTGTCACTAGTTTCCTGTATATATAAAAAAAAGAAATACCTCTTGAGTCATGTCCTATTAGCAAGGTCCTCACTTACGACATTCTCTTTAAATCCCGAGCTTCCAAAATCCCCCCAGACCTCTTTTGTCCGGATATATCATGCAGGAAGGGACAAGAGGAACCATAACGGCATCCTCCAGGTTTATTAAAGAAAACACAACGCGTCGAACTGCACTGAGTCGGTTTTTGGTTCATTAACAAACCTGGCACCCGTGTATAATTACCACGAGGATTGGTATTTTGCAAACGTTCATCAACTGCAGACTCACAAATTTGTCCATGTTGCTTGATCAGGGACTTGCAGTAATCGATATCCTTGTGAAGAGTGGTAGGACTAGTCATCGAGGAGAAAGGGGATGAATGACCAACATTGGGTGAAACTACATCATATTTGGAACAAGAAGGAACCAACTCAGAATTAACCAAGGGCTTTCCTCCTACATTGTCAGGTACTCCATACTTGTTAATCAGTTTCTTAATCTTTTCCAGATTTAGGTCTGAAGTGGGGTGAGCTAGTGACTTACTCTCTCTAATGTTTGCAGTTCCCACATGAGGAGGGGGCCTTTGTTCATTAACCAAATTACTATTCACAGATGTTTCAGGCTTAGTCATCGTCAAGGGCACAGATTTTGCCATTGGATTTGGCCCCAAAATTGGTCCAGATCCTGCATGGGGAGCTTGGTATTCATTAATGGGCTTGATAATTACCTTATCAGGTTTTGTCCTAGGCAAGGGAACCGGTAGATCCACTGGTCTAGACATGGCAGCAATGAGAGAATCAATTGTTGCAGCACCAGTTTTGGCATTGGTAGCCAGTCCACGTTCATTCATCAGCTTTGGTATTTCTTCTGGGTTAAGGAGAAGCCCAACTAATAAGTTGGTATCGATCAGACTATCCTGCTCTCGACTTTTTGCAAGAGCAGCTACAGCTGTGGCTATAGCAACTGTCAAATCACCCTCAAAACCAGGAATGTTCTGGGTGACAGGGTTGTGCTTAGCAGGTGGCATTCCAGAAACTTCAGACTTGAGCTGGGGAATATTCTGGTTTTCACATATTCTTTGATATTTGGGCCTATAGTTTTGATTAGCTCGTTGGTCTGGATAAATTTCAGTCTGGTCTTGAGTGCTGATATTTTTAAATGTCGGCTGAAACTGGGGAACAGCTGGTGGTTTAGGAGAAACTTTGTTTTGCTCAGATCCCTTCAGATTTCGACACCTTGAAAGATATGGAAGAGTAGATCGAACATTGGAAGGCCATTTTGCAGGAGGAGGAGAGTTGCTTGAAGGTTTCCTGGGATTTTGGAAGGTTGATAAAGACTGGGGAAGTGATTTTTCATTAGCAGGTAGCTTTTGAGAAGTAACTATACTGACAGATGATGAGGAACTGTTAGGTAGACATGCATCTGGCGATTTGCTGCTGATGGTTTGGGATGGAACTTCTACATCTGCTTCTTCTTCAATAGGAATGATTCGGATCGCTGGAGTTCGGATATCATCATAATTTTGGTCCAGATCCGATGAGGTGCAAGGACTGTACGCCAATAAGCAAAGCAATGCATTAAAACCCAAGTAAATTGATACAAAGAAGCTATAAACCAAAGAGAGAGTCCAAAATTACTTACTTCAGAGGAATTGCAGACTGACAAGGAAAAACCACCTCAAGCACTCTCTTTTCCCTATGCTCCTGATCTCCTGCTTCTTTACTTTCTTCACCAGCAACCACACGCCATTTCTCGTTCAAGTTAAACTACAAATAACAACATTAACTTGGTTATTACGATAATGTGTGCAGAAACTATGCATATAAAGGCACCTCCTTTCATCTAAAACTTAGATTACCTTGGGAGGGCATTTCCATTTAGCCAAAGATTTGTAAGAGAGCCTCCCTTGTAGCTGAAGATGATGTTGAGATCCCCTACTGACTTTTGATGGGCAATCCTCTTCTTGATAATGTTTTACCTGATAATGTTGAATGGTAAAATATGCAAACTTGTTAAGGAGAAATTGGAAAAAACTAAAGCAATTAATGTTCTTGATAAGTAAAACTGAAAGCATGTCAAATTGACATGTCCTTTTATACTACACTTAAATATCTCCTTGGAAAAAAAAAATCCAGTAACAACACCACATCACTTCTTCATGTTTTCTCTACCTTCAAAAAGTTTGGAACAATTTTCAATTAACAACTTAAACATTTGGGTGCATCTTGCGAAGAGGCACCAAATCAGGGGGCTCATCTTCTCTCCAAAGGGAGTAAGGTGACTAAATCTTCATCCCAATTTTGTTTTCTATTTTGACTTAGTAGGAGTAAGATGGAGTTTGAAAGTGCAATTAACAGTTAGAAGCAAGTAGAGTCCATGGACATTAGACAACAAACAGAAACATTTCTCAGCAATCCTTTAGATGTGATGAATTGACAGAAAAAGTTTTAAGCACAAAACAATGGTAAACCAGCAAGAGGGTTGGGGCAATCTACTTAAATTGACAATTTTTTGGAGCTTAAATGGAGATGACAGTATTCAAGCTAAAAGATAGGCTGGAAATCGTAGAGTATAAACTCATCATTTTCCTTCATGTTCACTATGTTTACAGATCTTGCAATTGTAACTTATGTGTCAAACATGTTAAGAACAAGAACCTATGCAAGAAGATGCACTTTTAAGCAAGGAACATTTACCAGTTACTAGGAACGTTGTTGATATCTCTACAAAATATAAGACAATATAAGACCAAGAACAAAATTGATGAAAGTTCTTGTCAAAGGACTACCTTGTGGGTTGGGAATTAGTATGATTCTAAGTTGCGCTTTTTTAATGAATATTTTATATGATCTGCATCAAGCTGCATCTTTCTTTTAATCTATTACATCCCACTCTAAAGAATCTCTTGGCCGAAATGGCACAAACACATCACTTAAATAAACCTGCTCCTCTCCCAGTTTATCTCATTTCTTACCATAAATCCACACATGTACCTTATTATCAGAATAAAAAACAGTACAAGTGTGATGACAAAAGGTAGAAAATCAAGGATTGGTGAAGGAAAATGGAAATTGTTAAGTAAGATTTCTTAGTTCAGAAATAACATAACTTGTTATAACAGGTTGAACATGTAAATGGTCAAGAAGTACCAGAGAGGTACTGACTTAGAGGAATCTCTGAGTGACACAGTACAAGTTTGAATTGGACTTACTCCTAAGTAGGGGGAAAATTGGGACACGTGAAAGCCACCTTAAGATGGTGGTGAAGAAAGAGAGATTCTAGAAATCAGAAACAATACAAAGGAAAATCGTTGGTGACCTTCATAATGAAATGGGTATAATTACCATAAAGTGCTTGTACGAAAATTGCAGGCTCATTATGAGTTATAGATATGATATTCTGCATCGAGGGCGTTGAAATTATTCTGTAGTAGTCAAAGATTTAATAGTCAACTCAAATAGACCTTTACAACTGGGAACATGTGTAATTTTAGTAAAACTCAAGTGTTGGCAAAAAAATGAGAAAGTACGTAGTCCACGGACATACATTGGACCTAGTGGATCAAACTACCTTTGACACGAGTATGTAATACATTTTCCTTCATTTCTTTAGATAGAAATTGTCCCAAGAGTTTCATTTCATCCCATCGTATATTAGACTCCATAGGTAGTTGTCTTGGGTCATAATAATGGTAGTGCATACATGGAAACACATTTATTTTATTTTTGATTTATTATTCTTATGAAATGATTCATGTATTGTTTTAAAGTTGAAAATGTTTCATGATTGATTTGAGAGTGATTTGAAAATTTTCACCTAAGTGTTATCTGCATTAAAGAATTTACATTCATTAGTATTTATGCTTCTAAGAGCCAAATAATTTGAAATAGCACTTGTTGAATATTTTTAGTCTTAAATTTACATTTGACAAATGCAAAATATCTTCAGGCCTTCAGGAAAAGATTTTACATTTGATTCTATTTAAATGAGTTGGCTTGGTTATGAACATCATTATGTGATGTGCAAGTATATCTTTTAAGGCTACTAGGCCATAATTTTTTTTTTGATATATTTAAATATGTGTAAGTATTCTATTTACACTTCATCCTTCAATTCAAAATTCAAATACTCCCCCCCTTCCCATTCAAAAATTTCCGCGGTTGATCAAATTCAAATGTTTCCGCGGCTGGTTCAAATGCGGTCGGGGAGCATTATACGAGTTTGGTTCACTCATGTAAGTTAGTGTTTCACTGTTTCGTGTGCCAGTCACGTGGATTTAGGGTGTGATACGTACCTTTCAACGAAAAGGTAAACAACTAAGTCAAAACTCGAACAGAAAATCAATGGCTGCTCAATGGCTGCTACCCTTACAAACCCTAACCCTGTTCAAAGCACTTCTTGGTCACCCGGAGTTTCTCTTGTCTACATCCAATATAAGAAACATATAGGTACTCATCAAACATAATCTCAAGGCCATTAACTGATTCCTGCTAGGTTTCATAATTTACCTGATCTTAATCTTTTTCTTTAATCTTTTGTCCTAATCTTTTAGTAGTATCAAAATCCATAATTTCCCTTCCCAGATTTTCCTAAATCCCAGCCACTCATTCATAACAGAACATCAAGCAGAAAATAATACAGGTAAGACAAAGCAGCGAAACTAGTTAGCATCTTCTTTCCCCAATCTAATCTAACAAACAACATCATAGAACTCATAAGAACCAGTAAACCATTTTTAAAAAGGCAATGGAGTAGGATTCTGCAAGAAAATCCATCGTTGTGATATTCTGCAACAGACACAAATCTATATGTATGTATACAAGAAACGGTGAAATTAATCCATAGTCGCATATAAAAAATTAAAAAATCAACCTCAAAAATTGAGCACTAAACAGAGTAAACAGACTCAATAAGTAATGTATACCTGACAAAGATTAGGTCCAGAAGCCCAAGAAACCGTTTTGGATTTCTTCAAACCCATAAAGAAATCACTTTATCAGATACTTGATTTACTCTACAACACTCAAAATCGCCTTCAGATTGTCAACTTAATAATGCTAGAAAATATCGGAATGTTGTTTCCGTTAAAAAAAAAATAGATGAGAGTAGAAGTCGGGAGGAACAGAGATTGGAATGAAAACCCTAGAAATCGTTGTTTGGGAAAAAATAAGAGAGTCGAATACGTTGCGCCGTTGCATATTTGTATTTTGGCTGCTGCTGGAAAGATCGTTACACGCCTTTTCATATTTACCGCCTACACCTCATTACGTCCTCGTCCTTTTATTTTTCATTTACGGTTAATTACACTAAATACCCTTATACTATTACCTAGATACAGATAGACCCCTTATGTTTTAAAATTAAGCACTATACTTCGTAGTCGCTGGTTCGATTTGTTGACATGTTAAATCCTCATAGAACCGTTATTATCAATTCAATTATCAGTTTAACCGTAAAAATTTAACAAAAAAATAATTGAAAATCACTTAAAACAAGAATCGATAATCCAATTAAAAAATTAAAATTACTAAAACCGTTAAACCAATAATTCATTATCATAAATAACTTTTTTTTTCATTTAGATTATCAATTTCAATTACGTTTTAAACAGTCTTGTCCTTTAATATGTACTCCTTTCGTTTTAAAAAGATTGGTCTAGTTTGACTTGGAACGGAGTTTAAGAAAAGAAAGAAGATTTTTTAATCTTGTGGTTCTGAATTAAAGTATGTCAAATGTACCAAAATGCCCTTTAATCTTGTGATTTTAAACATACCACGTGGAAAGTTAAAGTTGAAGTGTTGCCAAAAAAGGAAAGGGGTTATTCTTTTTAAAACAAACTAAAAATGAAATAGAAACATTCTTTTTTAAACGAAGAGAGTACCAAAAGACTCCTATGAATTCTATCTCAGAATATATTATTATTTTTATCTCACATTGAGGTAACTTTTCTCGACTAAACCAAACCTAAATGATAGTAACATATATTTTGATTCAATATTTGTTTTTAGTACAAACAACAAATTAAAATAGACAAAAGAAAACAGTATTGCTTCTATTGAAATTTGAATATGAAATCTCATGTTTTACGATCTATTTTATTATTCACTAAACCACGTAATTGGATTTGATTTTATTTTTTTTTGTACGGAAAATTCCTGGAATAAAAAAATAAATAGATGATAAAACATAAGTTGTCCGGAAGGAGGTCATTTTATATTCATAAAAAAAGGAAAAGAAATAACTTCTCGTTTTTTCTTTTAGAACATTGACTGTGTGTTCTAATTTTTTCTAGTCTTTCATTCAACCACCTCTCATAAAGAAACGTAAATTCTCAAAATATATTAAACAATTACACTTGTTAGTATAAAAGACCACTATGAATTATGCCTCAAAATTATAGTATTATTTTAATTGCAAAAGAAAATAAATAACTTCTCATTTTTTCAACGTTGACTCCATCTTTTTTATGCGTACTAATTTTTAATAGTCAGAAAAGTATTTATGAAATCTTTGTTTCTCCCGCAAAGTGTATTTGCCTCTCACTATAATCAAACAAATTCCCCCACTTGTCTCAAATCCACCTGATCCCAATTGGGAACGAAAATGGCAGCTGAAAATGGCAGCACCGGCAACTCTTCTAGATCCAAAATTGCACTCATCACTGGCATCACAGGCCAAGATGGTTCCTATCTCACTGAATTACTCATTAGCAAAAACTATGAAGTTCATGGCCTTATTCGTAGATCCTCCAGTTTCAATACCCAACGCATCAATCACATTTATATCGATCCTCATAACACCTATAGAGCCAAAATGAAGCTCCATTACGCTGATCTCTCCGATGCTAGTTCTCTCCGACGTTGGCTCGATATTATCCTACCTGATGAGATTTACAACCTAGCTGCTCAATCTCATGTCGCCGTCTCTTTTGAGATCCCTGATTACACCGCCGACGTGGTGGCTACCGGTGCACTCCGCCTCCTTGAAGCGCTTCGTTCTCACATCTCCGCTACCGGAAGGTCTCACGTCAAGTATTACCAAGCCGGATCATCGGAGATGTTCGGATCTACGCCGCCACCGCAATCGGAATCTACTCCGTTTCACCCGAGATCACCTTACGCCGTTTCCAAATGCTCGGCGCATTGGTACACGGTGAATTACCGGGAAGCGTACGGGATATTCGCGTGCAATGGGATTCTCTTCAACCACGAGTCTCCTCGTCGGGGTGAGAATTTCGTGACGAGGAAGATAACCCGGGCTGTAGGGAGGATAAAAATCGGGCTACAGAGCAAGGTGTTTTTGGGTAATTTACAGGCGTCAAGGGACTGGGGCTTTGCTGGAGACTATGTAGAAGCAATGTGGATGATGCTGCAGCAAGAGAAACCAGACGACTACGTTGTGGCAACGGAGGATTCACATAATGTAGAGGAGTTTCTAGAAGTAGCATTTAGGTACGTTGGATTGAACTGGAAGGAACATGTGGAGATTGATAAGAGATACTTCCGGCCAACGGAAGTTGATAATCTGAAAGGAGATGCAAGTAAAGCGAAAAAAGTGTTGGGTTGGAAACCAAAAGTGGGATTCGAGCAACTGGTGAAGATGATGGTGGATGAAGATGTAGAGTTGGCTAAAAGAGAGAGAGTTCTTGTTGATGCTGGATATATTGATGCCCAACAACAGCCTTGATCACGTGGTATGCTTTTCACCAAATCTTCTGACATTTTGGTTTTGTGTGCAACTATATGTTTTAATTTTATCCTATTGTATTTTTTTTTAAGAAATGTATTGTCAATCTACGATGAAAAGTTCAATCAATGTAATCAAAAAAATAAGTTTGTGATAGAATTGCTAAATTTTTTTCCTTTTGTATTTTTCTTTTTATCAAAGAGAATTAGAAACGATTTCAGAATTTAAAGATTCCAAAAATATATTTTAAGATATTAATTTTTTAAACACGATCATTTTATCATCCTTTTCTCGTTCCATTACTCTAATGGTTAACCTCAAAAGCATGGCCGTAACCCCACACCCCCCTACAAAAGTTATGCTTTGATACGATTAGCATTATACTTTTTTGACTCTGTCATTGCTCAAAAGGCATGTAAATTCTAATAGTATATCACTATATTATATTTCCCACCGTAACTCCGTAAGTTTTAGATTATATATATCCTCATTTATTCGTCATTTTGTCCTCTTGTTATTAATTGTTTGAAACCTGTTAGTACACCACTATTTTCTAAACCGAATGTATCAAAGAGTTACTATGTAGTACATGTTATCCATTTTTTATTTGTTAATATTGTTATGCTATTAGTGAGTGCAATTCACACATAAAATTTGTGGGACATCATTTATGAGGTTAACTTAAATTAAGTTAAGATGTCTAAATGATCCAAAACGAAAGTTGGAGTATTTAACTACAAGTTAAGGCCAATTAACTCTACTCGTATGTTGCCTACGATTACTTCTTAAAAGTGAATCTCAATTGTTTAATGCTATCGAAATTAATTAGTGAAAGGATAGTTGAGGTTTGATGCAAATCTCTATAAACTTTCATGTTCAAACATAAAATCCTAATTATTTACTGTAATTAAGATAGTGCTTTACAAATATTTTTTTAATTTTTATAAAAAATATTTTTGGAATTTTACCTATAAGAGATATGAAAATAATATATAAGAGCACTAAATAGAGTTAATTTCTTCGATTCAAATAGTAAAGAATTGCGTTTTCACGAATTTCCTCCTTTCAACCTCGTCTCTTTTAGATTGAGGAGATGCAACTAGCAGTTGAGTCACCTTCGATAGTGATTTTTCAATCATGAAGGAACTGTACAACATGGATCGTGGAAGGAAATGCCTTCCAATTATTATATTTTAACTTCAATTCGTCAAATATTTTTTCTAAAAATCAAACTTCTCACCTAATGAAAGTCTAGGGAAAACAAACTCTACTAGAGAGACATTCCATAATTTACATTGATCTCATCCTCTCTATCCTCTAATAAAACTCATCTTCACCCCACTCCCCTTAGCTCTCATCCCTACCTCTCGACCGCCACCTCATATGGTATTTGTCTAAATAATGGATAATTTTCTTTTATCAACCAATCGAACACAATAGAATAAGTATAAAACCCACTTATTTTCCATGAAAAACATTTCCTTCCTTCCATACACACCCTTAAAACTTTATCATCTTCCTATTAGATTCCAAATACCCACATTTTCTTCACGAATATTCATATATACATCAGCGATTTCTCATAATCAAGTTGAGAAACAACAGCTCAAAACTAGATCAGCATATATACTACTCGATTTAAACTTCTCTCGCCCTCCAATTAAATTCTCAAATCCACAAACAGCTCCTGAATATCCATAGGAAGGAAATCTATCATAATTTAGAGGGGGAAAACATAGCATCACCACAGTGAATCTTAACATTTCAAGTACAACTAAATGAACAGTCAATACTAGCTGAGAAATCAATCCACATGCTTGCTATGAAATTAATTTTCCGACTATGTTTCCTGTGCAATCAATTTCCAAGTGTGCTTGAAGCCTTGAACTACCAGTCAGTTGGACTAGATACAAGTATGGGTATAGAGACATTTTATAAGCTCCAAAGAGAGACCTCGGCACTATCACTTTTCATCTGCTTTACCTTGCAGAGTATGCATGCTGCTGCTATTGCTTTCTGTGTCTGAGGAAGCGATTGCAAATGGTTTGATAGATGATCGCAGCGATTCTGGTCCCTCTGCATCAATCCTCTTGCACAATGCATCACAATTACTGATTACCTCTGTCAACCTGCCTTTCAACACTCCAAGTTCAACCTGCAAACCATGTACTGCGTGCAATTCAAACATTGAGTCAAGAAAAACAGCATTAGCGTGCTAGATTTTTGAATAATGGGAATCAGATATCACAAGGACAAACATTTAACTTAATTCTAAAGCTCCACACTACAGTAGCCCTAGTTATCCCGACGGACATTTTTTTTCTCTTCTGCTTTCCGAGATTGGCTATTATAATACCTTCTGATAGATGCTGTGAGGTTGTTTTCATTGCGGAAACAGAGTAATTGAAGCGTTGAAGAAGCTTAACAGCCAATGCATCTGCAACTTCTATTTTGTTTTCTATTTCTTCCTGCAGCAGTTATCCAAGGAATCTACTTTAAAAAGATATATGAGCTCTTCGTTTCACATGAAGAAGAACCTCAACAAACAACACAAGCTTGTAAACATGATGAAGACTTCAACATGCTAGCATAGGTACGCTGACACCTTGAACATAGTACTTAATGTACTGAACAGAGCTTCAAAATCCTAGTGTTGAAAAAACCACCACCAAATTGACTATTAACTTTAAACTCTAGTCACAGCGTAGCACACTTTATAAATGGTATACAACCATCTGTATAGTACAAGCCATACTATGGGATGTGGCAAGACAATTCTTGACCAACGTATGATGGGAGAAATAATGATGTAGCTACAATCAAACACAAAAAAAAACCTTGTAATATCTTTTCCCACCCTTTGAAAGGTCAGTGTGGTGATGATTGATGTGCAATTGTTGATTCAAAAGGATATTGTCTACCACTCATCTAGAGGGCATTTAATTTTAGCAACTAACTTCAGGAAATATATATGCCTGAAAAGTTGGGGAATATCTAGTTATCAGATATATTTTATTTTATTTGAGGCAGCTGCTCCTTTACACATATTAAAGTCGGAATCAAGTTTTAGAGAACCCAAATCAATCTAGTCAGCCACTTCTACATAGTAAACATAATAAGGATCAAATAACTACTAAACAACTTTGAGCCTGTATGCAACTTCTTTGGTGAACACGATGACTATGTTCTACTTCCTTTAGGAGGGATTGGGGCGATAATCCACCTCATTGCTGGCCAAAAACGGCTAACAGTAGTTATCTGAACAATTTGACCTTAATTTACTTGCAAGAATTCCATACAAATTCAGACCACAGCTTTGACTCAAAGGATACTCATAATTTCCT
Organism: Solanum sitiens; assembly: GCA_016801875.1. Lineage (NCBI taxonomy): Eukaryota > Viridiplantae > Streptophyta > Magnoliopsida > Solanales > Solanaceae > Solanum > Solanum sitiens. Next base: position 9,068,204 of record JABWTJ010000001.1, read on the forward strand.
TCCTCCCACCCCTCTGTGTGTGTGTGTGTGTGAGTGTGTGTGTGTTAATAAGAAATGACTCACAAGCGACCATGTTTTGAGACTAGTGAATGCATTAAGAATATAATGGTTTGTGTAATTACATACAGTCTAACTCAAACATATACAAACATACATTTTAGCCTGTTCTAGATCCACACTTTCTATGGATGGAACCACTACCACACTGGAAAATGGCTACTGAAGCATTAGGTGACCAGAAGAACATGATAATGATTGAGCAAACCTGTCTTTTACAGATCTTCTGGGCCTTCTCCTCTTGCCACTGACGATACACAGAGAAGAGCTCAAGTAGAACTTTTGGATCTACGCAGCCTACAATAACAAAAGAAAGGAGTATCAATATTTACCCAGCAGGATAAGAGAAAAAATCCCTACTTATTCCTGATGACAATTGTTTATCAAATGCTACATATATCCCAACAGAGATCAGAGAAAATGCTGGTCAATGCTACAACTGCTGCAATGAAATGTTTTTAAATTATTTCATTAAAAGCATTTTTGGTATCTGTTTTTCTTCTGATAAGTAAAACGTACTCACCCTTGTGGGTGTGATTACAATGATTAGTTCTGTGGCTTTACATACTACAAACAAATTGAGTCATTCAGAACTGTATAAAGGTGGATTAGACTCATTAAAAAGGAGCTAGTTTGATCAGGACATATGAATATCTAATCTCATTCACGATCTCCAAAATTTACTGTGTTTTATTCTTGGAGCTAATTCAATCAAAACATACATGTATATAATCTCATTCACAATCTCAAAAGTTTTGCCCTAGATCGGATCTAAGAACACTCCATTTTTGGGCAATTACGATTCAAGTGAAGCTTCAGTTGTGATTCATTGGTTATATTTGAGATTAAGGGGGAAGCTAGATTCTCCACTTACCATCTTTGAAGCTCCTTCCCATGTCCCCTTCAAGGACTTCCAGTACCGGATTCTGCTGCGCCATCTGATGTTGGTAGGCTACAGTTTGTATGATTAGGTTACTCCGCCAACTCAAGCCCCCCCCCCCCTTTTTTTTTTCTTTATTTATAGGTTTCATAGCTATTTAAAAAAAATAAAAAATTTACCCCCCGTGATTTTATTTATGTGGCTTTATTCGGAGTACGAGGATCAAACTAATTAATGTTCAGTATAAATTTGGATATAGAATCTTCAATTTATTCAAATAAAATTTACATATCTAGAAACTAAATGAAAGTATTATGAGTGGGATTCCCAACATTCTCGAAGAAAAAGTGTATGTTATGTAGAATGTGAAGAAGAGTATTTGACTTTCATTTATTTTGATTTATTATTTTTTTAAAAAAAATTGAAGTAGTGTGACTATGTTACTATTGACAGATTTCATTTCCATCAGATGTATCAATAGTTTTCTATTCTATATGTTAAGAAGTCCCACATCGATAGAGGAATGGGAATCGGTCGCCTTATATGGACTTGGACAAACCTCCCCTCAAGAGCTAGCTTTGGGGGTTGAGCTAGGCTTAGGTGTCATATTTGATCTCAATTTGTTGTTCATCGATGTTGGGCCCCCTTTTGTAAGTGTTCATGCTCTAGTTACGGTCTGCGCGTGCGGGGGACTGTTAAGAGTCCCACATCGGTAGAGGGAGGAGAAATTAGTCTCCTTATATGGACTTGGACAAACAAATCTCCCCTCATGAGCTAGCTTTTGGGGTTGATTTAGGCCCAGGTGTCATATATTTAGTTATTTACACTATATAGAAAGAAACCAAGTTGGATAACTTTCAAACAATTCAAGGAAAATCCTTCAGCAATTTCATTTATTGAGTGGTTTTTCCTCCTTTTTTGTTTGCCTCGTTTAAAATCGGATTCTTCAATCTGATCCAGTTATTAAGACAACTAAAAGGTGTTTCCTTGTTCTGGGATCCTTTATCTCTGTTCTATTTTAAATCATTGGGTACTCTACGGCAGGAGAGGGCAAAAGAAGAAAAGTTGCTTGCCCGAAGAGAACAGAAAAGGGGCTTGGGCTTATGTAGCTTGCAAGGAATGGACACTCTAAGATGCCAATAGAGAGATCCCCACTGCTACCTCCCGTGGGAGGTTGGGCCCGCATCTCAGTTACAGTGTGGCTGCTCATTGCCTTGGTAAGCTATTGCTTCACCAACTAGCTAATCAGACGCGAGCACACACACACACACACACCGAGCGGATTCCTCATTTTGCTTCTCAGCCTACGAGGATTAGCAGTTGTTGTTTCCTTTCGTATGTGTTACTCATTCATCCACAGTCAAAGATTGATTAGCGATATCATCACTTGAACTTGTTTTTAGAATAAACTGATTTGGAGAAATGCTAACAACTTTGCATCTAAAATTTTTTAGAAAAATAGACTTAAAAAATATATATGACAACATCTGAAAAAACCATTAGGCCTTCTAAAAAATTCTTGTTTAGGCCATCAACTTTGTTAAACGGCCCCTGTAGCAGTCAATTTGAGAAGTAATACACGTTTCTCAGAAGAAAAGATTCGGAAGCATCAGCCAAGTGAGCTCTAAGCTGCTTAGCATTTTCATCTCTCGAATCAGATCATCAATGTTTTCAGTTCCTTTTCAATTCCTAATTAAGCCACAACCCATTTTCTGGTTTAGTTTTCTTCAGTTTAATTAAAACAAACCAACTATCATGGTGAATGGAGGCTAGTTCATGTTTCAAGAACTTCTTAAATATTTGCACAAGAAATCAAATATTTGCACAAAAAATCACAGTTCATTAGTGTAGGATTGAAACTCTAGGGAAATGGTTATCATTAGGATTCATCACAACTCTACCTATGCTCACAGAGCACAATCAATCCAATCCTGTAGAAAGGATAACATTGCAATAGTTGATGGCCATTTAAAAAATAGTTAAATTTATAATGAATCCTCATATTAACTATATTGGTCGTGGTCTTCTTGGAACACACTACATCAACGCAGGGGTGTAACTTTAATTTAACCAAGAAGTTCCACCATGTTGCATCCAGGGGATGAGAGAGCATAACCAAAGGTTCTCACATCACGGATGGTGTGACTAAGGTATTCACCCCATACATTGGCATCCAGATGTGAAGTTAGATAGGAAAGAGCTCCAACATCTTCCTGGACGGATGAGGGTAAAGAAGATAGCACACCACCCTTGAAGAGAATTGGCGACATGATTATTAACTCATTAGGATATTGTGGGAAAAGAGAAAATTAACATGATAGTGTCTATGCTAATAAACAAGGAAAATGACACTAAGTTCTAGGGAGATACTGAACATACATTGTGGACCTGGATATGAAACAAAACTATGGAAGCATAAGACTTAGAAGCTGAAGCACATAATTTCTGTATTCTGAAGTAAAGGATGCCATAAAGAATATAACGAATAGAGAAGCATGTGCTCCAAATAGTATCCCAACACAAGTTTGGAAAAGGCTAAAATGTCTAACCAAGTTACTTAATGTTACATTATATAAACAGTAACTTAACTCGATATATGCCAATAGAGGATATATTCAAAGATGTGGATTATTGTGGTATTGAACTTAGTAGTCATACCGTGAAACTTTGAAGAGAGCAATAAGGCATAAACTTAGAGACGTTACAAGCCTGACAGAATCCATCAGCTTGGATCTATGCTCAATGTAATTTGTAGGATGAAATGTTACTGAATCTCTCTACTTCCTTTTTCCTTTTTTGAAAAAGCTTGATATATTCTCTTGATTCACTGTCCATTTGAGGAACTCGGAAGTACTTTCTATGTCCAAGTAACACCACCACAGTCTGCTTGCATCATCACGTTTCAAATATTAACAGGCACGCATATTTTAATTTTTATAATAATTGTTTTGTATGCACCTATTGCTTATGAAAATAACAAGGTCTGAACTAGACTTGAATCCCCAAAACGTTTCCTACTAAGGAGCAAAACAAACCAGTTAACCTGAATTGATATTTATGTAAGTCTAGACAATAAATTACTTGAAACAAGTTTAAATTAGATATTTTTCAAGGTTAACATAAAATCCTAAGTTCAAAAATGTTCAATACAGCATACGCCATTGCCAGAAGGTATTGGAAACTGTTATCATATTGGAAATTACCTTTATTTGAAGTGGAGGATGCTTTCCTCACCAGAATGTCAGTCAAGCTACTCTCAGCTGGTGGCGATTTCAGTATTGGAGAAGCCTTGTCATTCAAATTTCATACAATAAGTAATGGCTTAATAGCTATTCAAAAGCAATACACTGAAGTTAGCGAAAAGTAAACTTACAATTTTGAGAGATTTTAGCCTCTCCAAAATAGGATCAACGCCTTCTACACGCTCAGAAACTGTGGTGATCTCATCGATTGGCCCCTTCATTCATGAGAAAATTCAAAATTATGAAAGACAAAAAGGCGAACAATTAAAAACTGAAATTAATAGAAAATGAAGCAGAAGAAGAATTACTTGTGAGCCGGAGAGAACTGATTCGGAAGCACCCATTGAACGGGTACAGAAGCGACTTGCGTGCTAAAGCCCGATGAATAGACTCGGATGGACGTCTCCTAGTAGTAAGAGTAAAATCTTTTCGCCGGAGGAAGAACGAATTTTGTAACGGTTAAAGCTTCCCCGGTAACCTGTCTTTTTCTCGGAAGCAGCTGTGTGTCGAGAGGCTGTTCATAAATGGGCCTGAGATGGGTCAAAATAGCCAATAAGTGAAAACTGCAGACATATATTCTCCCATAGTCGGAAAAGCATCATACATTTTAATAAATAATTACTAATTTTAGTAATATCTTTTATTTATTATCATTTATATCAATACTATATTAAATCTGTAATATGTATTAAAAGTGAATTATATATGCAATATATATGAATTATAATTGTTTTTTAAAATATATTATGTTTGTTTGGTAAAAATTTGACACATTGTATTATAAATATATTAAAATGTGTGATAAATTAATTAACAATCATTAAAATTTGTATTATATGTGAATAAAAAATTATTTTTTGTAATATGAATTAAATTTGTATTATAAATGAATTAAAAGTGATCAAGTGAAAAAGAAATATTATTGCTATAAATGGTAAATATTTTTTTATTATAGTATATTTATGTAAGTTTCTCTTATATAGTCCTCTAATAACTTTCTTCTCTTTTTTTTCCTAATAAAAACCAATTTATATTTATTTTTCGTATACATAAACTGTTTATGCCATTATTATTATTTTTGTTCATTTAAATGTGAAGACATTACTTACTACGCCAAATGAATTTTTTAAATTTTATTTTCCGAGTCAAACAGCAATAATTGCTTAAGCTGAACCACAAGTAATAACATCTTTTTTTTTTAATGCCCCTTTTCTACCACATTTTTTTTTTCTGTAGATGAAGCAATAAATGAAGTTTGATATGGTAATGTGAGGAAACAAATGATATACACAAATTGCTATTTACGCTGTCTAGGCAAAGCTATGTGACACCCAAATCACCATATTCATTAAACATACATTGAAGAAAGCAAAAGTACAGTACATGATATGTGGCCGTTCTGATAAGATGAATTGAAACTCTGAGACAGAGACAGCTCAAAAAATGTGAATGAATAGCTATTAGTGGTATATCTCCTGCACAGTATTAAAGTACACTTTCTTTCATCCACAACACACATTTTCCGACAATGCCTTCTCTATATTGTGAGGTCCCAATCCAACATGCACACAGAAGCTATTTCAATGTGCTGTAGCGGTTTGTGCCATGTTTAGCCCAATGATCCTTCAGGTCAAGTGGAATAGACAGGTCATAACCTTGAGCAGCAAGACGATTAAGCAATTTACTGAAGGCACCACCACTCATCTTTCTTCCACCCACACGGGAATAGCGTTTGTTTGATATTTGAGGTAATGGATACATAGATATGGTAGTTGTGCAGCAAGCTGACTGCCACCCACCATGACCCCATTTATAGCATGGCTGTGGAGTCCCAGTACAGGAGCAAACAGGCACTGGCATGGCAGACTCGTCAAAATTGATTTTCAACCCCAAATTATCTTTCCATGATGTGAGCTGTGTATCTCCTTCCTTGTCACTATCCATCTCTTGCAGATTTGCCCAATCATCTGATGTTGTGGCTATGACCTGCACGCTTAAATTGTCTGTGCCAATTTTACCCACTCTTGGAATCTTAGCTTGCTTATTGTGTCTGCTCTCTTTAGGTCGCTTGACCTTTTTAGGAATCTTTGCTTCAGAAGTATCTGTGTCTTTCAAGTAGCCAGCTGCGGGATCTTCCATTGAACCATGAGCAGCATCAGCTGTGGTTCTATACATTTGCTGTTGGTTATAAATGTGCTTTGCACCACTTTCAGTTCCATTTCCTGGTGAATCTGGAACCATATTGTTGTCATTTGTAGAGCTGTCCTGCAATCGAAGAGCAGCAATGGCATCGTTCCTTTCTTGAATCAAAGCATTACGCTCTGCAAGTGCTGCATCTCTCTGAAGCATTGCCATGTCTCGCTCTGCAAAAGCCCTCTTTCTCTCCTCTAGTGCCATATTCCGTTCACGGATGGCAGCATCCCTCTCAGCCATGATGGCCATGTAAGTCTTTATAGTAAAGTTATTGTGGTCCTTTATAATAAGAGAGAATTATTAAGCACATGCAAAATCAAATCAATTAAAGATTAATGCAGTAGCTTGTTCAGGAAAATTAATTTAGTTGCCAGTTAATTGACGCAACGATTATCCATGAGTAAATTCTACAAGTTATCTTGTTGGTGGTTATACAGAATAGGTTCAGTCAGGTCTCATTAATTTGCAGTAAATGAAACCCAGTCTAAGAGATTTCAAATATATAATTGATAATCACTGCTAAGATAATAAAAATTTAAAGTTCCTTAAACAAAAGTACTTGTAAATTTTTCTGTTTCTAATGAAAAGCAAGCCACCTTTACTGAACAAGATACTTCTGATACAGGAAAATGCAAAAGCAAAGATATAAGTACATCATCATACCATCATTAAGGGTGGAAAGCAGATGCTAAAAACCCATCTTGAATGTGGCCGTTTCTGCAGAATTACAAAAGAAAATACTTTATGTAGTGATCTTAAAGCATGATCTAATGATCTCAAAGCAATCAAACTGCTAGATGAATGATTGCTGCACATCAGTCACAGACCCTAAATACTTATTGTTTTCATTCAAGCTTTCCCGGAGACAGGGATTTTATCTTATCTCCATCTATTCTATCTAATATTTCTCATTATTAAGTCCGTCCATATGCCAAGATAAAGGAAGCAAACACAGGTTTCCACACAAAAAGAAGTTCCTTTCTTTTACCATCTCTGACTTCGTAAAGAATTACCGACAAACTCCAACTCCCAACTCTATAGGCAACTTAGCTAGGGATAGAACAAAAATGAAAACAAAAGATTGATTCAAATTGAGATTAAGTAAGTTAGTAGTGTACTAAAAGTTGAAATTTTGAGAACTGATAATTTTTCTTAAAAAAGCAAATCACTATTTTTATAACCAAGAAATCCATGAGGGCAGTGAAGGACCAACGGTGCACAAATTGAAACTCGGTATATGATGGGTCCGCCTCTCTACCCTTCTCCACATAAATACCAAGCTTTTACCTGTGACAGGGTTCAACAAACCTGCCGAGGGTAAAGCATACATTATCGGAATGAAATAGACTTGAATGGAGTAGAATGGATACATAGTATTTATATATTCAAACCCCACAAATTATGAGATCGACACAAGTTTATTGAATTTTATGCAAAGAAACAGAGGAAGCAAAGACAGGTTTCCCCAAACCAAAGGTAGTTTTCTCTCTTTTTACAACTCTAACTATGTAAAAAGGACAAACGGAACTAGTATAGTTTTCTAGTATGACCATATCACTCACAGATTATTACTAATATAAAGTCACAAGTTATAGATATAGTAATAAGCTAAGCTGCTCGGACTCTGGTGCGGGTGTATGATACAGGTGCAGATCTAGAGGTCGGATCCTCTATAATCTAAATTCTAAAATTCGAGGATATGGATACGGGTGTCGGGATTCAGCTAAATTCAATTCAAATATCTAAAAATAGAGTTATAAAACATAAATAATGAGATATAATATGGAAAACTAATCCTGGAAGGAGATAAAAGGTAAGGGAGTGAAAATAGAAATTTATATATTCAGGGCATTCCATTTTCTTCAATTTCACATTAGGTTTTGTTTTGATTACACAAATCATTGAATTTGTCCAAAATTTCTCCCTCGAATTTGGTCAAAATACCCAAAACAGGCTGACCAAATCAGGTACGAATTCCACACCCACATCGTGTCGACACAGGTGCGGCACCGAAAGTGAAGAGTCCGAGCAACTTAAGGAATAAGCAATTATGCTTCATTCAACAAAGTTGAGTTAGGCTACATTATACTCCATAACCAACAACAGTAATAATAACTAAGCCTCAATCGTAAACTAATTGCAGTAAGTTGCAAAAATTCCTATATATCCTCCTATGTTATGTACATCTGGTAAGAATCCTTAAATTCGCCAATGCCCACCAACACATTCAGCAAATACTTGCTTGATATTTAACTACATACTCTATTTCTAGATAAACAAACATCAGGTGAAAGATCATTCTTCCTCTCCTAATAAATTTTCATCAATCTTCTTAGCAAATATACAGCATATGATGTAGCTGTAAAAAGCATAAACCCAAATTGGTTTTCTAACACCTTGTGAAAGTCTGTTCTCACTCACTCCCAAAGTTCCATCATATGATACATGTTGAATACTTTATGACCAGCTCCAGTTTATTAGGCACTAAATCATTCCACTACAACCTTGCTTATAAACAATATTCGTTTATATGAATCCCTTTAATCTAAAAGTAAGGTAAGAATGACACCAATAAGTAAGCCTTTATCCTAACTGATCAGGATTACCTATATGAATCCCCTTTCTTTCAATTGTGTTCTGTCCTTAGCTTAATACACATTGAATCTGACACATTATAGGTCTCCCTCGTCACTTAATTTTAGGTCTACCTCATCACTTATCACTCCTTTCAATGTATACATGAAGGTTTAAGTAGAACATGGTCAAATCATCTTAGGCGACCTTCTCTTATTACACCTTTCACATCTAACACTTGCACCCTCACATATGGAACTTGTCCAATACCTCATATTTACACATCCATCTTACAATTTTGTGACACTCATGATAGCCTTACTGCCCAATATTCACTTTCATAACATTATTGTCTCTATACTTAGGTAAGCATCTTCTTATTGCGTAGCACCCCTCATATCATTCCTCATTTTATCAACTTTAACTATATGTGCTTCATTTTCATTTATTACATCATTCTCCTCAAGCACAGTCCAAGCAACATCTAGCTTACACAAAGGTTCAACAAGCAGTGAAATCAATTAGATCATTTCGAACCTAGAAAGTTCATCATATAGTGATATGTACAAAGTGTAAATCTAATCGAATTCGACCTCTTAAATCTACATTTTGGAAAAAGAACACTTTCTACAAGTCACTTCTTAGGGATGCGCACAAGCTAAACCAACATAGATCAAATAGTATACACACAATAAGATCGAAAGCTGGGGTTTATACAAGTCATAAGCGAATAAGTAGAAGAAAACACAAAAATGCAGTTCGGATTAGCGAAATGAAGTAGCAAAATAGAAGAGATCAAACAACGAGAACATGAAATTGAGAACGCCATTGGAAGGAAGCTTACTAGAGGGAGAGGGGAGAAAGAGCTAAGCGAGAAAATTGATAAGAACCGATGCAGAGGTGAGAGATTCGATGCCAAAAGCTTCTTTTTGTTGTCTTTTTTATCTGTTCCTCTTTGTTTTCTTTTTTCTTTTTCTTTTTTTTCTTCTTTTTTTCCGATTTGTCCAACTGATAGATTCAGAGAAGATGCTTATGCACTGTCTAATCTCAGAATTTGGTACCGTAAACGGTGTCGTTTGTTATTTTGGGATGACTAAACTACGGCGTTTTGGGTATTTGACTCGTTGCAGCCTTGCAGGCATTACCGATCATGTTCCAATATGAGCTTGCGTCAATCCCAAAATTTATACGGGAATTACGGAATGGTGCCTAAAGTAAATTGTTTGCGACATTTTACCCACTTAAGTATTTTTTATTATCCACTGTACCCTTGTTATTTTCTTTTTCCTTTTCTTATGGTGGATGGAGTTTTTATCTATGGACATACTTGTATTGAAATTTGATTAATTTAAATTTATTTTATATAAGGTTTATTTAAGATTTGATTAATTTAAATTCACTTTAGAAAAGGTTTATTTAGGAAATAACGCATTTGATTAAAGAATAATCAAAATAAAAATTATTAATTAAGAAATAAGTAATTTCATCTATTATGTTAAGTTATTTGATAATTTTTTGTCCTTTATTGTTGAGATAAGTTGACTAGCTCAGTGGCGTAGCCACATTCTGTCAAGGGTTTCCAATTGGACACCCTTCATCGAAAAAAATTAACGTATGTACAAGTAAAATAATATATGAAATAATTAAATAACTTATTTTGAACACTCTTAACATTATAAGTTACTATTTTTAGACACTTTTTAAGAAATTTCTGACTTCGCCACTGAACTAGCTCGTGACTAGGAATTATGATGTGGATAAATCTTAGGTAAATCTGCTACAATAATTTGTCACTACACCGTCTTAATATTTTTTCTTTTAATGAATTGAAAGTAATTATTTAAATGACATAAGGCTCGTCACTTCATCAAAAGTTAGTGAATCGATTAATTTTTTTTGTGGTTATGAAATACTAACAATCAATACAATCAAGATAACAAGAGACATATATAGATAAATAATAAATGAGAAAACTATACTGAATAACGAACATTTAACTTATATTAGGTATTATAATTTGTGAATATAGTTTCCTCCATTCTTATTATTTGTTTGATTTATATAAATTCATAATTTCTATAATTCGATTCTTGATAGTATAAATTCAGATTCTTTATATAGGCTATCCTGGTTATTTGTATACGATTTATGAAAAATTCATAATAAATTACTTTGTTGTATATTGAGAAGCGAAATATACAAGCGGAGTTATGAATTTTTTCTAAATTTACAAATACATAATTTGTATATACATACCTTATTTGTATGTTCACAAAAAAATTATACAAACAAGTAGACATATACAAAACGCAACCTCCATAACAAACATAACCATAACTATGGAGCGTCATTATTGAAATTATAGTTATAGAGTCTTATTATGTCAATTATGTTTACTGTTTTAAATTTTTTCTCTAAATAAATTAGGAGATAAAAGTTGATTTATTTATTTTCAAACTATTGTATAGATTATTTGTATTATTTTCCTATTTATAGAATAAAATAAGTCATTACATGTTTTTTCAGTAATTTGATTGCAAGCTCTTTTAACATATTTATGAAGACATTTATAAATGATGTATTTATAACCACATGCCCTTGAAGGTTTATTAATAGATAACATATCTCGTTAAATTATTATTGTAATTTGAAATGAAAGAGAGACCGTTTATTCATTTTTTCAAATTGATATATAATAAATTGAATTGGCTTTATATTTGTAGAAGAAGAAAAAACAATTATTGTGATTTGTGAGCAGGGCCGGAGCCATCTTGTACAAAGGGGGTTCATCCGAACACCCTTTGGTGGAAAATTATATTATTTATATATAGTTAAAATAATTTTACATGTATATATAGTAGATGTTGAACCCCTTCCGCTATTTCAAGTGTCTATTTCTATAAATATTAAATTTTCTTATTGAAAATTCTAACTCTGTACGTGAGCCTTTTCAAATCATTGCTTGATTGCAAACTTATCCAGTTATCAATTTATATACTTGCAGTTTTATTCAATTGAAAGCTTATTAAAAATTGTGCGTTTAGAAAAGCATCATTAATACAATATACTACATTATATAGATATATTTAGACGATACAAGACATTTAAACTAAAAAATTCTTTTAACAAAGTATATATGGATAGTTTAAAAAATCTCCCACTAAATTTGATTTCATAACACCAACATTCTTTGCATTTGTGATATTAAATTACGTTTATATCTCTTTTATTTAACATTTCTGTTGTTATAATTACTCTAAGCTACTTATCATCAATATAAATTAATTAAATATGACCAAATTAACTTTACCAGTATTTTATTATTTAAATTAATTATAGCAAAAAATTAATAAATTATGCTTGGTAATGTCTGTTTGTGTAATATTTCCAGAAATGTTCAAAATTATTTTCAAAAGTAACTTCTTTTAAATTTGTATGTTAATTAATTTGGATGGTTATAAAGTATTTATACTAATTACTCCCTCCGTCTAACAATAATTGTCCGCTATATTATTTTGAGATGTTCAATAATACTTCTTCACTTAATGAAATCAATGGATATTCTTAGCATTAATTATAATTATTTCTTAGTACAGTTTTCAAGATAATATATTTATTTTATTCAAAGTGTGATATAGTAAATTACCTTTCTATTTATCATTTCTTTAAAAATGCGCAAAGTTAATAATAAACAAATATTATTAGATAATAGGAATAGTAATTAGTGTAAAATTAAAAATAAATGAGCAAAAGAAAAATACGTGATTACTCTATTTCTCTAATGACTTCAAAATACATGCAAATGACCTTCATTTTGCCTATTTCCAGCCATATTAGATTCAGCATTTTCTTAACTTCAATCCTCCAAAATGTTCCATGTCAAGATTTAAACTTTATGATTAAAATTTTAATCCCCAAAGTTTAAATAGAAAACACATCCCCTAATACACACACAATAATAATGAAGTAAAGAAAAACAGCTCACAGTATTTCTTTCTATACTAGACTAGATAAGAATCACAGCTCTTAATCAAATACACAATTAAATCAACGTCTAGATAACATCCACGTGTGAGCATCTGATTAATTCTTCAGAAAACTTCAATCCGTGTCACCTTAAATTGACCAATCAAAATGCAGAGAGTTATGAAACCAGGATCGTTACTCTAATATAAATTGCGTAAGTTGCATTACAGAATGATCACAGAGACGGTTATTGAGATATTTTTGAGAATTGAGAAGATGACGGCAATCGGAGAAGTTGAGAATCCCGCCGTTGTGCAGCGATCAACAGAGGCTTCCAAGGTTAAGGAACAGGCTCCGGCGACGGAGAAGGCTGTTAAGGAGAAGAAACCTAGGGCTCCCAAAGAGAAGAAGCCTAAATCTGCCAAGGCTGTTACTCATCCTCCTTATTTTCAGGTATTTTTATAAATTCATCGATCGATATGGCTGTGCTTTTCATTATTAATTTGCCGATATTCATCGTGTATAGATCATATAACTTGCAAATTTCAACTTGATTAAGTTTTTTGGTATGGATTTCCTGCAGATGATTAAGGAGGCTCTGTTGGCTCTGAACGAGAAAGGTGGATCGAGTCCGTATGCAGTTGCTAAATACATGGAAGACAAACACAAGGATGAATTACCAGCAAATTTCAGGAAAATTCTAGGTCTTCAATTGAAGAATTCTGCAGCAAAGGGGAAGCTAATCAAAATCAAGGCTTCATACAAACTATCTGAGGCTGGAAAGAAGGAGACTACAACAAAAACATCTACCAAAAAGCTCCCCAAGGCCGATTCTAAGAAGAAACCTAGAAGCACCAGGGCCACTGCAACTGCAGCGAAGAAAACAGAGGTGCCGAAGAAAGCAAAAGCGATGCCAAAACCGAAGAAGGTTGGAGCCAAGAGGACAAGGAAGTCTACTCCGGCGAAGGCAAAGCAGCCAAAGTCTATCAAGTCCCCTGCTGCGAAAAGGGTCAAGAAAATTGCAGTTTAAGGATGGCGGTGGGATAATACATAGTGTATATAGGAGGAATAATGGTTGGTTTGCTTCTTGTAGTTCTGTGAATAGGAAAAATGAAGCTTAGCTTTTACTTTCAGTCATCTAGTTCATAGTGTAGGTTGGATCTCAACCCCTTCTTGGGTTTGCTGATGTTTGGTTAATGAATGCTCTGTGTCTCTGCAAACAAATTAAGGCGTTGTTCTGTTAATAATCATCTTTTTTCTGCAACATGCTTTGTTCCAAGGTTGCCGAGTTACTTTTCTCATGATCATTAATGGCATTGTATAATCATTGATTGATCGATGCTCTAATCAATTGCCTGTGTCCCAAATTCAAAGATTTTGTGTGAACATTACACGAGCAATTCCATTGAAGAATGATCAAAAATATATTTAGTAATATATTTTTCAAGTTTCATAATTGGTTTATAATGTATATAATTTTTTAAAATAGAATTATTATTAAATAAATATAGATAATGCTCACATTTTGTAATTTGTATCGGTGGTAAGAGATGCAGACTCAAAAATAGTTCGTCATACGATAGCCTGTAATTGATCATAAATCTCAATTTTAAAGTATTTATTTCGATATCAACGCTTATTTATGAAATGTATCCAAATTTTGATCTTTAATTTCAAATCCCAAAAAGTTTATCTCAAAACTTAATAAAATGTACAACTTAATCACTAAGTTTATTTTATAAGTTTATTTTATGTTGTATTCAAAAGACTCATAATTTTAAGTTTTGCTTAAAAAGTACTCTCTCGGTGCACAATTGCTTGACAGATATATTAAAAATAGATGTTCAAGATTAATTATCAATTTAAATAATAAAAAACAATCAGTAATTTTTTTCCAAATTTACCCTTAATGATAGTGTAGTTCAATTAAAAAGTTATGCAGATTTTTGATATTCTTTGTAATATTAGTCAAATTATACATTATATTAAATTTTTCTTGATGGTGTGCATGATCTTAACATGACAAACAATTATGGACGAAGGGAGTACTATTTATAATTAAAGTGATTAAATAATCCATACTATGTAAATACTTATATTAAAAATAATCACCAATGGGAGCTGTTGTTGATTTTTTTGAATTAATATTTTTTTATAAAATTATGTGTATTTAGAATTTTTTAATAGCATATAATCACAAATAATTATTGATAAACAAAATATTGATATGTGTGATAATTAATATAGTATATCAGATATTTTGATACCCTATATGAACTGGAATTTACTTATTTGTTAAAAATATATAAAGCATGGGAGATTTTTTAATAATTTTCAGAAATTGTGAAATTTACGCACATGCAAAATCAAAATTAACATTTAAATTACTAAATCAAAGTTATGATTATTTTTGGATTGAGAAATAGCATTTTTTTTTATTATTAAAACTAAAAATTACAAAAATAATATATTTTGTATTTTGTATTGACTGTAATCTATACGTATTTTTTTTTTCGCGGTACTCTTTTCCGCGTTTATGAAAAGTATTTTTTTGCGCGTTTATGAAAACTATAAATAAAGGTATAAATAAACTTCATTTTACAACTCACAAGCGCAACATAGACTACTCCGCGTCACTGCTCTCCGGGTGACGATGGCCGATCAAGATCAATTTTCCGATCTTGGTATTCTTCCATCTCGAGAACTTGAGTTTATTGGAATTCACTCATGCTGTCCCGGTGACAATGGCCGATCAAGATCAAGAATTCTCCACTGGATTGTTGTCCCAGTGACGATTCCGATCAAAACTCTAAACCCCAAAAGTGACGATTCCGATCAAAACCCTAAACCCCAAATCTTAGAATCCCTGATGATTCTGGTATTCTTCTCTCTATTAAAAAAGAAATTAGGAAAATTCGAGAACTTAATTAACCGATTATCTTTGAATTCTTGCACACATTCCTTCTAATAAAAAAATACCCAAGAAATTGTCGTCTTTTTGAAGTTAAATTGGAATTCTTTATTTTAGAAAAATCAAAAACTTGTTGGCTTTTTAAAATTACTAAATTGGTATTCATTAACGCATATTTTAGGATCTTCAAGAAATCTTTTCTTTTTTTAAAATTTTTTTTTGTTATTATTCTAGCTGTGTGTGTTAAGTTTGTTCAAGAATCTGTTTTTGTTTTTACTTTTCTAAGGGATATTAAGAGAATGTCTGAGGCTATTTGGAGTTCAATGTCATTATGTTTTCACAAGGGTTGTTGAGGAGTGCCACAAAGTCATTCTTTATGGAAAGACGTGAAGTTGTTCTTGAACCCACTCGCACAACTCTAATTATAAGAAGTTGTGATTAGTAGTATTTTCAATTAAGTAGTTTAATTATAAGACAGACAGACTTTGTAAACGCCTTCACTGACCATCTTCCTTTACATAGTCTAGACTTTTCGACTTTGATTGTTTCAGATTTTGTTTATTTTTTCATTTGAGAATCAGTAAAAGTTTGCTGAGAACATCATACTTAAGTGACTAACGGTGGCAAGTCGTGCTTTCATGCACTTTTAATAATTTAGACTGATTGCACCTGTGAATTTGTCTGTGGCTTGCACAAAAGGCAGTGACCGGTGGGATTCTTTATTTTCAGACTCCATTTTCTTCTGGGTTGAAACAGAGGATGGGTTTGGGGGTGCTAAATCCATTTGGGTGTTCGTCTAATTGCTCAATTTTGTCTTCAGCGAAGTCATTGGAGAGGTTATTGACGAAAAATTCATCAACAGAGGACTGGTGGTGAGTCATTTTTAAGGCTGTTTTAGGCCTGAAATAACTGGTTTGTCGATGCCTTTTTGAAGCTGTCCATGCCCTGTTGAACGCCCAAAAACAGAAACGGAAAAGCATTACATAAATTGCAGGAAAATGGGTGTAAAATTTCATGGAAATTGTGTACTCCTAGTTTGATATTGACATTGACCCAATGCATTTTGGTGTGCAGAAAGTTCTGCTCAATTTTTTATTTTATTTCATCACCTGAAGTTGTACTTTCTTTTGAAGGATCTGGTGTCCCACAAAATGGCTGGTGTTGATGGTAGAAAGATATGGTAATCTTTGTGCAAAATGCTGGGCTGACACCATCTTTTCTATGGTATTGATGCTTCTGTACATAATTTCTTTTGTAGATCTAAAAGTTAAATTAGATGTTCATAACTTGGAGTGGTTGTTGTAGTCTATAGGATTGCAAGCATTACTTAAAGATGTTCTCTTACTTATTATTCTGTTATGCTTCCTTTTCGTCTGGCCATTTTACTTGTGGTTTGGTATGCTTGCTTAACACCAGCGACATCAAAATACTGCCATTCAGATGATATGCATGCTTTCCCAGCAAGCTTTGGCCTTAAAGGAGAGGCTCTGAGTTCTATTTCTGACGTTTCCTTGTTGAAAATTGTTACGAAAACTCACGGGAAGATTTTGACGGTAAAGTTCTTTTGAGTTTTAGTTGGTAGTATCCATTGGGATAGGTATTAAACTACTAACTTGGTCTTTGTTCTTCCCACTGTTTACAGGGCAAGTGTTTGCACTTTGCAATTGATGATTGTAGACAAGATGTTGGTACAATAGGTAATTCTGTATGAGACAAGAGTTCTCTGTATGAGACAAGAGTTGACTGTTGTTTGCTAGTAAAGAAATTTGTTGGGATTTTTCTTTTTGCATTTGCTGTTCCTGATGTATTTTAATGTTTTAACAGCCAGCCAGTTCGAAGGAAGCAAGTGCACTCCAAGTACTTCTAGTTCTCTCACAATTCAAACGAATAAAAAATATTGATTTACACACTTTACTTCTAAAGCTGTACTCTGTCCTGATTGATCTTTTGGTTTGCATATATAATCTGGAAGCCCAAAGTGGGTGTCTTGCATTCTCTGAAAGAGTCCCTACTAAGAATCGCCCTTGTGCATCTCAATGTCTCCTGCAATTTTTTTGATATTGAAAGGTCCGTCTTTGTGCATCAAGATTTTGTTCATTTGCACGTAGTGAAGATGACCTGCTTTGCACACGTGTTTCTCCTCCTCTGTTGCCGCTATTGTCCAGTGGTTTTGGGATTCATCTAAGTTCCCTTATCAAATTGAATGCAAGTGATGGCTTATTCAACTATCAGGATACATCTCAGGTCCTGTGAAATCTATGCAGGCCCAAATTCATGGATAGGTGATGCAGTAAGTTATATTTTCTACAGTTTGGTTCCCTTACAACCACTATTTAATTTGCAGGTCCTTGAATACTTTTGTATCCACTTATTTCAGTAAAATTTTCTTGAACAAAGAAAATGGAAAACTAATCTTAGGTTAGCATTTTTATATAGGATGCTTGTTTTTGACAGCGTTTTTATTTTCTTTGACCCTCATAATACAGATATCAATACAAGATTTGTTTCCAAAGGACCAAGACATGAATTACTTAATAAGATAGCAATGACTTTTGGCAGTGCTTCTGACTATGAGCAGCGAAGTCAATATCAGATATATCCACTGTTTTTGTTGAACCTAAACTGCCCAGGATCTTTATATGATTTGACGCTGGAGCCTTCAGTGAACTCTATGGAATTTAAGGTGAATTTTTTGTTGGCATTTATTATTTAGTTTTTTTGGGGTTGGGAAACGAGTGTGAGTCTTTGGATTTATTGTTGTAGAATTGAGTTTGTGTTACAGATTGTTTTGTAAGACTTGGTTTGGGTTGTTTTCTGTAGAAAATATTTCAAAACACCTAATCATTTTTTGAAACTTTAATGTGGGTGAAGTTAGAACTGGCTAAGCATCATTATTTTTACTAATCCTATTGGAGTTCGAATTATTAAAAAGGCCCCCCTGACGAGCAGTCGAGCAATGCCCTTGTGTCACAGCTGTTCCCAGAGAACAAAATAATATTCGTTTGTTATCTGACAACAATGCAAAACCACGTTTCTAGCTTCTTTTGGTTGCAAAACCAAACAGGCCAATGTTAACAAGGACATGCCGTACATATTTGTTTTACTGTATGGACTGTTGTATTTCTTATTATAATGTGTTTGTGTACTCCTAGTTTGAACTTTAATGCATTTTCCACTTTCCACCAGGTATCTGTTGCTATATGCATTGGACCTGCTATGTGAAGGTGTGGATGACAATGGTAAGTATTAGTTTCTTTGACATTAATATAATGCATTTTGATGTGCAAAAAGGTCTGCTCAATTTTATTATTTTACTTCATCACATGAAGTTGTACTTTCTTTTGGGATCTGGTGTCTCACGAGATGGACTGGTGGGAGAAAGATATGGTAATATTTTTGCAAAATGTAGTGACAGTTTGTTTTCATTAATATCATTTTACAGATGTTGTTTTATATATTATTTTGTGGTTTTACTTGTCTGACCATATTAACTATGGTTTTGTATGCTAGCTTTGCATCAGCGACATCAAAGTACATCCATTTCATATGATATGCATGCTTTCCCAGCGTTTTGGCTTTAAGAGAGAGGCTCTGAGCTCTATTTCTGATGTTTCTTTGATGGAATTGTTATCAAAACTCATGGGAGGCTAAATGGATATCGTGAGGTTTTGAAGGTAAAGTTCTTTGGAGTTTTTGTTAGTATAATATCCATTAGGATGGGTATAAAATTACTATCCTGGTCTTTGTTCTGGCCATTGTTCACCGGACGACAAGTGTTTTTGTACCTTGGAATTGATGATTGTAGACAAGATGATTGTACAACATGTAATCATGCATAAGCCTACCTTAAGTTTGCTAATAAGAAAATTTCTTGTTTTTTTTCTTTTTGAAGTAATTGTTCGTGATGTATTTTACAAATAACCAGTTTGAAGGAAGCAAATCACTCCAAGTACTTCTAGTGCTGTTTGGATTAACTTATTTTTAGGTGCTTTTGACTTTTAAGCACTTTTTTATTTTTGGAGGTGTTTGGAAAG
The DNA here is from genome assembly GCA_016801875.1 of Solanum sitiens. Lineage (NCBI taxonomy): Eukaryota > Viridiplantae > Streptophyta > Magnoliopsida > Solanales > Solanaceae > Solanum > Solanum sitiens. The sequence continues at coordinate 9,088,061 of JABWTJ010000001.1, forward strand.
TTTAAGAAGTGCTTTTGAGCACTTACTTTTAGGCCAAAAAGTTTAAAAACTAGTCAAAAGCCAAAAGTAGGATATCCTCTACTTCTGACTGACAAATTACTTTTTATAAGCCCATCCAATAGGCCCTTACTTTTCTCAAAATCAAACAAGTAAAATATGTTGATTTACATACTTTACTTCTAAAGCTGATTGATCTTTTGATTTGCATATATAATCTTGAAGTCCAAATAGGGTCTTGCATTCTCCGAAACAGTATCTGCTAAGAATTTCCCTTGCGCATCGAGTGTCTCCTTCAAAATTGTTGATATTGAAAGGCCCATCTTTGATACAGTAGCTAACTTAAGGATATTTCCTGTCTGGTTTCTTAGATTTTGTTCATTTGCATGCAGTGAAGATGACCTGCTTTTCACATGTGCTTCTCCTTCTCCTTGCTGCTGTTGTCCAGTGGGTTTGGGATTCACCTGAGTTCCCTTAACAAAAGCGTTGGTGCATTCAAGCTTTTTCTTGTCCTGATGTTTACACAGTGAAGACAATGAAGGTATACATGCCCAAATTGGATGGATAAAGAGATGTGATGAGTCATCTTTTCTACACTTTGTTGTTCCTCTCTGATTTTCTTGAAATTCCTAATAGAAACATTTTTCATATATCGGCCACGATTGTTAATAAGTTTGTGATATTTTTTCCACTGCACCACGAGAAGAATATTTGTCTATTCACAATCATGGGATGTATATTTTTGTTTTGATAACCGAGAAATCCGTCTGTGAACCCACCCTTTGGACCAATCACAGCCTTCTAAACTCGGTGGATAATGGGCCTGCCCCTCTACCCTTCTCCACTTAAATACCGGGCTTCGCCTTGTATGGACTATGGTGTGGGGCTTGAACCTGTAACCTAAGCCACAAATCCTCCACCTTTTGCCACTCGAGCTAGACCTTGGGGGCAATCATGGGACGTATATTGTTTCTTTAAGTATCAGTTTTGTGTTGTACTATCCCGAGGCTTTGGTAGGTGATGAGGACTCAAAACAGGATTGTGATCGTGTCACAAGCTTGAACCTCTATCAATTGTCGTCGACAATGAACCTGATATTTAAGTGGAGAAGGGTAGAGAGGTGGCTCCATATTCTGTAGTTTCAAACTTGTTGGTCAATCTGAGACATCTAATTCACAAGAAAATTTTCTGTTATTTAGATAAAATTGAGCCCTACCAGAAAATTTAGGTTGATCTGCACTCTTCAGCCGTGGAGGTTGGAAATGCAACTTTGACCTATTAAATATGCTAAAACTGTTGAACTAAGGTTGCTTGCCAGCATAGTCTTGCTTTATGAGAAACAATCCACATCTTAGAGGAATTAGCTTCATTTGAGTACTTGAACACTACTCTAACCATCTAACAGTTTAATTAAATACGAGAAATCATAAATTAGAATGAAATGATTAAGGGAAAGCCAGAAGAGTCTCTGAGTAAGTAACAAAATTTTCTTATGTGTCATTGATGAGTAGAGGTGGTGGGACCACATGTAAGCAGAGGACTGCATTAATTAACTCTTAGTTTCTGACTAGATCAAACTTGAGAATTGTTGCACTTTTTAGGATTACTGAATTTTGTTTCAACTGATTACATTATCTGATTCTGTAGACCTTTTGCTATGGACTGGATAGGAAGCTAATGACTTCATGCCATGTTATCTGCTAGAAATGCTGGTCATCACCATCTCAGAGTTTCTACTTTGTGCACCATAGGTAGGTTAAGACAGGAGTAGTTGAACTTATCACAACAAAATTCCTTTTTGTTTGGCCATTTTAACTATGGTTTCATAAGCTTGATTTACACCAGCGACATCAAAATACAAAATACAGCCATTCAGATGATATCATGCTTTCCCATCAAGCTTTGGCATTAAAGGAGAGGGGTTCTGAGATCTATTTCTGACATTTCTTTGTTGGAAATTGTTACTAAAATTCATGGGAGGCCAAATGGATATGGTAAGGTTTTGAAGGTAAAGTTCATTTGGGTTTTAGTTGGTAGTATCCATTAGGATAGCTATAAAACAACTAACCTAGTTTTTATTTTTGCCATTGTTTACTGGACGACAAGTGTTTTAACCTTGGAATTGATGATTGTAGACAAGATGTTGGTAAAACAGGTAATTCTGTATAAGCGTGTATAAGCGTACCTGATACGTACATTTATTGTTGTTTGCTATTAAGGAAATTTCTATTGATTTTTCTTTTTGCAGTCATTGTTCATGATGTATTTTACAACAAACCAGTTGATGGAAGCAAATGCACTCCAAGTTCTCTTCAAACTCAAACAAGTAAAAAAAATTGATTTTACGTACTTTACTTCTGGAGCTGTATTCTGATCTGATTGATTTTTTGTTTTGCATTTGTAATCTGGAAGCCCAAAGAGGGTCTTGCATTCTCTGAGTCTCTGCTGAGAATTATCAGGTCCTGTCTGGAAAAATGAGGCCAACAACCTATCAGGGCAGATGAGCGAGTTCGTCTGGAAGAACTGTGTGGGAAGGTAATGATTGTCTAAAAACTCATTGAAGAGTCATTTCAACCTGGAGTCTGTAACTTATTGAATTATCAGGTCCTGTCTGAAAGAATGAGGCCAGCAACCTATCTTGATCCGGAGCAAGAATTGGTACATTTATTTTGATATTAGGTAACATTGATTTTGCGAGTCTTTTTTGAAATTTGTTGCCAATTACTACACAACAGACCAAATTCAAGCTTCAAGATCATTTATCAGGTAAGTTACGATCTTTGTTTAGATTTTCATCACACAACGAGTCTATTGAACTTGCCATTTACCAGAAATTCCATTGTACTAAATTTTGCAACATTCTTTAAATCTGATTCCCAAGCAGCCAACATCCATCACAGTCTTTGCGGTAACATTCTCTAATACTTGTCTCTGTCATATTATACATTCAAGATCCACTGCTTTTGTTTAACCTAATCTTCTCAAGATCTTTATATGCTTTGATTTTGGAGCCTTTAAAGACCTCTGTGGAATTTAAGGTGAGATTTCGTGCTGGCATTTATTATGTAGTTGTTTTGGAATTGGTAATCGAGTGTGAGTCTTTAAGACCTCTGTAGTATTTATTATATTTCATTTTCCTTGTTAAATGGTTTAACCTTTTCCCATTTGTTGTTTCTTGTGCTGTTCCTGGCTTGGGACTATAGATGCTTATTGTTGACCCTTACTAAAATGAATGTAATCTTTTTCATATTATAGATCCTATTGCATAATCACCGTAGTTTTGCCAAATATTTTGCTTTCCTTGTTGATGCTTTTCTTGGTTTGAGACCAAACATGTTTGGCAATTGCATAGTTCAAGTTGTTTTGTGTAACCTTGTTTGATGGGGGAGTCGAGTCAAATTCTTGAGCTGAATAATACCTGCTCAATAGCTCATCACTGTTCTTTCTAGATGCTGACTGCTCTTTATATTTTTCCATATACTAATTTGAAGATACACTAAAAATTTCCTTTTTATCTGTGATGGTGCTTTTGTTGGTCTAGAGAATCTGTCAAACAAAATTAATTTAGGTTAAGTGATATATTATGGTTCAACTTATCATTCCTTTACTCCCAGATGACAAGATTTTTCAATTGGATTTGGAGCACCAGTTCGAACCAACATGAAAATTGGCGGTCTAACTGATGCTGTAGTCACATCAATCATCATCACTACTGGAATCTGTGAGGAGATCCCTGTGACTTGTGCATAGTTTTCTTTCCGGATCACTATTTTGTAGATCTAACGACTCGTTCTCGTGAAATTATAGAAACCAAATGCATTGTAAATTGGATTTGACATTGCTTTCTGTATCTAGGTAGAAAGTGTTGATCTCACTGCATATGAATTTGTGGAGAGGTTTCCTGTTTTAGTGAGTTTATCTTCACTGGATGAGGTTCAGCTTGTTCAGGTTTTTCTACTCGTTTTGCCTTTTGGTGATGTAGTTTCTACTTTTCACATTTTCCTGATTTAATCGGCTTTTGAGGAATGCATGTTAAGGATGTTCAAGAATTTGTTTTTACCTTTTCAAGATTTGTTTCCACCAGGTATGTGTTGCTATAGGCATCAGGACCTTCTATGTCCACCAGGTATGTGTTGCTATAGGCATTGGCATCTGCTATGGTAAGGTGGATGGCAATGGTAAGTATTACTTTCTTTGACATTGATCTAATGCACTTTGATGTACAGTAAGTTCTGTGTAATTTATTGTATATTACTTCGTCATCTGAAATTGTACTTTCTTTTGAAAGATCATCTGATGTTTACTTTCTTTGACGTTTACTTTATTTTGAAGGATCACCTAACGTCTACTTCCTTCTGAAGGATCATCTGATGTTTACTTTCTTTTGAAGGATCATCTGAAGTTGCACCTTCTTTTGAAAGATCGCCTGAAGCTGCACCTTCTTTTGAAGGATCATCTGAAGTTGTACTCTCTTGTTGGACAACTTCTCGAGTGTACAGAGTTGGTTCAGGCATTGGAGCTACCCTTATCTTGGCGAGGCAACCCGTTAAGGCATCTCCGTTTTGCAACCGAGGTCTGCACAGCCATTGTGGTTGCTTTGTCTCTTTTTTCCTGGTTTTATAACAAATCTGAGCCTTAGGAGAAAGAATTGGCGGAAAGACACTTGAAGTCTTGTGAATATCCTTTTTTAGGTTAGCCTAAAAAGGCAAGAATGAGGCAGCAGAGAGTATGGGATTTCTATCAAGGGTGGTTTCCCTTCTCTCTATGCTTTGCCTATGATTCTCCATTTCTTAAAACAAACCAACAGCCCTTTAAAAAGTAAAAAGACAGAGAGGGTACACTTCAGTTTCTGGGTTTCTTTGCATTTTTGCACCCTTAGACGTATGCTCATAAGGCAGTACACACAACTATACTACAACAACATAACTATGAAAATTATTGAGGAGGCAGTGATGATTTCTGGGCTAACTGAATTTGGGTATTGAGATTACCCAGCCCGTATCTTGGCGGGGAAACCTGGTATGGCCTGTAATTGAGAATCATAACTCACACATGTAAATCGTGTATTGCAGCCATGGCGTGGTTGACTTCTCTTTGGCCTTACATAGCACAAATTTGAGCCTCAATTTGCTAAAGAAAAAAGGTAAAAGGGTCAAATTTACACCTTTACTATGCATAAGGGGCAATATCTTTTCCATGATTATGTGGGAGACATTGAACCCACACCCTTCTGATTTGCAGTTCTAATGCTTTTCATTCGTAGTGTATCTCCATCTTTTGTTCTTGAAGGCCCCACTAGCACAACCTCTAAAAAAATTCAAGTAGTTGAATCGTAAGAAGTTGTGATTTGTAGTATTTTGGATGAAAACACTCGATTGGACAGAGTTCCGTAAATGCCCTCAGTGGCCATTTTCCGTTACATGGTCTAGACTTATTAATTGTTTCTTAAACGTTGAAATAGTGACATGTAAGAGGACAGGGATTATATGTTTTCTGATTTTGTTAATGTTTTTTAGGGTCAATTGATGGGCTGCTGAGAATATGACAAATGAGTGGTGAGGCTCTTCAATGAATTCTTATGTTCCTTCATTACCTACTTCTGATGATGAGGTCATATGCTTTATATGAAAATCGATAGACCTTTTCTCCTCTTAGTATGATGTTCCATTCTAGCATCATAATTTTTTATCCCAAATGAATATTCTTTTATCAATATTCCATTTCTTTTTTCCATGAGATTTACTTCCTTGTAGGACTGTTCTTTTTATGTTTGTTATTCTTATATGTAGTGCACTCCTAGATTGAACTTAACCTAGTTTCAAACAGGTATTTGTTGCACTAGGAATTGGGAAATGCTATATTAAGGTGAATGACAATGGTAAGTATTAGTTTCTTTGACATTGATCTAATGCACTTTGATGTGGAGTAAGTTCTGTTCAATTTATTATATTACTTCACCATCTGAAGTTGTATTTTCTTTTGGTGGATCATCTGAAGTTTATCTTTCTTTCGAAGGATCATCTGTAGTTGTACTTTCTTTTGAATGATCATCGGAAGTTAAACTTTCTTTTGAAGGAGCATCTGATGTTTTACTTTCTTTTGAGGAATGAAGTTTTACTTTCTTTTGAAGGATCATATGAAGTTGTACTTTCTTTTGAAGGATCATATGAAGTTGTACTTTCTTTTGAAGGATCATTTGAAGTTGTATTTTCTTTTGAAGGATCATCTGACGTTGTACCTTCTTTTTAAGGATCATCTGTTTCACGAGATGGACAGGTTCTGTTGGCAAAAAGATATGGTAATCATTTTTTGCAGAATGTTGAACTGACATTAATTTTTCGCAACTGATGCTACTGTAGGATTGCATACATTACTCAACTGATAGTTTGTTTGACAGTTTGTGTTCATTAGTATCTTTTTACAGATGTTCTTTTATTTGTGGTTTTACTTTTAATTGGGTAAACTTGTTTGGCTGTAGCACAAAATTGAATGCAAGGGGTGGTTTATTCAACCTCTATACATCTCAGGTCCTTATGTATACACAGGGAAGGTAAACAGGCCCAAATTGATGGATAAGAGGTGTGAAGAGAATCTCAATTATTTGATACCATGAGCTGTGCTCTCCTCTAGGATGGATGGGGTCTCGCATAAATAGATTGATGCTGAAATCTAGGTAAAACGGGTGAGCTTATATTGAAGACAAAAAAGTAGAAGAAATCATTCAGCTCTCCTTTTTACCTAGGCAAGAATAAATTATTTGCCATGAGTGAGTCTTCAAGGAAGGCAGCAGGAAATAACAGTATTAAGACTTTTCATAATGTGCCACTCATGCCGGGTAATTTGTCCTTGAGTGCTTGTTTGTGTTAATAATCAATGATGACAGAAAATGTGTGCTGCTAATTAATGTTCTGTTCGATTGTGCAGAAACTAGAGCAGTAAGGGGACTGCATCATTCTGCAGAAGCTATCTGCTGGGAGCTTCCACAGCAGTCATCCCATCAATGTGATCAATCTTCCACCCCAAGTTGTGGTGATGGTGTATTTTCTGACGAAAGATAATGTTATCAAATTTCTTGGAAGGGTTAGGTTTCTTTTTTATATTATTTCAATCAAATATGTCTGTAACAACTCACACGACCTGAAGTTTCTTTCTTCTGAAAAGAAAACTTGTTAACATCTTGAATAGCAAATTACAAGCTGAAGGGGAGTGCACAGGTACACACGATAGAGAGTCAAAAGAAGGTAAACCATTTCTGCCTTTTGTTCCTGACCTGAATAAGAGCTGAATTTTCCTAGTGCATGTTTCAGTAAATTAGCTGAATTTCTTTCACCCACTTTTCAAGATTATCTTGGATTGCAATCATTATTAATCATGTAAGCATTGGAGATTACAACGTGTCTTTCTAAGTCTCCTAGTCCACATAGTCTCTTTCAAATTCCGGCCTTATGTTCTGATCTTGTCATAAAATTGTCATTCCAACAAAAAATCCAAGTTTCTTAGATTCTGGGATAAAATGGATGGACTTCCGTCCAGAAGTTATAGTTGAGTATCATAGCTATATGTCGGATATTCTTGTGACTTCTTCTCTATTTTTTAAGATGACGGGTTTTTACCTTTTCCAATATGAGATGCAGAATGGTACTTGAATAGAGAATCTTAAGAATCAGGATATTATACTCAATGTCTTTTCTGACGTCTTGCATTTAGTTGGCAATTCATTGGTTCGTGATACCATTGATAAAAACTGCCTGGAGGGTGCCAAAGTTCTCCCAACAAGTTTATAAGAAGTTTATTCCGATTGTGGCAAGCACAACACGTGCTATAATTGATCAGGTCTATTCTGTACTTTGCGTAGTCGGCCACTCTTGGTTTCTCAGAATTTCCTTATTACGCATTTACTTAAAACGATTGTTTCTCTTAGGGATCGTTGGTTTAGTAAATATAAATCTCAGCATAACTTTCCGTATAATTATTTTAGGGATAGTTTGGTTGGACTCATTAGCAAATAAATCTCAGCATAAACTTCCTCATAAACAGTATAATGGTTGTTGAACTGGCTGCATAAGAAACAGTAATATCCACATAATTGTGGTTCAACTTATCATTTTATCAAAGTGCTTTTCCACTCAAACCTTTATGACCAAATGTGTTTTTATGCTCAAACACATCACATTCCCAAACAGTTCCTCATTAAACACGGGCCTCTGATTTCAAAGCAGCTTGTCCATTTAAAAATCGTCATCTTTTCATAGATTTCGTGATCCTTATGATCTTTTGGCTACATGGCACTCAGATGATCCTCTGTACATGCCACAGCTATTCTTTCAAACCATATCCTGGAATATTGTGCACAGGTTATTGGAAGCATGCTAGGCATGGAAGCTGTAGAGGTTGTCTTGGTTGATGAAGAGACTGCCAGAACAGCTGATACAGTTGGATGTGGAGCAAAAGTTCTTCGTGGTAGCAGTCGGCTGGAGAATATTTCCCCTGCCTACTGGATAAACAATTACAATGGTTTGTCTCCTTGCATAGATTAGCATTTTAAGACAACTTGCCATCAACCCGTCACGTTATAATCTTAGTATCTGCATAGATAGTCCCTAGTCCCTACCAGTAATGGAAATGCTTGTCTAGGATTGACCATAAGAATCTAGAAATATAATTCTAGCTGATAAGATGTTCGATTTCGCAAGTTTTTTTACAAATTTACCTCCAATGTCTAGTCACCTTTAGTTTGTGTTTGATGGGTTTGTGATGTGAACAATTTGCTTTGTCTCGTTCTTTTTAATCAAAGGAAACATGTTTCTCTCTTCACTTCAAAGAGAGATCTTTATTGTGTGAGTAAATATCATTATAACCAACCACATCAGTAACCAACTGTGGGATTTGGACCTAGAGAAATTCACTTTTCTTCCATTATAAAAGTGTATACTGTTAAGAAACTTGTTTCTCCGTCATGTAGATGCTTGAACGATTGTGGAATTGTGAGATGAATGATTTGTGTTGATATTATATTTTTTGTCTGTAGTCAAAAGACACTTGAGAATTAAATATGGATTTTCTGGGCCAAAGTAATGGGATGTTGTATTGCCTAAATCAATAGTGTGTCATCTGTCGCCTGCATCACTCAGATGATACTTCTTCTCGTATTTTGTTTCCTACCATGAACATACTGAATTTGTGTGTTAATGAAATAACTGTTTGCTCAAAGATTTTCCATGCTCTCTGGAAGGATTACAAAGTGTGAATTTCTTGAGTGATGTAGCTATTTTTTCAGTAAAAGCAGGAAGCAACAACAGAAGACTTGAACTCGAAGTCTGAGGCTCCGGCCAGAGCTTTGACATTGAACTTGAGTTTTATGTAAGTTCCACAGCCTCTTCCCTTGGATACCTGATCCAATCCATTTTTGACTTCCGAGGCAATGCTATAAATTATTCAGTTCTGTTTTGATTTTTATTTGACTATGTAGTTGAAGGCGCGAGATTAGTTTATTCAACGGGGTACAACCTTATAATGCAGGTTGGAAAAGAGTAGCAAACAAAGTATTTATAATACACAAAGTTAATGTTTGTATTATTTTTTCTAATACGCTTAACTAAACGACCCCTTGTATTAATAAGTGAATACAAGAATGCGCAACAAATCTAAGTCCTTGTTCTATACACTTTTAACTTTGCAACTTGTAGCTTGATGCTTTTTTGGTGTTGATAAAGTTAATGCCAACGTCAACTTGAGCGTTAACGTAAACATCACCGTCACGTCAATATAAACGCAAACGTCAATATCAATGTCAACGTTAGCGTTAATGTCAACGTCAACGTAATCGTCATTGTAAATGAGAACGTCAATGTCAACGTAATCATCATTGTAAACGAGAACATTAACAGAAATGCAAACGTCAATGTCTAGGTCAACGTCAACATCAGCGTGAACGTCGACATAAACATCAACGTGAACGTCAATGTCAACGTCAACGTCAACATCAATGTCAACGTGAATGTGAACGTCAACGTGAACGTTAAAGTCAGTAACGTCAGCATTATCGTCAACGGCAACAAAAACATCGTCAACGAAAATGTTAACGTCAACATAAACGTGAACGTCAACATCAACGTCAACGTGAACGTTAACGTCAACGTGAAGGTAAACGTCATCTTCAACGTGAACGTCACCGTTAACCTTAACGTCAGCATCAGCGTGAACGTAAATGTAAATGTCGACGTTGCGTCAACGCCAACATGATGTCAACGTTAAAGTAAACGTCAAAGTGAACATAAACGTGAATGTCAACGTCAACATAAAAGTCAACGTTGACGTGAATGTCAACCTCAATGTCAATGTAAACGCGAACGTCAACATCAATGTCAACGTGAAGATAAACGTCAACCTCGACGTAAACGTGAACGTCAGCGTAAACGTAAATGTGAACGTTAACATCAACATCAACGTCAACATAAATGTCAACGTTAACGTAAACATCAACGTCTCAACGTGAACGTCAACCTCAATGTCAACGTAAACGCGAACGTCAACGTGTACGTCATTGTTAACGTGAAGGTAAACGTCAACTTCGACGTAAATGTGAACGTCAGCGTAAACGTCAATGTAAACGTGAACATGCACATCAACATAAACGTCGATGTGAACGTTAACGTCAACATCAACGTCAACGTAAATGTCAATGTTAGCGTAAACGTCAATGTCAACGTCAACGTTAACGTGATCGTCAACGTTAACGTGATCGTCAACGTGAACGTCAACTTGAATATCACTGTAACATGAACGTGAACGTAAACGTCAACATCAACGTGAATGTTAACGTTAACGCCAACGTCAACTTCAACGTTAACGTAAATATTAACGTCAGCGTGATCGTTAATGTAAACATCAATGTAAGCGTAAACGTGAACGCCAACTTCAACGTTAGCATGAATGTCAATATTAACGTCAATGTGAACATCAACGTTAAGGTCAACGTCAATATTAGCGTGAACGTCGACATAAACATCAACGTCAACTTTAGTGTGATCGTCAACGTAAACGTCAACATCAAAGTAAATGTGAACGTCAGCGTCAACGTCCACGTAAATGTCAACATTAATGTAAACGTGAACGTCAATGTTAACGTCAACCTCAACGTCAACGTCAACTTAAATATTAACATTTATGTCAGCATGAACGTCAACGTCAACGTCAACATCAATATGAACGTAAACATAAACGTCAACGTCAAATGCGAACGTCAACGAAAACATCAACGTAAAGGTGAACGTCAACCTAAATGTAAACGTGAACGTGATCGTCATCGTCAATATTAACGTAAACATCAACGTAAACGTGAACGTGATCGTAAACGTGAACATCAACATGTACATTAACGTCGATGTGTATGTCAATGTCAATGTGAGCGTCAACATGAGCATTATCGTTTGCGTGAACGTCAACGTAAATGACAACGTCAACGTCAACGTAATAGTTATCGTTTGCGTGAACGTCAACGTAAATGTAAACGTGAACATAAAGGTCAACGTCAACATATACGTGAACGTTAACATTGTTGACACACAATTTTGGCCTAACATTTTAAAATTTCATAATTTTGAAGTTTTATTTATTTAATAGCTTAGAATAATTTTTTTATAATTTTAAATAAGTTTATCGATAACTATCTTTATTTATCAAAATTTAGAATTTTTTGTTAGTTAATTTTTAAAATTGCATTTTTTACATGTAATTGATTACGTTCATTACATTTTTCATATTCATTTTTTTGTTACATTGTTAATATTCATTTTTGATATTCTGCGCAGTCTAAGAAATTCATTCAAATTCAAAGATAATTTGCATATACGGATATTTTATCAACAAATAATTTTTGGGCCACTATTTCAAGCCCATAATTTAGGCCCATTTTTAATAATTCCCTATATATAGAACATTTTGCCCATTAGGGTTAAGGGTGGTGGATTAAAATTAGGGGTATTTTCAGATTTTTCAAGTATTAAGAAATGCTTTAGTGTTCATATTTTTCTGGTGACAAGTTCACCGGAGCTTCGCCGAAATCCGGCAAGTCCACCACCAAATGACCCCCTCATTTCCCCTTTCTTCTCCCTTCCCGTTTCCGGCTAGAAACCATGGCCACCAAACACCCAATTTACTCTCTTTCTCCAGTAAGCCTCCAGCAAACCACATCCCACAACCACTTCAAAAAACCCCTCCGTTTTTTTCCGTTTTCCGGCCAAACAACCGCCACAAAAACACCAGACCTCCTCACCACTCAACCAGAAATCGCCTCCGTCTTCCTTCCTCCTCACCGCCAAATAAAACCATCCCTAACCTCTTCTTTTCTCCATCTCGAACCAGCCCATTTCCCTCTTCCCTTTCACGATTTTTCTTCTTATTTTGCAGGTAACCTGCTGCCATTCAAATGAACTCCAAGCTTCGGCGTACCTCTGAACCAGTCGCTACCTATCTCCAGCCAAACCAATGAGCTTTTAAGCTCTGGAGAACATCGAGCTTCGAAGCTCGCACATCAACAATAGCAACCCAACAACGAGTTCGGTGATTTAGAAGCAGTTGCAGGCCAAAAATGGACGAAATCGGTGAAGGTAATATCACTGTACTTTTGACTTTTTATTTTCCTTTGTTTATTTGTCTGTATTATAATTTTGAACAATTATTTGCACTTCTCTTTATCTGTTTTTTATCATATTTTGTTGTTGCTTTTGTTGTTTTGACTATTTTTTTTATCAATTCTATTTTAGTTATAGTTACTGTTTGGTGTTATATTTTTTATTACATGAAATATGATGTTAAGTGAGATCTAAATATTTGATTGTTTTCTCTTTTGTGTTCTTCTTCGTCTTAGATTTTATATTGGTAAATTTATAGACTACTTTACGATTGATTAACATTTCATCGGTTCATAGATTTAATTATATTGAGTGGGTTTCACATATTGTGCTTGGTTTAGTTGTAACAATGGTTTGGTTCTTCTTGACTATTTTTCTTTTTATGTCATTTTAATTACCTTAATTTTGTTTATGAATAAAAAACGAAGTTATTATCATTGTTATTATTTACATTGTTCTATTATTATTATTATTATTATTATTATTATTATTATTATTATTATTATTATTGATTGGTTATTTGCTTTATTTTAATCATCATTGAAAAATTTTAGAACTTAGCGGATTAATTTCTTGATTTGTTTAATTGATTTTAGTCCTTTATTATTATTATTATTATTATATTTTTATTAGATTCTTTTTTAGCAAATCATTGGTATCTTGGATGGCGTTTTCTTTAGTCAGTGTGTACTATCTTATTATATATAATGGTTTGTTAGTTGCGTGTTATTATTTGTTAAAAATTGGCCAATGAAAAGTTTCTCCGTCGGGTTTGGAGGCCTCCACATTTTAAAAGACGGACATTTAGTTTAAGTTTATATTGTTTATTTTTAAAAAAAATTGATCGATGAAAAAAAATAAAATCTCTCATTCTAGTTTCTAAGAAAAGTTGATTTTCTTAGATATGTATTTATTCATATTGGCTTGATTATATTTATCATAGTTTGATTTCATTGCTTTTATTTAAGTCTACTTCCGATGATATTATTACTTTCTTTGTTTAGTTTTGATGATATTCTTATTGTTGGTTTCCCGTTTGACTTCACTTTTCATGATATTAATTTTGCCATTTTATATTCTGAAAGTAATGTGCTCTTTATTCGTTTAAGTTAGTTGCAATATTTGCATTTTTGATACTATGTGATAGGTCTTATATATATTTATTAGTTTCTTCATTTTTCAATAACTTTAGATTTGTATTGCTGCTCCATTTGACTTACATGTAGTTATTCTTAATTAATTTATTTTGATTGATTACATTGACCATTTAAGAAGATACTAGCAAATCTTGTTTTGTTAATTTCATGTGGCTACCTTTATTATTTTGTTGTTTGAGTTAAAATTGGCCGATGAAGAAATTACCGTCGATTTCCAAGGCCTTCAAAGTTAATAAGACGAATTTTTATTTTTAAGTTATTATTTCATATATTCAATTTTATTCATATTTATTTATTACTAACACTTTTACTAAGTGTGTTTACAGGTACCCAAGACTTGCTTCCTTGAAGCTATTCGAAAGAAGTTTTTTCATTATTTTGTATATATCGATGTTAGGCAAATCTTAGGCCGATATTATTATTTTATTTTTTATTGTGTACATTGCATGTTTATTATATTTATACATTATTTTATTTTTCTCCTCAATTTGAAAAAATGAACTCAGTCGGGAACCACATTTGTGGATTACGAAGGATGCCTAATCCCTTCCCTTCGAAATAATTTGAACCCCTTACCTAGAATCAAATTGGTTTCGTAGACTATCTTTTAAATTAATTTATTAATTGGTTTCCTAGTTTTTTCCTAAAATTAGGTGGTGACTCTTTTTTAAAACTCGTTTATTTTTAAAACTCTTTTAAAATTGAATTATTTCAATTACTTTTTGAGTCACCCCGACGTTTCGCCCTATTTGAATAGAGTGGGGACGTAAACAGAATGGCGACTCTGCTGGGGAGATAGAGTTTCTAACCATTATGGGTTCATTTTTTCAAATTGAGGATACTATTCTTTCATTGTGTTATTCATTATATCTTGTATATTTTGTTGATTATTTGCATATTGTACTCAGTATTGATTCATTATTTATTGTATATTGTCATTGTATGCACAACATTTATTCCGTCAAACAACATCTAATTTTATTTTATTTTTACTTAAAGGATGATTATGCGGGTTCGCAATCGTTCGTTAACCAAACTTTTCTCGGGACACCCTGACGAATGTAGTTGGCTACTGGATAGTCAACGGTCATTAACTGTCTCAACCCAAGTTGTCCGCTTGGGTTACCCTTTCTACTCTAAATACAATCCACTCTTAGTTAAACTAAGATAGAGCGAAATCAAATCTCGAATTTAGCGCATTTTTGATCTAAGATGACCCTAACACCCAAGGTGTGCTGGGTACATTAGAAAGACCACCTTGAGTCCATAATGACCTCTAGCCTAAAAGGACAATTATAATTGTGTGTAATTTGAAGGATGTATACGTCGTTTGACAAACCACTGTCCATCTGAATTAGAAGGTTATTTAATAGTTTACTTTTGTCAAACTCGAGTTTTCAGAAACTATCATTCCATCCAAAGTGTTGGCAATCGGAGATGACAAGAATTTCAAGAGGAAGACCCTTACGCAAAGGCTTAGAATAGGATGGTACCCCTACGTGGGACTGAATATTTGTAATTTTTTCCTTCTTTCTTTTTCCCCTAACTTCATAATTCTATTTCATTCATTCATAAAATTGTACTAAGTGTTTTGGGGGGACAATGGAAAGTTGTCAAATGGCGTAATACATCCTTCAAATTGATAGGCCTACCCTAGACATAAAAGGGTCACATATTTGTATAGGACGCGCAATAATTGTTTGAATGTTATATGATATGTTTTAGTTTGTCGATTAATTAAAACAGTGTTTATGTGTTTAATTCATTATTTATGTGATATTTTGCATTATCCATTATGAAGAAGAACTAACACTCTTACCTTTTGAGTTGTTCTTCTTCAAAGCGAAATATTGATTTATGTCCGAATTCATAAATCATTATTTATCCGAAGTTGCAAGAGACAAGAGGATTAGCGAAATTAGAGTCCTTGCATTTCTCAATTATATCAAGTCAAAACGATAAATTAGGGGAGTATTTGACTATGAGGTGACACCCACTTATTTTTATTATTATTTTGCATGATGGTCCTGCTCTCACATATGTCTCATATTTTTGTAGGAATACCATCCCCGACATCAGTCGGGGATGGTCATAACAATGTCTGTATCTCGTGAAAATTGAGAGGAGACAGCTCCAAGAAAACATCCAAAAAGAGTATACGTAGAAATTACTGTGGAAATTCGTAGGTTACATTCAAAAGACAGTATAAAGATTCACGATTAAGAGGCTATAAAACATATTGGTGCAGGAAAAAAAAAGGGTCAAAAACACTTCATGACTACAAATTTTAGTGGCACTAGACCTAGGAATTTTTTTGAGTTGTCTAAATCTTTAAATTATTATATGCCTTATCTGGACGAACTATGCGTACCTGATTCTCATTTTAATGAGATACGTAGGCAACCCTTCTTGGGTTCGGTATTATCTTCTCCAAAAGTAAAAATAAAATAAAATAGTTTGTGCATATTTTCCAAGTCATAGCTGAACGAACTACGCGTACCTGAGTCTCATCTTAATGAGATAAGTAGACAACACTTCTTGGGTTCGGTATTATTTTTCCAAAAAAAAATAAAATAGTTTGTGCATATTTTTCAAGTCATATCTGAACCAACTACGCGTACCTGATTCTCATCTTAATGAGATACGTAGGCAACCCTTTTTGGATTCGGTATTATTTTTCCAAAAAAAAATAAAAAATAGTTTGTGCATATTTTCCAAGTCATATCTGAACGAACTACGCGTACCTGATTCTCATCTTAATGAGATACGTAGGCAACCCTTCTTGGGTTCGGTATTATTTTTCAAAAAAAAAAAAAAAGCTTTGTGCATATTTTCCAAGTCATATCTGGACGAACTACGCGTACCTGATTCTCATCTTAATGAGATACGTAGGCAACCCTTCTTGGGTTCGGTATTATTTCTCCAAAAGTAAAAAAAAATAAAATAGTTTGTGCATATTTTCCAAGTCATATCTGCATGAACTACGCACACCTGATTCTCATCTTAATGAGATACGTAGGCAACCCTTCTTGGGTTCGATATTATTTTTCCAAAAGTAAAAATAAAATAAAATAGTTTGTTAATATTTTCAAAGTTATATCTACATGAATTACGCACACCTGATTCTCATCTTAATGAGATACGTAGGCAACCCTTCTTGGGTTCGGTATTAGCTTCTCCAAAGGTAAACAAATTTAAAAAAAATAATAGTTTGTGCATATTTTCCAAGTCATATCTGCATGAACTACGCACACCTGATTCTCATCTTAATGAGATACGTAGGCAGCCCTTTTCGGGTTCGGTAATCATTCTTTCAAAAAATAAAATAGCTTGTACATAATGTAAGAGTCATGTCTTCAGCTCGATCGGGACTTATGTGTTAAGAGCATGTAAATATATTCGATATGATAGAAAAGACTGACTTTGCAGTAAACTATAGATTCTCGTGGTACCTCTTATCTGTACTTTTGTGATGCTTGAAAATTCTCTTGCATGCAATCAAGATAAGAATAAAACTAACCTTATGTTTCATGTGCATTGTGTGGTGAACTTTGATCAAAGTTCAATTATGTTACACTGTTGATCTAGAACTTGACCTGAATGTTTTTCGAGGCGAAATCCTGAGTAATGTTTGGTTTGAGAAGGATTGTAGGCTTTTTTTGACCCGATTGTGCCTTTCAAAGCCTACCAAATTACATTAATCCATAGTTTTCCCACTTTGAGCCTGAAACCTTTCTTTGGACAACCACATCTTAACCACTACCCTTTGGAGTGCTTACATGCACTATCCTCTCTTGGCCCAACCTTCTTGAGTGCACCAAGAAAGGTTTATGTTGACATTTACAAATACGTTGAAATTTATGTTTATTTTGACGTTTACATTGATGTTGATGTTCATGTTCACGTTGACCTTCACATTGACGTTCAAATTTACATTAATGTTCACGTTCATATTGGTAAAGTTAACATTGACGTTTACGTTGACTTTAATGCTTACGTTGATGTTGAAGTTGATGTTACGTGGACGTTGATGTTGACGTGGACGTGGACGTTGACATTGACATTGACGTTTATGTTGACGTTGACGTTGACGTTTATGTTGACGTTAAAGTTTACGTTTATGTTGACGTTGACGTTCATGCTGATGTTTACGTTTACGTTGATGTTCACGCTGATGTTCACGTTTACATTGACATTGATGTTCACGTTGACATTGACGTTGATAAGACGTTCATGTTCACATTGATGTTCAGTCACGTAGACGTTGACGTTGGCATTGATAAGACATTCACGTTGACGTTCTCGTTCACGTTGACGTTCACACTCACGTACACGTTGACGTTGATGTTGATGTTGACATTGACGTTGACATTTATGTTGATGTGTACGTTAATTCTCACATTGACGTTGATGATGATGTTGACGTTTACGTTTACGTTGACATTCACATTGACGTTGACATTTACGTTTACGTTGACGTTTATGTTGACGTTAGTGTTGATGTTCACGCTAACGCTGGCGTTGACATTCACATTCACATTCACATTGACGTTGATATTGACGTTGACGGTGATGTGACGTTGACATTCATGTTGACGTTGACATAGAATTTGACGTTTATGTTGACATTAACGTTTACTTTGTCGTTGACATTTACGATTACCTTGACGTTCACATTCACGTTGATGTTCACAGTCACGTTGACACTGATGTTGATATTGACATTAACGTTTGCATTGTCTCTCACATTGACGTTCACATTAAGGTTAACGTTCACGTTCACGTTCACGTTAATGTTGACGTTCACGTTCACGTTGATGTTGACGTTCATGTTGACATTCACATTTCTGTTGACGTTTATGTTCACGTTTATGTTAACATTGACGATCACATTTACGTTGACGATCAGGTTCACGTTCACGTTGACGTTGATGCTGACGTTGACGTTGATGCTGACGTTGACATTTACGTTCACTCTAATGTTTACGTTTAAGTTGACCTTCATGTTGACATTCACGTTCACGTTGAGATTGACATTGACGTTGACGATGACGTTCAAATTGACATTCACGTTGACGTTCATATTCACGTTCACACTGATGTTTACGTTAACGTTCATATTTACGTTGACATTCACGCTCATGTTAACGTTAACGCTGATGATGATGCTAACATTAACGTTTACATTGACGATCACATTCACGTTGACGTACACGTTGACGTTGATATGGTATTGATGTTTACGTTGACGTTCGCGGTGACATTTACATTCACGTTTGCATTCAAGATGACACTGACGATCACTTTGACGTTAATATTGATGTTTACGTTTACGTTTATGTTTACGTTGATGTTGACGTTCACGTTCTTATTCACGTTCTTGTTCACGTTCTTGTTCACGTTCATATTCATGTTGACTTTCACATTGATGTTTACGTTTACGTTCACATTGACGTTTACGTTCAGGTTAATGATCACGTTCACATTGACATTAACGTTGATGTTGATGTTGACGTTGATGTTGATGTTGATGTTGATGTTGACGTTCACATTCACGTTCATGTTCACGTTAATGTTAACGTTAATGTTCACGTTCACGTTCACGTTGACTCATATATATTTCTAAACATTACATGATATTTCTTAACATTACATTATATTACGTTTCTAAATATTACATTTCTGAACATGTCGTTGACGTTGGTGTTTGCATTAGCGTTGGCGTTGGCGTTGACGTTGACAATGACGTTGATATTGACTTTGACATTGACGTTGAAGTTGACATTCACATTATCGTTCACGTAGAAGTTGTCGTTCACGTTGACGTTTACGTTTATGTTGAAGTTCATATTTACGTTGACATTCACGTTGATTTTGACGTTTATGTTGATGTTGATGATCACATTGATGTTGACGTACACGCTGACTTTCACGTTTATGTTGACGTTGACGTTGACGTTGATGTTGACAATGTTGACATTTACGTTCATGTTAACGTTCACATTGAAGTTTATGTTGACATTGACATTCACGTTGATGTTTACGTTGACGTTTACTTAATGTTTTCGGTCATGTTTACGTTGACGTTTACGTACAAGCATATGCATTGGTGTTGACATTCACGATTATATTTACGTTGACGTTGACATTGACGTTGATGTTGACGTTGACGTTCACGTTGACGTTCACGTTTATGTTTACATTTACGTTGACGTTCATGTTTATGTTTACATTTACGGACTTTGACGTTCACGTACACGTTTACCTTGACGTTCATTACATTACCTTACTTTTTTAACATTACAATACATTTTCGTTGATGTTAACATTCACGTTGATGTTGACGTTCACATTAAGGTTGATGTTCACGATGACGTTGACGTTGATGTTGACGTACACATTCACGTAGATGTTGACGTAGACGTTCACATTGACATTCATATTTACGTTGACGTTCACTTTTACGTTTATGTTGACGTTTGATATTACATATCATTACATTACATTACATTTCTGAACCTTACATTACAATATATCTTTGAACATTACATTAAAATACATTAAATTTACGTTTACATTTACGTTGACGTTCACATTGACGTTGACGTTGTCGTTCAAATTGACGATCATGTTAACGTTCACGTTCACACTAATGTTTACGTTCACGTTCACGTTCACGTTGACATTGACGTTGATGTTAACGTTTACATTGACGATCACGTTCACGTTGACGGTGACATACACGTTGATGTTGATATTGATATTGATGTTTATGTTGACGTTCACGGTGACATTATGTTCATGTTTGCATTCACGATGACGTTGACGTTAACGTTCACGTTTACGTTGACATTGACGATCACTTTGACGTTAATATTAATGTTGACATTGACATTGACGTTCACGTTGGCGTTCATGTTCACGTTGACTTTAACATTGATATTTACGTTTACGTTCACATTGACGTTTACGTTCAGGTTAATGATCACGTTCACATTGATGTTAATATTGATGTTGATGTTGATGTTGATGTTGATATTGATGTTGATGTTGATGTTGATGTTGATGTTGATGGTGACGTTGACGTTGATGTTGACGTTGACGTTGACGTTGACGTAGACGTAGACGTAGACGAAGACGTTAATGTTGACATTCATGTTCACGTCCACATTTATGTTTACGTTTACATTGACGTTTACATTCACGTTCACGTTGACTCATTACATGACATTTCTTAACATTACATTACATTATGTTTCTGAACATTACGTTGATGTTGACGTTGGCGTTGGCGTTGGCGTTGGCGTTGGCGTTGACGTTACGTTGATGTTGACGTTAAAGTTGACGTTGACATTCACATTATCGTTGAAGTTGATGTTCACGCTGACGTTTATATTTATGTTGACGTTGACATTTACGTTGACATTGGCATTCATGTTGATGTTGACGTTTATGTTGACGTTAACGTTGACATTGACGTTACTGTTGACGTTTATGTTGACGTTCACATTGACGTTGACGTTGACATTTATATTCACGTTTACGTTGATGTTGACGGCGATGTACACGTCGACTTTCACGTTTACGTTTACGTTAACGTTCATGTTGACGTTCACGTTAACGTTAATATTTATGTTCACGTTCACGTTGATGTTTACGTTGATGTTGATGTTGACGTTCACGATTACGTTGATGTTGATGTTCATATTTTGTTTACGTTGACGTTGACATTGACGTTGAAGATTACGTTGACATTGACGTACATGTTGACCCTCACGCTTATGATTATGTTGATGTTGACATTGACGTTGACGTACACGTTGACGTTGACATTGATGTTGATATTGACGTTCACGTTGACATTCACATTTACATTCACGTTCACGTTGACATTGATGTTGATATTGACGTTCGCGTTGACATTCACATTTACATTCACGTTCACGTTGACGTTCACCTTGATGTTGACGTAGTCATTGTCGTTCACGTTCATGTTTTGTTCATTTTGACATTCACACTAACGTTGATGTTCATGTTTACGTTTACGATGACGTTGATGTTGACATTCACGTTCATATTTTTGTTGACGTTGATGTTTACGTTTACGTTTACGTTGACGTTCACATTCACGCTGATATTGATGTTCACGTTCACGTTCACATTTACGTTGACGTTCGTTACATTACATAACATTACATTACATTATATAATTGTATATTACATTACATTACCTTACATTACATAACATTTTTGAACATTACATTACATTTCTTAACATTACAATACTGTACGTTGACGTTGATGTTGACATTGATGTTCGCGTCACGTTCACGTTGACGATCACGTTCACGTTCACGTTTATGTTTATGTTTATGTTGATGTTGATGTTTATGTTTATGTTGATGTTGATGTTGATGTTCACGTTCATGTTCACGTGGACGTTCACTTTGACGTTGATATGGACGTTCACATTCACGTTCACGTTGATGCTGATGTTTGGAGGGTGCCAAAGTTCTCCCAACATGTTGATAAGAAGATTATTCCGATTGTGGCAAGCACAACACGTGCTATAATTGATCAGGTCTATTATGTACTTTGCGTAGTCGGCCACTCTTGTTTTCTCAAAATTTCCTTATTACGCATTTACTTAAAACGATTGTTTCTCTTAGGGATCGTTTGGTTGGACTCATTAGCAAATATAAATCTTTGCATAACTTTCCGCATATATTATTTTAGGGATAGTTTGGTTGGACTCTTTAGCAAATATAAATCTCAGCTTTAACTTCCTCGTAAAAAGTATAACATTTGTTAAACTGGCTGCATAAGAAATAGTAATATCCACATAATTGTGTTTCAACTTATCATTTTATCAAAGTGCTTTTCCACTCAAACCATTATGACCAAATGTATTTTTATTCTCAAACACATCACATTCCCAAACAGTTCCTCAGTGAAACACGGGCCTTTGATTTAAAGCAGCCTGACCATTTAAAAATCGTCATCTTTACATAGTTTTCGTGATCCTTTGTGCATGCCACAACTATTCTCTCAAACCATATCCTGGAATATTGTGCACAGGTTTCTGGAAGTAAGCCAGGCAAGGCAGCTGTAGAGGCTGTCTTGGTTGATGAAGAGGCAGTTGGAACAACTGATACAGTTGGATGTGGAGCAAAAGTTCTTCGTGGTTGCAGTCGGCTGGAGAATATTTCCCCTCCCTACTGGATTAACAATGACAATGGTTTGTCTCCTTTCATAGATTAGCATTTTAAGACAACTTGCCATCAACCCTTCATGTTATATATCTGAGTATCTGCATAGCTAGTCCCTACCAATCACAGAAATGCTTGTCTAGGAGTGACCATAATAATCTAGAAATATAATTCACGCCGATGTGGTAAGTTCTATTACAATTTGCCTCCAATGTGTAGTCACCTATAGTTTGTGTTTGATGGGTTTCTGATGTAAACAGTTTGCTCCGTCTGTTCTTTTTAATCATCCAAAGGAAACTTGTTTCTCTCCACTTCAAAGAGAGATTTTTATCTTGTGTGAGTAAATATCATTATAACCACCCACATCAGTAGCCAACTCTGGGATTTGACATCAGTATCCAACTCTGGGATTTGAACCTCGAGAAATTCTCTTTTCTTCCGTTATAAAAGTGTATACTGTTAAGAAGCTTGTTTTTCTGTCACGTAGATGCTTGAACGATTATGGAATTGTGAGATGAATGATTTTCGTTGATATTATATTTCTTCTGTTCGTTCCAATTGCCTTTTACTCTTTTTAAACATGTTTACAAGTTCATGTCTGTAGTTCCTTGACTTCAAATGTGTTCTCTTTTGAAGCATTTTTTGGAGATAAATAATCTCACTTTCTCAGTTCATCTTTATTTCTTCTATAGATTGTAAGTGTACCAGACAATAGAGCACAAAAGCATCCATGCGGTGATACTATTCAGGTATACTGAATCTATAAAAGCCTCTCTTATCTACTTTTTCTTTTTAAATATTGCATGCTAAAGATTTTTTGGGAAAAATACTTATAACTTGCTATTTGGATGGAAATATAGTTTAGTGATTTTTAGAATCAATTTGATTAAGTTAGAGGTGGAAAATAAATCTCTACTGGAAAAGATTGTTTGGCCAAAGAAAATCAGATGGCATACAATGACCTATTGAACAAAGAAGAAACTGGACTTCTTCATCTAAACTACACGTATGTCGGGAGAAGAAAGTCAAGTCAAACACTAGTTTATATGCCTTGCAGCCTTCATCTTTGAAGGATGTGAAGTTGTAGCCAGATGGACATTACTTGTTCAATAGCTCTTCACTGTTCTTCTTACATGCTGTCTGCTCTTTATCTATTTCCATATTCTAATTTGCAGATTGACACTAGATATCCTTTTTATATGTGGTAGAGCTTTTGTTGGTTTAGAGAAAAGATCATTTTCAGAAAGGAAATCCGTCAAACTCAATTAATTTCATGAAACACATTTAGGTTAAGTGATATATTGTGGTTCAACTTATCATTCTATCAAAGTGCTTTTCCACTCAAACCTGTATGACCAAATGTATTTTTATGCTTAAACACATCACATTCCCAGACGGTTCCTCAGTGAAACATGGTTTTGTCAAGTCTGCCTCTGATTTCAAAGCATCCTGTCTATTTAAAAATTGTCATCTTTACATATTTCTCGTGATCCTTGTGCTTTTTTCGACTACATGGCACTCAGAGAATCCTTTGTGCATGCCTCAGCTATTCTCTCAAACCATATCCTGAAATATTGTGCACAGGTTCATGGAATCAAGCCAGGCGAGGAGTCTGTAGAGGTTGTCTTGGTTGATGAAGAGGCTGTCAGAACTGTTAGGTTGTGGAGCCTGATTAATATTTGATGTACTGTTTATTCTCCATTTATTCTCTGTAACAAAAATACTCTGATTTATTAATATATATATACCGCACCGCCGTGGAAGTTTACTCACGGGGTTTTACCACGACACGAAATTCTCTCTTCACAAAATTCTCTATCTATTTTCTCTCTAGATCTCTCATCTTCTTCATCAGAAAAGATCTTGTGTTGAGATCTAGATCCTAACAACTGGTATCAGAGCAAGGTTGATTCAACACGATCACTGAAGATGGATAGTTCGAAGCTTGGAATCGAGAAGTTTGATGGATCCGATTTCAGTTTTTGGAAGATGCAGATCGAAGATTATCT
Organism: Solanum sitiens; assembly: GCA_016801875.1. Taxonomy (NCBI): domain Eukaryota; kingdom Viridiplantae; phylum Streptophyta; class Magnoliopsida; order Solanales; family Solanaceae; genus Solanum; species Solanum sitiens. The sequence continues at coordinate 9,113,065 of JABWTJ010000001.1, forward strand.
GTACCAGAAAGGTCTTCACGAACCGTTGACCGGGGAGATGCCGGAATCCATAACGGAGGAGAAGTGGAAGCTCAAGGATCGCCAAGCTCTTGGGTTGATCCGGTTGACTTTGTCGAGAAACGTGGCGTTCAACATCGTGAAGGAGAAAACCACATCCGGTCTGTTGAAGGCACTGTCAAACATGTATGAAAAACCATCGGCGATGAACAAGGTATATTTGATGCGTAGATTGTTCAATTTACAGATGTCTGAGAATGGATCTATTTCTGATCATATAAATGAGTTTAATATGATTGTGAGTCAACTCAATTCTGTGGATATTAATTTCGAAGATGAAATTAAGGCGTTGATTTTGATGTCATCTCTGCCCGAGTCTTGGGATACTGTTGTTGCTGCGATTAGCAGTTCTCGTGGATCTGAGAAACTGAAGTTTGATGAAATCCGTGATGTTGTTCTTAGCGAAAGTATTCGCAAACGAGAAGTGGGAGATTCATCCGGCAGTGCTCTCAGCGTTGATCGAAGGGGGAGAAGTAAGACGAAAGGCCAAAATCAACATGGTCGATCAAAATCAAAGAATCGAGGAAAATCCCCGAACAGATCAAACGTGACTTGTTGGAACTGTGGAGAAAAAGGGCACTTTCGGACGAACTGTACAAAGCCAAAGAAGAAACAGAATCAGAAATTTGGAGATGACAATGATTCTGTGAATTTAGCAGAGGACATTGGGGATGCTCTAATCCTTAGTGTGAACAGCCCGGTTGAATCTTGGATTTTGGATTCTGGTGCATCTTTCCATTCGTCTCCAAGCAAGGAGTTGTTCCAAAATTTCAAATCTGGAAATTTTGGAAAGGTATATCTTGCTGACAATAAAGCCTTAGAGATTGAAGGAAAGGGGAATGTTTGCATAAAGACCACCTCGGGAAACCAGTGGACATTGGAGGATGTCAGATACATTCCTGGTCTCAAGAAAAATCTGATCTCTGTTGGTCAGTTGGATAGCACGGGATATGCAGCAGAGTTTGGGAAAGGTTCATGGAAGATTGTGAAAGGTGCTATGGTAGTAGCTCGTGGTACCAAATCTGGAACCTTGTACACCACTGATGGGTGTATTAATATGGCCGCTGTTACTGAAGGTGCTTCCAGTTCATGTCTGTGGCACAACAGACTTGGACACATGAGTGCTAAAGGAATGAAGATGCTGGTTGCAAAAGGAGCATTAGAGGGTCTGAAGTCTGTTGATATGGGTCTTTGCGAGAGCTGTGTTATGGGCAAACAGAAAAGAGTAAGCTTCACAAAGACTCCTAGAGAGCCAAAGAAAGTGCGGTTGGAAATGGTCCATACAGATGTTTGGGGACCATCTCCAGTATCATCACTTGGAGGATCCAGATTCTATGTTACCTTCATTGATGACTACAGCAGGAAGGTATGGGTTTACTTCTTGAAGCATAAGTCAGATGTGTTTGCAACCTTCAAGAAGTGGAAAGCTGAAGTTGAGAATCAGACCGGTTTGAAAGTCAAATACCTAAGGTCTGATAATGGAGGAAAGTATGACAAATCAGAGTTCAAGGCATTCTGTGTAGCTGAGGGAATCAGATTGATGAGAACAGTTCCTGGTAAGGCAAGGCAGAATGGAATTGCTGAGAGGATGAACAGAACATTGAATGAGCGTGCGAGGAGTATGAGGATACACTGTGGGCTGCCCAAAACATTTTGGGCGGATGCTGTGAGCACAACTGCATACTTGATCAACAGAGGACCATCAGTTCCTTTGGGGTTCAAGATTCCAGAGGAGGTGTGGACAGGAAAAGAACTCAAGTACTCACACTTGAGGACTTTTGGTTGCACTGCTTATGTTCATGTTGATCCAGAAAAGAGAGACAAGCTTGATGCCAAGGCTGTGAAGTGTTACTTCATAGGCTATGGTTCTGATTTGTTTGGTTACAGGTTTTGGGATGACAAGAACAGAAAAATCCTGAGACATTCTGACGTGACGTTTGATGAGTCTGTCCTGTACAAGGACAGAGAGCAGAAGGTTCTTGAGATTACAAAGCAAGTGGGAGTTGAGGTTGAGTTGGAGAAGAGTAACCCCAAAGATGTCGAAGCTGATACTCAACCAACTCTTACTGAAGAATCTAAAGTGGAGCATGCTACACCTGAGCAGGTGTTAAGGAGATCATCCAGAACCATCAGGGCACCAGATAGGTATTCACCTTCATTGCACTATCTATTGCTGACTGATGAGGGGGAACCAGAGTCTTTTGATGAGGCCCTACAGGTGGAGGATTCGATCAAGTGGGAGCAAGCCATGGATGATGAGATGAGGTCACTTGAGGAGAACGACACATGGGCGTTGACTGAGTTACCTGCAGGGAAGAGAGCTTTGCTGAACAAGTGGGTGTTCAGAATCAAGACTGAACCAGATGGCAAAAGAAGGTTCAAGGCTCGTCTAGTGGTTAAAGGATATTCACAAAGGAAAGGTATTGATTATGCTGAAATATTCTCTCCTGTTGTGAAGTTAACCTCTATTCGAATTCTGTTGAGTATTGTTGCATCAGAGAATTTGCATCTAGAGCAAATGGATGTAAAAACAGCGTTTTTACATGGAGATCTGGACAAAGAGATCTATATGCAGCAACCGGAAGGATTTGTGGTTCCAGGCAAGGAACACATGGTGTGCAAGCTCACCAGGAGTTTGTATGGACTAAAGCAAGCACCAAGGCAGTGGTACAAGAAGTTTGACTCCTTCATGACCAAGAGTGGATTCTGCAAAGCTGAAAAGGATCCGTGTTGTTACTTCAAGAAATACACTGATTTATATGTCTTTCTACTCTTGTATGTGGATGATATGTTGATTGCAGGATCTAGTATGATGGAGATTAATAATCTGAAGACAAGGTTGTCTGCAGCGTTTGAGATGAAAGATTTGGGTCCAGCGAAGCAGATTCTGGGGATGAGGATTTCTCGGGATAGATCTGCTTGCACTTTAAATCTATCCCAGGAGTTGTACATTGAGAAGGTGTTGAGCAGATTCAGGGTTAATGATGCTAAACCCAGGACTACTCCATTGGCAAATCACTCTAAATTGTCAAAGGAGCAGTCACCCAAGACAGCCGAGGAGCGTGAGCATATGGCACTTGTTCCATATGCTTCAGCAGTTGGGAGCTTGATGTATGCTATGGTCTGCACAAGACCTGATATAGCACATGCAGTGGGAGTTGTTAGCAGGTACATGGCAAACCCGGGGAAAGAGCATCGGGAAGCCGTGAAGTGGCTTCTGAGATATATGAGAGGTACATCCAGTACTTCACTCTGTTTTGGCAAAGGCAAGGTGACTCTACAGGGTTTTGTGGATGCTGATCTTGGTGGAGATGTTGACTCGAGCAAGAGTACATCCGGGTACATTTACACCATAGGTGGAACAGCAGTGAGCTGGATGTCCAGACTTCAAAAGTGTGTTTCTCTTTCATCTGCTGAAGCTGAGTATGTGGCAATAGCTGAAGTTGGGAAAGAGATGATATGGCTGGCAGATTATCTGGAGGAATTGGGCAAGAAGCAGAGCGAGAAGATTCTTTACTCAGATAGCCAGAGTGCCATACAGTTGGTGAAAAATCCAGTCTATCATTCGAAGACAAAGCACATCAGAAGGCGGTACCATTTCACTCGCAGAGCAGTAGAGGATGGTGATATGTGTTTGGAGAAGATAGAGGGTGCAAAGAACCCGGCAGACATGTTGACGAAATGTGTTGATGTTGGGAAACTGGGGTTATGCAAAACCTCGGTTGGTCTTCTGTAGTTGTTGCTACAGATGTTGCGGTGCGGTAAAGATGTTGAGGATGTCAGATACACTAGATATCCTTTTTATATGTGGTAGAGCTTTTGTTGGTTTAGAGAAAAGATCATTTTCAGAAAGGAAATCCGTCAAACTCAATTAATTTCATGAAACACATTTAGGTTAAGTGATATATTGTGGTTCAACTTATCATTCTATCAAAGTGCTTTTCCACTCAAACCTGTATGACCAAATGTATTTTTATGCTTAAACACATCACATTCCCAGACGGTTCCTCAGTGAAACATGGTTTTGTCAAGTCTGCCTCTGATTTCAAAGCATCCTGTCTATTTAAAAATTGTCATCTTTACATATTTCTCGTAATCCTTGTGCTTTTTTCGACTACATGGCACTCAGAGAATCCTTTGTGCACAGGTTCATGGAATCAAGCCAGGCGAGGAGTCTGTAGAGGTTGTCTTGGTTGATGAAGAGGCTGTCAGAACTGTTAGGTTGTGGAGCCTGATTAATATTTGATGTACTGTTTATTCTCCATTTATTCTCTGTAACAAAAATACTCTGATTTATTAATATATATATACCGCACCGCCGTGGAAGTTTACTCACGGGGTTTTACCATGACACGAAATTCTCTCTCTATTTTCTCTCTAGATCTCTCATCTTCTTCATCAGAAAAGATCTTGTGTTGAGATCTTGATCCTAACAAGAACAGCATTATCTTTATAGCTTAAACATTATATTCCTCCCACTGATGGATATATGTCAGTCCAAATGTGGAAAACAAAACATAACAAGCACTTCTTCTTAGGCTAGTTATTCCATTTTGTGGTATCAATAGCATTTTGTAAGCGTTATCCCTGCATTTACTTCAATGATCACCAAAAGCTTGTTCTCCATTTCATATCATGGGAGTGGGGTTGGGGGGCAAATATGTATCTCATGCTCTTTTTTGTGTCAGTGCCTTTTGTCATTTTGTGACTGGTCTGAACACATTCAGAATTGTCCCTGTTGCGCTTCTGTGCCATCCAAAACTGCTAATGCGGGAAAACATGTCATGTTGTTATATCTGCATATCATTTAAATTTACTATTCTGGTACTTCCTATTTCATCAAAACCAGCTTTTTGTTTGTGGAGTCTCAGATGATTTACTATTTTATTGATGTGATTAGCTATATCTTTCATTTTGCCCTCATTAATAAAAATGGCATTCATTACATATATTTTCTCAATTTCCTATGGAAGTGTCTTTCAAGAATTTCTACATTATATTTTCCATTGCATGGGCAACCGGCTACTACCTCTCTTGTCAACTTGGCTTCTCTGCATGAGCAGATCGCTAAGTTAGGTTCCTCCGAGGCATGTAATGGATTAAATCGGCATGAAATCAACCTAGAACGTGCAGCAAAGCAATTGAGATCAGTCGTATCCTAGTGTCAAGAAGCTCTCATGACTCGCGAGTATATCTCGTATTAAAATTGTCATGCCAACAAAACCTTAAGTTTCTTAGATTCTGAGACAAAATGGAGGGACTTTGTCCAGAGATTACAGTTGAGTTACCTTAGCTATATCTCAGATGTTTTTACAACTTCTTCTCTATTTTGTTAAGATGATGAAATTTTTCCTTTTCTAAAATGAGATGCAGAGTTGTACTGGAACAAAGAATCTTAAGAATCACGATATTATACTCGATGTCACTTCTGGTGTCTTGCATTTTGTTGGTGATTCATTGGTTCCTGATACCAGTGTTAAAAAGTTCTTGGAGGGTGCCAAAGTTCTCCGACAGGTTGATAAGAAGTTTATTGCGGTTGTGGCGAGCACAACACCTGCCATAATTGATCAGGTCAGTTCTGTCCTTTGCATAATCCATTATGGCAATTCTTTGTTTCTCATGAATTTCCTTATAGCAAATATAAATCTCTGCATAAACTTCCACATATATAGTATAACATTTGTTGGCTGCATAAGAAAAAGTAATATCCGCATAACTATGTAGCACTTGGATGATGGTATTTATCTGTTCATTATTGATATACACATGAATTTATGCAAGAATCTATGAGTTCTTTTTTTATGCAGGATAGGTTATGGAATAAAAACACAGTTGCCAACAATGCCATGGATATGAGTTTTTACAGGCAAGAATTCCCTATAAAGTAGATAGTCCCTGCATAGCAGTACTCATTTATTATTCACCACATTATAATCCCCACATTATCATTTACTGCATAATAGTTTATACATTATTATAACCGCATCACTAATACTTTAACCAAATAATGTCTTACTCTCTTGTATTGCAATTTTGTGATATTACTGAAGAAAAGAAGAGTGATATAGGGTGCTATGTCTATTGCTTCATTGCTTTGTAACCTTCGACCCTTCATTACTTTGTGACCTTCTGGTCGAGTATATTCTTGTGTAGAACCTTAGGATTCGTGTCAAAATAAATATGCGTCCCTTTTTACATTTTCAAGGATTATGATTTTTTTTATTCTAGCATTTATCTTTGTTGAACAATACAGTCATTGTCATGTTCTACAGCCCGATTCAGATGAGCGAATTCGTTTGGAAGAGCTCCATGATAAGGTAATGATGTCTAAAAACTCATTGAAGTATCATTTCCAGTTGGAGTTTGTAACTAATTGAATTATTGCTCAACTGAAAAACCGTAACTTCTTACGCTGCCAATGCATCTTAGAATACTCCACTGGATTGCTGCTCTTAACTGTCCCAGTGTTGATGTCCAATCAAAGCCCTAAACCCTAAATGAATTTTCCCACCGATCTATCTATCAGTATTCTACTGCTCTTTCCATTAATTTGATATTTTTCAAGAGGGAAGTTTCGAGAACTTGATGTTGATGCTTACATTTTAATTTTGAGAATGGCTGTAGTGTGTACACAACACAAAATATTGATGCTTACATTTTGATTTTCCTTTTATTGTAAGATGTTCATGTACACCTGCTTCATTTGCTATAAAATACTTTTTTTACCTGTACCGCGTCCCAAAAGAAAGGGGAGGGCCGGAGGGGTATCTACATATACACACACACACACCGAGAGAGAGAGAGAGAGAGAGAGAGAGAGAGATGAATGTTTTTTAAGTTGATCACCACTGTATGTAGAGATTTTTTCACTATTTATTCTAGCTGATTGAGTTGGATCATACATATTGGTGCTTAGGTACTTTAGCACAGCTTATTCAGACAATATATGTGCATGTTTCTTTCATCTTCTGTTGTGCTTCCTTTTTGTTTGATCATTTTTCCTATGGTTTAGTATGGTTGCTTTACACCAGCGACATGCAGATTATATGCATGTCTTCCCAGCAAGCTTTGCTTTAAAGGAGAGGTTCTAAGCTCTATTTATGACGTTTCTTTGTTGTAAGTTGTTTCTAAAACTCACGGGAGGCCAAATTGACATCGTAAGGTTTTGCAGGTAAAGTCTTTCCAGTTTTAGTTGGTAGTATCCATTAGGATGGGTACAAAACTACTAACTTGGTCTTTATTCTTGCCATTGTATACAGGACGGCAAGTTTTTGTACCTTTCCAATTGATGATTGTAGACAAGATGTTGATAAAACATGTAATTCACTATGAGCTTACCTGATACATAAATTGACTTCTGTTTGCTAATAAGGAAATTGTTGGGATTTTTCTTTTTGCGGTCATTGTTCGTGATGCTTTTTACAACCGACCAGTTCGAAGGAAGCAAATGCAGTCAAGTACTTCTAGTTTTGTCACAATTGAAACAAATGAAAAATACTGCATTATATACTTTATTTCTAAAGCTGTAATCTGGCAAGGTCTTGCATTCTTTGATGAGTTTGTGGTAAGAATCACCCATGTGTATCCCAGTATCTCCTTCAAAATTGTTGATATTGAAAGGTCTGTCTTTGTTACACCAGCTAACTTAAGGATATTTTCTGTCTGTTTTCTTAGATTTTTTTCCTTGCATGCAGTGAGGATGACCTGATTTGGCCTTTGCACACATGTTTCTCCTTCTCCGTTGCCGCTATTATCCAGTGAGTTTGGGATTCAAGCTCTCAGGGTACGTTTGAGGTCCTGATACACAGTGAAAATATCAGGCCCAAATTGATGGATAAGTTATCCTGTTTACACTCTGTTTCCCTAACAACAAATGTTTAATTTGTAGGTCCTTCAATATTTCTATAACCACTTATTTCAGTTTATTTTAATGACCAAAGAAAAACTGAAATCTAATCTTTGGTTAATATTTACTATATCAGATACTTTTTTACTGTGTGTTTGTTTTCCTTTTCCTTCACAATGCAGATACCAATTGAATATCCGTTTCCAAAGGACCAATACTTAAATTACTTAATACTATGAGCTTTGACAGTGATTTAGAAGCGAAGTAGATTTCAGTTATATCCACTATTTTTGTTGAACCTATACTGTCCAAGATCTTTATATGATTTGACTTTGGAGCCTTCAAAGACCTCTGTAGAACTTAAGGTGAGATTTTTTGTTGGGATTTATGATTTAATTTATTTCGGGGTTGGGAAACGAATGTGAGTCTTTGGTTTATTTTGAAGAATTGAGTTTGTGTTAGTGTTTATTTTCTGAGAATTGGTTTGGGTTGTTTTCTGTAAAAAATAATTTGATAACACCTAATGATATTGTGAAACTTGAATGTGGGTGAAATTATTAGGTTAAAACTGTCTAAACATCATTATTTATTACTAATATCGTATAGGATGCCAAAGTATTAAAAAGGAAAGGACCACCTGACAGGCAAGGCCCTTGTGTCACAGCTGTTCCCAGAGAACAAAATAATCTTCCTTTTCTTATGGGAGAACAATGCAAAACCACATTTCTAGCTTTTTTTGGTTGCAAAACCAAACATGCCAATGTTACCAAAGGCATGTCATATATATATAAATTTGTTTTATTGATTGAATTGTTGTATTTCTTATTAAAATGTGTTTGCAAGACTGACAATTATTCCAGTTTGAACTCAGTCTCCTGGTTTTTGCTTACCCAATCATTTCTGGTTCCCTTTAGATGGATTTTGCCTTTTTTCTCAAAATTTATGTTGTTTTTCGTTGATCTTAGATATTTGCTACATCAATCTTCTTGGAGCCTTCATATATTAGGAGATCGTGACATCCATCTGTATATTGATTTGTGTTGGGTTATCCCACATCGGAAGTGGAAGGGGCTAGTGGTCAATTTATAAGTGTGAGGGAAAGCCTCAACCTTTGAGCTAGCTTTTGGGTTGAGAAGGCCCAAGACCACCCAACATACAAACACAAAAATATATATGGTAAAAGTAATGGAAATAAAATGGGAAAATAACGACATCAAGAATTTTACGTGGAAACCCTTCTGAATAAGGGACAAAACCACGGGCCAAGAGGAGCAACTGATATTACTATAGTAAGGAATTTTACACTGTGTAGTCACGAATACAATACTCAAAGTGACTACTACACACTCAAAAGGAACAACACTCTTTTGGTTTCCGTCTTACTAAAATATCGCTCACACTCTATTTTTCTTCACAGACTAGAATTTTACGTGGAAACCCTTCTGAATAAGGGACAAAACCACGGGCCAAGAGGAGCAACTGATATTACTATATAAGGAATTTTACACTGTGTAGTCACGAATACAATACTCAAAGTGACTACTACACACTCAAAAGGAACAACACTCTTTTGGTTTCCGTCTTACTAAAATATCGCTCACACTCTATTTTTCTTCACAAACTATTTTCTTGTATAGTCTATGGAATACCTCACTTTGCTCTCAAAATGGTTTTTCTCTCTAACTTGGTGTGTTCTACAAATGAGCAAGAATGCTCTATTTATAGAAGGATAAAACCATGCCTATGTCACTAATGACATAGGTAAATATAGCAAAGTCAAAAATGGGTTGCAAATCTTACCAATTTGCCAACTACCAAGTCTTAATTTTCAACTCTTATCACTATTCTTTTTTAACAATTACTTGTACCAATTGAATAGCTAAAGTTGACCAAAAAATGGGATGGATTCAACAAATCTCCCCCTCCAGTCCCATTTACTGGAAGAAGGTATCTTCATCTTCTTTAGAGAGAGCTCATACCCACAAGTTCTTTGCATAAATCGAACTTGTCTTTCGGTATCGTCTTGGTCAGCATATCTGCAGGATTTTCACTTGTGTGGATCTTTTTGACGTGAAATGATTCACTCTCCACTTCCTCACGAATCCAATGATATCTGACGTCGATGTGTTTTGTTCTTGCATGGTACATGGAGTTCTTGCTCAAGTCTATTGCACTTTGGCTGTCACAATAGACAATATACTCCATTTGATTCAAACCAAGCTTTTGAAGAAATCGCTTTAGCCATATCATCTCCTTGCCGGCTTCAGTAGCCGCAATATACTCAGCTTCAGTTGTAGATAGTGCAACACACTTCTGCAACTTTGACTGCCATGATATAGCTCCCCCTGAAAAAGTAAACAAATATCCAGTAGTGGATTTTCTGTTATCAAGGTCACCTGCCATATGAGAATCTGTATAGCCTTTCAAGATTGAATTTGATGCTCCAAAACACAAACATTCATCTGAGCTTCCTCTAAGATACCTGAGTATCCACTTCACAGCTTCCCAATGCTCTTTTGCCGGATTTTCGAGAAATCTGCTCACAACACCAACTGCGTGAGCAATATCAGGTCTAGTGCACACCATTGCATACATTAGACTTCCAACGACGGAGGAATATGGAACTTTGGCCATGTTCTCTTTTTTCTCCCTAGCTGTAGGACACATCTTCTTGCTCAACTTCATATGACCAGCAAGAGGTGTACTAACAGGCTTAGCATTTTTCATATTGAAGCGCTCCAGTACACGTTCAATGTACTTCTTCTGGGACAAATAAATCTTCCTTTTATCTCTAAGACGAGTAATTCTCATGCCTAAAATTTGTTTGGCATGACCCAAGTCTTTCATAGAAAAAGACTTACACAACTCTTTCTTCAGCTCGTCAATCTTGAAAGTATTCTTGCCCACAATCAACATATCATCCACATACAACAGGAGGATGATAAAATCATTGTCAGAAAATATTTGTACAAATACGCAATGATCTGAAGAAGTCTTCTTATAGCCTTGCTCCCCCATAACAGATTCAAACTTCTTGTACCACTGTCTAGGAGCTTGTTTTAGGCCATAAAGACTCTTTTTGAGTTTGTACACAAAATTTTCTTTACCTTCTACTTTGAAGCCCTCAGGTTGTTCCATATAAATCTCTTCTTCTAGGTCACCGTGAAGGAAAGCCGTCTTCACATCCATCTGCTCAATCTCTAAATTAAGACTAGCAGCCAAACCTAGAACTGTGCGAATCGAGGATATTTTCACAACAGGAGAAAATATTTCTTCAAAGTCAATACCTTTCTTTGACCGAATCCCTTAACAACCAATCTAGCTTTGTACCTGGGCTTCAAGTTGTGTTCTTCAACTTTAACTTTGAACACCCACTTGTTCTTCAAAGCTCTTATGCCCTTGGGCAATTTTACCAACTCATAAGTGTGGTTCTCATGCAAAGACTTCATCTCATCTTGCATGGCTTCAATCCATTGATCCTTGTGCTCATCTTCCATGGCCTCCTCATAACATTCAGGTTCTCCCCCGTCAGTGAGTAACACATACTCATTGGATGAATAACGGGAGGAAGGAAACCGCTGTCCTGTGGACCTCCGAAGCGGAATATTTGATTCGTCCACAACTTCATGAGCAACAGGATCATCAATAACAATATCATTGTTATTATCAACATCAACATGTTGATTTGATACATGATTCTGGGCGTCACCATGATTATCAAGCCCAACAACATCATGCACACTTGTGTGAGGAACGTCATCATGATGAATTATACCATCAAAACTTGAAGATTCTACCTTCTCCGCTTTGTCAATATCTTCAATTGTTTGATTCTCCATGAAAATAATATCACGGCTTCTCACAAGTTTCTTTTCAATTGGATCATATAGCCTGTAACCAAATTCATCTAGGCCATATCCAATGAAGATGCATTGCCTTGTCTTGGCATCTAACTTTGACCTCTCATCTTTTGGCACATGTACAAAAGCTTTGCAACCAAATACTCTCAAATGGTCATAGAAAACATCTCTTTCCAAACCAAACACTATTTGGTACATCACTTTGCAAAGCAACAACAGGAGATAGATTAATAACATGTGCAGCGGTCAATAAAGCCTCACCCCAAAATGAGTTCGGCAACTTTGCTTCAGAAAGCAAACATCTAACTCTTTCCATCAAGGTCCTATTCATCCTCTCAGCCAAACCATTAAGCTGAGGAGTCTTGGGAGGAGTCTTCTAGTGTCTAATACCTTGTTGCTTGCAGTATTCGTCAAATGGTCCACAATATTCACCACCATTATCAGTACGAATGCATTTCAGTTTCTTTCCAGTTTCTCTTTCAACTGAAGCCTGAAACTGCTTGAAGACACCTAACACTTGGTCTTTAGTCTTCAAGACATAGACCCAAAGTTTTCTCGAGCAATCATCAATGAAAGTGACAAAGTAGAGTGCACCACCTAATGTCTTTGTCTTCATTGGACCACATAAATCAGAGTGCACCAACTCAAGCAACTTTGTCTTTCTCGAAGGAGGGTAGGACTTAAAGGAAACTCTATTTTGTTTACCAGCCAAGCAGTGCTCACAGTTTTCTAATTTAGCACTTTTGAAATTTGACAAAAAATTCTTTTTGGCTAGAACATTAAGTCCTTTCTCGCTGATGTGGCTAAGCCTCTTGTGCCATAATGTTTAAGAGCTATCGCTCTCAACTACATTCACCATATCAACACAAGCAGAGGTCGTAGTCCAATATAGACCACGACGTTTGTTACCACGAGCCACAACCAAGGAACCCTTGATGAGCTTCCATTTTCCATCACCGTTGGTACTAACATATCCTTCATCATCTAAAACACCAACAGAAATTAGGTGCAGACGAACATCAGGAGCATGTTTCACATTGTTCAAAACTAGTTTAGTTCCAACACTAGTTTTCAAACAAATTGTACCAATACCAACCACCCTAGAAACAGTCTCATTACCCATACTCAAAGTTCCAAAATCACCAGGAGTATAGGAAGAGAAAAAATCCTTCCTTGATGTCACATGAGATGCGGCACCAGTATCCACAACCCAGCTTGACTCATCACAAGCAATATTTATCATGTTTGCATCAAGAACGGTAACAAGATCTTCGGTGGTAACGGTGGCTAGGCAATTTTCATTGCCATCTTCTTTAGTTTCCTCTTTGTTTTTGTTCTCCCTCTTCAACTTCCTGCAGAACTTCTTTGTGTGCCCTTTCATGCCACAATGATAGCACTCAATATCCTTAAGTCTGCCTTTGGATTTGCTCCTATTTTGTTCTCTATACTGAGAATCACGAGTTTTATTTCTCCCCCTGGGGCCAGTTATCAGGACATCCGACGAAGAGGAACCTTGAGTTTTTCTTCTCATCTCTTCGTTCAAGACACTACTCTTGGCGGAATCCATAGAGATCACACCATCCGGAGCAGAATTTGACAATGACGTTCTAAATGTTTCCCAAGAGTCTGGTAGGGAACCAAGTAGAAGCAAGCCTTGAATTTCTTCATCAAATTTGATGCCCATAGCAGATAATTGGTTCATGATCCCCTGAAAATTATTCAGATGGTCTGTCATCGGAGAACCATCATGATACTTCAAACTCAACATCTGCTTTATTAAGAACATTTTGTTGTTGCCAGTCTTCCGAGCATACAAACTTTCAAGATGCTCCCATAGGGTTCGAGCATGTGTTTCCCCAGAAATATGGTTCAACACATTATCGTCGACCCATTGCCTAACGAATCCACAAACCTGTCTGTGCAACAGATTCCACTCTTCATCTGTTTTATTATCAGGCTTTACAGTGGTAAATACTGGTTTGTAAAAATTCTTAACATAAAGCAAATCTTCCATTTTTCCCTTCCAAATGGCATAATTAACACCATTCAAAGTAACCATTCTACTTGTGTTGGCTTCCATTGTTTTTCCCCAAAAATATAGTTATCACAAATCAAAGTAAATCTTTTCTGATGTGGAAGTTCAGACTGTGCTGCAACCACAGAGCATACTCAGATAAAACCTTGGCTCTGATACCAGTTTGTTGGAAAAACGCGGACAAACACAAAAATATATATGGTAAAAGTAATGGAAATAAAATGGGAAAATAACGACACCAAGAATTTTACGTGGAAACCCTTCTGAATAAGGGACAAAACCACGGGCCAAGAGGAGCAACTGATATTACTATAGTAAGGAATTTTACACTGTGTAGTCACGAATACAATACTCAAAGTGACTACTACACACTCAAAAGGAACAACACTCTTTTGGTTTTCGTCTTACTAAAATATCGCTCACACTCTATTTTTTCTTCACAGACTATTTTCTTGTATAGTCTATGAAATACCTCACTTTGCTCTCAAAATGGTTTTTCTCTCTAACTTGGTGTGTTCTACAAATGAGCAAGAATGCTCTATTTATAGAAGGATAAAACCATGCCTATGTCACTAATGACATAGGTAAATATAGCAAAGTCAAAAATGGGTTGCAAATCTTACCAATTTGCCAACTACCAAGTCTTAATTTTCAACTCTTATCACTATTCCTTTTTAACAATTACTTGTACCAATTGAATAGCTAAAGTTGACCAAAAAATGGGATGGATTCAACAATTTGTTGATTTCCGACCAAGTATTTTTTGAAATGATATGGTTCTTTGTGGTTTCTCTCTGGTTTTCTTGATATTCCTAATAGAAACTTATCACATACATCAGGAATGTCTGTCAATAAGTTTGTGATATTTTGGTCACTGCACCACGAGAAGAATATTTGTCATTGGATGTTTATTTTTCCCATAAGTATCAATTTTTGGTTGTACTGGCCCCAGGGCTTTGGTCAATGTAATGAGAACTCAAAAACGGGATTGTGATAGGGGGAAGTCCTACTTTTGGTTTAGTTTGTTACTAAAAAGGGAGGAGGAATCTCAGTACCAAATGCATGGCAATTCTTGGTAGAGCTTATTTATGATTTCGTATTGAGCCCCGTAAATGAACAAATAGGTGGTCTTTCTGGAAATGTTAAAACAAAAGGTTTCCCCTCGCATCTCGGGAACATGTCTCAAGTTTGAACCCTATCATCGACAATGAGACTAACACACGATGAGGAGTCAAAAGAAGGTAAACGATTCCTAAAGAAGGTGAACAATTCCTGTCATTTGTTTCATTGTTTGATTGTCTAAGAACTCATTCAAGTGTCATTTCAACTTGGAGTTTGGAACTTATTGAATTATCGCTCAACTGAAAAAATGGAACTATATACGCATCCCAAAAAATCATTGGTATGCCGAGAAACATCCTATGGAGAGAGAGAGATGAAATATATTGTGTTGCTCACTACTGTAAGTAGAGATGTTTTGATTATTTATTCTAGCTGAAGCTGAGTTGAAACATACATATTGGTACTTAAGTACTTTTAGCGCCAACTTATGGAGACAAATAGACAATATATATGTTTGTTTCTATCATCTTCTGTTGTGTTTTCTTTTTGTCAAGGCATTTTATCTGTGGCTCTGAATGCTTGCTTTACACCATCGACATCAAAATACAGCCATTCAGGTGATATACATGCTTTCCCAGCAAGCTTCTGCTTAAAAAGAGGGATCTGAACTCTATTTCAGACGTTTCTTTGTTAGAAATTGTTACTAAAACTCACAGGAGGCCAAATGAATATCGTAAGGTTTTAAAGATCCCATTCTTTTGAGTTTTATATGGTAGTATCCATAAGGGTGGGTATAAAACTACTAACCTGGTTTATGTTCTTGCCATTGTTTATAGGACGGCAAGAGTTTGTACCTTGGAATTGATGATTGTTGACAAAATGTTTGTACAACAGGTATCTGTATAAGACTAACTGATAGTGATAGATGAGTTGACTGTTGTTTGCTATTAAGGAACTCTCTAGGAACTTTTCTTTTTGCAGTCATTGTTCCTGATGCTTTTACAAACAACTAGTTCGAAGGAAGAAAATGCATTCCAAGTACTTCTAATTTTCCTCAAACTCAAACAAGTAAAAAATATTACTGACATACTTAGTTTCTTAAGTTGTACTCTGTCCTGATTGATTTTTTGGTTTGCATGTATAATCTGGAAGCCCAAAGAGGGTCTTGCATTCTCTGAAAGAGTGCTGAAAATCGCCCTTGTGCATCCCAGTGTCTCCTTCAAATTGTTGTTATTGAAAGGTCCATTTTTGATACACCAGTTAATTTAAGGATATTTCCAGGCTGGTTTCTTAGATTTTTTAAATTTGTATGCACTGGATGACCTGCTTTGCACATGTGCTTCTACTTCTTTGTTGCCGCTTATTGGTCACTGGGTTAGGGATTCATCTGAGTTCCCTTAACAAATTGAATGCAAGTGATGGTTCATTCAAGCTCTCCAGATACATCTCAGGTCTTATGTTTACACTGTGAAGGTATACAGGCCCAAATTGATGGATAAGAGATGTGAAAAGAATCTTAAGAATTATTTGATATCATGAGCTATGCTCTCCTCTAGGGTTGATGGGGACTCGCATAAATGGACTTATGCTGGAAATAGAGGTAAAACGGATGATCTTATTAGGATGACAAAGAGTAGAAGAAATCATTCAGCTTCCCATTTTAACTAGGCAAGAATAAGTTCTTTGC
This sequence comes from Solanum sitiens, assembly GCA_016801875.1. Lineage (NCBI taxonomy): Eukaryota > Viridiplantae > Streptophyta > Magnoliopsida > Solanales > Solanaceae > Solanum > Solanum sitiens. The sequence goes on from JABWTJ010000001.1 coordinate 9,129,612, forward strand.
CATGAGTGAGTCTTCAAGAAAGGCAGCAGTAAGTAACAGTATTAAGATTGTTCATGCTGTGCCACTCATGGCAGGTAATATGTCCTAGAGTTATTGTTTATGTTAATAATCAATGATGACAGAAAACGTGTGCAACTAATTAACGTTCTGTTCCGTTGTGCTGAAACTAGAGCAGTAAGGAGACTGCATCATTCTGCAGAAGCTATCTTCTGGGAGCTTCCACAGCAGTGTGATCAATCTTCCACCCCAAGTTGTGATAACGGTGTATTCTCTGATGAAAGATAATGTTATCAAATTTCTTGGGAGAGTTAGGTACTACCTGATGTTTATATCTTTAGGCTAAGTATGAAAAGGGAACTTATTAACATCTGGAATAGCAAATTACAAGCTCAAGGGGAGAGCACAGGTACACGCGATGGGGAGTCGAAAGAAGGTTAACTATTCCTGCCATTTGTTCCTGATCTGAATAAACCTGAATTTTCCTAGTGCATAATTCGGTCAATTTGCTTCATTTCTTTCTCTCTGCACCATTTATAAACCATGAGGATGTGGAGGTTTTGTCTTCTATGGAAGTTCAAAAAACCTTGTTTTGTTTCGAGCTGATTAAACTGTTATTGGGACGGCACCTCAGGTGGATCTATGAAATCTTGGAATTAAATTTCCATTTCATGGTGTTTCTTCTCCATCTCATACGGCTAACTGATGCTTTAGCCACAAAGGTTTCAATGCTTTTGAGCTAATCACGTTTTGGCTTCGCAAAGTTCAGTTCATTTCATGGTGTTTTTTCAGTCTCACAAGACTAACTGAATGCTCGCAGCCATGACAGGTTTGTAAGCTATTGAGCTGATTCGTGTTTTGACATGAGAAAGTTCAGTTTCTTTCCCACCCCTCACTGAACTACCCTTTTCGTGATGATACACATATACTCCGTCTTTTGATATTTTTACTACTCACTTTGCTCCGTTTTAAACACAATGAAGATTTGGAGGTTTTCATAGATGAATACTGTTGCTTGGCACAAAATTTCAGGTGGGTCTATGAGATTTTTATAGAACTTCCATTTTTTGGTCTTTCTTCTGTCTCATAGGCAAACTGATGTTTGTAGCCATGCTGGGTTTCAAAGCTTTTGAGCTAATCGTGTTGTGTTTGGGTGTCGCGAAGTTCAATTTTTTTTGTCAGTAATTCTTTCCTTTGGTGAAACTACACGACTATTTACTTTGCTTGTTCTTATTACTATCTCTTGTACGACTCAAAAAAAGCAATTTAGCATGTTCTCTCTTGAGCAGAAAAACTGTTGCTCGGTATGACACTTCAGGTGGGTATACGAGATTTTAGGAGAAAGTTCCATTTCGTGGTGCATCTTCTCTGTCTCATTAGGCAGGCTAACTGATGCTTGCAGCCATAAAAGATTTCAAAGCTTTTGAGTTGATTCATGTTCTGGCTTGGCAAAGTTCAGTTTCCTTTCACCCCTCTCCAAACCACCCTATTCGTGAAATTATACATGACCTTCCTCTTTTCTTGTTCTTATTTACTCTCTGCTTTGTTTTATAAACCATGAGGATGTTGAGGTTTTGTCTTCTATGGAAGTTCAATAAAACTCGTTCTCTCGAGCTGAAAAACTATTGGTTGGCATGGCACCTCAGGTGGGTCTATGAGACTTCGGAATTAAATTTCCAATTCATGGTGTTTCTTCTGACTTTGCACTGTGTCCTTGTTATACTAGTCTGTGGAACTCGATAAAATTGCCATTTACCAGAAGTTCCATTGCATAAACTTTGCAACATTCACTAAAGTTAACCCTAACGCTGAGCATGGAGTTAAATGTTTTTGGTTAAAGCAGGAACTTAAATCTGATCCACAAGCAGCCAACATCTGTCACACTTGTTGCGGTAACATTCTCCAATACTTGTCTCTGTCATATTGTACATTCAAAAAGTTAAGTACATGTATACTGTTTGCAAATCAGTCTAAGAAGGGAAAGGTTATGCTGTACTGATTCTAGTTGTTAATACAAGATTAGTTGGTTACCTACATTCTCAAACCTTTTACTACACTTCATAGCTTATTCTCTTCAATATTCATATTTGTCCCTCTGAAGGATATATGCCTGTCTAAATGTGGAAAACAAAGCATGACAATCACTTCTTCTCAGGTTAGTTATTCCATTCTGAGGTATCAATAACAATTAAGATCATGTTGAAAGCCAGAAGCATTTTTGAGGGTTTAAAGCTGAATTTCAAGTGTCATTTGTGTGTATTTTCTCTTGAGATCCATTTTATGTTCTAATTGGGTTGATTATAGTAACTTATAAGGGAAGAGCTTTTTTGTTCTAATACCATCAGTAACAAGTCAATGCTAGAGGTTCTCTCTTTTTGAACTGTAAGGCCTTGAAGCTTTAATAGCCTCCAACTTAATTTGAAAATTATTTATGGCATCATTCATGTTTTATGAAATACTCACACGTGTTTCATAAGAAAATGATTGTTTTCTTGATAATATACAGGTTCCATGTATTTTGTGCACTGATGTGGATCTGTTAGAATTTATTCAACAGGTTAGTCCATCGACACTAACTAGGAAGGTCTATTAAAAGGGACAAAGTAGTTTGTCAATTAGGTAAAAGTCCTTTGAGTTTTAAAAATTAGGTAGAAGTGACAAAAAAAAAGATTGGTCCAACAGCTGTTGTAGTTGTAGGGACAACTTCTTTAATCGTCGAACAACTATCATAGTTGTCGGACCAACTTCTTTAGTCGTTCGACAACTTCAACAGTTGTCCAAGCAACTTTAGAAGTTGTCCAAACAACTTCAGTGGTTGTCCAGACAACTACGAAAATGTTACTTAGTTTAATCTTTTTATTAATATTAAAAATAAAGAAAAATAAAAGGACCCCACTTGTCCTATTTTTTTTGATTAAAAACTTGAAAGGCACTATGAGCTCATTTTTTCCACTAACTAGCTCTCTTATTTTACTACTCCATTTAACTCTAGCCTTTCTCATGGAATGCTTGCTCAAGTGTCGTGTCATGTGTCTCTGAATAATGTATTTGCAACCGACAGCCTGCTGCTACAGATGGATCATCAATTGTACCCCCATCAGTGAATAAACAAGGCTTGCAAGTTCAAGTTAATATTTAATTTTTGAATCTGGAGCTACCTTGATGCTCTCTCGCATGATTAGAATCAAAGGTCTCCTAGAGGCATGGAAATATATTTTGAGAAACCTCTCCAGGTGCAGAACTCAGAGCCAAGGTATTGCAGAAGTAAAATATTCTTAGAAGATTCAGAAAAATCTTCATTAAGTTGAGGACATTCTGGATCATCTTAAACAGACAAAAAATTATGGTTCTGGCCTGCTATCCAGTCTCCCTCTGCCACCAGATCCTTAGCTCGGGGACCAGGTTTCAAGATGTTAATCGTTACATTGTTGTAAATGGGATTGAATTTTATCTTAAACATGAAGTTGTCAGTAAGTTCTGAAACATGGAACATTATCTGTTGGTGCCCTTTTAAAATCACTTTGATCAATAAATAAGTAGGAAATAATTCATTTTTCTGCATCTCATTTTTAAAAATTAAAATAAAATAATAATGTGCATCTTTTTAACGCATAAAATAGGCCATTTATATCACCTTGGGGCTAGTTTTGACAGTTTTTACCAAATGTCGGATTTTCATATTTTTATTTGTTTTGACAGTTTTTACCAAATGTCGGATTTTCATATTTTTACAAATAAAAATATCACTTGAGCAAATCTGAATGGGAAAATTACGCGGATAAGCAAATTTATACTATTTAATTACTCATCATAGCTATAGTTTGCTATAATTATCACTCGCGACTAACATTATACATTTATTACATGGCTTGACTTCGAATTTGTATAATTAGTCATGTTTGTATATGTATAATTTGCCAAAATATACAAATAAATATGTATAATATATAATTTTTTAGCATATATACATATACAAATTCACCTCTCTCCCACTCTCTGCCCTCTCTCGCTCGCCACTCTCCTCCCTCTTTCAATCTCGCTCGCCTCTCTCCTCCCTCTCTCAATATCGCTGCCATTTATACAAATATATATGTATAATATACAGTTATATACAATTATATACATATACAATTCACCTCTCTCCCACTCTCTACCCTCGCTCGATCGCCTCTCTCCTCCCTCTCTCGATCTCGCTCGCCTCTCTCTCCCAGTCTCGCTCGCCTCTCTCCTCCCTCTCCCAATCTCTCTTGCCATATATACAATTACATATGTATAATATACAATTATCTAACCAATATACATATACAATTCACCTTTCTCCCACACTTTTCCTCCTCTCTCTCTCGCCTCTCTCCTCTCTCTCCCAGTCTCACTCGCCTATCTCCTTTCTATAACTTGTAGCTACAAATTGTAATTATCAAACTATAGCTATGGAGAGTAATTAATTATTTTTAAGTGCCTATATGTGAAAGTTTCCCAATCTGAATTTATGTCCAAACTGCTTTAATAGTTGAGAAATTTTCACATATAGCCACTTAAAAATAATTATACTCTCCATAGCTATAGTTTGATAATTACAATTTGTAACTACATGTTATATGGAGGAGAGAGGCGAGCAAGACTGGGAGAGAGAGGAGAGATGAGAGAGAGGGGGGGAAAAGAGTGGCAGAAAGGAATTGTATATGTATATTGGTTAGATAATTGTATATTATACGTATATATGGCAAGAGAAATTGGGAGAGGAGGGAGAGAGGCGAGCGAGATCGAGAGAGGGCAGAGAGTGGGAGAGAGGTGAATTGTATATAACTGTATATTTTACATATACATTTGTATAAATGGCAATCGGGATTGGGAGAGGGAGAAGAGAGGCGAGCGAGATTCAGAGAGTAGGAGAGAGGTGAATTGTATATGTATATAGGTTAAAAAATTGTATATTATACATATTTATTTGTATATCCTGGCGAATTATACATATACAAACATGACTAATTATACAAAGTCGAAATCAGCCCACGTAATTAATGTATAATGTTAGTCGCGAGTGGTAATTATAGCAAACTATAATTATGATAAGTAATTAAATAGTATAAATTTGCTTAGCCACTTAATTTTCCCTTAATAGTTTTGGATTGAGAATTATCTTTTTTTTTTCTTTTTGAAATAATTACAAAATATTTTGGTTGATGATTTGAATGCAAGGGGGTTAATTGTATATGAAGAGTCTTGTTTTGTTATGCACATCTAAATGGTTATGTAAAACTAAAATATTTTTTTCAGAAATAATTTGTCTTTATAACATCTAATCTAACATAATAATAATATCCTCTCAGCTTCATATTATTTATTTGTTTGTTTTTTACTAGTAATTTTTTTATACTTAAAAAATAAAAGAAATATAACTAATTCTATTTTGCTATTATAACCTGAAAAATAATTTGAGAAATTATTTTAATAATAAATTGACGGAGGGAGTAATAATACAGTAGTACATAATAAATAGTTTAGGAAAAGGAAATATCCAACGGGTTGATTCGGTATACTATTATACGATCCGGCGGCGTCAACTCTCCACCGGCGACGTACGAATCTCTTCATCGGCTGTAATCGACCGGTAAGTTTCTTGACCTCCCTTTGCGTCTTTCGATCTCCTATTATAGATATCCTCCAAAACCCTAATTCAAATAATCTCTTTATGTTAATTGGTGAAGTTATTTAGGTTTGAATTGCTTCTAATGCTTTTTTGCTTTGTTTGTATAGAATTCCTTCAATTCGTTTTCTACAGTTTTTATTTTTATTTTTCAACTGAATATTGCGTTCTTATACGATGTTGTAATTGCTTCAAGGGTGGATTTGTGGGTACGTTACTAATATGCCCTTGAAGTATTACCAATAAACTTTCTGCGGAATTTTAATACAGAAAGCGAAATCATAGGCTAAAAGGTGGAGTTTTTTCATTTGGGGTTGTGGAGTTTCAGCACTTTGGGGAAGTCATAGATCTAAGTATTTGTCAAATCCTTCTAATTATTCAAGTTAATAATTTCGATTTCTGATGTACTGCAACTAACAACTAAGAATTTAAGACGAATCTCTTATCTATCTATCTCGGAAATCCAAACTATTATTTAGCTTCCAGATCGCCTCTTTAGTTGATTTTGACAAGTTGGTAATGAAATTTGTTTGTACTCAATTTCATTCCTGACTTACTCTCCCATTTGGTTGCTTTTATTTGTAGGTTTTAAGGGTAGAGAGTAATTTCCGTTCTCTGATAGTGTGTCTTATTTGGGAGTTGGAATCAGTGTAAGTTTTGTGGATTTTTGATGGCTCTGAAGTTTCTGAATAAGAAGGGATGGCACACGGGGAGTCTTCGGAACATTGAAAATGTATGGAAAGCAGAGCAGAAGCATGACGCCGAACAGAGGAAGTTGGAGGAGCTCCGCAAGCAGATCCAGGAGGAGCGTGAGCGCAGTGAATTTCGCCAACTCCAGGAACAAGCTGGCTTGGTTACCAGGCAAGAGAGGCTGGAATTTCTTTATGACTCCGGATTAGCTGTTGGAAAGGGAAGTTCTAGTGGATTTGAATCTTTGTCCAAGCCGGCTGAACCTGTAACAGCTGCTGTAGCTGCTGCTGATTCCAGTTCTTCTGCCAAACCGCAAGCATCGGTGCCAGGAGCTCTATTTGAGGACAAGCCACAATCTTCCAATGATGCTTGGAGGAAACTCCATTCTGATCCCTTGCTTATGATTCGTCAGCGAGAGCAAGAAGCCCTTGCGCGTGTGAAGAACAACCCTGTCCAGATGGCCATGATTCGTAAATCTGTTGAAACAATGAAAAATAAGGATAAGATGCATGATGAGAAAGAGAAGGATGAACGCAGACATAAACATCGAGACAAGAAATCAAAGCATCATCATTCGAAGTCAAAGCATTTGAGGAATTCACCTAGACAAACCTCTGATCCAGATGAATACTCGAGTGAAGATGATTCCAGGAGAAAGAGAGAGTCTCGCAAGGACAAGAAGATTAATGATCAGAAAGCGTCTCTCGTACGAGATCCTGAAGGAGGCAATGATTTTTACAAAGAAAAAACTAAGATTAGGAATGATAATGAAGCTGTGAAACATGAGAGGCATGCAAGATCTGATTTGCCAAGGCAAGAATCCCATCGTAACTCTCGTGAGCATACAAGGTCTGATATACCAAGGCATGAATCCCATCGCAACTCTCGTGAGCAGACAAGATCTGATATACCAAGGGATGAATCCCATCGTAACTCTCGTGAGCAGACAAGATCTGATCCTCCAAGGCACGAGTCGCGTCATAACTCTCGCAAGCCTGTTAGACTTTCTGAAGAAGAGAGAGCTGCCCGTCTATGGGAGATGCAGAAAGATGCTGAGGTCCATGAGGAGCAAAGATGGAAAAGACTTAAGAAGGCAGAGGAAAAAGACGCTAAGGAAGCTGTACATGCTGGCTCGTCTGGTGGTAGGAATTTTCTGGATGCTGCTCAAAGAAGTGTTTATGGCGCTGGAAAGGGAGGAAGCTCCACAATTGAGGAAAGTGTTCGTCGCCGAACACACTATTCACAGAGAGCAGAAGCTTCAGAAGGCAATGCTTTTCGGCGATAAAATGGTTGAAAAAATTAATGAAGTTCCTGCAGAGTTTTTCCATAATGAATCACTTTATGTAATCCAAATGTATTTCATTTTGATCACTGTTCTATTATCATACTGAGTGATTATTGTTGGATCAAAGGTCAGATTAAGTATGCTGGTGTTCATCTTGCCACAAATATACTTGGTGTAACTGAAATTGTGAACTTGTTATGTGCAAAAAAAATGTTTTTAAGGTGGCTGGCTTATTACTTGAGCTGTGAGTTTGTGCTGTTAGCTTTTGATCTGATTAATATTGTATCTTGATATCACTGTTGGTTCACGCGGCTGTAAGGAAGTCTGCACCAACCACTGGAAGAATCTGGATATCATAGTTATGGATTCCTCATTCACCTGTCAGAAGGAATAAATTAAACCCAACAGTTCCAAATGTTGCACTAAGCTTCTGATCCTCAGGCTGACTTTTAGTGCCTGGTCTGTGGAACCCTTTAAGGTAACTTATTTGTTCGTGCCTGTGAGTCCTCTCTAACTTATTTGCTTAATTGTGTTCACCATTGTCATCCAGCTTCCTATGATTTATTTTAAAGTTTGATGGCAATAGGGAGTTCTTCAATTTCCATCTTTTAGTAGATTTGAGGGTTCTCATTAATTGGTTCGTGCAATTCAAGTGTCACAAAGAGGCCTTTACTTGTTCTGTTTGAGAGCGCAACCTTGGCGATATCCTGGTTGTCCTTGATGAGTAGGGTTCTCTGTTATTCTTGATACATCTGAAAAAAAATCAAATTGTTGACTTCAGTTTTCTCATGTTTATATATCAATTAATGCTTGAAAACTCAGGAGCTGAATCAAGCACATGGTGCATATGTGTGGTACAATTTTTAGCTTTTGTATGTACATATGGTTTTTTTGGGCCCTCCCTTTGATATGAATGTTAGATTTCTGTTAGTGCCTTTGATCTTTTTGAAAGGTATTCATTTGTGCCTTGGACTGGTTTGTTTCCGTAGTTGCTTTGATGTTTCCCCTTTTTCTTTATAAGCAACTACTACACCTCAAACTCCCAAACTGGTCGGTATTGGTTATATGAATCCCCACTTTGGACTTCGTTTCATCTGAACTTGTTGCATGCCAATGTTCAATAACTCTGATTCTAACATTCGAAGTCCTCAACATTTTCTATTAATAGAGATTTGTAACATGATTAAAAAGACCTTAATGAATGTTGGGCCCAATGTAATTTTAAGAACATTATCAAGCATTGACCCCAACTAATTTCTGCTGTCTATATGGATCTTCTTATTTTACCAGGATCAATTTTCAGCCAAATCTGCAAGGTTTTGATTTGATTGTAGGTATAACTTTCTTCCATTTGATTGTAGGTCTTCTGAACTTATAATATTTTCATGTTAGTTGAAATATCTGAGTTGCTTGAACTGAAAACAATGAAGATATTATCTGTAGTTGCTCACTGTTGCTAAATTTAAGGTTCTTTGAATTGGAACACTTGAAAGTGTGGAACTTTGCTGCAAGATCACAAGAAAGGATCTATCTGTAAGATGACAAAGAAAAGTTCAAAAAAATCACTAGAATAACAGATAAATTTGGTTATTGGGAATCTAAGAACATCGATAATCATCAATGTCTTTCTTTAGGATAAAAACTAGATGAATTTTACCATCCATTGATCCTTTTGTGATGGTAATTTACTTTTCAGCATGTCTGTTAACAATGTCACATCATCTATTTGGGCTTAAAAGTTGGATTTATGTTGTTGCTGTCAGATTGTTTTAGTTTTTCTCTGTATTTTGTGTATTATTTTTCTTTCTTTTCATCTTGTTTGTTGTTACCATTGATGTACTTCTTTTAGCCGTGGAGAAAAATCCGATGTACTTTGCAGGTATTCTTATTTAACATAAATTGGGACTAACAGTTTGGTGCCTCGATAAAGACATCTTCTCTATTTTCTATTCCTGCATTCCGAAGGACTAGTGGAAGTCACATGCTACTGGTGACTTGGCCAAACATCTCAAGTGCAAGGGGTCTCTTCTACACTAGTGGTCCAACTGCACATGTGGATGGAGGTCTAACCCCATCTATTTGTTGCTCACCTGAAGCTTGATGGTTAAGGTTAGTGAATTAGGGACAGACCATAATTGGGATAAGACTTGTAACAATGCTAAAAAAAAAAAAAAAAAAAACCACTCCAACCCACTCCCTAAACTATTTAATTCTTAATTGGTGTGAAGTTTCTAAAGTTTTTTTGGAATGGAAGTGTTTTGTTTTGTTTTTACAAATATGCTGTTGGTGGGTGAGTACTACTCCCTCCACCCCAATAAATGTGATGTAGTTTGACAGGGAACAAAGTTAAAGAAATATGAGAAGACTTTGCAATGTTTGAAAACTGCTCTTTAAAATGTATGATTTTTTTTTTAAAGAAGAGAACTTTTGTGGACTTTTTTGCCGAATAACTGGGATTCAACATGAATGCTAACAGTGTTATTAAATATTTGTTAAATAAGAAAAAGTGTCATTCTTTTGGGATTGACTAAAATGGAAGTGTCTAGTAACATTTTACGCATTGATGATTCAGTAATTTGGAAATTTTTGCAGGCATTGGTTTTTCAAGTATTTGTGTTTTGACTTGGATTGCCATGTATCCGGTGATAGAATTTTGTTTTGTTTGAAGCTGTAATGTTAACCCCTCTCTAGTAATTGTACACTTGAAGGGATTTCATTGATTAGTCTCACTATGCCTGCATCTTTGTATGGTTAGTACCCAGTCACTTTGCAAAGTGCCAATATCCCTTTTAACTATCACCACCACTTGTTCCCCACTTCCTTCATGTTTCATGTGCAATTCATAGATTGATTGCTGCATGTTTCTTTGATGATTGATAGTAGTGTGACATGTTTTTGTACTGACAATTATGAAAACATTACAGCGCTCCGGTAATGAAGTTTGAGTTGCACAAATACAGAAATAGTTGATTATATATTGTCCGTATGGATTTTAGAGTGAGTTTGGATGGCTTTTCTTTTCCTTGAGATAGGACTATTTTGCTGCATCTTTTCCAGGTTCTTGATCTTTGTTCATTAATCCTGAGCACTCATTTATGCTAATGACGCACTCAAAATGCTAAATGAGCTTAAGTTTTAATTGTATGGCCACTATACTTGTTTCCCCCATTAGAATCTGTAAATTTCAATCACCCTTACACTCTATACCTTATTTGTCATGCTATTCGACTTTTCTCCCCTTCAAGTTTTTGATTATATTATTATTCCTTTGCTGCTGCTTCAAATTTTATCTACATGTATGGTTATAGCTAAGGAATGCCCATCAGGGGTCGGAGCTAAAGGGGCTATCCATACTCCCTATCAAACTATTTTATTGTGTATAATGCTTTCCTTTGGTTTCTTTGTCTTGTTACTTTTTTTTTTTTTTTTTTTACACTTTAGTGAAAATCCTGACTCAATTACTAGTTGTCATTATAGCTTACATTGCAATGCATAGTAACTCTGTCACCGAAGCAATTCCCATTTTAGGTCAAAATATTGCTTGCTTTATTGCCTAACTTATGTCACCATGAGTGATGGTCATTTTTTGCAGGACTGAAGGTGATGATATTTGGACCACACAACATGTGTTAAACAAATTCTCAATTGTTTATTAACCATTTATGTGACAGTTTTGGAGATGCAAGATAGGTATGTAGAGGACGGCGTGTAAGATGGTGAAATTATTATGCACATAAAATATGAGAGATTACTAAATAATTAATGATAAAAAGTAGTGGTACCTGTCTGAGTAATTTAGGTAACAAAATATAAATTGTTAATAAGGCATGCTTTCCTACCCATTGTTCAACCTATGTAATAAAATTATTTAGATTAGTCATATAGTATTAGGGTAACTCATGATTGCAATTGGGTTTTCTAGGTGAAAAAAGGAAAGCTGTAATGTGTCCCATTTGATTAATTAATTAAGGGAGCATTAGTACTATATGATAAAACATACCTCTACATCTCACCTGTGGCGTGAAAACTTTTTGTACCCCGTTGAAGGAGGCATTATCATATGTTACTGTTTCTGGTCTCTCTCTACCCTCCCCCCCCCAAACCCCAACCCCAAAGTGAGAATTTGTAAAAGAAAAGTATACCTAGCTGAAATGTAACTCTTACCAGATGTGATGTGATGTAGTGGATGAGGTCTCTTTTTAATTATATATATTTTGAATTCAATCTCTGAATATAAAAAAAAAAATTAATAGGGAGCAATTTTATCTGAATATCCTGTATTATTTGAATTCAAATTAATTAAATTTTAACAAGGATATAAAATTTAGAAACACTAAAGTAGTCTCAAAGAAACAAAAAGGAAAAGCTAAAGGTGAATATTCTGTCTTTTAGTTACTACTTGTCCTTGAATAGAGAGAGACATGGTTGTAAGTTCATCCAACTTATTTGGATTGATACTAGTAGTTACTCTATTATTTTTATTTGTTTGTTTATTTATTTAATTGATATTTAGAGGAAGCTAACTAACGGATCAAACAAGACGGTGTAGAGTTGATAAGAATTTAATTTGTGTTTGGATAAATTATTCTCTACCGTAATTAGCTTTTTATGTGGATATTCTTAATTGAATTTGATTGACAATTAACTATTTGTCAGATGTTTTCGTGAGCAATAATCAAACATGATATCTTAAAGTAGCGTTTTAAGAAACTTGAAATAAGAAAATATTTGTAACTTTTACCACCCTCAAGCCCAATGATTAAAAAAACATATTATATAGTTTGAATTCTCCTCCCTCTAAAACAAAAAGAAATGAAACAAAAAGTAGAAGAAACAAATTCAGGGCCTGAACTAATTGGTTAGATTTCTACATATACAAAAATCTGTTCTAAACTTTATTGTCGGACACCAATTTCCATGATAAGAAGACTGATTGGTATCAAACTAGTAAATGCCAAATTTTAAGTTTGGACTTGGCATGTGTAAATCACTAGCAGCAACAACACAAGAAACAACTAGCGAGAGGCCAATATCTCGCAATTTATTTGATAATCTTTCTTTTTTAATCGATCAAAAAGATGATAAATGATTATTTTATGATTTTTATCATTCAATATCATAAATTTTAGAGATTTGATTTCATTTTGAATTTCGTAAGCAGTCAAACGTTATGATCTAATGTTTTTTTCTCTTTGAACTTGGTTACTACATTTTATAGTATTTGTATTTCAATCAACTATTGTCCAAATGGTTACTTTTGAGAAGAGACAAAGCATGCCAAAATAGAAGCCATTGCGATGGTGCATACAACGCATGCTAGCCAACACATTGGCCCACTATACCATATATTTTCTTATTATTATTTGCCTTTGCTAATATTTTCTACCACATCCCATGTTTATTATTATGCTTCTCTTTTTCATGATCAATTTAATATCCCCTTTTAAACCATTACAAAACATTTCCCCATTGGTCAATTTTCAATAGTCCTACCATTCTCATACACTTGTCAAATTTTCTTTTCTCTTTTATTCCTTTGCATGAAATAGTTTCCTCAAATAACAAGAAAAAAAGAACAAGGATACCACTTTATTATGTGCTCTAATTCCTTTTTCAAAGATGGAATCTTTGGACTTATTCCAAAATTAATAATATGGTATAAAGATCAGACACGGAGCGGAAGAGCTATGATTTTAATTTCATGAGTTTTAAATTTTAGAATTACCATTCAAGTGTTAATAATTGAACCCTAAAGTTAATATTTGTACATATTTGAGAGATTTCATCATACAAAAATAATATTTGAATAAAATTATTGCGTGCAACCTAATTACCTAACCAGTATTCAGACTTCTAGCTCAACTCCTAATACAAGTGTATCAATTGATTGACGATAGCTAACTTGAGTTGCGAAACTAGAAAGGTGTGATAAATACACTAAAAAGGTTAAAAACTCAGCAAAAGAAAAACAGGCCAATGAGGATCAACCGAAAGTTTGAAATGAGAGTTTTTGCAAAATAATTATCTTTTATGTGACACGATGATGTAAAAAAGCAAACAAAAAAAGAAGTAGAATACCAATATGCAATATAAAACAAGTAAAAATATGGTTAAACACGATCAAAATTCATAAATATCACAGGCACGTATTAAGTTTTTTTATTAGTTGTACTAGTTCTTAATTCCTAGCTACTAGTAATTTCTTCATAAATTCAATTCCCTTCCACATCCTCGCAATTCTATATATAATCAACTCGAATACGTACAATGGATGGATTCTCTTCACTCATTAATAATTTCACAAATAATAACTTTTACTTACATAATATATATATATAATAATATATATATGTATAATAGTTTCAAATGGATCGTTTTTTCTTCATTTATCAAATAAACAAACGCCAATATCACAATCCTCAGAGCTCGAACTCAAGATTTCATTCAGCTTAGGTCCTTCTCCTCTATCACTCAGCAATAGCAACATTCCCAAATCGGAACAATTGTGATGATCATCTTCGTATAATGTTGTCTCTTCATGACTCAATTGAGAAGCAACAAATTTGTCAAGTGCTCTCCAATCAGCCGTTACATTTTTGCTTCCATCTTCTTCATGATTATTATTGTTGTTGTTGTTGTTATCGGAGACGAGAGACATGGAGCTAATTGGCCTTTTTAGGAGTGGTAGTGAAGGGCTTTCAAGCTGTGGAAGCTGAATGAATTGATCTGAATTTGTATAAGAAAACTTGAGATTGTTTTCGGCTGCTTGATCCATTGATGTTTCTTGTTTGCATAGTAGATTATTGAAATTATTTGAAAGAGTTGGAGGTTGTCTTGTGATATATTCAAGAGGATCCACTATTGAGCTTATTGTAGTAGTAGTAGTTGCTTCATCATAGAAATAATTTGATTCCCATCCTTCAACCATATTATTACTCTTTGTTTGTCCTGTAATTTTTTTCTTAAATGCTCTACAAACCACCCATCCTTCTTCCTGCAAAAGTTCAATAAAGTAAATTATAGGATTCAATAACTTGCATATACTATCAATGCATTTTAATTTGTTATACTCGCTTCATTTATCTTTACTTGTCCATGTTTGACCTGATACACCCCTTATTATATATAATCCCTATTAATTATACAAGTAAAGTTGGATAATTATTTTTAGGTCATTCTTTTTTAAACGGAGGGAGTAGTAATTAGTAGTGATATGATAGTTCATCTAACTATGTGATTCCTTTTAACTTGGTGGTTATAAGAAGGTTCGTAAAGTTTATATCTAAAGCTTTCTTCTTCTTTTTTTTTTTTTCCTTTTTCTTTGTTTTAGTGGAGTACATATCTCAAGTGTGTGGTAAAGATATAAGAAGTTAGTCAAAGGGTTGTAGGTAAGAAGATATATATATTTGGGAATATCTCTTTTGGAAGAGTGAAAGCTCAACGACCTCACAAAAAGGGACTAATAAGGAAAGCACACTTGTAATTTGTTTCAAAAAGTTATGCCTTTTGACTTTGAAGGTGTTGGAAATTATCTTTGATGTAGTTAGATTACTAAATAAAAGTGTGTGCATGTAAAGAACAAATTAGGATTTATTCTTCTTGATGTTTTTTGACTAAGAAATCTTTAAGTTATATATATCGTCAGTATAAAATTCTTTTCACACTATGATCATGATCATGATCAGATCGTTCAAAAAGATATGTATAGAGCACATGTAAACTTGTTTAAAATGTGGAATTTGTAAGCTTGAAAATAAGACAGATTAATATCGTGAAGGAAAATTCTTATATGCAATAAGAGTGTATATAAGTACTTATAGTAAGAAGAGAAGTTGAAATTGAATTAGTTTGGATGAAGAACTCGCCTGTGGAGGAGCATTTTCTTCAGATTCGAGACGATATTCATGCATGATCCAATCAGATTTTTGTCCATTAGGTGCCCTACCCTTATAGAAGACAAGTGTTTTTCTCATGCCTATAAGTTTTGATTTATTGTATACAGCTTTGTCTCTTCCTGTTGCCTTCCAAAATCCAGCCATTGTTGCCCTATTAGTTCTGGTCCCTGTTGGATACTTCTTATCTTTGTGGCTGAAGAAATACCACTCATTCTGCTCTTCATATCCGATCCGGCATTTATCTGATCAGAATCAAAAATATAATTTTAAATATTTATGTAGTAATTTTGTTGAGCTAATATATGACTTTCTTATCTAAAAGTTTAAACTGTTAGCAAAAACGTATAATAATGATAGCAAGAACTCTATATCTTGCTTTCATCTTG
Source organism: Solanum sitiens (assembly GCA_016801875.1). NCBI lineage: Eukaryota > Viridiplantae > Streptophyta > Magnoliopsida > Solanales > Solanaceae > Solanum > Solanum sitiens. The sequence continues at coordinate 9,145,512 of JABWTJ010000001.1, forward strand.
TGATATTTACGCGCTTGTTTGTTCAAGTTTATTAGACATAAATGAATCCAAAAGTTCATTTATTCAACTAATTAAAGATAGATAGAAGGGAGAGCTTCCCTTACTAAGCTCAAGGAAATTCATCGATCAACTCTAGATTGAGCTTCTAGTGAAAAGCCAATCTAAGATGAAAAAAAAGAAGAAGATGATACCTTGAAGATCCCATGGTTCAATTCTGTAGAGATCAATATCTCTAATAACATCAAGATCAATCTTTTGTGATGCAATTTTTTTTCTAAGATAGTATCCAACAAGTTCTTCATCTGTTGGATGAAATCGAAATCCAGGTGGAACGCATGATTCGTTTGTATCCATTGAATCACTCTTTTTAATTTATAACTTCTCTGCATAAAATTCAGCACCAAAAGACAAGATCATTCAACATATCTATATATATAATTACACCAATTATAATAATAACCTATGGGACATGAAACAAATAGTAATAGTAATACTAGCATATATATATTATGAACCCTACAAATGCATGTAATCATCAAATGAGCGCGTGTTAGTCTAATAAAACCTACTAAGTTATTTTCTGAGGATGATATGATTTTTTAATTTAATGGTGGGGTTATAGAAGAAGAGATGAAAAGGAAAGAAAAGAAAAGGAAATGATGAAGCTTTGCTGTCGAGAGAGATGAAGAGTCAATCTTTTTTTTCTCTTGCTATATTTCACGTTTCATTACAATTGAAGGAAACGGGACAAGTGAAAGTTTGAGCTAATCATGCTGTCTTGTCTACTTGAATGATGGATCAAAAACGGCCCTCTATACATAGATTAGTATAAAAATATAACACCGTTACCCTACAAAATGGTCCTCATCAATTACAGGATAAACAAAAAAGTCAAAATTAAATTCTTTGTTACGTTGAAGAAAAAAAACATGTAATACTACTTTTTTTCATTTCTAAGTACTTGTCCGTTTAAAAAAAAATGACATTATTTTCTTTTTAGTTTGTTTAAAAAAAATAACCTCTTTCCTTTTTTGGCAAAATTTTAATTTTAACTTTTCACGTTGCATATTTAAGGCCACAAGATTAAAAGGCATTTTGATATATTTGACATAACTTTAATTTAGAAGCACAAGATCAAAAAATCTTCTTTCTTTTCTTAAATTTCGTTACAAGTCAAACTAGGTTATTTTTTTTTAAACGGAGAAAGTATTTATGATCTGGTTTGATATAAATACTTATATTAGGCACACTTTGGTTTGAAAGGAGAATAAAAAAGTAAGAGGCAAAGGGAATAGTGGGTATTATGGGATATATTCAAGCTTGCCAAAAAAGGGTATGTAAAGAAAGGGAAGAAAAAGACAAAAAAGCCACTAGCTATATAGGTAGTGTGTGAAAATTTTGAAGGAAGAAAATAATGTATCATCCCAAAGAAGGAATAATCTGAACCACTTGTCTGTTTGTCTAGAATGAATTTGACACCTTTCTGACTCATTTCTTTCACAGGTGGAATCTAATACACATGACCATAGCGAAAATCTCAATGTATCGTGACAGCAAAACTTACAGAGACACACAAAACAAGAACATGTTCACAAATAATGCAATCCTAAATGTAGTAGTATCATGATGCAAGATAGGGGATTCAATTTATAGGAAAATTGATTCGGACACTATTTTAATGTTTGCATGAAATGCATAAAAAGCTTTTATATATACCTGCAGTGTTTGTTTTTTGGTTAGGTTGATCAGTGCGAAGGTAGTAGGTAATGATTGGGTTAAGGAAAATAGAGAAGAAGACAGAAAAAAACTGAAAGAATATTGTAAGAGAGAGCTATAGACAGAGAGAAGTGAAGTTTCCACAGATTGAAATAAAAGCAAGTATTAAAAGAGAAGGAGAAGAGGTAGGGGTGGGGGTGGGGGTGGGGTGGGGGAGATTAGAGGGGTGGACCGCTTAATTGCGCATGGGTTGAAAGTTGTCCCCATTGTTGACGTCATTGCCTATCTTCCCACAGAGAAAAAACCCTCCTTAACTTCTCTTAGGGCTCGTTTGGTAGGCTGCATCACAACAAAATAGTCAATGGATTATGTAAGGTATTATTTAGTATCATATTTGGTAGGAATTTGAGTGTATAACTAATCCATGTACACATAAAATTGCAAGTTTTAGTTTTAAAAGAAGGGAGGTCATTTTCAGTAGATTGAGAATTTGATATGCAATTAATAATTAACCGACCAACCAATTAATCTTCTAGTACGTATATAGTCAGTGCGATGAGTTTGATTAATTTTGTAACACTATGTGTTATGACTTTTTGCAGCCGCGTTGAGTTTACTGAATTGCTCCATAAATATTCTCATGAAAATGGTGATGGAAGAGTGGTGTGGCGTAGCAATATACAGTCTAGAGTGAACAATTGAACACCCTTCGTCAAAAAATTATACAAAATATAATTAAATTTTGGACATTTTTAATGAAATTTTTTAGTGGTGACTGGTGTCACTATCAAGGGGCATTTTCTTTCCAGCAAATGATTAAAATGGACAAGTATTTTGAGGAAGGAACTATAAGGAAAAAGGGAAAGCAGAGAAATAGGCTTTTGGAGAAAATCAAAGTGGCTATCACCCATTAGTCAGAATGCGTATAAGTTGTTCTGCTTTCCGTAGAAGATAAACAAAGGAATACGATATGATCATAATGTGTATAATATTAAAAGAAAAATTAATCTTATGCTCAGCAACACCCTTTACTTATATACTCAAAGGTTGGACTCCACAGCCCATTTCCTCTTTACATAAATACTCCAAATATAGATAATTGTATCATTGTATAAATGCACTGACATTATATTGCAAAGAATATTTATACTATACACCAATTAAACCGATGTAGTCGAGCGACAATTACTCACTGTTATTATTATTCACATTTTATATGGTGTTATTATTATCTTCTTATTCACGTGTAATTTTATTATGTTTTACTTGAGCAAAACTGCTTATATAATAATCTATTTAAATTCACTTATTAAATTACATTGAATATGTTATTGTTGGCATCAACCGTCCATATATATATTAAAGCAGATTTGAGATTGACAATCCAAAATTACAAGCAACTCAGTGTGTTCTTTTATGCTACTAATATATATTGGTGGACCACTTTTAATCCATTTACTAGGCTTATTAACTTTTTGACTTTCTTAAACAGCATAGCTAATATAGGCTAACTGTTTGGTGATTCCCATGAACATACAAGGAAAATAACCTAGCTCCCTACCCTCGCTACTCCAGTCTATATACATATATAAAAAATATTTAACAATAATTAATCCGATAATATATCTTTGAGATGTTTGAAAAACTTCTTGTTTTTTTTTCTTTCAATCTACTTTTAGTAAGGTGCTCCTTAGAATAATTTGATGGAAACTCGAGTAGGGATGGCAATGGATGGTGCGGGGTCGGTTGAGCTTAATCTGTAAAACATTTAATTCATTCCGTCCGTCCTGCATAACATTTTTTTTTTATTCTCAACCCATTCCACCTCGCTTCGCAAGAACTCGGTCTGTATAATTTTTTAATATTTTTGTTAAGTTTGATACTAAAAATAAAACTCAGAAATAAATAATTTTTTTCATTACGTTATATTCATTTAATAGGATAGTGACTTAAAATTATGTTTTTTAGAGGTCAATTGAAAAATATTAAAGAAATTAATTATTTTTTATTGAATCATTTTCATTTACTATCTTGAATATTTTAGTAGCTTTAAAGAAATTATCTTAATAAATAATGTTCTATTCACTTTTATAACTTGTAAAAATTTTAAAATTGAGTTTAAACCCACATAAAATCACCTGTATACCCGCAACCCGCCCCGCCTCGCATTAGATTTTAAAATAACTTACTTCAATCCGCCCGCTCGGACGCATAGCCCTAAATCCACCACATCTCGCATTCGCCCTACCTTATTGCCATCCCTAAACTCGAGTGATAAAGACCAACTGTTTTTTTTAGTTTCTTTACTTTTTGTTAAACTGATTTGGATTCGCATCAAGTGAGACCGTAGAAAAAGTGTTAAAGGTAAATAGTATATCAACCGTAGCTGGTACACCAAATGAAACGCAAAAAAAAAGTGTTGAAGTAAATAGTATATCAACCGTAGCTGGTATATCATCATACCCACTTTTCTAGATTTAAAATGAAATAATATAAGCTTTTACTACTAAGTTTCATTAATTATTCCATCTATGGTAGTCATTGTAACTTACAGACTTGATCTCATACAAAGGGAAGAATTATTTTGTATAAACTTGATTCGGTTGAGATGTTATAGCTATTTTTTTCTATCACGCTGGACTTATATAGTTCTTATATATATCTTGCAATGCAGCTATTATTGGGTGTGAATTGTGATCTAGCTAGGACAGTGGGTCGAGCTTAAGCTCCCTTCGGCTTTGTAATTTTTTTCATTAATATAAAGGGGATAAATTTAAAAAAAGAAAAAAATTATTTATTATAATAATTTTACATACTGCCTGATTTGAAATTGTAAATCAGTATTTTTAAATAGTAGAGCATGAGCTTTTTGATGGAAGAAAGATAAAAATAGATTGCTATTGTTAGGATAAAGGATGATAAGCAATATCTATCAATCAATCTATATACATGGTCGGCCAAAGTTTCCATTAGAAAGTAACAAGTCAACAAGTAAAGTATTAAAGATTAAATACTTTTTTCCCGGTTGTTAATACTACTATTATCTATTGTTGGTGTTTTGTGGTACTTGTATAGAAGCCATTAGGAGGTAAAAATCATATGAACTGGCTTCCAATAACGTAGAGTTTGTGAGTGCTAAAACATCAGTAATTGCACTTTTAAAATTAACCAAATTTCCTTAATTAGGACGGCGTTAGCTAGCTAGGTGTTGCTATAGAGGTCCGAGGTTAAGCATGATTATGTCACCTCTATACAAATATGATTTGTCGTGCAAAAAAACTGTTGTACTCTTAATCAAAGGTTTTGGGCTCGAATTTTGCATATAGAGAATTATATTGACAGCGTCACATCCAACAAAACTCCATAGTGCGCGATCTTAATTTAATAAATGCGAACATTGAGTTGAAAAAAAAAAGATATTGTCAACAAAAAAGATATTGTCAACTCTACTTTTATTGACAATATATATATATATATATATATATATATATATATATTCAGAATTCGATCGGTATGAATTAAATCTTTAAGATTTTTAAAAACTATTGTAAATTTAATATAAGATTCACATAAAAAAAATATTGAATTAGTAGGAAAAGTTACACATTTATATATTAAAAATTAATAACTATATATTTAGTGATTATATTTTTTAAATAAGTTATTAATTTTTGAAATTAGGACAGGAGAGGGGAAAGAAGTAATCGGGCGGCTAGTATTGTGATGTGGACTAGTTGGTTGTTGACGTCAAAGGGGTTCGGTCGGCTGTGAGCTCCCATCATTCGGCGGACCTCATCATTCGCCCCATTCGACTCCATGGTCCACAACCTCAAAACCCAATTCTCTTTGTCCCTCTTCTCCGTTCACTTATCGCATCACTATAGTGAAAATGATTGGATAATAACTTGAGGACAATCTAATATCTCTGATTGAGTATATAATTAAATAATTATGTATCTGTATTTATCTTGAGATTATTATACCTAATATTTTATATTAAATGACACCTTATTATTATTTATCCACATGTATTGAACCTTGAAATTTCTCTTTCTTTTTTTATAATATAGTTAATTATGTAAATAAATGTGATTTCTCTAATTTCTTAAATTTTTATTAGACAAGGTATAAGGTCATACATTTTAATATGATACTATCAAAGTAAACAAAGGTTCAAATTTTGTTATCACCTTTTTTTGAAAAGAAAATCACGTACTCAGCTCATGAAAAGAGAATCAAACTAACCTGAATTGTTTTAAAATTATAATTAATTAATTAAAAGTATACCATTTCTAAAATTTTAAACTTTTTAAATGAAATAATCATATATTTAAAATTTAACATTTCTCTTTCAAACATGTGTTCGATGACAATACAAAGTGTATAAAAAAGTAAGTAGCTATGATGCAAAAATACCCGTTAGCGTAAAGAGCAAAAGGAATATCCTAGAGAGGGGTCCTCTCAAGATTTTAGACATACATTTGACATTGACTTTCCTCCAAACAACCCCCCCACCCCCCACCCCCACCCCCACCCTCCCACTCCGTTGGATAATATAGGCAATGGGATTTAATAAATTAATGAAGTAGTACTAATTAAGAACATAACATCTTACCCTTTAGTTAAGTGAAATTATTGACTTATGGTTACATGGTGGTTGGTGAAGAAGAAAAATCACTCTCCTAAAAACTCTATTTGTCTCTAAATCAATGGTCCTAACAAACTTCACCATTATTTCCATGATCATTCCCTTTTCTTTCTTTCTTTTTTTGGTTTTCAATTCGGTGTTCAGAGTCTATATTAGAGCCCTAAATCAGGATTGCAAACTATAGGTCTCGTTCGAGGGATGGCGCTCCAACCTCCATACTCATGGCTCGAATTCAAAACTTTTGATTTAAGAATGAGTGAAGTAGTTCCATCACGGTATCACAACTCAGATTGATCGACCATTCCCTCTTCACTATACTTGTAAATTATTATATTTAGATGTGTGAAAAACAAGATTCTTTTCATTGTTTGGGTGGGTGGGTTAGGGGGGTGGGGGGAGCATATGCATTATGATTACATAACTCTTCTGGGTAGCAATACTACATATGTCATTTTACAAAAGAATTGTTACATATCACTTTTCACGATTATAACATCTTACCATAAAACTCATAATTAAATATTTAAGCACTTTTTACCACCTTATAATTAGTAGTAATTGTTAGAGAGTAGTCTTTTTAGCATCACTATGATTAATTTTGATATAAAATAGTATATATTGAATTTATATTTTGGAGTTACTTGCCTCCTCTAGAAATGAGATGTTGATGATTGACCATCATGTTAAAAATTAAAGTGGACAAATCCTGTGCCTAATTAATGGACCATAATATTATTTAAAAGTTACCAAGTTACTGTTAGTGACTGATTGATTGATAACCATATAGATGTTGTCATGTGTATATCATCACTGTATATAGAACCACAAGCCAAATAAATAGCCAATTAGTGAAGAAAACATGTAAAACCTTACGTATGATATAGTTGAAATGGTATACTAGCTATTAACTTTCGTACGAGATGTAAATTCTGTTCTATATAAAGAAATGGAGGTTGTTCAAATCTTAATTATTTCTTTTTTTTTATTTTTTTTAATTCTAATTGAGAACTAATGTGATTATTGTATAGCTAGCTAGGTACAACCTAGTAGTAGAAAGGGAAATTTTGATAAAACCTTTAAAAAAATTGGATTTTGTCACTTGTCACTTTCAAGAAGGAATGTTCCATATTACCTATTTTGATGGAACCATATATATTTATTGTCAATTTGGAAAATTTGTGGGAGTGATATTTTTTGTTTATTAATATAAAAGAAATATTCAAAGAATAAACATGATAATCTTTAATTTTTTTTCTTTTCGAGAGGAAATGTCCTGACTCAAAGTGTTGGGAATTGGACCAATTTTGAATAAGAAAGAATTGAAAGAAACCATTGACGATCACATGAGAGCTATTTTTTCTTTCCTTCAATCGTTAAGAATTCGCTTGAACTTACTAATTTTAATTTACATAGTGTATTAAAAATCTACGTAATACTTATATATAAATAATCTATATCAAATGCAATAAATTATATTTTATTTATTTTAAAAATTTATAAACTCAAAATTTTAATTTCATCTGTTCTCCGATAGATAATATAATAATAATGAATGGCATTGTCGATTACAGTATGGTTATATGGCTCGAACACTGCCCGTGTTGATGAAAATTTCTTTCAAAGATTTAAGTGGGGGGTCCAAAAAAACAAAAAACAAAACCAAAAAATGATTGTTTCTCAATGATAGCACTTCCCAATTGACTAATTACATCTATTTTTTTCTTTTGCTTGCATTGATCAGACAGAAATGTGTTTCTCTCTTTTACTTTATTACTACTATTACTACTTTATTGTTTTTTTGGTTTGTAGATACGTTTCTCTTTTTGCACCTTCACAAATCCATGTTTTATTCTCTCCTGTTTTTTGTTTTTTTTTTTGTCAAAAGTTGTGATTCTTTTTTGGTTACTTAGCTTTCTATCTTAATCAATCTTACTTACACTTGCCAAGTATATATAGGTTGCTCGATAAGGTATCTTTAGTATTATTACCCATGATTTGTTTTTGAACCATTTGGCTGGCATTTTCATGGACCATTTTTCGAAAACCTAACTTCAATTAATATCAACGAAATTATATTGTTCAGTAGGATATATAATTGAAATTCTAGTTACAAAAAGTTAGAAACTAAAACAACTTTATTAAACTAAAATAAAATGTGATAGTCACTCCTTATTTTAGAGGATTATAGCTTTGATTCAAACCCTAAATCCAATAAATAAAAATTGTATTTTGATTCGGAGTTTATAAATTAAAAATCTTAACTTTGACCAGAAATTTATTGTTATTGGCTTCAATTTCGCTTTTCTTCTTATATTCTACGTACACTAACACTAATTTGGGTTTTTTAAAAACCATTGAAATTTGAAAATAGGGGTGAGACACATTATATTGCGAGAGTGTCATTCGACATTGTTTCTTGAAATTTAATTAAATGTCTATATACATGATTATACATTTTTTTAAAAAAAAAACATGACCTAATGTTGTGTGTATATAATAATCCGATTGTCCGATACATATTGTATAAAATTTTGTGTACGCTACTGTGCAACTTATGATTAAATTATTTGTTATTGATGCTGAATTAATGTCCTTTTGAGATATTCTTATTTTATCAGCCCAAAATGGCTTGAGAAGCACTTCATGATATCAGTTGAACGTGGGTGTGATGCTTCTTCTGTATACTTCTGCTATTATGTCAAACAGATCATTGATCACAGGACTAACTCCCGCCTGCGGGTGGTTCGGTCGAATCCAGTAGACTTTATTTAAATAATATATTTATGTTAATATATTCATTAATATAGATATTAAATTTCAAATTTAGTTATTATCATTTAAAAATGTTTACTTTTAACTTCAGAATTCATAATTTCAGCTTGTTATTATTATAAATTCTTAGCATTATTTTTAAACTACTTTTTGTATTTTGTATGTTGTCTTATATATATAAGTTGCATGAGAATATGCATCAATTACCTCCAAAGTGCAGGTTGTTACAATTAATCTTTGGTGTTATTAAAATGTGAGTAATATAGAAGCTTTTCATATTGGCCGTGCGGGTGGAGCTTTTGTAATAAATACATTAATGATGAAAAGTGATAAAAATAATTAAGTGGGATATATGCATGCCTTTTTTATCCACCACTTATTAATTACTGCAATGGAATGTTTGTTTTGCATGTCAAGCAAAGGTTTCAAATTCTCTCGAGTGTCTAATTCACTAACTTCAATTCTTCCTATTCAAAACTCACTTTTTTTAATCACTATGCTATATATTGTGGTAATGTACGTATACAATAATTTACAAAAATGATAAACTAAAACTAAACTATGTGGTGTTTATCACTCGATTATACTTTTAAGCACGTATATAAAGGAGCGTATAAATTTAATTTTTGTTGATGATTAGTTTTCAATTGTTTTTTCAACCATGCATTCCTTGCTACTAATTATTTTACCACCATTGAATACTAATTATATACTGCTTTGTTATAGCGGATAACCTGTCTCATTTTTAAATTTTCAAATCAACATTATATATAACAAAGTTTGTAAATATCTATTGAATGTCTATCTTGATAATGTAAGCAAGTCATTATACTCATAGTATGTATAACTTAATTAGTAGGTCATAAATTTTAGGAAAGAGATTAGTATTCATCTGTCTTCCTCACGATAGTTTTTGATCTTCTTTAATATTATGTTATGTTGTGTTAATTTCATATTCTTTTATCGAATTAAATGATTATTGACGTTCACTTTTCTTTCTCTATCACTTTTAACTCTCTCTAGTCTCCGTTACCCATTGCCAACTGATTATTTTTTTTTCTCATTTATACGTTTCAATCATTAAAAAAAGAAAATCTTTCACATATAACCACTTAAAAATAATTAATTACTCTCCATAGCTATAGTTTGATAATTACAATCTGTAGCTACATCTTATATGGAGGAGAGAGGCGAGAGAGACTGGGAGAGAGAGGAGAGAGGCGAGAGAGAGGGGGAAAAGAGTGGGAGAAAGGTGAATTTTATTTGTATATTGGTTAAATAATTGTATATTATACATATGTATTTGTATATATGGAAAGAGAGATTGGGAGAGGAAGGAGAGAGGCGAGCGAGTCTCGGAAGGGAGGAGAGAGGCGAGCGATATCGAGAGAGGGAGGAGAGAGGCGAACGAGAGAGGGCAGAGAGTGAGAGAGAGGTGAATTGTATACGTATATAATTGTATATTATACATATGCATTTGTATATATGGCAAGCGAATTGGGAGAGGGAGGAGAGAGGCGAGCGAGAGAGGGGAGAGAGTGGAAGAGAGGTGAATTGTATATATATGTAGGTTAAATAATTGTACATTATACATATGTATTTGAATATCCTGGTGAATTATACATATACAAACTCAAAGTGAGTCCAAATAATCAATGTATATTATTAATGGCGAGTGATAATTATAGCAAACTATAGCTATGATGAGTAATTAAATAGTATAAGTTTGGTTAGTTGCGTAATTTTTCCCTCCAAAAAATAACATATAGAACTGTATTTTATTTACAATTCGCCTACTATTCACAAGCTTATTCCACTAACAGCTATAAACAAGAGGTTTAGCCCAGAAGAACAAGGCCCAAATTGCAGCCCACGGCCCAATTAAAGAAATTCATAGGATCTGGCCTATAACAAGAGGTTTAGCCCAGAAGAACAAGGCCCAAATGTCAGCCCACGGCCCAATTAAAATCAAATTCATAGATCTGGCCCATGAACATAAAGCCCATAATATGGAAGCTTCTAAGAAGTTGCCAGCACGACGTGTCCAGTGAATTGAGAAATTAGAACGTGTGATCGAGAGCAACTACAAACAACCAGACAATCCAAAAACAATAATTCTCTCTCGTCTCGCCAATCAGAAATTTGTTCTTCCAAATTCCGATCGGTTACCGCTGAAATCTGTGTGAGAGTGAACAATGGCGTCAACTTTCAGTGGCGATGAAACTGCGCCTTTCTTCGGTTTCCTCGGCGCCGCTGCAGCGCTCGTTTTCTCATGTAAGTTTCATAACTAAATTCGTATATTATTCCGATTCAATGAATAGGAAGTAATGGATTCGTTGTAGGTATGGGAGCTGCTTATGGAACGGCGAAGAGCGGTGTGGGAGTGGCGTCCATGGGTGTAATGAGGCCAGAGCTTGTGATGAAGTCAATTGTGCCGGTTGTTATGGCTGGAGTGTTAGGTATTTATGGATTGATTATTGCAGTCATTATCAGTACCGGGATTAACCCCAAGACCAAATCGTATTACCTTTTTGATGGATATGCACACCTTTCTTCCGGTTTGGCTTGTGGTCTCGCTGGCCTTTCCGCTGGAATGGCTATTGGAATTGTTGGTGATGCTGGTGTCAGGTATATTTTCACTCTCCTGCTTCTTTGATAGATAACAAGTACTAACTTTTCCTTAGTTTGAGCCTGAATGACGAAGTGATTTGGATCTTTCCTTAAATGAAATAATTGTTACCTCCAATGTCATCTAAGAATTTTAGAACTTACACGAATGTCATCTTATTTGACTGTGTAGTAAATTGACTCTGTTTAGGGATGATGTTTGTCAAGGCGCTTTACCTTTTGCATTAGATTCTCTTTGTCGCTTTTGCTTCTTAAAGTGCTTGATTTTCATATGAAGGTCTGAACTTTGAATGTATATGATTCTTCCCCGTGCTTGTTGAGTTAGTGACTTTGTTGTAAGAACAGAAACAGATTTTTTTAGCATTTCAAAAAGAGCGACTTTGTTGTGCGAGAGCTGTATCTGTTTATGAGTCAAGTTTTTACTTCAAGATGGTGCAATCGGAAAATATCAATCTCTTTGCTTGCTTGTATCCGTATGGAAAAGCCATACTCTACTCTTATCTCTCAAATAAGGACCTCACATGTTAGGTAACTTTTTGTAATTGTAAAATAAATTATATGTGTTTTACTTCTAACAAGTTAACACTTCCCTTCTCCTTCTCTCGTCTCGTGTCTCGCTTAAAGCCTCCTAAGTCTCGTCACGTTTTTGCTTATTGCTTTTAAAAATAATGAATGTAGTCAATAATAATCGTTCTACTTTACACATTGTTGCACCAACGAATTTAGTTGGAACTTCCATTTCAAGCAAAGAATTTTGTGTTCTCGATTTTTTTTTCTTCTTTTCTTGATAAGTGGTTTTGACTTCACTGAATTAATTTGATCTATAATATTGCAACCGAATAGTAATTTATGCGGTAGTGACATTAGAAGGATGAACCCTATAACTTGGATGCTTTGAAGTGTGAAATACTAAAACTAGCATAAATTTACTGCCTATTTTGAGATGAAGTTGATTCAAGATCACATTGTAGCATGCCAAAAAGCAGGCCGTTAACTTATATGAAGTGGAGGACCCTTTTATTCCCTTCATATGAAATATTTAGCACAATAACAAAACCTAATTTACTGTTACCCGTTCCTTTAGGAAGATATCATTCCATTTTCCCCACATATGCTGATCTCTTTCCATTTAGGAATTGCAGATGATTTTGTTTCCACTTTTTCTAGAACTAGTAGATACTATTTTTGTTAGGAAATAAAAGCTGCAGAATTTGTTTTTGATGTGAAATCAAGGTATATATATGACACTCATCATGAAATTAGTGGACAACATAAATATGTTGTCCATCATGAAATCAGTTTTGGCATAGCAAACTGTTATTGTTATTCAGAAATGTTTAGGAAGGTGAAAAGCATCAACTCTAAACAGTTTAGTATCATTGTAAAACAAAATGCTTCTTTGTTTGTAATTTCCATTATTGCTGCTATACTTAATGTTCTTAGCAGGGGAGGACTTTTTATATGATTGTTATATCTCGTACCTGTCATCGCTTTATCTGAAGTGATGATTTAAAGTAGTTGTATCTTTCTTAAGCTTTCTCATATGCAATATTTAATGTCTCTAAGTCCTATAAACTAACTTTATTTTAATTTCGCTCAGAGCAAATGCACAGCAACCAAAACTCTTTGTTGGTATGATCTTGATTCTTATTTTTGCTGAGGCGTTGGCTTTGTATGGACTGATTGTCGGCATCATCCTTTCTTCCCGTGCTGGCCAATCTAGAGCAGAATAGAAGAAAATAATGTATTTTCAGGTTTATGATGGAATCTTTTTCATCATTGTGCTTGCAGCTTGATAACCGATGCTAGTTGTTAGGTGCATCTTCTCTTTTTCCTTTTCCTTTTCCTTCCATCACACATTGTGTGTTCCCCGCCGGTGTTTGTAGATTTGGGAGCTGCCTTTTCCCTGTATGTGTGACCAAGTGAATGTCCTCTCAATTTTACCTTTACTGTATTTTCCAATAATGAGTCGCATCTTGTTGCTCGAATGCTGATACGATTGTATTATTATTGGTGGAATGTATTGATACACCTGAATATATGAAATCCGCCTTGATCATTGCTACAACTGCCTGAGCAGTATAATGCTTTTTTGCTTTTCTTGTGTTTGACTTTGACTTTTTCCTATAAAAAGAATGGCCGAATGAGCTGTGCAAGTGAAAGAATCTTTAAATATTGCGTACAGAATTTTGATGTAGTGAAGTGGGTCTGTGATGGAAAACGGGAAGAGCATTGGAATAGACATTGTACAACTGGAGTCGGGATTGCTTTTGTGTTATTTTGCTTCCTTAGAAAACATTTTTTCTTTCGTGTTTTCTCTACCTGCTAAGCACAGTGTTAACATTATCTTTGCAATACCTTAAGGTTCATAATTTAATGAAATCTGCTGCATTGCATGAGTTATATTTTGATTCACTTGCGGAGCTCTGAGTGTAAAGATGCATATTTGCAATGGCAGACACAACGTGTATGATTGACATGATTGCATCTTAATTTTGTTAATTTTGCATATAGCTGCTTTGATGGAACTTAACCAAGAACACCGAGGGATATGTTCTCAGAAGGCCTGTTAGAAATATTTGGGGTCAATTTGTTAGTTGCATTTCAGTAACGAACATAATAGAGTGCCTTATTTTATTGCACTTCACTGGAGAAAACAGGTCTGCCAGATACAAATTTGTTAATCACCTCGTAAGAGGATTAACGAAGACTTCCTAATGTTTCCTCATCTATCTTTCCACAGGTATCATCTAACTTTGCTCATTGATTAAAGCTTAAGAAGATTTTATAAAGGAAATTAGTCTAACATTTTTTTTGTCTCTGGTTGAGTTTTTAACCCAATGTTAAGATTCAGAATGTCGACAAGTTTGGATCAATCAGCTAAAACATGTAATTATAAACATTATTGCAATGAGTAGCACTCCCAGCATTGAAAAAGCTAGTGTTGTAGCTCTCTGCTGTATAAGAAAACTAATACAATAATAGAACAAATATATGATGCTTTAACGGTCACTGCAGCTGATTTACTGATAACAATATAATTAACACAGATCTCAACCTCGTGCCTCGCGGACACAAGCATGCTACTTTATTTTAATACTCCCTCCGTTTTAAAAAGAATATTTCTATTTTTTTTAGTTTGTTTAAAAAAGAATGATCCCTTTTTTTTTTACAACAATTTATTTTAACTTTCCACGTGGCATGCTTAAGACCACAAGATTAAAGGGCATTTTGGTACATTTGACATAACTTTAATTTAGAACTACAAGATTAAAAAGTCTTCTTTCTTTTCTTAAACTTCGTTTCAAGTCAAACTAGGTCAATTTTTTTGAAACGGAAGGAGTATGATTTGTCGAGAATCATTTTTATGTCCACCTCTACCATAGTCTTGTGGGGGTAAAGGACATCAACATTTACCTACTAATAATTCACTCAAATGGCGGAGCTAGACACCTTTATCAGAAATTCATATCGTATATAATAGATGATGAACATACTGACGAAAAACTTGTCTATGTTATTTGGAAAGACATAAAAACAAAACACTTCACAAAATGTTGGAAATGAATTGATTAGTGGGTCACCATGTCAATCATTTTCTTCCTTTAGTCTCTTTCAGCCTGGCCATATTCAAAAGGATCCATCACCCTCACAAAATCCCAGATCCCTTGACCTTTTGATCCAAATGGTAGGTAGGTTTGAGGAATTTATTTGTCAGCTTCCTTCCTTTATTATTTTACTCCACACAAAACAATTACCTAAGTTGTAGTAGTATTCAAACTTCATTAATGCAACTGGAGAGAAAAATGAGTCAAATAAAATGCACACAATTTTAGGTAAGTCTTGGAAGTAGTACCTGTTCTTATTTTTTGGAAAATAGTTATAAAACCTAAATTTTGATACTCCATATTATATGGACAACTTTCGAGAAAAGGAGATAAAATGAGTGAGATGGAAATTTCTAATATACAAGGTATTCTATTTTCTTCAACGGTTTTGATTATAGAAATCATTGAATTTGTCCGGAATTTATCTATTGATTAAGGTTAAAGTCCCCAATATCGATTGATCAGATCGGGTATAGATCCCACACTCATGTTGCATGTGCGAGTAAATAGTCCGAGCAAATTAGATAGTAGTAATATTCAACGGCTACATTTTGAGTAACCCAAGATATACCTTATGAGTATTAGGTAGTCACGTGATAGAAGCAGACAGGTATTTCCTGGGTTTTTTTGTTGGTTTTGGGCGGGAGAGGCCATGTTGTGGGCACATATTATCTTATTCAACTTGCACAACTGTCCAAATCAATTAACTCAACAAACACACTTCTTTTTTTAGCTTTCTTTGACTTATTGATAGAACTACATTTTGGTCCCCACGCCAAAAAGAGAAATCCCGGGAGTGACTGTGAGGTGTTTGAATAATAATAGGATAAAACAAGAGAAATATTGTTTCTCTTAAAGAAAAAAAAAATATGCAAGGACTAAGTTGCTAGCTAGCTGCGTTACATTGCAAATTTACTCACATAACTTATACAGAAAAAACGAAAAATAATTAGAATGAACCTCGGGGGATTCAGGCGGGTGAAGGTTGGCATGTGGGATCAGCTGAAGATGCGATATCAGGTCCCATACGACAACCTTCAAGCATGAACACAATGTCCGCCATGGTGGGACGATCAAGTGGGTCAGGTGCTGTGCATAGCAAGCCTACTTTAATTCCTAGCAAGAACTCTTCCCATTCTGATGATTCAGGGTCCAGTTCGAGCAATCCTGGCTCTAATAGTTCGGAAATTTGCCCTCTTTGCAATTGCCTCTTCACCCATTTCACTATGTCCTCATCTTGTGTGAACATTAAGGGTCTTTTTCCTGTTAGCAGTTCCAGCAACACAATGCCAAAGCTATAAGCATCTGATTCTCTTGTGGTTTCTCCCGTTAATGCTACTTCTGGAGATATATAGCCTAGTGTACCAACTGAAGTTGATGTGGAGGCCTCGGTTGGTCTGGCTACTACAAGCTTGCTTAGGCCAAATTCTGAAAGATGGGCTTCAAAGTCTGCATCGAATAGGACATTCTGCGGCTTAACATCTCCGTGGACCATTGAGGATGAGTGAAGGAAAGCCAGGCCACGAGCAATGCCTAGTGCAATGAGGTGGCGCATTGGCCAGTTGAGGACATGACCATCTTGGTGGGATGCTTCTTGGAGCAGTGTTGCAAGGTTCCCGTTAGGCATGTAATCATGGACAAGTAGTCTGAGGTTAGGTGGGCCAGCATAGTACCCACGTAGAACTGTGAGGTTCCTGTGCTTCACCCTGCCAAGTGATTCTGCCTCTTTTCTGAACATGTTCTCACCTAGCGATCCATTGGAAAGTCTACGAATTGAGAGCACCATTCCATCATTGTAACAGGCCTTGTATACCACTCCATAATGTGTTCTACTTAGCACATGTTCCTCGTCAAATTCTCTAGTTGCTTCAATTGTTTCAGCGAGTGTGATTTTGTTATTGAACATAACAAGTTTGGGTCCACCATTCTCGCCACTGCCACGACCACCACTGGTCCTTGAACTAGCCCTTGCAGGACTATGCTTCTTTTCTCCAGCTGCTTTCTCTTTGAGCTTCCTGCGCCACCTCAAGAAGTTGTAAGTATATAAGCAGCAGCATGATAAAAGGAGAAGAGCTCCACTGGCAGCCACAGCAATGAACATGATCAATTTATTCCCACCATCACCAGATGTCTCACATCTTCTTTCCAATGGCTCCCCACACAAACCATGGTTGCCAGCATAATCCAATGAGTTGTTAAAACGGGAGCCCAACATCTCCGGAATCTGGCCGCCCAAATTATTGTTTGACACATTGAAACTTACCAAGCTAGAGAGCATGGTAAGATTAGCTGGGATTTCTCCTGTGAAGTTGTTAGTAGAGAGGTCAACAACAGTTAGGTTTGATAACCTTGATAGTGATTCTGGTATGTTCCCTGACAGATGGTTCAAGTCGAGCACGAGTGATGTCAAGGATGAACAATTGAAAATATCTACCGGGACTTCACCAGTTAAGTTGTTTCTACCCAAATCTAGCACACTCAAGTGGGAAAGACGTCCGAGATCAGCAGGTATTTGGCCACTCAATGAATTTGAGTGAAGATTCAAATTCTCCAGAGATGAGCAGTTGCCCAAGTCAGGAGGAATCGAACCATTTATGTGGTTGTTAGACAAAGAAAGTACAACTAATGAAGTCAAGAACCCAAATGTAGATGGTATATGGCCAGAAAAGGAATTGGAAGAAAGATTCAAATACTGCATGCCTAATAAGCTACTGAAACCTTCAGGAACACTACCAGACAACTTGTTTTCTTGCAAAGCTATAACCTGTAGATTAGGCAAACCAGCAAGATCAAATGGTATTTCACCTGAGAAATTCTGTCCACTCAAATCAACAGCCGTTAGCTTATACAAAGTCCCAATGCTAGAAGGAATAGTGCCTGAAAAGCCATTTTTACTCAAATTCAGAACCGAGAGCTGCTGAAGATTCCCAATATCAACTGGCATACTGCCAGAAAACTTGTTTCCACTGAGATTCAGTGTGCTTAAATTGCTCAAACCCATTACCTCCTCGGGCAAGCTTCCGTTGAGACCATTTCCTCCCAAGTTCAGATTTTCGAGATTACTCAAATTTCTAAAACTAGAAGGAATGGAACCCGAAAACTGATTTCTTCCCAGTGACAATGTCTTCAAGCTTCTAAGATCACCTAAAAACATTGGAAGTTCCCCCGACATTCGATTCCCTTCAAGATCAAGAACTTTCAAGTCACTGCAGTTCGTAATCTCAAACGGAAGAGCACCTTCAAATGAGTTATTTGTCATTCTCAGTTCCTCCAATCTCCACAAGTTACCAATGGCACTTGGGATTTTTCCAGAGAACAAATTCCATGACACATCCAGCGACGTCAATGCAGAATTGTTCGTCAAAATCAAAGGAAATTCACCATGTATTTGGTTGTGTTGAAGATCCAAAATTTGCAAAGAACTAAAACATTTAGACGACTCTTGCTTCACAATATTCGTGAATGCATTGAAACCCAACTGAACAACCCTGAGGGAGGGAGGATAAATGGAAACATTGCAGAACAATGAAGCTGGTAAGGAACCAGAGAGATTATTGTTTGATAAAGATATCACCTGAAGCTTCGGTAAAGCAGCAATCGCCGCCGGAATAAGACCCCCTATAGCATTTCCTTCAGCACTCAAATAAACCAACGATGAACAGTTAGCGATTGCAGAGGGCAAAGTTCCTACCAAGTTGTTGTACG
Organism: Solanum sitiens; assembly: GCA_016801875.1. Taxonomy (NCBI): domain Eukaryota; kingdom Viridiplantae; phylum Streptophyta; class Magnoliopsida; order Solanales; family Solanaceae; genus Solanum; species Solanum sitiens. The sequence continues at coordinate 9,164,589 of JABWTJ010000001.1, forward strand.
CAAGCCAAAGGTACTGAAGCTGCTGAAGCCGGCCGAGACTCGCCGGAATTTCGCCGGAAAAGCCATTATAAGAAAGATTAATCAGAAGTAACTGAGACCGGTCAGAAAATGTACTCGGAATGTCTCCTGAAAACAAGTTTGACGATAGATCAAAGTATCGTAGACTCTGAGGAAGCTCTCCGGGGATTTCACCAGACAACTGATTTCCAGCAACTTCAAAGATTTGTAAATCAGTAAGGTTGAATATTTCCGGCGGAAGATTACCGCAAAATGCATTACCCTGTAAAAAAACAGAATGCAAAAGGGTACATTTGGATAATGAAGCTGGAACAGTGCCTTTAAAGAAGTTGGACCGGAGGCTTAACTTGCGCAGCATGCGCAGGTTACCAATTTGGGTAGTGAGTGGTCCACTAAGTTGCAAATGAGGGAGACGAAGTTCACCGACCCGTCCGTTGATGCAGAAAACACCGCGCCAATCACAGGGAGCAAAAGAGGAAGATGAATCCCAGTCGGTGAGTGCACCAAGTGGATCATGAATACTGAGTTTAAAAGAAGTAAGCGCTTGAACTTCCAAAAGGGTTTGTGGGTTTCTCTGAGCAGAGCATAATGTGGAGAGAAAAACAAGAAACAGAAGTAGATAAGCAGCCATGAAAGAAGAAGAAGAAGAAGAAGAAGAAGAAATCAAGAACATAAGAAAAAGGATTTGGCTTGGTTTATAGAGAAGGTTAAAGGGAGTGCATGATAAAGGGGAGAAGGAGAAGGAGAAGATGAGTGAAAATGGCCATAGCAGAGGCCCCCTCACTTTGCACAGAGTGACACAGAGAAGAAGAGTGAGGAGGGAGGAAGTGAAGAATGTGCAAATGAACACTTTTCAAAAGAAGGGGCCAATGGGGCAGCACTTTTTAACCTCTTATGGGTTGAATCATTTGACCCTCTTCCTATATTATCCTTCCTAAATTAAACAACATTACAATTAGTATAGTTAGTAGTACACTACCTAATATCAATCTACTATTGATATACATCATCCATCCTAATTTATGTGGTACTTATCATTGTTAGATAATTAATTTAACTATTTATTTAAGAATTGGAGTCATGATGAAAAATAAGTGAGAGTACTATTGATTTTCCTGACGAAAAAGGGGAGCGGAAACTTTTTTATTATTAAATATTAGATAAAAGTTTATATTATTTGAATTTCGATAATAAAAACACACATAATTAAATTGAAATAGAGAGAGTACTTTTTAGGTGTAATATTTATATTGGTAATATAATTGTAACTTTATTTATTTTTATTTAGTTACCTAGATCCACATGCTCTATATTTTTTTAATTTTCATACAGTATATGTTAGACTATAACTTAAGTTTGTCAACTTTAATTTTTGGATCTTGGAGAGAGACTAACCTCTAATTTTGTTAAATATTCAAACTTGATCTATATACTTAAAAGTTGTCCAAAGTATATGAGCTGGCAGCATTATTATATGGAAAAGTAAAGTGAGTTTTCATGGAAAATTGAAAACAATTAAAGAAAATGCACAGTAAACTCCTTTAATTTGTAGTTGTAATTGTTAATGCATATAATGAGACATAAATTATAATAAAGCCTATAATATATAGGACTAATAATAATTGGGCGGGGCCAAGAGTATGAAGTTCCTATTTCAATTAACTCAAATTAAATTTTGTATTACAACAGTTATAATAAAGATAGTGCATCCTCAGTGGTCAATGCGAGCTGTAAGTTTTATACTACCTCATTCATTTTTACTTGTCACTTATATTTAAAATAAATTTTTATTTTTACTGATATATCAAGAAAAATAATAAGTAATTTTTAATATTTTATCTTAATATTAAATATTTATTTTTCAAATAATTTTCCAAAACATTATTTAATAGAGACACTTTGATTAAAAAAAATAATTGTATCAATAAATATTTTTTTAATAAATATGTTAAGTTAAATTGTGACAAATAAAAATGAACGGAAAGAGCATTTTTGGATCGTTTGGTAAGCAAGATGGATATATCATATGAGAATTAAGATTATTTTATTTGATATTTGTGATGAAATAAAATAATTCTAAAATTATTTAATATATCAGCTCAATTAATTTCAAATTTTATCTCAAAATTATTATGTTTATCAAAACGATGTGTTAATGCTTCCCTACTTTCTGGTTCAGTTAAAAAAAAAAAAAACTAGTCTATTATCTTTTTACCTTTCAACTTTTATCCCAAAATTAGCATTTTGTACTTTGACTTACTTTTGAAATGTGAGCTAATCAAATGGAGGTGGAAAAAAAAAGAGACAAGAATCTCTACTGAAGAGATTTTGTTTTGAATTTTCTCAGTGTGATAGTTCAAATGCTAAAATGTGTAGAATAGTTACAAACTCAAACATGTTACTCCCTAAGTTGCTATTTATATGTCACCCAACTTTTTTTTTCATGCCCATTAATAAATTAAATAAGTTTATTATTTATTCTTATTTATTTTTTAAAGTTAACTTTTCAATCAATAATTATGACTTGATTTATTTTGATCAATTAATTTGATTATTGAACATGAATTATTAACTTAATTTTTTTTTATATTGATCAAATATATATTTTTAAGACTAATAACGCATAAAAATAAAATAAAAAAAATATTATAATTTATATATTAATTTTATAAAATAATAAATATTATAAACTAACTATTTATAATAAAAATAACATATGAAAAGGAACGTACAAGATTCATGAAGGCAAATTTCTACTTTGTTGACTCTTGGTTTGGGAACTTTATTTGGCTTGTGAGCTTATAATAGGACCACAAAAAGTACAAACATATTGGCTGATGGTTTTTCCCAACTTTTTGAACTAGTTTTAACAGTACTTTGTTAGTTGCGAGGGGGGGGGGGGGAGTTTGGGGAAATTTCTACTTTATTAACTTAATTATATAATTCAAGTAAAATTTATTGAGTTTAGTTAAATCCGCATACTACTACTATTGAGGATTTGTTTGATCATAAAAAATATTTATTTGAAAAGCAATGTTGGTCATGTAGTTTCCAAATGCAACTTGAAATTAAAAAAAACTTATGACATGTTTTTAGTTTCATCTTATAATTTCAAGTAAATGTTCTTTCCTCTTCTTCGTAAAAATATAATTCTATTTTTAGTTTAAAAGATTCAAGTAAAGTAATTATTTTAAAAAAAATTATAAGCAGACGCCTACTTAATTTTCTTATATTCTCTTTCTAAACATTATACATATTGAAATGTGATGGCCAACAACATTTAGGGGTCATTTGGTAGGAAGTATTAGGAGAAATAATCTTTATATTATGTGTGGTATTATGTAGTACTATGTTTAGTAGAAATTTTGGGTCCATGTAGTATCCTCCAAGATATTATAGGGTGTATAACTAATACTTTCCATGTGGTATTAATAATACATGGATCATACCATGAGATTAATATATGTAAAGACAAAAATATCACCTCAAATCCTTTCATTTTGTTTATTTTCTTGGTTTTATGTTAATATTTGTACTAATAAATTTAATTAAATTTATTAGCTTACAATTTATTATTTAAATAGAGTTATTTGTAGCTAAAATATGAGTTATTTAATCTAATTATTATTAATGTAAAATATTATAATCGAACTATTATGCTTATACTTGTGTGACCTTTTGAGATATTAACTTCAATTTATTAAGATGACGATTATTTATCCTCAAATAATTTCTCCTAGTTAGTTAAAAGGCTAGAAAAATAATATTTTTCGTCAATTATCTACCTTGACTTAATTAAATGAAATAAAAAATCTCATAATAACTCAAAGAGTATGATTGGAAAGAAGTTTTTCTTGTAAGGTTTTAAACCTCACACAAAATTTGGTAGAAGGATCGAACCAAACACTTGATAAAATATAATCTTTGCATTATTAATTCATGTATTATCAATCACTGCATTATTAATTTTTACATTACTAATTTCTGCACTATTGATCTTTGTACCAAACCTTAGTTGTTTGAAATAATACATTCCCGTCAATAATCTCGTAATCTCGGGTTGATAAACCAAAAAAATGTGAATCTTGATTTTAAGTTTTGATTAAATCATGAACTTAAGCATTACGTTTTTAAATTTTTACTAACTTTGAAGTTTAACAAAGTACATTTAGATTATCTAACTTGTCAGTAATTAATTAGTATTAGATGATTTAACAAACATTTGCTCTAGACCTTTACATTTTTTTACAACTATTGGCTCCCCGATCATACTTTTTTTATTTTAAACGTATTAGCCCGTCTAGTAAAACAACAGACGATAAATATATTTGTTTGCTATATTGGAAGGTTTATATACAACTTTCTATATAATAATATATTTTGATAGAAAATCTAATTAGTTTTTAGCTAGTGTAAATTTTGAATATAGCATAATATGTAGTATTATTATCAAGTTATGACATTAGAGTTTCAATTTTATTTTATAGCATTTAATATCTCACTCTATAGCATTTAATTAGTAATTATATTGTTAATTATAATTTATTAAAAGCATTTGTTATTAAAAATTAATTAAAAAATAAATATATAAAGTGCTAATGAGTAATTAATTCTAATGAGTAATTAATTCTGACAACATAAATGAAGTGCTAATGAGTAATTAATTCTGACAACTAATTTTCAGTTATAATTAATGCGCAGTAATTTAATATGCACGTCTGAGAATTTGAAGGGACTACTTTTTTATTGAGTTAAATTAAAGGTAGATAAATGATTAGCATTACAATTATTCTTCATTATAAAATTTATCTATTACTTTAAAATTTCTTTCAACATATAAATCATTTTTTCCCCCAAGAATTGAAGATTATTTTCATAGCTACATATTTCACTTTCGATGGATAACTTTGTGTCAATTTTAATTAAACATGGTGGAAAGTGAAATTATTCGGATTAATATTTAGTTTGGATTTGTTTATTTTAATTATGAATTGTTAGTTTGTTGTTTCTTACATTTAAAACAGTGTTAACTTTTTTTTGTAACTGTAATATATGTAATACAGTTTGTATAAATTTTTTTTTGGAAAGAAACAGTATGTTTTGTATAGCGTACATACAATATTTATACAATGTTCATATATATCATTTGTTTCTGTTGCATATGTCAAAGTTCAATATGTCATTCATAATTCATACAATTTTTATACATTATAAATTTAAATTGTACTGTCCTGCCATTCATAAAGTGTTCTATGTGTTATTCATACAATGTTCATACAATATTCATACAATGTTTATATATATATAATTGGTTTCTGTTACATCTATCAAAATCAATATGACATTCATAATTAATACAATGTTTATACATTTAAAATATATATTGAAATATACTGAAAATAATAAGCTATTATGACTTGTTATATTATAAAAAACATTAAAAATAACATAAATGGTTATAATGTTTAAAACATTGAAAATAACAGAAATTAATAATTATAAAAAAACATTAAAAATAACAGAAATTGTTATATTGTTAAAATAACAAATATTTCAATAAGAATTCAAAACGTGCATTTAAATTTTTTCATTTCCTATTCCATGTTCTTGGAGTGGGATAATTGGTGGTGTCCATAACTTGTTCTTTTTGCGTGCGAGTTCCACCATACTTGCTTGCAACTGTACCCGTAACTTCACTGTCACTTATTGCTCCCTCTTCATTCTTTGCTTTTGCATAGTGCCAAAGTAAAGTTGCATACCTCTGACGATGATATGTTGCTTCTACTTCAATATCAAACAAATCAAAAATACCATTGTTGATATATTCAGCAAAAAGAGAGATGTACGACCACAATCATTGTAACAAAAATAAAAATAAAAACTTCATACAATATTCAGACAAAAAAAATACAATATTAATACCATAGTTTCATCCACAATGCATACAACTTTATATCACAGTTGCATACACAATTCATACACCTATACGCTAGATTTCATACACAATTCATACAACTAAATACAATTATTAATAACACAGTTTCATCCACAATGCATACAACTTTATATCACAGTTTCATACTCAATTCATACACGTGTACGCTAGAGTTCATACACAATTCATACAACTAAATGCCACAGTTCAATTTCAATTTATACAACTATATGACACAATTCATATACAATTCATATAATAATAAAATACATTTTCGATTTCAAAAAAAAAAAAACTGTAACTTTTGAAAAAATAAAAATAAGACTCAATTGATATATAAATCATACAATTCATAATAATAAAATACATATTCGATTTTAAAAAAAAAATAATCTGTGACTTTTGAAAAAATAAAATAATACTCAATTAATATATAAATTCATGTAGTACACTATTGACAAATAATATAAAAAATAAAGACACTAAAACAACACATTGTAAATTGAATTTTGAAATAAACTTTTTACTAACCTTATCAACTTTTTCTGTTTTATTTTTTTGTTGAATCTCTGCATCTTTTTTGGAAGACTTCGTTGTTGAACGACCAATTTCAACTTTCCTTTGCCTCTTTGGTTTTTTTTCCCTTCGATTTCTGAGTTTGAGATTGTGACAATATATTGAATGAAGGAGCATGAAAGTCGTCTTCCTCATCGACCAATCTTTTACTTTTCCATAGATTTTCACTACCTTTCTTCGACATTGTCTATAAAATTAATGAGGAACGGATTTGAGATTTTAGTTTGTGTTTTAGGATGAACTGATATGAGAGATTTTGGGGAAGATGCAGATTTGAGAAAGATGGCAAAGTGGCTGCGTTTTTTGTTTGAATTGATGATTGAGGCGTGATTTTTGGGGAATATGCAATAAATTCAGGCGTGGGAAGAGGTTGAGTGTATTGGGGAAAGATAAAAGAGTATTGGTTGATATGGGGGTGGATAGTTATTGGGTAATTAAATATTAATCAATTATTTAAAATAAAATCCCTAATTTCTAGATTTTGTTTTTTAAAAGGTAACTATATAATATGAAGTTTAATTAATATTTAATACATAATAATTTATTATTTATATTATAAACATTAAAAGGTAATTGATTAATATTTAATAATTTATTATTTATATTAAAAAATTTAAAAGGTAATTGATTAATATTTAATAATTTATTATTTATATTAAAAGTTTAATAGGTAATTGATTAATAAATAATAATTTGTTGATAAAAGGTAAGTGAATAAATAAAATTAATTATTTAAACATAATAATTATTAGTTAAATAATAAAATAATTTTTTTAATTAATATATTATTAGTTAATATGCTATAACTTGATAATAATATGCTATAAATAGTTTACATTTAATAACATATTTTTTAATTAATATATTATTAATTGATGTGCTATAAGATGATAATAATATACTATAAGTAGTTTATTTTTAAAAAGTATGATTACAACTTGATATTTATCCTCTTAAATGTGTGTGTGATGTTAATTTTCCTTTTAGCTATTCGGCCAAATATATAACTTTTCCTTCACTCATAAGGTTATTGAAAATGAAAATGAAAATAAAATAAATCTTCATTGACATCTCAGTTTAATGGCCAAGACGTCCAAATTTCACCTTCGATGCAACATAGGTTAATGGACTGAAGTTTTCGGGCTTATTAAATGTTTTGGGCCACCTTGTATACAACATTGTTGGTCCAATTTTAAATGGAGTGATACACAGGACTCAAAATTGATCCTAAAATAGATTCGGAGAATCTTAGTAGCTTAGTTGGTTAGTTATCTAAATTCTCGCCTTGTTAGTGAGGGGTCGATTCCCACATTATCACCCCCACATTCCCCCCCCCCCAATTTTCTTTAAAATAATAATAATCCTAAAATAGGTTAATTGTGATATTTTGTTCTTTAATAAAAAATGTTTGATTTATATTCATAATACAAACAACTTTAAAGGAAAATAATACTAATAAAATAATATATCACTTTCCTTCTAATTTATTCTTATACATGTATTAGTTATATAAATTTTAAAATTATTAAGCAAAAATCATATTACGCGTATATAATTTATTTTGTATCTATCTATCAAATGTCTTACAAGTAAATAATTAATCTAAAAATATAATTAAGAAACATTAGCTATATCTAAATTTAAAAGAAATATATATTTCAAATATTTCCGCGGGGCAAATGGCAACTCTGCTCTGCTTATAAATAGAGAGGATTGGGGCAAATTGGTTTCATGAAAAACTAAAAGAAACTCCGAAGTTTCCAAAATTAATCATCAATTCCAAAAGCCCTCAAATTCTTTCGAAATCACTGTGTATGTGGCATTCGTCTTAAAGTAAGCTTTATTTTTGTTCTTTTTTCAGGTTTTATGTTGGAGAATTTGAATTAAACTGTGTAAATTGATATTGTTTTGCTTTTGTGGTTTACTCTGTTCAAGATTTTGGCTTCTTCTCGTAATGTTTCTAATTTCTTGATTTTCGATCATTCTAGTACTTATCGGTTGTTTTTCTGCTGATTTTTCATCAAGATTATTATGATGAAGATCAATGTTTTTTCATCAAAATTGATGAAGTAGACAGTAGTATAAAGGAATTAAAGAAACGCGTCAACTTCAAGATGCTCTTTAATTATATAAAGGAATTACCCAAACGCTATTGATTCAGTATGGCTAATGGGAGTGCAGTTGGGTTCGTAGGTTTGGATGATACCAGCTTGGAATTGGCTACTTTGCTTCTTCATTCAAGTTACTCTCTTCAGGCATTACAGGTTTATTACTCTTTTCTGTTTATAAATTCTACATCTTCTTGTTATGTTTCTGATCATATGATTCTAATTTTTTGATTTTCGATCCTTCTAGTACTTATGTTAAATAAAAATTTCAAGAAACTTAAAGATTTAGTTTAATGTTTTAGATAACTTCACTTTTCGTTTTGTCAATCTTTTTTTTTTGGTATGCAGTGCCTTGAGGTTTCTAATTGTAATTACATTCTCATGGGTGGTTTACTTGAACATACTGAACTAATCTCTTTCTCTCTGTGTGTCTCATTCATATTGTGATTTCAAGATTTTCGGTGAAGTGAAAGAAACTCTCTTCTCTCTGCATTAAAGTAAGCTTCCTCCCTCCCTTTTTTCAATGGATATTCGTATTATGATTTCAAGATTTTCAGGGAAATCAAAGAAACTCTCCCTCTTTTGATTGCATCTTAGGTTCTTTAGGGTTTTATGATGGAGAATTTGAATTCTTGATGTTTCGCGTGATTGTAATTCACAATGTAATTATATTCTTTTGCTTTAGTGATTTCATATGTTCGAGAATTTACAATGTCTTTGTGATTCTACGATGTCTTATCTTTAGTGAAGAAAGTTGTCTAATGCATGTTTTGGTCACCACTTTGGTTATGGTATGGAGTAGCAGAGGGGCTTTGTCGAAGCCTCATCTGTTCCAATATAACATTAGCTCTTTGAGGGATTCAGGGATGTACCATTTCCCTTTTAGTGTATTCATCTGTTCGTTCCAAAATTGCCTATTACTCTTGTACATATATTTACAAATTCATAACTGTAGTTCCTTGACTTCAAATATATTTTTCTTTTGAAGCATTTTTAGAGATCAATAATCTCACTTGCTGAGTTTATCTTTATTTCTTCTTCAGATTGTAAGTGTACCTGAATATAGAGCACGAAAGCATCCACGTCGTGGCGATACTATTCTGGTATACTGAATCTATTATAGCCTCTTTTATCTATCTTTTCCTTTTTAAAAATTGCAGGCAAACAGTTTTGTGGGAAAATCACTAACCATTTGCTATTTGGACGGTAATATAGTTTATTCCCTTACTCCCAGACGACAAGATTCTTCAATTGGATGCGGAGCACATGAGAATTGGTGGTCTAATTGATGCTGCAGTTACATCATCACTATTGAAATTTGTGAGGAGATCCCTGTGACTTTGAGCATAGTTTTCTTTTCCGGATCACTATTTTGTAAATCTAGTGATTTTATGACTCTTTACTCAGAAGCATTTGTTTGACATTGCTTTCTGTATCTAGGTAGAAAGTGATGATCTCACTACGTATGAACTCATACCTGAATTTGTGGGACAGTTTCCAATTTCAATATGTTCTGTTAAAAGGAGTAGCTTTTAGCTCTATTGTAAGCTTTTAGCTAAGTGCTGTACGTTTAGATGATATTTCATTCTTCTGAAAAGGCAAGTCTCTCTCTTTCTCCCAACACACTCGCACTAAAAAAAAATATTACCCTATCCGTTTCATTTTATGTGATAATATTTGACAAGGCACGAAGTTTAAGAAATAATGAAGAATTTGAAATGTTTACGAAATTGTCCTTCAAAAAAAATAAATTCACTTTTCTCTCTCTTTATAAATGTATCAGAATAATATGTTTAAAATGAAGTGAGACCAATAACGATAAAAGAGAAATTATATCTTAAATTACTTACCATATAAAAAATGTGACACTCTTTTTGGGACTGATAAAAAAGGAAATAGTACCACATAAAATGGACGGAAGGAGTACCATTTATATGTTGCAACTCTTATTAAAGAATTGGGAAAGAAATTACGTGCCTAAAAAAAAGATAAAATTTTATTCTTTTTGAATGTTGAACAAGAAAAAAAAAAAGACTTTTGATTTCGATCTGACACTATTAGAATATCTGATTTTCTTAGATGGTTATTTTTCACTTGCCGTGTTACAAAATCTTCACGTAGAATTTTAACATTAATTTTTGTATAACAAATTTACCTTTTGAGAGAAATAAGTGTGAGTAGTGGATTTTTTCGTAAGCTAAAAAACGAAGTTGATTTTCCCCGAAAGAATTTACCCTGGTCAAATATTAATTATTGCTTTTTAAAAAAAATTATTGACCGAGTATAAACTGTTTTCTCATCTATTTTATTTTATTTTGAGTCACTTTTAGTAAACAAAAAAATTCAGTTGAGAGTCTGATTCTCCCTCCGAAATCGGCTATCCATAAGGCTTTAATTTAGGGGTAACAAAACTAATCCGCCTGATTTGTTTATTTATTAAATCAATTTATTTTGATTCGTCAAATTTTATTTGCATAAGATTGGAATCGTTTTTGCAAAATATTAAATATGTAGTTCGGATTTGTATAAAGATCATTTGTAAAAATAATTTTACACTATATTATATATAATGTTAATAAAAATTATTCTTTTATTTAATTTTATTTATACAACTTTTACGATGATTAATTGTGGATAGGTTTAAGCTTCTCGTTATTTTCATTCATTTTGAATCTAACAATTGAATTATTTATGGCTTTATAATCATCAAAATTCTATATATAATAAAATAATCACACAAGGTGATAGTATTATTTTTGAAAGCTCCAGAGTGAATTTTGGTGCACTTTCGCATATTATTCCAATGATTAAGGGTAAGACGATATATTGAAAAAAATATTAGATTCAAAAATCTCAACGTATTACATAATGACTAATGCAAATTAATATGATTTTAATGAAAAATCAAAAGTCAAATTTTATGTATTACTAAATTTGGCAAATCAAAGTAAATCAAGCTAATAAATAAATAAAAGGAAATACACGTCTTATATTTTCCTTATTTTCAATATCCCCTTCTATTTCTAAAAATATCTAAAATTCCTTATTTGAGCTACATATGAATGTATCAGAGCTAGTTTTTAGTGTATCTGAGCTACTATGGTATTCCTAAAATTTATAAATAAGGTGAATTATATTTTCCAAATAAAAAATAGAACTGATTTTGTTACTTTAATCTCCGAATAAAATAGAGAATTATTATATCTCCATCCATAGAAGTAGGGATCCTCTCTCTATTGAGTATTGACTTTGTTGATGAATGAGATATTTTCTCCGGAAAATCCTTATTAGTTAAACATAATAAAATCATCCATTTCATATGGAGTATGTATATATATATAGTAGATGTATATAAGATTTTAAATCACTAATTATTTTTCTTGCTTTGTTTTGTAGTGTGGGTTATTTATTATGGAGAAAAACACACATGCTAGTAGTAGTGATAGTATATTAATGTTGTTGACCGTACAATGTGCTTCTTTTAATAAAAAAAAGAAGGGAACATTCTACGTAAAAGTTTTCATTGAAGGAGAAGGTCCAATAAAGCGCCAAGCATTGATAACATACGCATCTAAAAATATAAAATATTCCAACAATGTTACATGGGCCACAAGTAGATGGGCAATTGCTATTGATCCAACCGAAAAGATTAACTCTATTCGTTTCGAGGTGTTTAAGGCAAGTAAATTTTTTTTACATTCTTTAATTGGAATGGCAACGTACAAGCTGGAGAATCGGTTGATCAAGAGTACTAGTGATGAATTACGTTCAGAAGAAGAAAAATCTCTTATTCCATGTGAGAATAATACCAACACAAGTCTTAAGATTTGTAAAAATAAGGCATCAACGGGAGAGTTGAATGTGAATGTGGTATTGAGGGAGAAAGTTGCAATTAAAGAGGGTGCTCAAGATTATTTTGTTCTTAAACAAGAAGATTTTAGGTTTCCCATGCACTAGAAATTATGATTTTCAATTTTATGTCTTATTTATAAATCTTCAATTTAATAATAGCTAGGATTAGCTACGATTTCTTCCAAAGTATAAGTCTTTTCATGATTAATATTATGATTTCTTTTTTTTTTCTTTATGATAACATTCTTCATATTTGGTACTTGCTCTATATGAGTATACTATGTTTTAGACACTTGTATTCATGTTAACTAGATAACTTATTGTGACTTTTAGGATGAGTTGCAACTTTTCTAAAGGATTATGACTTTTCAGAAGGACTGTGTCTTTTCTGACGAGGAAAATAAGCACAAGTTCATATTACATTTATTGGCTATAAATAAATGATTCCATCACATTTTTAAACTTCAATTTTTCTATATGATTTCTATTCACCTTCTTAGAACTAGGAGTGTACATAGGTCGGTTCGGTTTGATTTTTTATTTAAAAAAAATTTAAATCAGTTACGTCGGTTTATCAAATCAAAAACCAAATCAAACCATATAAAGTCGATTTTTTGATTTCGATTTTAGTCGGTTCTTTTGTTTTTTTTAGTTTTTTATTTTTTTACAACTATACGGTATTTGAAAAGGCGATCAAATATTTTTTCACTTACTTGTGCGATAAACTAAACTTAAAAAATGTTAAGTGAATAGAAGTTTTTGAAAACACAATAAAATTCACACGAGTACAATTTTTTTTTTTGAAATATCAACGTTCATTATACCAAACTAATAAGATTAAAGACTAAATGAAAACTGAATACAAAAATATTTACAAAGTAAATTATTAACTTCGAATTTGAAAAACTATAACAATATAATTATAACTTCGGATCTTATTATATATATATATATATATGTCGGTTTGATTTCTTTTCTTCTAATACCAAACTAAACAAAGATTGATCTTTTTTTTTTCAACCGTCAAATCAGTCAAACCAAATCACAAGTCAATTCTTTTTTCGATTTGATTTGATTTGTCAATTCGATTTGACTTTACGATTTGATTTGTACACTCCTACTTAGAACACCCAATTTAGTATGCATTCCATATTTATTTATTATATAATATAAAAAAGTATTAAAAGAGGATACATCGAAAAATTGTCACATTGAATGATTGTGCCTTTGAAGGGACGCAAGAGTTGAAGAAACGACTTTAAAGGTAAAAAATAAAATAGAGAAAAAAAATCTAAAAGTACAAAGAAAACATAAAAATAAATTCTTGAATTCTAGGGTGGCCCCCCACCCCCCATATATATATATATATATATATATATATATATAATGAAAAAGATTATTATGAATTTTTTCAAATTATATAAAAATTATTAGACGTGTTTCATGGTTTACACGAAATATTAATTTAAAATGACGACTAGTGAGTCTATTTGTTAATTGTCCGACGTCCTCGATCTCTCGATCTCTCGATCATGATTCATGAGATAAAAGCTTACTACGAATCAGAATTTCTTTTATTACATTTTAAAATAATAATTCAGCGTTTAAAGGGTATGCACTTTTTAATACGAAAATGGAGTATTCCATTAAAAAGAAAATAGAGGTGTAGTTGACTTAGTGCTGAAGTGTTTTTTTTTTTTGTTTTTTTTTTATAAATAAGTGTTTGGCAATCCTTAAAAGTGCTTTTAAATAGAGCAAAAGTTTTGTTTTTTTTTTACTGTTAGGAAGAAGCTTAAAATTCCTACTTCATAACAAAAAACAGAAGTCAAAAATAATTTTTTTGAATACTAAAATATTCCTTAAATATTTTCATATTTAAAAGTGCTTTTAAAATAGAAGCAGAAGCAGTTTTTGAAGAAGTTAAAAATTCTCAAAAAAAAGGCTTAAATATCCGTACATATTCATCCTAATTAACAAATATAAGGTATAACCTACTGATTTTACATATAAATATTCAGTAGAACAATTTTTATCATTATGAACAACACCCTTTTGTAAACCTTGAATATGAGATTAAAGATATATTATTACATGGGGCAAAAAACTTTTTTTTTTTTAAAAAGTAAAAAGTGTTTTGATTACACATAAGCAAACACTAAATAAGTAGTTTTGGAGAAATTATGCTTTCTGTGTAAGTAATTCCTTGTAGAATGGTATTAAATTCAGGCCATAATCCAAATGGTCCTTTGGATGTCCTAAATCGATATCCTATGTAGCCGATACGCCCATAGTTGAGTAGAACTTCACCATCATCAAACATATGTAGCGGTCTGTTTAAAATAAAAGACGTCTCTCGTATCGTATACAATTGAATCCAAGATTCTTCGATACCATAATCCTTCATTACCCATAACTTACAAGTGGTGTTCTCCGAATAATAAACACAAAGCATTCCTCCTAATACTACAACTCCATATTTGACATTATGAGTTAATATTTTCCTCATTGACTCTAGTAATTGTATCTTTCCGTAAGCCTTATTTGAAATACTAAATGAAACTACAAAAAGTTTTTTTTCTTGAAACTTACCTACCCAATGAAATGCTCCATGTAGAAATGCTAAAGGATCCATAAGAACGTTACACAATATCGGTAATAAGTCTTGTCCACAATAACTTATTTTTCTCCATAAACCACTTTTTAGTGGTAGAATTTCCATGACAGGATAATAACATTTAAGGATCTTATAGTCATCGTTAATTGTGTCATATCCGAATCCATAAGAAAGATATGTAGTCAGTGTTTCTAAATGTGAAACTCGTATTGATTCTCGTGTGGAAGGGTTCCAAATCAAAAGGTCTTTAGCGATTGATAGAAGAACCAACCCATTGCAAGAAGAATACAATCTGCAATCAATTGCCGGTTTATAGTTTGAAGGACAAACAAGTTTTTCTACATCTTCCTCAACTAGTTGAACCGATGATAAACGAGAAGAATAGAAATTAAATATATTAGGTGTATCCATGCACCATTGGCCAACAAGAAGCTTTTCAGAATTATGACTTTGTTGCTTAGCGTTAAAGTAAGGGTCAGAGATTAATGTGTTCCAAAATTTTGAAATACATTTAAATCGAAGAAGAGACCGCACGGGTAACAAGTTAAGAATGTTGATAGTACTTTCATCTGCTAAGTGAATCTTTTTTGATTTCTTGATCACAGAGCTTTCCTCTTTGCAGGTTTGAACAGATTTCTTCTCATCAAAATTTCGTATCATCGTTTGGAGCTTCGAAATTGGGTTTTTTAAATTACTCTCTCGATCTGGATTTTCTAGGGTTTCTCCTTCACTTTTAGGGCGGCTTATGGGAAAGGGAGATCATAAAAGTGTTTAAGTATATATATATATATATATATATATATATATATATATTTAGTTATATGTGTTTGGTGTCGGTGGATCTAAAATTATATTAAATAATGAAATGACAATCAATGGTTGAACGACACGTAATTAAAAAGTTAATTTAATTATTTTAAATTGTGCTCCATTAATAAATTGGCTAAAATTGAACCCAAAGGTTGATGGAGAGGATATATGTGAGCTAATAGATGGGTGAGGAGGGTATTTTGAAATTAATAGATGGATGAGAGATATTTATATACCATTTTCAATACTTAAAAAGGATATTTTTCGAAGAAAATATAATATCAAAAAACTAAGGTGGAAGCACATTATGTGAGCTAGTGAGATTAATGTTTTATTAATTTTTTTGAATTGACAACCCCATACCTTCTTCTACAATCAAAAAAAAAAAAATATCCTAAGGGACTGGACGAAGACAAAACATATAAAGCCCAAACTCTTAACCAAATTTCTGCCTTAATTCTCATAAACCCCCGTCCCCAATTTTACTCCGTCGACGGCGAAAACCTCGCATTTCCGGCAATCGAACGGTATGTTTCTGTTATACGCTACTCCTTTCACCTCTCAATCTATAATTTCTCCCTTAAATACTGTTTCACTCATATTAATGTTTCTAATTCAAAATCTTAGTTAGGTGTTCTTGAATCTTGATAATGAAAATGTTCTGTTTACTAAAGAAATTATTTTACTGCGGAAAATTCGTATGAAAGAGTTAAGAATAAACAAAAGCTGTGAAATAAAGAAGAGCAGGGTGTGAAATTTAGGTATTCTTGAAAGTTTCAAATTTTTTTTTAGGTATTCTTGATAATGAAAAAAATTTGTATAAAGAGTTAAAGATTCGTAGTTTATGACCTTTGATAGAACATTAATATCACAGGAAAGATTATATATACACGGAAATTGAATATTATGATGTTGATAGAACATATATATGTATAACGGAAATTTCAAGATTATATATACGGCAATTGAAGAGGAAAAATGCTTGTAATTCACCACTTGAATTTTGATGTGCAAAGGTATTTTTCTACTTTTTTGTTGTTTATATATATATGTATATCCCGAGGGGTCTCCGTAGGTTATTATGATACTTTGCTATTTCCTGGTGGGGGGTTTGAGTTAGTCGGAGAATATTTCATATGTTGCGATCGGAAGTTGGTATTCTGCTTCTTTATGGGTTGTTCATTTGTGTTGGGTGTGTGTCTCATGGATTTTTCAAATTGTCACAATGAGAATTGATCTCTTTGTGTTGCTTATCAGAAAAAGGAAGATACTTTATTTCTTGCTTTTACATTTATTAGCAAAATCCATTTTTCTTATTCTCCAAATATTTAAGAATCTGGACTTCATATATTTTCTACTTCACCTTGAGCTAATGAGAAAACAATCAAACATCATAGCGTGTAAGATTTATATTCTGTTTTACTTCAATGGGTGAATCTCTTGGTTGAGTTTGCTTTAATCATCGTGTTGCAGGTGTGCAGTTTGTCTTACTTTTGGATTCTCCAAGCTTTAATGCAATTCATTTTGTGATTCAGGTAGTTGGTTGAGTCAAGAGGAGACAAACGATGCCGCTTTATGATTGTATGCTTTTACTGAAACCGCTTGTAAAGAAGGAGGCTCTGATGGACCTTGTTGCAAAGGTTGGGAAGCATGTTTATAGAAAAAATGGTGTGCTTACAGATTTAAAGTCGTTTGGTACTGTTCAATTGGGTTATGGCATTAAGAAACTAGATGGAAGATATTATCTCTACTACCCTTTCAATAATGTCATATTTGCATCTCTTTTTCTCCGGACAAGCGATTGATTCATCAGAAAAGCATCAAAGGCGGAATGCAGTCCCATGAACATTTGACTATAGAAGTGGAAGAGTAAAAAAAAACACTAGTTGATTTCTTCTCATCTTCCTAATCTTTGATAGATAGAGTTACCCGGTACCTGTGCTGGTAGGAGGTAGCACGTACTGGGTGGAATAGTCGAGGTCCACATAGTCAGCCCCAGACCACAATTAACAAAAAAGGAATGAAGAACATTCAACTATGAAAGTTGCCAAAGATAGAAATTTGTGTCCGAAAAAATTCCAAAGGTGCTTTTAACAGTTGTTCTGTCTAGCAGCAGAGATAGTTGTTTAGCCCCATCATCATTTTTCTGCCGCTTTCCTTTATTTTGGTGCATGATAAGATAAATAAGTTTAGGTCTGTGACAATGACATGCTAATTTCTTTCCATGATGCACCCCTAGGACCTTGGATTGGCCTGCTCTTTTCTATCTTCACAATGTAATCAGTAACTTAGGTCCATTTTCGTTCACAGTATTATGATTATTGTTACTATATTTAAAATATCTTGCATTTTTTAGGGGCAACTGATGCAAATGACAGTGATGACACCTCCCAGTTTTAACAATGAGCTGCATTACTTGAACAAAGAAGACCGCCTACTCCGATGGCTTTTGGTTAAGCATCGTGACATCAAATTTGGATTTGACCTTTGGGGTGAAGATGATGTTAAGGCTGACCTGAGCAAGTTCAGGAGCAACATATATGAAATTGAAGAAGAAGATGAAGAAGAAGAAGAAGATGATGATGATGATGATGTCGATGAATCGGAGAAGAATTCTTCCTAGAAAACTTGTGACTTTCACTATAAGCTGCTGATTAGAGGCCACCATAACCCAAACCAGAGGAAGATAAAAAAGACTACAAGAAAACCTACTAGCTAATACTAGTAGATCAGTAGAAATTTATAAATTTCTGGCACTGGGACTCAGCTATGACTCCAGTTTTAGTCATCAATCAGTATATTTTTCTAATCTTGATTATATTTTCTTGATATTTGATATTACAGTGTGTTTTCTTCTGTAAATATGAGTAAGTTTTAGGAATGATTTTCCCTCTTATGGGTTGTGCTAATCAGAGACTAAATTGTTTTGCTTGTTATCAAAAGAGAGAAATCAAAGATTGGTTTGGCAAAACATGTTATAACTCAAATTACTGCTGAGTGTCATCAGCTACAAGCCCGTTGTTAATGTGAATTAAGCTTTAGCTAGATCGATGAAATCAGCATTGCAGGTCCATTTTATACAATTAAATGAAGCCAAAACTGAAAGCAGTCTCTTCTTGGTCACTAAAGTTTTGTGACAGATGAAATGATGGTAGAAGCACATAATCAACAACCAATCTATATATAACGTAGGTATTTTACACTCTCTTTATGTTCAGTAGATCAAATTAGGACTCCTGTACAAATCTACATTCGCAATTACAATCAGAATCTCTCCGGTGATCAACACCCTAGAGAACAAACAAACTAAGAAATACTCAAACTCACTAACAGTTAAAAATCAGAACACCATGAGTAATGGAGCTTGAAGCCAGCCATCAACGAGTGTTTCCAACTCAAATGTTGGACCTGACATTTTTACAAGATTGAAGATATCAAGCTACGCGTGAAGCTATAAGTTCTAGATGGTCTAGGTGAAAAATCAAGACCAAACATCTCTTTAGGAGCTTGTCCTGGCTTCATCAATCCGGTTAATTTTGCTATCAGGTAAGCACTATCTGCAATGTGGTTCATATCATCTGTCTTGTTCCACAAACGCTGAACCAACTGGAACCTCCGATGTTTGCTGTTAATCCGAATGCCCCACTTAAGGTACAGGCTTTCTCGTTCTTCTTCTGTTAGCTTCCTCAACATTTGCTTGCGCAGCACTCGTCTCTCTTGACGAAGGTCTTTGATGCTGTTTCACAAATTAAACAAGTTATTAATCCGTATGAATTTCATTTGCGTAGTTGTCTAGCATCTTTTTCTTTTTGCATTTAACATGTCAAGTACAAGAGTGGTCTGTTAAATGCAAAGACTTGACCTTTTTATCATTCTTAAGGTACGAAGACGGTGCACATGTATATGGCTGTGTGATACAATGTATGCCGGATGTTAGTCAAATTACCTTTGTGCAAGGGACAGAGTCCTGCCATTGACCTCTGTTTTCTCTCCATGCGAATATGTGTCATTGAGGAAGGTCAGTCTTCTGATCTCTACCTCCAGATATACAGCATCCTTAGCATCACCTTGGAAAAGAAGGAAGAAATATGTTCTGTGTACGAGGGAAATGTTGCAAACATTCCAAAGTTCAATAATCTCTTTCTGGAGCATCTTGAACTCCGAGGGCCAGCTGCCAAGACTTTTCAGATCATCTTCTATTGGGTCCAACCCGACATCTTTGACACACTTTGATGGTCTATCATGCTCTAGTTCAGCCTCCTTAACATACAAACACACATATTAGTCACAAATTAAGGAAATGTAAGTTTTCTTGATTCCATTTAAACAGTGGACATAAGCTCAAGGAATGTACTCCGATTGTCAATTATAGGTTTTATCTATATTTTTTCAAGTCACACATAAACTTTTCATTCCATGAACATCAACCATGAAAGAAGGGCGTTCGTCTAAAAATCTCAGGACTAGAAGAATCACTCATCCAGAAAATTAAGCACAAAAATTTCATCATCATGAACAGATAAGAGATTGGAGATATATGGGAAGATGCTTAAGAAGACAGGTTGAGAGAAGAAAAGATAATACTTACAGGACACTCTTTGACCTCCTTTTCATATTGAAGCTCATCTGTATCGTCCGTCCTTGCATCACTTGCATCATCTACATCATTGACACGCTCATTATTTGTATCTTCCCCTTTTGACACTTCATTGACATCAGTCTCGCCATAAATGGTGACACTTTTCTCTTGAGAGTCCTTCACATCGGAGGTAAAGTTTGGGGGAGAAATTTTGATTTCCCAACAGTCAGGTGTTGCGTTGACATTTCTTTCTGACTGAGATGGTGGAGTATTTTCATTTTTGTTGAGTTCCTTAAAACATGGAGGATATAGATCATCCATTAGGTTAGCTTTACAGCTTCTGCTTCTACTTAATTTCAAGATGCTTGAGCCTGGTGAATCGTCAAGGAGCTCATATGTTGAGGATAAATTTGCTGGAGGAGGAGGCTCAAATGTATGCACACAGTTCAACTCTTTCTCTTCCTTCAATGTCAATGTTACCGACTCTCTACTGTCTGCGAACTTTGGTGATTCAAGGGTTTGAGAATCCTTTGAGGGAAGTGACAATGGTTCTTCACTAGCTTTCTTTTCTTCCTTAAAAGATGAGAAGGGTACAAAGTCTTCGTCTTCTTTACAGGGCAACAATGTGACTTCTTTATTTTCCCTGAGTAAAGGTGGTGCTAATCGTCCATAGTCGTCTGCTGGAGGTGACACTGTTCCCTTATCTGCTTTGTCTTCATTTTCTGCTGTCATTTCAGCTGGAAACTTACTTCTTTCTTCAGGAGATGGAAATTTGGATTCTTGTTTTACCTTCGTACTTGATTCCTTGGTTTCAATGCAATGAACTTCCTTGTATAGGTCTTCTGAGTTAGTTGCATTACTTTGTTTTTCAGTCTCATCCCATGCTTCACATGAATCACTTTCACTATAATTTGAACTGCGGCCGGCTAACAACCTTGGAGATGAACTGTTATGGAGAAAGTTCTCTTCAAACTCTGGAACGCGTATAATTTGTTCCTCGGAACTACTCCTGCTATGTCCATCTGAACATGTTCTAATATCAGCATCTATAGATGGGGTGTATGACAAAATGGACACTTGCATTGGGCTTTGATAATCTGGTGATCTACGCACACGCAGATTTGGGTAGTTTCCTAAACCAACCTGTAACATAAGAATGTGCCTTTTAGCATAAGGAAGCAAATATATAGACAGAAAATAACAGTCTAAGTAGCATATATACCTGCATCAATAAACCTGCATCGTCTCCAAGCAGCTGTCGCATATCTCTAACTTGAGTCTGAGCAATGTCACGCTGCATAGTCAAGTCCTTTATCTCCTTGTCCATCTACAAAGAGATGGAAAAATGATCAAGGGTCCAAGGTGTCAACCCGGTACAATTGAAAAGTAGCCAGGAAACTAGATTATCGGTCCAAGATGTAGTACCTGTTCTATTTGTTTGTTCTTCTCTCGCAGTAATGCTTCATAATCTGAAGGGAACAAAGAAGTTCTAGGACTCCTTAACTCGTTCTCCAATCTCGTCAACTCCCTCTGCAAATGCTTCACTAACACTTTATCTGACACAACTACATTCACTTGGGCAGTAGTAGTTACTTCCTTGGCACAACTTGCAAACAGAAGAGTATTCCTTGATTGCTCAACATGACTTCGTGCAGGGCTCATTGTACAGATGATAGCAGTTCTACCATTGCCACCCAATGAAGGTTGTAGTATCCTAGTTAACTTTGAATCTCTGAAAGGAATGTGGCCGTTTCTACCCTTGCTGTATTAAATTATACAACAACTAGCATTAGTGACAATGTCGGAGGACATGAACTCTTAGAATGACCCTATTGCACTAAATTAGAAGGGAGGCAAGAAATAGAAACGACCTTAGCTTGCGTATAACAGTGCCCAAAGTGAGCAAACTGCGATTAATGTGACAGCCTTCTTTCAGCCTTGTGCCAGCTGACAATGACTGAGATGCACGCTCACTTCCAGCTAAATCGACAAAATTCTGTGTTACATCAAGAAAAACAAGATCTTATTAGTATGATGATTACTGAGACCATGGCTAAATATCAACTATCTCCCCAGACATATTTTCATACCACAGTAGCTGAAAGAGAACTGGAATTGTCCCTGCCTAAATACTCCCGAGCAGAACTTTCAATTGTCTGCAATAAGTTATGTTTCAATACTGTAGTCAAAAGCTAATACTAATCAGTTGCACAAGACAAATATGAAGTATTATACCAGTCTGATAATTTGGTGAGATCTGGAGCTGGTCTCATTGAGCGCCGTCTCCCCTATCTGTCTCTGAGCTGCAAAAGTTCAATCAACTACTCCTCAGTATCCACATTCTACACCTCTCAGGCAAAATTTAGTTCCAAAGCTAATTTTTCATCTCTTACCTTCACAAATAGAAAGGAGCTGAATGACGTGGTTCCAATCCCTCAATGTTTCCTCTGTGAGCTTCTCAACAATTGTCCCTCTCTGTCAAAATTGCTTTAATGAGATTTCTAAGAAGAAGAAAAATATAAAAAAATTTGTTGATTCGTAGAAAAGGACTAACCTCGGGATCATCTAGAAGTCTAAGAAGAGTGCTATCAGCACTAAGGAGATCTCTTACAGATTCATTGTAAATCTCCATAGCAGAGAACTTCAACATAAAGTCTCTCTCCGCGTGCTACAAGTAGTAATACAACCAGACACTCAGTAAGCGAAAGCAAAAAGCGTTGAATAATAAGAAATGCAGACAATATAAACAAGTGATCACCTTCTGAATGTAGTCATATATATCAGCTATAGCATATTCAGTTATACCAGTCATAGTATACGTTTTTCCACTGCTCGTTTGTCCATACGCGAATACACTTGCTAGGAAATACATAAATGGTTTCAGATTCAATAATACAAAACATGAACTTCTACTTACATATTCAAAGAACTATAAGATCGATGGAAAAACTGAACAATTCAGACACAACTACCAGGACAACTAAGCTCCCGTTTGACCATAGATTTTGAAGTTGAAAATTGAAAATTTTAACATCTAGTAAAAAAAATCAACATCTACGGCCAAACGCTAGCTAAAGAAATGGGAAAATATTTATTTTCTTACTCACAATTGAATCCACTAAGGACAGAAAGAGCAACATCTTTAGCAGCTTCTTCATACACCTGTCTTGTGGAGCAATTAGTCCTAAATACTCTGTCTGCAAGCAAAAATCATATTCCAAAAACAGAACAATGTCAAACTCATAAAGATAAATTCAATTTTTAATATCCAATTATGGTTAAACATGGCTGCTAAAACCTTGCACAAAATTTACATCATAATTAAGGAAAATAAACTCCCTAACAGTTAATCCAAATAAAGTAAAATCAGATTTACCCAAGCAGAAATGCAAATTACTATTAAGAAATAAAGGATGAATTTTGTAATGAACTTACCAAATGTATAAGCAGAGGGATACATAGAGCGTTCAGATACAGAAAGATTAACATTTTTGTAAATAATTGTAGTGTCATTAATACACTCCCAATCTGAAGCATCATTTCTTAAAATTTCTTTATCATTCAAAGGCCTTAGACGCACCGACACCAAAATTCTTTCTTCATCCTTTACCACCTCATCAACAGTCGCCATTGTACCCATAATTGCTTTCAAGTTTATGCATAAAATGTCAAAGAAATTAGCAAAATATATACTATCTCATTTTATTTTTTTTGTTTCTTCAAAGAGAAGTAAAGATTAGCAGTAAGCATATTATATAATTGAATGAATGATCATTTTGTGTGAGTCAATGGAATGGAAATTGAAAGTTGAATGAATGATAAGTTGTGTATTTTGTTTGTCTCATGTATTTATGGTTTTTTATGTTCTAAATTTTAGACTTTATAAATATTGCTTGGATGTTTATGGGTTAGCTATGGTCCCCATTTACAGTCTGTCAGTCTCTGTCTTGATTCTTATGAATGTTCCTTAATCTTTGGTTTTCACAACAAAAACAAACATTAGGTTCACAATTCTCATCCATTAATAGTAATTAATATAATAGCACTAATTAATACATTTTATAACAAGATTTTGATTGAACTAAAATTATTTTTTGGACAAATTAAAAAGAAAGTGTATTAATTTGATTGTGCGTGTAAATTAATAAATAAAGGGAGATGTTGAAATTTTGATGTGTAGTACTTATAAATCTAATAATTTTGAATTTGTCAGATAAGATATTGAAATTTGAAAATCTTATTTATTAAATATTTTAAGATTGGAAAAAGCTCAAATATGTCATTAAAATTTTCAGAAAAGGCTCATTTATGTCATCAGTTAAAAGTTTGACTCATTTATGTCGTTACCGTTAAAAAAATGGCTCATTCTTGCCATTATTAAAAAAATTGATGACATGACCGTTAAAAAATAATTGCATGAATGAGCCTTTTTTTAACAGTAATAACATAAATGGGTTAAACTTTTAACTGATGACATAAATGAGCCTTTTCTAAAAATTCGATGACATATTTGAGTCTTTTTTCCTTTTAAGAAAGTACTATTCTTTTTTAAATATATATCAGAAAGAAGTGAAATACATAAATTGAGAACGAAAAAAAATAGAAATAAAGGGATTACGGAATATGAATATTTATTTATTTAGTAATATTTTTCTTTTGTAATTATTTTTGTTTGTTTGTTATTTTTATTCACACTTTGAAAGGTGGAATTTTTCCTCCGTCAGGGGGTCATTTTCAGAAAAAGTTGATTTGATAGTTTTAATACTAAAAAATAAACACCGGCCATTTGACAAAATCTCTGTTTAGTTTCTTTGGAATATAAAATTTCAAGAATAAAGAGACAGAATTTTAAAAACTATTTGAATAAAAGTAGAAAATAGATCCAAATTCTTTTCTTTAATATTTAGTTGTGCTTATATTTTTCATTTTTCTAATTTAAGCTGCAAACATAACAACCACATCCAACAACAGCTTAACTAATTTAATGACATTTTTATCATTCACTAAACATCAAATAAACAGTTGGTTAATTGTTGTTATACATGTTAGATCTTATTGTAACAGTTTACCAAAAAATGATTAAATTAAATTTCTTCCACTTTAATTAAATTACTTTTTGCCCTGGACTCAATAAATTTGGTAAACGGACCATTTCATTTGATAATAATTGTCTCTAAATTAAAATTAATGGCTAAATTATTTTACTTTACTAGTTTAAATTTGAATTGAAGAAAAATAAATGTAGTTTTTCTTGTTTGAATTTGAATTAAAAAAAGAAAGGGTAACATTAAAGATGAACAGTCTTTATCAGCATAAACGTCAACTTTTGGTTAGTTGTAGAAGCAAAAATTAATATAGAGTTCAAAAAGGAATTCTAAAATACAAAATATGTACCATCATATTACAATAGTACGCTACCATTATTTTATGTTTCGATTTTTTTTTAAAAAATATTTACACTGTCAATATTCTTTTTCTTAAATATTTGCATCATAATTTTTTATGACTTGCATTTCTTTCAACTATTTTTTCGAGTTGTGAATATCTATTATAAATAATTTTTCTATTTTATTAAGATAAGAATAAAATCTACATATACGACATAGCTTACTTCCCAAAACTCTTTATGAAACTATATTATATATTATTATTGTATATATCATATTATAAATTTATAGGATATTCGAAAAATATTTTAAATATAAAAATTGTGGGGCTTTGACTTGGAGCTTAAAGGCACGCTTCATATATTTATTCTTCTAAGTCTATCACATCTTGCGTTTTTTCTCGTGCACTAAATTCATGAATGACAAGTAAGGCTTATTTCTTAAATATATTTTTGAGAATTTATTAAATATATAAAGAGATTTTACGGATTAGGTAAGTTTTTATTAAAATCTCAATAATATTTTTTATTTTTCACTTTAAGCTCAATTTATCACTTTTTAATTTGAATGTTTGTGTCATAATATTAATTTAGGTTGAGTGAAATAACAAAAAATATTTTTCTCAATAAAAAAGACAATTGAGAATAATTATGACATCTCAAGTTTTCAATTTTTTTTAAAAACATGAACCAATAGTTTCTTTTTTATCTATTTTAATTTTGATAGACAAAGTTAGGTAACTTTTTTTTCTGAGTGGGCAATAAATTATGTTGTGCTTACCTATTGCATTTGCTATTTTAAAATTTATTTTCATAAAATAGCATGGGACACCTCTATAAACACCAATATACAAGAAGTTAAAAAATAAAAGACAGGCAGTTTAGGTGCTTAATTAGACGCTAAAAAATCATTTTCATTTTTTATGTTGGGCCCAAATAAATTAATGTAGTAATATTTTCACCTAACCAAGAGAAAAATATACTTGCTATAAATGGTGGCAGGTGAAGAAGATCCAACTCTGTGGAGCCAAATCACTCACAATCTGTTACACTCTTAATTCTTATCATTAAGTACTAAGTACACACATAGTTATGTCTTAATTTAAAATTTAAGCCTTTCCAAATTCTTCCTGTCATTATTCCATAGCAGGCTGATTAAATGCTATTATTCCAAAGCAGACAAATGATTAATCATTTGTATTTAGTTAGCTTATGATTATACAGTGATAATATAAAATTCTTTTTTTACGAGTATATTTTACTTTATATATCTTAATTTTTATGTTATATAAAGAGCTGCCAGTCTGGCACCCTAGGTCTATAATGATATTTTCTCTTTAAATAGCGATTACGTCTTGCATTTTCTGTTGAAACAACATTAACTCAAAGATTTATTTATTTTTCATAATTACGTCTTTTACTAGTACAATAATATTGTCTAGTAATGATCAAGCTATTCAATGGATTAAATTTTGTTTGACTTATCTGCTATTCACTGCATGTGCTCGAACTTTAGGTATATATAATTTAAAACTTGAATTATTATTATATCAACCTAAATATGATTCCCTATTCCAATATTGTCATATTCTGTTCGTCCAATAATGAGATGTTTTGATAGAGGCCGATTACATATATAATTATTTTCCTCTCTGATTATCATAAGTTGGAGGAATATATAGATATACTTTCGTTCTCCGTTTTAAAATAATTGTTACATTGTATTTTTCGAGAGATAATTTTATTAACTGTTAAAATTAAATTAAATTAGATTTATTTAGTATTTTTTTAATATTAAAATTTAAAAATCATATTATATAATACTTAAAAAGAAAATTATGACAAGGAAAAAGGAACATAAGAGGTTTTGGGTGCCAATCCTCCCAGATTTTTTAATACGAAACTATATGATATAAATATAATTAAATTCTAACGTGAATATCGAACGGAGAATAAAAAAGTCACGAAGTAAAGCTTGTAGAGTATGTAGGGATGGGACCTATTTGACTAGGGGGGGGGGGGAATAAAAATTAGAGGCATGTGCTATGAAAAGAGAAGTTTTATCATTTCCTTGGTTACTCTTCATTATTATGCAGCTCAGATGAACCAATGAAGAAAGGACCATTCACATGCATGTGCCACTTCTCATTATTTCTAGCTTTTATCAATTACCTGTCACTAATTTATTTTTTATTTTTCTAAAATAAAAATATGAAGTTGGTTTTCTCTTTCTCCAACTATAATTTTTAATTGTGTATATATTCAGTAAACTAATGGTTCTTTATCATTCCAACAATTCACAGGACATTATAATACATATGTACTTATTTATAATTTGTATGTATTCTTCTCTTCCCAATCAGTGTGAGGCACGGATTTCTTTAAGGAGATTAAAAAAAAAGTGGTCTATTGTGTTCAGGGAAATTCAATCATTTGAAGTATCAAAAATATAATTTTTCGACGAATGAAATTGATTATGACATTATTAACAATTAAAGTGCAACGAAAAAGCTCAACTGTTTAACAATAAAACAAGTAGAGATAAGGAATTCGAATTGAAATTCATTTTTTTTTCCTCATCATTCTTTTTAGCAAGATCATTCAAAATTACATATGATTTGTGTCTTCAATTTACAGAAATACAATAATGTCTTTTAGGTTCATGTATGAATTCAGAGAAGACAGGAGGGGTGGACCAAAAATGCACAAGTCAAAATAAAGACTAAGAAAACAAAGGGTATATGGAACCAAAGCCACAAAATCTAAGGACCAAACATGTGGTGTGAAGGTGTTTTCTTAGTGTTAGGGGATTTTGGGGCATCAATATTAGATTTGAGTCCCACCTTATAATCTCTTTTGCTTTGCACTTTGTTATATTTGAAGGGGCCTGTGAATTATGTTCTAAAAAGTATACCATATGCTATGTTGGGTACTTGTGTACCCCATCAGAAAGTTTTGTGCATAAAACCGTTGAGTTTTTGGATTAACAAGACATGTCTATTATTGTATAATAACTTGAACGCATTCTTTATGTATCCAAAGAAAAGAACAAATAAGCACAAAAACAAAAGTTACAATTTGAACATAAGTTTTCTGTTATTTCACATTTGTGGTTTTATATTTCTCTAAGTACACTCTTTTGACAAAGCTGCGACGATATTTCACCTTTGTGTTGTATTTAATTCAAATGGAAGACAGTTTGTCAACTGGATCTTGAATATTGCATCTTTTCAAGAAACATGTGATTACCTTTTCTCTTATTAGTTTTTTTTTTTTTTTAATTTCAAACTCGTCTAATTAAACTTACATTTAGTGACTCAAAAATAATTTACTGCCTCCAAGAACAGTGCTAAAGTTAAATTTGTAGAGTTCACATGGTTTTCACTTGCGACAATTCAGGCAAAGAGAATGGCTTTATTCTTCTTTATTTAAAAACTCTTACATGTATGAGATAAGATTCATGTGGCTGTAATATTTTTGGACCAAAGCAACAAGTACAAGACAAAGTCTTTCTCTAAGGCTGTTTTCTACACTTGGGGCTGAGCTGAAATGCTTA
Source organism: Solanum sitiens (assembly GCA_016801875.1). Lineage (NCBI taxonomy): Eukaryota > Viridiplantae > Streptophyta > Magnoliopsida > Solanales > Solanaceae > Solanum > Solanum sitiens. The sequence goes on from JABWTJ010000001.1 coordinate 9,194,023, forward strand.
AATTTTTTCAACCGAACTGAACTATTGGCTAATATACGATTCGTTGTCCTGAACTTACAAGTATAACGATATGTTGCAATTGGAGAAAGACTTAGAAGAGTTTGTCATGGGGCCATGAGTCCTTCAATAGTGTAAGTTAGAGATTCTGCCCAATCAGATTTGAGCAGCAGTGTCTGCAGGGTGTGCATAACATCATAATCAGGATCAAGCTTCCTTTGCCAGCCCTACAAGCCAATAAACATATCATCAAAAGAAGGAATATCTTAAACCAGATTATTGAACACGACTCAGCAGACTGATTATAGTACTTGTCAGTAAGTACTTTCGACATGTTTGAGTATAGAAATGCAGGTTAATCAATTCCACGTTTTAATAATGAATGCACGTTTGTTGAAAAAGTAAGAATTACCTCAAGGACTAAAGTTGTCACCATAACAGTGCAGACATTACCATCGATGTTCACTCTGTGATGCCGAACTTTCTCAAGGAGTTGTTCAATGCAATCAGCGGGGTGGACCAAATCACCTTCTGGAGTTCCCCAAAAATCAAATGACTCCTTAACTTCCTGTAGGAAGTCAGAAAAGAACTAAGGCATATATCCATCACCTCCAGTTATGAGAAAAAATTAAGCAGTCTTTTGGCATAAAGATATCACGTAAAATAATGAGACCAACTCTCCATGCCATAGACATTTGTTGTAACTTGTACCCACAGAAAGATAACCAATAAGAATATCAGCAAGAATGTGTAGAAATATTATACAACTTGAACAATGTGGAATCTGATTATATACAATCTCATTAATAGCCAACGAGCTAGAGCAAGTGATGTATTTTGATCAATATAAGGAAGTATTTTTCTTTTTAAACTTTTTGTCCAGTAGTGGCGGATAGGAGGAGCGGAGGAGACTGGGGAAAGAATATAATAGTCCCTGCATCCTACTTTTTGTTTGATCTACTTCCCATTATAGAATGCCCTGAAATTTTTTTAACTCCTTTGAATGGAAAATTACATCTTCAAAATGTCAAAAACATATGATGCAATATTTTCATATTCTTCTTTCCATCTTCTCACAATCTATATTCACAATTTCAGAAACAGAACACTCAAGCCCTTTTTCCAAACCTCCCAAGAAGTCAGCCTGACAGAAACAGAACACTCAAGCTCTCTTTCTGTGGGTAGAAGGATAGTTGACAAATGGATTTCAAGTTATGTGTTCACTAGTTTAATGAGGATAGCTAGCAAGCCCTATATGTTGTTTTTACAACATATGATGTCCATTTTTATAAAAAAAATAACCGTGGTGTTTGGACTATCTTGCGAGCACCTCGACTAATTCTATGGGATAACTGTCACCTCCCACCAACAACAAGTAACTGTTTCCACCAAGGCTAGAACAAGTGGAAAGAAATCATCTAGTTTTTTTCTCTCATCTGGGATTTGAATGAACCTGAGACCTCATGGTAGATTTACAAAAAAAAATCTTTGCACGAGTAAAATTTAGGGAAAAAAGTTCAAGGGATCGAAAAATGTTAGCTCTTTTGGTGAAGATAATTAAGAACAGACAGAGCAAGTTTTGAAACAATCCACTTAAGATGCATGATACTAAACCTTAATGAAGGCTTCTGGATTAGGGCAATTCTGTTTCTTTGACATTTGCAGAGTGCACTCTGCTACAGTCTGGCCATCTCGACGAGCAATTGCCTTAAAGAACTCCAATAATATTATCCGGTCATTGTTAGTAAGTTCAGCAGTCATGCCTACATCAAGGAAAACAACATGAGGCTTTGATTTGAAGATTCGTTTCCGAGATGACTTGCTTTGGGTTACCCGAACAAGGATATTTCCAGGATGCATGTCAGCATGAATAAAGTTATCCACCTGAAATGGGAAAAGAAGTATTAAATGAGAAGTGAAAAAAAAAAAGAGACTAAAGAGCAAATAAAAAATAGTGATTTCAATGCATGACATAGATTGTTCTAATCCATCTAACAGTTTCTTATTAAGGGAGTAAGGACTAATAAGCAATTACAGAAAAACAAATTCATACTAAAATACTAACCAAAAGAAGAAACAAGAACTTCCATGTAGCCCAACATTGGCCAAATGACATTAGGCATAAGACTAAAGCTTTCTTGGAATACATACTCCACTTTTTTTTTTCAAATCTTGCACCAAGACATTTGCTTTTATAGCTTGAGAGGGAACAACAACATCTAAGAAGTGTCAGTTTTGTATTGCACTAGACCTTTTAGTTCCATTCATAGCATATTTCAAGTAACACACTTGCATCAAAATTTGTGCTTTATACTTCAACTTTAGACAAATTAATATAAAGAGTACATTTTCTTAATTAAAATATATCGCCACACGCAGACATATATAAAACTAATAATACCAAAAGCATTCGTAGACATTCAACTCCATAAAAGTATATCCCGAGTTTCACATTACATCAAAATGTGGTGTTATACACATTCAGACAAATTAACACAAAGAGGACATTTTCTTAATCTATACACACACATTAAACGTAAAGAGAATATTACCAAAAGCATCTTTAGAAGAGCATGTGTCCCAATATGAGCAAGTGCACTTTTAAGTCTTTCATGTCCTTCAAGCTCATCAACATAATATGAAACACATTCCCCTTGTTCAAAAGTCTCCACCAATACTGCAGGATGCACTAGGGGATAGACAGGCTTGGGAAAAGAGACATCCTTCCATCTGCGGAAATTATAGATGAAGCGGCTTAAATGTGCAGCTTCCCTAGCAAGATCAACCTGAGACATCATAAAAACAGCAAATTGCTGGACGCTTTCATCCAGCCTTAACCACTTAAGTTTAGGAATGCACTTTGATATCTTAGCGATTAGATTAATAATCTCGAAATCTCGTCTAATTGATTCACCTACTCCAGGATGCCTAACTTTCACAGCCACCACTATAGGCTTAATCTGTCGACCACGGTATGGATACAACAAGGAAGCCCTATGCACTTGAGCAATACTTCCAGATGCCAGAGGTTTCTCCTCAAATTCATCAAAAATTTCAGAAATCTCTCGACCAAATGCTTTTTTGATTGTCTTTTTCGTGTAAGCAAAGCTATGTTCAGGAGCTTTTGTGTGAAGCTTTGATAGCTCAGTACACAAATCTTTAGAGAAAAGATCAGGCCGTGTAGCTGCCCACTGACCCCATTTGATAAATGCAGGACCTGCTCTTTCGAGTGTGCTACGGATAACCTGAAGCCACAGTTTCCTGAAAGAAGGCCCAAATGCATCAGCAAATGGGGCCATTACAATGCTAGGAGAAAAGAGTATCCCCAAATAAAAGGCTCTCAACAGCAGAACAAAACCTTCAAATATGGAATGCAGCACTAAGGTAACCAAAAAATGTCCGTTTTCAGCATGCTTGTAGAAGCTAGTCATCGGGAGACCATACTCCAAGTCTGGTGATGCTTGTGCCAGTGCTATATTTCTTCCATACGTTAAGGCAAGAAAACTAGGGAGAATCACATAAGATCTGCTCAATGCCAAGCTAAGTGCTTGTGCAAATCGACTTAATTGAATAAAAGTTTGCCCCTCATCGAAATATTTACGTGATAACTTCTTCCAAGCAATTTCTGCATGATTTCTTACAGCTGTTCCCGGTGAAGTCAATGAATAGCTCTTATAGAAAGTATTACGCATTCTACGTGCTACAGATGAATCATATCCCCTAGTAGATACATATTGCCCATAAAATCTACATCTAAGAGAACATACACCATTCCCAATAAGTTCTAATTTTCTCGCTTGTTCTGAGCGAATGGTAGTCGGGTTTCGGCATATGGATTGTCCAAGTCCTTTAGTTTTACCAACTGAAAAGATTCTGCATTCCAAGCACAACACAACTTAGCAAATACAAAATATAAAATCAGTATCTATTTCACTCTAAAAATTATTCCTCTTGTGATACGTGCAACTAAAATACTGTTTCAAGAACAATTATACTAATTGGAATGACTACACAATAAAATCTGAATGTTCGTTTTCCTGTGCAGTACTAAAATGCCCTAGTGCAAAAAGTACCCCAATCCTATCAACAGACCCATGGGCTCCTACAAATACAGAAAGTATGAAACATTGAGTTTTACTCACAGCAGTTAAAAAGCTTGTTGAAGAAAATTCCAAAAGGCCTACTTATTTTGCAGCCAACTTAATTTACTACTACTCTAGTAAAAACATAGAGCTAAGTAACCAGTAGAGTAAACAGGCAAAATGTGCGAAATGAACAAGAAAAGGGCGTGTACCTTGACATGGCGAATAGGGAAAATTAATGGCGTCGCTGTTCACAGAGGCTAACGTCGACGGGAGATGAAGAGCATCGCCGATAAGCATTTTTCACAGATTGTATTTGTCGGTGATAAAGACCAAACCATATGATATACGTGTAATTTTAGATGCGGCTTATTGTTGTTTCCTATCGCTCTCCGTCTATTTTTATTTGTCAAAGTTTTAACATATCTCAGATATTTTTTCAATCATATTCATATATAAAAATTGTAATTTATACATATAGTTTTTTTTATTTAAAGACAATTAAGAGTAATTGGAATAATAAACAACACGCAATTAAATTAAAATAGCATTAGCATAATCACTCTCTATATACCAAATTAATAAATATTTGACATGTATTTTATTTACGCAATGTAACTTTAATATATTACTTACATCAAATTCAGTTAAGTTTCCTCTTGGGACCCCTCTACATGTAATAAGAGGTAGCATATTAGAAATTTCAAAATGATGGATTTTTCCATCTTGCTTTAACGGATTTATCCGTATGAATTTAAATTAATTATTTTATTTAACTTTATATTTAAACACTTTGAAACTATAAAAACTATGTAGAGTTAGTATGAGAGAAATTAGCAAATAATTTTGTTATTATTAAAATGTAATGTCAAATGAATGTTTTTTTAATTAATAAAGAAGTGTTTACGAATATTCAATCACAAATAAATATGTTCAGTATAACAAATAATACGTGTTATGGAATGTCAAAAATAGATCTTTTCCGTTCTTTGTTAACAATTTTCTTTTAGATAAAAGGGAAAAAAAAGACAAATAGTAATTCTTATCCTCGGTAATTAATTGTTAATTTTGCGTGCAATGTTGATCAGCAACATTTTATATTTAAGCAAAAAGGCCAAGGTCAAAACGGGAACTTTCTTAAATAGTTTGTTCAAGTGGTAGGTGCACCACACACCACCGTGCACTAACGTGTTCCACCTTCATCCATATATACTAATATACAGGCATTTGGGGATTCTTCTAGTATAAACTCTACTTTTTATCAGTTTAAAAAAGATGATCTAATTGATTAACACAAAAAAAAATTTATAAAAAATAATATTTTAAAATTTTATTATTCTAATTTTAAAGTTATGTCTAATGCAGTGCTTATTATTTTTTAAAATGGATTTGTTCGTGGGATACTAGATTGAGAATTGGAGTTCGATTTGGGGCAATTCTCTTGGTGGTGAATTCAAGATTTGGTGGTCAGAATTCCCCCGTTCATTGATTGATCACTCGAATTTGCGTCCAAGTTAACATGTACAGGATCGTTGTTCTCACTCTGCAACATCTTCATCTTGCACTATTAATACTTTCAAACAGTATGAGCTGATTTATTATTCACTAAATTGATGTTCTCCATTCCAGCAATTGATTCTCAATTTCTCTTCATAGTGCTTGGAAATAGGTATCATACATTTGATGAAGAAGATCTCTGATCTGGTCGCTTTTGTATCATCCCTAACATTCACATTGGAGAAATTGATGAATATCTCAAATCTTTCTCTTCTGCATTTGAAATTAGGAAGTAGGGTGGTTGTGTAAACACAGATCTTACTCGTCTTGTGAAAAAGAAAGATTATAGCACATAAGATGGAATTGTGTACCTTTTATATAGATATAAAAATCTCACGCAATTGGAGTATGTTCATGAGTAAAAGAAACTATACAAAGAATTGGCAGGAAGCAGAAGCATCAAAGAAGTTTCTTTGTGATTATGGAACACACACCCAATTACCAGCAAAACCGTACTCCGTGACAAATCTATTTACTTTTAGACTGATATCTGCGGCAATAGGCGTTGGTGTGGCAAAATGAAAATAGGTTGCTTCCATTTTTACTCAACTCCGATCCTTGGTACAATAACAAAATTCTAAATGGTACATTGCTGTCCTATACTTGCACTCCAATGATAAGAATTTTCTAGGAAAGTTCATAAATCTTCAATCATCAATTGTAAGCAATACGTGCTATATCCAAGTCTCGGTTTATGCAGTTATAAATAAGCCAATCTCCCTAGCTATACTTGTCAATAACAAGGAAAAAATCAAAAATAATAATAATCTATCGATCGAGGAAGGAAAGATGATAATGGAGATTGAGGAAGTGAGCAGCTGCGAAGCACTGCCTCTGCTTTCACTAAACCATGTGTCCTTGTTAGTGAGAAATGTCTGGAATTCTGTGCGCTTCTATGAAGATGTCTTGGGTTTTTGCCTTGTTAAACGCCCTTCTTCTTTCAACTTCCATGGAGCCTGGTAAATTAATTAGCTAGCCTCTCTATTACAATAGGCATGCTTCTTGTTTGTTTTAATATATTTTGCTTTGGTAAGGTTGTACAACTATGGAGTGGGGATTCACTTGCTTGAGAACAAAAGTATGGAGGATTACGATGAACCTCGACCCATTAATCCCAAGGATAACCACATTTCCTTCCAGGTAAATTAACTAAACAGAGGCAGATCATGTAATATGAGTTCAGCCTAATTGAATCAAAACATTTGACATTACTAATTAAATCATGAACCCATAATTTCAATGTGAATTGTTCTGTTTTGCTAACATGTGTGGAATTAGCAGAGTAGTGATGTTGTGGTGGTGAAGAGGAGGTTGGAGGAAATGGGAATGCGATACGCAACTGCACTTGTGGAGGAAGAAGGAATTAAGGTGAATCAAGTGTTTTTCCATGATCCTGATGGCTACATGATTGAAATTTGCAACTGTGACAATCTTCCAGTTCTGCCCATCTCTTCAAGCTGCTCACTCAAGCCCCACAGCTATTATAACAAAATGATTGCTACAAATTATGGATGTGGTTTCATGGAGAATGAGATGCTGGAGAACTTAAGCATGAACATGCTCAACTTTTCCTTCTAAACATGAATACTAGTGTGCAATGTGTGTCTGATTGGAACTTCTTATCATTTGTTTTATTAAGTGGCGTTTCCTCAACTTCATATGTTCTAGTTTATCTTGATACTTGATGTAATCTTATTTTCAAACAAGTTAAAGCTTGAATAATTGATGTAATTTTATTTTCAAACTATGTATAGTTTGTATATTTACTTTCTTTGTCTCAAGATGGGAGAAAATAATATAATAGGCGAAGATAAAAGAAATGAATATTATATTTAATTCAACCTCAAAAATTAGCTCAACAGGTAAGGATTATTCAAGTCATATCATAAATCACTTATTTCGTAATTGACCGCTGTGAAACTTCTTTAATAAAGACATCAACAAAAATGATAGATGTATCGAGATTTAATTATAATAAGCTAGCTGCATTTTGGGGGTTTTTGTTTTTATTTTTTGGTAGAAAAATCAAACTCTACCATACTCGCTTGCTGGAGGAAATTTTTCCTTTCCTAACAACAGAAAATTGGCATAGTATCTGCACAGTTTAATAACAAAAACATTATAATCTACATTGAGTAAACGGATTTGTTGCTTATAATATGTGATTAGTGTAAACTAAATTAAAACTGCAATTACATTTGTATATAGTTTACACTTTACACCAATCTTAAAAAGTGGAGAAATTAGGAAAGTTTAATTTCATGCCTCCAAGAAATGCGAGGGTGTGGGGGTGTTGGAACCCAACAACAGACACGACAACAACAACATATTTGTTACATTGTGAGCTTATTGGCTCTTTCATGATGTTTTAGTTGCCCACTTAAGATGACCTATTAATGCATGTACATAATGAGACCCTTGTTACTCAACTTGCTTCACAACAATCAAAACTATAATAGATGAAACTAGAATGAGTTTAATTATATACATTAATAAAATAAGAAAAAAAAATATCACAAATTACTTGAGAAACTAATTACAAATAAATATTCAAATAAGTAGAGATTCTTTTTGGCATAATACTCTTAACTAGGTTTCAACTAATAACTATGACTTTTAACTTTAGGTATACACAAGCAGACACTTAAATTTGGATAAAATTGAATAAATGGATATATTTTGTGTTCAATGTTGCGTCCTACGTGTGTTCTGCCATGTAGGATAAATATGTCTACTTATTCAATTTTATACAACTTTAAGTGTTTTCTTATGCAAATTCAAAATTGGAGGGCATAGACAAGTTAAGAGTTATACATTTCTTTTTCATTGTCTTCGGCCTAACTTAATTCTTTTCTACTATACTTGCTTTATATGAGTATATATATATATATATATATATATATATGGATTTCGGTCATTAAAAAAATTCTATCATATTACAAGGTAGAATTTAGGCTTTATACACTCCGTTTTTCTATATTTTATTTATAAAATTATACTGAATATGCTATTATAATCACCAATATAACTAGGTGGGTGCTTGATTATAAAATTGTGATATTTGAACAAAAAGCAATATATTGAAATCTTTTTTGGGAGCTACCGTTTTTTCCTTTTTTCATTACTCGAACTCATACATGGAAAACGGAGAGACGAATTTAACTTGAAGAAGAAAAGAAAAGAGCTGAAATTTTGTAATCACTAAAAATCTGGTCAAAAACATTTTTTCACACTTTTTTTTGGGCTTCACGCCAATAAATCTCAAGATAAAATGCTTCTTAACAAAGACAACTTTCTAGTCAGGGGGCTTCAACCCTAATCCATTTTCATAGCCATCTTCTCCGCCTAAAACTTATATTTAAGAGTTTTCGCAGATGAGATTAACGATTTTTCTTAGTTTGATAAGTTTTCTTTTATTAAGATTATATTTATCTATATCTGTGTCAAAGTATAACAAAAAAAATATATTTAAAATCAAAAATATAATTTTCAATAGTACAGAAAAAAAATAATATTGTGCGAACGAATTGTTAACCGACAGGGCAACTGATGATTGGCGATCAGTACTAGGAGCCACGTGAAAAAGATAGACAAAAATTAGGGGACCAAACTTGATCAATCGACAAATCATTGGGATGCAAAAACAAAATTCACGTACGGTTTGTTGAGAATGAGAAGACACAAAGGGCCACGTGGCATAATCAGATACCTCACAATGTGGCTTATACATTAAAATAAAATCCAAAATGATGAAAATGGAGAAGCATAACTGAAAAAAAATACAAGTTGGGTTGCACGATACTGGTTGAGATTGTTTCATCCTTAATTAAAGATTTGGAGTTCAAATATTAAATATAAAAAAAGTTTTGTTAGAAGCGGTATCTCTAAATGGATCTTATAAATATGCGATTTAAATTTTTATTTTAATAAATTTTATATAGCGCGATCTAAATTTAATCGAAAAAAAAAGACATTACTCACTAAAATATTAAATTTGATGGGCCAAGTCTAAGATATGTAACTGGTGGTTCATATTTCTCCAATAGGAATTTTCATGGCCACACTCTTTAATCTTGTGGCTGTGATGTATTGATGCTAGTATATATTTTTCTTTTTTTAAGTTTTCTTATATGAGTGTATATTTTCCTTTAATAAATCATGGTGCTATTTTGTGGTCTAATTTTTCAAAAACCCAGCCAATAAGAAAAATTATCCTAGTATTAACTTCCCATCAATTAGTTCACCCTTCACCAACATCCACAAAAATACTTCTTTACTTTCCCTAAGTTTCTTAAAAAATAATAGCTCATATAAGAAAAAATAATATTTTCCTTCGTTTCAAGAAGAATGACCTAGTTTGAGTTGAAACGGAATTTAAAAAAAGAAAGAAGACATTTTGATCTTATGATTCTAAATTAAAGTTATGTCAAATGTATCAAAATATCCTTTAATCATGTGAAAAGTTAAAGTTTTGTCAAAAAAGAAAATGGATCATTCTTTTTTAAACATACTAAAAAGAAATGAGGTCATTCTTTTTTAAACGGAGAAAATAATTATCTTTTTTTATATGTAAAAACTTATTGATCGATAGTCACTAAAAATCTATTTTTAAAACAGTGGACAAGTATAACTAAATGGCCAGAGTATTTATTTATTTTTAATATATGTTATATATTAAATGTTAGAACTTCTTTCTTCTATCTCGACTAATCTAAAAATTTGAACTGAAAAAAAAAAAAAAATTAGTAGAATTTTATTTATTCACAGGTTAAGAAGGGAAGGATCGTGCCAAAACCTTTGGGTTTGTGAGGAAAATATTGTTTGTCAATATATATATAAGAGTTGGTTGGTGAGTTGTATTCTGCTTTGTGTGAAACTAGTGTAGTAGTGTACTATTCAACTTTCTCCAGACTTAAAAGTTCAAGTCTTTGGGGGTTATTTGTCTAAATAGACTACTTAATTCTTGATAAAGTGTAGTTGAAGGAATCTAGGTAATAATATGAGGCTTTATATTGTTTTACTATTGAGTGAGTTGTGGTAGAAATGAATTATGCGGACACTTTGTGATGTTTGTGAAAGTGCTGCAGCCATTCTTTTCTGTGCTGCAGATGAGGCTGCCCTTTGCCGTGCCTGTGATGAAAAGGTCTCATTTTTATTCTCAAATTTAATACTCTACTTATATGAAATTTTTCCATTTATATTTCTTGAAAATATGCTTTTGTGTTTTGAGTGAGTTGTTGGTTTGTTGTGTTTACCTGAATGTATTCAGTTTTAAAGAAAGAACAGAGAAATGACCATCTTTTTGTGTAGTGAGTTGCAGATTACTTGTATTGAGCATAGTTATATAATAAGCTACAAGTATAGGGTGGTGCTAATTAGGACTAATATTGCCTAAGATTATGTGTGTCTGGTTTTTGGATAGCATCAGACAGTCTTAAATCAGTTTAGAATAGAGAGATCATGTTGCTTGTTGTAAGGCTTGCTCTCATAGGGCATTTTTTTTTCTTATAAAGATCAAAAATCATGCTGACCTGTTAAACAAATTGACATGTGTATTGTAAATTCTGGGAATCATTGCTTGACTCTTTGGTTCTTGTTTCATCAGTTCATCTTCTTTTATGTTGATAATGACTTTTTTTCTTAGCCCTTAAAAGTTATATATATATCTGTATATGTCGGGAGTTCTCAAATGATCTTGATCTTCTTAGCTGTTGAATTATGAGATACAACTTATTTTAAAAGTTTATGCTGTTAGAGAGGATATGGTTCTATTTACTTGATTATATCTTGAATATCCCTACACGTGTGAACTATGTGATCTCCTCATCTAAAAGATTAAGATGTTAGAGAGGATATATACACTTCAAGGTTCTTCAATATCTTCAACACTCATTTTTCTGATCTGGAGTCATGAGAGGTAAAATCTATTGAATGCCATCTGATCAATCAACTTCTTATCTTGGTTTAATCGGCTATAAATTATAGACTTCTGATGTTTTTGTTCTAGTGGACACTTCTAAGCATATTCAAATTTTGTCGGTAGGTTCATATGTGTAACAAGCTTGCTAGTAGGCATGTGAGGGTTGGAATTGCTAAGCCCAACGAGGTTCCTCGTTGTGACATATGTGAAAATTCACCTGGTTAGTGGAGCTTTAATCCGTCTTGTTCTTCAATTGATTAGTTTCTTCTTCTGATTCCTTTTATGTTAATTTGTCATCTTGTCTCTACAAAAGACGGCCTGCAAAGTGAACTAACAATCAGTAATTTTCTTTGCATTACACATGAAGCATTCTTTTACTGTGAAGTTGATGGAAGTTCTCTTTGTCTGCAATGTGACATGATGGTACACGTTGGCGGTAAACGAACACACAGTAGATATCTCCTGTTGAGGCAGAAAGTTGAGGTTGGTATTCCATTGTATGAGTTACATGCTACTCTTAATATCTGCAATGTGTTGTATATAGGTCACTTTTTTCTCTGTTTTTCTCATATAGTTTCCAGGAGACAAGTCTGGGCCTACAGAGGAATTAGCCAGCAAGACATTAGATCCCGGTGAAAATAAGAGGGATCATAGTGACTCACCAAAGCCAATGGTTAAAGACAATCAACAAAATCACAGGGTGTCTCCTATCCTAATTTCAGATGGGAGTGCTGATGGGCATGGCAAGAAGGACAAAATGATCGACTTGAATGTAAAGCCAAGTCGTTTTCATGGTCAGGCATCTAATCAGGTTAGCCAATTGTAATATATCTCGGAATAACTTTGCTATATTTAGTCAGTAATTTCAACTTGATCTAATGCAGAATCTTCACATTCTCTTTTTATCGTTTGAATGCTAAATATTTATCATGTGAACTCAACTGTCTGAAAACCAATGAGCCATTGGTTTATGTTATAAATTAGTAGAGATGAGTTTCTTCCAGTTTCATCAATTCATGTCCCTTCTTCTACTTCTCTCTTTTGTTAAGTAGAGCAGATGACTTTATTCGTAATCTGGAAATTGAAATCCTTTCGGAACTAGAAGAAGGTTGCTGAAATGTCTACTGAAGAGATTTGTTTTTCTCGTTCTTATGTTTTCTTGTTAATGTCTCTCTTAATCTCCTGGGATCCTATTCATGAATAAATTTGAATAGAAGGTTCCTGCTTGAAGTTGCAGTTGACACTTTCAAGTCTATGTCAAACCAACTAGAATGATTCTACAATAAATGTACTCTGAGCCTATTTCTGCTGTGCAGAACTTATAGTGGAAAACTTGACAGATTGTTCATAAAAAGGTTGATCTAATAGTATTTCCCTATTTAAGTTTCTATGCATAACTTTTTGAACTGATTTTTCGTTTTTCCTCAACAGGATTAACTCATCTTCAGAGATTGTTCCAGCCAGATATTCTATGAGAAAATATTTGTGAGGAGTCAAATAGACCTCATGTAGCATGCATGTTCCACCTTTGCGCATATGAATGAAGCTCAATAGCCCAGATTAGTAATCGAACAACATTTGGCAATTAGTGTTAGATAAAGCCCAAATTCTGAATGCTTTGAGTTTTTGCCAGTCTCAAGATCATTTTTTTCCTTTAGGATTTAGTTTTTTCATAAAGACGAACATTTAAGAAACTGCCTGCTCAAGTAGCTTATGTAACTGAAGTTTATGATGATTTTAGTAGAAGTTATCGTATCTTGAAATTTAAGGCCATTTTCAGGTGTATAGAAATATTTTTATGGTTTCTTGCACTTGTTTCTTTTTGTATTCAAAAATTGATCAAGATCGACGTGATCCTGTACGGCAAGAAAGTCATCACATTTGTTGCCTTCTCTCATTATATGTTCCCAAGCCTCTAGCACTTCCCATTAGTACTTCTCTGCAATGTGCTATCAGGGTTCTACAAGGATCATTACGCTTCGACTATTTCCTTATTCCTAGCACAGAACTCAATCTGGATTTCTTGAATAGACAAAGTATGAATACTATGCTAAGATCACAGATAGCTTTTGCCTTTGGAAAAAGGGTATATGCCCAAATCTGAATATTTTGTTCAGGCATGTATCTTTTGAACCTCTGTTGATTGGGTAGCAACCTACTTTGCTTCACTAACCAGAGTCATCTCAACTCTCTCTGGATGATTGAACTTCCGAAAGAAAAAACATTTTAAGTGTTCAGATATTTTATATAGTTCCTGAAAAAATCATCATACGCGCTGCTTCCTCAATTCATAGTTTGTTGTTTGGTCAACGGTATTCTCCAGGATACAATCCTTGTGAAATACTCACATTCTAAGTTTGGAAATTCATTTTGTATTTACTACAAACTCTGTTTCTAATTGTCTCATTGAAAGTTAAGTTCACAACTTTCTTCCTTAGAAGTTGAATGTTATTTCTTCTGTTACACTAGAATTGATTTTAACTTGATGGAGAATTTGAGCCCATTATATTTTATAACATAAACCAACAGAGCAGGATGAATGTAATAAATTGCTAAAAGCACATGGTATATGAACAAAACAGTCTTGAGGAGCAGCTATAAGCATTTATGCAGTTTGATTTGGCTACATTACATGCTTCATCATTAAATATCTATAGACTTTGGTAGACACTTAATAGACGTATCCCTTAACGAACATTCCCTTCTTGGCCTCATCGGACTCACCTTCACCGGTGTATTTCCCTAGCTGGGCAAGAGAGTTGGCCTTTGCTCTAACAAGCAAGGCATCCTGAGCTGCCTTCACATTTTCTGGTCTTCCACTCCAAGTCTTGAGGCATGTGTTCTGAAGGGCTCTGGCATATGAGAACGACACGTGCCATGGGTTGGGACTTTGGTTCATGGCGTTCAAGTTAAGAGTTGCCTCAACTTCAGATTGTCCACCAGACAAAAACTGTGTATAATAAGATCATGAAAAAAATTATAAGTCAAGTACTTGGAATTATGGAAAAATATTTGATCTATCAGATATGTAGATACTTGCCATGATTCCTGGGACGGCAGGAGGGATTCTTTGGCGGAGGAGACTGAGGGTGTAGTCAGCAACTTGCTGTGGGGTGGCCCTGTCCTTGCACTCAGCTCCAGGGGTGACCATGCTGGGCTTCAACAAGATACCTTCAAACATGACATTGTTCTGGGCAAGGTAGAAGAAAACTTCAGCCCACACCTGCTTGGCAACTTCAAAGGTCCTATCAATGTTGTGTTCACCATCAAGCAAGATCTCTGGCTCAACAATGGGTACCAACCCATTGTCCTACAAGAATGATCAAGATACTTTAGCTATTAATCGTGTAGAAAGCTTAAATTTATACTACTAGTGCAATTTTTGACCGGTTATTGCAGGACATTACTCCATTTTACATGTTACCATATCACACTTACTATGAAAGTCACCTACTTATTGTTGGTAAATTTAACTTGATACTTGGAAAGATCTACACATTGTTCATGCACAGAACTAAAATCCACTTCTTCTGTATATGCCAACTTACCTGAGAAATAGCAGCGTAGCGAGCAAGACCCCAGGCTGCTTCCTTCACTGCAAGTGCTGAAGGACCATTAGGGATGCTCACAACAGTACGCCTGTAAGGTTCACAATGAAGAAGACAAGATGAGCTTCAAATTAAGTAATTATTGCTTTTACTTATTAAAGAGAAGCACTCTACCATTTGGCAAACCGGGCGCCTTGTTGGTAGTAAGCAGCAGAGCGAGAGGCAAGGCCATCAAGACCTTGGCACCATGATTCATTGTTTGAGCCAGCCAAAGGAACAAGACCCTGTAGTTTACAAGCAAAAAATACCAAAACTCTTAGAAATACACGACGGAAGAATCCTTACACCTTTTAAAAAGTCACTAAGTTTAGATCTTTTACCTTGTCAACCTTAATACCAGGAACAATGTTCTGCTCAACAAGCACATCAACCATTTTCTTTCCCTCGACGGTTGATTGATAAAGTGTCTCCTCAAAGAGGATTGCACCAGAGATGTACTCCCCTAGTCCAGGAACTGAAACTAGCAGGGTCCTGAATGCCTGTCGGTTAGCCTCAGTGTTCTCCATTCCAATTGAAGCTAAACGCTTCCCACAGGTAGCATTGGACTCGTCCATGGCCAAAATTCCACGACCAGGGGATGCAATAGTTTTCTACACTCAATCCATTAGCTCAAATTAGCTAAATATGCTTCATTAATTCATCTCAAAAAAGTTCTACAGAAAGGTTCTTAGAAACATCTAATTAATCTCAGTTCACCCTGTGTCTCGGTAATAATTTTTAACACAAACTAACAGCATCACTATCCATATTCAACAAAATTATCAAGAACTTGTAATAATACACTGTTTTGTCAGTTAAAGGAAAACACTAGCAGAACTCTTTTTTAGACAAATTATCCAGAGTAGTATGAGATAATTAAGTAGTAAAAAGAAGATAAGTTGATGTTGTTAAGACTAAGTAAAAAATAACACTTAGTACTACATGAGATAGGAAGCTTTGAAGTCAGAGCAAGATTCCTACTCTCTCATCTTATATAACAATATTTGACTTGGCACAGAATGGTTATATTATGAAATATTAACAAAGGGAGTATAAAAGACGGTGTACCGCTGTTTTGACGAGCTCATCAGCATAGGAGCTAGCACGGACAGTGAGTGCAGATGGGTGACAACGGACGGAGACGGATGGAAGGCGTAGGGATTGGCCTTTTACAAACTCAGTTTTGTCAAGGACTGGAGATGTCTTGAGGAGAGATGCTGATGCCATTTTCTTACTTTCCTTATCTTTCTCTCCTCAACGCCTCAGTATTATCTTGTGTGTTCAATCTACAAGTAGAGTGCCCCATGCGTACTACATATATACTTCTAAAAGATAATATCATTTGAGGCCATTATAGTTTTGCCAATTAGCTCTTGCCACTTGGCTTGATAACTTGCTGACTTGGCTTGACTTAAGTATGAATTTGCTAACTGATGGTTGGATTTCATTACTCCTTATTTTCCTTATCATTTAAACCTCCTGTGCCACAAAATTTTGCAACTTTGTAAAACCATATAGGTTTGAGGCTCTAGTTGTTCTAAAGTAAAAGACAGATTTGCTAATGCAGTCTAGTTTGGGTTCTGTTGAGTGGACACTATGCAATGTCATCACAATTTAAACATCTCCAGCTATGATTAAATAATCCACAACTATTTCTTTTAGGTGTCTGATATTGTTTCATCAATCAGAGTATTTTCCCCATTTTAGAAGCAAAAAATCGCAATTTTCCCCAGTAGAAATTGCTCACAAGAGAAAGAAATGTTAGTAGTATCTGAATTTGGACGTTGAGTTCTCAACTCAAGGTAAACTATTTCACATAATAGGAGTCAGTTGAAATTCAACTACCAGATCAATAATGTTCAATTGCAAACTTAATTAGTACAATCTCATTTCCTAAATCTTTCGGCCTTCAACAAATTGAAAATGTCTCAATTCAATATTATTTCCATTGCCTCCATCAACCAATTCAACTATTCTAAAAGTGACAACTTTGAGGTTTATGTACCCATTATGTAATAAGAAAGTGCTAAAACAATTGTAAGGGATCGAGGATTTAATACAACAATAATTTTTAAGTGGTTAATTTGTTGTTTGGTTGCGAAGGGTGGGATAACTTATCTCAGGATTAACAATTAGTCCTGCGATAAGTTATCCCTTCCTCGGGGTGGGATAGCAATCCCATAATAACTTATCATGGGATTAGGTAGGTAAAATAATAAAAATACCCTCCTTAAACCCCACATTTATACACCACTTTACATTCATGTATATTAACATAATTTTAACAACATTTATAATAACATTCACAATCTTAATTATTCCTTGTTCTTATGATAATATATTTTTCTATTTAAAAAGTACATTTTATAAATATAATTTTATTTATGAATATGATATAAGTTGAATTTATTTGCCTAATTCTTAATGCTATTTATATTTTAATTTCTCTCAAAATGTTCACTCCACTACTACAATGCATATTTTTAATTGAATAGTTTATTAATCACTTAAAAATTATATTTATATATCAATTAAAATGTAGATAACTTTAATAATAAAATTTCTTTTACTTTTAATAAACTTAAAATGAGACTTTTATTTTTAAGCTAAGTAAGATGAATATTTTTTTTTTTAAATTAAAAGTTTTATTTTTAAGCTAAAGAAGATTGAAATTTTATTTTTAAGCTAAACAAGATGGAAGTTTTATTTTAAAATTAAATAAGATGAAGTTTTAATTTTAAAAACACATTGCACAATTATGTAAATGCACACCCAAAAATATTAAAGCTAAATAAGATGGAAAAATTTATTTTTAAGAATGAATAACTAAAATTTAGAAAGAAAATGTAAAAAAATAAAATAAAAACTAAATAAGATGAAGGGGATTTTGTAAACAAACAACTTATTCTTAAAAATTATGTCATGAATATAAGTTTGAATATGACAAACCAAACAAGCAACAAAAATTAATCTCAACATAACTTATCCAAATATAACTTATTCCAGCATAACTTATATTTAAACGAAACGATCCCTAAGATAGTTCGACTTCTCTCGCATTGAATTTACAAACCATTCCCTGAACATTTTTGTCAATTACAATATCAATTCCATTTGTCTACATGTTAAGGAGTAGCAATTACTTCACATCATAGTTGGTGTATGATAAGTAAGAAAGAGAAAAGACAGAATCATCAAAGTTATCTCAAAATTTTAAAAAGATATCTTAATTTTGTGAGCGTTCTATTACCCACAAAAATATTAAATATCGTTGTAAAAGAATTATTTAGGCCATTTCCTCACATGATAAGACGTGCGTGACGCTCACGCTAATTTCAATCCGACCCAATTTATTTCAAAAGTGATGCTCACGTCATGTGTGATACACACAAGCTATATCTATATTTTCTTTAAAACTAAAAAAATGTTTCTAAATTAATTTCTCTCACCCGTCAAATTAAACATTTTCACACACATTTTTTTTATTTATCAATGTAAAATCCTTTCCTTCAATGTCTTTATCCCTATTATTTCCGCTAATCAGATCTTCTTCTCGCTTTCAGTATATGGATTTTTTTCTCCTTTTGTTTTTCTTTCTTGGGTTTTGCTTTGATTTTTGCCTTTTCGGTTTTTGGATTGAATTTGTTTTAGTATTTTCTCACTTGGATTTAAGTTTTTCAGTCAAAATTAGGGCTTAGAAATAGAAGGAATTTGATAATTGATTGCTCAATTGGGACTTTAAGGAACGTTGTTAATGGAGAGGATTATAAAGAAGAGCTTGAAAATGGTAATGTTAGGTTTGAAACAGTAATGTTTTGAGAAGATAATTAAACCACATAAATAATCAATAAAGAAAACGAGCGAAAAGTGACACTTTTTAATTGACTTTAATCAGAAAAACAAACTTTCACGCGCATGTTGTGCGTGTTCACAAATCAGTGGAGAAAATGGGTCAAAATGACCCTTTTACAACGATATTGAATACTTTTGTGGGGTAATAGGACGCCCCTATAATTAAGATGTCTTTTTGAAAATTTGGAATAACTTCAGGTGTTACTTTATGTTTTTTCTTTCTATGGTATGCGTTGATGGAATTGCAACTATCAGAAGTTCAAATTTAGGGAGGGTCTATTAGAAGGGACAAATTAGTTTGTCAATTACGTAGAAGTCTTTCAAGTTTTAAAAATTAGGTAAAAGTGACAAAAATATCTACTATTAGGTTAAAAGATGTTTTCACAATAGTTTCAAACTTTTAATTTTTACACTTTATTCAGCAACTGTCGTAGTTGTCCGAACAACTTCTTTGATCGTTTGACAACTGTCATAGTTGTCGAGACAACTTCTTTAGTCGTTCGACAACTTCAATAGTTGTCCAATTGTCGTACTTGTCAAGACAACTTCTTTAGTCGTTCGACAACTTCAATAGTTGTTCAAGCAACTTCAAAAGTTATCCACGTCAGTAATTGCCGAGACAACTACGAAAAATATTATTAATTTAGTTTTTTATTAATATTAAAAATAAAAAAGTAAAGACAATAAAAAAAGCCACTTGTCCTATTTTTTTTAAGGGCAAACGCTTGTACTATTGGAAATAGTTTAAGTATACCATTTGTTATACTTTAGGTCCAAATATATCTCTTCCGCTATAGTTTGGGTTCAAATATACCCTTCTGATTATACTGACACAAATTTACCCTCAATTTTAAAGAAAAATATGTGACAAGGTCAAAATAAAATAATGCATCTTGAATTTCAAATAGTTAATTCTTTTAGAAACTCATTTCCTCCGCTTTGAATTTTATTCTTTGCATCTTCTTCTTAAAAAAAAGCTAATAATTTATCGTATTAAAAAAATAATATGATTTTTCTTTTTTTCAAATTGAGGTTTTTCTATTAAAAATTTTTTTATCATGCTTAACCTCTTCTAAAAAGTGTCAATATTAATCAAAGAAAATACACTACTGAGATAAGTTTTAAGAATTTTCAGCATCAAAAAACCGATAACTCCCTACGTTAATTAATTTTCTTGTACTTTTATAATAATAAGAAGATGTGGGTACAATGATTAATTTTATAGCAATAAACTTGTGAGGGGAAAATGTAGCACAATGATGTTGTGTGATGCATATTTTATTATTTTTAGTATAATAAATTTAAAAAAAAATTATGAATGGAGAAATGAAAATAAGAGCTCAAAACGGAGGGAATGAGTTGGGATGAGTTACATAAATGAATTTCTAAGCAAACTGAGAGTAAATAATTTAATTTTGAATTTATAACATATTTTTCCGTCAAAGTTAAAAGTATATTTACACCAAAGTATAATGAAAGAGGTATATTTAAACTTAAATTATAACACAAGGGATATTTTTGAATCGAAAGTATAACGAAGTACATATTTAAACTATTTTTTAACATAAGGATATATTTGATCTTTTGTCCAAAAATTAAGAATTTGCAGGACACTTTAGCTTATTTTCCCACCAAAGGGGAAGGTCCACTCCTCTCTCTCCAGCGAACCACCCGCTACGGCGGAACCCTCGCCGCCTCTGTCCCTCACGACCCTAAGCCGTACCTCAACCCTCCGTCTGCTACTTCGCTGGTCGGAGAAACGAGGACGGAAAACCCCGTTCTTCTAGTCTGCTGTCCACTCCTTCGAGAAACACCCCACTCTGCACCTCTGACTACGACGACCACCGCTAGTGCTGCTTCCACTCAAAATCTCCAGTCTCTCTCCATTGTCGATTCAACCGCCTAGCTCCGGTGAGCCACCATCTATTCAGTCATATAGCAACATTTAACACTACTCGCATACTATCAGATTTCACTATATATATATACCCTACTCTTTCTCATTTTTTATTGCTCTATTCTTTTATTTGTTGGTTGTTATTCAAGAGGAATAATATATCCTGTTTAGTGGTTTGTTACTTGTTGATTGCTTCTTGATATGGTTGGAAGAGTGTTAAATTTCTTACTGATCGCTAAATTGGAGTTTCTTTTTGGTCGTTTTGTTTTGCAATTTAGTTGTTAGTTCTGAACTTGAACTTATGATTGTGTTGATTGCAGAAAATTGTCCTTACGAAAGTGTGTAACAAGACTAAGACCCTTTGTCACATGGATAGAAGAAAAGAATAGAGAAAGCTATAGTTGAAATTTGAATTAGGTAAGAGGGATAACGGGTTGAACTGCAAAAATTTGGTCGAACCTCTTCTCTAGTGATTCTCTGTACTGGAAATCAAAATCCAAAGGTTCTTTGGCCTGTTATGTTGACCAAATCCTTGAAGATAGGTTGAGGCCAAAGAGACAGCAGGTCTGAGAAGCTAAAATGGAGAGAGAATGAGCTTGTCTGGTTGTTTCTTTTAAAATAGAGAGAAAATCAGCAGGTCAAAGTTAAATTTTTGTGATTGGCCATTGCATGGATTGATTATTATGGCATTTTTTGTATGAGTCCTAGTTGATAGTGTTTCTTGTTGACACAGGACCCTAAGCACCAATACTGTAACTGCCATTGTCAAAGCTCTAGAACCAAGAACTTTAATCCAATGGATGAGGATTTTCGAGCTGGTTTTGCATCGTACACTTTCTCTATTCTACTTGCGAATTTTACAGAATTTTGCTATCGGTGAAGCAAGCAAAATTTTAAATGTTAGTACTGAGCTACGGAAACTAGATAGGATGTTCCTTAAACTTCAAGCAATGGTTTATGGAATAGAGTGTGGTCGTGCATATTTTTGGGACAACACACACTATAAGTCATCGATTGCTTGGGTGGAAGAAGCAATGGATTTGTCTATCATATCAGTGATATCCTTGAGGATATTTCACTAAACTTAGGTCTCCGGGAAGGAGAAAAACTGGTAGATGGAGACCTGTTGATAGATAAATTCTTGTTACTAATACCACGTAAAATTAGTTGTATTGTAGAAGACTTACAAGATTTGATAAAGGAGATGGGAACAAATTTTCTTGTTGACTTGGTGAAACAAGTTCCTAAAGTGGTTGCTAGGAAGCAATGTTGCGGATTTTCTGGTTTATCAAATCCAACTCACAGAATTGGGAGAGAATCACAAATTGAGAAAGTTATCAAAATATTAACCTAAAACGATGTACCTCATTGTATCACTGGAATGGCTGGCATAGGTAAGACAGTTTTTACCCACTGTCTTTGTGAAAACAAGGAAGTGAAAAAGGCATTCCCATTGCGTTTATGGGTTTCTGTTTCTGCAAAGTTTGAATTGGTCAGAATTTTGAGAGCAGCTATTGAGTCTGTCTCGAAAAAAAGCTGCAATGTGACGGATCTGAATGTATTAAGGTCCACTTTACAAGAATTATTACTCTTGGGAGGTAACTTTTTAGTGGTACTAGATGATTTGTGCATTGGAGATCTGGAAGATTGGAACTTACTGTATGCAGCTTCTAAGGTTGAATCGAAATCAAGTAGATTGGTATTTACCTCCCGAAATTCAAAAGTGGCATCTTTTATTAGTGCCAAGATGTTTTGTCTTCAACCTCTCTCAGATGAGGATTGTTGAAAGATCATCAAACAAAGGCCTTTCATTAACAATAAAATGCACAATTTAGAAGTAATAGGACTTGGAATAGCCAAAAAATGCGAAGGCATACCATTGGTGGCAAAAACAATTGGAGACATACTTCACTGTTTACTAATGAATGAGATTCTTTTGTTAAGGGTAACCTGTGGGACTTGCCCCAGATTGAGAACTATGTATTCCCTGTTTTTCTTATTAGCTATTGTTGTCTGCCACAACACATAAAGAAATGTTTCTCTTATTGCTGTATATTCCCACTAGAATACGTCTATAATATGAAGGAAATTGTTCTGCTGTGGATGGCCGAAGGCCTGATTCATCCTATAGATGGAAGAAGAATCGAGGATATTGGTCGAGAATATTTTGAAAAACTTGTATGTGGGTTTCTTTTCAACTCTGGAAATGAATATTCTCATGACTTTAGTGAGTCTTATACCATGCATGAGTTCAATCATCATGTAGCTGTTTCTGTCTCTTCGAGTATATGTCAGCGTATAAAAAAACAACCAGTCTTCTTACTCTCTTGATAGGGTTCAACACTTGTCAATTTGTCATGGCAATACTCAGTCCAATGGCCTACAGAGTTTCTCCAAATGTCATAATTTACGGACATTCACGTTGTTATGTGCAGCTAATATAGGTCCAAATGTCCCTTCACTCTTTAAGAACTTCAAAGTTATAAGGGTTTTGAACTTAAAGTGCGGGGGCATCACAGAAATACCAGAAATCATTGGCAATCTTAAGCACTTGCGATACTTAGACCTTTTCAGTAATAACATCAATACTTTATTATCATCACTATGTGACCTTTCATTGTTACAAGTGTTAATTTTGGAGAATTGCACATCATTGATGTGTTTGCCGGACAAGTTTAGTAGGCTAACGAATCTTCGACATCTTTTGTTTGATTTAAAACATCAAATTCATCAAATGCTAGTTAATTTCAGATTCTTGAAGAAATTACAAACATTGAATGCTTTCGTTGTGGAAGCAGAGGATGGTCATACCATCGAAGAATTAGAGGATTTGAATTCTCTGACGGAATTATTTTCTTTAACTGTATTAGAAAACATTGTAAATGGACAATCAGCTGCAACTGCAAACTTAAATGAAGGTATTATAGAGCTTGAGCTGCAATGGAGGAGTCACCAGGAGAGAAATATCGAATATGAGATTTTGATCTATCTTCAACCTCATAAAAACTTAGAAAGGTTGGTCATCCGTGATTACTGTGGTAACAAGTTTCCGTCATGGCTCTGTTATGGACCTTGTTGCATGCTTAGATCTATTTACTTGCGAAACTGTGAATGCTGCAGATATCTCTCACTTCTGGAAAAACTTCAATTCCTTGAAAGCCTTACTATTGAAGGTATGCCGTTATTTCTCGGCACAAAAGTAGGGGCAACAAAAGAAATATACACAAATTGAAACGTTGCTTAATACATCAAAATTTGGGAAGTGGTGGTATCAGCATCCATGCTCAGCCCACTACCCAAAATATGCGTAATAGCAAAATATTCAATCATTAGTGTTCTCCAAAACGATTCCTAAAAAGTTGAGTGAGTGGGATTGCAGAAACGTATAACCCTGATAACACACATCAAGACGGAACAATACAAAAAGAGGAAAATTGGCAAATACCGCAAAGAAATACCACAAATTTTCACACGATAATTAGCTATTACAGCTCTAGTCCCTAGTCTTTTTCTTTAAACACATACATTAGGAGATATAAAAAGTACCTGGCGTCGTGGGCAGTATTAATTGATCAATCTGTATAAATGGTATTGTCTTCAATGCACTCCAGTTTTGCCATCTACCTGACAACTGTCACCGAGGGTTGGACTATCCCGTATGATTAAACTTTTCATAGAAGTTGGACTAGGTGGCAGATAATCAAGTCCTTCACATTCTTCTATTTCTAGGTTTTTGAGAGAATTGAGCCGGAAAAGTTTGGGCAAAAACTTCAATTTCGGGTAAATATAGAACTTCAGATCAGAAAGTTGAGGCATGTCATATTCATCAGATCCCCAACCAAACAGTTGAGGCATGGTAGAAAAAACTAGTGACTTGAGTGATGGAAATTCGCCAAGGTCCAATAAAGAAGGGATGACTACTACCAATAACGTCATACCTTCAATAGTAAGGCTTTCAAGGAATTGAAGTTTTCCCAGAGGTGAGAGATAATTTCAGCATTCACAGTTTCGCAAGTAAATAGATCTAAGCATGCAACAAGGTCCATAACAGAGCCATGACGGAAACTTGTTACCACGGTAATCACGGATGACCAACCTTTCTAAGTTTTTATGAGGTTTAAGATAGATCAAAATCTCATATTCGATATTTCTCTCCTGGTGACTCCTCCATTGCAGCTCAAGCTCTATAATACCTTCATTTAAGTTTGCAGTTGCAGCTGATTGTCCATTTACAATGTTTTCTAATATAGTTAAAGAAAATAATCCCGTCAGAGAATTCAAATCCTCTAATTCTTCGATGGTATGACCATCCTCTGCTTCCACAACGAAAGCATTCAATGTTTGTAATTCCTTCAAGAATTTGAAATTTACTAGCATTTGATGAATTTGATGTTTTACATCAAACAAAAGATGTCGAAGATTCGTTAGTCTACTAAACTTGTCCGGCAAACACATCAATGATGTGCAATTCTCCAAAATTAACACTTGTAACAATGAAAGGTCACATAGTGATGATGGTAAAGTATTGATGTTATTACTGGAAAGGTCTAAGTATCGCAAGTGCTTAAGATTGCCAATGATTTCTGGTATTTCTGTGATGCCCCCGCACTTTAAGTTCAAAACCCTTATAACTTTGAAGTTCTTAAAGAGTGAAGGGACATTTGGACCTATATTAGCTGCACATAACAACGTGAATGTCCGCAAATTATGACATTTGGAGAAACTCTGTAGGCCATTGGACTGAGTATTGCCATGACATGAACCCTATCAAGAGAGTAAGAAGACTGGTTGTTTTTTTATACGCTGACATATACTCGAAGAGACAGAAACAGCTACATGATGATTGAACTCATGCATGGTATAAGATTCACTAAAGTCATGAGAATA
Source organism: Solanum sitiens (assembly GCA_016801875.1). Taxonomy (NCBI): domain Eukaryota; kingdom Viridiplantae; phylum Streptophyta; class Magnoliopsida; order Solanales; family Solanaceae; genus Solanum; species Solanum sitiens. The sequence goes on from JABWTJ010000001.1 coordinate 9,219,802, forward strand.
TTCATTTCCAGAGTTGAAAAGAAACCCCCATACAAGTTTTTCAAAATATTCTCGACCAGTATCCTCGATTCTTCTTCCATCTATAGGATGAATCAGGCCTTCGGCCATCCACAGCAGAACAATTTCCTTCATTTTATAGACGTATTCTAGTGGGAATATACAGCAATAAGAGAAACATTTCTTTATGTGTTGTGGCAGACAACAATAGCTAATAAGAAAAACAGGGAATACATAGTTCTCAATCTGGGGCAAGTCCCACAGGTTACCCTTAACAAAAGAATCCATTCATTAACAGTGAAGTATGTCTCCGATTGTTTTTGCCACCAAGTTCATTCTTACTCCACTTCAAGCTTTAGAGTTGATCACTACGAGAATATTTATAGTTCATAATTAATAATATAACCTCATCAAGTTCTTGATAGATTTTCAATAGTAATTATTGTTGACATTTTCTTCCTATTTGATATGTTATAGAATTGAATTTTGGGGCAATATTTGTGTTAAAAGATTAATTAAGGCCACAAGATGGCAATTTTGGAATATTATATAATTAACATTTGTTAGAAAATAATTAAAATAAGGGAGGTAAACGTAATATCGTAAACCACAAGGGAAGTTAGTTTTATATGGCTAAACCTGAGGGCAGGTCTAAAACTTCCCTTTTCTTTTAGAGTATCTCATTGAATAAGCCAATAAGGTGTCACTAATTACCCCCATCATCCCATAATTACACGTAACATGTTCAAAATATATAATAAGAAAGCGAAAGATAAAGAAAATGAACGCTTTAATTTGCTTCAAAATGACTTTCACATCTCTGGCCCTCATCTCTAATTTTTCTCTTCTTTTTTCATGGCAGCCATGATCTTACCACAGGTGAAAACAAAGGCGATCTTGAGGTAATACACTTCTTGGTGGTGGTTGAAAATTTAAATGGACACTTAGTTATTGAAAAAGTTTCAAAATAGACACTTTAATGCTTTATCAAAAAAATAGTTTGTAGTTTTTCACATTTGCAAAACTATTAAGGTCCATAGAGGCCTAGACTCATCCAGTGCACGTGATTCCAGATGCATAATCCTGCAGTTTATGGAAGAGAAACAATTGGCAAGGGTTACCTACCAGCCTTAAGTTGTAGAAGGTTAAACATAGTACACTACAAAGATTCTAGAAATCATTTTTACCGAGTTATACGTAGAAAAAAGTTTATATCAGATACTTACTAGAAAAACAATTATATCAGATTGTAAAACAAAGGATAGTAATTTAGTCAATATATTTTGTGAAGGGATTTTTCTTTTATTGTTAACGAGTAAAATTACCCGTGCCTCGTGCAGGAATTTAATATCACGGAATTCATAAAATAATACTTAGAACCTATCGGTCATTAAAACTAAACACTATATTATCTTACTAACAAAAGTACGTAGTAACGAACATTAATAATGTAAAGGTCTAAAGGAAAATGACAATTATAACATCTTATCATTTATCCTTCAATCAATAATCTTTAATTTGATTTTATAATTTATTTTCTTTTGCCTCTAGGAAGTCTTACTATTTGATATTTTTGGGAATCAAATGAACATCCCCCTGAGATATTAAACTCTCTAATAAATAAATAATAAAAGGCTGAAAAAGTGAACAAATATTCTAATTAGAAAGTTCAGCCCTACCTTTTGCTTTACATATTTCATTTTAAGTTCCGCATTTAAATGTTTCATAAGAAATTATTAAAATGGAAAGTTAAAAGGGAGAATGTATCATATTGGACAACAATTCAACTTATTATATATACTTGAAAGGGAAAAATATTACACAAAACTGTTCAGTTTGTTTGGGTGTTTTTTTTATTAAATCAACATACCAGAGTGATAGAGTTCAATTTGAAACTACACTTCTATTCCGATCGCAGTGTTGAGAAACACATTTATTACTTTAAGAAAAGTATTTACAACTTGTAGTAAACTTGAGTATATGTTCATACTTCATATTGAATATGAGCAATTAATTATTGTGTAGTTATCTATGTCTTTGTGCAGAAGAAGAAGTTCAGAATTTTTGTTGTTTTAAAATGAGAGGAAATCTCTCTATTTGAAGACAACAAAGGGTAATGTGAACAAATGTTTATTGTGCCTTATCGGAAGGTCAACTCTTTGGAAAATTTACAACCCTTCAAAAGGTCACAACACTTCATAAAAGTCGCAACTCTTCATGAAAGGGAAAGACTAGTTTTGGAAATAAATAAATTATAAGGGAATCTTGGTTTGTGGTGGGGCCACGTAAGCGGGGTTAGGGTTCTTTTTTATTATTATTGTTGATGTTATTATTATTATGATGATTTTGTGAGGGGATACATATTATTTCAGTCTTGATATTATGTTCTCTAAGCTTACAAATTCATTTTCTCACCTTGACTAATTCCATGAGATACTTGTCACTTTCCACCTGCAACATGTATCAAGTAACTCTGTCCACCAAGACTAGGACATATGGAAGAAATCACTAAGTATTTTTGTCCCTACTAGGATTTGAATTTTAGACCTCATGGTTCTTAATCAATTTCATAGACCACTTGGACACACCCTTGGATAAAACATCTACTTTTTCCAATTTCCTCATTTTATCTTCCATGTGAAAGAAAATTGTGTTAGAGGTGAAAGTTGACCTGTTATTTTTTTTGAATCCGTTATCATGTTACTCCATTATTGTCATTTCTGGGCTTGGTATTTCTGATGTTCACAAGAGTATTGCACATTTTAATTTCTCTCCATGCTTGCAATCATCTTTCTTGTCCAGAACCCCTAAATCCACTTCCCTCCGGCACATGGATCATGGAATGCTTAAAATATGTTACGTCGATTCTGAAGAAAGAAAGTAAAATCCTTGTTTACTTAGCTCTAAATGTGTGTGTTGAATAGTTGTCTCAAAAGTTTTTGGAATATTGGTGTTTCGCCTTCAGTCAGGACATATCTATTGATTCAGGAACTAATATGCATCTTTGGAGCACTATTTGTCATTGATAAAGCATGTTAACTTTAATATGCAGACTTGTTCTAGAGCTGCCAGTGTTCTTTCGCATGTCATTAAGGGTAATAATCAATGCAAGGAAAAGGTATGTTATGTTCTTCCCACCATCCAAAGATGTTTTCCTTAATCTGCGTAAAATAAGTTTTTTACACATGAATAAAAAGATAAAAGGTATATCCATCTTGGAGAGAATGGACCAATATTTGGATTTTTTTGGATCTTTTCTTTTAGGTGGGAAATGTAGTATGACTTCGGATATGTTGTGCTTGGTCCAGTACCATCTTGTTTTATGTTTTATGGAGCTAGAATAAATTCTTGTATGTTTTGTGGAGCTAGAATTCATATACGCTTTATAGTCACAGCAAAATACACCTTATATTCGGGAGAACAGTCACTCTGGACTGTGTTGCTGTTTCTGTGATAAGAATTATAAGATACAGAAGTTGTCCTTATTCTTTGATTATAACATATAAGTGAATTGCAGGTTCTGCTTATTGAACTTCTACAACCTACTCCCATTCTAGGAAGCCCAGAGCCTTTGTTACACTGTATGGTGAAGTATCTGGATCTTGCCTCTTGTATGAAAAGTAAAGATGGAAAATCAAGCACATCCGAGAATGTGTTTGTTCAGTCTGTTATCCTGAAACTGTTAATTATTTGGCTTTCTGATTGTCCAAATGCGGTGCAATGCTTCTTGGATTCACGTTCTCACCTAACGTATTTGCTGGAGCTGGTCTCAAGTCCTACCACAACTGTTGGTGTTAGGGGCTTGGCTGCAGTACTATTAGGGGAATGTGTAATCTACAACAAAAGCAATGCTAGTGGAAAGGATTCCTATTGCATAGCTGATGCCATAAGCCAAAAAGTTGGGTTTACATCGTACTTCTTAAAGTTTGATGAAATGCAGAAAAGCCGTCTTTTCACATCTGCTAAGCCATTTTTGCCAAGTAAACCATTGACAAGATCTACTGTTGCTAGTATGGATGAGATTGAATATGGTAGAACTGAACCATCTGATGAGCATCGTATGCTTACATCAGTATTTGATTCTCCATTCATATATTCTTTGGAGTGCTTAGTGGCTGATATTAGAGAAAAGATGGTAGAAGCTCACAGAAGCCCTAAGAGCCAGGGACCGTGGTACCAGCAGAACTTGAACAACAGGGTGAGGAGAACGATGTTGACTATATCAAGCGGCTGAAGACTTTTGTGGAGAAGCACTACCATGAGATAAAGGTAAGTAGGGATTTTGGATTTATGTTCCTAATAAATGCACTTTGTCAATTTAGTACAAGCTTAGAATAATTTGTATCTCACTATCTTTACATCTGAATATAGTTTTGCATGCACAGTTAGGGTCTAAGCTGCAGGACAAAATTTGTCCACTTGAGAATTCTTTTTCAATAAATACTTAATCTATTTGAGAAAAACTGTCATGGCAATTTTAAAAAATAATTTAGTCATCTTTATTCAAAATGATAAAAACTTGCAGCACGACAAACTCAAAGGAAAGGTTAAGTACCTTCTCTTTTGATAGGCTCAAGAAAGCTCAAGTTACTTATATACTATAATGGACCTCTAGGTACTTCATGAGTTGGTCTATACTGATGCTGCGTTCATGAAAGTATATGTTACCTGACTGGTATATTCTGTTTATATCCTTCCACTAAAAGTAGAGATTTGCTTCTTAATGAGCCTTGCAGAGTGGAGATAACGAGACGCTGAAGGAGAGTGAAGCAATGATTGATTTGCTTGTGTGCCTTGGACAGGAGCAGAGGAAAGTAGACAAACTTAGTTCTAGGCTGAGAGAGCTAGGTGAAGATGTAGGTAAATTGCTGGAAGACATCGGGGATGATGTTGATGCTGATGAAGACGACTAGTCTTACTGATGTTTTCTTGAGCTACAACACACTAGTCTTTACTGTATTCCAAAATTTTGTATAAGCATATCTGTTTTTTTTTGTGTGTGTATATATCTGATATAATTGAGAAAAGACAGTCATTAATGAAGTTCCGAATTTTCAGAACACCTTAACTTTATGGGTGTACCTCATTTTTCACCCAATACCACTTATAAAAAAATATTTGTATGTTACATATAATCACTTGCCGCGTGTTAAAAATAATTTTGAATTATTTTTATTTGATATCTTTGCTTTTCTTTTTCTTTTTTTCTTTCTTTGCCTGAACTTCTGCTCTTCTGCCATTCCCTTCATTGCGCTGCAACTCGTCAAACCCGCTGTGGCGGGGTAGATTTCGCGGCAGCACTACCAATTGCTTGTCAAACTACCATCAATTAATTTACTTGTGAAAATAAACACTGTAAATACTCATAATCTAAATACTCAAAATATCACCAAGTCGAAATATTATATTTAAATCACACTTTCTCTAACTTCTTACTCCCAGATCCAATCTTGATTTGTAGGAGAAAAAAATTACTTAAAAGAAGAATAAGAATGAACATAATAACATTAGTTTTTAAAAAAAAATGGGAAGGAAAAAGAGAAAAAAAAAAGTGAAGGAAGACATGGATGCCCAAGAAATAATATGGTAAGCTAATGGTGGTAGGAAAAATGAGAAAAAAGATTTGAAAATTTTAAAACTATTCATAATAAAGTTAAGAAAATTAATACATGGGTTTCTATAAAAAATTTCAAAATAAGTCAAATTGAGAATGTCACATGGTAATGTTACGTTGGTCTAAAGATGTATCAAGAGTCCTTCATACGCTCATATTTCGTGACAATACGAGTGGTGTTAAAATTAGTCTAAAGTATATATTTATTATGGGTTAAGATGGTTTCGTGGGGTAATAGAACACCCACAAAGTTAAGGTGTCTTTTTTGAAAATTTGGAGCTACTTCAATGGTGATTTTATGTCTTTTCTCAATATAATTATACACATACAAAATTTTACTGTATCACCATTTGAATATAATAAAGGGAGAATGACAGAAATCCCACCTTTAAATTCTTTTATTACCATTATCTCTTATTAGTTTTACAAATTCCCAAAATTCCTCATTTTTGCGCGTCAGATTAATGTATCAGCGCATCATATTAATGTATCTCGCGAATCAAATTAATGTATCTCGCGCATCAAATTAATGTATCATATATAAAATGTACATCAATTAGTGTATCATGTATATGTAATGTATCTTACATAATGATTAATGTATCTCGCGCATCAGATTAATCTATCGGAGTTTATACTATTGTATCAATTTGAGGGATTTTTGTAACTATAAACTTATAAGGGACAAATGATAATTTTACCTTTAAAAGTATGTGATTTTTGTCCTTTGCCCGTTAATAAATATAATATTTGGAAAAATGTAATAAGAAAATAACTATAATTAATGATGAGGGTAAATTAGGAACTAAGTGTAAAATTATTCATTAATTTCATAAAGTGGACAAATATAGTTGAACGTCTCAAAATAATATAGTAGACAACTATTATTAGACGGAAGGAGTACTATAAATCTATAATTAAGTTTGTTAGGGAAAATTCATCATCTCGCGCCCTAATATATTTCTTATGTAGTATAATTTTATCAACTCTAACATATTTATATTTAACATATAGTAACTGCTATTTAAATTATCTAACCATATAAAAATTGAACTGAAGTACTTATTATCAATGTCATGAATTTGATGCAATGCGTTTTATAACTATATTTTCTTCGTTCTCCCAACAGCCCATCTAAGCGAAGTTAAAAAAGGAGGAATGCCGAGAATCAATGAAAAAGACCCTCTTTATTCAACAAAAATAGGGGTGAAGGTAAGAGGCGGATTATTAAAATACTGAGACAAGTCCTGATTAATTTTTCCTTTTATCAATGATTCAATTAAAAAATTTATCAATGATTCAATTAAAATATCTGAAAAAATAACTATAGGGGGATATTTTTCTGAAACTTTGAATGGAAAAAAATAGTTGATTGTTGTGTTATTTTCTTTCTCCTCCCAACTCCAAGCTGTACTTTCTAACTCTAACCAAACTCTTATTTATTTATTTATTTTACGGAAAAGGCTCAAAAATACCCTTAAACTATCTGAAATAGCTCATATGTACCCTTAAACTATATTTTGGCTCAAAACTACCCTTTCCGTCAAACTATTGGATCAAAAATGCCCTTCTAATTAACGGAAATTGTTAAATGCCATGTGGATGCCACATGGCATGCCAATAGGATTTCACTGCCACATAGACTAAATAAAAAGGGTCAAAAATACCCTTAAACTATCCGAAATAGCTCATATTTACCCTTAAACTATATTTCGGCTCAAAACTACCCTTCACGTTAAACTATTGGGTCAAAATACCCTTCTTATTAACAGAAGATGTTAAATGTCATGTGGATGCCACATTGCATAACAATAAGGTTCCACTGCCACATAGACTAAATCCCTAAATCCTAATTACTCCCCCTCCCCTCATTTCATTATTTCCAGAAACGATATATTCACCCGTTCTCCCTCATTTAGCGGCTAGGGTTTCACAGTTCTTCATCGCTGGGTTTCAAAGTGGATATTCTTGGTTGTAGGTTAGTAAAACTTTTTTCTTATTTTATTGTGTTTACAACCACTAAAATCAACTTTGAAACTTAGCTCCGAAGAAAGTTAAGAAACCTTGGCCGCGAAATGACGGGAAAGTTGTGAAATTCTAGCTATCATACTTATAAATCGTAAATATAATAAAATAAGAAAGAATATTTACTAACCTACAAGCATGAATATCCACTTTGAAACTCAGCCCCGAAGAAAGCTACGAAGCCTTAGCTGATAGGGGAAAGTTGTGAAATCCTAACTATTATGCTTTGAAATCATAAACATTATGAAATAAGAAAAAAGTTTTACTAACCTACAACCAAGAATATCCACTTTGAAACCCAGCGATGAAGAGAACTGTGAAACCCTAGCCGCTAAATGAGGGAGAACGGGTGAATATATCGTTTCTGGAAATAATGAAATGAGGGGAGGGGAGTAATTAGGATTTAGGGATTTAGTCTATGTGGCAGTGGAACCTTATTGCTATGCAATGTGGCATCCACATGACATTTAACATCTTTCGTTAATAAGAAGGGTATTTTTGACCCAATAGTTTAACGTGAAGGGTAGTTTTGAGCCGAAATATAGTTTAAGGGTAAATATGAGCTATTTCGGATAGTTTAAGGGTATTTTTTACCCTTTTTATTTAGTCTACGTGGCAGTGGAATCCTATTGGCATGCCATGTGGCATTCATGTGGCATCCACATGGCATTTAACAATTTCCGTTAATTAGAAGGGCATTTTTGATCCAATAGTTTGACGGGAAGGGTAGTTTTGAGCCAAAATATAATTTAAGGGTATATATGAGCTATTTCAGATAGTTTAAGGGTATTTTTGAGCCTTTTCTGTTTATTTTATTATAATATAATATAATATATTATATGATGTTGCTAAGACCCATTAACAGTGTTTTTTTTCGTCCCCAACTTTCTTTGAAAAAATAATAGTCACATGAAATTTGAAATACCAAACTCGTGCATAAGGGTCCCATGAATGATGATATAGTTTCTCGAAATCTGTTCCTGCTTTATCAATTTAGTCAACCATTTTACTCCTAAATTCGTTTTATAAACCACAATCCAGGCAAATAATGCAATAGCTCTACATAAATATACTTCATATATTTTATTGCAAAGAGAATGGCTATAATATAATGGCAATTGGTGTTGTGCACAACAAGTAGTTTGTTTGTGTTTTTTTTTTCCTGCCAAATTATAGTCACGGTTTTTCCCTAACAGTCCCACTCTCCAGCTGACCTAAACAGACACATTGCTATCGAACTGTGCATAATATGACAAATACTCCCTTCCGTCCCAAAGTAAAAAATTAACGTATTCATCCAATTTTTATCTTCTTAATAGTGTATAAACAAGACATTATATTTATTGATTTATTAATGACGGTTATTTTCGTTAACGATTTTGAAACGGAGGAAATAATTGATAGAAACCATGTTAGATCTCCCAACATTAATATTTATATGTGAAAAATCACTAAAATTTATCATTTTATTAGTAGTACTATGAATTCAGCGATCAGCACTCAAAACATTGAAAAAAGGGGAACAGTTAACTTTAAATCTTCGATCCGTTTCAATATGATTTATCGGCCTATGATAAAATCAAAATTTAGGATAGATTGGTCTGAATGAGGAAAGAAACAAAAAGATAATACGAATCCAGAGCATAGCCACGACCTGTCAGATTCTCTTCCTATTATCTCTCACCCGGACCAAACACTTTTACCACATACATTTTATATATTTTTTTATAATTGTGGTGTCCAGATCAGCTTTTGCGCAGCTTTGATTAATTCTATGGAATACCATCCAGCAACAAGTATTAGATAACTCTATCGGCCAATACAGATAGAAGAATCACCGAGTATTTTTTTTTCTCACCGTCAACTCTTGGCTCTCAACTACTCCTCTAGTCCACGAGTACACATACATTCTTTTTTCACCCTTTATATACTAGTGACTCTCATTATCTTCTATCTTCATCGTACTCTCAGGATGAAACTATTAGAATTTTTTTTAATGTTAATGTTGTTTACTATTAGCCCAAGTAGTGCTAAAAGGAGTAGGAGGGATAATACATTGAAGGTAGCTAATGAAGAAAAAGACTACTTGAATTGGATTAATCGCATGAGTTCTCGCAATCATTCTGTTTTCCAAGAAGCTAAGAACAAATTAGAGCCTTGTAAATTTATTAAGGTGAATAAAAACCCGAAATTCGGAGATTTTACTACCGTTCAGAAGGCTATTGATTCAATCCCAATAGTCAATTCGTGTCGAGTGGTTATTTCTGTTAGTCCTGGCACTTACAGGTAAATTTTGTACACTTCAATTGTCCTGTTTTTCTGCTTCTTGATTTTGTACTATAAGGCGCGCATTCGCAATTGTATGGAAGTGTTTTGTTTAAATTTTGTAGGGAGAAGATTGAAATTCCAGCAACAATGGCTTACATTACCCTGGAAGGTGCTGCTTCACATAAAACAACTATCAAATGGGATGACACTGCAGATAGGACAGGAAAAAGTGGCCAACCAATGGGAACTTATGGTTCCGCAACTTTTGCTGTTAATTCCCCCTATTTCATTGCCAAAAACATCACCTTTAAGGTAATTGTATTGTCATGTCTAACAATTAGGTGGATATATTAACAACTAATTTTATCTCTACAGATGATGCATGTTAACGTGGTGGAGTCAGAATTGTTTATGGATTCTGAATTTTTAAAAATGTACTTGCTAGTAAAAGTTCCTGATAAGTTATCTATCCATAAGAGAATATTTAAACACAAGTATTATATTTGAGCAAAAGGAATTGGGCTATGCTAAACTTGTAGGCGAAGCTCTGTAAAATGTATTCAAGGTATAATTCTTGGATTAACATTTATAAGTACGGATTGATATATCGGAAAAACTGTTACATGTAGTTTTCTTTAGGTGAATAAAAATTAATTGATTCCTCCGTGAACAGAATGTAGCACCACCACCACCATCAGGGGCACTAGGAAAGCAAGCGGTGGCATTAAGAATTTCTGCAGATACAGCGGCGTTCATAAATTGCAAGTTCATTGGAGCACAAGACACACTGTATGATCACAGGGGCAGGCACTATTTCAAGAACTGTTATATTCAAGGTTCTGTAGATTTTATATTTGGTGATGGGCTGTCCCTTTATGAGAATTGTCATTTACGTGCAAAAACAAAAAGCTATGGGGCTTTGACAGCCCAGAAGAGGGAGAGTTTACTGGAGGAAACTGGATTCTCTTTTCTCAATTGCAAAGTTACTGGATCTGGTGCTCTTTACTTGGGCAGGGCTTGGGGTACTTTCTCTAGGGTCGTATTTGCTTACACTTATATGGATAAAATCATCACATCAAAGGGATGGTATGACTGGGGAGATAAGAACAGGCATATGTAAGTTCTTTCTTTTCTTTTTTCATACTACTAAACACTTTGCATACTATAGAACGCGAATTTATGCTCATCTGCAGGACGGTATTTTATGGACAATTCAAGTGTTCAGGACCAGGGGCAGACCATGGTGAAAGGGTGAAATGGTCCAGGGAGCTCACTGAACAAGAAGCTAAACCGTTTATCTCACTCAGTTTCATAGATGGTCATGAATGGCTACTCCATATTTGATGATTGCTTTAATGTCTAGCTAAGCTGTGGCAGTCAGCAGTTTTTACGCCATTTGTGTGTATCATATTGCAAGTTAGAAAATTATTTTTCCCAGGCACCATGTTATAGACCAATTTTCTCATCCACGACCACAAAAATAGAAAAAAGTACCCCTACTCCTAACTTAATTTCATCAAACCAAAATACAGTTGCGCAACAATAAATTTTACCAGCATTCATTTTCAGGAACTGTTGCTTTTCTGTGCTATTTGGTTGAAAATTCCGTTAATTGACTAAGCTGGGCAAAGCCAACTGAATACCAAATGGGTCAGGTGGTCCAGTACAATTGTCAAGAAGAATTCACAGCGAAAAGTATGTCAGCACAATGCCTTATCAAATCAAATGCCACCAAACTTCACCTACCCACTTGTATTGCAAGAAGTTGAGAGCTATGTATATAAGTTTACAAGAGACGACAATTATAAAATAAACTGTACAAGTATAAACAAATATACATTAGATACAATTCCACCATGACGGTCAGTTAAAAGCAGACTTGCTTTCTTCAAGTAATTGAACTGTACAATACCAACAGGCAGCCTGACAGAAACAAACTGAACAAGTCAACAACGAAAAGTAATATACAAGAGTTTAGGAAGATTATGATCAAAAGCACAATGGAGAAAGACGTGATAGCAGTTACTGGCAAACAAATATAGGTCCTCTAGATGTCAATATCATATATAGAGAACATCAGATATCAACATCTTGTGTTCACATTGTAATGGAGAAGAAACCCAACATTCCTAGAATGTGGACACTTCTTTAACAGCTACTGCTCATACTCAGCAAGGACATCCCACACACATCCCTTAGTATGCAGCAAGGACATCCAACATAACATCACCACCAAGACGAAGAGAGAGAAAATTACTGTGGGACTGACCAAAACAGATAGGGGCCGTTTGGTTACGGTATAACTTATATTTTATTCATGTATAAAATAATGTATTAAGTTATACTATGTTTGGTAGAAATTTTTGTTTAGGTAGAAAATTCAACATAACTTATACCATGTTTGGTTGCATTTTTGTAGTCCTACATAATTAATACCAACATAACTTATGAGGGAATCTATGTATAAAGTTATACAGGGTAGAAAGGTGGAATAAGTTGTGTGGGTATTAGTTATACATGTATTAAAGTGATAACTTACATATTACCCTATTAATTTATTTTATTGTTTTTAATTAGAAACTTTATTGTTTTCCTATATATAAGTTCGTTGTTTTTATTTTTTTTTATATTTAGACCATTTTTATTTCTTTTAATAATTTTTAATTGGAAACTTTCTTGATTCCTATCAACATGTGTTGTTTTTATTTCTTATTATATATAGATTATTTTCATTTCTTTTTATATACTTACCGTTTTGATTTATTTATGCAAATATAAATATTATTTTAATATTAGAAATTGATTGTATATTTTTTAACGGTACATATGCTAATCAAATATTAGCATTATATATTATTCAATATATTTCACATTTTATTAGCATATATTATTATTTTGTAAATAATATATATTAATAATTTACGACAAGTTTAATATTCAATAGTTAATAATTCATGTATTGTAATCTCTAAACCCTGCATAACTAAACCCTGCATAACTAAACTCTGCATAGCTAAAAACTGCATAACTAAACCCTGCATAACTAATACTTGCATAACTAAACCCTGCATAGCTAATACCTGCATAACTCTAACCAGTAACCAAACAGCCCCATAGTGATAGAATGATATATTTTTTGCAACGAATATGCAAACAGTTGTCATCGACTATAGAAAAATGATGTGATGTTCATATAAAAAATCAAATCACCCACTATTAGAGAAAACAGAAAAATAAACGCAGGCCACGCACCACATAGATGATCAGGACTGGAAGAGAGTTACAGTCGCAATGTAACCGTTCTTCATCACCTGTGACAAAATAAGCAAAGATCCTAGTGAAGCAATAGGAAATGAAAGCACAAAGGGAGAGAGATAAAGTGTATAGCAGAACCACAGTGTGGGGTATACAGCCATTTATTCTAAACGAAAAAAATCACCTCAAAGGCAAGATTTTGGTAGCCATATACAAAGGTAGATCCAAACGGATTACTCGCAGAGCCTTGTGTCTGGATAGCAGCTCGACCACAATCTCCCAGTATCTCCTGCAGAATCATAGCAACTTAACAATGAGTCAGCTTGAAATTGTGCCCAGAAAAAAGAGGATGTCTGATGATAGGTATATACACAGGTGTACACAACAGTTTGCCCATTAGTTCTAAATATCATTAACATGAACTGATTCTGAGTTTTTAAAAACTGAGTGGGGGTGGGGGAACAACGCAGAGTAACAATTATCCATAACACAAAAAGTAAGAACATCCAACTTGAAAACCTTGAAGAAAATACCAATAAATGAATAGAATAACCGAATCAAACAGAAGAATTCACCTTAACTTGTTCCCATTTTGTGCTGGCTGTAATAGTGGCTTTAGAGGAGTTTACATCCTGATGATACGACCCTACAACTGCAGAAAAAAAGATGCGAAAAGTATTAAAACGAATATCCAATTCTTTTAAATTGGTATAACGAAAGAGGGCGGTAGATCATGAAAGAATCAACTCACAATCAGAACAATGGATAACAAAATTGCACTTCATGTATGAATTAAAATCAGCATGCCCAGGATAGTTGGTGTGCAAGACAAATTTCTTGATTTTATGTGTCTGCAAATAAACCACAATAATCTGAGAACAGATATAGACTTCATTAACTGTGCTCATGGAAACTCAGAGGATGACATACCTGCCCATCGAACAGTATATCTAAGCCACGAGTAAAGTAGTTGTAGAAGTAATCACCACAAAGAGTTGTCCTCGGCCGGGGATCTGACGCAGAATGAATCACCATTTGATCAACCTGTATAACTAATGAAGTCAATCCCCACCAACAATCTAACATATAGAAACTTGAAGGAACTCAGAAGAAGTTGGATATATCAATTTTCTGTTAGACACCAAAAGAAATATAGCAGTACCTGTTTTTGATGGATTCCGCATGGTCGACCTAATTCGGTCCAAACATCCTGCATAAAGATAAGATAAGACAAGGTTTTGCATGGTTGATTCAGTCATCAAAACAAATGTAATAAAGGAACAGGGCGACATGCAGCACGAACAAACCTATGCCAGACCGCACACAACATATAAGGACAGATGGATTCAAGCATTGTAAAACCAAAAGGAAACTACTAACCGCACGCAACATATAAGGACAGATGGATTCAAGCATTGTAAAACCAAAAGGGAACTACTAAATGAACTAAGTTCAACGCCTAGTTCAATAAATGAGCTAAAATAGGTTTTCAGCTTCCTGTCCCCCTTTTAACTTCAGGAAAAATCTAACTTCTGCATTGCAACTTTAGGCAATAGGGATACGATTATTGGACTGAAGAGTGAAGACAGTATCATATCAATACAATTAGAGTTTCCACAATATTAAGGAAAAATTATCCAATGGAAGACAGAAGAACATTAAACAACTCAAGCGAATGATTAACCCCAGAACAATCTAAAGAAAGAGTAGTTACCTGTGGCGATGCACCAAAGGGGATGTGTTGTCCACCAATGCTAAACTGTAGTTCTTCCCCCAGCTAAAGAAGATAGAAAACAAACAAAATCATATGTAAATCAACTGACTGCATGTCGGAGCATTTAAAATTGTCAAACTTAACAAATGACACTTGACACATTTTTTCATGATCTAAACTACTGCACAGAAAGACATGAACTTTTTGTCTTTGGAAGTAGAAAATACTACTAAATCATTCATCAAGTGCCAAGATTCAACACCATAGAGCACGAGGAAAAAAAATCTGATAAAAATAATATCAAACTAGACATTCAAATCTTTTTCTTTTTTTTTGATAACCGTAGTGTCTAGGCCAGCTTGTGCGCACCTCCCAAAGGATATCAAACTAGACATTAAATCTTCTCTATTCAAAAGGGGTAGACACTTCTGTTTTTTGAATTCTAACCTCAAAACTAGTAGCCATTGCAAGTGATGAAGGAACTACTAAATTGAATGGCACCAGATTTAGTTTACTTTAATTCCATTTCCCTTGCATCAAAATTTGAGATAGGACTAAAATGAAAACTAAAGCATCATCAATTTTGATCCAATACTACAATTTTCTAGCACACAAATTTGAGATGTGATGATAGATTTATAACAGAGCAAGACAAAACATATAAGCCAGAACTGTCATATCCCAGCGGTCAATTTCCTTTTTCAATGGCTATATAATTGGAAAGTGACGACAACAATATCAAGAAGCTATTAATGGTTCTCCTGGCAAAGAGAGCTGTGAAAGACCAAATTTAAGCACATTAAAGCCAAAACTAAAAAACTCCAGACGTGAAAGCCCTTTATGTCAGCTCTATGTCAAAGCACCACAAGCACACAAAAAGAACATCCTAAAGAGCTTTCCCCACGAAAAAACATAGAGAGCTGCAGCTCAAAGGAGGAGGACTTAACTTACTATTAATACATCATTCAAGAAGAAATCACATATAACATTAAAAAGACTGCACAAAAACTTCAGGGTGGACCGAAACAAACCTTAACATGCACTTCTTCCATGTAGAGGCTCCCAGCAGGCAGAGGAGGAGTACAGGCCTTGTCCATCATGGATCCAACACCAACTTTGCTTCCAGCAGAACTATCAAATATTGATACACGGCAAGTAACTGGGGTTGTGCCATCTGGAAACTCAAGAGGTAGTTCCGCTTTTGAAGTGGAAAAAGAAAGAAAGGAAAAAATTATTTATACCAGAGTAAATAATTTGAGTCTGCACAAGTGTGAAAAAACGGAAATAACCAGGAATACCTTCACCATCACGGCAGCAATCTGTATACTGGGAGGGAATTGGAAAAGCAAACGACAATCCCTGCAAAGTTGCCATCTATCAGAATCCTCAACACCGAACTAAGTGATGGATAATCGAATAAGAATCTCTTTGGATTGGCTTATTTTAGGTGCCTTAAGCCAAAATAGCTTTTAAGCACTTTTGTAGTGTTTGGGTGAAATAAATAAGTGCTTTTAAGCACTTATTTTTAAGCCAAACAATAAAAATAAGCCAAAAGCCGCAAGTCAGATTTAAATATGGCATTCAATAGACATTGGACAAACATACTGGATAAAATAAAGTGTAAACTCCTCTGTCCTTGTCATATGTTCCTGGATAGGTTGGTCCAAAAAGAGAATAGACAGCTACAAAAGTGGCTAAAGTGGACGGCCCGCTGAAAGTAACAAAATCAAAAGACAATATTTAAATCAACAGAAATGTTGGGAGGTGTTAGCACAGCATCATGATAACCTACCAATTTAGACAGTTGTGTAAGTAAACACTGTGAAAACCTACCCTATTACAGAGGTGGCATAGCGCATCTGAAGCCGTTTTACATCATATATTTCAATAAGGCGCAGTCTCTGAAACAGGTAGACATGAGGGTGTAAGGACATACTTGAAAAAATGTTTCTAATTCATTATGCAAGTAGAAAGCTCTTGAGTTTATAGAGGAAATAAATCTTATAAAAGAGAAACTTACAAAAGAAATAAGTTCATGTCTTCATGATAAAGTAAATTACAAGAGAATAAATTTAAAAGAGAGTCACATAATTTTAGAAATATTTCCAAAAGGAAATGCCTTTTCCGGGCCTATCCCCCATTCACCTATCGCTTTCTTGAGTTGATGTTTAACTTGCACCTAAGGGATTCATTTTTCCTGAAAGGAAATTTCCACAACTCATTCCATCCAAAATCACGTTCCACTTCGGAGATGTACATGATCGAGGAAACTAGATATTAGATGTATTCATGTTATTAATACTTCCCCAAGTATATCCTTTTTTTAGAGTAAATCGAAAGGAATTTCCTTAATGTGCACCGAGGTGATGCCAAATGTTAATGGGTAAAAGGTCTTTACATTGAGCCTCCAAAAAACTATTCGACAATCAACAAATAATAATGGGATCTGTTATTTATACCAATAGTACAGGTAAAACAAGGTAACTAATGATCGTCAGCATCCATCTTTCAACTTCTTCAAACATTCTCCATATCATACAAAAAAGGCATCACAATGCTATTTCAAAACTTCCTCCTTTCCTGCCGGGTTTTCCTCAACCTCCACATTGCAAGGGTGTTTTCAACTTTTCAAGGAAGTAAAATCATGCAATACACCAAAACTCTTACTTCCGCTGCATATTGCATAGTGTAATGAAGAAGCACAAGATTAGTGTATTCCCCCTTTTCCTTGTACATGCTACACTGATCAATATTATGTAACTCCTGACTTTTCAAATTGCTGCAACCTAAGGATAACGTCTCATGAAGCGAACCAAGCAAAGAAAACTAATTCTTAGCAGTTTTTGAACCATCCAGATAAATATAGTAAGGTTTCACCAGGCAGCTCCCTCGCACCCCAATGTCAGCTTTGGATGCCATCCGCTGCTGCCTTTCTTTAGCCGCTAAACTATTAGAATCCAAGAAAAATACTCCATTTCTTTTGACTATCAATCTTTTGTGGGCTTCTGAAAGATATATCCCAAGAAATTCCACACGTATCGTTCCTAAGTAGATCTGATATTGGACCTCCACATTATTGCACTTAAGTATAAATGAGAATACTTTATCTTCAGTGTTACCTTCCGGCTCCAATATCAACTATGATTGCCTTTCCTTCTATGAATTCAATATACTTCTTAAAATCAATCTTTCCCTTCATTATTCCTTTCGATGGAGAAGATGAATTCTCTCTCCATAAAGGACACAACCAATGAGATAACCAACAAAGGTAACGAAGATAAAGACAAAAGATGAATTCACCAATACATTTCACTATCTTGAAGATCTCTTAGCACTATTTCCCGAATTTACAGCTTAAAATATAAAGCTTCACATTCTTCCACACCCAAAGAAAAGAAAACTCATTTTAATCCTAATAAAATTTGACCGTTAATAGGTGTAGCGGCACAGACAATCTAGCACAACATTAGTAAACTTTGACATTTTTGTTGCCAGCATACTCAGGCTTAAATCTTAATAAAATCTTTAGTTTCTCCAACTGCAGCAACGTGCATTTGCTTCTTCATGAACACTCCAGACCGAATTCAATTCAATGAAGTTTGAATCCCAGAATCTGCAGGCATACTAGGAGAGACAAGATTAGGAATGAGGATGTTCGACACAAGGTGGGGTGACTTTGCCGGAGACAAAATGGGGGTCGGCCAGTGTTTTGGGAAGCGAGAAGTGGAAAAGGGCAACAAGCGCTCGCTTCACCGAAGCATAAAGCGAAAGCGCATGCTTTTTTCAAATAAAGCGCTATTTAGTATAAGAAAAAAATATTAAATGTGCATAGATAAATAATGAAGAACAATAGAGGTAATACATTGAGCAAATCTTTCAATTCTTA
Organism: Solanum sitiens; assembly: GCA_016801875.1. Lineage (NCBI taxonomy): Eukaryota > Viridiplantae > Streptophyta > Magnoliopsida > Solanales > Solanaceae > Solanum > Solanum sitiens. The sequence goes on from JABWTJ010000001.1 coordinate 9,238,561, forward strand.
TATTAAAAAGTAAATGATAGAAACTAAAAAATAGATATCGAATAAGAAAATACAAGTAAGTACAAGCAAAATCAGAACAGTGACTCGGTCACAGAACAGCAAAAAAACAAAGGTAAAGAAAAGGAGACAAAACAGAGTAGCATTACAAATAGAGGAATCTTAAATCAGAAGAAATAAAAACAGACTACTGCTACCCAAGAAGCATTACAAACAGCAAATTGAAGGGAAAAAAAACTTAGTTACATTGCGCAGCAGAGAAACCGAATGAGAAGAAGAACTAAGCTTAGTATTTACAGAGAGTCCAACAGTAGTCGACAAAGGAAGAAAAATATTTGGTAAAAACTTATGTAAAGTATTTTTAAAGAAATTTAAAAAAAAACTAGTTAGCGCTTATCTCTAAAAAGAGAGCTTTTTCTCGCATTATAAGCAGCACGCTTCTTGCTTCTAGGACAGAAGCTCACGCTTCTTCACCATCGTGTCACTTCAAGGCATTAGAGCGACACCCTGTCACTTTGCGCCTCGCTTTAAGCGAGCGCTTCGGCGCATTTAACAACACTTCACGGGAAAGTGAGACTCAGATGATTCAAGCACGTGAAAAAGAGGGATGCAAATGTCCTGGTGAGGAGGTGTGTGAGGCTGGTTGTGAGGAGCTTCGAGAGAGAGGTAGAATTCAGCTGAAGAAGCATTCGAGAGAGGTGATTAGACCAGACATGGCACATCTCCAGCTTACTGAGAACATAACCTTAGATGAGAAGTTATGGTGGGCGCGGATAAGGGTGGTAGGTTAGTAAGTAGTTGAGCATCGTCTCGTTGTCCAGCGGGATAGGTTTCTCCTTGCACTCCAGTAGTATTAGCACTATTCTCGTAGTTCTAGTCCCTTGATTCCTGCTACTACATGTTAAGTGTTATGCTTCGGTTATTGTTTTATTTTGTTGCGGTTATTGTTCCTTTTCTTTATTTGTTTCAGAATGTTTCCCTTATTATTGCGATGTCTTCATAACTTCTGTTTTCTCCTTTTAAATTTGATTTGATATGCGTTAACTGAACCAAGGGTCTTCCGTAAACAGTCTCTCTATCTCCATGAGGTAGGGATAGGTCTGTGTACATTCTACCCTCCTCATACCCCACTTCTGAGATTTCACTACGTATGTTCTTGTTTTTGTTGAAGTTTGCCCCTCAGGTGTGCATTAAAATAAATGATCAACGATTAAAAAATAAAGGATACAAATGCCTCGAAAAGTTGGCATTGGCACATTGCCACCAAATTTTAGCCATGCATTCAATATTGTGAATTCAGCAAAGAATGAGCCATAAATAAAATATCATTAGCTAACTTGAACAAATAACAGCAAAATATTTACATACAAGGCAACTAAATATCCTCATTAACTAGACCCGAGTAAGGCATGCACCAAATCTAATACCTGTGACCAGGAATCAAACCGCAGATGAAATCCATGATCTGGGAAGCTAATGACAATGTCAAGTTTTAAAGGCTCCTGCAGAAAACAGATTGAGCATTGAGTTATGTAATATTTGAGATGCTGATGTGCAAAAGCAGCCACGTCCACAACATTTATTACAGTGTTATCATACTAAGATACCATGTAAAACCTGATAATTTCAGAACCATTTATGCATGGAAACTGCAGAGTTTCAGAATTTTAATGGATGGAATGCGTCCTACTCCAAAATATATATTACTGACCTAGTTAATCACAACTAATGGGGAACTTTACGAATGGCTCTTACTGAAAAATAGATTATAGCTCAGTCGATCGCAACTAATAGGGTAATTTTTCTGTTCAATCAACAAAAGTACTAAGTATGTGACTTAACATAACACAAAAAAGATTATTATAAACGCATAGTAATCATCACTCCGTAAACTGATTGTTTTGAACTTCAAAGCAACTAAATTATAATAAAGTAAAGTTGATTTAAAATGACTAGGGTACAAAATTTGTTGTCACCATAACAAGGAAAACATATTAACCTACACAAATAGAATTATGTAAAATTGACCTAAAAATGTTGTCCGTCCTGAATCATACCTCGTCGTAATACTTAACATGGACAACATCATAAATATTAGGCTGCTGCTCTATCTGCGCAAAAGCTTCACAAATAGGCATTCCTGAAATCATGCATCAAATTGAATAATGGATCAATGAATTTACAAACCTAAACATAAAATGAGACAACCTATTTGACCTAATCGGTAAGTAAACGAAAAAAAAAACAAATGGAATAAATATAAGTTTACCTAGAGTAAAAGGACCGATTCCAACACCAGGGCGGAGATCGAGAACAATAGAACCCATGGCAGTGCCTTCGCAGCGGCGTCTTGGTCTCTGCATCGTTTCGTTGTTGAAATATGTTGAATCGGAGGATTGTGACTTTTATTAAAGTCTTAGAGACGATGGAGATAGATAGCTTTAAGTAGAAGGAGAGGCAAGCTGACAACGATGTGGCAAAGGCTAATTAATGGATGGTATCTGGTTTATGCAATTTTGGCACCCACCCGCACGGAAACGTCGTGGTTATCTTTTTATTATTTTTTTATTTTTTTTTTGAGGAGTTTCGAAAGTGAATTTGATGATTTCGAGGTTAGATTAATTCCAAAAAGAAATTTAGAATTAACAATTGACTAATTTGTCCTCAATAATGGTGGGTCGGGTTCTGGATAAGGGAGCCCTTTTGTTCCGGTTTCGTAGGGGCAGCAAAGTAAGAAGCTCATTTTTTAGCTTCATTTCATGTGTTTTTATGTTTCTCTAATTTTACATTTTTTTATATTTTTTATATTTTTATGAATAAATTATTCATTTTTAAAATTTATCGAAAAAAATACGAATTAAAAAAATATTGAAATTATTGAATTAAAGGTTACTATATTTATTTGTGAACTTTTGGCTTTAATTTTATATTTTTTCATATCTTTCATATTTTTTATTAATCAATTACTCATTTCGGGTTTTATAAAAAAAAATGAAAAATTATTGAAATTGTTGAATTTTAGGTTGCTATAGTTATTTGTGAATTTTTGGCGTTAATTTTATATGTTTTTCATATTTTTCCTATTTTTTATTAATCAATTACTCATTCTCGAAATTTACACCAGAAAAAAAAATTAAACAAAATTGTTAAAAATGGGTCGGATAGTTTATTTAAAGGGGGGTGATTTATGGGTCGGATTAGGTGTTTATGGGTTCAAATATGTTTCCATTTTTTCATATAAATGTCATGTGGTAAGGTCAAAATGACATGGCAATTCATGTGGCACTTAAAAAAATGAAAAATGAGTTGGATATGTCCAGCATACCAACCAACGCCCACAAGGTCATATTTGGGCAAAAAGTTAGACGACGAGGGCATGAGTGAGCCAAACTTTAAACAGAGGTATATCTAGACTTTTTCAAATAGTTTAAGGGCATATTTGACGCTTTTTCATTTGTTATTTTTTTACAAATATTACCATTTGTTTTGGAAGTAATAGTAACTCATTGTTTCCATGCAATTATTTAAGATAATAAATGACTAATTATTGTTTTTTCTCTTCTACTAAATAGGTTTTTTATTTCAATATTCACTTTCAAATGTTTTGGTCTATAGTATTCTTCCTTTTAACCCTACTCATGAAACTATTATTATTGAAGAGTGAACTATTTAATTAAACCATGAAAATTCTAATGTTCTGCTACTGAGATCTAAATTTAAAACTATACACATATCCATTTAAATAATTATTGGGCTAATACTTTTTTGGATATTTCCAAAAGTAATCTATTAAAGGACTTCTTAATAATTAAAGTTACATTAAGAGGAAATTTTCAAATTCGAATATTACAACTATAATTAATTGGGATTAAATTTGAGCTTCACAAAATGTGTAGACTTTACATGGGCCCGAGCTGACAGCAATCAAGCACCAAATCCAGCTACACTTGATTCATCGAATGAGCCCAATACAGTAGACTCGCGCAACCATTTTGATCCGCCCAATCCATTTATGTTTGAGCAAGTAGTTACTTGTTTACTGTTTAGTATATTACCTAGATTTTTTTGATCCGTTTAACTTAACTCATTTTAAAATTAGGTTGATATTTCATTCAGACTAACTCGTGAAATTTTTATTTTAATTATTTTTCAAAAGTTTTTTTTTCATTTGTATATTTTTATAGTCATAATTTCAGGGAAGAGTTTTAATAGTTACACAAACAAACTATAAAAAAAATTAACTTTGAAATTAGAATAAGAATTGTGTCATGAACCAATTTTAGTTCATTTCAATTCAACCTACTTCATCCCAAATAACATTTATACATGTCACCAACTCATTCATTTATTAATTCAATTCATTTAAAAGAAATTCAATTCAACTCGCTATTTAACAGCCCTGCATTACATCATAGATTAAATCAATCCTCAACGACTTTGATTTATTTATTGTAGTTATTTTGTTAGGTAAATCACTAAATTAGAAGTCTATGGTAATGAAGGTATTGTAAGGATTGAGGGGATGAACTTTATTTTGCCTATAGCACAATTCTTAAATATGACCGTTATGGAGGCAAAAATTGTTAAGAATTTTGTCTTGAAATTTTTTATTACATGTTAATGTTACTTTTCCCTGAGAAATATAAATATATTAGATCTAATTAATTCTACTCTTTCTTACAGAAATGTATTATATATATATATATATTTGGCTAATCGAAAGAAAAGCTTTGATTTTTGTAAATTGAACATTTTTTTATACCATAACATAATAACATTCACAATATAATATTCTCCAAATGAAGTATTGCCTAAGGGAGAACATAATCTCCATAGCTTTATACATTTTTTTTCATATAAATTATGTATAGATTAATCGACCAAACAATATATATAAGAAGATTTATAATTGAAGTTTTTTAGTTAGCTTCCGTGCGATATACATTATTACTATATAATCCCAAACAAGTGAATGATATTGTATTATGTATGAGAAGAAATAATCTTTTATCTATAGAAGTCCAAACCTCAACCCCCAAAAAATGATCGATATAAGAGACTCTTTTCACAAAGAAAATATTAATTATCCACGAAAAGTCATTTTTTATCAAAGTATAATTATGCAACAGAATTGATCGTAAGAAAATCACTATCTCAATTATATTCACTGAAATAATGTTTGACTTTTTGTTGTCATTCTATTCAAATAGATATTGATTTAATTATGGTAGTCATAAAAGGTGAGAATGGTCTCAGAGTAAATATATCAAATCTTGGATCATATGTATTATTATAGTACAATTGTAACAAAAAGTAGTTGATACTCTTATCTCAATTAGTAGCTTAAAATGGACAAGATTATGATTTATAAATGTTAATTAGCCTTTTTTTGTACTCTAATAACTAGTCATAGACAAGTTAGGAATACCTAGTATTAGAGTAGAATTGGTTTCCTATTAGTAAACTATATATGTTAATTATTAGAAAACTTTAGTTTGGTCCCATGTTGCTTGGATTATAAATATGTGATCAACTTCTTATTCAATATCCAGATGAATTTTGTAAGTTAAAAAAATAACTGCTAATTAAATATAAAGATCACACAATGAAAATAGGTAAGGCAATCATGATTAGCTACTATGATATTAAAATATAGAAAATAGCAGTCTTGAAGAGTATTATATATATCTAATTTTTTATTCGTACAAATTATAATTGTATATCAACTTTAAGATAATTTAATTTCAATTCGTATTCATTGGTATTTCTCAAATTCAATAATTATACGTTTGTAATGAAAAAAAATAATAAAAAAACATGTAAACCTCTCACCACCATCACCACACACAAAAAAAAGCGAATCACATTATAATCTCTTAGGCATATGAAAATAATTATCAGGTAAAAGTACTAACACGACATGTATACACTTTCTTCACAATATATTGATGATTACAATTTACTTTTATAATAGTTAGTGTTTCCCCTTTTTTTTTCTTTATTAGATGTCTGATATTTACATTAAAATTCGACTAATTTAAATTTACATCAGATAAAAATTTATTTAGAGATAGCATTCTCTTTTATTTGATTTCTTCATAATCAAGTTCAAAGCTGAAATCTCTAAAATAGTGGTGTCTATGAAATTCCATCTTCTTACCAAACGAGGTGGAACATTCTTTGCCCTCATAGCTTCTCATTTTTAATTACTAATACTAAAATACACTTGGCTCGGCCAAAACTAAATTATTAAGGCTAATCAATTAATGCTTGTTACGAAATACTTCCTTCGCTTCTTCTTAATTATATATAATATATATATATATATATTGCTTGATCCAACAAAGTTCTGTTTAAAATACTAGTCACTTCAGGAAATTAAATATTTAAAATTATCTTCTTTTTTTGAATTGATAAAATAAAAAAATACGCCTTAGATATTAATACAAGTTCATATTATTCCACTTTCAAAATAAACATAGTACATTTAAACACCCATAGAATAACTATGTTTTTTTAACATATATATCAGCTATTAGGTGAAATGAAATGCAATGCATGCAAAACTAATAAATTCGTCATCTTCCGTATATATGATAAAATTAAAAATAACACACAACAAACAAAAACAAAAAGAAACACAAAGTAAGGACAAAAAAAAAAGGACACAAATGTGTTTATCTTTTTACCTTTTTCTTTTTGTTAATGAAAATGAAATATTTCCAAGATTAGGCAAAAAGAGTACAAACTATTCTTCACCGCCATCGCCATGTGTAATGCTAACTTGCACGTTTCTTAAATCTAGAGCAAAAATCTTTACTTGACGTCTTGGATTGGTCTGCACTAACTTGGAAAATTAGTTAATTAATTGTGGCCAACACACAGCAACTGTCCTAAGTGGACACATCATCATTAATTAATCCACTACTTGTTCGATTTTATTTTTTTTATTAAAAAAAAATCAACTAATTGTTCGCCTCAATAAAGCTCTAATACATTTCCCCAACAAAATCTCATTTCACAACTTTATTCTTCTGTAAAAAATTAATATAATCACACTTATCGACATTAAATACGATTTTCTGAGTTCGTCCATCTTTACTTATTCATTATATTAAAATAGGTATTCAACTATAATTATTTTGTTTAGATGTTCATAATACTAAAATTGATGTCCAACAATATTTGTTCAGTTCAAAAAATAAAAATTAATTATTTTTGTGTTTATTTTACCTTGCTATTAATTAAACACTATTAAATTTCAAATACATTTTCCAAATTATTAAAGTTAATATATTTAAATGGTAATACAATAATATTACCTTTATTGTTTCTTAAATTAAAGTATATGTCAAGTCAATAGTGAATAAGTATTGTTGGACGGAGATTAAAAAAAAAAATTGAAAGAAGAGGAAAACCCATATCCTTGTTTCCATAGCAATGGTCCAAATATCACAATTTGAGTTACATTAGCAACATAAAAGATCAATTATCATAAAAAAAAGTTTCTAACAACAAAATTGCTTCAAAGAAAATATTCTAGATCTAGCATAGACTTATATTGTGGAATATGAAAAGTGTCATTTAATTTATTTTAAACTCAAACTATGGCTATTCCACTGGTTTAAATTAATAAATAACTCCTTAAATTATAATACTTTCACATGAAAAAAAACAAACATAAAATTTTTTATTATTTCTACATTCCCCTCTTCATCATTTATTAAATTACCACTTTGCAAGTAGGCTTTAGTAAATGCTTTTCCATGCGAGGCCATCTTCAATTAATTTTTATCCAACTTTGCAACTACGTAATTTATGATATGCCATTATATCTGATTGTGACTGCTCAAATGACAAATATAACGAGGGTCCCATGTAACAAATACAATTACAAAAGCTTATCATTTAACGTAGTAAAAACACTGAAAATTATGTATTATAACAAACTATTGATTTAAAATAAATGTTATAGTAATAACTTAATTTAAATGCAATTCGCAATAAATATTTTGTCATTCGCCTTTCTCTTCTTTCTCTGGAATTTCGCTCGTCACTCTTCTTTATTTTAACTCTCTCTTGCTCGTCTCTTTCACTTTATACAATACACATATATATACATATAGAAACACATTTTTTAGACAAATTGCCCCAATTTATACAAATTAGATATTTCATAACAATCATAATTTGGCTATAAAGCGCAAATAATAAAACTGAGTACTAATATAATTTTCATATTTGCTATTTTTAAAATTTATTTTTTCTCTAGTTACTTATATAGTAAAAGAATAAAAAAGAAAAATCTATAACAAGTGCATGTTGTGCAGCTGTCTTGTGTAAAAGTTAAATCTTTTTTGACCATAGAATTATGTTGTCATTGTACAAACACAGGGAATATAAAAGTGATGAAAAATGTTGTTAGTGAAAAGGCCTTTTAAGATGGTGGGGTATAGTATACTATAGGCAGTACGAAACAGTCCTTGTGCCAGCTAAGCCAACCAAAAATCAACATATATTATAATTGATGAGTTAATTTTAATATGGTCATTCAACTGTTAAAATAAATTTTATTTTTTTAATTATATAGAATCATTTAATTATTGAGAAAGTGTCACACTAAAAATATTTTTGAATTTTTCTTTCCGTAAAATCATTCATGTCATGCAAATATCTCTCCCCTCACTAGATTCATGCCATGTAATTTTTTTTTTTCCTGTAGGACAAGACCTAGTCTAAATTTAAGATTTCTACAAATAAAATAAAATGTAGCCATCTAAATATTTTTAGCATATCAATGAAAAATGCTAATTAAAAACAAAACAAAATTGATGATTCGTTGGTAACTTTAACCTGATATGAAAGAGAACTACATTTTTAAGACAAAAATGGCAACTTGCATTTATATATATCACATCACATATATCACCATGATGAGGTTTTAAGACTCATGTCAACTAATTATTATTTTATTATTTTTTAAAACATAACTTCATTTGTATTCATCTTTATACTATCACTTAAATTTAAATAGATGAATTATTTAATGTGTAGGGATATAAAAGTCCTCCACACACAAAATTAAGACGAAACTTTATTTTCCATACTTAGATTTATTAGTAAAGTTCATAGTGAAAATTATTATCGTTAGAACAATAAGATTTTATTTCAGAACGCTTTAGAATTTGAATTGATAAATACTTAAATCCAAATGGCTAAATTCAATATTTTCGTATCCAAAATTAATTTAAATTTTATCTTACATGGCATTAAAAAAAAATTAATCTGAAATGATATACTAATTTATAAATTTATAGAGAAAAAATGTTTTTCTTCTTTTTAGGATATAAAGTTATAATTAAATTATATCATAAGATTTTTTTTTTTTTAAGATTAACTTTATTAAAATCTTCACCATATACTTAAATAACTATTTAAGGAAGAAACATTTAAAAGTAACTCAAATGAAATCCTTTTAATCTAGATGACTTTGTAGGATTTTTTTTTAGGAAAGAAGAATTCAAAAGTGCTTTTAATGAATTTATTTAGAATATTTGAATGACATTATAGGAAAAGAATTTAAGAATGACTTCAATGAAATCTTCACAATATTTATAAAATCTTTTTATTATTTAATAGACCATATTCTAATATGACTAAAAAAAGCCAATTGTTTAAAAGACCAAAAAAAAAAAAAAGTTAGAAAGCAAGTCCCGTGTTATTTAGAGAGTGGAGAAAAACTGTGAATCCAGTCATTTAAAAAAGACTCCAAACAAGTTTAGTAGCAGTATAAAAACAATCCCACATGAGCCGCGTTTGACGCTTCACCATGCGTCTTAATTGACGAGTCTTTTTTTTTGTTTCGCCGAAAGGTTAATACACAAAACATTTTTTCAATTTTACAGACGGACCAAACGTGCCCTCTTTCTCTCTTCCTAATCTTTCTCATTTTCGTCTCAGATTTTTCTTTGTTTATTCGAACGACGACGTTTAACTCCATGATCAACTCGATTTGTTAGTCTAGGGTTTTGATACGAACTCAAATTCTCCATGGATGGTGGTGTGAATTCTAGCTCAGAGCAAGCACATAGTCAAAGGCTAGATGAAGGTACAGCAACATCTATGGAGTTACAGAGGTTGGAACAGTGTAGTTCTGTACATTATATGGAAGGTTCTCAGTTGGTCGGAGTTTCGTCTTCGGTCGCCGGAGATGGAGGTGCTCCGTCTACGGTAGCTGTAGATGTTAGGTATTCAGCTGCAAACGTGATCGATAACCGGAAGCGAGGGAGGCCACCTCGTAACCTGGTGGTGAAACCTCCGGTGTCAAAGAAACCGCGAGTAGAGGATGAAGATGTTTGCTTCATATGTTTTGATGGTGGTTCTCTTGTTCTTTGCGATCGCAAGTGAGTGAGCCTCGTTTTTATCAGTTCTCATACTCTACTTTCCGTTTTTAAGTGTTCTAATGCTTTCCCCGTTGTGACATTACTCCATTTTGAGCTAAAAATGTTGAAAAAAAAGTACTAGTGCTTCAGAAATGATTGTACTCTTTGTTTGATAAGCGTAATTGTGTTACAAGTTGTTTCTTTATTGGATAGGGGGTGTCCAAAGGCATATCATCCAGCTTGTATTAAGCGGGATGAGGCATTTTTTCGCTCCAAAGCTAAATGGAACTGTGGTATGTTTTCTCCTACTTCGTTATGCACATGAAGAATCTTTTCAGTTCGTGTAGTTCTTTAATGCTATAGTTTTTTTTAATCATTATTAGTTTATTCTCATAATGGGATATTTTAAGTGCCAAAATTATTTTGGCAAGAGCTAAGAGAGAACTAAATGACATTCTATTTAAGTAGAGAGAAATAAGAATAGTAATTTTTGCATAGCTTCTCTATTTGTAAATTTACTTTAATTTTATCTATAAAAAAAGAGTAGTAGATTATTGAGCATGACACATTAAGGCTGAAAGTCTTGCATGGCATAATTTATGTTGTTACATTGTAGAAGCATCTTCTATAAATGCATTGACAGCCTTAACTCATACTTCTCGAATGAGTCTGGAATGTAGGAGAGGTTTCAACTGTAAATTGAAACATAGTATTGTGCCTGCATGATCAGAATTTGGATGGTCATGTATATTACTTTACAGAATGCTTTGCATTATCACTTCAATTTCCAAGATAAAAGGAATGAGGGGAAGAATCAGTGAGGTGAGTGTTCTCAAGTGAAAACCATGAAAAAGCATGTGAGTCATTGTTATGTTGCTTTTTCTCTTGCTCATTAATATCTTGCCTGAATAACAAATCTAGGTATTGTCTTGAAGAACAGAAACATCTCTGGATGCTTTTCTTTTTCACAATCCTTTCTCGAGATAATCTGAAGTCCTAGACATGGATTCTTACTAGCCATTATTAAACCTATTAAAATTCAAAGTGTGATCTCATAATATAGTGATTTTGAAAATTTGGAAAATGAAAATCCCAGTACGGGCTGCCAATACTTCATGGATCTTCTGTCTTTTATTGTGTTGTCTCATGTATCTTTTTGTTGTTTTCATAGTCTATTTTTTAACTTTTATGGAGTACCCATATTGTGTCTTTTGCATTCTGTTGTCTTGACTTGTGCATCTTTTTGTCATTTTCAGTCTTCCCCAATTTTGTATGGACTCTAGTCTTTTTACAAGTTTGTATATCATATGTAATGTATTTATTGCCTTTTTATCGTCTTGACTCGTGTATCTCTTTGTCGTATTCATTAGTCTTCCTCTGAGTTTGTATGGAGTACATAGTTGTATCTTTTTCCCTTTTTATCATCACTTATGTATGCTATTGTCTTCTTCAAAGTCTTTAATCCAAGTTTGAACGGGTTGCATATTTCTAACATGTCTGAAATGATTGCTGCTTCCACAAACTTTCTAGGGTATCTGCAGACAATCTTTCACACCATGTGTGGGAATTTCCTTATATTACTTGTAAACAAGTCCATATGATTGTTAATAACTTCTCTCTCCCTCTCTCAATTTTTCCCTTTTCCCTACATTGCACATATTTCATCAAGAGCATCCGAAAAATCTGTTTCTTTTGGGGTTTTCATAAAAGAAAAACAATCTGTTTCCTTTGGGTAGTCCTTGTCCTATAGAGAAGAAAGGTCGTGATTGTTCTAATTAACAGGAGGCTTAAGCAATTGGAATAGAATACAACATCACAAAAGATAGTATGGCAATGTGGCTAAGCTGGGAGCTTCTTGAAAAAACCTTATTTATTTACTTAGAAACCTTGTTGCTAAAACCAACTTTTGGTATTGATTTATGTACTGGTTGAGTGATGCTTCAAGTAATGTAAGTATTATCTTAAAAACGTATCTATTATACCATAGTTGATATATTCAAGGACATTTGAGGAGCTTTGTGATATCCAGGGAATCTATGTCCACAGAAGGTTTGAACAACAAAAAGAACTGAAAAATCAACTAGAACTTGTTGAAGTAATCATCAATGTTAAATTAGAATCCCCTTCCGGAAGATGGGTGGAGTTTGTGGAGAATATTTTCTTGTTGTAGATTCTTTACCGTTTGGTATATTACTTGTATTTGGTCAGGCCTTTGGCCATTTTTATGAATGATGCTATGTACGATTACTTGATTAAAAAAAAAGAGTAGAATTCACTTCCATGGTTGGTACCTGAGACTGTTAATGCATAATAGGTTTGCTTTTATTTTGCACTTAGTACTTCTCTCTTGAACTGCAAAGATCTGGTTCTATTTTCTATATGAAGCATGTCATCTACATCATTGGCCCCAGAATGATACAGCACACTGACATTACTTTTTTTTTTTCCCTTTTTAGGTTGGCATATTTGTAGTGTGTGTCAAAAAGCTTCCCACTACCTGTGCTATACTTGTACCTATTCATTGTGCAAGGCATGCACAAGAAATTCTGATTACTTGTGTGTTAGAGGAAACAAAGGCTTTTGCTCGACGTGCATGAAAACTATCATGCTGATTGAGAACAAAGACCAAGCAGATAAGGAAATGGTATGTGTAATACTTTATTGTACTGTAAGATCTCACAAAATATGTTTCCTTATCAGTCTAACTGCGAATAATACAATTTGTTCTCCAAGTAGTGATATTATCATGGCTTTCCAGATAAAAGACTGCCATGTTTAATTTAATCATTTTGTACTTCTCTTTTCTTTTATCTCCATAAGGTAATCTTGGGTTAAATTTGATTTACGTAAAACCTAACAGGTTCAGGTAGATTTTGATGACAAAACTAGCTGGGAGTATCTTTTCAAGGTGTATTGGGTAATCCTAAAGGAAAATCTATCATTAACACTTGATGAACTTCTTCAAGCTAGAAATCCATGGAAAGAATCAAATGCAGTACATGGTAAGCGGCCGCTACTGCCTTATGGTCATGTTGCAAATAATGGCAAAGGTATATCGGGCAAGTCATTTGACCATTTAGAGCTGAAGAAACCCTTAGAGCTGTTAGAGCTATCTAATAAGGATCCTCCAACCACTGAAAGCCGAACAACTGCAGAGTCTAATAACCCGAGCATTTTCAGTTCTTCTCATCAGTCAGAACTAACAAAGCCTGCTGTAGAGCTAGAGCTCCAGAATGGACATTGTTTGAGGACAAAACAGGGAAGCACTGCTATGCAGACATCAGTGAATGGATGCATGGAGTGGGCTTCAAAGGAGCTTTTGGATTTTGTTGCACATATGAAGGATGGTGAAACTTCTGCTATATCTCAGTTTGATGTCCAGACACTTTTGCTCGACTATATTAAGAAAAATAATCTTCGAGATCCTCGGCGGAAGAGTCAAATAATTTGTGATTCAAGACTCAAAAGCCTTTTTGGTAAGACATGTGTTGGCCACATAGAAATGCTGAAGCTTCTCGAGTTTCACTTTCTGATAAAGGAGGACTCAGATAAGAGTGCTTTTATACCAGCTGGAATTGTTGGAATTGTGTCTAGCCATGTAGAACTTGATGATAGCAATGACATATCTTCATCGAAAAAACGTAAAAGTCGTAAAAATGGTGAAGTCAAAATGACCCAGATTAATCTTGATGAATTTGCTGCAATTGATGCTCACAATATAAATTTCTTATATTTGCGGCGTGATTTGATGGAAAATCTCACTGAAGATGTGGAGAAGTTCCATGACAGAGTTACTGGCTCAGTTGTCCGCATAAGAATACCTGGTAATGATCAGAAACAGGAAATTTACAGGCTTGTCCATGTTGTAGGTAAAAATTGATCATAAAGCTTTTGTTGACACAGTGATGCAATATAATGTCGTTCTTGTTTGTGGGGCTTATAGTACTTTTTAATGCAGGTACATGCAAGACATCTGAACCATATAAGATCAGAGATAAGACGGTTGATGTACAACTTGAAGTATTGAACTTGGACAAGAAAGAAACCATATCTATTGATTCTATTTCAAATCAAGATTTCTGTGAGGTAATTAAGACAAAACATGTTTTACTTCTCCATCCATTTTGGAAATTGCTTCCTCTTACTCTCACACTTGTTAAAGAAATCTTGCTCACCAGTCGATATTGCGGCAGATAAGGTGATATTCATCTTTACTATTCTGTGTTGTATCTCAGTCTTTTCTGACTCGTTTCTAGGATGTTCATTTTCACATTTGCCATATTGTTATTTTAAGTAATGCCAGCACAAACAGCTGCTGTATTGGAATTATATAGAGGAAATATATACCACCTAAGCTGAGGCTGAAGAATCATTTAGTTCACAGAGACATGAGCAAACTTTACATGTCACTGTAATTTTAGTCCATTTAGCATGAATATGATACACGAGTTTTGATGAGCTCGTAATACTGTGGAAGTTAGGATGTCATTTTTTGGAAATCGTGAGTAGGGTTGAGCAATTTTTATCTGACTTCTGGTTCTACGTATTAGGATTTTGGGTTGATCCAAAAAGTAGTAAACTTGGATTGTAAAAATTAAGTGGGTTTATTAGTTGCAATAGGGGATGAGGGTTGGGTTGGTGGTGGTTGTATTGGTGGTTTGGTACGAAGATGAATCAGCCTGTTGTTATCACTTACCTTCTTACCCATTGCAAGCTGTTTGTCTGGTACTGACATACGTATTGTGTGTAAAGAAAGAATATAGTTGCATAGAGGGGGTGATTGCTAGGTTCGAGATGATTGTATTAATGGAGTATCAAAATCAGCCACTTGTTATCTCTTCTTCCCATTGGAAGTAGTCTGTTTGGCACGGCAGAGGCCATAGTATGGTACCATTTTGGTGGTTTTTGGTATCACATGCACCATTATTATGCTGTCTTCTCCTATCTTGTGCTGTTCTACAACCGGGGAAAGGTCTTTCACTTTCCTGCTCTATATTGGATCTAGTCAATTAGAATGGGGTCATGAGAATCTTTTGATATGTAATACATTATTGCACGCATCTATGAGGAGAGTGGCATGGCCAAACATTGCCCATGAGCGAATTAGCACCTTGTTTATTTTGGCTCTGGAAGGTGTAAACTTGAACTTTTTGCTGAAGTGGCCTATACGAAGGAAATCTGTTTGTATTTGTTTTGTTTTATCTTGTCTCGTTTCTTTTTGTCATCTGTAACTTCACAGTGAGTGACAAGCTAAATTTACTTGTTAGCTGCTGACTATGAATTTCAGGTGCATTATTGGAAAAGCTTATTTCACATTATTGCATGTATGTTTACAATTATATGTGTTAAAATTTTTACCAACTTGCTCTTCTACCATTACAAAGTTCCCACTTCTAGTTTCCGCAACCCTTCTACATCGAAGATGTTCTTTTCAAAGGTTTTGGTTTCAAGCCGTTTCAGCATGATATTGTGGGCTTTAAGTGATTGCTTAAATTTGGCGTTTCAGGATGAATGCAGAAGATTATGTCAGAGTATAAAATGCGGGCTTGTGAAAAGGCTTACTGTAGTAAGTGTTCAAACCTGAGTATTGTAAATTTTACTATAATAAATTAAAATTTCTAACTTAATGAGATTTAATTGTAGGGTGAGATACAGAAGAAAGCTATGGAACTCCGGGCAGTAAAACTCAATGATGTATGTCACAATTGCTTAGTGTTCAGTTCTTCTAATTGTAACTTTGCATGTATATCATTCGAAGTAATTTACTGTTGGTTCCTTTAAACTTGCGTCACCTAACTCAATCTTTCAACAGTTATTCTGTATTTGTGTGTCCTGTCCTATTTTCTTTCTGTTTAGTAATATCGCATAATGGACATTTTTACAAATTCATGGGAGGTGCCTGTGGGGCTTCTTCTGCGGGAATAAATGAAAAAATGGAGAACTAACTCAATATTTTTGATAATCTCTTCCTTGGAACTGGTGAGCACTTCATCTGCTGGTATACATAAGGTGGTACCACCCCACAACGCGTTACTCCTTGTGGAATGGGTAGCTCATTATTTCTTTATAAAGTGGACTGGTAGTCCGAAGTTGAGGGTCCCAGTTCCTAAGTTTGTTATTTTCGCCTCATGAAAATAAGAAAGCTTGCAGAAAGGCATGTTACTCATGACTTGGTATACTCTTAACTTGGGGGGGTTGGAAAAGCAGAAGTTTGTTATCTAACTTAGTTGGAAGATTAACTTTTCATTAAGTGCACTCTTAGCCCTCCCCTCCACCCCAAAAGAAAAAAAAGGAAAAAAGGAGAGATTCATTGCGGTGAGATGGTAACTGATCATGCATTGTAGTGCTCTCCATAAGTAATACTGTTCTTTCTCAGAACATCACAAAATGTTATTGCTACTTTCATGGTACTGTTACATATTTGCATTAAAGATTTTTTGTATGGTGTTTTGATGTGTTTGTGTTTATTTATTTTAAAATACAGTCTCTGGAAGCGGAGATATTGCGCCTCAATAATCTTCGTGATAGAGCAAGTGAGAAAGGGCACAAGAAAGAATATCCTTTGTTGAGGCAATATACGTTAATAGTTCTTTACATGCCAAATTCAGATTTCATGCCTCAATTGAAAAAGCTGAGGCACCTTTTGATATTTATGAATTGTGCCATTTTCTGTATTCATTAATTGAAGAACATTGACCTTGAGCATGAGGGCTTCCTTGACACTTCCACGCTCAGAGAATGTGTAGAGAAGTTAGAGCTTCTCAAGACACCTGAGGAGCGCCATCGGAGGCTACTGGAGATTCCAGAAGTGCATGCTGATCCAAAGATGAACCCAGATTATGAATCTGGAGGAGATGATGGAGAACACAATGACAAGAGAAAAGGTTTATATTATTATGTTTCTAGTAACTCCACGGTGTTGCTAAATCCTTTTTCATTTTTTTTTGATGGGGGGGGGGGGGGGGGGGGGGGGGAGGAAGAAATAAAATGATTACTTATTGCTGATGGAACATAATGCAGTTGAACATCCAGCACCAAGATGCACTAGATTTGGTAGAAGGAAACTTACATCTTCAGGGAGTCTAGGTAAGATGAAAACTATACAATGATGTCCTTCAAAAGGTTGTTTAGCATCAGCTAACTAGAGATTTTTTTGTGTTTATCCAGTTAAAGAAGAGGGCTCTATCATGGCTCAATGTAGGATGAGTGGGAAAAGAGATGCTTGTATCTCGGACAAGCAAGGAAATCAACTTACTGTTGAGCAGGCTGTGGATAGGTCTGGGTCTGAAACTTCAATTGCTAGTCTCTCTACGGCGAATGCATCATCAGTTATCAGTAGTGATACTGACAAATTGT
Source organism: Solanum sitiens (assembly GCA_016801875.1). Taxonomy (NCBI): domain Eukaryota; kingdom Viridiplantae; phylum Streptophyta; class Magnoliopsida; order Solanales; family Solanaceae; genus Solanum; species Solanum sitiens. Next base: position 9,256,296 of record JABWTJ010000001.1, read on the forward strand.
GGCATTATCGGGACCCTGCTAAACGAATACAAGGACCATTTTCCGTGATGCAGTTGAGGAAATGGAATACATCAGGACTTTTTCCTCCTGATATGAGGATATGGACAAATCATGAGCATGAAGACTCAGTACTTTTAACGAATGCACTAAAGGGGCTTTTCCTTAAAGAATCTCAAGTGCATGATAAGACATCAAGCCAGTCACAGAAACCAACTAGGTTGGATAGTAGAACTAGTGTTAGATGGTCTGAGAGTGCTGGCTCAGGGGGAGAATGTGAAAAGAGAGAGGCACCTGGGCACCTCCACAATGCAAATTACTGTTCAAACGGTAACACAGAGTTTACGAGGATGAAAGGATTGTCCCCTTCTTTTCCACGATGTGTGGAGTCGTTGAAGGGAAATAATTCTTGTTCTGACAAACCCCAACTGTTGAGCTCCCCTTCATCTAGTCAGCGGGAGGTGATTTTAGCTCTTCCACGTCAGGGGAAAGGACATGGAACTGATAAGTCTCGTTCATTTGCAGATTATGGAACTCGGAATTCTCGTAAAAGCACATTGTGCCATGCACAATCTAACCGTCGGAATTTAGATCCATCTTCTGGTCAGAACCAGAAATCTTTTACAAGCAATAAATGTTCAATTAACATGGATTCTGGATCTACTTTTGCTTCTGCTATCAAATCAAGTGATTTATTATTTGAACAGAAAGGAGAAATGAATCTTCCAGACCTACCTAGTCCTACTCCAGAGACGAGCTATGGTGACCTTGAAGCTCAGGCTGCTGAGAAGCTGCTTTTGTTGAGCTCAGTTATTCCTGTTTGTGGTTCAGATGTTCATGATTTGGCAAGTCCTACCCCTATTTCAAACAGTGAAGCTCAAGGTGCGCATGCAGCTGAAAATAAAGAATCTGGTCCATCAAATCTTCCTGACAGTGAAGCTCGAGGTGGGCATGCAGGTGAAAATAAAGAATCTGGTCTGTCGAGTCTTCCTATTCAGGAATCAGGTCAAAGGTGGAGCAGTGCTTCTAGTCCAGTGGTTGGTGGGCCCCAACTTCATGAAATAGCTGATGAATGGGGTAGAAGTTCACCAGCTGCAAAACCATCTACTGAAGAATGGGATTCTAGTCTTGTTTCTGTTTCCTCACTGAAACCGGTTGACACTGTGGGTGATCATGTTGCCACACCACCTTCAATTGCCGACCTGCTTATTGCAAAACCATCTACTGAAGAATGGGATTCTGGTCTTGTCTCCGTTTCCTCACTGAAACCAGCTGAAGCAGTGGGTGATCATGTTGTGACACCTGCTTCAAATGCCGACCAACTTAATCATACTTCCTCATCTCATCCAATGTCAAACTTCTTCGATGAACCTATAGAGTTCAGCACTTTGGCTGAGGAATCAGTGTCAGACCTTTTGGCTGAAGTTGATGCCATGGAATCTCAAAATCAAAATGGTATGGGTTCTCCTACTTCTGCTATGAGGTGCGGTGAGGAGATGATACCTGGTTGCAAAACTGATTGCTTTAGCCCGATTGAGGAGCTTAGTCATACACATGATCCTGTAAGAAGTGATGACTTGAGCTCCACCGGAGATCTACAACTACCTTGCCAATCTAGTGTGACGGATGAAACAGTTGGTGCATCTCGAGCTGATGCTTTTGATCCATTAAGGAGGTCTGGCGGAAATTCATCTACAAGTAGTGAGGGAGAAACCAAGTCGGTTGATGTTTTGTTTTCCCAGGGGGACGTTAGGTCCGGTATCCCTGCACCCTGTACCACCGGTATACCTGCATCCTGTACCACGAGTCAAACTAGTGCATTTTCTGCAATGGGTAGGAGTACAGTATTTGAAGGTATGACCAATGGGCGTGGAGCAGCACCTGGAAACCCGAATTGGGGTGGACCAGTTCAGGGATATGCAAATGTTGGTTATGGAAGCAACATGGGAGCTGCATGGGGAAATTCACATATGAATCGAGGGGCGACTTTCAGTGGTAATAATCCAGTGTGGGATAGCCAGCGTAGGTATGCAGGGGAAAGGTCTGGTGGTCCAAGAGACTGGGCTCTTCAAGGAGGAGAGTCGGGATTTGGTAGGGGTAGACCATCTTGGAACAGACAGCAACCATATGGTGGTGGAGGATACTCAAGGCCTCCTCCCAAAGGTCACCGAATTTGTAAATTTTATGAGAGTGGGCGTTGCAAGAAGGGGGCGGCCTGTGACTATCTACACCCCTAAATTGAAGGCAATTAATTGCTTTCTTTTTGTATAATCAGAAAATTCTTTTTTGAGTAACAAATTGACATGTAAGCTAAAAAATATTACCATTATAACTTAACTGAAAATATGGCAGATTGCAATTTTTTCTTCGGACCCCCCAGTGTGTTATGAGGATTTTGCCACATGTATAAGCTGCAGTAGTGAACTCATAGCAATTTTCTGCTTTTTGAATGGTTAAGCGTGACGGATTAATTGACGTTACAAACTTGTTTCTTTCTTTGAAAAGGGGTCACTAAATGCGATGGATCATCTTCATTTTTAGTGCTATAAATTTGTTAGCTCCTCTTCTTAGGTAGCAAATTTAGCCTATGAGAAGAAATTCTCAATAGTATATTTAATTGAAGTACTTAGGCCATTGAACTGCTTCTGATGGCTTAACACAAGTCAATGGATGGCAAGTAGTGATATCAGATGGACAAGTGAATATACATATATTAAAATGGGTTAAGATGAATAAAGTATAATTAGTTTTACACTAGCTTAGGCCTTAATGAGCGGATCGAAATTATAATACAGCTCAAATATTTTTTTCATGGATTTGTTTGTTTTTATATTTGTTTAACTACAAAAAAATTTCTTTATGTATAATACAAATAGACCTTAATTCTTTTAATGGAGAGACTTAAGTCCTATAAAAAATAATTCATCAATAAATATGTTTGATTATATATATTCACGAGAGTTTATGGAGTCATAGTATTCGCTTCGCACATGTTTGAGTAGAGTTTATTGAGTCATAATATTCGTTTTGCACAAAGATAGTATAGTTCTTCTCAGGTTATACTTTATAATAACAATTCAACGTCATTTTTAAAAAAATTGATATTTAATAATTCAACGTGAAAATCTAAAGTTGAGAAAACATAAATGTTTGCTAAACACTATGTTTACTCCTACGAAATGGTCAAAAATTAAAAAAATTGCCTGCTTAAATTCTCGACTGTAGTAGAAAAATATAATAATAATAATAATAATAAATCACTAATCATTACTATACATAAGGTCTCATAGTATATCTTCGGTTTCTTATTTAAAAAAAAAAACCTACGTAAAAACAAAAGAAAAATACACATCACTTGGGCCCTATGTTTACGCCAAGTGTCCAAAAGAACATAAATCAACCCTCAAGAGGAAAAGAGCTTTGGAAGTGAACATCAATGGTGAAACTGAAATACTGAATACTTTTTCATTTCATTGATAACTTGATACTTGAATGCTATTCCTCCTTCTCACAGAAAAAACAAACAAACTTGAAACACTTGTTTCTCTTGGAACAAAAACGATGTCGTCTTCAACATTGACGCCAATGCAAAGGTACGCAGCCGGAGCTCTGTTCGGTCTTGCTCTTCATCAGGCCCACATTCATCAGACTTGTCCGTTGGGCTTTCCGTCCGACGAGGAGGACCGTATCAGCAATGGTAGCAGTAATGATTCCGTCTCGGAAGACCCTCAACTTTGGGTTCACGAATCATCCGGCCTCCTCCGCCCAATTTTCAAGTTAATTCCCTTCTGCTTATCTTAATCTTCTGGCTTTCAATTAACATTATTATTTTAATTAGCATTCATCAATTGACGACCTAGTTTATTCGAAGATCATTCATTCAAGTTGTATGTTTGATTTGTGGTTGACAGATTTCTAGAGATTGATAAAAAAGCATGGTCTGGACTAGAGGAAACTGCTGGGTCTTCATCACCAAAGCATCACGTTGGAGCGGTTAGTTTTCTTATCAGCATTGAGTTTATGTTGAAACCATTAGAAAATTTACTATTAAGTGGCATTAAATTTTATGGGGTTTATTTGGGAAATCATTTTCTGGAACATATTTCAGGGTTTGATTGGGTATAAAATTATGTGACATATGGTGATTAACTGATTATATAAAGTGGAAGACAGGGTATCGTGGTTGTGTTTAGGTTATGTTATATTTGTACTTATTGATTGAAGCATGCTAAATCATATACGAGTTAAGATATTTAGTTTCCGCCCAAATTGATGAGCGGCTTTACTCCTTTTGATAGATTTGTTTTTTTCTTATGGAAAAGCATTTCAACTATTGAGATAACTGAGCACTGGAATAGCATGCACACCCGAAGTTTAGTGTATTTCAGACAGGACTTTGTAGCTATCGGTGATAAAAGTTTCTAGTGGAAGTGAAAGGAGTTATCCTTTTCTTTTTAATATCTTCTGCTAATACCCTCGACGAGTATAATTCTGTGCCCATTTGCTGTTACTTATTTGATGTCATCATGACTGATATTTCATTAGTTTGACAGCTTCTAAGGTCACTATCTGTCTCTGAAGAAGGTGCTGAATCTTCTAAAGAAGCGGCAGACAAAGAACTTGATCTAGCAAAGGCCATTGATGCTATGGCATCAAGCATGGAGAGAACTTCCCATAATGTGTCCAAGAAAGAGAAGCAGCGTGAATATGAGCATAAATGTCGGGAGAAATTATCCCTTGCTGATACTCAATCTAGGTCCGAAGTGGAAAATACTACAAATGTTGAAAATCACCAAGAGAAAAGCAAGAAGCCATCTAGCATTGAGCAAGCCCAATTAGAGTCAGTTAGTGGATTTGATGAAAAACCTGTGGAGGAGGCATCGATACTTGAATACTCTAGGAAAGTTAATGTTCTCTATCAACTTTTCTCAGCATGTCTTGCTCAATCATCTGAAGAGAGTAAAAAATATACACAAAGGAGGGGTTATGATGCACGACATCGCGTGGCTTTGCGGTTGCTAGCTACATGGTTTGATGTCAAATGGATCAAAGTGGTGTGTTCCTGCATCTACATCATATGTGATTTCTGCAATATTATTGTTCAATCATTTATTGTTGCTGTTGTCTCGTCTGGAGTGTTTTTCTTTAATACTACTGGATATTCTTGTCCATACATACTAGATGTGATGCAGGGAGAATTGAAGAATTCAAGTTTTACTAAAATGTTTTATAAGTTCTTCCTTGTGCATCATTTTAATACAAAACTCACCTCCAAAGTAGGAGACAAATGAAAAACACTCCCAACAAAGAGAGAATGTAAGAGACCCAATTAGTAATGTGAGCTCAATAAAACTATTCTTCCCAAAGGAATTTGGATGGATAGGATGCCTTCTATCTTTGACATGTATAGTTATTACTCGTCCCACCTTTTCCCGTTTTTCTTCTTTAATGAAGGTAGTAAATTTAGTCACATGATGGGGAAAACTCTGCATACAAGATGTATACCATGTAGAGAACTTTCAAAAAGACAACAACATTTTTCTACAAAAAGCATCCAATCGTCTGTACGATAGCCGGGTTATTGGAGTTGCTCCAAGATATACAGAAAAGTAACAAGATTCCTCTATATATTTGAAAGCTATTCCATTAAAAAAAACCAGTTTCTTTCTTTCCATATCTTGGACGTGACTGCTAGATGTGGCATACTGCTACCTCCTATGCTCTCCTTCTATTTCTTCTTCTGAGATTTCATGCTAGTATCAAATCTTTACTGTTCCTGCCATTACCATTGATTACGATAAAGCTTGTGCACTGCCTGCCAATGAAGTAGTAGGTGGTTGACTTCCTCACTGTCTCTCTTACACATGAAGCACCAAACAACAATTGCTTCTCAGTTCCGAACAAGTTAGGGTCGGCTATATTAATCCCCACTTCTTAATTTATGCTCATTTCATATCATCATCATCATTAAAAGGACAAATAAAAGTAGGACTATTCGAACACAACACCTTAAACATTTAGCATTTCATCCCTGATTCTTTATGTTCTTTCTATCATCTAAGTACAACAGTCAGAAATTATTAAAGGTGGAAATATTTTAGATGTCGCTAAATTTTAGTCTAAAATCTGCTTAATTTGTTGATGGGATACCTTTGAAATTTTATCCATAAAAGTTATGGAAGGGTTCTAATAACTTAGCTTTATATCCTCTATGATTATCCTACAGAAGTGATAATCATCTTAAAAAGGCTATTGCAAGCATCTTTTTCTTCTGCAGGTGATAAAGTTCACCTCCAACCAGAGCATGGGAGGCATCTGTTAGTTGAGAGCTGACACTTTAAATAATTGAGTGCTCTTCTCACCTTTGTGGAGTATGTTACTAGAAAATCATAGCTTACATGTTAATTCATTATGAGAATTTTGTTAAGGCCACACTTGTACCTTCACCTTGCTATAATATGTAGTGGGCAATAGGGGCATGTCTAGTCCTTCATTTCTGATATTCTTTTGTGTAATTACCTGTTTCAAATCTTTTTCATCTTTTGTTCCATTCTTCTTGTTTTATTTTTTGAGCAGTTACATTATCATTAGAAAAAGAAGAAAAATTGACATTAACTGATGGTTCCACTTTTTGATGTCAATTTTTCTTTTTCTTTACCATAATATGACTGCAGAAGCAAGGACATGTTTTTTTCTCTATTTATTCTGGCAATCTTTTTCTTCTAGTCTAGGAAAACAGCTACTTCCTAAGAAAGGATCCTGTTGTGGTGATGCAGAAATTTATGCCGCTAATAATAGCTTAAAGCATGGACCTTAACCTTGTACAAACAGTGAACAAAGAAATTGTCTGCTGCAGGAAGCCATTGAAACCACGATTGCTTGTTCTGCAATGGCACTGAAAGAAGAAGAATTAAAGGAACAAAGCCGATCTCCTAAAAGCTCCTTGGCTAAGTGGAAACGAAGAGGTATAATAGGTGCAGCTGCAGTAACTGGAGGAACCTTGTTGGCAGTTACTGGTGGTAGGACATTCCGGACTTTCTTTAGTTTCTTAACTCAGGTCTTGACATGTTTAAGCAAACATCTTAGAAACAGATTTCCTTGTCCTTGCGACAAGCCTTACAGAAAACAGATGTCTTCTCCTTATAGTCTTCATAAGATGCATAAAGAAGTTGGAATGTGATTGTGGAGAGTGCTCATAGGAGACGAAGTTGTTGTAATTTTGTTGCCTTTATTTTGTTCGTGAACAGGTTTAGCTGCTCCAGCAATAGCTGCAGGCTTTGGTGCTTTAGCCCCTACCTTGGGAACTCTTGTTCCTGTGATTGGAGCAAGTGGGTTTGCTGCCGTTGCTGGTGCGGCAGGAAGTGCTGCAGGGTCTGTTGCAGTGGCAGCTTCATTTGGAGGTAAACACATGTTTCATAAGATATCTTGTTGCATCTCCTTTTTCATCATAATGGAGATGAGGAGAGAGCAACTTGTGATTTTGCACTTCTCTTTTCCTTTGATAAGGTAATGTAATTTCCTCAAGAGAAGTACCAAAAAGGTACCCAAAATTACAAAAAGATGGTGCTAGGAACAAAATCACATCAGTAGCTCATACAATTCAAATAATAAAATGGATGATCTAAATCATTTGCGCAAGTGCTTTTGCACTTCTCAGGCAACAAGGTTTAGATTGATTTGTGGAATCTGAGCATCTTTAAATTATCCAACAAATACTAAGGGTTGTCACCGATATTTTTGCTTATCCAGCTGCTGGAGCTGGACTGACAGGAAGTAAAATGGCCAGGAGAATGGGAGATGTTGATGAATTTGAGTTCAAGACTATAGGAGAGAACCATAACCAGGGTGTAAGTAATTAGCTTCTGTGTGTGCTACTTGAAACTTTCCTGTAAGGCCAGCAGTTTCTCATTTTTAGTTGGTAGGTGGGCCGTTGCAGTCTGCATTGTGTCTCTTCGAGTTCTTTCATCTTTATTCTCATAGTTGCCATACTTTTTAGTTTTAGTCATGGACCACAGGAGCTCATCTATGTTTGTTCTCACTTTGCATTTTTGCTATCAGCGGCTGGCAGTTGAGGTTTTGATCTCAGGACTTGTTTTTAAGGAAGAAGATTTTGTAAGACCTTGGGAAGGACAACATGATAACTCTGAGAGGTAAAATATCTTCTTTTTTTTTGTTGGTTGATCTCCATTTGGGTAGATGATTTCGTTTACCTAGTAAACATAAATTTTACTTCAGATTTCTTATCCCTCCCCCCCCCCCCCCCCCCCCCCCCGGTTGATGAAGTCTTATAATGCAGAAACCACTGTTACATTTCTCATTTTCTTCAGATATGTGCTGCAGTGGGAGTCAAAGAATCTTATTGCTGTAAGCACTGCAATTCAGGATTGGTTGACGTCAAGTAATAATTTGTACTTTGCTTTTTAGCCTATGATACATAGACCAGCTACATTACCACTGTGATCGGTTATGATGCTGACATCATCACTAACTACAGGACTTGCAATGGAGTTGATGAAGCGAGGTGCTATGATGACAGTTTTAAAAACTCTCTTGACAGCATTGGCTTTGCCAGCAACATTGCTTGCAATGACAGATTTTATTGACAGCAAATGGGCAATTGCCGTGGACAGGTTCTTTTTTGTCTGTGTGTCTGTTCAGTACAATCTCTTTTTTGAGCTTGGGGTTGGGATCAAGGAGGAAAAGGTCATGAAGCTGTTTTATCTTCCGTTTGTCTATATGATATGATTAGAAGTAAAAGGATTAGATTAATATAACTGCAGTAATGATGAGAAGAATCTATACCTGTATAGGTGAACTCAAATTGTTTACCAGTTTTCTCATTAATTTTTGTTTGTCCCTTGCAATTCTTATCTTTGAATTTTCTGTATTTCCATCTTTTGTTTCAGTATTAATTCTGGCTCCAATTTTGCCTCTGCTTAAATTATCAAGCAGTTCTACTATGATATTATGTTAGTATGTCAAAGCATTGTCTCCTACTTTGATTTTAACCTGTTGTTTATTTCAGATCGGACAAGGCAGGAAAACTTCTGGCAGAAGTGTTGCAGAAAGGATTACAAGGAAATAGGTAAATAGTCTTGAATAGATTCTGAGCATTTTCCAGTTGAGTCTCCTGGAAGATTGAGTTTTTACATCAGCCAACTCTATTGGTTGTCCATGAATATTTCAGGCCTGTAACACTTGTTGGGTTTTCACTTGGGGCAAGAGTTATCTTTAAATGTCTCCAGGTTCTGGCTGATAGTGCGAATACTTGTAAGTATTATTTTGAAATATGTTTTTCTTTCTTACATTTTATCATTTTCAAAGATGATCCTAAAATATTTTCTTGTATATTGATAGCTGGCCTTGTGGAGAGAGTTGTTCTTCTTGGGGCACCCATTGCAATTAAAAATATGAACTGGGAAGCAGCTAGAAAGGTTTATGCTTCCCACTTTATTCATATGATCTACTCTTATTAGTATGAGCATATTTATCTCCTTCCCCTTTATAATTTGTTTTCTCTAGTATAAGGATTGTACTTATCTGCTCGCTCACCTCATTATTATTTGAGGATCCCTCTTCCTATTTTTCAGGTAGTGGCTGGTCGATTTGTGAATGCTTACGCTACAAATGATTGGATGCTAGGAATTGCCTTTCGTGCCAGGTTTGCCTTAGTTGCAAGCATAGTACTGATGTTGAAAATGTATTGGACTGAAGTTGAGTTGGGCATAATCTGTCTTAAACCTATTCCCTTGCACCCCCTTCAATGTTGCATATTGACTAGCACAACTATTTAGATATATATTGAAAATATGAAATGCTCATCATTTCTTGAAAAATATGGAGTCATATTCTGATAATTTATTTTGTTGTAGGAGGTCAAAACTGTTTTGAGAGAGTAAAGTTGGGTCACGTAAAACATTTTATGTCATTTTTTACCCCGTGTATGACTCAAGCAAGGTATTCAAATTAGGAGCAGGGTAGAATGCAGGCTACGCTCTCGAGTTTCTGAATCTATGAGCCAATTTGGGTTGGACCAGCTAACTCACAGGACACATCTGGATTTTAAAATTAAACCTTTCCTAAGATATATGAGAACTTTATTTGAGAATAGTGCACAATAGCTCTAGGATAATCCAAAATGGAAAATAGGACAAGTTGTGGATGGAGGGAGAATATGTTCTCTGTTTCGCGTGCTGTTTTATGCTTCTATTTTTGTGTAACTTGTGCAATTTCTCTAAACAGTCTCCTGACTCGAGGCTTGGCTGGAATTCAACCGGTTGATGTTCCTGGCATTGAGAACGTAAGTTTTCTTCTTAAGGATAACCAAATTTGGATCTCCATCATTTTTTGCTTAAACCTCTCACTTTTATCAGGTTGATGTAACTGAACTCATTGATGGCCATTCCTCCTATTTATGGGCTACCCAAAAGATTTTAGATCTACTTGAGCTTGATGCCTATTATCCGGTAGTCCTCGGTCGAGTCACGCTATAAAGACAGACTTTGCAACACATTTAGTCCTCGGTCGAGTCACGCTATAAAGACAGACTTTGCAACACATTTTCTTCCTTAGATATCTGTATTTTAGGGGATTGTATCTGTTACAGGAAGCACATAGATAGCCAGTTCATTATATGATCACTAACAGGGTTCTAGTGTGGTACTCTTTACGTTTATTCCATATTTTCATCTCAACTTTAATGATTTTGTTTAGCCGTTCATTTATCAGAAACAACCTCTTTAGTAGATATTCCACCATTCCCAGACCTCAGTTGTGGTAATTTACTGGGTATTTTATTATTGTTGTATACCTTATATCACATATAAGCTTTCTGCTTATGAATAATATAGCAAGAATCTGAAAATACGATTCTCTTGCTCTTTTTATTTATTTTATTTATGCCAGATTGTAAAATTTGATAAGAAAAATTGTTCCTTCTAATACATGAACTAAACGATAAATGCTATTTCACCATCTTATTTACTTGATTAATTTTGAGAAAAGTATTAGTGTTTACCTGGATTGTGAAATTTTTGAAAATAACAGTAAATACTTATTCATTTTGGATATTTACTGATACAGTATTGATTGTATAATGAATAGTTAACTGCCAAATTTCACAAATCAACTATCAAAGTCAATTTACAAATTTTTAGTTTAGGATAGAGGGAAGTATATCACGAAGTATTGCGATGTAAAGCTTTGGTATATGAATATGTATCAAGGTTGACTCTTCTTTAATTTTAGTATATATAAACTTCTACTTTAGGGTTAAAAGTAGGTTTTTAGATTCTATATTATTCTACTCTTTTTGAATATAGAGAGTAAAAATGACTTTTTTTTTACCTAGTTTTCACTGAAGTCATAAAATAAATATTTGTTGTAGAACAAGAGGAAAATACACAAACAAGTAGAGGGAGACAAATGTTGATGGAAGTATAGAGTGGAGAATACTATTTCAATTCTTCAAGTGTGTCATTCAAAATGGTGAAGCATACCTTTTATAGGATGTAAAATCATCCGTTTACAATGCTAAACAAATTATGTTAGAAGACATTAATTAAGTGATACGTTAATAGGACATTACGTTAGGAGTAGATGAATAGAAACATCCACACAAGTAAGTGGATTTGTAACAATACTATCATTTTAATATTATTAATATATCTTTAATTTAAAAGTCTTTAAATTACTTGCCAATTTATTCTATCAAATATATAATTGTATATATCCGGGTTCGAATCCCTTAAAAGCCTAGGTTGAGTAACAATAAAAAGTTTAACGCGCTTGAGAGTTGAAGGAAAGAGAAAAATCTGAATCCAGTTATTTTGCTGTGGAGAGCCAAGGTGAGGAATAAACAGATGCGGGAGGAGAATGGTACGATCCAAAAAGGCACCAGTTGCTGCGTCGACGGCAACTGCAAAAGCATAAATCCAATCAACGAGGCCGGAGCCGGAGGAACAGGCTCCGGTGAAGGCGTATCTTCATCTCCGACATCTTCGTCGTTGGCATCCAAGAATCAAGGAAAATCATGCAAAGGATGTCTATATTACTCGTCTACTTTCAAATCCAATTCTCGCAATCCTCTCTGTCTCGGCCTTAGTAGTTCCCTTCCTCAAGGTTCGCCTTCTAACTTTTTCTTTTTCTTGAGCACAGAACTGTAAATGTATTGTTACTTTCTTATCGTGCTTCTCTTTTGCTAATTTAATTGCTTGAACTGATTCCTTTTTCTGTTTTTCTTGGAAACACAAATTTCATAAAAGTATTTAGGATTCGTTGAATTTGCAGCTTAAGATGAGGAAATTTTTCAGGTTACTGGTGAACTTTTAGTATCTAATAGTTAATTGCTCAATAGAAAATGTAGAGATTCTAGTTCTTGAGAATCCCTGAGTGGTCTTTATTGGCAAATTATGAGTATTGGAGCAGAATGAATGTTGAGGATTTATACATTCCACCATCTTGTTTGAATTGAGGTGTGATAGTTGTTTAGTAGCAATAGTTGTTTTTAATCCAATTTGGTCTAACTGTGGGTTTCATGCCATGTGTGTTATTTCATAAACTCTCTCTATATTTGATAAGAAATTGACCTTGAGCCTAACTCAACCCCAAAAGCTAACTTAGAGGTGATGATTGTCTAAAATTCCAATAAGGAGACCAAATACCCATCATGTGGGACAAACTCAACAATATTGGTAGTAATACATGTAACTTACTCTGAATGACTAAATATTAAGCATTTTGGGCAGGTGAATTAGGGTCTGCTCTAGTTATTCCATGCCATATGAACTATCTTCTTATAAATATTTCTGTGGGAAACAGGAAGTTAGAATTTCTTGACTTAACGTGCTCAGTTGTTGGGTACATAGCCTCTGCTACTGTATCTTATTATGCATTGAATGTTCTGCTTTAGTGCTTCCAAAAATTAAACCTGTATTGAATGAGTGCTGAGACTGGTTTTGATGTTTGTTAAAGTACCTCGATATATTGTTGGGGAATCTGAGAAGGAAGCTTCTAAAGAGGGTCGGAGCCTTACAGATTTTAGATATGCTTGCGTCGGTTATTCTGTTTACTTGGATCAGAAATCTCGATCAACTGAAGCGCAAAAGGCACAAACAGAATTGCCTGTCTGTGTTGGCCTTGAGGTTAGCATTCTCCTCTTTCTATTTTCTAGTTCGCTTCATGCCTTGTTTCGTGTTATGATGTGTTGTAGGATAAGTATGGAGAAGTAAGCAATTTATTTCTGCTTGAGGTGCCATGCTTTTCAATGATTTAAGATACAGCGAGTCTGTCCATAGTTGTCTTTTACTTTCCTCTTCTGACCAGTATTGTGTTTACGTGCAACCTTTGACAGAATATATAGGAGGATAATAGCCCGGAAAATAACTTAGTGTTTTCTGTGTCATAATTTCTGGTTATCCCAATTTTCTTTTGCTGAACTAACATAGAAAGCGTGCCATAGGTTTTGGTGGATAAAAGACCCACTTCAGCTGATGCAACTCCTGGCCATACTCCTGCTCATAACAGAGAAGGTGACTACCTGATCTCATTTTCTCCGCGCCTAAAATATATTTGATGTAATGCTTATATGCTATTGCCTATGTGTTTAGGGTGTTACTTCTTCATATGGATGTCTAGACTTGGTTCAAACATTTTGTTACATAGGAATGTGTTCTAGTTCCAGTGTCCTGATATTTAAATTTCCAGCAACATGTTTTATTAATTAATTACATGCTTCGTGAAAGTTTATTCACATTTTAACCTACTGCATTTCCTTTTCTTTCTTAAAGTAAAAAAAATCCAGAAATATCCTTTATCAAAAAATCCTCATTGAAAATCAAAATTACTTTTATTTGTTGATGAAGAATTTGCTTGTTCTTGTCAGTTTAAAGTCTAATCACTGTCTTAAGTGTGGAATCCGCATTATAAATAAAATAATGGGCATCCTACAAGATCAAGGTTATTGAATTTAATGCTTTGCATCCAGAATAGAGTGGTTGGTTTGACCTTTTGAGGTTCTGCATCATAGAGCTTAAAGCCTCAGTACAGAGACAAAAACTACCAATGCAGAGCTGATGCAGAATTATTGCACTAGTTTTGCAGTACTGGTCTCTGTTCTTCATAGTTCAAGTAAATCATACTAAGATGGTTCTAGATGCAGTGTTTAAAAAGTATGCCTCCCTAGAGTCCAGCCAATTGTCTATGCAATATGGTATTTCCTCTTTATGTAAAGAAATAAGTGTGTTTATAAGAGAATGTTTCTGATTACTAGGATTGAATTCTCGGCTGTTTCAGAAAGTTCTTATGTTCATCACTCTCCATTAAAGATGTTGGGGTCCTCAAATCTTTTTTCCTCTTGGTGCCTAGCTTTTTCAACCTCCTGCTTGTCATTGTTTCAACCATTATTCTAGGAGCAGCTGTTGTATGTTGAAAATGGGGAACATAGTGACCCACAATTCTGAGGCAATGCTACTGTGTGGTAGGTTGTGATCCACATCTTCTTCTTGCCTTCTACACATGTAACATCATTTTGACAATGCATCCTCTCCTTATTTTATTTTCTGTTGCTGATATTGCTCTTCGCATTGCACATCATGTAAAGAAAATCACACTCTTGGGGTTTTGTTGTTCCTCATCATGAATCTAAATAGAGCCTTGAGCTACCTCCAGCAATTAAGTGGCTACAGTATGACTTAACAGAGAGAAATTTGAAGATGATTCTTTTCATAAGATCTTATTGACCTTTAAAATGTGAGTAGCTATAAAGCTATTAGGAAATTTTCCACTTCATGTAGTGAAATCTTGTATTCGCCTTCAGAAAGATCATCCCATACACATTGTCCTACACCCCCTTCAAGAACGTCTGCAACCATTGCCTATAGATCAAGCCACGAGAACCCTATAGATCTTGAGATTTCTGACTCCTTTTTAAGAACGTCTGCGACCATTGCCTATAGATCAAGCCACAAGATCCCTATAGATCTTGAGATATCTAACTTTCAAAGTTTGCCCTATTTGATCTTTACCATCAGGAGGAAGATCAAAATTCTTAAGTAGGGAGCTCAACTCTTTTACAGCCTTCAAAGAGAAGATGCAATATTGATATCTCCTCACTCTTTTCATTAAAAAAAGGTATCTCCTCACCTCTGGTACCCCTTTTATGAACCTCGTCTGATGCCCTCCATTACATTAACTTGCTTAAAGTTTCCTATACAAAAACGAAGACTGATGGAGATAAATGATCTCCTTATCTTCTACTCCTGGACTTGTCTTTGAGGGACATACAGGCATAATTAATAAATTTACAGACATTTGTTCCCCTTCTAAAGAATACCTAATGTCATTTTTCAATTAAAATTCTACCTGCAGTTAAATTTATCTTCTATTAGTCTTTGTTAGTAGTGGGAATAAGAGCAGAGTAGAATTGCTTAGATCTTTGATATTGTTGGTAGGAAATGCACTCATGATGGTTAAGTTTGAATCTAGATGTAGCTGAAACAGAATATACAAGTGCCTGGTTCTTCTTTTGGAACTTTTCTATTTTATTCTTGCTTCGCAAAGCTATTGACAGTGTTCCAGTTAGTCCTATGTGCATAAGCTACTCGATACCAGGGTTATTTAAAGAAAAAGGGAAGGTATTGTAGGATGTTGGATATCTTATTCCTTGTTTTGATTCAAACACATCTTATCTGGCTTCTTTGTGTTCTAATTCATGGATAACTGTTGTTGCTCTTCCATGCATTTCCTGCTTTTGGTATAATGTGTTAGATCTTTAGCAGATGAAAACTCTACATTTGACAATTGACATATTGTTTAGTAGTTGATCATAATCTGATATGCAATGTAATTCAGGGATCTTGTTATGTAAATGTTCATTATTTCTTGCACTTATTTGGAATGTTACGCTCATTATGTATTGGTTTGATCATTAGCAACCTAATTTGATTCTTCTGTTTCCTTTATATTGTTATTGAAAAAAAGATGGACATAAACCTCCACAGCCTCGATCAAACAAACCAACTAACCCAGCTGGTGATGAGTTCCTTACCAGGCAAGCAGTGTTTGAATTTTGATACATGATATCTGCTTCACATGATTCACTGTATAGAATTGTTTAATAACAAGGGCGATGTTGAAAATACAGGTTTTCCAGGAATGCTAACTTGGTTGCAATGGGAGTCGCCAAGAACTTGCGGAAAGTAGGGAACCGAATAAAAGAAAGTGTTGATGACATCTTTTATGGACGCCCAAAATAGGATCCCTAATCCTTAAATAGAGAAATGAAATGAGCATTGAGCTGAATGTTGCTCCAACAAATAATATCATACTTTCGCTTCATTCGTCTTGGAATAGGTTAAAAGGAAACCTTGTAATGTGTCTTTCAAAACATTGCCATTTGTAGTTTAGAAGCATAATTAGCACTGACCAGGGGTGAGTTCTGTAATCGTTTGTATAAACTTGGTTATCCTGTTGGTTGAGGAAATGCAAAGGAATTCATTAATGTGGTTGAGCTGGAATTGTCATCTGTCCAGATGTTTGTAAAGCTTAGGATATCGATCAGATTGGTAAAGACCCATGGAGGTTGTTAGTGCTATTGGGAAGTCTCTCAATGAGAAGAAAAAAAATAAAATATGACAATAGTTGACTAAACTTCTAAGCTTTTTAAAAAAAAATCTAAATATGGGCATAATATTTCACACAAATTTCAATTGGTAAGTTGTTTTGGATCAATTTAACTTCATTAGAACACTATAGGATTAGCTAACATTACTATCATGAATACTTTTTTATGAAAATATTTTTCACTCTCCACAACTAAATCCTATCAAAAAAAATAACACACAATTTTCTAATTGTTTTCTCACACAGTATATATCCCAATTTACTTTTAGGAAAATATATTTCCAAAGAATCATTGGGTAAATTCACAAGGGTCTATCTATCGAAATAACACGCGGTAAAATTGCTGCGGTTGATTACCTTGCTGAAATTGAAAGGTGGAAGCAAAGTTTTAATGAAAAATGCTGAAGTATTTCACAATTCCCAAACAAAAACGTGGTGATTTGCCTGCTCCCTGATAAGAATACTTTTTCATTTACTTTGGATAGTCAAATCTTCTTCAACGATCGGAATACAGAAGCCGATTGTTTTGTTTAAATTCGAATGGCGGCATATAAACGGGTCGGATATTTCGGACCTCAACTCGGAGCTCTTGCCGGAAGCCACCGATTCCACCGCCGACTCATTTCGGACCGTGCTTTCGACGGCAAGCTCCTGTTCCTCGTCGACACTCTAGCTCTAGTAATTTCTTAACTTGCTTCTATGATTGCGACATTGAAAATGAAGAATGTTTGATTTTTTTCAGTTTTGAATTGGCCTTAGAATGAATTAGTGTTTGTTTGTGTTTTTTAGGTGAGGAAATTGGAAGCGAAAGGGGTGCCTACGAAGCAAGCGGAGGCTATAACGGCTGCTATTACTGAAGTTTTGAACGATAGCTTGGAAAATGTAGCTCAGACATTTGTTTCTAAAGCTGATTTGCAGAGAGTAAGTAATTTTTTATGTTATACATGCAACTGTGTCTGTGTACATGTAATGTTGAATTAATTATTTTGGCCTTGTAATAATTTAGCTTAAACTTTACACTAATATGACATTAGTTTTATCTATAGCTTGAGATGATTCAAGAATCCAAGTTGTCCAAATTTAAGTCCGAAGTTCAAAGCTCTCAGGTATGAAAATTCTTCACTGTGAGATTTGTGGATTCACATTTTGATGCACTGAGTGTCGCTAATTTGCTTTTTCATAGGTTTGTCTTGACAAATTTTACTTGCCCCTTTTTAATAAAGAGATACTGTTGGTGGAAACTTTTCTCCTTTGCCATTGTATATTTTGGTAAAGATTGGGTTTTGGAGTGGTGTTATGCTGAATGAGTTGGTCATCCATCATATATATGGCCTTTGGGAAATATCAAGGCCTTTATTGAAGGAAAAATTCTCTTCCTGAAAGGGAGTGATCTTATGATAAATCTTCAATGACCAGGCTGATATAATAAAAAGAGCTTCCTTTTTCTAGGTATCACCAATGATCAACCTTTTGCCATTCTCTTTTGATTGTTTCCCTTTTCAAAGTCCAAAGCTTCTATCATATTTGCGAAGGCCATAATTTTAGTTGAAATTCACCTTTTATGTATTCACGTTTTCTGCATTCTAAGTTTGATACTTTTGTTTAATAGATAAGAACGTTCAGCCAGTGGATAGACGGGTATCATGTGTGACTGTTCTATCAAAATTGCATCTGAAACTATCTGTAGGTTCCTAAATACGCCCATGTCCCGCCATTCCCTCGAGGAATTTAGTTAGAATATGATCGTAAAAAGTAGAACTATCTGTATATTGATACTTGATATGTCAGTCTGTTGTATGATGAGCCAATCTCAGGTTTCTGGTTTAATCCGGATTGATGTTGCAGAGCTCATTGGCATCTCGATCTGAGTATAGTAACATGATCTAATCTCTTAAAATGAAATACCACACAAAATAGCTAGTGAACCAGTAGATGCTCAGTTTGGGATTAGTAATTGTGTGTGTTAGTGTCTCATTGGACTCAGAATGAATTTTTTATTTTCCTTAATGAAAATACTTATCATTAGTATATGACTTCTGTTTACAATAGTTAGTTTTTGTACTTCTCTATTGATATTTACACTAGTAAACTGAAATAATGTGAACTTAAGGTACTTGCCTGAAAGTTCCTTTTCTCCAAACCTTGAAATTTGATTGGAAGATGTGGCAGTTACCTTTTAATATTGTAAAAGGTGATGAAGATGGCAATGCATGTGGCAATGAAAGGATTTGGTGCAAGGTGTGAGTCTGTTGAGTAGATGTGAACTTTAACAAGGTTGGTGTGTCAAGAGGTGTAGTTCTGTGGAGGTGGGTGGGTGGGGGGTGGTGATCAAGATATTGCGTAAGTGAAATTTCAGAGATGACATGCTGCTTTGAAATATTGTGGAAATCTGAGCACAACCATGTGTTTTACTTGTCTCTGTCTGAGGCATTCTGGCCTGTGGGACTCCAGAGGTTTCTGGTGTGAGTGGTGGCTCATAAAGATCCAGTGAGTGTGGTTTGGTGGGTTCTGCTTGCAATGGAATTATAAGCTTGTAATGGTGATTGTTTTACACACCAAATTTTTGAAAAGCGACTATTGGGCAAAAAGCTGCTGTAAAGTGACACAGTAATGATTTTCTCCTATTTGTTGCTTGTAATACCAGAACAAGCTTAGTGCAAATTAGTAAACCTCTTAATTCTATATGCTTATTACATTGGACTACTTTTTCCTTTCATCATGATTCATGGGTGTGTAAACTTATAAAATGATTCATGCTTCACTCATTCGATGATCCAGGAGAACCACTTTTCTCTACTGCAACATGAAATTGAAAAACTCAAAAGTGATATAGAAAAGATGCGCCGTGAATTGAGGTTGGCCTTCACAAACTATATTTTCTTAGTACCACACTACCATTTTCATATTACGGTGTGCTTGTTTTGAAATTTGTATTTTTTTCTCTGGTCTCTGTTTTGGGTTATTGCAGGTATGAAATTGACAAAGTCTCTGCAGGCCATAGGTTGGATCTCAATCTTGAAAGGGGGTAAGGAGTTACCGTCACTATTTCATTTGGGCCAGTCATTGCATAATCATTAGAAGTATGATTTGCAGATGTACTGCTTTTTAGTTGTTTACGACTAGTCTCAACTGTTGTGCTCTCTGTGCAGGAGAATCCGGGATGAGCTAGCAAATCAGAATCAAGAAACTGCTAATCTCACTAATACACTTGACCGAGTGAGTCTAATAACTATAGATTTGACATTTGATACCTGGTAAATTGTTCTAATCCTTTCTGTTGTTGTATGTAATTATGTAATCCCAGGAAATTCATACACTACGGGCTCAGTTGGAAGCTGCAAAATATGATGTTATAAAATATTGCATAGGTACCCTTGTGTCTATATCAGCTGTTGGTTTGGCCGTAGTCCGCCTTTTGAAATAAGTGGTGGAATACAATGCTAATTATGATAAAGAATATAGTTGTTCAACAACTTTGATGCTCAATGGATAAAGCAGAGTTGTATGACACCTAAATCTCCATTGCATTAGCAGACTTCATAACTATAGCATACTATTTAAATGTGCAACTCAATTTTTATTAACTTTTGAGTTGTAGTGTTGAACAGGTGTGCGTGTGTTGTATCTATGTTTGTCGCATAACGCTTGAGATGCTTCAAGCTAATTGTAGATTTCAGAAAGTATGACTTTGTTTTAGGGAAATGATCCATGTGAAATTAGTTTATGTAAAATTAGTTAAGCTAAAAGATTGCCTTTCCTGTAGCAGCAACAATTTCTCAGTTTGGTCTATTAGTGCCTTTAAATTTTGGTCGAATGTTATATCAACTGATCTGTTGTCATCAGTTCTGTACCCATTTTAAAATCTCTTATCAACATAAATACTATGCAAGTTCCACTAGCGAGTCAGGGGTTCATTGTTCGATTTGGATTAGTTTTGATTTTAAATTTTTGATTAAAATCAAAACCAAATCAATTTAGTTGGTTTTTTAATTTTTAAAGTCAAACCAATCATTGATTTGATGACAGCAAAATTGTGAGGCATGAGACAACTACTTTATTGAATATTTGGTATCAACAATTTTTTCTATACCATCACACAATCAATTTATCTGAATTTTATTATTTTTCAATACTTTTCCTAAGAGGCAGGAGACAACTATTTCAAATGAACATTAAGAATCAACAAATTTTTCTACACTATCAGAAGATCAATGTATCTGAATCCTATTATTTTTCAACATTGTTCCTAAGCCTTACATTGTTTAATTTGCATAATTATAGGACGAGAGCGAGTTTCTCTGATGGTTAATATAAAAGGGTGAAAGCTAGGGTTAAAAAAACCGCATAACATTAACACTTTACTGGGCTTTGTGTCCCAATTCCAGCCATGCATTAATTCCTTTACTTGCAAATTGTTGGAAGATTTGACAGTGTCATGCATGAATAATTCGAACTAACATTTAAATTATTGACGATTCTTTAATTTGAAAGCGACATCTAACAAATTTAAGGTCATTTAGATAATAAGTCATCATGTTCGTTCAGCTATTTATTTACTCTATCCGATAGAGTTTAGGATTTCTCTCCATATGTAGGACTTAAACTTAAAATATTTGACTAAAAGTAGATGAATTTTAATCATTCCATCACAATCGATTGACTGACAGATAGCGGCTTGTTATTCTTGGTAGTTTGTATATTTCACAGTTGTTTACCTATATCGTTAGACTAGAATAATGTTGATGGCCAATTAATGAATTAGAAAGGATTTAATTGTAATTACCTAAGAAAGTACCTGATTATTAAGCAAATATTTTCACACCATCAGTTAAAACATCTAACAAACGAAACAAATATTTAGGATGGTGAGACTTATGCTTGGCTCTTCATTTAAATTTTAACCACTAATACAAATAAATAAAGCTAATACATACAATGTTCACTTAGATTATGTATACTACATGTATGTCTTAGTTATTAATGTAAGCAAATACTCAACCAAAGTTTTTCAAACTCATCAATTGAAAATGCATAAATAGCAATATTTTGAATTGACTATTCTTATATGTCACAAAAGAAGTTTTGTCCTGTAATGTCCCTAAATTAAAGTTTTCAAGATTATCCAACGTAATTAAACTCCCTATGAACATATTCAACTCAATTAAGGTTGCTTTCGTCTTCCAATTAGTGTCAACTTTCTACAACAGCAACATTTTTGGGGAGTTGAAAAATTGGTTTACTTTAATTTGGAACCATGCATCCACTTAGTGCCGTGAAAAATCTAATTAGTAGCATAATTTATTATTTGAACTTTTATACAAGGGTTCGATTCTCTATTTTCCTTTCCCCAACCCTAATTTAAAAAGAAAAACAAATGACTAGTGTCGTGAAAAAATTAATAATTAGTAGCTTAATTAATTAACTATTTAAACTTTTACGTGAGAGGTGAGATTTTCTATTTTCTCTTTCATTACCCTAATTCAAGAAGAAGAAAAACTAGTGCTGTGACAAATCTAATCATTAGCTCAATTAATTAACTATTTAAGCTTTCACATGAGAATTGATCTGATAACAACTGAGCAAAATTCATCTTTTTCCATCTCTATGTTCGCTAAACTTTCTTCTTTTCTTACTTTCATGAAGTTGACCTTAATAGACATCTCTTGCATTTTCGTAGATAAATTTGATTCTCTATTTTCCTTATCCTTACCCTAATTTAAAAAGGAAAAAACTTGTGCGATTGAAAAATCTATTAGTAGATCAATTAATTAACTATTTAAACTTTCATATAAAAATTCAATTCTCTATTTTTTCCTCCCCTTACCTAATTTAAGAAGAAGAATTAATGCCATGAAAAATAATTATTACTAGCTCAATTAATTAATTATTTGAACTTTACTCAAGTCAATAAGTGTTTGATTCTCTTTATATTCTCTTTCCTTACCCTAATTTAAGAAAGAAGAAAATTAATGTCATTGAAAATTTAATTAGCAACTTAATTAATTAATTATTTGAACTTTCAAGTAAGTGTTTAATTCTCTAATTTTTTTTTGTCTTACCCTAATTTAAGAACCAAAGAAAAAAACTAATATATTATAAAATCTAATTAATAACTCAATTAATTAACTGTTTAGACTTTCACGTGAATTCTATTTCCTTTGCCTTACCCTAATATAAGAAGAAGAAAAACTAATACCATGAAAAATATATTAATTCTCTATTTTCCTGTCTTACCCTAATTTAAGAACGAAAGAAAAATTAATATATTAAAAAATTTACCAATAACTCAATTAATTAACTATTTAAACTTCACGTGAGTTCTATTTCCTTTGCCTTACCCTAATATAAGAAGAAGAAAAATTAATACCATGAAAAATATAATTAATAACTCAATTAATTAACTATTTAAACTTTTTAAAAAGAATTTTGATCCTCTATTTTTCCTTCCCTTTACTATGCCGTGTCCTTCTATTTAATTCAGAACCTCCCATTTTCCCCACTTTTCAGCATTGAAATTCAAACTTTCTCAACGGTCCCCTCCACAGCTTTGGACCTACTCAAACCTACCCACTATTATTCGATTTTTTCGTTTATTTTTATTTGCCTAATTTATTTTGTTATTATTCCTTTAGTTTATTTTTAGAACATACTTCACCCTTATGTTATAATAAGAAATTGTCTAATTTATTTTGTTATTATTCCTTTAGTTTATTTTTAGAACATACTTCACTCTTATGTTATGATAAATTTTAGGGAAAACTTTCACATATAGCCACTTAAGAATAATTAATTACTCTCCATAGCTATAGTTTGATAATTAGAATTTGTAGCTACATGTTATTTGGAGGAGAGAGGAGAGAGAGAGGGGAAAAAGAGTGGGAGAAAGGTGAATTATATATGTATATTGGTTAGATAATTGTATATTATACATATGAAATTATATATATGGCAAGAGAGATTGGGAGAGGGAGGAGAGAGGCGAGCGAGAGAGGGCAGAGTAAATATGTTGGAATATATATAGTAAATTATTCCAACTATGTACATGAAATCCCCTTACTAATCCGATCAAAATGAACCATTATATATAACACAATAAGGTAACAAAGATAAAGTGTTTATTTGATTTAAATTTATGTTTTCAAAGAAGAAACAAACCAGAGGAGGGGACATTTACAACTAGCAATGCAAGCCAAATGAATATTAAATAACAAAATGCATGCCATACAATCAATTCCTCTCTCTTTCCCCTTTCAAGCAATTATTTTCGTCCTTTTGCTTTTGTCCCTCTCCAAATCCATTATGTATATATGCATACATCTAATAGACAAAACAAAATAAAGATAAAAATGTCCAAACAAACCAATATTTTGTGTATAACTATTCGTATACACGTACAAAATACCCCCTTTTGTTTTCTTCAATAAAGTTTACATAATAAACGTGGAGTAGGCACAGCCACTAGTCGATTAGCCAATGGAGCAGTAAGCCCAAATATATCATCCATTTTTAGTTCACTTGGTTTCATCCCATCAGGTAATTCCCAAGTAAAACAATGAAGTAAATGCGCCACAGCCATTTCTAAGGCATAAAGACCAAGTTGCATACCGGGGCAAGACCTTCGACCCGACCCAAATGGTAAAAATTCAAAATTACCACCTTTAAAATCTGCCACACCTTCTTTAAGGAACCTACTTGGCTTGAAACTATCAGGATCTTCCCATGAGTTTTTGTCACGTCCAATTGCAAATGAATTTATGATAACATGTGACTTTGCTGGAATATAGTAGCCAGAGACTGTCGATTCCTCCGCGGTTTCGTGGAGGAGGAGAGGGATTGGAGGGTGAAGTCGGAGAGTTTCCTTTAAACAACATTTTAAGTAGGTCAAGTTTTCAAAATCGGATTCGTCAACTTTTCTATTGAGTCCAACGACGTTAGCTAATTCTTGTTGTACCTTTTTAAGATCCTCTGGACTTTTCATAAGCTCAGCCATGGCCCACTCTATCGCAGATGCCACCGTCTCTGTCCCACCAAACATTACATCCTACAATATTGTGGGTTTATAAAAGTTAAATAGGTATGTAGTTAGGTAAGGGGATTAGGTAGGAGTAAGATAAACTATAACTTTTACATCGTTTTCAGAAAAATGAATGCTATCAAATTTTCTAGATTGGTATTTATTGGCCAGTTTGAAATGTTAATTAAAAAGTAATTTGAGTAAGGGACCCCTAATGAATGGTTTTTACGGCTCTAACT
The DNA here is from genome assembly GCA_016801875.1 of Solanum sitiens. NCBI lineage: Eukaryota > Viridiplantae > Streptophyta > Magnoliopsida > Solanales > Solanaceae > Solanum > Solanum sitiens. Next base: position 9,281,166 of record JABWTJ010000001.1, read on the forward strand.
TAGTTTTTACATGTTAAATATATTCATTGGCTAGTATGATTTTTTTAAATAATTAGATAATTTTTTCTGGAGGAACTTTTTCACATTAAAAAAATAGCAATTGTAAACTTTTGTTACCTAATTAATCTTCCATTTCTGCCACTTGGCAAAATATTGGATAGCATTGAAGCTAAAATCAAGATTATTAAACTTATTAGTCTCATGAGTAGTCATGTATATGTCATCAGTAGAGAGACTTGTAAATAAAATAAAAATCTAGTAGTTGTACATTACGCTAATTCCTTTTGTACTATTTTTAATTCTAGAAAACTATATAGTAGACCATAGCTAGGACATTATCATATATGACAAGACATAGTTGTAATCATATTTGGTGTTTATTATATTCATCATGAGACATTCAAAAAACAAATGATTCGAAGTAATAATTTAGAGGAAATTAATGTTTCTATTATATGACATTCCACTAGAATCAAGTTGTATGAAAAAATGGAAATTAAAGTGAGATTTTTTTCCTAATGAATTGTAGTAGTAATATGTTTATACAAATTTTAAAAGTCTAGCTAGGTGATGCTAAAACCATAGAAACATGGGGTGACACCAAATATTATTATACTAGCTTATCAATTTCAATACTATTTTTTCCTTTCTCTCTTAATATTAACTTTGTGATGATTGAGAAACTTTAACGCATCTTGTTATTCTAAAGCAAATCATAAAGAGTCAAAATTTTCATCTAACAAAGGAAATTTTAAATTAAAAGTAAAGTACTAAACTTATACATTGGACATATTTTCACGAAAAATATTTGTGTTGCCTAAGCTTCTATTATTCTTGATAGTTATACGTGAGCTGCCAGAGACAGCCGTGTTCAGTGATATATCCTAGCTAGTACCAACTGATTAAAATTTAAAGTTTCTTGTTTTGGGCAATATTTTCAGCATCAACTTAATTTATGTTTAAATACTCTCTTTTATCTGTTAGTATTTTTCTCAATATACTATTCCTTTATGTTGATGTAACACATTTTTCTTTTTAGTTAATTAAAAATATGTCACTTTTAAAATTTGAAAATTATCAATTTTGTACTTTCTATTTTACCTTAACGAGAAATATATGTAACCATACAAATATATTGACATAAGTTTCAAAAAAGTTATTATCACACAAATACTATGACATATTTTAGACTACTGATTCTTTTCTTAAAAAAAAAAATCTTCTTATATCCCTTATCAATTCAAACTTCAAAGTTAAAACCACAAATATTATGATATGTTTGATGCCACATGTTTAAAAAAAAAAAATATTGTTGTCACACGACATGTTTCTTTTAACTACAAATACAAATGCCACAAGTACAAATATAGTTTTTTTTTTTTTTACTTTTTAAACCACGAGTTAGATTTAAATTATAACACGTTAATTGGAACATGTATCAACCACACAATAAAAAGGTAAAAACAAAAAAGCATTAGGATTATCAAACTTCAAAGTTAAAACCACAAATATTATGATATATTTGATGCCACATGTTTAAAAAAAAATATTGTTGTCACATGACATGTTTCCTTCTAACTACAAATACAAATGCCACAAGTACAAATTTAGTTTTTTTTTTTTTTTACTTTTTAAACCACGAGTTAGATTTAAATTATAACACGTTCATTGGAACATGTATCAACCACACAATAAAAAGGTAAAAACAAAAAAACATTAGGATTGTCAAACTTACCATGATTATAGCTTTGATATTATCCCTAGTAAGCCTTATAGCATTGTTCAAATCTTCAGACTCATTTACTTTTGTTTCTTGACTGTAAAAAGCTAAAAGCTCATCCACCATATCACTTTCTCTATAAGCATCAACATTAGCCTTGTTTCTTTCAATATGATCATCAATTATGGAATCAATAAATCCATCAAGTGATGCCCTTGCCTTAGCAAGTCTAAGATTTAGACCTTGCTTACCAATCCAGCCTAGCCATGGAATAAAATCAGCCATGTTAAAAGCACCAAATAGTTTTGAAAATTCTTGCAAAATTTTAATAAAATCATCTTGTCCTTCCTCTGAACTTGTTCCAAAAGCAGCTCGATAGATAATGTTACGAGTGAGACAGAAAACAAGTTCCCCTAAGTTAATTAATGTGCCCGTGTTGGTTGTAACAATCTTTACCATTGAGTCTACTTCGTCGCGAACTGAGTCCCATGACTCAGCTCGTTTACGACTGAATAGTTTCATAACACATAATTTTCTCATCTGACGCCAAAACGGTCCGTAGTCAGCAAAAGCCATGTCCGCACGATCGTACGTTAGGTAACTTATGGCTACGGTCTTTGGACGATTCGAATATATGTTGTCTTGTACCTGTTACAAATTAAATATTTGAAAATAACTACAAATATGTTATGTTATGTTATACTATTGACTAATTGTGACAGATGAGATGGTCACATATTTCAATAGTAGTACCTGTAGTACTTGACGAGCTTCCTCTGGACCAGAGATAACAATTTTGTGGACATAACCCATTTTGAGGTGAAAAACGCCACCATATTTTTGTGCAAGTTTGGCAAGACCACGGTGAGTTAACTGGTCCATCATCATCATGTTACCAATGAGAGGCCAACCTAATGGTCCTGGGGGATAACGTTTACGGCGAGACGTCGAAAAAAGGTATAAGAATAAGAGAGGGATGATGAAGAAGAAGAAGAGTAGTATAGGGTTAGCTTGTATAGCTTCAAGAATTGAATTGATATTGTTTAGTACCATTTCTTTCATTTTGTTTACAATGCTTTCTTTGTTTTTTGGATATATTTGGTTTGCTTTTTGAGTGGAGATTTTTGGAGATGTTGGTGGTGTATGTTGGGATGAACTCAAAATTTTGGTTCTACCTTTTATTGGTGGATAGGATGGGGTCTTTATATACAAATTTATTCCACTTCCAGTCGGTACCAAGTTGGTGTATACTGTTGATTTGGCGAAAAAACTATGCTACTATACTTAAAAGAGTTTAACTTTGTATATTGACGAGACGTTTGGTATAAAACATATTTAAGACTACAAGATTAAGGGTGTGTTGATTTAGAACGATATAATTTAAAAGTCTTTTTATTTTCTTAAATTTCGTGCCAAGTCAAACTAGATCATTCTTTATAAAACGGAGAAAATAATAATCTTATCCTGTTTGGTTGGAAATATTACATAGTCTTGTGATTATTTTTACCACTATGTATGTTTTAGTAATATCATAAGTTATGTGAAATAATTTATTCTAAAATAATTAATTTTGAGATAACTTGGTTTTAATCCATATAAATTAATTTTTATATCTATACGTATATACAATACTACAGTGGAGCAAATTCTAGATTATGAAAGCAGACATATAGACAACAATAGTTTATATGCGAGTAAAACAATCCAATATATTATTCTTATATTAAGCTTTATGTTAAACTACTCCTATTATATTATATTAGTATATTGGTCTTTCAAGTCAAAGACTGACCCAAGCTAGTCCACAACTTTATATGAGAGGGGAACTTGTCACTAGCATCTCCTACTACAGGTAGCTGAACGGCCAAATTCACCAAAAAATTCTACATGTTTGGCGAACTAGACAATGTTGTGTGGAGTCAGAATTATTAAGAGAATTTAAAATTTGAAGAAGTAAACCGTACGAATTAATTGAGGCCTTGAGGGGTTGTTTGATTAAAAAAAATTTAAATATCTAATTAAACATTGAGACAAATTTAAAGTGCTGGTATGTATATTATATAAACATTTAAACCAGACAATATAAGTTTTGTGATGCATTTTGTAATTTCAGAGAATATCCTATTTTAATCTTGTAAAAACTCCCTCAAACTTGTACATATTTCCTAATCCGGCACATAAATTAATGTTTATTTAAAAAATTAACTTTACATATTTAAAAGATCACTATTATAAGTCATAATATAACAATATTCAAATATTCAAAAAGTACTTGAAAAAGAAATCCTTTACTTTTCAATATTGAAGGGGTTGTTTCATATGCGGTATTGGATTATTGTATTTTGCATTTCTAATTAGGAGTATTAGTTAGTCCTTAAATTATTTATTCTTCATCATTTATACGATAGTAATAATATAAATTATTTTATATATATGATGAAATAACTAGCTATAAAATATTTCAATCCATACAGAATAAAATAAAATTGTACCATACCAACCAACCCCATCCTACTTTTGCTAGAGCACGAAATACAAATACATTTTCTTTGCTTTATAAATAATCTATTATTTTTCACGTGAGAGTTGTGATAATAAGAAATTGTGCAGCGAAGAATATAATATGAAGAGTACGTACTCCGTACGAGTTAAATGATAATTAACTATTTAAGCCCACTTTTTGAGAAAAATAGGTAAAAGATTTTGATGTAAAATTCCATTTATCTACAGTAGTGTTTTCTTATATGACGCTAGAACCATCGAAAAAAAAAAAAAAAGCTTCACCTCACCATTTCTAAGTTAATGACTTCCTCCGAAGTTCGATTAATTTAAATCCAGATAGAAAAAATTTTATTTAAAAATTTAAATACTTCCGATCAAACGCGATTAAAATTAAATATTTGATCATACTTAATTACGTCTTGCAATCTTAATTTTGACGATGTCATTTCATTTATTACCATTTTAATCCATTAGCAGGACGAGTTTTTTTCAAAAATCCATTGCCATCAATTATGGCATTTTTCTCCAATAATATTTTTATTCTAAAATTACAAGATTTTTTCCCTTTGCTGCAAATTACAACGTATGTGAACGTTTCATTTCCTTTTCTGGTGAAGTGTAGCACCAAACTAAAGGTGGAAAATTATTACTACTACAGGTCATTTTAGGTCCAGTGTGTCAGAAAATGACATGGATTTTCGACAATAATGTTTTTTAATTAAGCAAATTAACCAAAGTACCTATGCATGAAATAATTCGACAATATTAAGCAAATTCCCTATCTACTTAAGTAACCTTATAAGAAGAAGAAAAACAGTGATCGGTTGCGATTTTCATCAATTCATTACTAAATATACCATTAATGTGAATTGTTTTGTATAAAATTTAGTCTTTTGGCTTATAAGTCGTTACAGTTACAAATTAACTTCTGGGATAAAATAACAGGAAAACACAAATACTAATTAATAATAAGTGGTCAGAGGTAAAATTACTAATATGAATCAGATAGAGTCTATAGAGTACGACTGACAACCTACATTTATATCATGACAATGGAAAATATTGATAATATGTAGCACATAAATATATATGAAGAATATCTTAAAGGTAAAATTAATAACAACAAATTCAATGAGGACTCGATATTGAATTCTATAATAACAATAAACTGAAAACACTTATGGCTAACTCAAACTCAAAATCTAGCTAATGAAATCAGTATATTAAATTATCATCAGCACAAACATCGATATGGAACTAATAGCACAAACACTATAGGTCCAAATGGAAAAGGTTGAAATTATGGGTCTAAAAAGTTATCTAGTCACATGGGTCAAACCCACAGAATTTTTTTCCTGTCGGTTGTGAAAACTGAAATCGTTATATTATATAATTAAAATGTTTGATAAATTCATTTAAAAACTTAAATTAGTAGAAAAATAACACATTTTAATTTATTTATTTATGTATTTCAATATTAGAGCACGCAGTTGTAATATGAGATGTCTTTGAAAAAAAGTGGATTGGTAGTTCAGAGTGATATATATTTAAACCTAAAACATGTGTATACAACATTTATAGTTCTTGAGGTAACGATATGGCTCACCTAACTTTTTTTTAAAGAAGTTGTATTATTTAAAATAAATTTAGAGTTTGTTTGGATTGACTTAAAAAATTAGTTTTCAACTCAAAAAATAAAGGTTAATAGAGTAATATTTTTAATATTTTAAACTTAATTTAAGTAATTTTTAACATTGTTAAACACTTCCAATCGCTAAAAATAATATAAAAATAGATTCGATCAACTTTTAATCCAATCTAAATTCCAAACAGGCTCTTACACTTGTACCACGAAGAAGGTTAATCTTTTGCTAGCAACCGAATTATTAGTAGTGCTGAAACATGACATATTATTGTGACTTTCAATTTTCATGATAAAGATGGATAAAAAAAATCTAGATATTTTTCCCTCAATTTCAACTTTATATCTGTCTCATAATTTGACGTTTTATCTTTAAAAAGAAAAAGAAAAAAGGTCACATGGCTATTTTATTTTATTTATAATAATTAGAAAAGTGCTAGACAAAAGGAAATAAACGAAAATGAAAAGGGAAGGTCCAGTAAGAAAGTCTTTTTACGTAATTATTTAATGATTAATAGTATAAAATTTAAAAAATCCATAAAAATAACAAGTAGTTTTAATATATGGATCAAGTAAAATTAAATTGAGTCGGAGAATAATTAGAAAAATAAAAACGAAATGTCTACTCGAAACATGGCTTTCTTTTGGTCAATTGTCTCTTTTAATGGTTTGACATCTGATCTCAAAAATGATCTTATTTGTCATGGTACCTTCTAGAAATGAAAATCCTTCACTCTAAAAGAAATAAATAATTTAAATAACAAATTTTAGAATTACCTCAGAATCCTATCAATTTTAGATTTGGAATCTACTTGATTGAATAATCCGTTCAAATTAATGGTGGTTGTATTATGTATTTTGGGTGCCACCCAATATTGACGCCGCAATTTCCAACTTTTTGTTATAGTTAAAGAACAAAATGTAATTACCTTTACCATATACTATAACTTAAATATGATAATCATAATCAAAGTACTACTTTTTGTGCTGCCCAAATTACCCCTGTTACAGTTGTCCTTGTGTATGGAGATTGGTTAAAAATTAAGACTACTAGGATTCATTTGGTGTGTGGGATAAAAATAAATAATTTTAAAAAAATCCTTGGATAAAATTTTGATCTAATGTTTGGTTATCATGTTTGAGATAAACTTATTCTAGCATGATACCATTAGTGATGAAAAAAATAGTTCTACGACAAAATTTTAGTCTGTTGTTTTATTGTCATGTTTGAGATAAACTTATCTCACCATGATATCATAGTAATGAAATAAGTTATCTCATATATATATTAATATGTAGCGAGAAATTATCTTAGCATGTTAGTCCCAAAATTATTAATTCTAAGAACTTGTTCCTAATCGAATCCTAATAATATATGTTTGCTCAGACCCAAAGTCAAACCTTTCTCACGAGCGACCTCAAAAGTCTAAAAATTCGGACGGTTTCAATTCTACATGTTTTTGTTTTTTTTAATTCTTTTGAATACCAAGCTGATCCAAAGCGTAAGGTCAATATTAAGGGCCTGTTTGAAAAAAAAAAAAAGGTTTTTACTTTCTCGGTGTGAAAAACTGAAAATGGTATTAGGAAAATGGAATTGTATTTGATCATAAGAATAAATTAGAGTTATCGAATTTTAGTTTGTAGTGAAACTATGAAAATCTAGTTAACGTTTGACCATAAATTTTATATGATCTTAAAAAGTTATCTTCAAATAATTGTAATAGGAAAATGCAATTGCATTTGGTCATAAGTAAAAATTACAATTATCAATTTTTGTTAGTGATTTGGATGGAAAATATGAAAAACTAGTCAGTGTTTGTCCATAAATTTGATCAGATTTTGAAATTATTATAATCTTTAACTATTTTCAAGTTTTCAGCAGTTTTTGAAACTTTCACTCATAAAACTTTAAATATTTTCAAAATAAAATACATATCCAAACACAACATCAAAAAAACTCAAAATTTTAAATTATAACTTAAAAATATATATCCAAACGGGAATGGTGTTTTTCTAATTCCCAAATCCAACTTTAAAAAAAAGTGAGTAAAATGATAAATGTTCATGGATGTGCCACAAAAAGAAGATACTAATCAACTGCTAAATTAACAAGGGAAAATATGAGAAAGTGGTAAGTATTCCTTTATTCTTAATTAAAAGATTTTAAATTTGAGTCCACTTTGAATATAGAATTATTTTTATTAAGGAGCGCTCCAATGTAGATATCGAATACTGTAAAAAAAATGAATGTGACTTCTGATGCTCACTGCGGCAAAAAGGTTGGGACCCTGTTATTTGGGCTGGGCCAATTTAGTCGATAATGACAGTGAAAAGCACCAACAATGGTGTATGAATTAGAAAACAGTAAGCTAAGAAGAGAAGAAAATATGAAGTTTCTATTCAATTCTCATGACTGCAGCACTACTACAATGATACTTCTACATCACTATATAAAGATATGAATTAACTAACTAACTAGACTAGTTATGTTACCTAACCACAGTTAATCATAACAAACTTCTGTAACTAATTTTTAACAAACTGATAACTAACTTTTGATCTATATACTTTAGCTCAACACCCCTCCTCAAGCTGATGGTTGAAAGATGTCTTTCACTCCCAGCTTGGACATCAAGTGTAGATGTGGAGCTTTCCAAAGTCCTTTAGTAAGTAAATCTGCTAGTTGATCTCTTGTTGATACATGTTGTGTCTTGATCATATGTTGTAATATCTTTTCTCTAACAAAATAGCAATCTATATCAAAATGCTTAGTTCGTTCATGAAAGATAGGATTAGATGCAATTTGAATTGCTGCTTTACTGTCACAAAATAGATTGACTGGTTGTTTAATACTGACTCCTAACTCCTTGTATAACCCAATGAGCCATGTAATTTCAGCTACTGCTGATGCCATGCTCCTAAACTCAGCTTCAGCAGAACTTCTAGCAACTGTCTCTTGTTTCTTCGACTTCCAAGAGATGATAGCATCACCAAATTTCACAAGATAGCCTGTGACAGATTTCCTTGTTTGCACACAAGTACCCCAATCTGAGTCACAGTACGTTGTGAGTAATTCTGAGCTTTGTGAAGGCATAAAAAGACCTAACCCTGGAGCTGTTTTAATATATTTGACTACCCTGAGAGCTGCTTCCATGTGAGACTCTTTTGGAGCATGCATATACTGACTCAGAACTTGAACAGCAAATGATATGTCTATCCTGGTCATAGTGAGATATAATAATCTCCCTACTAACCTTTGATATCTTCCAATATCCTTCAAAGGTTTGTCTCCTTGTATAATTCCTGAATCACCTTGAACATGTAAATCATATTCAATAGAAGTCAGCCTTACATTAGGATCTAGTGGAGTGTGAACTGGTTTTGCACCACTTAATCCCATCTCAGAAATGAGTTCCAAAGCATATTTGCGCTGGTTCATAACATACCCCTCCTTGGACCTAGCAAATTCAATGCCAAGAAAGAAAGTTAACTCTCCAAGATCCTTCATGTTGAACTTGAGCTGAAGATCATTCCTTGTTTGCACAATCAAGGACTCACAACTCCCAGTAACAAGAAGATCATCCACATACACAAGTACCACAATTAAAGCAGAACCAGTCTGCTTAGTGAACAGGGAGTAGTCATAGTGACTCTGAACAAAACCAAGCTGAAGTAATGCCTCAGTTAACTTCAGATTCCACTGTCTAGGAGCCTGCTTGAGACCATACAGTGATTTGTGAAGTTTACAAACTTTAGTAGATTTCTCAGACTTACTAAAACCAGGGGGAATCACCATGTATACATCCTCAAGAAGATCACCCTGTAAGAAAGCATTATGAACATCCATCTGAAAAATAGGCCAATGTTTAGCAGCAGCGACAGCTAAAACTGATCGAACTGTGACCATCTTTGCAACAGGAGAAAAAGTTTCAGTATAGTCGATGCCCTCCTTCTGACTGAACCCCTTGGCAACTAATCGAGCCTTGTACCTCTCAACAGCTCCTGAGGCCAAATATTTGACCTTAAACACCCATCTACAACCAATAGGATGCTTGCCAGGAGGAAGATCAACAATGCTCCATGTGTGATTCGCCTCCAAAGCACTGATTTCAGCCTTCATGGCATCAATCCATTGAGGATGAGAAGAAGCCTCAGTAAATGATGTAGGCTCAGAGACAGAGGAGTAAGCAGTAAGTGCAGCATCATAGGAATTAGAGAGAAGATTATATGACACATGGTTGGATACAGGATATAAGCAAGCATGCCTAGACTTAGGAGTAATAAAATCAGTCATCCATATAGGAGGTTTAGTTGGTCTAGAAGATTTTCTAAGACTAACAGATTCTGGTAGAGGAATGGGAAGTGGAGATATTGATACAGAAGAACTAGATTCAGGAACTATAGAGGAATCAGAATCCACAGTGAGAGACTGATCACATAAAGGAAGATCAGTACAAGGCAAATTAGTGGAAGTACAAGTATCTTCTGTGAATTGAAGCACAGGAAAAAGTAAAGAACTAGAAGAATTCAGATGTTGAAAAGGAAAAATGGATTCGTGAAACACAACATCTCTACTAACAAAGAAAGTTTTTGTATATAAACCATAAAGTTTGTAGCCCTTTTGAAGACTAGAATAACCAAGAAATACAGCTGGAACAGCTCTAGAAGCAAATTTGTCAGTCTTCTTTACCTCAGAAGCAAATGCAAGACAACCAAACACTCTAATATGATCAAGGGAAGGAAGAGTTTTATACAACAACTCATGAGGAGTTTTACCCTTAAGAATCTTAGAGGGTATCCTATTGATTAAGTAAACACTTGTAAGAACACACTCTCCCCAAAATCTGAGAGGAAGATAAGACTGAAATCTCAAAGATCTGGCCATCTCAAGAATATGTCTATGTTTTCGCTCTACAATCCCATTTTGCTGTGGAGTATAAGTATAAGAACTCTGATGCAATATACCCAATGTCGTAAGCAAAGCAGAAACTTGAGAGTTAAAAAACTCACAACCATTATCAGATCTCAACACTTTGATGATGCTGGAAAAAACATTGCCAAGCATTTTAAAGAATTTCTGTAAAGCTACTATAACCTCAGATTTAGAGTTCAACAGAAACACCCAAGTATATCTAGAGTAATCATCTACCAAAGTAAGAAAATATCTTTTATTGTCATGAGTAGGAACTCGATAGGGACCCCACACATCAGCATGTAATGTATGAAAACAAGATGATGTAGTAGTAGTACTTAAGGGAAAAGGTAATCTGACTTGCTTAGCTAGAGGACAAACAGTACATATATCAGTAAAGGAAGAAGACATATGCTTGCAACAACTAAGTGTTCTTAGTACACTAACAGGTAGGTGACCCAATCTTTGATGCCACAAAGTCAAGTTGGAAGTTCTATGAGAAGAAACCACATTAGCAGTAGATACAGATAGAAGATTATAGTGAAATTCAGGAATGTGTAGCACATTTGAGATCTTAGCTCCTCCTAGCACTTGAGAAGACCCTATGTGACTAACATGTGCAAGACGACCAGTAGGTAGATGTACCTTGTTACACATATTCTTGTCTAAGGAACTGTACTGTGTTAACATATTTAAATTGTGTACCATGTGTTTGGATGCACCTGTATCAATGATCCATTTGTCAGCATCAGGAATAAGAGAAGAACCTATACCTGAAGCATGTGCAGTAGTAGTAGTATCACAATTACTATTGGTATTCTCTGGCTCAATCAGTTTCAAGAGCTGCATATACTGTTGTGGAGAGAAATTAGGATGAAACTGCTGCTGGTGAGAGTGCAACTGCTGCTGTTGAGAAAAAACACCAGAAGATACAGTAGGTGGAATCTTAGAGAAACTAGACTCATTAGTTGTATTCTGATGATGCATAGGCAATCCAGGAGTATTGTTGAATCCTACATGATTAGCTGAAATAGGACCAGTATTGTTTCTCCTTTTACCTTTCCAATCAGCAGGATATCCATGTAATTTGTAACAAGTAGCTCGAATGTGACCCTTCCAGTTACAATAATCACAGTACAGAGTGCTATTGTTGTTAAATTATTTCTGATTAGATCTAAAAACAGCTCCCATAGGAGGATTAGACCCTGACTGTGAAGTAGATCCTGATCTTAACATGTGTCCTTTACCATTGCTAAAAAATGCCATAGCCTCATTTATTCCACCAACATTAGCTGAAACAGAGTGATCACTTCCTGTTGTGTTTGATTTACCAAGGATTCTCTGACTTTCTTCAGCCATTATAAGAGAATAAGCTTTGTTTACACCTGGTGCTGGATCAAGCATCATAATCTGACTTCTAGACTGATTATAAGATTCATTTAGTCCTAAGAGAAATTGCATCTGTCGTTGATACTCAAAATGCTCTACATAGGTCTTAGAACTCTCGCAAGCACAACCAGGACAAGGCATCAATGAGTCATATTCCATCCACAACTCCTTAAGCCTGGAAAAATAGCTAGAGACAGACATAAGTCCTTGTTGTAGTGTGGCAATCTCCTTATGCAGATAGAAGATTCTAGAGCCATCGACTTTGTCAAATCTCTCTCTTAGATCAGTCCATACTTGTTGAGCACTGCTAGCATAGACTATTCCACTCAGTAATTCCCTACTCACAGAGATCATTATCCATGATAGCACTATAGCATTGCATTTCTCCCATAGATCATGTAAAGAAGCATTGAATTTATCCTTACTGCATTTTCCATCAATAAATCCTATTTTCCCTTTACCTAGAAGATCTATCTTCATAGATCTACTCCACAATGAGTAGTTTTCTGATCCAGAGAGTTGAATAGAAACCAGAGAACTACCTGGAGTATCACATGATTGCAGAAAAAATGGATGATGAGAATCCACCATTGTAGTTCCTCCTTGAACTGCACCACTGGTTGAAGAATCAATCGGCATGATTAACTGTAACTGTGATTGCGATCTTAACTTCTAGGACAATACAGTATCTCAAATCTTCTACTGCACTGAAAGCTAAACAATCAACTGAGTAACACCTAAAGCTCTGATACCATGAAAAGCACCAACAATGGTGTATGAATTAGAAAACAGTAAGCTAAGAAGAGAAGAAAATATGAAGTTTCTATTCAATTCTCATGACTGCAGCACTACTACAATGATACTTCTACATCACTATATAAAGATATGAATTAACTAACTAACTAGACTAGTTATGTTACCTAACCACAGTTAATCGTAACAAACTTCTGTAACTAATTTTTAACAAACTGATAACTAACTTTTGATCTATATACTTTAGCTCAACAGACAGATTAACTATTGCTCGGAAAAAACTTATCTGTATCAGTGTTTACACCAAATTAATGCAAGTTTCATTATTATGTGATTTAATGAAGTAAAACATATGTTAATTAATTAAGTTAAGTAAAATGAACTATAAATTTAAACACAAAATATACATGTATTCGATTGGTATAAACACCCCGAATAAATTTTATCCCTCCTCTTTCTCTTTATGAATTATCATTTTTTATTTTATTTTACTTTTTAAAAAAATTTGGAGTAGGGGAAGTGAAAAACATAATGTATTAAATGGAACCCTCACCAATCATGATCGTTATAGGAGATTATTATTATTTTAATACACCAAACATAAACTCATATTAGATTTCTTCAAAAGTTAAAACGTAGTATATGATTAAGTATTTTTCATTAATTGTCATTTTGACCATCAAGAATAAATGTAACTTATGCCATTATGCGTCATCTTGCTGAAGCTTAAAAAAAATGTATAATTTAATCGGAGGTGCCTTCCCATTTTCAAATTTTATTTTATTTTCAATATCTATATTGGTTGTCGATAAAATATGGATTCACATCGAAAAGTTCTATTTTTGAAGTAAAGCACTCCCTAACAAAGGTAACTTCGTATTCAAAAAGTAGTCTATATTGAGAGTAAAACACTTCCTAAGAAAAGTGACTCCGTACCCAAAATAATTTTAAAATGAAGAAGTACTTAGCACCCATCACTATCCTTACTCATAGATTTGTACTGTTTGTAATTAGTGGAGGGATATTATAACTATTTATATAACAGTAAAAATTAAACTAGCAAATGATAATTGCTATTTATTAAAATCATCATTTTAAATCGAAATCCATAAAATTAAAATTTATTTCTGTCTTTGCTTAGCCAAATGCATGATACAAATTGAAAGAGATAATTGTTTCATCTAATCACTCAACACACACATATATATATATATGTTACTTTTCACATTGTATTGTCTAAATTGGTCCTTTCTTGCTTCTTCCTACTCTATATAGCTAACAAGATTCAACTATTGGATCAAAATACAATGCATGACTATGCTATGCTTCTTTAATGGTTAATATAAATACATCCATCAATATGTACACGTGAAATTAAAATGTCAAATGCATTATACTACTCCTTCTACCATAATCAGTTAAAATTCACTTAAATAAGGTATTGATTTGTACTACAAATATAGAAATATCCATAAACATTGAATATGATATTACAATATAAAAAATTAAATAGTCATCAACGAGGTGAATAATTAAATTTTCAATTAATCGAGCTATTCAAATTCTCTAAATGAATGTGATAATATATATGGTAGAGCATTAACATCATGTGTGTCTTTATCAACGTTATAAAAAATTGTCCGTGAGATGAGGAGTTAATGTTGATCATATAGATGGTGTAAGTGTCGTATAATAAAACAAAAAAATCAGTCAATCACATTATTCTCGATATTTTTAAAAAATTGTTTTTGCTATGGGAATTTATTCTTGACTAATAATATAAAAAGTAGCTCTTAACTTTAAAGTAAATTAATCAAAAAGAAAAGACAACAAATCAGATCATTACAAGAAACACATGAAATATGAGTTATTTTCTTTCAAAAAGAAAAATCAACTAGAGGATTGAAAAAGTCATTAACTTTGCTTAATAAGCAACTAAACCACAGGCTTGAAGGGATTAATTAATTAAACAAAAGGAGTCATTATCAAAACCTGTAAATTGAATTTTGGGCAACAAGTACATTGATCTTATCAATATTGATGATAAATAGCACTCATCTATAGGAAAACACTCCACAAAAAATAGACCTAGCAAGTAATCGGACGATATATATTAAATATATTTTACTTTATCATTGACTTTGAGTTACTTGTCTTATAAGATCAAAGGGATTTACATTGATATTTTGTAGAACTTTTATATCGAAAATTTAATATAATTGGTTATACATAGTTGGTCATAATTTATTTTTAGGTTATAATATCAGACTTACTATAAAGAGTTTATACCCTTCAAATCAGTTCTTTTTCAATGGACAAAATTAGGCATTTGTCTAGCAGTTTGGAGTTCAAGTTTAAGTTTTTGGTTTGAAGTTCGAGTTTATTTTACGACAAGACAATAACAAAACTTTAATTTTAATTTGAAATTTTGATTTCAAATCTCAAGTCTTACTAAAAGGTAAGATTTCAAAATTAAGTTGATAATTTTATTTTTAAAAATTTTATAAAAAAAATATCTCTAATTTACCTAAATAAATTGTTCGTATCATATGGAGAATTATTATTAAAAACTGACAAGTTATTACTATTATTCATTTATTGGACCAGTAAATTTTTATAAAATTATGTATATTTGAAAAGTTGTGATATAGAAATTGCAGGCATTTTATAAAAGGAACATATATGTGTAATTTAATAATATGGCATCTAAGATATTCAGATACCTTTTTGTTATACTCTATAAATTGTGGGATGTTGAGAAAGTTTTCACAGTTTCATTATTTGTGGAATTCTCTTACTTTATGAAAAAAGAGAGTACAATTTAAAGATTCAAATCTGTTATTCAAACAAAATTTTAATTTTAAATCAACTTATTTCAAATCATAACGGTTAAGTAGGTCCTACACAAGAGAATTTTTTTTTTCAATAATGGGCAGGATGACAATGAAATTCAAATTCAGACCATTCATAGAACGATATTATATTAAAATATATAATAATTTCATCAAAAAATTAAATTATTCTTTTTACATATTGTCCATATGTGTACATAGCAGTTAAAGGTGGACTTGAAAAGATTAAGAGACAAATTATATATAACAAGTAGTGGATGATAATAGAATTCCAAGTGAAGTGGTTTCTTACTTCAATCTATGATCAGAGTGATCTCATCAATTGAGCATGATAAAAACGAAGATACAATGATGTTTGGAGTATTTTAAGTAATGCTCTACTCATAATAATTGATACGTCCTTCACTTTTGTGTGTGGACTCTACTGTCCGTTTCGTTTTATACAAAAAAAAGAAAAAAAAAGGTGAATATAATACAAAGTGTTCTTCCTTTATAATCATGGAGATGCAGATGTTTGAAGATGAAGGAAGTTAGATGGATAAAACTTATCCACATCAATTGTTTACATCAGTGGCGGAGTCAAAATTTTTAATAAAGAGGTTTAAAATTCATAGAAATAGACATATGGAGTCAGGGACGACTCAACGTAATTGAGGGTCTAATGCGAAATTTCAGTTCGCAGCCTAAAATATAAATATACTTCATATACGTATATATTGAAAAAATTACACTATTAAGATGAAAGTTATTAGTATTTAATATTATTTTTTCAGTTACTAGTTTTAGGTAAGATATTATCAACTCAGCATTGAAAAACATCAAGTGAGACAATTATTATATGTATTGTTAACATAATGATACAAGTAATAAGTTGATAAATATTAAATAAAGGTAAAAGTTAGAACCATAGAATTTGACTCAAAAGGTTGGTGACTTGGTATACCTCATTTTAATATGCTTAGAGTAACGCTTGAAACTAAAATTTAAAAAGAAATAAAAAAAAATTTATAATTCGCTTTGTAACACTTTTCGCGGTTAATTCTCATTTTTAACAAAGTACAAAAGATGTTAAAGTGGATAAAATAATTGATTTTTTGAAAATTTATATTTTCTATCATAAATAATTAATTTTTCTATAAAAACTTGAATAAATAATTTATTCTTGATAAAAATTTGAGGCCTCCAAATTAGGCAAAGGCCTTATTTTTTAATGCATAGAGCCGACCCTGTATGGAGTAGCCGAAGGGAATGCATAAAATATTATTTTAACCATATATAAATATTATAATTTTCACCAATTTAATACATGCAAGTCATGTGTTTAAATTTATAGTTTATTTAACTTACCTTAAATTAATTAATATATTTTTTACTTTATTAAATCACATAATAAAAATTAAATTAATATAGTGTAAATCCTTGATGTGGATTAGGTTTTTTCTAAGTTAGATTCTTTGGCACAAAATAAATGTCACTTTCCATTCATGAACATGTGTTGGTTTCTGTTGGATACTCGGTTTCTTCCTTTTCTGACTTTTAATTTTATTAGTTAGGAGACACATTTGCCATTTTTAGCGGCGGTTCACACTTCACACTTCACACTTTACGCTAGGTTAGTGTTTAATCTTAAATTTATAAATATTCTTGGTAAATTATATTTGAATAAAGTTTTATCATGTGTTTAGTTTTAAAAAAAATTCAAAATTATTTAATTATTTCAAAAAATTTATAATTTATACTCATAAGTTTTAAAATTATTAAAAATATCCTTAAATTTATATTATTATTTTCTAATGAATATGTTTCATCAAAAAATAAGAATGAGTCATTACCCTTCTCCGACCCTGAGAAATTATGTTAGAGTGCTGAAGATCTAGCGAACGACTTGAGAGGTCCTATACTTGATTCAATATGTCATTTGAAATTTTATACTCATAACTTTGTCTACTAAATTCTTAAAATTACTAAAACATAATATTTAACACATGTAATCATTAACTGAACGCATGTAGCACTAATATTGTTAAATTGGAAAAATACCTGATTGCACCTGCTTCAAAACGAGTGAATGTAAATTTTTTATATTTAAAATTATAACAAAAATAATTTAAGATAAAAATAGAAAAAATCAATCCTTCAGCCCCTGTCCCAACCCACTTCCTCGCCCGCAACGACTTTATTATTCCTTCAGCCCCCCACGCTCTCCTTTCTTCCTTGAAACCACCCACCACCCCACGCCACCCCTACCCTACCCCACCACCCCGCTTCTTCTTTCTTCTGAACACCCGCCCCCACCCCTCACCCCACCTGACCAAATCTCTTAACTCAATTATTTTAGCTTTTTTAATTTGGAAATTCGTATTCTTTCTTTATAAATCTTAATCGATTTACACACTTTTAAAATTTGAATTTTTTAATCTTATTTGTGAAAGGTAGATAATATTGAAATCTTGAAGAGTAATGGTGTATACTGAAAAGTTAAAAAACTTCGTAAAGAAGCTTAAAGAATAACAAATGAATTTCGTGAATTTAAGAAATTAATTCAAAATTGCTTACAAAAAATTACTGGCTTTATGTTGGTAAGCTTTCTGTAAAACTAAATCTTATCAAATTGGAAGAATTAGACCAATTTGACATGAATTTGATAAAATCTTAATGATATTGAAATTTTAATGGGCAAACTTTTTTTGTTAAAAAGACATTTAATTTCTTATGTGGCATTAAATGATATGAAATTCTATAAAATTACGTGAAATTTCATGTGTAAGCAATTGTGGTACACTCACACACATATGATAAGAAATGGGTTTAAAGATAGCGTTTTAGTAAGTTTAAGGTTCAGTTGACAAAGTCATGAATATAAGGGTCCAACTAGCAAAATGAGTCAAATATAAGGGTCTTTCAAGTCATTTTGCCTTATATAATTGATAACAATCAACAATAACAAAGTAATAATATCAGCAAGACAATACATTAACAACATACTAAAATTGTCATTGATTCAGTTTTAATTATGATCCATTAAACACAAATTGTTTCTTTTTTCTCAATTTTATCACTCAAATTTTTTCGGAGGAGATAGTGACAAATATTAGTTGAAATAAATAAATAATGAGTATTTTTTTATAAAATATAAAATTTGAGGTAATCTTTCAATTTTTTTTAAATTCTCAAATATTAGATTTGACCCGAATACTATTTTTTTCTAGTATTTGAAAACTTGAAATACTCAACAACTATACTTGTCAACCTATATGATCAAATACCACTTGTCAAGTTTTTCCAAAATATTGTTGAGACCAAACAAATCCTCGGTGTGTAGTAACTAGGAAGAAAAATATTTTTCACATTATTTTTTAAAAAGTAAATATTAAAAACATGTGTTACTCATTCATATTTTAGGATCACAAAGAGTACTACTCTCTACTCCAATAATAAGGAGCGCTTGCTCCGTGCTTTATACTATTAAAATTTAAATAGATCAAGTCATTAAATTTTAATAATTTTTTTTAAGGCTAAGCCCTCTAATTTTCACATGCAAAATGTGTTGAATCAGTCATAAACAAGAATTATGAATAGTTCCATCAAATTCCATTATATGTATTTATCACCTTTAATTTTAAGACTACATCAATTCGTTAGTCCCCTCAAGATCGCGCAATGTTTTCACAAATATTGAATAAATATATCAAAGGTACATTCAATTTAAATACCAGCATCATTTTAGCGTAATCAATTCTAATTCAATACCAAATTTTACACTAAAAATGAATATATTTCTCTCTCTTCATTATCATTATATTATTATTTCTTATTTCATTTATATTTTCTTATTTCACAAGAAATTCTTTCTAAAACATTTATATGTTTGAATTTTTAATTTTTGTGAATGTTAATTGTTGTTATATCAAATTATAATTTATAAAGGAATTAACATAAATTTAATTTTTAAAAAAAGTCATATATAGAAAAATAAATTTATAAAAAAAGCTAAATTTTATATCAAAAATTAATATTATAAAAATATTATATAAAAAATAATTAAATATACAAGAGATTTAATTAAAACATACCATTCATATAACATTTAATTAAAAGTTTTGTATAATGACATGATATTAAAATATTCAATTAAGTAAATTGGTTTTAAATAGTGTTACACCAAATTTGATGTAACACTATTCACTAGGGGTGTACATGACTGGGTTGGTTCGGATTTTTCAAATATCAAACTCAACCATTTGTGTCGGGCTTTTGAATTTATAAATCAAACCAAACCAATAAAAATCGGATTTTCAACTTCGGATTTTTCGGGTTTTTTTGAATTTTCGAGTTTTTTCGATAAAGTATTTATAAAAACATATAATTTACTTGTACATCAAATATTTCTTTAGTCCTGCCAAAATGCAACTCTAAGTTATTTCTCAAGAAAATAACAAAAAATATGATATAATTAATGACACTAAAATATTCAAAAATAATAATAATAATAAAATCGTGTAAAACAAATGTTGCAAATTAATAAGTCATAACGACAATTTAAAGTACTAAATCATGCTAAAATAAATTTAGTAAGTATTATTTACATGACTAAATATTAAAAGAAAGTAAAATTAGATCATGTATTTTAATTGGTTAAATCTATGTAAAATTAAAAAACAAATATTCAATATTATTGTCATTCTTAGTGTTGAATTGATTTTCTTTTTGCATTAGTATTAATTTGATTTTTATTTAAACTTTATTATAATTACCAACATGTATAGACTATAATCTTATTAGATCATTAATTAAGAATTCTAACTTCCAAGCATGAAATAATTATATTAAAAGATAAAAACTATGAAAAAGTATAAGAGATATTTAAAAATTATATCAAAGTAAGTATTTTTATGTATAAAATAAAATTTTAAAATTATATATATAATATCGAGTTGGTTTGGTCTCGGATTGATTTTTTTTAGTTGAAACCAACCCAACTCAAATATAGTCGGGGTTTTTTCCAACGCCAAATTAAGTCAAACCAAACCACTAATCGTTTTTTTTTTAATTTGCGATTTAATTTGATTTTCGATTCGATTTTCGATTCGATTTTGTACACCCCTACTATTCACACACTAAAATGATGTAAAAATTGATATTGAATTGAATCTCCAAAATATTAACTTTTACACTAAATAATAATTTATGTAAATTTGATATCGGATTGAAAATGATCTTTTAAGTAGAGCATTTAGATGTTGAGGCACAGATTTACGTATACTCAATAAAGAAGATCGTATTTTCATTCATTGTGGAACACTAACGAAGCCAAATCAGCAGATTCCCAAGTGGGCTGAACGGGTCAGGCACTTCAATTTCTCATATTTATCTTCTTCTTATCTTTATTTATTTTAAATTAATCATTACTAACCTTAAGCCTCGTATTTTAAACTCAAGTTCCAACATTAACCTATGCTTTTCGGCTCCACTTAAATAAATGAAAAAAAGAATAGATTACATGGTGTATGGAGAAGAGAATATAATGCACCCACTTAAGAAAGTCAAAAATGGATAATATCTTTTTTTAAATACATATGAAAAAATGGCTCAAAGTATGACATCATGATAATGCAGTGGTGAGTACTAATATATTCCGAAATATACACCATGTATACACTTCTTTTGTATGTGTATATATATTTGGTATACAATATACACTATTTAATTGAGCGTTAATTTAAATCAACGCCTTTAATCACAGCCATGAATTAGAGAAAAAATGACATAGCATGAGGTTTGAGATGATCTAAACAAACGTAAATTAAAATATATTAGTATTGAAGACTTACCGCTAAATCCTTTTTATTGTGAAGATCATATAATGCATGACTTTGACTATTTAATTTGTCTTTTATCTTGTATAACTTTCAATATTTTCTTCGACATATTGGTCTACCACAGTTACCGTAATGACAATGCTATGCTTTTTATATTAAAGTCTTGAAGACTTTATGCACATAAAGTTACGCTTGTACCAAGTCCCTTAAGCTTGTCAATTTTATCGACACACGTTGATAAAGACTTCGTTATAAGGTTAGTTAAGACCGTTGAACTTTGTATGTTTTCAAATTTCAAGTAAGTACATAAAGTGACGAATTTAAAATTTCTAAAATATAGGTATACCAATAAAAAAAAAAAGAAAAAAATGTACTTCGTGTTCTAGAAGCATGGTTACTAAAGATAAAATTAGATTAAGCCAATTTGTTAAATTATCTTTAACAACATCATTAAACAAAAAAGGAGTTAAAAACAACCGCAGTTGGGTTCATATGAGAACGTAGAAATGAAAGGTTTTGCTGGTGTCGTCTTATAAGGTGTCCCTTTTTTATGAGTGTATTGTTATATTCAATGTCTAGACTTCTTTTAGTCCTTGTAATCATTCTAACTTTGTCGATGCCAGAACCATCCATTTGAAATTTGTATATCTATAAAGTATTTTATTAAGGAAAAGATAATTTATTTTAAATTTGAATTATTTCTACAGATATATATCATTCTGCTGAGCTTACACACACAAACTATAGTATTTTATTACTATTAAGAAGGAGAAACTAAAGAAATAAAAAGTGTGTTTTATCGTTTGGGCCCAAACCTTTTGGACTTGCCACATGTTTGTTGGACTACAAGCCCATTAGTGGAACGGCATATAGAAACTACATAATTAGATGTACTCTACTACTATATATGCTAAGTCCGTATGTACTATTATTATCTATACTTTAAATATTACGTATCTTACTACTAATTAAGAGTATTCTATTATATATGTTAAGGAAGATATATACACCTAGATATATGTATTTTTTCTACCAGATATACTAAAATAGGAAGAACGACGAGCGAGATTTGTTATATATTTCGATACATGTGAAACACATCAGATACACAAGAGAGAGTGGCAAGCGAGATGGGAGAGAGACGAGGGATCAGACGATCAACAAGATTTGCTTTTATCCCAGATACATAGGAATCCACTTAGATACAATATATCTAGAACAAATTACACCTAATTTTGATCTCATGTATCCAGAGATATATGTTTATGGACGCACCAAAATATGATTAAATTAGTAATATTAAAAACTGAAATGTATCTAAACAGTTAGCTTCTAAACTAGTAAAATTTACGAAAATAACTTGTATCACGATGAAGCTCTATTCAGGGTCCAGAGCAAAATCAACACTTTTTAAGTGGAGTAAAGCTAGACACACACCTAGGGGTGGGCATAAATACCAAAAAATCGAACCGAACCGAGTTATTTCGGTTTTTCGATGTCGGTTCTTCGTTTCTTCGGTTCGGTGTCGGTTTTTTATTTTCGGAACTTCGGTTCTTCAGTTCGGAGTTCGGTGCAAGGGTCCCGAAACTACGGTGCACCGAAGAACCGAAGTTTTATTAAATAAATTTTAAAAAATTTAATTATATTGCTTAGTTAATTATACTTATACATTTTTCACTCAAAATATTTACATGACCCATTTAAACGTTTTACTTAAGCTAGCCATTACGACAAAAAATTATTTTACTGATAAAACATTATAATGACAATTTAGTTCCTCTTCTGTTTATGTACATGAGTCCTTATATTTGCTCTCTTCTTTATTCTTAATTCATTCAGGTATGGGAGAAACAAAAATATCGTCGCATATTTATTTTCTATTTATTTTTAATAAGCACATAAAACTCTTAATACTTTATTATATTGCCACTTTATTTTTATTTACATCAAAAAACCAATTTAAAAGCACCGATTTAAACCAAACCAAAGTAGAAAAAATTGAATCGAACCGATATTAGTTTTATAAATATGGTGCACACTTTTCTAAAACCGAATACCAAAGAACCGAACCAAAATTTGATAAAATCTAATCGAAGAACCGAACGCCCACCCCCATGTTGCTCAATTTATGATAGTACATGGACAAATTTGCTCTTTCCACTTTAGTAGACATCAAGGCATGTTAAAAATAATGGTTAAGATATTTTGTAGTTGTGGGTAGGGGTGTACATAGGTCGGTTTAATTTAATTTTTTATTTTAAAAATCTAAATCAATTATGTCGGTTTATCAAATTTAAAAACTAAATCAAATCATATATAGTCGATTTTTTCGGTTTTGATTTTAGTCGGTTCTTTAAGTTTTTTTTTGGTTTTTTACAACTATACTGTATTCGAAAAAGCGATAACATTTTTTCACTTAACTGTGTGATAAATTAAACTTAAAAATTGTTAAGTGAATAGAAATTTTCGAAAAGATGAATTCACAAGAATACAAAATATTTTTTTAAAAAATATCAACGTTCATTATGCTAAACTAATAAAATTAAATTGAATACAAAAAATATTTATAAAGTAAATTGTCAACTGCGAATTTGAAAAACTATAACAATATAATTATAACTTTAGATCTTAACACAAAATAAAGTATTTACAATTTTTACAAGTCTAACTTTGAAATAAAATAGATAAACATTGAAAACTAGAAACTAAGTTAAAATATATTAACAAAGTAGATTATAAATAATATTTTTTAGTTATAAATAAAATAAAATATTATATATATATAATATTTACAAAATTTTACAAGCCCAAATTTGAAATAAGACATTTAAAATTGAAAACTATAAACTAACTAAAAATATATCAGCAAAGTAGATTATATGTAAATAATTTTATCTATAAATAAAATAAATTTTATATATATAGACACACATATTGAAAACTATAAACTAACTAAAAATATATTAGCAAAGTACATTATAAATAATATTTTTTAGCTATAAATAAAATAAATATATATATGTATATATACAATATTTTACAAATCCAAATTTAAAATAAAATATATAAAATTGAAAATCATAAATTAACAAAAAATATATGACCAAAGTAGATTATATGTAGATAATATTTTTTATATATAAATAAAATAAATTATGTATATATATATATGTGTGTCGGTTTGGTTTGAGTTCAATTTGATTCTATTTTTTTCTAATACCAAACCAAACCGAGAGTGGTCGGGTTTTTTTTTCAATCGCCAAACCACAAGTCATTTTTTTTTTCCGGTTTGATTTGGTTCGTCGATTCGGTTTGATTTAATGATTCGATTTATACACTCCTAGTTGTGGGTACAATGTTTGAATATAATTTCCATTGCAAAGATAGGAAAACTTTAATTGGTGTGGAATTAAGGTCCTAAACATGGACATAACAAATCTTTCTCCATCACGGGTCCTTTACGTAAAGTTATTACTACACCTTCTGTACCGTTTGCTTAAAGAAAAGAGGAAATCCTCATCGTATCATTATGACTTTATCTAATGGATAATTTTTTTTTTTTTATCACGTATAACCCACGGCCGCTACAATTTTTGCATGACATAGCTTCTGCCCTTTGACTGAGCACTAAGTAAATTCGTCACTGTGTAATACCCTATAAATCACACTAGAGATGTAAACCGCACTAAGCAAATCCTATGCGACAGAGCATTGAGAGGGAACCGATACCGATTCATTAGTGTGGATGACCACTTTCCAACTGACCAACGAGAGAACTTGTACTTCCCGATTAAGTTGTAATTGCTTTAATTCTTGAGTTAACTAGGCTTAACTCTTCTAATTTGTTCTTTAAATTGTAGGTTATAGAAAGCAACATAGCAAAACGTAAAGCCCAATATGTAAACTAGTGGAGAAAAAAAATACATGTAAAAAGTAGTGGTTGAGGTATGGAACTTATCTGGACAGCACTTTTATTAATTTAAAAGAAAGAAAGAGCCCAATTATATGAATAGCTAGTTGCTTATTAAGTGAATTGAATCATTTACCACTTTCTATCACGTGCTTTACACTTCTAGGAATTGTCCTATCCTTGAAGTTAAGTTAAAGGCAAAACCTCTCTATCTAGGCCCACATCTCACATGAACATTTATTTTTGTATATCCACCCACTGTTCTTTTGGAATTATACTCCTCGATCTCTAAAGTTTGAACTAAAATAATTGAATGTATATCATTCAAATTAATTAGGACATGATCTAATATTAGACTTAGTATGAGGTGGTCATCTGTTATGAAATTAATAGAACTTAGTCCTACATTAACCCCAACGACAAGTGCATGAGGTCATGTATACAAATCATATAAAGAGAACACAGCTAAATACTTCAATTAATGGTTAGCAATAGAATCTAACATGACCTAATTAATATGGATATGAGATGGCCATTGAAAATGATGGGACCCTAAAATATTATGTCCAAGAAACACCTAATGACCCAAGACCATATTTTCACTTAATCATACTTTTTTTGAGTTTTTCGATTTCAATTTGTTTGTCTAGTTTTAATTCGGTATGAAATATAAGAAAGTAAAAGAAGATTTTTAAATCTTATATTGTTAAATGAAAGATTTGTCGGATGTACAAAATATTTTTAAATCTTATGATATTAAACATGTTATGTCACTTTTAGAAACAAAGGGCAGGATTATAAAACATAATATTAGCATCTAATTTCTATCAAATCAACTCAGAAGAAGCAAATTAAACAAATATTCTCATTGAAATACTAAGAATAGTCCCCCACACAATTTTTTTTTCTCATTGATTTTAATCAAAATATGTGCGATGATAATCATTGAATATTTTTAGGTGGAAAATTTTAATGGCAATTTTGATGACTATTTCCACCTTAAAATCTTAGAACTTAATGATGAAAGATCCATAATTGGGTTATCAATTAGGAATGGAATGAAGACGAAAAATAAACACTTTTTATTAATGGCGGATTTGGTGAGATTTATAAGAGACTCTACTTTATTAAAATATTAAAATTAAATACATGTGAAGTGGAATTATCCACTCTTATATATTAGGGAGAAACATGTTCTGTACTAACATTGTGGTTAATAACGCTGGCAAAGTTGCGCCGCTATCCAATGATCCCCACGTGATCAATAGTAATGAAGAGGCAAAAGAAACACTAGTTTAAGCATTTTTTGCTTGAAAATAAAGAGTATAACTAGTCATGAGCATGTTAGAAAAAGAGAAGGTGGGGACAAAATTTAGTAAGAAGCAAAGTTCATCCAGTTTAGTATAGTCCCCAACTTCTCTTTAGCTTTGGAACAACTTGTTTTGATGTTTGTTGTTATATATTGTGATTAATTGTCTAAGACTTTTAGAAGCTTTTCATACAAGGTATAATTGATAGAATAGGAGTATAAATATAGGTTGGATATGAATGTGTGTCTCCATTCAATCTCGAGTAATTAGTTGAGATATATTGAAGATGATGATGGGTTCTTGGGCTATACTTTTGTTGTTAGTTGCAACTGTGCTGAGCTCAATATGTTTGGTTAATGGGCTTAATGTGGATCATGAGAAAACTAGGGGGAGATTTTCTCAAGTTAACGTCACTACTTCCAATGCACGGAACACAACTTTTGTGACTGATGTTATGGTGAATATTGAAAATGCTGGAAAAAATAGGGGCCAGGGAGGTGGAGGTGGGGGAGGAGGTGGGGGAGGAGTAGGTGGTGGTTATGGTGGAGGAGGAGGAGGCGGTGGTGGTGATGGTGGTGGAGGAGGAGGGGGAGCAGGAAAGGGGAGTGGAGGAAATGGAAAAAGTAGAGGGCATGAAGGAAATCATGACAAAGGAAGTGGTGGGAGAAAAGGAGCTGGGGGTGGTGGAGGAGGAGGAGGTAAAGGTGGTGGAGGAGGCGGAGGTGGAGGAGGTGGAGGTGGAGGTAAAGGTGGTGGAGGAGGTGGTGGAGGAGGTAAAGGTAAAGGTGGTGGAGGGGGCGGAGGTGGAGGTGGAGGTTGGGGCTGGGGCTGGGGAGGAGGAGGCGGTGGTGGTAGCGGAGGAGGCGGTGGTGGAGGCGGAGGCGGAGGAGGAGGGGGCAATTGTTGGGGATGGGGATGTTGGGATTATCCTCCAAAAGGCAACTAATCTTTGCATGCATGATCTAACTTTTCATCACTTGTTTCTTTTAACGTAAAGCCACAAAAGGCATTGTTTGGTTGTGTGAAACTCATTTCAAGTACTTGTAATAAATTTTGTAACAGAAGAGTCTTAGAACTCAAAGAGTTGATTTAATGTTGTGGAATTGATTTCATGAATTAATGGAATTATTGTCCACTTTTGCTGTTTAGTAGTATGTGATCATGCTTATCAATAAAATTAACCTTTCTACTTTTGCTTTTTATATTGTTTCTTCCATAAGATCCTATGGCCCCTTCTTGAATTTAGTTCGACACATTGAAGAGAAAGCCTCTTTTTGAATTATATCATACAAATTTATATTATCTCAATAAATAAGCAAAATTAGAGCAAATATAAAGGGATGACACAACGATCAATTAGTACTAGTAAAATATCAAAGAGTTGAAATAGCTCAATAAGTTGGCTGAACATTTTTCATTCATCACATCACTAGATGAATTAGAAATTAAAGCCAAGCCCAGTTGTAAACTAGCCCAACCAATAACCTACATCTCAGGCCCATATCGATATGAATTGGTCTTGGACTTGATGATGTTAGCTAATTGATGAATATTCTCTGCCCAAATGATTGTTTCGAGTACAAAAGAAGAAAAGTTTGGCCTACTAAACACATTTTTAAATAAGAAAAATTAACCCCTGCTGGGGTGCATACCATTTCGTAGGAAGGAAACTATTCTTCAATTAAATAATTTTTCGAATTCACAAGTTAAGCTAAAGTTTACGTACACATCCTCCTCCCCAACTTCACTCGTGATGGTGAAATTAGAATAACACTTTGCAAAAAAAATCATTTCCCTTCTCCCATTAAGCATATTTTAACCAATCAAATATGACTTTAAAAAAATAAATATCGAAACACACCATATGTTGTAGACAGGTTAACAAAAAAGTGCATGGTCATGTGTTGGAAGAGAGTGATTGTATTTGTGGGTCAATAAGTTTTGCAGAGTAGTGATTGTGATTCCTTCTTTCTCCAGAATATGGCAGTCTTTAAACTTTACGGATAGCAAAGGACGCATCTTTCCCTCAATATGTTTCCCAACAATTATTAGTTTTACGTTACCACATTTCTCCCAAGTTGGTTTGTATTTTTTCCTTATTTTGGCATAAAAAATATTGATTATGTTTTTTTAAAAAATTAGTTATATTTATCGATGAGGTTAGGTTTTTTCAATCTTTTTACTATTCTTTTTGTCCATTTTTAATTGTCATGTGTTAGAGTCAAATTATAAGAATTTTAACTAACATTTTAATATGTATTTTTTCATCATATTAATATGTAAAAAGTTGTAATTTATAGTACTTTTCATATAGTTTTTAAACATTTAAATTTTTTGTTTGAAATATCGAATTAATGTAATCTATTTTAACTTTAAAAATTAGTCAAATTGACTTTCGAAAATTGGAATATGACAAATAAAAATAGATGGAAGAATAGTAATTTAATGTTTTTCGAGCTAGTTATGATTTGAGTTGGCCGGTCGGGTGAAATGGGATGAGTGATTTTTATTGGAGTCAAGTTTAAAATTGGAGCAATGATAAAATGCCGCGTGAAATATTTTTTTAAAAATAAATTAATCCAGTGTAGTGTTGACCATTAATCTAAATATTTTTAGCAAGATAGATAAATAAGGAATATATTTAGATCCTTTGTGATAATTCAAAAAAATTGTTGGCTCTTTTCTGATGTATTCTCTTCGAGAGTCAAATTATTTATGTTTGATCCGTAATTTATGTATGGAATCTTCAATTTTTTTAAAATGATATTTATATGTTAGTAAACTACGTAAAAAGAATTATACGTCATAATAATTAATAATTTAAAATCTTTAAAAGATCTATAAAAAGATTTACAATAAAACATAAAATTATTTAAATTTGAAAATCTGAAAAAATATCACATAAAATAGAACAGAGAAGTAACAAATATCTAATTAAGCCCTAGGTTGATTTATTGTAAAACAAAGAGTAAACTAGTAGCTAGATTCCACCCAAATATTAACCCAGCCAATTGGATCCACAAATATCAAAGATTGGTCCCAAAATCAAACCTTGGCAACCAAAAACTTATTTTTATCCCCAGACCAATTTAGTCTTGAAATGATTGAGCCATTTGCAACAGGTAGTGAAGTAAAGTCGCTTTAATTAAGTCTAAAAAAGAACAAAATGAAAAGTGTAGTAAACTATTCTTCAAAACTTTTTTTTTCTCCATTCAATTTACAAAAATCACGTTAAAGCCTTAATTAAATTTATAACATTTTAAATTTTTTTCTTATATTAAAAATTCAAATCTAAAATCTCTAATAAAACAGTCGCATCTTAATTGATTAAACGGAACAAAGAGACAAGCATTCATAAGGACAGGACAAAATATAAATATTAAAAAATGATATGTACGAAATGTTTCGAAAGTTGAATATTAGAAATTGAAATGCACGTAGTATGGCATGTAGTGGTTTTTGAATTTGAGATGTCAATATCATTGCGATAACAACAATGTGGAGAATAAAATATAATTATCATTCTTTTGAACTTATATTAATTTCTAAATTGAAGATGATGAAATTTGTACCGCCAAATAGCTAAGCGCCAGAGAATAGGGTTGATACTATTAACATTTACCAAAAATATTTAATTTAAGGCGTAAGCGCAGAGGGCGTCACGAATAGTAAACAGCAATTTTTTAAACACTAGTAGCATTGTGTTTTACTTATTTATTTTATTAAAAAAACACCCAAGAGGTGGTTAGTTTTTTATTAATTTAACTTATTTTTTGTTATTAAGGATTCAAAAAAAAGCGGTTAGAAATATCTTATAAAAGTGCTTTAAAAGCTATTTTGATTTTTAAATATCTCTCAACTAAGTAAATCAAAATATGCTCTATGTTTTGGGAGGCCAAAATTGTTTATAGTTTAATATAAATGAGGTGTTTGATTAAGCTTTTGAAAGAAAATATGTGTTTATCCAAAAAAAAATAATGCTTTTGAGTAATTTTTTTAAATCAAAAATACTAATTACTACAGTAAACTGTTAAGTATTTTTAAAATTAATTAGTCGAACACAATAACTTTTTTTATAAGGAGAAAACTTTAAAATAAATCAATTTAAATAGTTGACCAAAAAAGTTATAAATCCTAAATAAATTGGAGTTGGCTGATTGATTTTTTAATTAACAAACTGCAAAACTAAAGAAATGAAATATGGAATGGGATAAGACAAAACAATCAAGAAAAAAATATAGTAACTTAGACAGAAAAAGGACACACTTCACTTTACACTTTATATTTTTAGTTAGTTAATTCTTATTTTTCTTCTTAAACAAGTTTTTGAAAAACCAAAACACCACTATTTAGTTAGTTAATTAATTATTAATCCTCTCAAGGTATCATTTACATTTGCTTGTGGTTAAAGAAGTCATAATAGATTTAGACCGTTTAGAGAAGTAGTTGGGACAGAGTCATTGCAAGCATTTTCCACTCAATTACCCTAATAATTCAGTGGGTAAGCAAAATGATAAAGTTTTACCATAATTGCTTATTTTATGTTGATTAATTATTGCTAAGTTTTGAGGGGAAAAAATGGTATTGACTTTCTTTAGTCCTGCATTCATTTTTCTAAATGGAAATTAGTTGCCTAGTTAAACACTTGATCTTGCTATGTGTCTCAAAAACAATTTTATATATTGCTTCCTACGTCTCATATTATTTCTTTTGATATTTGAATATAGATATATTAACTTAATTATTTATCATTTTTGAAATCAAGACAAATTTAATTTTTTTTCAATTTAATTACCTTATTAGATACTCCCTCTGTTCCATATATATAGTTGTCCACCTTACTATAAATAATTGTCACTAACATTATTTGTCAATTTACAAATTCAAAATATATATAATTAATTATTATTTTTCTCATTTACCCTTACAATTAATTAATGTGTTTTTGAAAGTATAAACATGCAAGTTTGTAAAGTTAAAAAGTTTCTTTAGGACAAATTAAACTAGTACGAAGTAAGTGAACAACTAATTAATATGTGACATAAGGAGTGATTACTATGATTATTCAAATACGAAAGAAGGGTAAAATAGTGAAAATGTCCTGGTTACTAAAGGAGCATATAAAAATCAATGAGGACAAATAATTTGAGTATTATTTTAG
This sequence comes from Solanum sitiens, assembly GCA_016801875.1. NCBI lineage: Eukaryota > Viridiplantae > Streptophyta > Magnoliopsida > Solanales > Solanaceae > Solanum > Solanum sitiens. The sequence continues at coordinate 9,313,136 of JABWTJ010000001.1, forward strand.
CCTACTCTTCTTGAGCTTATCAATTTAATGGAAACACCTATATACTTCAGAGAACATGTCTGAACATTTTCAGTCGCACTTATCATCACATCCACTAATTACTTTGGATATTACCTAATCAATCATTGATTAGAGCAATATATTTAAATATACTAATCACTTAAATATTGTGAAAGTCAGAGCAAAACCACTGTGACAAATGGCATGCGTTCTTTAATCAATTCTGGATATATTGTGCATTCATTAATCTCAATCATCAATCAAATTAGCATCCTAAATCCATTTTATGTGACTAATTTTATATAGATTCTTTTGGCCTCTTGTCTTGAGATGCTCAAATGTGTGTGAACGAACAATAATCCTTAATACCACTAGTACTATTTAATATTGTGTGTATGATCACGTGATAAGTTGTGTGATCACGTGTATGAAACTTGCCTACAAATGTGCCAGAAATAATGCTCCAAGTAGATATGGGAGCTAGTGTCATCATACATGTTAAATAATACTACAAATTATAACTCAAAATTAATAAGCAACAATGTAAGTGAGACGTGCAAGTCTCTATTTTAGTGAAGCTGCTTCTTCTTTTTGACAAAAATTTTTTGATGAAGGTTCTCATCTAGTTTTTGTGTCTAAGAAAGCAAATTTACAAATCTATTCATCATAAATGAGAATTCCAAACTGACATGATTGATATTTAGTGCCTAATTAAGTGGTTAAAAGTAAGTGTGATCACCACAAGTTAGTCAATGAGATCACCAATATGTCCCAACAAAACCAAAAGACATTATTCAATCATCTGTTCAAGTCTTGATCGGTAGTATTGCCTAATTGGTGGGATTATATTTCCTTAAATTAATGGATTAGATCCCCAATTCAATTTCAAAACACCTCAACCATCTAGTACAATTTTATCATTGGGCTAAAATTCCAAATGAGTGGAGTAATATTCACTCCAACATCAAATATTAAAAAAAAAAAAAAAAAGTAAAAGTGGAAAGAATAAATAAATTAAGAGAAGTATATATCCATTTCAAAGACTGTTACACAGTCTGATTACAATAGTGAAGTTAAAAGAATTTTATTAGAAGTGTTCAAAATTTTAATATACATCTCTAAATAGTTAATTTTATTTTATATATACAAAATTATTTTTTATACGTATAATATAAAATTTTAACATGAATATAATCAAAATAAGTATGAATTGTAACCATAATAAAACTAGGGAAGCGTGCCCCTCTTGTTCCCACAGAAGAGTCACAGTCCATGCAGACTGTATTTTTCTCCACTCTTTAAACTTTCTACACGAAAAGCTTGTGATTCCTTTCCTCTACCAAAAAAAAAGGTGAGATACTCCTTAACACACTTTTGGCTTCGTTGTAATTTATATTTCTGATTTTTATTTAATATAAAAATTAAAATTTTAGTATCTTAAATTAAATATATATGAAAAATAATTTTTTTTTGTAAAAACAAATTTAGAAAAATAAGATAAGTGAATTAAAGTGTTGAGTATATATATTATCGGTCACATCGAAATTCTTGCATGGAATATGTCTCTTGAGTCCTTCCCCATCTTAACCATGTGTCTTAAAATTCTCTGAATGTTGTTCAAATAGTGTGGGTGGACCACATCAAGATATACCATTGCCACTCAAAATGTCATTAATCATGTTTGTTTGATTTTTCCATTTGTTTGTATCAAACAAATAGTGAACCACTTATACTAATAGAGAATAAGAGTAAGAAATAGTGCAAAACTTAGAAATATAAGATTCTCTAGTCATGTATTGCAAAACCAATCCGTTAGAATTAGGCGAATGCTTATGGCTCACGCCATGAAGGTTTTGGAATTAGGGTCTATGTGTTAATCTTAAGATTGTAGTGTGGTGGTGGAGAAAATTATGTTGGGAGAGTAATATCCGAATAGATTTTGCATTGCGCAATTTGAATTTAATCAAGATTTCAGTGCATGCTCTAAACAACACGAGATGGAAATCTTTAAAAAAAAATAAAATTATGGATCGTCTAGTACAAAAACTAATTATTCTTGAATCATAATCCTAAAATTATCATTTTTTGTTTTTTTTTACTTGTCACTGTTTTATTTTATTTTTTAGGCTCATACGATATAAATTTTGACAAACATTTTTAAATGTCCTTTTTCATTATATTAAATATGGAAAAATTATAATTTACAATACTTATAAATTTTAAAAATCTAAAATTTTATTGTAATATCTCAACTAAATATCTAATTAAACATTGAAAATAAGTCAAATTAACTTTAAAAACACGTTATGACAAAAAAGAATGAAGTAATCTGTTGACTAATTTATTTCATTTGAAAAATGATATAAAATAAAATTTCAAATTGAATGGAACAAAATGTGATATTTCATAATTAAATTTACATTGTATTTAATTATCAATTAAATATAATATAAAAATCTAATTTTAAAATAACTCACTGTCCACGTACCAAACAACCCCCTAAAAGGCTCATATACTTCTCACTTTTCAACGGCCTGCTTACTAAAAGGTTGAAACGTTCCAAATGCACTTGTCATCTTACTTTTTCCCTCCTATTTTTTGCACAATATTACAAACAGACACCAATAATAATAAATAGTAAAAAGAAGACTATAAATGAAATAAAAAGATTTTCTCTAAAATACTTTTCTTTTTTCTTCTGGGAATTATATCAAGTAAAGTACATTAAAGACTCCTCCATCCGTTACACTAAACTTTAAAACCTACCTTCACCAAATCTTGGGTCCATGTTAGGAAATGTACAATCTAAACCGGGCCTAACTCTCTTACTAAACCGGTTCTGTTTTTTTTAACCTTACTAACTTAACTCCGGTTCATATTTTTTTTCATCTAAAATTCCTTCCTTTCCTAACTAAAAATTAAATTCCCTAAAAAGCAAATAAAATATCTTCAAAAACTCTGAACCGGCTGAGTTAGACCGGTTTCTTCTGATTCCTTCTTCCGCCGCATTTCCAGAACTTTCCGGTGATTGTTTGAGTGGAGCTCGGTGGAAAACGTCGGGCTGCATGCTGGACGGTACTCTGGTAGCAGCCGACCGGATTTGAAGCGAACCCCACAAGCATTGCAAAGAGTTTTTGCACCCATTGGACCGGCTCGCCACTGGGGGGTTTTCTGAACCCCACAATGGCTGCACCGCCGTGGTTGCTGAGGCCCATTTCCACCATGTGGCGTAGGTTTCTTCTTCAGCTTCTTAGCCATTGGTTTACCTGGTGACTCGGCAGAGTGAACCGGAGTTGGGTAAAGGAACCAAGAACCAGTAGGAGGAGATGACGACATGGTTGTGGTGGAAGATGAGGAAGTTGAAGAAGAAGATGATTCGGTCAATGAACCTGAACAGACTGGCCAAACTCGGATGCTACTCCTTCCTCGCTTAGTTCTTGCCTTGGTTTGAACCGGAGTTGCAAAACAGGGCTTCTTCTCTTCAACCGGAATTTCTCCGTCGCCTGTTTTTTTCTCCACCGGCAATTTTCCGGCGGGATAAGCAAGTGAATACCCAGAAAACGAGTCTTCAACAAAATGAGACAGCCATTCAAGGCTATCCAAGTCATCAGTCTGTTGCCAAAAAAAAAAGGCTCTGTTACCTTCAGTTCACAAGAACTAAGAAAAAAAACGTTTCTTTTTTCATAAAAAATCAAACTTTACAGCAAAATCGAAACAGGGGGTTTGAGAAGACTCACCGGAACACTGATTTCACTAACAGGAAGAGAAGCAAAATCTTCATTAACAGAAATGATGACTTTGTCCTTGTCATCAATTTCTGTTTTTTTCAGAGGAGAAACAGCAATTGAAACAGAGCATGGTTTTTGAACAGAGATACCTTCTCCTCCCTGGTTTTTTCCATCTTCTTCTTCTTCACCTTCACCCTCAACAAAGCCATTGGAGAAGTCAAGCAAGTCGTCAACGAAGAAATCATCGCCGGAGACTCCATTTTGACCGGCGCCGGCGGCAGACAAGTCATCCCCAAAGGTCTGGTTTTGGGTCATTTTCAATGGTGTCTCCGGCACAAAACTGTTTCTCAAAGCCCCTTCCGCACAGTCCATTTCCTAATAACAGTTACACAAAGCAAATTCAGAACAAGAAACACAAAAAGATTGAATTTTTTGAGAGGTTTAAAGAAAAAAAACTTACCTGGATATATAGAAGCAGAAAAAGATAAGAGATGAGGAAGATGAAGAAGGTGGATGAGGAGATAGGGAATAAATATTTTTTGCTTTCTTCCTTAAAACTTCTCCTAAATACTTCTTTTTTCTTCCCCTGTTTCTCTTTTTATTTTTCCTTTGTACTTTTCTGTGGGGGATTTCATTTAAATAGTACCCAGTATTTATAACTTATTTTCTGACTATAAAAGATTTAGGAGATTTCATTTCATAATTTTTTGTATATTTATTATTAATTTTATGTCCTTTTTATAAAGATATTTTTATTACTACAGTCTACATGCATAAGTGCTGGAAAAAAAAGTCTTCTTTTCTTAATTCAATTAGTAAATGGTCATTAAAGATAATTTCTACTAAACATTCAATAGATTGTTGACTTATATTAAATATATAAAACATATAAATATAAATACCAAACCAACAATTTGACTTATTCCTACTCATGATATTGTATGTAATTTGGGTGAAATTATTTGCATTTAAAATTATCTCTAATTATATGTTCTATTATTTACATAATTTAAAAAATTAGAAAAATATTCTTTTGTAGCAAAAGCTATCAAAGAAACGTTTTTTTTTTCCATTGATATTTCAAAGGATGAATGTGCAAATATTATAAAACCTTATTATTTCCAAATTGGCTACTTAAAAATGAAGCGTTATGGAGCCAAATAGCTTACAAAATTTGAAAATAATGTGATGAAATTAAACGAAAGTGCCAAAAAAATAATTGTTTCATTTACTTTTAGGAAGTGAAACTTTTCTTGTTTTAGAAGATTGGTCCCATATCTTTTGACTAATTAATTACGTATGCTTAGCTTAGCTAACGCTTTATTCGGCGCTCTTTGATGTCAATTTACCAATTAATTTGTTTTCCCGCTCTTTACACTTTTCTAATTTCCATCAAAAACAGAAAATTTGCTCAATTAATTATTAGTACTTCCAGTCTTCTTGCTTCTTTGTAAAATTACTATAGATTCATTAAAAATTGTTATGTTGGTCTGTAAATAATACTATTAAAAATAAAATAAATATTTTAAAATTAAATTGTCATTTAATATAAAAAATGTTATTATTTTTTGACTAACTAAAGAAAAAGTAAGTTATATTAACTACGATAGAGGATAATATAATTTAATTTCCAAATAAAACTAGTCAGGATTACTACAATTTTGTTTCTTTGACTGGTATTTCTTTACATGTTTTTAAAAATATTTTAAGCTATGATTTACTGTGATTTATTATAAGTATCATTTTTATTTCAATTATATAACCTTTTTTTTAGTTAATCTAAAAAGGAATAATATATTTATATATTTAATAATGATTTAATTTTAAAATTTTCATTTGACCATAATTAGAATAATTTTATTTTAGACCATAAATTTTAAAAGTCTTCGTTTTAGAATATGTGTCAAGTCAAACTATATTACATAAATTTTAAAAGTCTTCGTTTTAGAATATGTGTCAAGTCAAACTATATTGCATAAATTTAAATGTAGGAAAGAACTTTTTTTCCATAGTTTTTAAATGTATACTCTCTTTGTTCATTTTTAATTGTCATGTTGTACTTTTCGAAAGTCAATTTTGACTGATTTTCAAACTTAAATTATATTACATTAATTTGATATTTTAAATAAAAAATATAGATATTCAAAAACTATATGAAAAATACTATAAATTGTAATTTTTCGCATATCAATATGATGAAAAATATAATGTAAAATGTTGGTCAAAGTTCTTGTTGATGACTCTAAAAAAAAGGAAACAATGATACTTATAAGTGGACGGAGGGAATATATTTTATTTTTAAAAAATCTTGATTCTTTTATGTCCGAATTCATAGTCAAAATTTAAAGTTTAGGTAATAACAGGTTTAAATTCTCGAAAGTTGTTATACATATATATGGAACAAAAGGAGTAATACTTTTTATATAAATTATACAATTTAAAATCCTTGAATATCCTTACGCACCAAAAATTAGATAGTTGATTATGTTGTACTCTAAATCATCTAATATAAATTTTATTGTTTATTTATGTTTGGAATTTCAAAAGAAAAAGTAATTGGAATATAATGGACATTAACTTTTGAGTTTGAAGATGAGTGAAATCACTTTGCATGCGCATGTATTGCCCATGAAAGAATGGTTGTAATTTGCACGTAAAGTATACCACTGACCTAATTTTCGATTTTGGGTGGTTCCTCTAATGCAACAATTCACTTCATCATGTTCATTGCATAGTGGGAAAATTAAATATAAATCCAAATAATCTGACCTCAATGATACATTATTGGTTTCCTTTTTACACCTAATATAACATGTTATTTTGAATTTGCACTACAAAAAGAATAAAATTTGTATAATTCCCTTTATTTTTTGGTTTTAGAAAATAGTTCCTAGTATAATTGCTATTTATTAACTATTATTTAAAATGTTAATATATATACAAAGTAAATTTCATTGGACAAATAGAGTGAAGGATGCCAGGAGCCCAAGACCCCTTCATATTTATGACATTTTGCCCTGTCTACACTTATGATATATAGTCTTTGTCTCTATTTATTTGTTTATATCTCTTTTTTAAAATTGTTCTTAATTATTTATTTATTTTAATAAATTAAAAAAAGATAATTTTTTTTTATTCATTATAACCTCAATTAATTGTTTTGAAAAGATAAAACTTTTTGAAAAGTCTAATGTTTAGTTCATCCACTTTATAATTAATAGGTGTAAAATAATAAAATCATTGTATTAATTATTGTTTTCTTAATAGGCATGTTAATTCAAAAATAACAAGTAATTAAGGACAAATTGAGTATTATTTTTGTCCTGTATAAAGGTGTTGCAATATGATTCTTATATTTAGTTATTTTATTAGAAACAGACTATGGTATATATATTATTATTATTAACGTCGCTCGTTTAATAAATGAAGAAAAATAATTTACTTATAACTCAATAATTCTCTACTCCTCTCTATCAGTGACAGACCCAGAATTTCATTCAAGTGAGTTCAAGTTATAAATAATAGCGGTGGTTCATAATAAAGATTAGCATTTTTTTCATTATATCCTTAATAAGTTATTTTATGGTGATATTCCTAACAAAAAAATATCCTCTATTAATTTTTTAATTACTTACAAGAAAATTTTCCACATATTTTCAATTTGACAAGCTGCTTATTACTCTTCTAACAGTTCTAAAAATCATAAAAACATAAAAATGCACTAACCTAACTTTCGTGTATAACAAGTAAAAAGGAAAATAAATACACGGTTTTGCATATTACAAAAAATCAAACTAAGTATTACTCCGTCGTTTCATAGAAGTTGATCATCTTGCTAAAATTAGTTGTCCGTCTTACTAAATCAAGAAAGCAATAATCAAATTTTTCATATATATTACACTTGTAATTAATTCTTTTTTGAAAGTATTTACATTTATTTATAAACTTCGCAAGAAGTTTTCAAGAGGTGGATTAGTAAAATTATTTTTCTTATTTATGATTCTTTTAATATGCGTGTAAAAAGTAATATAATAAAATAAGATGGATCGCAGAAATTATATAAAAACTATAAACATATTGTCTAAATTATTACAATTTTAAATAATTCTCAAATACAAACATAAAAAAAAAAACTTAAACAATAAATTTAGAATATTACTATTGTTATTTCACATGAACTATAAGTCTAGAACTATAATAGTCTACATTTATTAGTTATTTTGAAAAGAAAAAGTGTTTGGGAAATAAAAAAGAACAAATTGTTTTGCCTTGACTTGACTGGGGCTTAAACCTGGATTCACTGGGTGAAATTGAACCCATTCACCACTGATCCCCACCAGTCATTATGTCAAATGTGGGTTCATTCTATTTATAAACACATATTTACAAATAATTTATACAAAATTTTTCGATGAAATAGGTTCAATTGAACCCACTTACACCACCGTGAATCCGCCCCTACTCTCTACTACTTTTCTAAGACATGAAACTAATAGCTAGTACTATTGTACTACCACTCTTATCATTATTAATAATATAATAATGCAAAAACTAATTAAAAGTAGGAAGTAAAAATCATATACTCCTATATTATATATTCTGATCAAAAATCATTTATATTTATTTAATTAGTAAATTACACACATGTAGTGCATGTAATGATAATGAAGATATATGGCATAATCCCTTGGAAGCAAAGAGTGCTAAAAGTAGATGAAAGCATAGCCAATTTCTTCCCCCCACCACCATTTGTCTCCTTCTCCAATGATCCCTTTGCAAATCCAATTGCTGTCTCTTGTATCTTGTCTACTAGATACAAAAGTTTCAACAAGTTGGTGCTCAATATATATTATTGTATTTGTTTTAATTTTATAATTTTATCGTTAATTATATAATAATATTTTATTATATTTTTAAAATAATATAACGACATATGCGATATTTTGAGAATCATAATTTACAATCAGCCACAATAAATCTAAAATTACTAAATTATCTTGAACTTAATGATATTTTTGAAAACACAAACCTTGACCGAGACATGTGTGTTTATCCCTTCTTATATACTAGTAGTGGATATTATTTAAGAATATCTCTCTCTATATATATCTTACAAGGAGGGTATTTTTAATTTGTGAGACCACTAACTAATCAATTGTCTTTTTTTTTTTGAAGTAATACGTATAAGTTAATTGAAAATTTGTTCGAGTTGCAACTTGCATGTCTAAACGGTCATTTAATAATTAATGCATTTGATAAATTTATATCACAAGCTGTTTTCTAAAAAGTATTTATATATAAATTTAAAATTTTAATTCTGTCTTTACATCGATATTGCTACTTACAACAAGAGCTGGACAAAATTGGCATACTCAATTGAATTATGACTAAAATTTTAGAGATTTTCATCTTTCAGAAGAAAGTAAAATAGATAAAAAAAAATTTAAATAAAACACGAGGCTTTGAAAAAAAGGAATAATGTTCAAGAAAAATTTAGATACCAAAATGTGCGACGATTTTTACATTGTAAACAATTTAGACCGTCGGCTCAATGTCGTATAGGCAGGCCGGTAACACGTGTAATTTTTTGATAGGACAAATAGAATCTGGCAGTTGACTGTCATCAAAAAACATTTTTTACACTTTCGAAGTTAAGGTTTTATCCTATGATCGAGTATAATATCATTGATCAGCTACTACAATTTTATTTTTTTTGAATTGAATATAATAACTTGGGCATGGATTTTTTTTTTTTTGGTAGGAAGCTCCTCCTCGAATGAAGTCTTATACTGCATGAATGTAAAGATATAATATTTAAGCATAACTCAGTTTAAAAATTGATTTATAAGCAGTCAATTGTTCAAATTCATATAAGGAAAGCACCAATTTATTATTCTAATCAATGTTAGACTTTTACCACTCTAACGCTCTCGGTCACACCCAGGCCCAACTCGAAAGCCCAAATGGGGATGAATAAGACTCCGATACTACGTAAAAATATAATTTCTTGTCTAACTCAACCCAACAGGTAACTTATGAGAGAAGGAATACTCAAGTACATTTATGAAGACCACCAGTCTATTATCCAACCAATATGATACTTTTTCTTATTATGACAATAATTTCAAAATAATTAGACTTTAATATAGATATCAAAATCGAGCGAAAAGTTAAAAAACAGAAAACCACAAAGAAAGAGGAAAAAAGTAAATGCATATAATTGGCGCCCACTTTTATCATCCTCGGCGTTACAAATACAGTCTCCTCGCAATGTGCAGCCTACCAAAATTCAGAATATCCATATATCTGGATAGCCTATGTTTGTCCCATAATTACCTTATTACCCCCTACCTTATATACAAATAATTTCCAAAGCAAACTCATGTTTATTGAAAGGATTAAACCCACTATACATAAACTCCCAAAGACAAAAATATTACACACTATCAATGCATCTATTCAATTTAATCAATTACTATAATATATTGCTATCATGTTTCTCAAAATTAATATTACTTGTTAGTTGTTTCAAATTATGCGAAAAATTAATATTACTTGTTTCAAATTATGAGAGTTAATTCGACTTGATACAAAAAAATTTAAAAATAAATAAACACAAAGATACTGACACACAAGGAAGTCTAAGGAAGTAGGCTTCCACTTTCCTAAAAACGTCCTTATGTGTCGTACCATTTTTTGCTTCACTACATTACATTACTTGCAATGCCAACTTTGCTTAATAGCTACTCCTCTTTCCAAGTTTATACTGAAATTCAAATTCTTTATAAAATTTGCTTGAAATAGTTATGTGCAGTCGTGTAGATATCTTATACTACATAATTCTATAAAAATAAAACTCCTTTTTTAAAAAACATTTGTCTATATAATTGTACAAAGGGTCTGAAAGTATATGGAAGGAAAACAATGGATAAGAGAGTACTAATGTGAAGAAATAATATATATGTAATAATTCATTGGATATATATTGAAGGAAGCTTGACGACTAATAGAACACGTCGAAGGACCAGATCCATCGAAACAGATTGACGAGTTAGAGTTAGAGTCATACTAGTGGCTCAATTTTTAGGAATGTCTTGACAGTTTTGACTTTTGAGGAACTAAAGTGGAAAAAGCTAAAGGTGAAATACTTTTTAAAACTAATTTTTACCTCTATTAAGTGGATTACACCCAATTAGTAACATTTTCTTGTAAATGTGATCACTTTTACTAAAGAAACAAGTTAGTTAGACCATTTAAAGTTATTGTCACTGCATTATTATCTGTTTTCAGTACAATTCATAAATAGAGGTAATTAATTCACCGATTAAATACTCACCCATAAATGTGTGTATATATATATAGTAACAAAATTATTTCCTTTCATGCTAAAAAAGTAGCAGTAGTATTCATAGTACTCTATTGTTTATTGATTTGGTTTCAACCACAATTTTTGTTTGTAAGAATAAGCTAAGCACAAAAGTGAAAATTTTCACCTAAAATTTGGCACCACAAAAATTTCCATCTAACCTCTCATGTGCCTTAACAACCTCTTGGTGATGCCGTGGTACCCAAAAGGGATGTGCCTTTGTTATTAATTTAGAAGCACGAAAGTTTTTCACTTTTTTCAGAGTTAAACTTTGAATAATACGTTTGATTATAAACTTTTCTAAAAATAAAGTTAAAATTTAAAATTTGAATTAAAAAAAGTACTTTGGCTCCTAATTACCTTTAAAAGGTTAAACACAACTCCAATTTATATTCATAGTCAAACACAAAAATTTGTAAATACCATTTTCACTTTGAAGTTTTTTTTTTCTTTTCAAATTTCACGATAAAACATGTTTAAACTCATTCAAGTACTCTCTCCATCTCAAATGACTACTTATTTGTTTGATTTTAAAAAATGAGTTATCTTAAATTATTTGTTATTTTAAAAGTTCAAGACATAATTAATATTTTTCCCCTATTTTATCATTAAATAGTAATTATGAAAATATAATATACAATTAACAGAATAAATATTCGACACAAATAATTATATCGTAAAACACAAATAATGGTAAAATAATTTAAAACTTCTTTCAATTAATATTTTCTTCCGGGGAAAAAGATTTTGGTCAAGTACAGTTACGTCAATTAATTTTCAATGGTCTCAAGTATTTTTGTATGCTAATGTACATTGAACTCTGTCTTTTAACTTTTAAGTATCAGAAACCCTCTAAATGTTTCCAAAAGTTAAGTTCACAATTTAAATCTTCATGTAAACCCTCTTCACGCTGAAACCAAGTTATTCTGTTCGGTCACATTTACTTATCCAGTTTAAATATTATAGGATTTAAAAAAAAAAAATTGATATGAATATTATCATAATATTTATATTAATTATTAGTATTTAGTTAAATTAAATTTTGACAAATAAATTAAGAAATAAATAATTAAAATTGATGGTAAGATATGAAAAGAAATGTTTTTCTCTTGACATGCTAAAATGACAAATAAAAATAACAAAATATTTTTATTATCGTAAATAAATAAAAATGAACGATACAAAAACTTTTAAAATTATATCTAAATATATGATATAACTTTGAGTACCAATGCAGAATTGAATTTCGGAACTAGTATTTCATACATATTCAGCTCCAAGTAGTGTGAATTTCCAAATTTTGAGACGTAGGAATTTCCTGTCAACATTCACACGTAATGTCTAGTAACGTATTGATGATTTAATTGACTGTTTGATCTTTATAATTTTGAATGTTATTCTTTTTTAAATTATCGAGTTCTAAAATACTAATTCATACATATTAATTAGATTTATCAAGACAAATAATATAATACCGAGTTTTAACCAAGGTTTAATTTTGTGCAAATTTATGAGAGAAATTGATTAATTAATTTGAGGTGATAAAAATTTAAGCTTGAAATTTCACTTATTTAATTGAAATGACAAACTCACATGATAAGTTCATCAGCATCTTGCCTCTCAATGTGGACCCATCTTATGTCTGAAAAATCCAAGTAGCACAGCAAGCAAGGCGGTGTGGATTGAAATAAAGTTTCCCCAAACAATCCAGAATATTTATGAAATTAAAGTCTGTTTCTTTTTTAAAACAAAAAATAACACTACTTTACTACTTTTCAAATAAAACCAAAAATTTTGAAATTCCAAAAATATATATATCAAAATTAGGTTTTCCCCCCTAAAAAAAGTATACATCAATTAATGCATGAAACATCAAGTGGTACTCTCTGTCTCTGTGTGTGTGTCCTCTTTCAAGTGTATACCTAGGTAATGATAACTTCCTTTAGTTAATCAATTCTGTTTTATAAATCTCAATGTATTGGGCTAATACTTAAGAGCCCAATAGGAGTCCCGAGCTAGCTTCCCAGGTTAGGAAGAAATAATTTTCACATATAAGAAACATAAAAATTATATTTGTATTTTATATTTATAGTATGTATAATTGTGCTCCATAGCAAACATAAATATACTTATATTTCAATACATATATAAAAAAGTAGCTGTATAATTCGCTATACATATACAAATAAAGTAATTGTATATTCACTATACATACACAAAAGAAAGCAATTGTATACAAAAGATCAATTGTATAATCTGTGTATGTATAAAACAAAAAAGAGAGAAAGGCAAAAAAAAAACTGGGCAGAGAAATATTTGTATTGTATAATTATAAGTGTATAGGACGAAGATATATATATATATATATATATATTTACATGTGTGTATATAATTTTCTCTCGCTTTATACAAACAGAAACACAATTTATACATTTCGTTTTATTTGTATAAGCGAAAAAGGCGAGCGAGATCTGGGAGAGTGTTGAGCGAGTTATGGGAGAAGGGAGAGAGGGGAACGAAGAGATATGTATATATACAATTTTCTCTCGCTTTATACAAACACAAACACAATTTATACATTTGTGTTTGTATAAAAGCGAGCGAGGCGAGCGAGGCTGCCCCCAAATGAGAGTGGCGAGCGAGATTCCACAAGGGATAGAAGTAAAAATAACAATAGTTTGCTACAGGATACAATTAAATCGAAGTATATTTATATTATTTAATTTGAATTAATAGTTTGCTATTATATACAATTTTTTCTATAAAAGAATGCATAGTGCAGGTTTAAGAGAGGGAAACTTACATAAATATACTATAATAAAAAAATATTTACCATTTATAGCATTAATATTTTTTTTCCACTTAATCACTTTTAATTCATTTATAATATAACTTTAATTCATATTACAAAGAAATTTTTTTTATTCACATATAATACAAATTTTAATGATAGATAATTCATTTATCACACATTTTAATACACTTATAATACAATGTGTCAAATTTTTACAAACAAACATAATATATTTTAAAAAATAATTATAATTCATATATATTTATATATATTGCGTATATAATTCACTTTTAATATATATTGCAGATTTGACATAGTATTGCTATAAATGGTAATAAATAAAAAGTATTGCTAAAATCAGTAATTATTTATTAAAATGTACCAATTTATGTAATTTTTCCTTAAGAAAAGGGCCCAAGGCAACAATTAACTAGACCTCCCCATGAAACCGAATATTATAAGTAATATGATAATGCTTCCTTTTAACATCAAGTAAATGTAATTTAGTACTCCCTCGGCTCCGATTTACTTGTCAAATTTTTATTTGACACGTCTGTTAAGAAAATAATATCTGATATAGTGAACTTATCATTTTACTCATATTTTAATAAGGTCTCGGACATATTTACTCACTACATTAACTCAATATTAATAAATTGAGGATATAAAGTCAAAAAAAAAATTCTTTTTTAATTTATCAAAAATGACAAGTAAAAATAGAAAATATTTGTCAAGTAAATCGAAACAAAGGGAGTAACATTGTTTCATAGAAGAGAGTGCTTAATTGTTGAATCATAAGGTATCCAAGTCCTTTTTCAACCTTTGAACTTACCTTTAAAGCATCACTAGCTCTAAACGTTTGCTGTTTCATCTTTAACTAGTCTATCTTTTCAAATTTATATTGTCTACTACATTGTATTCTAACGTAAGGGTGTTTGGTCTAGTGGTATGATTCTCGCTTCGGGTGCGAGAGGTCGTGAGTTCGATTCTCGCAACACCCCCTCATTATTTTGTCTTTTTCCAAAAAAAATTTAAGGCCAAAAAGTTAAAAAATTGCACCAGCCGGGAATCGAACCCGGGTCTGTACCGTGGCAGGGTACTATTCTACCACTAGACCACTGGTGCCTCATGTTATTTGCTCTTGTTTTATCTTTAATTACTTTTTAAAGTCATTTGTTTATACTAATTGGATGCATAATATGCATTTATGATGTAGAGTATTTTCATATATGAAATAATAGCTGCCTGCATTGTTGGATTACCAGTTTTTACATTTTTGTTTGGAGGGTTGTTGTGTTGTGTTGTATTGTTTAAATTAAAAATTAATATTATTAAATAATAAACGAAGAATTTTTTTTTTTATCACACTTTTAGTGAACAAAATAAGATCATCAGATAATAAAAAAAGAAAAAAAACAACCATCCCACCAAATTGGTGTATACAATACAACAAAATTCAAATAGAAATTAAAGTAATCATAGTATTCAAATTAACAATACTATACAAAGTATTTAATGATCATATCGGATCGGCCAAGTGAGATGGCCTCAAGAGTCTTGTTTTGCTTAAGAATTACAGTGAACAATTTTGTAACTGTACAGAATTTCTAAAATCTACTGCAGTAATTGTTATTTCGGAACTTAATGAATGCAGTAATATTATTCTTTCTTTGATTATTTTTGTTTCTGTTTATATATCTTGATTGCAGGAATAACATTTGAGTGATTACAACTGAAATACAATACATTATGACGAACAATCATGTCGAAAATGAAAAATAAATAAAGTAAAAAGGGAAATATTGTGTTTGAAGGTTTCCACTATGTGTGGTTACAAGGAGGGAGTGGAGCTCCACACAAGCCATGATTTCCCAAAAATGCAGACTTTGGGATATTAGCTTTATGAGGAGGGATACTACCGCTTAGTCGATTTTCCGATACATCAAATTCTTGAAGGTCTTTCAAATTCAGAACTTGTGTTGGTATTGCACCTTCCAAATTGTTATTTGAAAGTACAATTGTTTTCAGTTCTTTTGCATTCCTAAGTTCTGTTGGAATCCCACCTGTTAGCCCATTCTCAGCTAGTTTAATTTCCTGCAAAGTTGTCAAATTTCCCAGTGATTTTGGTATGTGTCCTGTTAATGGATTGTGGGACAAACTTAGTGACAAAATAGAGTCCATGACAGGTTCATTTCCAATGTTTTCGTCTAATGGTCCATTGAACATGTTGTATGCAAGATCAATAGAATTGTAGTGACCAAGGGGGTCTTGAAAATTCTTGGAGAAAATTGCTCTCAAGTTGCCTGAAAATCTGTTTGAGTGAAGATCAAGATCCATCAGCAGTGTCAGGTTCTTGAACTCATCAGGGATCGATGAATGGAACGCGTTGTTTGACAAATTCAAGAGTGAAAGGTTGGTCATGTTACCAATCCAGGTAGGTAACTTTCCTGTCAAACCATTGTTTGATAAATCAAGTGTTGATAATGACGATGAAGCCAACCAACTTGGAAGCTTCCCTCTAATCCCATTCTTCGCCAAAATGAGACGAAACAGTCCTAGTTTCTTAAACCAGTTTGGTATTCTTGAAAGCCCCAGAGGATTAAATGACAGATCCAATGTCTGTAAACTCACTAACTTCACAAGCTTATGAGGGATTTCACCACTGAGCTTATTTTTCGACAAATCTAGTATCTGTAGATTCTTTAGATTACCAAAACTTGATGGGATTTTCCCTGTAAATAGATTATTGGAAAAGTACATATCAGTGAGAGTTACAAGATGTCCTAGTGTTGCAGGCAGTTTTCCACTTAACTTGTTGTTTTCAAATATTAGCCTCTGGATCTTTGGAAGATTGCCAATAGAAGGTGGAATACTTCCACTCAGCTGGTTTTCGGATAAACGGCAGAACACCAATGAGGTAAGACCAGATATTGATGAAGGAATTTTTCCTCTCAATTGGTTTTGGTTCAGATACATTAGAGATACTTGAGAAAGGTTTCCAATAGAGTTTGGAATCTTTCCAGATAACTGATTTTCAGACAAATCAACATAGGAAAGACTTTTTAATCTTCCTATACTCTCTGGAATGCTTCCAATGAACTTATTTCGACTCATATCAAGCTTGGACAATGATACTAAATTCCCAGTTGAAGAGGGTATTGGACCTGAAAGTTGATTTGTTGATAAACCAAGTTCTGAGAGTAAAAGGAAGCTTTCGAAAATACTCGAAGGGATAGTACCAGATAGAGTATTATCACCGAGATAAAGCTTCTTAAGTTGGACTAGATATTTAAATGTGACAGGTATAGATCCTGAGAGTTTATTAGTATCAAGAAAGAGGTAACTCAAGCGCGATAACTTGCCAAATTCAGGTGGAATTGGCCCTGTTAAGTCCTTGAGATTACTAAGATCAAGCAATTCAAGAAAAGAAAGATTAGCAAGAGAAGGAGAAAGAGTTCCAGATATTGAAGTATCGATAATGAAATCGTCCCCTGAAGAAAGGCCAGGGCGAGAGACGTTGACAACCCTTCCATTGGAATTACAAGCAATGCCTTCCCAAGATTTGCAACAATCAGTTGAAAGTGTCCATGTTTGCAATAAGTTTGAAGGATCAGAAGTGACTTTTTGTTTAAAGTCTAACAAAGATGTTTTATCAACCAAATGACAACATTCTAATGGCCTAGGAACAAAAACAGAGAAGATTATGTAAAATAAGATGAACAAGAAGGGATTTCTCCTACCACAAATTTCCATATTTGTTGTGATGATTATTGGAAATGAAAATAAATGTATATGATTGAGATTAGGAATTTGGAGGTGTATTAAATACAGAGTAGCTTCAAACAGTTGCCTCATGCTGTTTGAGTAAATTACACCCCTAAAAATATATTAGATAGGTCATGCACAAAATAAGAATATTTTGCTTCTATTGTTTAATTGAATTTTTAGTTGGCATGAAATGCATTTAAAATGAGATCATATAGCCGATCTGAACTTGTTTTAGTTGCTGTTGTAGTTACACTATCAAATTAATTTCACGTATAGTTATGAACTACTATGATAATATAGTTACAAAATTATTCTCGTCATACTAAAATACACGAATGTGACCAAACATTATATTATCACTATATATAATTACAGTAGAGAATTTACTTTGAGATCTTCTTTTCTGCCTCATCCACCTTTTCTTTTCTATTCTTTTGCTGCATTTTGTCTAGTGGAATCTAAGTACGATCAGTATACTCCAACTAGACGACTTTGTTAACTAGCCAATGGAAAAAGAATCAAGTTAAGACAAATTAAATATTTCTCTATACAAAATTCCAAATTACAAACATGGCCAACCTATTGCAAATCTTGAAAACCACAAACGTTAGTAACATAATATAATACTAAATATTTATTGTGTTCAACGATGGATAATATAAGATCTTATACTGTTGATGTATAACTCATCTATACATGTAATGTATGGTAACATTATTGGATCTTATAAAACAAGTGGGAGATGACTCATTTTGCCCAAATTGGTTTATCAAGATGCTTGTAAGATGGCGTGGGGTATGAAAAATGGTGCAAATCATGACCTTTCAATTTAGTGGTATACGCAAAATTTTGTTTAAATGGTGTTAGCCTATTATCATAATTTATGCTTTATTTGGTTTTTATATATGATGATTGAGGACGTGATATGATGATGGAGGACACAAAGGTTCTAAAATGGGTATTTGGACAAAATTGTGAATTTGAAAAAAATAATTATATACGGAAATTAGCAAGTTGACTTTAAACATTAATACAAATTGAAATTGAGTGATTTGAAGTGAGTTGTGAAAATAATTTTTGAAATTCTTCGAATTCCGAATAAACTAGAAAATTATAACATGTTCAAATAAATTTCCAAAATAATACTCCCCGAAAAAGTAAAAAAAAAATGTGTATAGTCAAACGGGCATAAGACTTTAGTTTGTGTCCTCATGTATTGATATTTACTATGCATTATTTTCAAAAAACAAATTAGTAAAATAAATGTTAGATATACTACACTCATCCACTACATAATTGATTGAATGTTATATAGCATATGATTTGCCAAGCATATGGTAAAAGAAAAATATGATTTTAATTAAGGCAACAGATAACATGGACCAGCAGTTGCCAAAAAAAAAGGGGATCCATATTGATCATAATTGACAATAGTGGAGTGGTTGCCTTAGCTTGAAATTAGCAAAATTGACTGAAAAAGGTGACTGGAAAATCACTCATTCATTCAAGTAAGTGCAGTTGCAAGGGATGTGGTAATAAATGTAGACGGTGCAATAATTTGTATTGTATTGTCTCGTGTAGTAAAATACTTGAATTTCAACATTTGGAGGCTTGACTATGTAATAGCAAGTTCTATTTGAAGAGTCGAAAATTCAAATTACTCCCATTACATGAAAGCTAGCTAGTATTTATTAGCTTAGGTTCTACGTTTATCCATCGATTCTGAAAATAGATTTAATTAGTATCTCCTCTTCTAATGTAACGAAAGGTCTCGAGTTCTGGATATGAAAAATATTTAATAGGAAGTGCTTTCCTCCAAAATGGAACCCTGTTTAGCATGAATTTAAAGTAGTCAGACGCTAATATAAATACTGAATATCAAATCAAAAAACAAAGAAAAGAAGAAGGTTGTACTCATTACTCCATCCATCCAAAAATTAGTCTTTTTGGACTAGTTTTTTTTTTTTTTTAATAGAAGAGTTGATCAAAGATGGTGTACTATTTGTTCCCAAAACATGTGATGTGGGAGCATTATGTTGACTTTGGGTATAAAATAGGAGGGGAATGACATTGGATAAAGTAAAGATTAATCTCATAAAGGGAAAGATAAAATGATGTGCAAGTGAATAAATAGTACATATTTTTTGGGATGATTAAAAAGGATAAACTTTTTGAGAGAGAGAAATAGAGAAATGTTTTTGCTAATCAATTGCAAGCCCATTAACCCATCATAGACATTGTTTTTGAGAAGACGTGAGACCTAAAGTTTTGTACGAGACCTATGATTAGTGTTGAACATTTGTAAACTATTAACGAACTTTATAATATATCTTATAAGTTGATAATTGGGCTTACACAAGCTAGCTAGCTATGTAGACATACAATCATTTGGATTTATTTAGTTTTGAAGTTCTGGAGATCGATTAGATCCCATAATCACAAAAAAGACAGCCCACAGGAGACTTGAGATTTTAAGAAAATACACAATCTTTAGATCACATGAAAGGACATATCATGTGTTGTATATATTGTCTTTCACTTTAATTTGCACTTTTTCTTCTACATGTTACATGCCTCTCTACTTGTAAATACAGATTTTCTTAAATATATATAGTGCAAGTTACCAATGATAAGAATAAACAATATTGTAGTGGCATTTACAAATAAATTTTCTGTTTGTATGATTATGGGTAAAGGAGAAAGGGTACGTAATTTATGGCCCATCACTTCTACCTTGTGAACTTTTGTTTATATACTTCAACTATTTTCCATATTTAAACTCTTCAAGGTTCGCCTCACCATGAAAGATATAAATTAAACAAGTAGGATCGTTTCCTCCTCCATTGTTAAAAAGGGATTTGTAGGGCTCACTAACATACTAAATAGATGATTCCAATAGTGCTAATTCAAAATAAAATATATTTCTAATTTATTGTTCTTTAAAAGATTGTACAAAATTCAAACAAAAAGTGAACGTACGTACTATTCACTAGATCGTAAAGGGTCAGCAGCGGAACAGGTGATGCAGCTTCTGCTCCTTGCTGTGCAATCAGAGCTAAGTTATACCCTTCCTTTCTGCTTCCAGTCTTACTATTAAAAGAATAAGATTTGAGTTTACGGTGAAAAGTAAAAACTGGAAGCAGAAAGAAAGGGTATTTTATACTTTTAATGCCTACTAAATTGTTGGTCATTCCAACACCCATTAAAACAAACAATGATTCCAATTAAACATCATAACACATTTATATTCCGTTTCTTGTATTGTCCAATAGGTTAATCAATATTGACCCACTACTTGAATGGTATTAAGTACATGCTATATCAAACATAAAATTTTGAATTCTAACTTGCAATAAGTATCTACTATTTTAATCTTAACATGCAAGAAGTATCAACTATTTTAATCTTTTAAGAGATTGAAATAACTTTAAAGGCAGGAGGTTCTGCAAGATATTTTTGGTAACAAAAAATGACCCGTCATATTATGGTCTTGAAGTTTCCGTAGTGATTAAGAGTTTTGATGGGTGGGTTTCTAAAGGGAATTGGATATTTAAAATTGGGGGTGAGTTATTTGATTCTTATGTTGAGAAGTGTACTTCCGTTAAAATCAAGATTATATTTGGCCCAAAGTATAACGGAAGGGATAT
The DNA here is from genome assembly GCA_016801875.1 of Solanum sitiens. Lineage (NCBI taxonomy): Eukaryota > Viridiplantae > Streptophyta > Magnoliopsida > Solanales > Solanaceae > Solanum > Solanum sitiens. The sequence goes on from JABWTJ010000001.1 coordinate 9,334,439, forward strand.
ATTTGACCCAAAAATATAACCAAAGACATATATAAACTATTTCCTATAGTACATGAATATATTTGACCCTTTACCGTATAATTAATGTCCAATAATTTGAAATATAATATTTTCTTTGTTTTAATTTATTTATCAGTTTTTTTTAATCCACTTAAAAAAGAAAGTCTTACAAAGTCCAGGTATAACTTGTAGATACGACTAATTAGTGGTGGGAAAGGAGCCTATCATTCATGAGTCAGGACAAACATGTGATGGCATTTAGTCATCTTTGGACGACGAAATCTAATCGTCGTCCGTTACGTATCCTTTCTCATACAAGCCAAAACCATCAAGCATCTCATCTCTAATTAAATTCATAAACAATTTTCCTAGCTTTCATTAAATAATAGAAATTGAAAATATATAGTAGTATAACTTACACCCTGAAGATATTGTTTAATAGTCCATCCTATTATTTTTCTCTCTTAAAGCTAATATAGACAGACAAATCAATCAATCAATATATAGTGTAGTAATTGCAGTGAACTTGAATTCAGAATCCGCTAATAGAATTCCCTCAACTGTCTCACAATTACTACTTCACCACATTAAGTCAGAAATCTTTATTTCTTTCTCACTCTTCACCACATTAACAATACCATAGATCCATCTTAGATAATACTATCTAAAAACTATTATACAATACTTACTATTATCCGATAAAATTGAAACGATAAAGTAATAACTTACTAGTACAATTTTAAATGAGGGACCTCGATGTGAAGACATTATCACATTACTCAAGGAATGATGGGACCAAAAGCCTGACACTCCGATAATGATTTCTGTTCCCCACCTTCACATAAAAATAATCTCAATGGGCACCGGTACAAACAGTTGTCTCCTAATCTCACGGTGACTGAACCCGCTTTCAGTTCCAACAAAGGACCCGGTATGGGTCCGAATAAATAGTTTCCTCCTAACAGTAGTCTCTCAAATTGTGACACCCCTTCACCCGGAAACACCATTTTCAATGCATATTGGGTCGGTATCATACCCGATAACTTATTGTTCTCTAGTGAGAGTGATGATAATGTGGGCATCAAACCCAGGAACCCGGGTAATAACCCACGGATCTCATTGTTGCTTAAGTCTGCTGCAATAAGCTGACTGTTTTGAAACGAGATCCCGGGTTCCTGAACCGACCCGAATTGGTTGTATGATAGGGTGAGCTGTTCGAGGGATGGGTGAGTGAAGAGGCTCGCTGGCACTGACCCACTCAGTTTGTTGCGACTCAGATCGATAACTTGTATGAAATTCAGTCCGATGAGGCTCGCCGGAATGTTACCCTCTATGCTGTTGTTTCTCATCGCGAGCTCGATGAGAGAAGCCGGGTAACTCGCCGGGAGTTCGCCGGAGATGGCATTATCACTAGCATCGATGAAATTCAAATTAATTAACTGATTCAACTCGGGAAACTCGCCAGTAATCTGATTGCCTTGAAATTCGAGCCGTTTCAAATTCTTGAGACCGTTGAAACTTTGGGGAATTTCTCCCTCAAGGAAATTATTGTCAAGGTAAAGCTCTTCAAGGTTTGAAAGTGAACCGAGTGAACTCGGAATTGACCCGGATAGCGAGTTACCTGATAAACCGACTCGTTGAACCCGCGTTAGATTCGAGAGTGACTCAGGTACTGAACCGGAGAAGGCATTATTAGTGATGTCCAAGTTTTGGAGATAAGGCAAATTCCAAGAGACAGAAGTGAGTGAACCGGAGTAATTCCACTGGTCTAAAGCAAGTTCAGTAACTCGGCTAACAGAGGAAACGACAAGGTCGCAACGGAGACCACAAGTGAATTTTTCACCTCCGAGATTATCACAAGGGTCTACAGAGAAATCCCATGAATTCAGGCATGAACCAGGTGACATTGAATTGGGGTCGACGCTATTTTTCAGCTGCTTCAAGACTTGAATGTCTTGCCAGTGAGTAGTTGAATGCGCATGCAAGAACAGAGCATAGAGAACTATAAAGAACAGAACACAACCCATTTTCTGTGTGGTTATAATTTTAATCGTAATGAGAATTGATGAAGAAGAAGAGCCTTTTCAAGATTGGTTATTCAATGGATGCATGAGCATCAATTCTGTGTGTCCAAAGAAGGGAACAAACAAAGAAAGGTGAAATAGAAGATAGTGCGGAATTAACTATGAAGAAAAAAACAACTAAAATTTAAAAATATACTTATTAGAACAAGATACTTAAAAATATTTTAAAAGGTAGATATAATTTGGAACAATTTTAAATAAACAAGACATACAATTCGAGACAAAAAAAGTACGCAAAATTTGGCTATATTATATTTTGGTAAGTGGGCTCACGGGTAAAATGACAGTGGAGTTTTACTACTCATCTAAATTTTGCTTATTGAAGGAAAGGGAAAATGATTCAGCTTTCTGTGACACTGCCAATAAATGTTCTATAGGGTCCCAATTTATGGTTCATTTCAGGCTCCCATTTTCTTCATTTACAATATATTTTTTTACTAAAAATTCCAATATCCTTCCAGCTAATTGATGCTTTATTCTTTCAATATATTTTGATGTCATAACTAACAAAATAGGTAGTATTCAAAAAGGGCAAGTAGAGGACATGATGAATAACTTAGTTCAACAGCAATTGTTTTTGCACTGATTGAGAGGCAACCACTTTTAATTTAGTAAGCACTTTGCTTCGACCACTAAAAGAGATCCACTTTCTCATACTCTCGAAAAAGTTAGGTACCAATAATTTCTCTTTGCGTTTCACTAAAGGTGGCATTTCAATTGGTTGACTGCTAGTTGTTTAAGGCTGTTATTCTAGTGAACCAAGTTTGAATTTTTTGCTCTTGCTTGGATAAATTTTGTTTCTTTTAAAACCAAAATTACTTGTAAAGCTAGACCAATCTAATGCTCGGCACCATCAAAAATGTTAAAAGTCTTTCTTTTTCATGTATTACTTGTATCAAGGACTACATGATTCAAATGTATTGTTATCAGGTACAATCCAACTTGGAGAAGATCTCATTCAACAAAGAAATGGAAAATCTAGCTAACCTATGAGCTATTTTATTGGAATATATAAAATCGATAAAATCAAACATGCTCAAGAGCATCCAAATATCTTCATACATCACTCCTATCTCCCATGATGCAACCACTGGTTTCTGCATCATATCGATAACATTCTTAACATTAGAGAAAATCTTGTGGCAAATAAAATCTTTACATTCTACCCTCCATTACTATTAGCATATTCAAGAAACTTCCCAACAACAATGTTAAAAGTATAATCTATAATGTGTCCAAAGGTGGTTTAGAGAGGTAGAATAGTGACCCGTGGTTTAACCTACTTGCAGCCAGCTTATTTTGTCCAAATACACTAATTTTCCTTAGAGTTTGACCTAACGCCTTAATTTCTTAAATAAATAATATTTAAGAACAAAAGAAGTGCCGACGATCTATTTTTTAAGGGTGGGCAACTCCTCGGCTATGTGTAATCTTTGACTGAAACAACTTTTTAAGTGATAGGCTGAGTTTTGACTTAAATTACTGTAAGCCGTTTCAATTTCACCCAACCCAGTCATTTGATACCATTACCGCCGCTGGTACTTCTAAATATGCCACATTATGCATTCCAATTGTTAAACTCAAAAAAGCTTATAATTAGCACCAATGTTCTTTGAACACTTCTCTGTTTTGTCTTTAAGAATATATCAAGGATCACTTACAACTGGAAAATGTGTAACGAATATATGGTTGGTTACTATGGAAGAATATCGATGTGCTGTTCAAAAATTCTAACCCATCCCCTATAAGCCCCATTGGTCTGACATGTCATCTTAAGGGTGACCGTTAGGGTCCGAACGTCTTGCAGCTTATTTGGAAGGCTGTTATCCCTTATTAAAATTAAATACGATTTTTGTTTTGATTATTACTTTAATTTTTTTGTATTATTAGGTAATAACAAAAACTATCATTTTGTGTAACTACTAATTTAGTATAATCGTGTTGTTGCCTTGTTTAATTTTTCTCATTATATTTTTACTTATTATTTAATAATGTTATTTTATCCTTTACTATTTTTTTTTATAGTAGCTCTACTCAAATCTAATTTTCTTATAGGTTTATCATTCAAATTATCGGTGTATTGCATTATGTAACCATGAAAAATGATACAATCTTATTAACGTTATATTCATTAAAATAATATCGTACAACACAATTCGACAAAATACAATGATACATTATGCATGTAACAACCATTCAAACAGAGTGTAAGTGCATTATTAAAGATCCCATTATAAAGAAGTGAAACAATAAAATAAGGTTACTCCCTACCAAATCACACAGAGACGTTAGGGTCCCAAACCTGCTGAATGCATTGTGTTTTTTATTTCATATTAAAAAAAAAAGTGGGAACAATAAAATAAAGGCTGCCCTCTACCTAATCGCAGTGGGTAGCTCATTTCTCAACCTAATCGGAGAAAGATGTTTCACTATTCGCTATTGTATGTGTGTACTACTGTCTTATCCCTACGACCATTTTACTCAAACATGCGAGAAATTGATCGCTATGATATCCGTTGTTAGAAATCAGTATGAGCTCCATGTAGGTAATTGATTCACTTGCATTGCAAAATTTCAAGGAGTTCTTTGGTTTAATACAAGGTTATCCCATCTGACCTTTACAAGATAGTAAAGAAGGCGTGCAATGTTCCAGTAGCACTCATGGAAATTGTATAAAAAGAAAAACAAGAAAGGTTTGTAGTACAGGGAACAATTTTATAGATATGGCGAATAATCTCTAATCTGTTACGTATTTATATAGGATGCATCCACCTTCCAATTTCTATAGAATGAGGAGTAGATTCCTAACTCGCTTTGTCAAAAGAAGCAAAAGGGAATTAACATACGAAAAACTGAACTTTAAAACAATCGAAAGAAGCTTGGCAGATTACACTTCAAATGATAGACACAATTGGCAGGGCACCAGGAATAGGTTTGTTATGATGAAGAATCAACGAAAAGATCGAGACGGCGCATCAGAAGTCAGAGCTCAAAAAGCATAACGGTGATTGATAAGATCTTTACCGGTAGTGGTTAGTGGAAGGGAATGTAAAAACTGACAGATATATAGATAAGTTATTTTTGATAACTGGGTACCGGCACCATGCACCTCAACTAATACATGGGATATTTGCTATCTTTCTTCCCATTTGTCCAAGTCTTGGCAATGGAATTATTATATTTATGCTGGTGAAGGTTAGCAAATATCCTACCGTAATATTTGTCTCGATGAGAATTGACCCAAGACTTCATGGCTCTCAACCCACTTCAATTAATATGAACAAGTAGTCTATTTCATCATTTAATTCCCAGAAGAAAACAAAATCCAGAGACTTTCTACGGATTTGAAGAAGCATAAGGCAAACAATTAGAGTTGATTAAAACAAATAATAACTCATCAATTTGCAATCATCCTTCTCCTTTCAGAAAGAAAAAAGAAAAGGAGGCAAAATGAATATATAATTAAACCTCTGAAATACGAGAGTAAAAGACTTGAGATGTTATAATTTTTTTTTATCAAACTCCAGTCTCAGCATTTACATTTGAGTAGTTTAATCTGGAAGAAAATGTGTAAATGAAATGGGCGTCATTAGACAGCTATATATCAAATTCTTCTGTAAAACTTTGACTATTCCATTTTTAGGCATCTATGTGATCATAATTCCTCTCCTCCTTTCTCCTAAATTAATTGCAGAAGAGAATAACTGAAAGTCCCAATGAAACTACACGCATAGAGATGAAGAGAAGAAACAAGGTAGTAAGGGGATCTGGGCAGGTTAGATTACCTTTTCATAGGAACATAAAGAGATATTTACAACCTACACATCCATTAATGAACAGAGGAAACTGATCCTCAACAAAAGATATTGATTCAACATAAGGTTAATTTACAGAACAGAACAAGACCAACAAATATACCTTGAAGGTGTTCATCATGGTTTCCTTTCAGGTGACCGTTCAAATTTGCTAACTGTTCCTTTATTCTGGGTAATGCTTTCTATGTACTGCTTGACATACTTGGGGTTCATCTCAAACAAAAAACTCATTTCCCTTATCTGTAAAAGTTCAGTATGTTCCATAAGTTAATAAAACTGTAAGACCACTCCTGCCAATAAAAATGCCACAATATAAAATAGTTGAAGATGTGACAGGCCATCTTAGAAATTAGCTTAGATGGAATTTCATTTTCATTTCATTGTTGTGACTAAACAATGCACTCACCAATTATACTATTGAGTCCCCATAAGGGTGGGGGTGGGGGTGGGATTCCACGAAGCAATCAGGGGATGAGAAAAGAGTCATAGCACTTGAGAAGAAATTGAAATAAAAGGAAAAATCGTGGAATGACAGGAAATCTACAAAAACACATTTTTGTTTATTGTTTGGAGAACATTTGCAACCAGGAAAGGTAACCTTTTTAGCAGACTCCAATTAGTTAATGATCGAGGTGGTGGTGGTGTTATTTTGTTGTTAGATGGCCTTTCTTGGTCACATGCACAGATAAAGGAAGAGCAAATTATCTACCAGGATATAAGGTCCATCTAGATAAGCTTCAAATAGACATGTTTGCCCCTAGTAAATCCAAAACGACTTCACATCCATTCTCTAAGTTTTCTTCATTAATCCTCATTTCTCTATAGCTCTCATTCTACCCCATTAGTGACACGTTCAATGCCCTAACCCATCAACATCCCTGGGTCATATCTTTCCTGCTTCCTAGAACCCACAAACCCAGATCCAGTCTTTCTGTATTTGTTGTTTCACTTCCACTCCCTCCCTAATTCATTGTGCACTCTCTCTCGTATCTCCTTCCTCCAATCTATCCTTGTGTTTTAAGCTAAGTTGCTCAAACTCTTCACTTTTGGTGTTGCACCCGTGTCGACAAGACATGGGTGTGGATGTGGGATCCATACCTTGTTTGGTCAACCAATTTTGGGTACTTAACATGAGAATGTACCAAAGAGTTATTATTCATGTGAGATTAGTATACTTATAAAACATCAAAAGCTTGTTGGCATGTGCATTCTCATTGAACGACAAAGGGAATTGAATTTAAAGCGATGTCATTCGCCTTTTCTATCTTAAGAATATAATTTCACATTAGATAAAACAGAATTTAATTATCTACTTAATATTTAGGAGTTTGAAATCAATTTAAAATTTTCTTATTATCTTCCATTGTCTTAATAGGTAAGAAGTACTCATATTTAAGACTTCAAATTGATTTACATTTTACCTTATATAAATCATTTCCTTACTTAAAACCGTGTAACATTACTATAATATTTTTCATATAATTTTTTTTAAATATGAGGAGATTAATTGGGATTATTTGCTTCAATATTATAACCTTTTTTTAAAACTAGTAATGGTAACTTCAATGTTATAACTAAACTCCCACCTCCCACCAGCAACAGGTACAAGATAATTCTTATCTACCAAAGGCTAGGGTAGATGGGAAGAAACCACCTAGTGTTTATTGTCTCTGTTGGGGTTTTAACCTGAAAAGCGATGTGTAATATTTGCTTACATAACATCTCAGACAATTAAATAAATAAGAAACCAGACTCATAGGAAGGAATTATTATTTACCACAAAGCAGAACTTCCAAGACCTAAATGTAGGTAACCTGCAAGAACATTTGTCCCTTAAAGGTAAGGAGAGTGACGTACCTCTATCACACAACTACTGCTAAGGGTCAGATACTGCCCAGTATCAACAGATTTGCCATTCACTGCTATTGAGCACCTCCCTAGATTCTTCAGACAGAAGGATCCATCCGATTCCATCTTGATGCTTGCCTAAGTAAGAAAACATGGAGAAATGTCCTAAATTGGCCTTCCATTTAATACAAAACTATAAGGATGGCATAACATGTAACTATATTTTCCACGAAATTTATAAGCCGACATGGAAGGCAATCTTATCTAAAGAATGTTTGAAATATCTAACTCCACCAAAATGATTTCAACGAAAAAAGCAATATATTGTTTGTAACTGACTGTTTCATAGTATGTATAAGAGATTGACACAGAGGGTTATAATTTCATCACCCTGTCTTCTCACCATCCAAGTGCTATTACCTTGTTTTCCGTAAGAGTAACCCTCAATTTTTTTAAGACATCATCAGTCAAACACTGTTGACGTCCTATGCTTAATAACACAGCAAAGGTTATTAAGCAAGAAAGCTTAATATCTTTTGTGTGTTTTTGGCGGCATCACCTCTATGCTCGTACATTATTACATAAAGCATGAAAAAGCGCCAACAAAATCTTCCTTCACTAGAGCTTTGACATCAAGGAGTAACGTCAAAAGGCACTTAAAACAAAAACACAACACAATGCCTCGTATTGTTTGACATGTATCCTTTTCATAGAGTACATAAAGTCATAAACACAGAAGTAAGTTCCAAGGAGTAGACTAACATCATTCTTAACAAAGTCATAGCATGCAATAGAAGATGATTGCTAAATAATTCTACCTGACGCCGAGATATTTTGTTAGCACGACCTTCTTTTCGTAAATCAATGTCAACCTCAACATCATCTGTGGATCTTCCAAGTATGACCTACAAAGGCAAGTTGCCTTGGTTAACAATACACAGGCAAAATGGGAAATAATTGCAATGATCAGGGCCTGATTTTCCCCACTAAAAGCTGCAAAACCATAAGGTGTTGAAAATCACTATGAAAGGGAAAAGAGGTCATACCAATAAACACGCAAGACGAATAGGGATATACTAAGAAACAAAGTTGCTCAGACTCGGGTGCAGGTGTCCGATACATATGCTGAACTAAAGATCGGATCCTTCATGAACAAAATTTTAGGATAAGGTGGGCAGGGATCTAGGTATGGATACGGGTGCAGCGTTCGGCTAAAAATAATTTTAAAATATAAAAATATGTTTAAATTATGGAGGACTACTTGAAAGGACATGAATGCACAAATTTCTGAAAGCATGTCCGAATCTATAATTATTATTAAGAACAAATGCATCTCTTTACTGTTTTTTGCGTGTAATATGGTTATACAAATGATATATAGGTCATGATAGACTTCTTCAGTGCATAGCACGTTTAGCCATGATGTAACCAGTACAGTATCTTCTTTTTTTTTTGGTAAAGTTAAAGTTGTATTCTTCAGCATTAAGGGTATGCTGGCTACCTCCAAAAAGTTACAAGCTAAAACCATAATTACATTGATCCTAGGAAATCTACCAACTGTTCTGCTACTTCTATACCCTCTTCTTTACACCAAAAAAACAACATGTTAATATAACCAGTAAAGTATCTTCAAAGCACCTTTTTCTTTTTTTGAATCTTTAAAGCACCTTCTTGTAGCTGATGTTTTAACATAAAATTCTTTTAACATTTAAAACAACATTTGCTTAAATTATGACTTCTCTCTAGCCTTTCTCTCAAATTTCTCTATCGATTTTGGTTGAGTACCCAAAATCGTTTGACCATATTCCATATGGATCCCACGCCCACATCATGTCGACGTGGGTGTTATCGATGCAGGTGTGGCACCGAAAGTGAACAGTCCGCAGCAACTTGGCTAAGGAAAAAGGTCAAATCAATTAGCTGGAAATCCTTGTAAAGGTTTTCGGAAAGGAAAACCAATGAAAACTAATGAGACAAATCCAAAACAAAACTCTTCTTTCCAGATACTAAACTAAGACTAATAACATAATAAACATGGCCTTAGCCAAGAGGCTGCTTTCCAAGCAAGAATCAGGCTATAACTGCACAGTCCGTGTCAATGATACAAATGCTTGAAAGGAAATAACATTTTTTTCTCAAGGGACTCTTACAAGCATTGTTAATGGTTTATTAATATATTAATATTTACCCTTAACGTCATAACCCGAGTTCCCAATGAGTTAAGAGTATTTTAGTTTAGCAACCTTATATTTTGTAATAATATTTTTATCGAAATCCAGTCAGCGGCTTTCCCTCTCTACAAAGTAGGGGTAAGGTCTGTTTACACCTTCCCACCGGGTTGTTGTTGCAGTCAGCAGCTCTACAGCCAGGTGTCCCAATAATCTCGGTGGTCAAGTTACACAAGCTTAGTTTCTTCATAGGAAGAAGAAATTTATCCGTATAAATTATTTGTATCTATTACTTTAATGGAGGAAAACTATAATCTTGCAATGGAGCTTATGTAGCTTCTTTGGTGCATATACGACCTAGGGACTTTTTCCTTCTCGTTGTATTATTAGGAGCAAGAAGATAGCCCCAAAAGGGAGCAATTGAAGAGCCACATGAAAATGTTGGATATCAACCATTCTATTAAAACTAAAACCTCAAAAGGAACAATTACGTGGAAAATAGAAATAACAGATGTGGAAGAGAATTTCCCCAGCAGAAACAAGACAAGTGGATAGATAGAGAGTGTGTGTGATTGTTGGTGTGGGGTTGGGTTAAGGGGGCAGCTGTAAAGGAGAATGCAGAAAGCATTAATATAATCAATCAATTAAATAACAAGATGCAGAAGGTCACAATCTGGGATATTTACCTCAGTCTTTCGGATGTAATGCTTCAGATGACGACCATAAAGGATGGCAAAGGCCCCTCGAGCAGTCATGTCTCTTTGCACACCAGAACGACAACACTGTTCCAATCTTATGGTTGTCCTTCTAAAGTCTTCAGACTGATACTTGGACTCTGAATATTACATACCCAGCAGTTCAAGATTATATAAATCTACACCACTTAGCATGATAATAAGCATTTTCTGTTTCACTTTAACATAAAAATATTGGCTTCACAATATAACGCACCCATTGGCTACTTTGGTAATCGACTTTTTCTTGCTATGTGAATTACAGCATTAAATAATTACACGCCTTTAAATGCATGGATGACCAAATATGGATGTAATCTTTGTATAAAATTGGCACATCAATCATAAGAAGAACAAACATATGTAAGAGTGATACCACGAGAAGGAACATCAAGTTTTACACATCTGGTACTGCACATGATTTATCCTCAGTAAAAGCTATAAATGAACAAACTTCATTCAATTTCAAAGAACTTACCTTGCCTAGTTGCATATAAGTCTTGATCATGTGGATCTAAGTCCATCTCTAGTATCTGAAAAGCGAAATCGCAAAATCAAAGAATGTTATATCTAATTTGGTAACTCTGCAGATAAGATTAGCTTAAAGAAGGAAGCGTCAAGAATTACCATAGCTTCAACATCAGAAAAACACGGTACATCATCATCACTCTGAGGATCTTCCACTTCCGATGTTGAAGGGTTTATTTTTGGCTCTGTAACAGCTACCCTGACAGAACTTGATTCACCAAATTCTGGTGCCTCAATGAAAGTAGCTGGAGTGTCCCCCACCTGCCGCCAACAAATAAGCAGCTCTGAAGGTTCCATATCAAGAAGGTGAGCAATTTATGGAAGAAAGTATAGATAATAATTCATGTTTTGATACCCCTCGAACTCTAGCAATATCCTCCTCTAGCACATCATTTTTAGATACTACTGGATTTACAGGCAATGATTTGCTTTGACCTGCGACTCCCACACCCTTGTTAGCAGCACCAGGAAGGACAGGTAAAGCAGTAGTACCAGACACCTTTAAATGGGCAGTACTACCAATGGCTGGCTGCACTGGTCGTGCTTCTCCAAATACGTTTGGTACAACCTTATTAGTCCATGCAAAAGACTTGCCAGAATCTTTTCCACGAGTGAAGGAGCTGACTCTTTGTTCACTTCTACTACCAGGCGATGACAGATTTATGGAACTTTGACCAACTGATTGGGTGGAAGTAGAAGCAAATGATGTGGAAGGGTGGATAAGCAAGAAGATATCATCATTACAAGGAATCTCTGTGTCCTCGGTGTTAAGTATACAAAGCTTACTCCCATCAATAGGCTGTTTTATATCAGGACTTAATGCTGATGTGGATGGCACATTAACTTCACAATCAGCTCTGACATAATGACCATATAGAGAAGAATTTTCCATTTCTGATCCTAAAGGATTGAAATCATCAGGATCTGTAATGTTTGTGTTTGATTCTTTGATTACTTCAGATTCATGGTCATCTGAACCGCCTTCTGGAATATCACAAGGAGAATCTGGGAGGAATTTAAGATTCTCTTTACACAAGTTGTCCGCTGAATCCTTGCCATCCACCTCCAAAAGGACGTCATCTTCATTTGAAAGATTTAAGAGGGAATCTGGGAGATCCGTGAACTCACCATCTGATGTAGCTGATGAATCAATAAAATCAGCGCTGTCAGTCCTGGCTCCCAACATAGTTCCTGAAATGACAACAACATACACACATGAACACTATCATTAGTATTCCCATCATCAGGATATGCCCTTGTTAATGGCTTACTGCATATCTCCAAGACTCAATACTGCTACATTTTCCACTGTGTTCCAAAGGAGGAGAATAGACTAAACAGATGGAAATTCCAGTGTATGAAATAAATAGTTCTCACCTGATTTTGGGGAGCGAGAATGCTGTCTACTTCCAAATCCACAAGGACCACTACAGATATTTTGATGGTTATCACTCCTTGAACGGAAGGTGGACAACTGTTTTCCTTCAGGACTACTGAAGATCTTTCTGTCAGGAGATAACTGTGATAAGCGAGGCTTCTTAACAGCCGAGCACTTTTCAAAGTCAATGGAATTATCTTTAAGAACATCCGTAATTTCTCTATCTTCCATATCAGGCTGAAAAGAATTCCTCTCCTCTCTTAATGAAGTAGAAAGCCCCTCCAGAAACCTACTTTCTCTTAGAATTGCATCTGGACCATTATCGTCTACTGAGATTGAACACCTACTATTGTAGGCTATATGAGAATTAGCGATGGCAGGGGAGACAGGCATGTCTCCAAGTGCTTCTGGGAAAACATGGCGCAAGATATCAAGATCTGATTCTTGAAGCCCAAGATCATCTGACATACAACCCCCAAGCATACAATTCCCATCACGAGCCTGAGCTTCATTTCTTACATCCTGCCTAAAATCAGTTCCATGTCCATTGCAATCATGTAGATTTGGCTCATCCAGAAAACCTAGATCTGTGGAATTGAAAAATTCACTTCTAAATTTCTTCCGCATAGTATAGTATCGTCTACGAATGCTGTCTGCTTTCCTCTTTCCAGTAACATCTTTGCTTCCTTTAAGATTTTCAGATCTGTTAAACTTTGACAATGGATTGATCCCTGAATGCTCAAGCTCAACCATGCGAGCAGAAGCTGGAACTGCGACATCTGAATCATATAAAAGCGAATGCCAACGATCCTGCAGCTCTTGCAACGTGAATTTGCGAGAAAATCGTACTGCTCCTTTAGCAAGTGCTTCTAAGGATGCACCAGCCTGCAGCATACAAGGCAAACTTAGGAAGTTTCTTTAAAAATCAACAACAAGAGTTATGACTCAATCCAAAGCAAGTTGGGTTGACTTATATGAATACTCACTGACCATGTTACTTTATATAAACTCATCTCTGGTAAATATTATACAAAATAATAATAAGATAAAAAGTAACAGAAGTTTGTTATATTTTTTACTGATATATAAATCTTTGGAACAGGGAACAACTTCTAGAAAGGCATAGGGTGTAAAATAAAGTGCTAACATGACTAGAACATATTCTCAACTAATAGGTGTCGTTTATCTAGATTTTTCCCTTCCATTGTGCCATATATTTAGCTAAATCTGCATGAATCCCAAGAGATTATAAGTCCTTTGAGACAACTTCCTGCCAAGTGACTTAAATCTATGTCATCCCTTTTTAACACGTTCAAGTATCATGGTTTCATACCTAATGGACCAGTGCATCTTGAAGTCGAAGCAAGGCATGACCAAACCATCTCAAGTGACCTCTCATTTTATACTCAAATTGTGCTACTATTTTCCCGCGAATGTGGTCATTTCTAATATTGCTAGGCTTGTATAATCAAACATCCATCTTCGCATCTCTGCGAAAAATTTTGAGACGTGTGAACTTCAACAGTTCACCATTCCTCCTATATAAAATTGTTGTTCTTATGACTGTTCTAAACCTACTTTTCATTGTGGTAGGCATCTGCTATGACATGACACCCATGTTGAACCATCATATTTTGATTCTATGTGTAACATAGTCATCATCATTTCATTCTCTGAGAACAACTACCTAAACACTGAATTGTTTGTATTTGGGTACCGCAATCCTGTCTAATCTCACCTCAATTTCGCTCTTCCTATGTTGGCTAAGTTAGCTGTGCATTTATTCAGTCTTGTTGATAAGACTAAGCTATGAAGCAACTTAGAGTGCTAATTAAAGAAAAATAGATGTTGAGTAATGATATTCAAGACAACAGTAAGACGATGAAAAGATAAGAGACAGACATTACTTCAAAGAAAATAACTGAAGTATTTCTATCAACTAGCCAACCAGCAGACAGCCATTTTTTATTTATTTTTTTGATATGTGAGCCAAGGTCAAGAAAGAAAGAAATTAATTGTGCCTAGATGGAAATTAAGAAGAATATAAAAAGAAGATCCGATTCACAGAGACAAACTAAAAAATTTCCAAAGATAGCCTTCAGTGTACAAATTGAAAAACTGCTAGTTCCGAGTAAAATAGTGAAGATGCACAACAAGGCTCAAAGCCAATCATCAAATCGAAGAACTGGAGTACCTATAGCAATCAATGTTTAGCTATTAACACCGATGATGCATAAATGTCTTTCGGAACATTTTTCAAACAATAATGACGTACAAGTATCTACAATCACATGATCCATAAATATACAAAAGAACTAGATCATTTTATTCTACACACATCTCACACTCCCAGTCTGCTTTGCAGCTGAAACATCCAATCACGTAATAAGCAACTGCTAGAGCAAAAAACACCTAAAATTCATGGAAGCACTTGCATTGATTTGTTAAAACCCAGTTTTCTCCTCTTCAACCACAATTTCAGCAAAAAGATTTAAGAGCATGAGTTTTTGTCAGTCTGTGTACCTCGCATTTCCGGCAAATTATCTACCTTAAACTATCTAAAAAAAGCCTTAACATCCCTATATCATCCTATCAACTTAATTTTCCAATGTTAAAATAGATTGAGGTGTTTTAAACATTGAAAATTTGAAGAAACATTAACACAAACGTGCCAAATGGAGATACAACAATCCTAAAAAACAGAACGATCAGAAATTTATGCGAAAAAAATAACATCGAGTTGAGAAAAACCTCAATGGCGTTCTTCAGAAGGAGGTCGTCCTCAGGAATCCATGAAACAGGAAGTGGAGCAGAAGTTGCCATCTCCGACTTGTAAACCCTAAAATTCAGTTTGATTCCATATCCAGGAAGCTATATCATTCTCAATTCTGATTCGAGAGAGCAAGAGAACTGATTTCTGTAAGTGGATTGGGGAATATTAAACTCACGGTGATGGTTCGGAATCGCTACTTTGGGTGACAGAGTGACATTTTGCGGATTGGGAAATGTTTTTATAGCTTCTAATTTTTTTTGCTGTGAAGCGTTGTCACGGCGTGGTAACATGCTTCACGGAATACTGATTTTTCCTTTCTCCGTTACCGTAATACTTTAACGTCCCACTTTTCTTTTCTTTTTTCTTTTTTTTTTTTGGCTAGATTTTCAATTTTGGAACTTGTATTGGTCAAAGATTTTTAAAAAATTTCTTCAAATATTCTGTCAAAATAAATTTAATTAGATCTTCAATTATATTCAAGTTTTTAAAAGTTGGCTCATACCTGTTCTGAAGTTTTGGGATTTTCTTTCCTAAGACTTTAAGCTTTTTTCCATAAATATACATGTCTAAAACAATTTTAAATACTCAAATTATTAAGTTTCTTCATTCTAATTAATTTAGAGATTATAACAAGATCTAAAAAAAATATTAATATCCTTAAAATAATAATAATAATAATAATAAAACGAACTTGGTATTACCATTTCATATTTCCATTAGGCCTCATTGAGAGAACATAAGTATTGTAATATTCAGATTTCATTTAATTTTTCAGCTGAATGAAAATTAATTTAGTACTGTTAAATTATTTCCAAACTCTGTTATATGTTTTTCAAAGTTTTAAATGAAAATTATACCTCATAAATGTTGTAAAACAACTTTCAAACACAACTATCTTCTAAAATTAATTCTTCCCAAACAAAGTTCTAAAGAACACAATTTCCTGATTATGTGTCTAAATATCTTTTAACACAAAATCAAGTTATAAGGAAAACAATATTTTTTAGGCATATATAATAGATGATAAATCTTTAACCACACAATTTTCTAATAGCATCCAAAGTGCCAAGCGGATCTAAGCAAAAGCATATTCGGGGAATTATTTGACTATGCCATTTCAAACGAAAGTTGTATTGTTGATAACTTTATCCCTGCAAAATCCTCTTTAATTTTTTTCCTTAAGAAGAAAAAATGTGGACGCACCATATTTATCAGTTCAAATTAAGCTTATTTCCAGCTGCTAATTAAAACAACTCTAGATAATATACGAAGATTATACCTGCATCGTTACAATTGGATACAGCTACCAAATACATACATTTTAATATGTATAATCGGTAATAGGTCTAAGATAACAAGTACAGGGGAAAAAAATTGACGAGTCAGAAAATGATTCAGAATGACCTATGTAGAGCACTAGAGCTATATAGATTTTAAGTTAAATTTAACAGCTTAGCTCCATTGATGACAAAATATTAAGAACTAGATTCACAAATGAAATACATATTGCATAACATTTTAAAAAGAACCAAGTGATATGGACAGCTAACAATCAAGTCGAAAAGGAAAATTGATTAATTGAACATACGTTCAAGGCATCATAATTCATATATATATAGGAGTTGAAACACCTAGAATAATAGAGTGCTTAATACAATAAATAGGAGAAGAACCAAATCCAGACTCAGAGCAAATTAGTTAGATAAAGTAGTGTTTGCAGCTTGCAATATTTAATTTTTTTTAGGAATAAGATATAATTTGGGAAGTTGATTCAAATAAGTAACTCAGCATTAAGGTTTAACGCCATTGCTGTGAACTGATATCTTCAGGAGAGACGTAGATCACGAGAACCAAATCCTCCTTCGTTTTGAAGATTGGGGTGCAATGGTTGTAGGCGAAAAGCATAAAGATTGTGTACTCCATTCGCAAATGCCACAGCAGAGTTGTAATGCCCCTCATTTTCCACTACACCATACTTTGGATCTTCACATTTTGCTTCCTTTGATGAAGCAATTACGTTACTTTTTGTGTTAGTAAACAATCCCATTAATCAACCAAAAACAAATGAATCAGCATATGAACTGAATTTATAAAGAGATACTTACCAAGTCAAGTACAAGGTTTCCATTTTGCTCTTCTAAGTTCCTCGCCTAATTTTGTCATTATAGAAGAACCCATTGCACTTTGTAAAATGCCCAGGCAAAATGAAAAGAAAGGAATTCATATAAAATATTAACAATGAAAAAATTACCTTCTTCTTGCAGGTGTCTGTTTGATTCTTGATCACGTGGTACTGTAGGAAATCAGAGAGACTCTTATAGTTAAGTACGTCAATAATACATGTGGAAAACTAATTCTAATTTTATTTGCTGACGATGTAAAACACAAAAAAAGAACACCAAAGTGTAGTTTGATTGACCTATCATATGATCAATTACATGAATGAGTCACCAAAATATTACTACTGTACTATTCTTTTCGTTTAAATGGTCTTCTCTACCAAGTACTGATTCAAAATGGGGGAGCAAAATCTTGTAGCTAGACAAACAATTATAGCAATGAAAGGCCATCCAGGTACAGAAGAAAGCACATTAGCTCACTCCATAGCTACCACTTACATAGACAGAGACCATTTTTGAGATTGCATTAAGCCTCTTCAACAGGCCTTAATGGTATCATCCCCGGACTTACACAGCCATTAACCTTCTAAATGAGCTTTCTTATGATGCAATGTGAAATACTGCTTCAACACAACTAGAATTGGGCCTCAACGTAGTTGTAGTGTCGCCAACCGTTTTAAAAGGCTTGTTAAGCTTAGTGAATGTTTTGGTGCACAAGTTGCTATTGTTGAGTGAAAGCCCAATGATTTGGGCTTGTGGAGATTGAGGGTTGAGCAGAGGGCTGTGTTTGAAAGATCAAGCGTGTCACACATTGTGTGTGGCACAAACTAGCTACATGGCTTACGGAAAAGGTATTTGAAGTGTGTTGTGATTATGATGTTGGAGAGGTTCTGAAGATTGTTGTGGACACTAATGCTGCTGCTGCTCAACGGGTTGAAGCATTGGTTTCTTCTATTTTAATTAATTTTATGATGACAAGCTTAATGTAAGTGCTTTCTATGTATGCAGGATTATGCAGCTTAACACATAGAAGCATATGAAGGGAAGTCAAGTAAAATAGCTATATGCTAATATATATGTATGGGAAGAACTCAATCAACATCTGTTAAAGAAGGAATCATCTCGAGAGAGCAAAACTAAATAAGAAGATTCTGCACTTATTAAAGCTCAAGATCTCAAGGCAGTAATCAAAAGGCCTCTATGGAAACAAGTACCAAAGCACCTATTTCTTTCCAAAACTCTAGAAGCTAATCAAGACCAATTGCAGACTATGAAGACTTACTCAACGGCGCTGCATGTGATAGCTCTACACTTATTCTTGGAAAGAAAGAGTAGGAAATAAGATTGGAAATATGTGGAATAGAAAAGAATTTTCTTCAAGAAGATATTCAGGAATTGCAAATGCAACTTAATAACATGCGCAAATCCTTTGGTCATAGCTCTATCAGATCTAACCAATCGAATCATGATATGAAGTCAAACCAGTAAAATTCTTGCCAGTGACAAACCTGCCTTAGTAGGTCTACGTATCACTCTGTCACTAATAATAAGAAGATAGATTATCGACTAGCTCAGGTTAGTCAACTGAAATGAATTCGAAGAGTGACAAACCTAATTTAGGCAAGTCGACTTATCAATTAGTCACAGTAGCAATTCTTCCAAACATAATCATTTTTGTGATAGAAGTGGTCATGAATTTTATGAATGCATATTTAGACACCCACACACTCTTCGTTGGACCTAAATGTATTACAAATAACCTTGAGTCTAACCTTGAATGCTCAAAGCTGCACCTGCCACAAAATATTATGGCATTTTTGGCAAGTAGAAACAAGACCAGCTTGAAGAACTATTAAAATGAAAATGTTGTATTCACTAATGTTTAATTTAAATTGGTCCAAGCTGAAAAGATTTGTTGCCTATACTTCAAATAAATGTTGAACACTTTTCTGTTCTCAAGACTCAAAATAAAGTGAACTTTACCTAACATTTAACATACACTGCACTATTTCACATTATGATAAAAGAAGATATCCTGAGTACTTAAGTTAATTTAGGCCCATTTAGCTTCAGAAATGGATAAAATTTATTCTAGATTAACATAACCCCAAAAGAGTAAAGAGTAAGGTATGAATAATAACCTTTCGTTCACGAATCTCAGCAACAGATTCAGTGATGTTCTCCTGCAAGTGGCATAGTTCCTGCAAATTGAGTCCGCTCATGTCTTCCCCTGTTCTCTGCCTATCAACAGACACCAACATCAGATATCATTGCTTGATTACACATACCCAAAAAAAACTGATCACATGATAAAACTCATTAACCATCCTTCAATTGCTCAAATTAGAAAGTTAAAAACTGTGTTATTAATACTCCCTCCGTCCACAATTATTTGGCAGGTATACTAAAAATAGATGTCCAAGATTAATTGTCAATTTAAATAATCAAGAAATAATTAATCACTTTTTTTCAAATTTGCCCTTAATGATAGTGTAGTTCAATTGAAAAGTTAGTAGACTTTTGATATTCTTGATAGGGTTATATTAGTCAAATTACACATTGTATTAAATTTTTCTGCATGATCTTGACATGACAAACAATAATGGAGGGAGGGAGTATAAAACATATTCAATGTAAACGCTAGGGAAGGATAGAGTGCACGCATATCTTAGCCCTACCTCACAAGGATAAAACATTTTCAAATAGTTTTGAAAAAGGGAATACAAATATGGGTGAAGTAACATCAATGATATGCAGAGTAGTACAGAACAGTAACGAAAACAAAATAATTACCTGATCTCTCTTCTTAGCTTGTTATTGATCTCTTTCAATCTCTTCAAGTTTTCTTGCATTTTCTGCACACATACATTCAAAGTACAAATTGATTTCAATTTCTAGGGTAAGAGTATACTAAATCAACGCTAAACCACAAAATTGAAAAAAATATATAAGAAGAATTATACCTCGTAGTGAGTGCTCCAGATATCAACTCCAAGTGCACTCTGATACTGATCAATCATCTTTTTTGTCCTGATAGAAAAAAAATTTAATTAAACCTCTTTTTGTTTTCAATAAAGTAAATTTTTGTGTGTGTTGAGAACATAACATACGTAGTGTTTGGGCTTGTGTACTCATGATATTTCCTGGTGCTTGATAGCATGATGAGAGAGATCTTAGCGTCACAAAGAACAGTAAGTTCTTTAGCTTTCTTGAAAATACCATTTCTTCTCTTAGAGTAAGTGACCTGCCTGTTTGTCGAGTTTTCAATCTTCTTGATCTCAATTTTTCCACGACCCATTCTGGAAGAAGTAGAAATTGAGGTGAATCAACAAGGCTCATGTTGATTGTTGATGGATGGAAGTTAAAGAGAGGAAAAAGTGAAGAGATATGGGGTGGGGTGGGTTAGTAGAGAAACTATATCGGGAAAAGAAAGATTGAAGTGCATCAACTGCACTACTATAAGCTTTTGCCTATTTTGTGAAAGCCTCTCTGGCTTTCATTATCATTACTGTTTAACGTGTGATGTCGGCTTCTTTGACCAAGACAACTCCCTATTCACCATTACCTAAGGCCTTTTTTTTTTTTTTTTTACTTTTTTAAAATTAGTAAAGAACTCCATATTATTTTTCGTATAACTATTTTTATACGTTTTATCAAACTATTCAATAGGAATCACATTCCAAAGATTTGACAGTCACGTAAAATTAGATTTTGAATCGAATTAAAAATTAACTTAAGATGGAGAAAATTGAGAAAAATTATATGAATTGATACATTTTAATAAATAATTACTGATTTTAGTAATACTTTTTATTTATTATCATTTATAGCAATATTATGTTAAATCTGCAATTTGTATTAAAAGTGAACTATATATGCAATATATATGAATTATATATGAATAATACTTATTTTTTAAAATATATTATATTTGTTTGGTAAAAATTTAACACATTGTATTATAAGTGTATTAAAATGTGTGATAATGAATTATCTATCATTAAAATTTATATTATATGTGAATAAAAAATTGTTATTTGTAATATGGTTAAATTTGTATTATAAATGAATTAAAAGTGATCAAGTGAAAAAGAAATATTATTGCTATAAATGGTAAATATTTTTTTATTATAGTATATTTATGTAAGTTTCACTTGTTTATGTGGATTCTTCTCATTAGTCACATATAACTTTTCGTTTGTACTTTAGGCGAGTTTTTGGCCAAAAACATCATTTAATTATATCTCAAACTTAAACTACATCCTTAAAGTATCATTTATAGCAGAAAACATCTTTTAACTATACCCCAAACTTAAACTACATCCTTAAAATATCATTTTTACCATAAAACATACTTCAAGTATTTTAAAGTGAGCAATTTTCATCCTTCTACTTGAATTTCTCATAAAACTACCCGATATATCCCACAAAAATTAATTCGTCCCTTCCTAATTATTATTCTTAGATATGCCGAGAATATTATCGTGAACTTTTTTGTAATTGAGTTAAGAATTATGCAAAACTTTTAATTTGACTGTTTTTTTATTCATTTTTCATGTAATTTTAATTAAAAATATTATTAGTTTAAATATGTTTCTTCTCAATTAAATATGCTAGAAACGACATTTGTTAAAGACTTTTGCTTCTAATAATGTAGAATGAAACTCAAATACGAGACATAATCAATATTTTTGTCACTTCAATATTAGATTGACCTATAAATCTATTAATTTAATTGATTAAGAAAAAGATAAAAATAATTAATCTCCAGCTTCTTTCCATTACGAAAAAGACAAATTATGTACGCTCACACCTTCCAATCATTTTTAGTTTCTATAAGCAACAATGTCTAAGATTTTTTATATTTTCCAAGAACTTCTTGTAGCAAGTAATGAAATTATGCAGAATAATTTTTGTTAATAGTCACGTTAACTGCTCATGTATTTGTAAGATCCATTAGTTTTTTGACAATATCTAACAAAGGGATGAAAGTTGTTCATTTATAAATACTTAAAGGATGTTTTCTGCTAAAAATGATACTTTAAGGATATAGTTTAAGTTTGGGTATAACTAAAAAATATTTTCTGCTAGAAATGATACTTTAAGGATGTAATTTAAGTTTGGGGTATAGTTAAAAAATGTTTGGCCAAAAACTCTACTTTAGGCCGCTTACGTTTTAGTTCTTGATGCTCAATTAGAAGTACTAGAGAGCCCCATGTGAATAAGAGAATTTTGAATGCTATTGTATTGATCAGGAATACAAATGAAGCAAAAAAAAAAATTGTTGCTTTTTAATTATATAAAATAGCACAAAATTATTAGTGAAGTGATTAATAGGCACCCTTGACCCTTGCCGCTAATAGTGCCATATTCATAAGTAGTTGCAACTACAAGGTCCAAGGGTGTAACTTAATACTGTAGTTAATAAAGTAAATTGAGCGTATCATATGTCTTAGGTTTCGATTTCAATTTTTAGTAAAACCAAAGTAGTATAAATAATTTAATGAACGAGATTATTGAATCAATACTTATATAGTAAATAAAAAAAACAACCAATACCTAATAGACTTATTAATCGAAATACATGAAAAATAACCTAAACACTTCATTTATGTATATATATGATACAACCTCAAACTCTTCAATTACATGAACTTCGTGGCATTTTTTTCAAAGTTCATGCAGCAATTACTATTACTAAAGTGACTATAACGTGATATGAAGATAGAGAATTTTGCTATCCTGTAGGATGACAATTACATGTTCGAGCTAGCCCAATTATTTCATACTATAATATAATAGGGTGGTATGCATTTCCAGTTGTTAATTAATTCAAGACATATCAAATCTTCATTTATAACAAGAAATATTTATGTCCCTAGAAAGTATTCAGTTCAAGTTTCACATGCAAACTCATAGCAACTAAGATTGTTAGCCTAGTTATAAGATTTTTCCCTTGCAAATTATTTTTAGACAAATTTAATTAGAAGTTCAATTACCTTTAGTAATAATTGTCACTGATAAAGACTAGAGAAACCTCAATTATGAACAAATAACATATAAATATTTAATGCAGAGATATTATATCATAATAATTTGAAGATGTACACAATGAAAATATTATTAAGTATATCCGATTTCTTTTCATTTAATGCATGTATGAATTTGAATTATTCAATATCTTCATAAAATATATATATTTTTGTATGTTTGGATTATTTAAAACTATTATGAAATGTTAATATCATTGAGATTTGTTTATTCAAGTGGAGTTGTGAAGATAACTTCATGCCCCTAGCTCCCTCCCTCACTGATAACGACATGGATAGTATGATCACGTTAAAGTTTTAGAGGAGCTTAGTAGACACAAAGTAAAGAAATATAATGTGTGGAAGGTCCATCAAAGTGAAGAGAAAGACGAAAAAGGTCATTTGTGCAAATGGTCCTTTCACAATTTCAAATATTCACAAAATAAGACAATCAAACAAAGCCCTTATCTCATTAAGGGTGAAATTATAAATAAAGTGTCTTCTTTATTTTAGTACTAGTATAAATACTCTTTTCATTACATATTAAGTTAATTTTTGAGGTATTTCACCCCTTTTAAGAAAAGTAGATTAAGACATAAATTGAACCTAATTTTTCATTTTTATCCTTATAAATTATTATCAAATTTATGATAAAATAAC
Source organism: Solanum sitiens (assembly GCA_016801875.1). NCBI lineage: Eukaryota > Viridiplantae > Streptophyta > Magnoliopsida > Solanales > Solanaceae > Solanum > Solanum sitiens. The sequence goes on from JABWTJ010000001.1 coordinate 9,358,576, forward strand.
TAAATATTAACTAACCACCAATTCCAATACTAACTAATGAAGGATAAATTAAAAGAATACTCTAAAAGTAGTCTTGAAAACTGAACAATTAAGTTAATTTAAAAAATAAAAAATGCCTCAAAAAATTTATGGAATGGAAGGAGTAATTTTATTTTATTTTTTATTTTGGAAGACTTAAATTCTTAAGTTTTTTAATGTTGAATGAAGAAACTATTTTCAAGGGTGTAGTTTAAGAATGGAATCTCTTTAGTCTAGTGTAGCTTAATTTAAATTAGTGATGATGGAGTTTCATTGTTGATTTAAAACTTCTTAATCTCGAGTTCACTTGAGATTAGTTATGTATGATTTTAATTTGAGTTATTTCTTTTCGAATTCGAGTTTATCTCCCTCCTTAGTTGATTTATTCAATTAGTCTCTCTTACTTCCTTTCTCATTTATCTTACTTTCATGTTATTTAATTTCGCATTTAATTTCAATTGATTTCATCATCTCTATCATCTTCTCCACTTTTGTCATACAATTAGCTATTATTGTATCTCTATTTACTAGGTATATCTACTAACCATCTTTATAACCATCCATGCTCACCTCCTCACCAAAGACGTTACTTGCTAACTTTTGGACTGTTCATCAAGTAAATTTATTTTTACTACATATATAAATAAATAGTTTTTGTAATATTGTATTGATATACATTTTTATCAAATCCTCGGTCTTAATTTATGAGGCATATTTTTATTTTTTAGTCTACTTAAATGAAAGTGTTACTGTTCTATATTTATAAAATTCTAATTTTTAATATTTTCATTTTATTCTCGGTGACCCTTCTATATAAGTATGTACATATTTAAGATAGCACGACTCATTTATAAGAGCATAGATATGCGATAATAATATAGTTTGTCTAGTTTCACAAATATACCGTACATAAAATAATTAGAAAAATTAAATGTACATAAACTCTATTTTTACCTTTTATAGAATGAAAAAGATATTTTCAATAGACTTTTAATAATTAGCTCAAAAAATATTAAAACGCAAATACATTAGGAAAAAAAATGTATTGTACTTATGATTTTTATTTCTTTGAAACGATTAGAGTCGTCAATATGGTCTAGGCATGTTGGGCCGGGCGGGCATAATCCAAAATTTAATAGGGTTGGGCTAAGATTTTTGTAGCCCATTTAAGAAAAGAGCTTTTTAGCCTGACCTGAATAAGTCTGCTGATTTATGAGGCTTGAGAAATATCTGTAGGGCCAGTCCGTGGGCCAACAAAATTAATTAAAAAATATGATATAATACTAAAATTTAAAATTAAAAAGATTCCATACTCAAAACAATTAGGTTAATATTTCTATTTAGATATTTATACTTTTATTTGGAAAAGAACTTAATAAATATTATAAAGATAATTTTATTTGTGGATATGATTAACAAATAGTAACATTAACATCATCTAATATTGTTTTGTCGATATTTATGATAATATTCTTAAATTATAATTTATAATTTAATTTAATAATTATAAAAAATATTTTTTTTTTAAAAGTGGGCTGACCTAGCAAGCCTGTAGCCAACATACTTGTGGGTTGGACCGACCATTTTTTAACCCACACCAAAAATGGGTAGCCCAGCCTGACCCGTAAAATGTCAAAGTCTGTATGAATTAGCCCGAATAGGATGGATTAGCCCATATTGACCGCTCTAAAAACGATACATTGAATATGGATGAAATTTAAAAGGATCAAAAGACGCTTCGAATGGAGTTAGCATCGAGAATATATCTTTACCTTAAAAAAGGCTATAACATTTTAAGAGATTTCCTCAATTAAACTAATAGATATTATCAAATTAATATTTTGATTAAAACGTCTAAATTTTAATAATGTCAAAGAAAAGGAAAAGAAATAAAAAAGCAAAAAGATCATTAAATATGAGAGATTAAATTCGACCATACAACTAATTTCTTCGTACCCGTCGTAGTATATTAATTATAATTATGATGTTTTTAAATTTGAGGAAGCAAGTTAGTTTAAAGCATTTACAACTTCTTGAATATAAAGTGGGACTAATAATTGCAGGGGGGCCCATCACCATCCACCAATCAGAATTTCAGAAGAAACGTGGCAGCCATTTTGTTGTCCACGTCGGATTTAGATCTTGCTATTAATACTTTTTACGAGGAAAGGATTAAAATAGTCTCTTTTGGGTTAATGCTTAAAGTGATTCTTGAGTTTTGGAGCACAAATAGTCCCTCATGTTTGCAATATTGGTGCACATTTGGTCCTCCTCAAATATTTTACCTATTTTTTAGCATTGATTTTATCCATAACCTATGTATGAATGTTCAATCGTCATTTTATATATTTCGTAGAAATAATAACTCTATATGAAAGAATGTGAGAAAAAAAAATACTTTGTTTTGTTTAGTAGAAATTGTATTGCAGGTAAAGTCGAGAGGTTTATCACGATAATTTCACGTGCAATAGTATAACTTTTTCTTTTCCTGCAAAGTCATATGTTAAGATGTTTTTAATTTAGGTGCAGTAATATTTCTTGTGAACAGAACAATGTGTTTTTCTTATCACCTTCTCTCAGATAGAGTTATTATTTTTATTATATATATAAAAAGATGATTGGATATTCCTTATATAAAATTTTGGACAAAAGTAATGTTAAAAAATAGACAAAATTTTAGGGAAGGACCAAAAGTGCACCAATATTGCAAACATGAGGGACTATTAGTGCACCATATGAAAACTCAAGGATCACTTTGAGCCTTAACCCAAAGATGAGGGACTATTTTGAGCCTTTCCTCCACTTTTTCCCGTTCTCTGAGTAACCGTCTAGTTCTTTTTGTTTGTGAGTATCTATAATCGTTGACTGAAAAATTAAACTTAAATAGTTTTATTTCTTTCGTATACTATTTTGGAAATTTACAATAATAATTGTTCACTTTATAAATTTATACAAATAAAATTATTTGATATATATATTAACAAATTTAATACATGTACTCCCTCCGTTTCAAAAAGAATGTTCCTATTTTCTTTTTAGTATGTTTCAAAAAGAATGATTCCTTCCTTTTTAGACAACATTTTAACTTTAACTTTTTACGTGACATGTTTAAGACCATAAGATTAAAGGGCATTTGGTACATTTGACATAACTTTAATTTAGAACCATTCTTTTCTTAAACTCCGTTCCAAGTTAAGATAGATCATTCTTTTTGAAACGAATGAAGTATTAACTTTATGTATTATAAGTATCTTTTTTGATATACTTTTTTATGATACTATGAGTATAACTAACACTTTATTTGGGTTAATATCATGGACTTATAGGTACTAATTACTAATAAAGAAAAAAGAATTTAAAATGCATGAATTAAAATTTTGAGAACACAATTACCCCTCAAAATTTGTTTTACATCTTTTGCATTATAACTGTTAAAGATATTTTTGTAAATAATGTTTTTCGTATATTGCATGTTATTTTTCCTACACCAATCAAACTATACATAAGAAATAATCTATGTATAATTAATGCAAGCATAACTAATATAAACATTACTAATGCAAGCATCACTAATACACTCTATAAATATTACTTTTTTTATATACTCTACCAAACGACTCCTTAGTTCCTAATTTATCCTTATCATTAATTGTAAATATTCTCTATTACATTTTAGAAGATATTGTATTTATTACAAAGGATGATATAGTAAAATTATCTTTCTATTGATAGTTTTTTAAAAATTTGCAAAGTATGTAGTTTACAAATATTTTCGAACAGAAAAGAATATTATGTTTTATATTATTTTTACCCAACTCAATAAAATATTTGTTTCAAGTTATTTATTTATTTATAAAATTAATTAAGATGTGATTAATATATTTGTTGTTGTGTTATGCTTAGTTTGTTAATATTTTTTTTGAAGAACATCTGTTAAAAGAAAGATAAATAATATGATGGGGAGAGAGGGGGAGGGAGTATTCAAAGTTATTTGTTTAGCAGTAATTTAAAAATCAACATGGGTCGTGGTGCAGATGAAGTGTTTTATTTTTAATGTTAACAATGTTTGTATCATTTTTTTAGGCATAATATATAGATATGACCCTTAATTTGGCGTCAGTCGGCAGCTATGATCCTTAACTTTGGGTATGCACAAGCAGACACTTAAACTTGTATAAAATTGAACAAGTAGATACACGTGTCCTACATGACATGATACACGTAGGACGCCACGTAGGCCACAAATTTTCCATGTTGAATGTCATGTAGGACGAATGTGTCAACTTGTTCAGTTTTATACAAGTTTAAGTGTTTATTTATGCACATCTAAAATCAAGGATCATGGTTGTCAGACGCCAAGTTAAAGGTAATGTATTATGCCTTTCTTCTATCACGTGAAACTCATGTTTAATTTTTTATACTAAAATTAAGCTATAAGTATTACACCATCAATTTTAATTTATTTGTCATATTTTTTTTTGTATATTTCAAAAAGAACATTTTTTACAACTTTTTAAATTTAATTTTCTACTTAAAATACTTATAACTACAAAATTAAAAATATTCTAAAATCACAAAATTCAATTTTATTTTTTACTCTTTTTAAACTCTCTGTATAATTAAAACTAGTCAAATAAATTAAAATAGAGAGTATTAATTTTTAGAAAGGTCTTCTAGTAATATATTATTTAATAAGATCATAAGACCAAGATTTTAATAATTTTAGAAATTATAAAATTTACATGTTTACATTTTTTGGATCAAAATTATATGTCCAAATAAATATTCAAAGAAAAGAAATTAATAATTTCAAAATCATGTCTTAACGGCACATATCTTTCTGGGTCCTTAGGTGTAGCATCTTATTGTAATTGACAATACATCTTCTATTTTGTTGTAATTATTCACAATAGTATAGTTTTGGTTCATAATTATTTTTTGAAAATTTGTCGTATATAGTATTTATATTTATTCACTGGCATCATAACATCATCCTAAAGTAGCATTGAATTATTACCCAAATGAGCTTGAGCAATCGCCACGTGAATTATATTGGGACGCGCAACATTTAATGCTTGAGTATTTGATAGCAATAGCAAAAGCAAAATTTAGTGGGAGAAAGGAACAGAGCAAGTGTAATAGGGCTTAGTATTTAATTTTGATTTGGGAGAAGAAGAGTGTTATTTGAGTAGTAAAATTGAAGGCATGAATGGAGTTGAGGAAGATGTGTTAGGTGAACTGACAACAGCATTCAGGAGTAGAAGAACCAGAAGTGTTGCATGGAGGAAAGCACAGCTTCAAGCAATTCTCAAACTCCTTGATGAAAATGAAGAGGAGATCTTTGAAGCACTTAAACAGGATCTCGGAAAGCACCCTGTTGAATCTTATCGTGATGAAGTGAGTACCTAATTTCTCCATTTTTTGGTTTTAAAACTGAGTTAAGCATCTGGTGCTTTAGTTTCGTACACTGTTAATTTTCATATTAGTCGACTATAAAGCAAATTTCTTCTTCAGTAATATACGTACCACTGTTTATCAAAATTGGAAGTTGTATTCATTGGATGTGATATGTGAATGCTTTATAAAACCTACATTTACGAAGAACAGGGCACACTATCAGCTTCATTAGAAAGCTAATCGTGAAAAAAGGTGGAAAAAAGTAGACAGTAAATGCTGGATAGATCTTATTGATTATCGTTTGTAAGCTTACTAACAAGTTGAGCATAGAGACGTTGATGAAAGTGGTATCAACAGTTGAGCTAACAGCAATAGTGTAAGTGAGCGATAGAGTGTAGCTGGGTAAGAATCTGATGATCCCCTTTTATTAGAGGACCCGGAGGGTCCAATAGCTAGGGATTGAAAACGATCCTTGATCAGTAAGAAACGGCCTCATGATTTGCGGGAGATGATTGCAAGAATCTCAGAATCCATTGAGAAGCATGGAGCAGTAGCGGACTAGCGGTTGTGCTGGAGTTATTCGGAAGTGGAAGATGTGGAGCAGACAGGTATAATTAGGCGGGATGTGCCTGATCAATTGTAGGCGGGACAGTGTCTGTCTTCTGAATTGCACATGTTGAGATGACTCATCGTACCTCAGGAGTAGGACCAAGATTAACTGCTGGAATGATCAACCTATCACGTCAGAGAAATGGCTTATACACTTGAAATTCATATTTGATCAAAACGAATTAAACAATTAAAAATGGTGTATTTAGTGATCGAATGCATGACCAAGGGATTGGTTTCTCACTCATTTCAGGTTGGTGTGGTGAGGAAATCAGCTACCAATGCTTTGCGCTGTGTTGAGAAGTGGATGGCCCCTCAAAAGGTTTGTAATTCTTACCCCTCCCCCCTTCCCCTTGAGAAATAAATAAAATCATCCTCAACTGTTCAAGCATTCTTTGGCAAACATCTTCGTTGAAATTAGTTATCAGAAGAACATCTTTGTTGAAATTATCCTTAACAAAGTAACACATTTTGAACGTTGGCTGTAACAGCTCCTCTCTTTTCTTTCTTGAATAAGTATGTTAACTATGGTAGAAACAAGTATATTCATTTTTACAACCGCTCTTGTTAAGAATTAAGATTACCATGTATTGTCTTACTGGTGAATTGTCCAAGATGTTTTGCACTTTTGCTGTCCAAAACAGTCTTACAGATACAAGCAGGCCTGTAAAACTTTGACAAGGTTGAAATAGACTTAGAATGGAACAGATTAAAATTGTTCTGTTCTGTTACTAATTAGTATGTTAAGTAGTAGCAACAGGAGCTGCATCACATCCTCCAATAAGGTGTTACAACAATAGTATATAAAACAATCTGCAGTTCAAATGAATTGTTCAGTAGCAATCAACCCAGAAGTAACAATGAAGCAAACCTTGTGATGCTATGACCTTATTCAGACATCAAAGTGCTCTTACACTGTGTGTGATAGCTGGTAAATATCACTTATGTTACTGCTTCTTGGTCATCTAACCAGCAAGGGAAAGTTAAAATTGTTCCTTCATTCATGTTGCTCAGTCATTTGACAGCTATTTTGTGTTTATTTATAACTTATAAACTAAGGTGTTGAGCAGCCACTAATGATGCAATATGAGCAGGCCCCAATACCATTAGTTCTCTTTCCTGCAAGAGGAGCAGTAGTATCAGAGCCACTGGGAGTAGTGCTAATATTTGTGTCCTGGAATTTTCCCATCTGTGAGTAAAATCTTCTTGACTAATACTGGAACTGTCCCATCACTTCTTTTCTAGTTGCGGAGAAATGTTGACCATCCTACAATCAAACTAATTCCTTGAACAAAATGAGGAGCCAAACTAATGTGGATTTTATTTTCTTAGCGGGTTATCCACAACTGTTGCTTTGTGTTTATTAGTCTGTTATTTCATCTGCAGCCCTAGCTTTAGACCCAGTGATTGGAGCGATTTCAGCTGGAAACACAATTGTCCTTAAACCTTCAGAGCTAGCACCAAAATGCTCATCCGTTCTGGCCAATACAATACCTCGTTACTTGGATCCAGAAGCTATTAAAGTTGTTGAAGGTGGACAAGATGTATCGGAACAACTACTGCAGCTAAAATGGGATAAGATATTTTTTACAGGTGTAACCTATCCATCTTGTTTCCTATGATCTTTGTCATGTTTGGGAGGAGCATTTTGCAGAAGGCATTCAACAAAAAGAATGATTAAGGAATGACCTAGAAGAAGAGTTGTTAGTTATGAACAGCCACTTGTGTTGATGATGTAATTCTGAATTCCTATTTTGCAGGTAGTCCACGAGTTGGCCGCCTCATAATGTCAGCAGCTGCAAAGCACTTAACACCTGTAACTCTAGAGCTGGGTGGAAAATGTCCTACCATCTTCGACACACTATCTAATTCCTCTGATTTACAGGTTCCTAATGGTTAAATATCCTCTTAAAGTAATAAGACTTCATGTTTTATCAAAAAAGAAAGTTAAGCTATAAACTGTAAGGGATAAAACATCTCCCATACGGGACAACTTAATTTGTGGCAAATGAAAGGAAATCAACATATAGTTTTGAGTACAATTGGATATTTTTGGCATAGGTTATTTCACCAAAAATTTTGGGTCGCGTTATGATGTGTAGTAGAGTATATAATTTGTTCAAGCCGTATTCACATTTTGCTCACAGTACGGTGTTGGTTTTAAGGTGGCTGTCAAGAGGATAGTGGGGGGCAAGTGGGGACCATGCAATGGACAAGCATGCATTGGAATCGATTATGTGCTCGTGGAAACACAGTTTGCTCCAGTTCTGGTATTAATGGCAGCATGAGCTATTATATTTATATTTTCCCTCTTTCTTTCTCAGTAAAAGTTTTATTCTATTTGTCTTTTGAGGCAGATAGTGTATCCACCTATTTATGTTGTAGTTTCTGGTATATCAGATTGAACTATTGGAGAAATCCATCAAGACATTTTATGGTGAGAACTTGAAAACTTTGGCAAATCTTGCCAGAATAGTGAACAAGCACCACTTTGATAGAGTACACAATCTTCTGAAAGATCCAAAAGTTGCAGCATCTGTTGTTTATGGAGGCTCAGTAGATGAGGAAAATATGTAACCCCAGTATCCTTCCTATATCTATTCTACTATTGCTTACATACCTTGTTCCTCATTCTATTTGATGTATCTTTTAGGGCCATTGAACCAACAATCTTGTTGAATCCTCCCCTTGATGCTGATATCATGAACGAAGAAATATTTGGCCCATTGCTTCCAATCATCACAGTAAGAGCAAACTGATTTTCAAGAAAATTTGTTGCTATGTTTTACTTGAGAAACGTTGATCTATGCTTCCAATTGGAGTAAAAGGACTTCACTCTCGATTCATTTCATCAGAAAATCTCTTTCAAGAAATTGTCTGACAAGAAAGTGGTTCTTTTAACACAGCTAAAGAATATCGAAGAAAGCATTCAGTTCATAAACTCAAGGCCAAAACCTCTTGCAATATATGCATTTACCAAGAATGATTCGTTGAAGGAGAAAATCTTGCAGGAAACATCTTCCGGAAGTCTGACTTTTAATGATGCTATGATTCAGGTATGATGATCCACCTCCTCTTTCAAATGTATCCTCATTCCCTCAGCTAAATATAAGCAGAAAAAGAGATGTTTAATTTACTTGTCATAACATTGCAATTTCAGTTTTTATGTGACACATTACCATTTGGAGGCGTTGGTCAGAGTGGTTACGGACGTTACCATGGGAAGTTCTCTTTCGACACATTCAGTCATGAAAAAGCAGTTCTACATAGGAGCTTCTTAGTTGAGTTGGAATCAAGGTATCCTCCATGGAATAATTTCAAAATGGAGTTTGTTAGATTGGCTTACGACTACGACTATCTTGGGATTATACTGCTCTTGCTGGGGTTTAGAGGACTATTCAGAACAAACCGAAGGCAGTAGAAGATAAAACTCTTCTCACTTAAATAAGGTTAATCCATCATACAAAAGTGTCTAGAAAACTTAATGTTGTCACTGTTTGCTCAGTGAGAGTGCAAAAACTATTTGAGGATTATTATTTATATTATTATTTATCAATTCAGGTAGTCTTGTTTGTTTCTCTACTTGCTATGTTATAAACAAAATAAATCAATATTCATAAAAAATACTGTTGTTCTATAGAAATGAATAACTTATGAAAGAGGAACTACTAAAGTAATTGTTGTGAAGTTACTCAGTTCTCTTTCTGAAGTGATTCGTCAAACCTGTTGAAGAAAGAAACACGTTTGCTGGCAGGGATTTGGAATTAGGATCTTGTTCATTCTAATTAGTTATTTTAAAAGCTCAAAAGAAAAATAATTTAAAAATTTTCATTTATCCTTACCCGTATAAAGATTAAAGACTACACAAATAAATATTCGATGAAATACACATTTTTATTTTTTAAGAAATAAGTATAAAAAGAGAAACACGAGAAAAGAATTTAAAACGGAGGAGTATTCTTTTTTTTTTTTTTGACAAAATAAAATAAAAATGCTTACTGCAATTTGGAACAGAAGAATAGTTGTAGGTGAATAGAGTTGTCCGCAGCCAGACAATTTGCCTTTATATTTCAATATTTAACTATCACACACATTATTCAACACACGTGAGTGGCACAGACGGTGCACGCGGATTGGTTATATGAGGAATGGCCCTTCCTGGCCTCTCCTTGTCCAAAACGACGCCATTGAGAACCAGTCTTCCCCATCGGCCACCGGAAAATGTTCAACGCGCCTCTGCTTTTCTCATGCCTATAACAGATCTGACTTTTGGACGAATCAATACCGCCAATCTGATCCGATTCTGTCACCCTAGATTTCTATCAAGCCGTAATTTCGCTGCACTCAATAGTCCGATGGCCGAGGAAACAAATCTCAAAAGCACCGTAGAGTCAACGACGGATAACAAGATCACCGTAGAGTCAACGACGAATAACAAAACGGAATCGGAGAAGAAACAGGAAGAATCAAAGGTTATCATACCGCCGCCGCCGGAGAAGCCGTTGCCGGACGATTGTTGCGGTAGTGGATGTGTTAGATGCGTGTGGGACATGTATTATGAAGAACTCGAGGAATACAATAAGCTTTACAAGAGCAATCCAGATGTTAAACCTTCTTAGAGAATCTAGAATTCATCCGTGTTCATATGAATTGTTGTTTGCTATATTCATGATTAAATTATTGAAGACAGACTTACGATTACGAGCAGACAGATTCTTTGTAAACTTCACCGTTTTTATTTTTTTTTAACTCTAATTTCCTGACTTTCTCCTTATGGTTTGGAAACTAGTTTTGGCAAATATTGTAAGCAAAGCAACGCGTAAATTATTTTGAGATATTGTGTAACAAAGATTAGAATTTGATGCAGTAGTATAAAAAAGACTAGGCAAAGATTACGTGTGTGAGTGACAAGAAGTTCAATTCAAAAAATATATATATGAAGATCGGAAATAACTCAAATAATGACTCATTAGTACTACATATAAGCTGATTGATAACATTGTGATGAACTGATGATGAATATAATTTGAACACCTTTAGAAGCTAGTTGGATAACCAAAATCTTCTCTCTTCACAGGTGTTTGATCCTTCTTCCCATAGTAATTTAGGTATATTTCATTCTAGGGGTGCATTATTTGGATTAAATCGAAAAATAATATCAAATTAAACTAAATTTTAATTTGGATTGATTTTTTTGATTCTTGCTTTGGTTTTAGATTTATAATTGACTTTGTTTGATTGCGGATTTCGAAAAATGAAAACCGAAAGATCGAAAAAAATCGGATTAAATTATATATATGTTTGTGTTTTTAGAATTAAATTGGAGTTAAAGCACTTTTGTCGCTTTTTAGTTATTTTTATTATGATTTAATTTATTTTCTTATGTTTTTACATCTATATAATTGATATACTTTTAGGTATTGTATTTTACGTTTTACTTGTGATTTATATTAAGATGTATATTTAAGAAATTCAATATTATATATATATATAATTTTTTAAAATTGCCAATATAACTTTGTTATGTTTCTAATTATTGACATAACCGATTAACCAAACAAAAAAAATTCAAATCAAACCAAATTTATTTTAGTTCGGATTGGGTTACACTTTTTCAAAACCAAAAACCAAAAATTCAAACCAAATAGTATAAAACCGAACAGAAAAACCGAATACACACCATGTTTCATCCTTTCTTAAATTTGACTTTTTATTTATTCAACGATTTATTTTAGTTTTAAATTTCTCTTTTATAAATCTATATTTGGCTACTTTACAAAAGAAGAAAAAAGACTCAGATAATTTTTTTCCAGTTATATTATTATTATTTTTTTAATTCTCAACTTTCATCATTGATATGGGCAAAAGTACAAATTTGAGTTTGGCATCCCAAACTTTGATATGATAAAAGGGATGATAACAATGTAGGACAGTTCTACTAAGTACCACAAAAAAAAAAAAAGGGGTGTGTGTGTGTGTCCAGATTAGCTCAAAAGCAAACTGAACACGACATAAAATTTAGGGTGGCTCGTAAATAATGTTGGCAGGGCTCATTGGCTTTGTTCTAAAGGTTGAGAGATCCCATCTATCCATATTGCAGAGACCTCTAACTTGTTTAGGAAGGGCCGAAAAAGAGTTGAAGAGATGAAGCCCTTCAATGCCATGACTCAAGATGGCGAGCTTGTCAGCAGGTTTATTAGCCTCCCTAAAGCAATGGCTAATATGATAACCATGCTCTTCAATTAATTTTCTAGCATCTTGAACCATATCTTTAATATTCCATGGTGGGTCCCACTCTCTTTTAATACATCTTGTTAACAACATGGAGTCTGTTTCGATCCATACTTTAGAGAAGCCTCTATTAACACACCATTTAAGGCCATAAAAGGAGCAGCCATTTACGCGGTGTTGCTCGTACCATGTACCAAGTTGATGCAGTAAGCAAACAGAAGGTTCCCCAACGAGTTTCTGATCAGACCACCTCTACCACAATGACCTTTAATGCAACTTCCATCACTGTTGAGTTTTATAGACAAATTAGGAGATTTTATCCATTTGACTATGATAGTGGTTCTGTAGTAAATTTCGGCATCCAGAATGTAATAAATATTTCTCCAAGACTCTACGATATTAGCTTTGCCAAATTTCTTCTTGGTAATCTGCACAATGTTAAAAAGAATGTTAGCTTTAGTTCTGTATACAGAAGGCTTAATAGAATCAAATTTGTTAGAGCATCTTGCTCTCCATATCTCCCAATAAATTATTGAGGGGAGAGCCTGAATAATAAAGTTAGCAATGGGGTTCTTAGTAACAGTATTCCACCAATTGAGGATGCAAACTTTAAGCGAGCTATGGGTGAGTCTCACTCCTAGTGGACGAGCAATCTCGCACCACACTTTTCTAGCATGTTCACCCTGACAGAATATGTGATTCACTGTTTCCAAGTTATTGTTCTCATTACTTGTAGCGCAACAATGACATCCCGGGTTAATATTGATGCCCAACTTGGCCACTTTCTCATCAGTAGGCAATCTATTATAAATAGCTCTCCATGTAAGGAAGGCCATTTTAAATGGGATGCTACTGTTCCAGATCTTGTTGGTGGCATTGTTGTGATCTCTTTTCTTTCTAATAATATCCCAAGCAGAGTGGAGAGTGAAGTGGCCAGAATTGGTGTTTTCCCAGATAGCTTTGTCATTTGTGAGGTCATTTAGAATAATCCCTAAGTTGGCGATATTGTTCTTCAAATCATTCGGGAGCACTACTTGTAGTAGATTCCAGTTCCAATTACCATTATTAAGAATAATTTTTAGCTTGATAGGGATATGCCCTTCGTTGATGGGGTAAATTAGGTACAAGGGTCCCAGATTAGACCATTTATCATACCAAAAATCGACCTCTCCTCTTCCGACCTTCAGTAAATTTGTTGTTCTGCCAAAGACTTAGCTTCACATATCACTTTCCAATTTTGAGAGTTTCCAGAGGACCATTGAGTCTTTACAGGGTGTTGATTCTCGAGGTACTCTGCTGTTGTTGACACCCAATTTTGGCCTAACATTTTAAAAATTCGTGATTTTTAAGTTTATTTATTTAATAGTTCAAAAATATATTTTTTTTATAATTTTTTAATAAGTTTATCGATAACTGTCTTTATTTATTAGAAATTAGAATTTCTTATTAGTTAATTTTAAAATTGCATATTTACATTGTTAATATTCATTTTTGATATTCTGCGCAGTCTAAAAAATTCATTCAAATACGAAGATAATTTGTTTATACGGATATTTTATCAACAAATAATTTTTGGGCCACTGTTTTCGGCCCATAATTTAGGCCCATTTTTAATAATTCCCTATGTATAGAACATTTTGCCCATTAGGTTAGGTGTGGTGAATTAATTTTAGAATTTAGGATTAATTTTTCAGATTTTTTAAGTCTTAGATACTTTTAAATGTTCATACTTTTCCGGTCACCACCCTCGCCGGAGCATTTTCCGGCGAAGCCAAAACTCCCCCATTATTATTTTTTCTTTCTTTTCATTTTTCAGAAAACAAAAGACCACAATACTCCTTTTCCTGCAACCACCATCTCTCCGACTCCCAAACCCATCTGAAACCCCACTGAAATAGCCACCAGAAACCAACCTCCACGCCACCAACCCACCACCGTTTTGTTTCTCTTCTTCGTCAATCTGGCGAGCTCGCACCGCAAAAATAAAATCAAACAGAATTGCCATCTCCGGCGAACCACAAACAATCCATCTCCTTCTTTCCCTGGAAATCATCTCCAAACAAAACCCATTTCCTTGTCCAGCCACTGGAGCTCCGGCGAACCAACAAAGAACCTGACCGGCTGTCTGCTTTCCGGCGCAGGCGAGTGAGCAACAACTATGTGACACAAATTATAAAATTCCTCGGAGGTTTGAACCTTTGTTTCTCCTATTTTAATTTGTTAAACTTGTTTAGTTATTTATTATAGTCAATTTTGATTATTATTTTTTATTATTGAGTTTCACCTTCTATCTTCTCCTCTATTTTCATTGGGTTATATTATTGTGTTCATTTTATTATTTTTTCAGAGCAGTGTCTATTTTTGACATTGGCTATATTTATAAAAGTGTTATATTTCATTTATTTATGCTCATGAGTTTATTTCGTTTTGTGGGTTTGGACTTTTGCTTGTGTTGGTTGCTTCCATGAATATAGTTTTGTAATTTGCCATTTTATTTGGGTTATTAAATGTTGACTGATGTTTAGATATGTTTTATTTTCACCACTAAAAGTGGTCATTATTTTGGGTTGGGTTGCTACATTTGTTATGGTTTATAGGTTGATTTAAGTTGCTCTATTATTTTATATTCCTCTTTCTCAATTCTAGTTTTTATTACTATAAATTTGTTTCAATTATCTATTATTGTTCTAGTATCATTAGTTAATATTTGATGACTTTTTGTATCTTATTTTTGTTAGAATAATGGTATATATATTTCTTACGAATTTCCAGCAATAGATGTTATTATTATTATTACTACGTTATTATTATTATATAGCCTTGTTCCAATTAATGTTTGATTACTTTGACATTTTTTATTATTTTGTTAGAATGAATTGTATACAGTGATCAATTTTCCAGTAACTATGTCTTGTTTAGGTAGCTATTGTCATTATTATTTAGTTATCAATTTGTTTGTGGCATTTAGTTATGGATTGTCTTTTGTTAGTTTTCGAGAAGATTTTATGCTTAGATGTTTAAGTGGCCAATGACAAAACTCTCCGTCGGTTTTGGAGGCATATCCAATATTAAAAGACGGAAATTCTTAGTTTAAGTTCATATAACTTGTTTGTTAAAATTGTTAAAATGGCCAATGAAAAATCTATCCGTCGGGTTTAGAGGCCTTTCCATTTTAAAAGACGGAAATCTAATTTAAGTTCATATAACTTGTTTGTTAAAATTGTTAAAATGGCCAATGATAAAATCTCTCCGTCGGTTTTGGAGGCCTCCCCATTTTAAAAGACGGAAAATTTAGTTAACTTTATATTATTTACTTGTTAAATTTGGCCGATGAAGAAATTACCGTCGATTTCCAAGGCCTCCAATGTTAATAAGACGGATTTTTATTTTTAAGTTATTATTTCATATATTTAATTTTATTCATATTTATTTATTACTAACACTTTTACTAAGTGTGTTTACAGGTACCCAAGACTTGCTTCCTTGAAGTTATTCGAATTATACTCTTTATTCAATATTTTGTATGTATCGATGTTAGGCAAACCTTAGGCCGATATTATTATTTTATTTTTATTGCGTATATTGCATGTTATTATATTTGTACATTATTTTATTTTCCTCCTCAATTTGAAAAAAATGAATTCAGTCGGGACCCACACTTGTGGATTTCAAAGGGTGCCTAACCCCTTCCCTTCGAAATAATTTGAACCCCCTACCTAGAATCAATTGGTTTCGTAGATCACATAATGTTTTTTCTAGTTTTTCTAAAATTAGGTGGCGACTCTTTTTAAAACTCGTTTATTTTTAAAACTCTTTTAAAATTGAATAAATTCATTATTTTTTGAGTTGCCTCGATGTTTCGCCCTATTTTGATAGAGTAGGGATGTAAACAGAATGGCGACTCTGCTGGGGACTATTAGAGGTTCTAACCATATAAATTCATTTTTTTAAAAATTGAGGAAATTTTTTTATTGTGTTATACCTTGTATTTTTATATTTCGTTGATGATGTGTATATTACATTTGTTGTTTATTCAATTTTCTTTTATTGTATGTATATTGTCATTGCACTCACACATCTTTCCGCCAAATGGCAAATAGTATGCATTAGGAAAATGGAAGTTACGTGGCTTTCCACGGCTTCTTTCAGAAATACACAAGAGTTTCATTTGGAAGTATCAAACGAATAGTTGGAATGCGGTCATCCGACGTCGTTTGGTAGCTTCACCCCGTTGTTTGTCCGACTCGGGTTACCGTCAACTTGAAAACTATTCTAGTGAAGCCTAAGATAGAGCAAAACCAAATCCAAATCTAAGCATTGAACTAAGATGACCCAACACCCAAGGTGTGTTGGGTTCATTAGATAGACCACCTTGAGTCCAAAAGTGCCTACGGCCTGAACGGACGATCATATTTATTTGTTTAAATTTGAAGGATGTATACATCATCTGAAAAAATCATTGTCCTCGGAATTGGGAGTATATTGTAGCTTATTCTATTTAAAAGATGCGGGTACCCAGAGAAGAGAAGAAATAAAGAGAGAAAGACCTTCTATGGAAGAATAGTATAGGATTGAACCCCTGCGGGGGATTGAATATTTTGTATCCCATTTTTCCTATTATGTATCCCCATTCATTTTATTCGTATAAATTTGTATAAATTTAAATTTTGGGACAATGGAATATTTCAAATGATATATACATCCTTTAAATCGGTAGGCCTACCCTAGGCATAAAAGGATCACATATTTGTATAGGACGCGCAATAATTGTTTGTATGCTATGTGATATATTTCAGTTTTTCTTTAATTAAAACAATATTTGTGTGTTTAATTCATTATTTGTGTGATATTTTGCATTATCCATTATGTACATGAACTAACACTCTTATATTTTGAGTTGTTCTTCTTCACAGCGAAAAATTGATTCAAAAATCATTATTTGTCCGAAGTCGCAAGAGACAAGAGGATTAGCGAAATGCGAGTCCTTGTATTTCACAAGACATTAATATTAAGTCAAAACGATAAATCAGGGGAGTATTTGACTATGAGGTGACACCCACTTATTTTTATTATTATTTTGCATGATGGTCCTGCTCTCACATATTTCTCATATTTTTGTAGGAATACCGTCCCCGACATCAGTCAGGGATGGTCATGACAATGTTTGGATCTTGTCAAAATTGGGAGGAGACAATCCAAGAAAACATCCAAAAAGAGTATATGTAGAAATTACTGTGAAAATTTGCAGGTTATATTCAAAAGACAGTATAAAAATTGACGATTAAGAGACTATAAAACATATTGGTGCGGAAAAAATGGGGGTCAAAAATACTTCATGACTACAAATTTTAGTGGCGCTAGACCTAGGAATTTCTTTGAGTTTTCTAAATTTTTTATATGCCTTATCTGCACGAACTACGCGTACCTGATTCTCATTTTAATGAGATACGTAGGCAACCCTTCTTGGGTTCGGTTTTAT
Source organism: Solanum sitiens (assembly GCA_016801875.1). NCBI lineage: Eukaryota > Viridiplantae > Streptophyta > Magnoliopsida > Solanales > Solanaceae > Solanum > Solanum sitiens. The sequence continues at coordinate 9,376,310 of JABWTJ010000001.1, forward strand.
CTTCTCCAAAAGTAAAAAAATAAAATCAAATAGTTTGTGCATATTTTCCAAGTCATATCTGCACAAACTACGCATACCTGATTCTCATTTCGGTGAGATACGTATGTAACCCTTCTTGGGTTCGGTATTATTTTTTCAAAAGTAGATAAAAAAAAATAGAAATAGTTTGTTAATATTTTCAAAGTTATATCTACATGAACTACGCACACCTGATTCTCATCTTAATGAGATACGTAGGTAGCCCTTCTCGGGTTCGGTAATCATTCTTTCAAAAAATAAAGTAGCTTGTGCATAATGTAAGAGTCATGTCTTCAGCTCGATTGGTACCTACGTAGTTAAGAGCATGTAAATATATTTGATATGATAGAAAAGACTGACTTTGCGGTAAACTATAGATTTTCGTGGTACCTCTTATCTGTACTTTTGTGATGCTTGAAAATTCTCTTGCACTCAATTAAGATAACAATAAAACTAACCTTATGTTCCATGTGCATTGTGTGGTGAGCTTTTGATCAAAGTTCAATTGTGTTACACTGTTGATCTAGAACTTGACCTGAATGTTTTCCGAGGCGAAATCCTGAGTAATGTTTGGTTTGGGAAAGGATTGTAGGCCTTTTTTGACTCGATTGTGCCTTTCAAAGCTTACCAAATTACATTATTCCCTAGTTTTCCCACTTTGAGCCTAAAACCTTTCTTTGGACAACCACATCTTAACCACTACCCTTTTAAGTGCTTACAAGCACTACCCTCTCTTGGCCCAACCTTCTTGAGTGCACCAAGAATGTGCAAATTATAAGAGGAGATCCATGTTTGAAATTTCCTAAAGCAAAGATATTGAGTCTCCCAAAATCAAGAAAGCAAAGACTCTAGAGAAAAAGAGAGAAAGGAGAAAAAAAAAAGGTGGAAGAAATAAAGAAAGGTAAAAATACCCTTACAGGGTCAATGAAAGGTGAGAGGGAAAATTCTCCAACAAAAAGGAGAAACATTTATAAAGAAAGGAGTGAAATAAAAGAAAAGCTCCAAGAAATAAGGACTCAAAAGAAGTCAAAACAAAGAGAAAAAAAAAAGAGAAGAATGAAAAAGCTCTAGAAAATGAGAACTCAAAAGAAGTCGAAGCAAAGGAAGAAAAAAGAGGAAGAAGGAAAAAAAGTCAAAAATAAGAATTCAAAAGAATTTGAGAGGTCAGAATAGGATCTAACGCCAAAGGTGTACCAATCATTAAGAGCACAAATTCTGGGTGACACTCAGGAAGGAATTCAGTCACTTTTATCCCAAATAAATATCCTACCTATCCCTAAGCCTACGTTACAAGCCAATGACAAGCCCTACATGATCTCATTCCAAATGTTCTCACATTAGTGGAGATTTACATAAAGGGCCAATCATATGGTATCACAGTTGTACGCATTGAACATTCTTGTGAGTGTGAGTGCACTTTGGAAAATGTCCTAAAATTAAATATTTCAAATATGTGTGAAATAGGACAAGTCTTTTTCGTGAGGGCACTTGAAACATGAGGATTGATACAATTCAAAACCTTTGTTTGAAGCAAGATGAACGGATCTTGTTGATCTTTAAGTATATTGGAGGTACCGCTTGAAGCTGTAGGAATTACCTTAAATTCAATCTTAAAAAAAATAAATAAATAAAAAAATAAAAAAAAATAAAAAATGAGAGATTTACTTGCAATCTTAACTGTTGGTACCAATTGTAGTGAAGGTTTGACTATCTCATCACATTCTTTATTTTTAAAAAAAAAAAAAAAGTGAGCAAACACTCGTTCTTTAATATTTTAAATTTTTTTTTTTAAAAAAAAAAATTTGCTTTTTGAGTTGTTCATTGTAAAAAAGTGTCATCAGGTTAATCTTGTATGTGTGAGAGTCCTATTTTACTTCATTGATTGTCCATCCCAAAATATGATATATCTTGTCTTTAGGCTTTGAATATAGCAAGGAATACCATTTTCATATTTCATCATGTTCATATTGTGCATTTTCTACTGATAATTTTTCAGATTCTTTGCAGTACTCATCATCCACAAGATTGGAACTACATCTGACCTGATTCCTGGATCAACAGGATATGTAGGCGCCACGACGGCTCGGTCATATACCCAGTGTGATTATTATTTTTCCTTACAATAAGAACTGGGACAGAATTTTTGAAAACATCTCAAAAATTCTCAGTAGAGGTGTTATCGCCAACAAGTCAAGATTGAAGATCATTTTGAGATTTGCCAAAATTCTAACTGGGACAGAATTTTTGAGGAAGACCTCAAAATTCTGATAAGTACCGCGAGAAGCGTGATAGCAACTACAAAAATCATGCATCGCGAGTTAAACTTTATGCATTGCGGGAAGATATTCATGCCCGCAGAAGATCAAGTATCACGAGTTAATATTCATGCATTGCAAAAGATCATGCATTGCGAGTTAATATTCATGCATCACAAGTTAATATTCATGCATCGCGAGTTATTATTCACGCATCGCGAGAAGATTTCATTCCTCGCAAAAGTTTACATATCGCAAGAAGATTCATACCTTGCGGAATTCATGCATCGCGAGAAAATTTCATTCCTCGCAAAAGTTTACATATCGCAAGAAGATTCATACCTTGCGGAATTCATGCATCGCGAGAAGATTTCATTCCTCGCAAAAATTTATGCATCGCGAGAAGATTCCATCCCTCGCAAAATTTATGCATTGCGGATAAATATTCATGCTCCGCAGAAGATCATGCATTGAGGTCAATATTCATGCATTGAAAAAATCATGCATCGCGAGTCAATATTCATGCATTGCAAAAATCATGCATCGCGAGTCAATATTCATGCATTGCGAATTAATATTCATGCATCGCGAGTTAATTCATGCATCGAGAGTTAATATTCATGCATCGCGAGAAGATTTCATACCTCGCAGAAATTCATGCATAGCGAGAAGATTTCATACCTCGCAGAAATTCATGCACCGCAAGAAGATTTCATACCTTGCAGAATTTATGCATTGCGGGAAGATATTCATGCCCCGTAGAAGATCATGCATCGCGAGTTAATATTCATGCATCGAGAGTTAATATTCATGCATCGAGAGTCAATATTCATGCATTGCGGAAGATCATGCATCGAGAGTCAAAATTCATGCATTGCGGAAGATCATGCATCGAGAGTCAATATTCATGCATAGCGAAAAATCATGCATCGCGAATCAATATTCATGCATTGCAAAAAAAAAATTAAAAAAATCATGCATCACGAATCAATATTCATGCATTGCAAAAAAAAATAAAAGAAATTCATGCATCGCAAGAAGATTTCATATCTTGAAGAATTTATGCATTGCGGGAAGATATTCATGCCCCGTAGAAGATCATGCATCGCGAGTTAATTCATGCATCGAGAGTTAATATTCATGCATCGTGAGAAGATTTCATACCTCGCAGAAATTCATGCATCGCGAGAAGATTTCATACCTCGCAGAAATTCATGTTTAGCGAGAAGATTTCATACCTCGCAGAAATTCATGCATCACAAGAAGATTTCATACCTTGCAGAATTTATGCATTGCGGGAAGATATTCATGCCCCGTAGAAGATCATGCATCGCGAGTTAATTCATGCATCGAGAGTTAATATTCATGCATCGCGAGAAGATTTCATACCTCGCAGAAATTCATGCATAGCGAGAAGATTTCATACCTCGCAGAAATTCATGCACCGCAAGAAGATTTCATACCTTGCAGAATTTATGCATTGCGGAAAGATATTCATGCCCCGTAGAAGATCATGCATCGAGAGTTATTATTCATGCATCGCGGAAGATCATGCATTGCGAGTTAATATTTATGCATCGCGAGAAGATTTCATGCCTCGCAGAAATTTATACATCGCAAGAAGATTTCATACCTTGCGAAAGTTTATACATCGCGAGAAGATTTCATTCCTCGTAAAATTTTATACACCGCAAGAAGATTTCATACCTTGCGGAATTTATGCATCGCGAGAAGATTTCATCCCTCGCAAAATTTTATGTATCGCGAGAAGATTCCATCCCTCGCAAAATTTTATACATCTCCAAGAAGATGTTTGCATTTAAGTCGCATCTATTCGGAGGTGAAGGATGTGCACCATATCTTTTCAACGTTCAAGTCGGTGAAAACTTGCGTTGAAAGATATTTGCATTTAAGACGCATCTATTCGGAGGTGAAGGATGTGCACCATATCTTTTCAACGTTCAAGTCAGTGGAAACTTGCGTTGAAAGATATTTGCATTTAAGACGCATCTATTCGGAGGTGAAGGATGTGCACCATACCTTTTCAACGTTCAAGTCGGTGGAAACTTGCGTTGAAAGATATTTGCATTTAAGACGCATCTATTCGGAGGTGAAGGATGTGCACCATATCTTTTCAACGTTCAAGTCGGTGGAAACTTGCGTTGAATGATATTTGCATTTAAGACGCATCTATTCGGAGGTGAAGGATGTGCACCATATATTTTCAACGTTCAAGTCGGTGGAAACTTGCGTTGAAAGATATTTGCATTTAAGACGCATCTATTCGGAGGTGAAGGATGTGCACCATATCTTTTCAACGTTCAAGTCGGTGGAAACTTGCGTTGAAAGATATTGCATTTAAGACGCATCTATTCGGAGGTGAAAGATGTGCACCATATCTTTTCAACGTTCAAGTCTGTGGAAACTTGTGTTGAAAGATATTTGCATTTAAGACGCATCTATTCGGAGGTGAAGGTTGTGCACCCTATCTATTCAACGTTCAAGACGGTGGAAACTTGCGTTGAAAGATGTTTGCATTCTGTCCTACCGATGGACATACATTCAAAATCCTACCGATGGATAATATTTTCATTTGTCCTACCTATGGACATCATTCAAAATCCTATCGATGGATAATCTTTTCATTCGTCCTACCGATGGACATGCATTCAAAATCCTACCGATGGATAATCTTTTCATTTGTCTTACCGATGGACATACATTCAACATCCTATCGATGGATCATCCATTTTTTCATTCGTCCTACCGATGGACATACATTCCAAATCCTACCGATTGATCATCATCTTCATTCGTCCTACCAAGGAACCTGTATTTACCTCCATTTATCGTATCATAAGAGATGCTACCCTTTTTCTGTTAGTTTTGCCTATAATAATGAGTTTTATCTTTATTCTTTTTTTTAGAACATTCTAGAAGATGCACTCTCAGAGAAGCCACATGTCCAAACTACTTCAGCAAGGACGCAGCATCATAGAACCTTTTGGAGACAAGTCTAGGATTTACTTCGACCACATTCAACCGCACTTCTCTACAAAGGTCATGTGTTCGGCCAAAATTGGGTTTGTCAATTTTCGTTGTCCACGATTTCTTTCATCAATCATACACAACGAAAGGGACAGCTGTTGACACCCAATTTTGGCCTAACATTTTAAAAATTCGTGATTTTTAAGTTTATTTATTTAATAGTTCAAAAATATATTTTTTTTATAATTTTTTAATAAGTTTATCGATAACTGTCTTTATTTATTAGAAATTAGAATTTCTTATTAGTTAATTTTAAAATTGCATATTTACATTGTTAATATTCATTTTTGATATTCTGCGCAGTCTAAAAAATTCATTCAAATACGAAGATAATTTGTTTATACGATATTTTATCAACAAATAATTTTTGGGCCACTGTTTTCGGCCCATAATTTAGGCCCATTTTTAATAATTCCCTATGTATAGAACATTTTGCCCATTAGGTTAGGTGTGGTGAATTAATTTTAGAATTTAGGATTAATTTTTCAGATTTTTTAAGTCTTAGATACTTTTAAATGTTCATACTTTTCCGGTCACCACCCTCGCCGGAGCATTTTCCGGCGAAGCCAAAACTCCCCCATTATTATTTTTTCTTTCTTTTCATTTTTCAGAAAACAAAAGACCACAATACTCCTTTTCCTGCAACCACCATCTCTCCGACTCCCAAACCCATCTGAAACCCCACTGAAATAGCCACCAGAAACCAACCTCCACGCCACCAACCCACCACCGTTTTGTTTCTCTTCTTCGTCAATCTGGCGAGCTCGCACCGCAAAAAATAAAATCAAACAGAAATGCCATCTCCGGCGAACCACAAACAATCCATCTCCTTCTTTCCCTGGAAATCATCTCCAAACAAAACCCATTTCCTTGTCCAGCCACTGGAGCTCCGGCGAACCAACAAAGAACCTGACCGGCTGTCTGCTTTCCGGCGCAGGCGAGTGAGCAACAACTATGTGACACAAATTATAAAATTCCTCGGAGGTTTGAACCTTTGTTTCTCCTATTTTAATTTGTTAAACTTGTTTAGTTATTTATTATAGTCAATTTTGATTATTATTTTTTATTATTGAGTTTCACCTTCTATCTTCTCCTCTATTTTCATTGGGTTATATTATTGTGTTCATTTTATTATTTTTTCAGAGCAGTGTCTATTTTTGACATTGGCTATATTTATAAAAGTGTTATATTTCATTTATTTATGCTCATGAGTTTATTTCGTTTTGTGGGTTTGGACTTTTGCTTGTGTTGGTTGCTTCCATGAATATAGTTTTGTAATTTGCCATTTTATTTGGGTTATTAAATGTTGACTGATGTTTAGATATGTTTTATTTTCACCACTAAAAGTGGTCATTATTTTGGGTTGGGTTGCTACATTTGTTATGGTTTATAGGTTGATTTAAGTTGCTCTATTATTTTATATTTCTCTTTCTCAATTCTAGTTTTTATTACTATAAATTTGTTTCAATTATCTATTATTGTTCTAGTATCATTAGTTAATATTTGATGACTTTTTGTATCTTATTTTTGTTAGAATAATGGTATATATATTTCTTACGAATTTCCAGCAATAGATGTTATTATTATTATTACTATCGTTATTATTATTATATAGCCTTGTTCCAATTAATGTTTGATTACTTTGACATTTTTTATTATTTTGTTAGAATGAATTGTATACAGTGATCAATTTTCCAGTAACTATGTCTTGTTTAGGTAGCTATTGTCATTATTATTTAGTTATCAATTTGTTTGTGGCATTTAGTTATGGATTGTCTTTTGTTAGTTTTCGAGAAGATTTTATGCTTAGATGTTTAAGTGGCCAATGACAAAACTCTCCGTCGGTTTTGGAGGCATATCCAATATTAAAAGACGGAAATTCTTAGTTTAAGTTCATATAACTTGTTTGTTAAAATTGTTAAAATGGCCAATGAAAAATCTATCCGTCGGGTTTAGAGGCCTTTCCATTTTAAAAGACGGAAATCTAATTTAAGTTCATATAACTTGTTTGTTAAAATTGTTAAAATGGCCAATGATAAAATCTCTCCGTCGATTTTGGAGGCCTCCCCATTTTAAAAGACGGAAAATTTAGTTAACTTTATATTATTTACTTGTTAAATTTGGCCGATGAAGAAATTACCGTCGATTTCCAAGGCCTCCAATGTTAATAAGACGGATTTTTATTTTTAAGTTATTATTTCATATATTTAATTTTATTCATATTTATTTATTACTAACACTTTTACTAAGTGTGTTTATAGGTACCCAAGACTTGCTTCCTTGAAGTTATTCGAATTATACTCTTTATTCAATATTTTGTATGTATCGATGTTAGGCAAACCTTAGGCCGATATTATTATTTTATTTTTATTGCGTATATTGCATGTTATTATATTTGTACATTATTTTATTTTCCTCCTCAATTTGAAAAAAATGAATTCAGTCGGGACCCACACTTGTGGATTTCGAAGGGTGCCTAACCCCTTCCCTTCGAAATAATTTGAACCCCCTACCTAGAATCAATTGGTTTCGTAGATCACATAATGTTTTTTCTAGTTTTTCTAAAATTAGGTGGCGACTCTTTTTAAAACTCGTTTATTTTTAAAACTCTTTTAAAATTGAATAAATTCATTATTTTTTGAGTTGCCGCGACGTTTCGCCCTATTTTGATAGAGTAGGGATGTAAACAGCTGTCATATAGTCTCCCCAAATAGAAGAAGAGGTTCTTAGGTTCCACCACAGCTTAGCCTTGAAGGCCATACAAACATCTGAGATTTTCCTAAAATTAGCACCACCTTCTTCAAAGGGGTAACTCAAATTATCCCACGCAATCCAGTGATGTTTACCTCCAGAATCTTTTCCAGACCAAAATAACCTTGCAATGATTTTCTCTATGAGCTCAAGGGTACCTTTAGGAGGATTGGTAGCACTCAAAAAATGAGTAGGGAGAGCTAGTAGAATATGTCTTATTAAGGTAGCTCTCCTCCAAAAGATAACAATTTGGTGTGCCAACCTCTAATTTTATTCGTAACTTTATTGACAATATCAGAGTAGTAAGCCAGTTTCTTTTTTCCAGTTATATTATAACTTATTTTTGTATCTACAAAAGAAGGGGGTAATTTATGATAAGTTCTACTCTCTCCGTCCATAATTATTTATCAGGTAAGGTCATGAACTTCCCTCAAGAAAAATTTAATACAAGGTGTAGTTTGATCAATATAAATTTACTAACCAAGAATATCAAAAGTTTACGTAACTTTTCAATTGAACAAAATGGAGTAATTATTAAGGGCAGAATTGAAAAAAAAAACTAATTATTTATTAATTGTTTAAATTGACAATTAATCTTAGACATCTATTTTTAGTATACATGTCAAAAAATTGTGGACGGAGAGAGTATAAAAAAATGAGTGAAAAAATAAATTTAATTATTAAAATATTAAATTCAAATTATTCATTAAATTTAAAATCAACTATACCTCTAACTTTGCAAAACCATCATTATACCTAGATGAACTTTATTTTCTCTTATTAAAATACCAAAAATATATATTATTTTTTCACTTTGTTAAAGTGAAGTTATATATAACTCATTTACAAGGGAAAATGATATAAAAGAATAACCTATTAATTCAAATAAAATATTATAATCACAGTTTGATTTAATTATAATCCGTAGCAAATATTTGTCATTCATCTCTCTCGTCACTTTCCTGATCTCGCTCTGTAGTTCCTCTTGCCTCTCTCACTTTATACAAACACAAATATATAAATTATGTGTTATGTTTGTATAAAGCGAGAGAAAATTATATATATATGCATATTTTTTCGTTTGTCTCTCTCCCCAGGGAGAATCTCAGTCGCCACCCTCCCATATCTCGTTCGCCACTCTCTATTGTGATTACTTCTCTTACTTTATACAAACACAAATGTATAAATTGTATTTGTGTTTATATAAGTGAGAAAAAATTATATATATAAATATACAAATACATATATTTTTGTCCTATATACTTACGCTTATACACAAACGAGAGGTCGGTTAACAAAAACTTGCTATGAAGCGCAATTATACAAACTATAGTTATAACATACAGATATAAGTTTTATGTTTGTTAAACCTAAAATTTACTCTTTACTATATAACAATTAAGATATAAATTAAATCACTTTTATAACAAATCAAATATCAACTTTAAATCAAAAAGTTGTATCCATATTCATGGTAAAATGTGTACTTTGTAAATCCAAAAGTCCAAAAATTAATCTTGTGGTGTCGCTTTCGATTTTATAGTGAAAATAGTAGTCAACTCCTCCGTCGAGATGCAGATCAACCCGGCGGGTCGTTTAACCAATATAGGAAACCGGCGCTTTGGACATTATTACAATCTTTCTACTAAATCCGGTTTCCGGTTCTCCATTCCCAAAACAGGGATCTCTCCAAAATTGCCGCTGTTAATTTGTAACCGTCTAGAGAAAATTGGCAGTATCAATCTTCGGATTTCTGCTGAGACATTAAAACCCCTGTTCCTCTCGTTTTTGTCCAAAACTCAACAGTTTTTTGAGCGCTCCACTGTTCCTGTGATAGAAAGGGAGAAAATGGAGGTCAATGGTTGTTTCAAGCGAAATCTTTTTCTGATGTTTACTGTATTTGGAGTAATGGCGATAGTGAAAGGTCCAACCCTAGCTTCTAGTTCTCCTTCTGCTTTTGTCCAAAATGTCATCTACTCTAACAAGATCGCCATCTTTTCCAAATCCTATTGTCCGTAAGTATCAAAACTAAGGATTGATTAGAAAATTGTCAACTTTCGTAGCATATTGCAAAGCTTGCGGAGGAAAGAGTTCATCTTTTCTTTGCTTTCTAGGGTTTCTGTTCTGCTTTGCTTGTTAACTGTACTGATTTTCTCTCTGCCGCGTTTGATCTTCTTTCATGTTAATTTTAGAAATATCACTAAGAGTTTTAGGGGTTAGTTTCTCTATTTCTAGAATCTAGCCTACTTTACTACAGTTAGACATTGGCCAATTTAGTCATTTACATGGGATTAGCTCATTGTAAGTTGTTAGTTATTTACAGGAGATTAGACAATTTTTAATGGAACTCTTATGAGGATTGAAGGTTGAAGCCCCTTGGTTGCATTTGAATTCACGGTGGCTTGCTTTCTACTTGAGGGTGACTGATTGGTTTCATCTTGGTTCCAAGTAGGAGCTATTATGTATGTTTCTATTTGTTGCCTAAAGAGGATGACTGATAACAATGCTTTCTTTAATTTAATTGACCAATTCCATATCGTTTCCACTATAATTTGGTATCACATCAAGTGTTTGTAGCCATAGACAAATCTTCTAGAGATCAAGTTCTTTTTATTCCTCTTCATTATCGAAATTTGAAAATAATTGGTATATGCATATATGAAGATCATACAACACAGTTAGAAGTTTACATCCTTTTCCATCTTCGTTTGATAATAGTTACGAGTCCAAAGGTCTTAAAACCAGACCTTTCATTTTGGCAAAGGAGGAAGCTGTTCAGACTCCAACCTATGTATTAGATGAGCATTTAATTTCTTATGCTCTCTGTGCTGCTTGGAATAAACATTATGTAAGGCTAAGATATAATATATATATATCCATGAATAAGATTTAAGATAATGGATTTGAGGCATCATAGGCTGTGGCGGTGCGCTGTATCCCATCAGATTTTTATGCCATGCATCCTTTTATTTAATACTCAGCTGGATCACACATTTATCTTTACCATAAAAAGAAAGAAGCACTCAAGGGTGTGGCTTAGTGGTCAATGATGTGGATTGAGTACCATGAGGTTTCGTTCAATTCCCAACAGTGAAAAACACTAGGTGATTTCTTCTCATCTGTGCTAGACTTGGTGGACATAGTTACATGATACTTGTTGCTAGTGGGAGATGGCAGCCTAGTAGATGTCCCATGGAATTAGTCGTGGTGCGTGCAAATTGGTTGCTACTTGTTGCTGGTGGGAGGTGGCAGCCTGGTGGGTATCCCATGGAGTTAGTCTTGGTGCACACAAACTGGTTCGGACACCACGGTTATCAAAAAAAGAAAAAGAATCATAAAATACCTTGCATCTGAGAATCACAATAGCGTTCTAAGTGCATGTTAATGTTTTCAAGTTTGTTCTTTCTCATGCTATCGTTTAAATTGTATTTATCTTTTGACAATAGGTACTGCAAGCGTGCCAAAGGCATCTTTAATGAACTTCAAGAACAACCATTTGTGGTGGAGCTTGATCTTAGAGGTAATTTATTGTCTATACCCCCTCCCCTGAATCCTGTAGAAAGAAATAAAAATAAAGTACAATACTTGAAAACTATTCATGAAGGTACATACAGTTTTCATGACTATTTTATTACACATCTGTGTTTCCTCCTCGTAAGAGCTATACTTAGTCTACATTGATTGTGTCAACTAGTGATGGAAGTTTATGAATTGTTTCAAACTAACGATATATCATTTTAGATGATGGCGCTCGTATACAAGATGTCCTTCTAGATCTGGTGGGTCGTAGCACAGTCCCTCAAGTGTTTGTGAATGGGAAGCATATTGGTGGTTCAGATGGTAGGCTTTGTGATTTCAGTTGTCCGATTCCTGTTCTCTGAAATATTTATCAGCTTGTAACACTTGATTCTTGTTTTTGATTGTTTTCATCTGTGTGTTGGCTTCTTATTAGATCTCCGAAATGCTGTCGAGAGTGGGCGTTTGCAAAGTCTTCTTAAGAAAGAGTAAAGTTGTGCTGTAAGTCAAGAGATTGAAGCATCTCTCCTGAAGTTCTGAAGCTGCAGTGGCTCGTGGATAGCTTAGTTAAGTTTGGTAGGTCCAGGTGTAAACTAAATATTTGTATGCTGATATGGTGTTTGTTTCGTTTCTTATGCTGAAAATATGGTATTTGGAGAAAAAACAAGGGATCTGAACGTAATTCCAGAGCTTATAACCTTCACTTGCTATAACTTTGCGCTAGTAGGTTGTTTACAAATGAACAAAAGTAAAATGGAATGGATAACACAGAAGCGTTGAACTTGAGAAATTGTTTAGTACATACTTTGCTCCTGTTTCAGTTATGTTCAAATGTCAAAGTTTGAGTGCATCTAAATTCTAGAACCAGTGGACAGATCTTCTGAGCAAATGGCATGATGAAAAACTTGTGTAGATCCAAATTGTGTATAGAGAAATAAGAACTGAAGAGATGCCATGAATAGCACATAAGGAGACCTGATAACTCAATCATCTAGAGAAATATTCAGTGGGCCTAATCTGTTGCATTTGAGTATTACCGTCAAGTGCAATTTTTCATGAGCTCTGGACTGCTGCAGATCCATTCACATATGAATAGAATGATTTGTTAAGGGTAGATTAAGTCTTAGTATCGACTGAATGTGTTCACTCAAAATATGTCAGATTTTTAATCTATTCTTATCAAAGAATTTTTTGTTCCGTCTTCTTTGTCAAGTAGTCGTCATGGACAAAGATGAAGTTGGTGGTGGAAAAAAAATGCGAACAATCTGCGCAGAGAAAAAGTAAAAATGGCAAAGAAGAGAGAGAAAAATGAAAGGACTGGGGGACATGCTTGATGAAGAGACGGAGATACATAGTGAACTTCAGATCTCAGTCATTGTATGCTAAGTGTAAACATTAACCTTACAATTAATCAATAACAATATCTACGGCATTTGCCCCTGCAGCACTTTGCCTTCTTTATCTATCAAATAAATAAATTAATTAAATAGAAATGAAATATAAATAACAAGAGCTACGACAACTGCTTCTTTTTCTGCTGGAAGTAGTACATGAAGACCTTTAGGCTACAAAGTAAGAATTGCTTGCTATAGATTTAGATGAGTTGAGAGTGTGTAGTCATGTAGGTGCAGTAGTAGCGTTTGGCCGCCAGAAAGTCTTCTGTGCACTTAGTATTCCAACTTGGTTCTGGGAGATGGTCTTCCGGATTTCCCAGTGCAGAGACTTGAGTAAGTTTTCTACTTCCTTAGTTGTAGCAGAGTCATCGCGGACAATCAATTTACCTCCAGGTCTAACTATTCTGTCAACCTCTGCCATTACAGCAACAATTTTGCACCTACAAATGCCACATTAGTTAGAAGTCACTTCTACTCCATAAGTAAACAAAACTACTGTAGTATTATATACCTCTTCTTCAACTGGGAGAAAAGATGATCAGCATGTAGTAGATCGTACGTCCTTGGGTATGTACTAAATGATTCACACCAATCATGATAAATCCCGAAAAGACCACGTTCATATATTATGGGAAGTGTATCTGGTGCATTGACATTCACCACATTCACAACCCACAGTTTGAGATCTCTAAGTGCTGCAGCAAACCTGTTAATTAATAGGAGTAGCCTTTTGTTAGTATTCTTTTGGTGCATAAGAAAAGGCACAAGAGAGAAGTTAATCACCCTCCATATACTGCTCTCATGTCCATGGCATTTCTCACATTTGACCAGCTAATTCCTAGTCCTTTCATATACACCTTGCTTATCAAACGTTTCCAATGTTCTAAATCTGCTTTGAAGTCATCTGGTGCTGGCTTTCCATAAATTCCAATTTGTGATCGGTTTAGCCAGTATGGAGGTGTCTGCAGTCGCTCAGGCCACTCTACAGGCCACCGATATCCTCTTTCCGTTTCTTTACTTGGCACCCTATGCATACATGAATTGAAGGGGACATACCTGAAACATGTGTAATATTTCCGATCTCATTAAAAGTTGGTAACGAATAAATATGTGGAAATTACAATTATTCTTTGTAGATGTTGCAAATGGCATTGGCAGGCAGATTTCACGGAGTAAACAAAAAAATTGCCAGAGAACAATGAGCTTACCAGGCAGCATTAGGATCATCATCTTGTTTACACATTGGAGGTTTGTTTTGTTTTCTTTGATCGTAGCATTCATTTGTGTCTGATTTGTGGTAGATGGCAACACCAGCAGAGTTTAGTTTATCCTTCTTTATTGTGATAAGCTCCCAGCACATGGCCACCGTCAAGCTAGACATTTCTGGTAATAGATAACCGAAGAAGGGGAAGGAAAAAAAAACGCGTCAATTTCACTCTAATGGCATTGAAGGATAGAAACAAATGAGGCCTTACCCTTCCATATCTCGACATCTTCTTCCAGAGTTTGGTAGACGGGAGTTGCAGACCAGGCAAAGTAACCTCCAGGGCGGAGAACACGATTCAGTTCCAGGAGAAGAGCACCACCTTCATTGCAAATTTAAACTTAATTAAGGAATTCATTCAAAGGCAAAGTCAAAATGAATGTTTAAATAGTTCTAAAATATATATTATTTCTAGGAAACACCTTCCTCATGCCAAGGGACTCTGCAGCGTGCACAATGCACAAGGTCAAAAACTCCACTTGGAAATGGCAATCTCTGAGTACCCATCACAGCAGATATTGCAGGTATTCCCCTTTCCAGTGCGAATTGAACTTGTGCCTCATGTTCATCTTTAGGTGCGAAAGACATTGCAAGAACATCTCTCTCGAAAAGATAACCACCAAAACTAGCGACTCCACAGCCAACATCTAATACTGTTCTAGTGCGCTTTCCCCATGCTATATCTGGAACTGCCTACAACAAGTTGATTTACATAAATCACCAGCATCAATGAATTGTCTAATGTAGTATATACTAGTAAATATTCTTGTGTTTTTCGGGTTGATCATCCTATGATGTTGTTTTTGTAGTCGTTGGTGATGGATAACATACCTCTTGTACAAAATCTAGGTAATGCAATGCTCCATGGATAAACTGAGTACCTCCACCCGGGAAAGTAAGGAATTCACCAGAAACCTTCACCCAGTTTTGGTGCCCCTTCACCTCTGCTAACAATGTATGAGGCACATTATGGTACCATATCTGGATAAAAGCAGAATTTCTTATAAGATTAACATTTTCCTAATCCATATTAAGTACTAACAGTAGTTTAAGTAGACAACTACCTTATCTCTGCTTGTAGGCCACTCAATTGATGCCTTGTATCCCTCAGGCAAGGCGACGAGACAGGTAGGAGGTTCCTGAGGACAATGTCTTTCACGATGTTCATAATGTTTTGTGGATTTTAGCTTCTTTATTGCGTCTTCATTGTCTAAACATGGTATGTAGTCTGCAAGGGCTTCCACCTCGCATAGCTGCCAATCCTGTTCAGGGACGCTGCTGTCTTGGTTATTTTTACCAACTGTTCGTCTTTCTTTCTGGTTCACTGACTGATCAGCTTGTGTCGACCAGGCCTTCTTTGATTCTTTAGACTCTTTTGGTACAATGATTTCGGTCTTGTTATTTTCATTCTTCAGAACAGGTGGGTTATTAGTTAAGTTTACGGGAGTCTTGTGATCCTTTTGAATCTTAACATCTTTTAGTAAAGGTGCTTCATCATGTTTGATTTGATCTTTACTGGTTAGCCCATGAGTATGTTCTTCTGGTTGTTTCTGTTTCTGTTGCATTTGGTCATCTTCTTGTTGTTGATGCTGCTCAAGTCGTTTTTGTTGCTCGTGATCTGACAATAAGTTCTTGGTGTTATCTGTTGCAACTCCATGGGCATCATTTCCTGAATCTAAAGAGACGTCCTCTTCAGCCTTTTCTTTTCCGGTTGTTGTTTTTCCTGTTGCTGCAGTTATTTGCTCAGCTTCTTGCTTGTGAGTGATGGAACTTTCTTCAGACGTTTGTGTCTCCAATTGTTTCTGCTTCTCTTGCTCATCAACAGATTCGGTTCCATGCAATCCCTGAGCGTTCTCTGCCACAACTGGATTCACATTTTTCTTCTCCATCTCTGGTTTTACATTTTCATTACCTTGCAATGATTGATCAACATTCACATTCAAAGCATCTCCTCCACCTCCAGAATCCTTTGTAATATCTGATGAGACATCTGTCTGTAGCTTGTCAATTTCGCTAGTATCCTGAGGCCGGTTAGCGTCACCAGTTTTAAGCGCATCATCAGGAAGGTCTCCTTGTGAGTCTTTGAAAACAGGAGTTGGTTTTACAGCGTTAGAAATGGTCTTGTGTGCATTCATAATTGTGGAAGTAAAAGTAGAAGGGGTAGAATCGGTCGTAGCCGTTCGAGTGGTGGATTTGGGAGGAACAACAGAGGTGGAGGTGAGAAGCCATACTCCTAACACACATAATGATACAAACACTATAGTAGTAATAGTTGATGAATAGGAAGAAGAGGATGGTCTTCTGCCCAAACGAGCTCTTGTTGTTGGCATATTTTTGTTGATTTTTTCGATTACATTCAATATTTTTTTTTTTTTTTGTAACATTACCTACTGTTTGTTCTGCATTAGCCTTTATGTTGAAGTTGGTACAAGAAATAAGTGAAAAAAATGAGATGAGAGGATTCAGTTTGTTTTGTGGAGGGAGATGAAGGCCAAAGTAAGGGAGAAATAGTCCAACCTGGTTTGTTATCAATGATCCAACAGAGTAGGAAAAGGAAACAACATGTTACACTCATTTAACTTTTTTTAACCAACATAATATAAATACTAAACAACTTAACAAATTTTTATAAGTAATCAGAATAATTTTCTTTGGTGATGGCAGCAGTCAAACAAAAATATTTTAGTTACTTTTTAAAAAATTGTATTGATTTTGTTAGGTTGTTAAATACTATATGAATTCCTCATTTAACTCACTTGAACGGGGTTTGGGGAATTTTGTTTGAAACTTACATAAATATAATATAAATAAAAAAATTTACTACTTATAGCAATAACATTTTTCTTCGCTTAATCACTTTTACTATATCTATAATACATTTTTACTTCATATTAAAAAGAGCAATTTATTATTCACATATAATATAAGTTTTATTTATTATGATTATACATTTATTACACATTTAATACATTTATAATACAATGTGTAAACTTCTTACCAAACAAGCATAATATATTTTTAAAAACAGTTATAATACATATATATTGCATATTTAGTTCACTTTAAATACATAATGCAGATTTAACATAGCATTGCTATAAATAGTAATAACTAAAAAATATCGCTAAAATTATTAATTATTTATTAAAATGACCCACCCAAGTGATTTTTCTTTTTTTATTTGGAAAAGATAAATAGGGGGATATTTGAATTTGAGTTAAACTCAAAATGACAAGTGAAACAATGGAGTTGTAAATGGAAAATGAGCAACTTTCACATATAGCAAATACAAAAAACATATTCGTATTTTTTAGCTGTAATTTGCTTGCACTCCATAGCAAGCTTTGCTATGCTACTTCCGCTATATATATATACAAAAGGCAGTGGCTATTTCGCTATACATATATTGCATGCTATAGCTGTAGTTTGCATAATTGCACTCCATAGCAAGCTTTGCTATGCTACTTTCGCTATACATATATACAAAAGGCAGTGACTATTTCAGTGTACATATATACAAAAGAAACAATTGTATAATTCGTTAGCTCCTCTTCAAATTTGTATAATTTCGCTGGTAGGCCATTTGTATAAATTGCTGCCAGTCTCTCGTTTGTATAAGTCATTGGCATCCTCTCAATTCAATTTTGTGTTTGTATATCTATATAAATTTGTATTTATATACAATTGAATCAAAATAAAACGTTCGTATATCAAATATTGTTTCTCTCTCGCTTTATACCAACATAAATTATACATTGTATTTTGTATAATTTGCGTTTGTATAAAGCGACAAAGAGAGAAAGACAAAATAAACTGGGTAGAGAAATATTTGTATTGTATAATTATAAGTGTATAGGATAAAAATATATGTATTTGCATGTGTATATACAATTTTCTCTCGCTTTATACAAACAGAAACACAATTTATACATTTCTGATTGTATAAAGCGAGAGAGACGAGGGGTAGAGTGGCGAGCGAGATTTTAAGGGAGAGAGGCGACTGACAATATGTTTACTACGAGACACAATTAAATCAAACTGTAATTATACTTTAATTTGAATTAATAATTTGTCATTATATACAATTTTCCTATAGAAAATCTAGCATGGCCCAAAATTGCGTCAAATAACTCAAAACAAGCCCACTACCGGATGACCAATGGGGAAGTTCACATATACTATATAAAGTTATTTTTGAAGTGAATAAACGTGCAAAAATTAAAAAATAAGACAGCACATAAATCTTTTGGGTGATATATAAGAATGATCTCTGCTTCTTCAATCAAAAGCTTAATAATTTTTTGCCACATATTGTTCTGATTTGCTTTTTTTGGTTAGTATTTTTGACTCGTGACCTTTAAAATTTCCCAACTAACTAATACCACTCATTTAAAATGGAAAACAAAAAGAATTGTGCGTTCTATCAAATGACAAAGTAGATATTAATATAAACATTTTTAAAAGTTGTGTATTGTTCGCGTATATATTCTTTACACTCTCGGATTAAGTTGACTAAGAATAACACGTAATTCTTCATAGCAAGCTGATAAAAATACTTAAAAAGCCAAATAATTTACTATAATAAGCTAAATTGCGCTGATATTAAAGAAACGTTTTACACTCTCCCAATCTTTCTATATCTAGCATAATATAGTAACCTAACAATAAAAGAAATAACATGTTATAATTGAATAAAATTACACTGATAATGTACAAAATAATAATGTACTGAACAATATGTACAAGTTTAATTTCTTAGTTTGATCCTGGGAGAGAAAAGGACAAATATATTTTTCTTAGGGGGTGATGAATTTGCAATATCTTTTTGGTTGAATCAAGAGGTTATTCAGAAGTTATTAGGCCCAAAAATGGTAAGACAAAAGGATGTTATTGACTTGTTTTGGTGTAAATAACTGGGCCAGATCCATCTCTTCCGCTTATCTGCTGGATCTTTGTGTTTTGTATTATAAAAATATATATTTATTTATGTTTTTTATGTAGTGATATTCAAACTATAGTTATAATATATAAATATGATTTTGTTTTTGGTATATGTGAAAGTTACTCTATAATAATTCAGAAAATATTAAGTATATCTCAATTATCTACTGGGTTTATTTCCTTTCTCATTCTTCACTATTTTTCAAATTATCATGATACGTGAGCGCTGTTTTTTTTCTTTTCTCTAATAGAGTATCAATATAATTTAACACGCGATAATAACAGACATGAACATGATAATGAAGGTGCTGGTCCTTAATTTTTATTTCATGTGTGAGAATACAACAATTGTTATTTATGTATTCTACCATCTTAACGTCATAAAAGAAGTTAGGCAGCCAAAGCCTCTTTAATTAAGTATCATGTACGCTACGTAAATACTCGTGAAAAAAATTGAAGTCTTCATTTGGCTGATTGATGAAACTATTGAAATTTTGTACATACCCCATATTTCACATCTGTCAATCGGTCCAATATTCATAAATTTAACATGCCATGTCCCAGCCAGCTGCAACAGTCTAATGTGTCTAATCTGTAATTCTTGAAATATATATTTTTGTCTCCATAAGTCTAATCTTCTGTACTTTGTTTGAACATCAATTTGAGCAACACACAAAGAATCTCACCTCTGAAATTTATAACACACGTACCTACTTCCAATTCTCTTTCATATTTCTTTTTTTTTTCCCCACTATTTTAAAGTCAATTGAGAAGTAATGTCATATTGAAAAAAGAATTGAAAGAATGATCAGTCAATACTTTCAAGTGTCACTCATATGCATTAGTACTCTTCGTTGCCTAATTCTTTACGACTTTTTTTTTATGAACTTAATTCGATCTAGGGAGAAAGCTGGACTAACTTATATACTCGCTCCGCTCTAATTTATCTGACCTTTTCTTTAAAATATAGTAATAACATTTAAGAAAAAATAAAAGGTTTTTTAAATTCTAGTAGTTTAAGTCTTTGAGACAATTCTTAGATATTTGTATTGTAATTAATTTTTTTTCATTATATGGCTCATTATAGTTGAGGAACAAGTTTTTTTTTTATCAGTTATCACATGATTGTTGTTCCAACTCAAAATAAAGTATATAAATAGCATTATAATTTCGAAATAAGTTATTCCGCTAATTTGATCCTAAAACTTAGAATCACTAAATGTGCTAAAAGGATTATAACTTATAAGAGGAGAATTTTACAATTGAATTATTTTTAATTATAAAATTAACATTTTTTTGAGACGTTTTTTTTATTTAAAAAAGGACATCATTTTAAATGGCGACAAAAGCAGTATTATTTTGTGTTCACCCACATGTCTTTCACTATTTATTCATAATTAAGAAAAATAAATATGAGTAGAAAAAAAACACAAATGTTGTTCTTTTATTGAACCAGCCCATGCTTGATTATTATTAATTATTGTTCAGATAGAATAGAATAGAAAAAAGAAGAAGATTAAAATAATTTGTTGTACGTTCTTAATGCATACTGTCTCTCATGACGACGACATTAATAAAAGTAAGCAAAAAATTAGAGCCATAATAAATACAACTACTTAATATTAAAAAATAATATAAAGTTTCATTATATATGGTTGGTTTAACAAGTGGGAAATGATAAAAAGTTGTACAATATATTTTTAATTTTTTTTGAGGTTAGGGGGACTCTCACGTGAGTATAATTCCAAAATGAGAAGACTGTCAGCTAACTAGCAGTACAATAATGAGTGAGCTTTCTAAATGAGAAAACCCTAATATATATTTGTAATAATATTTAGTATTATTTGATTGGGTTGTAAAATAAAATCAAATAATAATGTCTTTTCAAACAAAATAAAATAGAGAGGCCCCGCCACATGCACAAGAAGGTGACAGCAGATCGAATGTTAACATTTTTTCATGGGTCCCTTAAATTAATTAAAAGTATACTATATTATTATTACTAACCTATAGTATATGATTTGGACATCCACAATAAATATATACTCCATTTTTGCAGATATATGATGATCATGATTAATTAGCTACTAGTATGATTTTTATATGATGATTCTCATCCAAATGTGTGGTCGGTTCTTTTTGTAAACACATTACACATATATATATATATTATATAATATGTGGCTGAGGTTTTAGCATAATCAATCTCTGTGTTTAACTGTTCTCCCAAATCCCAACCAACTTAGCTTCCCAAATCATTTCTCCTGTTTCCCTTCCAGGTAATTCTGAGTCGAAATTAGAATTTAAAGTCTATATAAAACTTTATTATATATATTCTTTAAGTTACTAAATTTTAAATTAATATTTTTTTATCTTATTTTATGTGATATTTTTTTATTTTAAATTTAAATAAATTTATTTTTTATCGTAATTTTTTTTATATATAGTTTATAAATATATAATTTTTATTTTAATTTTTTTAACATTTCATGCACAAATTTCTAATCAAACTTAAACTGTTTGACTCTCAAAAAATTAAATGTGTCACATAGATTGTAACATATAGATTATTTTTATATATTTAATAATATTTTCTTAATATAAATTCAGAATTGAATCAAAAGTTATTAGGTTCATTCAAATTCCTAATCAACACAATGGTTTTGTTCCTGCCTCATGTACTACCTCGTTCTAATTTATATGTGTTTATTTGATTGAGTATAAGATTCAAAAATAAAATAAATATTTTTTAACTATAAATCGTCTCATTAGGAATAATATAAATAGTTGCAAGTCATATTATTAATAAGGAAATATACTTATCATATTTTTAGACTAACTTAAAAGAATAAAAATAGTGAATAAATTAAAATGATTGAAGTATATATATTTTGCAAATCCATTAATCGAATTACCCCGATCTTGGAACTAATACCATTGTGATCACTAGTTATATTATATAGAGAGAGTAAAAAAGTATGGTGTACCCTTAACTTTGTCATTTAGACTGATATATTCTTCGTTATGAAAATGATTGATATATATATTTACGGTTATACAAATAACTCACATATACCGTTAGGATTACAAATACACTCTTCATCAAACGGAATTGAAAAAAATTATTTTAAATTTATTTTTTCTTAATTTAAAAAATAATCATGTGGAGTATATATATGATCCTTCTAGCAAAATTGAAAGTATCTCCTTAATTCATTTAGAGATATTAAACTAGTTCATATACCATAAAGAATATCACTATTATTAACTTATATTAACATAAAATTAGATTAAAAATCTTAAAATACGTCCTTTTATGATTATTTTTTTTAAAAAAAGCAACAATCATCAAAATGTTAGAATTATCCCCTAAAAATTCGCCTCTTGTTGGCTCAATTTTTTTGTTTTCTTTCAATTTTTATTTTTATTTTTTTCAAAAAAAGAATCCAGTTGAAGTGATGGCCAGTTGTCTGATATAGATGGAAAGATTACGAATAGACAATTGATTATCTTTCAAACTCTTCCAAAATTGCAATTTGACAAAACATAAATATAATGGCCCAATATGTTCAAAAGTGTTTCTTTGAGACCGAAAGTGAGAACATCTTAAGAATTCAAAAAAAAAAAAAGTATAAACTTGAGAAAAAGAAAAAAACTTTAATTAAAATCCTATAAATATTTAAGATTAGAAGCTTCCAAATTGTATTCTTTTTTTAAAAAAAATCCGTCAAATGCCATCATCATAGTTATGTTGAAAACATTTTTGTCTCCGGTTTTCGTACTAGATATTTTAGTAGCATATTAATCTGCTTTTTCCTTATAACTTTGACCCCATTTATCCAAAAAATAAAGTCACACTGGAGTTTAATGGGTCACAAAAAGAAATTAAAAGTGAATCAATTGCTCAAAACGAAACCAAAAGTGTGTTACCATCTGATAATTTCTTCTATAGGATGAGTAGTTATCACTTTATATTTTTATAAAAAGACATAAAACATAGTAGTAATCATTTGGTTATTGACTTTTCTCTGAAAAATTTAGAAAAAAAGATATCGACTATTGTTAAACACAAGTGTAGTATAAAACAAAATGTTCACTTGTGCTAAGCTTTGTTTTACTTTTTTCCCTTCTATTTCATAAATAGTTACTCGACACATCACTAATTTCTCCATAGTCTATAACAATTATTTTACATAAAAACTAATATTGTTTTGTAGCTAATATTTTTAATTAAATATGAGATAAATTTAATATGAAGATTTTTATAGAAATAACCAAGTGATCCCAAAATAGTATTATGTTTATTTTTTAAAACAAAAAAATATGACGGAAGTTCTAAAATTACCATGTAATAAGGACTTAATTAAGTACTGCCTTAAAATTAGTTATGAAGAGTCAAGTTAGCCGATGTATAAAGTCTCTGTGCATCTTTTGATCCTTCTAAACTATGGATTTAATTTATTCTTTTTTTAATTATTATTATTATTATTTTTATATCTCGTTAATTTTAACTTTCTACATGATATATTTAATTAGAACCACAATATTTAAAAATATTTTGATACATTTCACATACTTTAATTTAATACCAAAAATTCAATTTTCTTTTATTTAGTTTTTAAAAACTTGTGTCAACATTAAACTAGACGAATACATTAAAATAGATAACACATTTTAAAAAAATGTTAAAAATCATAAAATAAAGTAAAATTGGGCCGGGTTACTCGTTTGGGTGGACCATCACCTTTATTGCACAACTATCTAATTTCCATGGTATTTTTACTTTAGGAATTTTTTTAAAATGTCAATATTTTGACATTTAATAGGATTCATTGTTAATATTTTTAATATTTAATAAAAATATCAAAAAAGAAATGATTGTTAAAAATAGAAAGGAGAAATTAATTGGAGAGAAAAATATTAAAAAGAGATAATTTCTTAAAAGTCTTATCAGTTACAAAAATTTAAAAACAAAGAACTAATTGATAATTTATCAAAATACACCAACTTCCATCTCTTTCTTATTCTTTGACCATGTTCTAAAAAACACGCCTATCGCCATTGTTCTAAAAATTCAATATTCAATTTTCTTAATTTTTTTATTTCTAAACACGTTTATTTACCATACATTATCATATTTGAAGCAGTTTATCCTACTAAGGCATCATTTTGACGTTATGAAATTATAATTTATCTTTAAAAAATGTTTGAAATTGTATGAAGTTATTTGGCTATCATGTTAATGTTATGAAATTTATATATCTCCTTTTAAGAAATTTTTCAGTATTCAAAATACAATACTCATGTATTCATGGTATACGTATTAATCCAACTAACATATATATTTTATTTTGCTTATTTTCAATATCAATTTGTATACCAAATTGTTTGTATTTATATTTGATTTTGTATTCGTCCTAATGTATACCATAAAGTTTGTATTTAGGTTTGATTTCGTATTCGTCCTAATGTATACCATAAAGTTTTGTATTTATATTTGATTTTGTATTCATTCTCAACTCTAAATAGACAAAATACAGTTTATTTATGTATTCATTATATGTGTATTCATCCTAATTGCATCAGTCAAATAATTTTGTATTTTATTTTGCTCATTATATGTTTATATCAACTAGTTTATCTTTGATTGCGTATTAATTCACAATTTTAAATAATTAAAATATAGGTTTGTATTTAGATTATCACTTTATAAAAACAAATTTGACTACAAAACTTCAGGACATTCAAAATACTTCCAAATACTTTTGCGAAACAACTCAATACCTAAATGCTAATGTAGATTCTACTAAATTTGAAATATAAAAATAAATCATTAAAAAAGATCGATAAAAATTATTTTAAATACTAAAAATCTAAAATACATAAATATTTGATGAGTATGTAAGTAAATTGATATAAATTTTTTTTTTAAAATGATGGAATATCCTCAATACATACAATCCAAAAATTCAACATAATGTGTGATTTGAAAATAAAATCTCGCAAAATAAATGATGGATTCAAAAATACCTTTATCAATTGAGAGATTTCTTGATTAATTGATAGATTTGAATAAATTGTTAGAACTTCAATAATTAGTCCGTCTTCAACAATGAGAGAGAATAATGGTGAAATTTTGATGAACGAAAAAAAAGAAGAGAAAAGTGAATGATAGGGATGGTGAAAAAAAGTTGATGAAAGAGAAAAAAAATGAAAAGTGAAATATGAAAAATAAATTTAATGGTACTAAATCAAATGAAGAAGTGTAAATGGCTAATGAATGTAGAATTTGATTCAGAGTTGGACTGTTTTGAAAAATAAAATTTAAATAGAAATCACTTTCTAAAACATTGACATTTTCAATAATTATTTTAAAGTATAAATATTTTTACTAATTAAGTTAGAAATTGTGACTAATTTGCTAATTCTCCCTTTTACTTATATTATGGAAGCCTAATTGTGCTGAAAGTAATAAGCAAATTACTAAATCCACCTCTAGCACTAATCTCTCTTTCACCCATATATTTAAATTGCTTGGATACAAAATTTAAATTTTATGAGTTAAAAGTTCAAACATATTATATATTAATACAAATATTCAAATATGCTATTTGCAATTTTAATCGATAACTATACAAATTTTTCCTTCCGTCAAAAGTACTTCATTCAAATAAACTCAGTGTTTGAACACTCCATTTGCAATTAGCTTAGAAATTAGTTTCATCTCCACTACGCACTTCGACTTGTCAACATCACTAGCACTTCGTATAACTTATTATTATATTTCAAATTGCTAAACTCTCACAAATAATGCAGTAGCATATAATCATTCACCTATCAATTAATTAATCTTTATTTAGTCCTAAGTCATTTAGTGTATCTAGTCATGTTATGATTAACAAAGTACTGAATTATTGTGTTGAAATTAGATTATTATAAGAACCTTTGAATAGTCAGTTGCTTCGATAACGACCCGCGCGATGTTCATTAATGAAATTTTGACTTAAAAGTGATATATTGTTAGTCCAATTTTGTGTTTTAGTAATTGTTAGTAAGTTGTGCCAATGTTGGGAGGAAAGATTTTGTGGATTTTAAAGTTGAAGACACGGTAAAATTAAAGGTTGATAAGTTATTGAACAATTTATTTATCTATTTAACATGAGTAACATTTAAAACTTGACTCAAATATTTATATGTCAACGATTGAAAATATACTTTTGTAAATAAAAGAGCCTTTTTCTCTAATTATCAACTTAGGCAATTCGCTAATATTATAGAAGAATATATATCTCACTGCCACAGCCCACAAGTAATAGAAAATAAAAACTAATAGGAGTACTATATTTATTATGTTTATAAAATCCCTCTTCGCTATTTAAGGAAATTCTTTTGAAAGCTTGACTGAGAAGGAAAATTAAGAAGCTATATATATAAATATTGCATTCATTACTAGGGATGCTTTTAGTATACAAAAAAGACAAATTTTAAAAATAGCACAATGTATAGTAGGCCCTTTGTATTATGTTAATCGCTTTCTAGTTTCTATGTTGAGGAATATGCATACCGTTTTGGTTTTACATATTTGTATTTTCTTTCATTTTTAATATATAGGTCGAAATTTTGGTTAATTAAAACTTCAACAGCTTGTTGCACCTGTCTAAAATATTATTGACATTCTGTTTAAATAATATTATTAGCATTTATTTGTTGTATGTATGTATATATCTATATGGTCTCCTTGTAGGATGGTTAATTCAAGAATAAGACCAGTCTAACATAAGACACTTTGTATATGTGAGGTTATATGGAACACTAGGCCAACTTTATATTTATTAAATAATTTACATTTAAAATATAGTTTATTTAATTTGATCAAGAATTAAAATAGAAAAGTTGTAAGTAGTTAAGTATCGTACTACTCTCATATGAGAGAGACAAGGGCCAGGTTTCTTATTTAGTAGACTTCATGTATCTCATTTATGTGGTACTGTTTAAGTTCATAAAATGTTACAGAAAAAAGGAGCAATTTTGAAATTTGTGGGCTAAAACATCCTTGATCATTTGTATGACCATAAATTATTTATTCAGAATAATCAAGATTTTTTTTTATTATAGAAATATTGACCTTTTTCTAAATGAACAATAAGAAATGCATGCACATAAAATTGGGAGGAATAAAATATTATTTTAGCATTCGTCTAATATCTTACTCTTCATTTTTATTACTCCCCGCATTATTTACTTTGTTTATTTTTCTATTTTGATATAACCATGTTTCTTTCAATTATGTTGTGGTTATATATTGATCTTATGAATTAAGGGTTTATGATCATAAATAATTTCTCTATCTCGCAAAAATAGAAATAAATTGTGTGTATATTATATTTTCTTTAGATTCTACTCGTGAAATTATATCAAATGATGTAGTTGAATGCTTGCAGCTGATTTTCTGAATCTCAATTCAATGAGTTTAGGAATAACTAAAATTACTCATTTTAGGGAAAGTTTCATGACAATCCGAACTATCCCATTGGTTAGAAACTAAATCTTATTAAGTTACATGTTCTTTTTTTTTTAAATTTGATTAATATTCTACCAATATAGCTAAGAGTTGACTAGCAATAATACGTACTGGTCCTTGCCTAATTTTAATTATTCGGTGTACAACAGATATCTTCCTAATTTAATTAGTTAGGTACTTCATTTTGATGAGAGGTGTTGCATAAATTAGGCATAATATCATTAAACAAGGGTAGAAAGAAGGCAGTTCTGCGTTGACGTCCAAAGAACGAGTTGTTGTAATTCTCGACTCATGAATTAAGTATTTTATAGGATGGGAATTGTGTTAAGTTCAAAATCAACGTTCTTGATTAACAAGTTATTAGTATTGAATCAATTTACATTTTCGAATCATCAATTCTAGACATGCAAAAAACATATTGATAGACAGAATGTACATGTATTGCTATATTTTTATACGATATTTTTTTACTCCCATTGTTTTATGCAACTTATACAACACATATTTTCCTTTTGTATGTCTCAAATATATTATTTCCTATCATTTGAAAATTTCTTTTACATTGTTAGTGAAAGAATTAATAGTTATATAAGTATCTAAGATTTATTTTGAGAAAAATATAGCCTATGTGAATTTAGTTAGGACAGTTGATGAGCCAGGATGTGAAGAATCAACTATGAAATGGCAGAAAAGTTTCGTTGATTTTGTACCAAATAATATGGTACCAAATTGAATTAAAACTGCGGCTGCTACTTTTACTACTTAACCGTACTTTAATATATATTATATTATATATATGATTATTAATTCCAACTGCTTGTACTGTTGTAGTTTTACTGCTATTTGCCAGCAAGGAGACATTATAATTTAAGTGACTTAAAATCTGAGAAAATAAAGTAGGATTTAGTGGGTCCATAATTGAACCTTGCATGTGACTTTAGCTTAGATATTATACCAATTGAATTTATTTTATTTATAATTTTTTTAACTCGTTGGTCATATTTATTTTTATTTGAAAAAATACAAACTAACTTGCTATGACACTATAACCTTTAACTATAAGTAATAGATATTTAAATTTGTATAGGATTGAACAATAAAACACATTCGTCCTACATGCATGATACCCTACATAACAATTTTGTATTTTACCTGACGTCTTATATGTATTACTCCCTCCGTTTCAAAAAGGATGATCTAGTTTGACTTGAAACGGAGTTTAAGAAAACAAAGAAGACTTTTTAATTTTGTGGTTCTAAATTAAAGTTATGTCAAATGTACCAAAATGCCCTTTAATCTTGTGGTCTTAAACATGCCACGTGGAAAGTTAAAGTTAAAGTGTTGCCAAAAATGGAAAGGAGTCATTCTTTTTTAAACAGACTAAAAAGGAAATAGATATATTCTTTTTGAAACGAAAGGAGTATATATATATAGGACACGTTTGATTATTTAAATTTATAAAAATTTAAGTATTTATTTATGCTCTACTAAAATTGAAAGACATAATTATTGGTTAAATTCAAATTAAGACTCATATTTATTTATTATGTCATTTGAAATTTAACCCCTTTTATTTGATGATTGTGCATGCATTTTTCTTTTAGCTAGCTTGGAGACCACCTACTTAAGTAAACTTTTTTAACTTTTCACATGCAAATCAATATCAAAGTCCTCTTAATTGTGCCCGACACCGACTTACACCTCCAACAACACCAATTATTTTGCTTCAATTAATTTGGCTAATTGCTTCATCCTAATTAAGGGTCAGAGATAGAGCTAGAGTATTGATTTCACTTCATCTAAATTTAATAATTTTGATTTTAATCTTCTACTTATTTTAATAAACTTATTTGATATATATGAATTATTAATTTTAAAAAATCAAAATTTTAATTTTTGATTACTCCTCTGACTATGTCTTATCTACGTGGGCTGATAGATTTAAAGGACTTTAAAGTTCATCTGATTTTAGTAGGTTTGGCTTGGATTTAAACTTTATAAGCATATTCATATATTCAGGAAACAAAAGGGAGCAAATAATATAGTTCCATCTGTATAAATAAAAGGGAAACTTATGATGAAATTTTGAAATTTTGGATCTATGATAAATATTCAAATTTTTAATATGTATTTACTTTTTAATAGTGTTTCCATTTACTAGATGTGGCACACAGTCTCATCTGGCCTGTTATGTGTACTATATTTAGAAAAAATGGAAGAGAATATGCCACCGACGCTTCCTTATTTAGCAGAAAA
The DNA here is from genome assembly GCA_016801875.1 of Solanum sitiens. NCBI lineage: Eukaryota > Viridiplantae > Streptophyta > Magnoliopsida > Solanales > Solanaceae > Solanum > Solanum sitiens. Next base: position 9,406,274 of record JABWTJ010000001.1, read on the forward strand.
ATTACTCACTACTTTCAAGTTGTGTGCAGGGGCGGACTCACATTGGGTCCAGGGTTCACCCAAACACTCTCGACAAAAAAATACACGATATATATATAAGGTAAATTTTTTGTATTTTTGTAGATATATATATTTTAAACCTCCTCAATAACAATTAAAATTAGATGGCTTAATGGTAAAACCCCTAAATATTAAACTAAATGTCCCAGGTTCGAATCCCATCAACAAAATTTTTATTTTTCGAACCTGCTCAAAGAAAATCCTGGGTCCGCCACTGATTGTGTGACAAGATTCAACCAAAAAAATTAAAATACTTTACTCGGTGTGAATTCAACATTATTTTCTTAATCAAAGTTTAAAAATAAAACGTATATAAAATATATGATTTTAATTAGATACTAAAAAAACATTAGTGGGAAAAGTTAACTAAGTAATTCTTGATGAATGAAGAAAACTAGGGATTAGTACCGTATATCTTTCCGCCTCAAAATACACTGTCTCTAGGTATTAATAAATGTGTCTCAAAATGTTTGTCGTTTTAGATGTGTAAGACAGTTTCTTTTTAATATATATACTATTTATTTTTATACTAGGTAATAGTTATTTTTGAAGATTATTAACAGTTCAATTATAACATATAAATGGAATAGTAGATATTAATGAAAAAAGACCATTTCTTTAAGATATAAATCAAGGTATAGTAATCAAACATCCATTTTAGATAGATATTTTTTCAAAACAAAAAAACAAAAAAAACAAATAACGCGATAAATATTTTAAAATGGGAAAATATTAAATGACCTAAAAAAAAAAAAAAAACTTGTAAAGCAATAGGGGTAAGAGTTGTTGTGAACCCGAGAGGGAACAATTACACACACGGCTCGAGAAATGCTAGATCATTGTAGCATACCTTTTCTACGCTAGCATATCGAAAAAATATATTTTGATACTATTATTATTCTGTACAAATAATAATATTGTAGTACATTGTACGATATTTATTATTTTCAAAAATTCAAATTTTTTAATGTTGGTTAATGATGAGTCCCAACTCCCAACTCCCAAGTGATGGTTCGAGAATGCATCCAAGTATGGTTAAACGTGACGCTTGTTTATTAGTTTGAAATTTATTAGCATTATTGATTAATATTATAATAAAGATAATTTTTAACGATAATAAATCTATGTATTAATGAAGAGTATTAAAAAATTTTCCGGTATTAATTTGTTGTTATTTGATTCAATATTATTATAGGCTTTAGGAACATTTACAAAGAGAGTCAATTACCGCTAAAATTATATATTTATGTAGTGTAAATATATGAATATTAATTTGAGCATACCAAATTAATTATACATTTCCATGATTATCCTATTGCATTTCGTCGAAACACAAAGCCTATATATTCTTTATCTTTCTCTATCTTATAAGAAGAGATTTAGAAAAAAAACAAGGAGCTAGGGGATGATAAAAATTGACCAACACAATATGTATGACATCTCGTAACATTTGCTTAATTCATCTAGTGTACCACTATTGCTACTTTTGCGCATAAAGCCAAAAAAAAGGTCCACAAAATAACTTACGGACAATCTATTAGGGTTTATATATATACATAACAAAATTAAGTAAGAAGATTTGAGGGACTTTGACCCTTTGATCACCACACCTGGATGTGTTATCAAGTCAACAACTTATTTAATTAAGGGAAAAGGCTTAAAAATGCCCTTAACCTATTAGAAATGGTTCAAAAATGCCCTCCTTCCATCTATTGGTTTAGAAATGCCCTTAACGTTTTTCTTAGGTTCAAAAATGCCCTTTAGTTAACAGAAAATGTGATATGGAATTGTACTAAACAAGTTGCCACTTTTCATTGGTCCACAATTCTTTTATCAAATAAAAAGACCCATCCAACCCAAACCTAACCCATTTTTTGCCAGAAAGCAAGTACCAAAATTAAGTTTCCATATGTATATATAGCTAAAGTTATCATCTTTTAACTTGTAATTCAACAAAAGATTCCTTGGAAACAGCCGAATAATTGCTGTCCATCACCACAAATGCTATTTACAATTAAAAAATTAAATGCATCTACACGACATTTATGTAGCAAAAACGAGGCCTGTGTTAAAATTAGCTAAACTAAGAAAGTGGGTTTTGAATTTGATGACTCCAAAATTCAAAATTGTATTTCCAATGTAATCAAAGGATGAAAAGAATCCTTGATCGTCGAAATCAAAGTTGAAGCGATTTATTTGCGGATGATTTACCTCTTAATTTTTGCCAGAAAACAAGTACCAAATTAAGTGTTCATGTGAAAACGGGTTAGGTTTGGGTTGGGTGGGTCTTTTTATTTGATAAAAAAATTGTGGACCAATGAAAAGTGGTTACTTGTCTAGTACAATTCCATGTCATATTTCTGTTAACTAAAGGGCATTTTTGAACCTAAAGAAAACGTTAAGGGCATTTCTAAACCAATAGATGGAAGGAGGACATTTTTGAACCATTTCTAATAGGTTAAGGGCATTTTTAAGCCTTTTCCCTTTAATTAATAATGGACCACATATTTGTGGTTCTAATTGTGACTAATATTGAGAAAGCAGAGCAAGAGTTTTGTGGTTTTAGTTAGTTTTTATACTCATGTAGAAACTCAATTTAATTCGAACTTGTGTTAAAAATTATCACATTGGGAGGTAAAACGCTCTTTAATAAAGGAGATTCTATATTTAGGAAATTTAAATTTAAGATTTCTGATTAAAAATGGAGTACTTACCACTCTATCATAACCTTTGTTGGTTAGTTACTATACAAATCTAAAAAAGTTTGATAACTACAATTTTTTTAAAAAGTTGGTGATAGGACGTTTTATTGCATTGACCATTTACCATATAAGTTTCTCAATGTCTTATGAGATCAATAGCTTTCAAACTTTTTATTGGCAAGAAAAATTAATGCAGTCAGTTTTTCTTTGAGAAGTTTCGACAGCTACAGACTAAAGGGCTATTAGTTTAGGGAAGACTAATTAACTTGCGAGGATTAGAGGATAGTCCAAGTTCAAAGTTATAAATATGCAGCGATTGGAGATGGAGTCAAAGATTAAAGATGAATCTAAAATAAATTATGTGGATTCAATATAATAAAAAATAATTTAAAATGTATATTTACAATAATAAAATACTAATTTTAAATATTGAATTTGCGTGCTTAGTTAGATATTGGTAATGTATTCCAATATATTATGAATATGAATATAGTCAACAGTACTAAAAAAGTTTTTAATTCGATCTGATTTCACCTGACTTTAAATATAATTTTGAGCTCCATCGTCTTGAGATGTGACAGTATGGTGGGGGCTGCTATTACGTTTACCTTTTCAGTGTCACATTCTGAATTAATACAACGTTGGCCAGCCAGTGATGGGCACATACACTTTTGAAACACGTACATCGGATCCAGTTAACCACGTATATTAACAAATGTTCTAATATTTGCTTAGAACACTTACATATATATATATATACAATTAGTCACACATACCGTTACAATATCAATGTGATTTAAGTTAGAATTAGATTTTGTATGGGCACGGCAGCATAGGTACAATGTATTTTGTCATGCCTTAAAGAAAAGATTGGTTATATTTTTGCCAAAACGGACGCTAATAGCTCTATTTATGAAAATTCCTTCTTTGTTAAAGATTACTTTTTTATATGTAGAACGTTTATTTTATAGTCATTCATATTTAATAGTGCCTTATTTAGCGAAAAGTTTAATTATTTATCATCAATCAACCAAGAATAGACTAATTATACACATACAAAACGTTTATACAAACAAACAAACAAACAAAAAATGTATTCGTAAATAAACAGTCATTGTCATTTCTTTTGCAATCCTTATTTTTTCCTTTTCGATATCGTTTAGGAATTAGGATTGGTCCTTTATTATATTTTAGTATAATTATTGACAGTTAATTTGCAGAGGGACCAACTATTTAAATGTATATATCATGTTAAGTAGCAATCTATTATATAGGCTACTCTTTTGTTTTATATTTAGGGTATCACCAATAATACTACTCTAGATTGAATGAAATAACAATGACCTACTGGAAATAAATAAAGGGGCCAAAATCATTTAAAAGGATTCAAAGTTGGCACTAAGCATGAAAATATATTCCATATGATCAATTATATATAGAGGCACGAAAAATAATTATTTAAAAACGTATCGCAATTTGTCCCAACTAATTAAATGGAACCATATCCTTATTCGGTATTTTGATAATAATAATTAGCTGCACTAACAATATAATTTTCTCTAAACCTAGGATCGAGTCTGAGTAGGTATTTTATATTTGGCCAATGATTCCAAATGTTTATTTTATTTAAAGTGTATAGAATTGGAATTGTATTTTATTGTATATTTTTATAAAATTATTTAAATTAATACTATTTATTAAATGTCCTTAGAATCCTTTGGATTGAGAATCACATGGCAAAAGCTGACCCAACTTCTATTTAGATTCTCTCCTATGCACCAACTAAATACGACCTTACACATGGCTATTAAGAATGAATTAATTATAACTTCCATACTTATTTGAAAACTGTATAAATCTTTTATTTTGTTTCCAATATTTTGAAGATTTTAAGTCAAATAAGTGGATATTCTTTTCTTTTTTCATAATACAGTGACACTAGGATTTAAATTTTGGAGTTTGAACCTTTTATCTATTTTGATATCATATTAAATTGTATTGATTATTTATCTGATTAAAAAGATATTTATATTTTTGATATCTAGATCAATTTTTCCAGTTATTTAAATCAAATTAAATATTTATATTTCTTTTTGAAAATTATATTTTAATACTCTAAGCTACTTCAAGTTATTAAAAGACGATAATTTTCTCTCATTTTAAAGTGACGAAAAAGACCATTATACAATAAAATAATATTTATTAGGACCGAATACTGATGTAAAACAAATACTACTCACAAAATAACCAATTCTAAACAGTGTTCTTATTATTTTATTTGAGTTTTCCTTAATCATTTATAATATTCCGAAATTATGGTTTAACTTGCGTGGTGTCAAATCGACATTTTAAGACAAATTCTCCTTTCTGATCTAAATTCTTTTCTTGTAAAAAAACAAAATACCATATTTAGTTCTACTTCACATGCACGACATTTTTAATTACCATTCGATGGAAAAGGTAGTCATTAAATTTTCGTGTGACATAATAATTGAATTCATCTCTTCATTCGGCTCAAATTATCTGCCTGTCGTGATTTTTAAAAATATTTGTCACAAATTATTTATTATTTTCAAAGTTCAAGACAAAATTATTTATTTCATCCCCATTTTATCCTTACTTGTAATTGCTCTTCATGCCTACAAATATCTTAATTATGGGGTGATAGAGTTATAACACAGTAAATATTCAATAGAAAAAAATTCTATCCTGAAATATTATAAGGAGAAGTAGTCTAAGCCCCTTCTAATAAGTGTTTTTCAAAGGATCTTATAAAAGTATTACAGATAATTTGAGACGAAGAGTAATAGTTAATATAATTTGTGAATTGATTAAGAAAAGTGTATAGTTGACAAAGAAAACTAGGAATATATGGACATTGGAGGAAGCAAGACACAATTGGTCACTGTTTACATCCCCACTCTATTCAAATAGGGCAAAACGTCGCGGCAACTCAAAAATAACGAATTGATTCAATTTTAATGAATTTAAGAATAAACGAGTTTTTTTAAAAAGAGTCGCCACCTAATTTTAGGAAAAACTAGGAAACCATTAAATGATCTACGAAACCAATTGATTCTAGGTAGGGGGTTCAAATTATTTCGAAGGGAAGGGGTTAGGCACCCTTCGAAATCCACAAGTGTGGGTCCCGACTGAATTCATTTTTATTTTTTTTCAAATTAAGGAGGAGATAATAATAATATACAAGTAATATAAATATGCAATATACACAAGTAATAAAATAAAATAATAACATAAGAAACGGCCCAAGGTTTGCCTAACGTCGATATTTACATAATAATGAATAAAAATATAATTCGAACACTTCGAATAGCTTCAATGGAAGCAACTCTGTGTACCTGTAAAGACACTTAGTAAAAGTGTTAGTAATAAATAAATATGAATAAAATTGAATATAAGAAATAATAACTAAAAAATAAAAACCCGTCTTATTAACATTGGAGGCCTTGGAAATCGACGGTAATTTCTTCATCGGCCATTTTAACAATTTTAACAAACAATTTATATGAACTTAAACTAAAAATTTCCGTCTTTTAATATTGAGTAGGCCTCCAAAACCGACGGAGAGTTTTTTCTTTGGCCATCTTGACATATAATTCAATAGCGTTAAAAGTTAAATGATAAAATAACACTAGGTAACCATGCGAAAAGTGGAACAAAATGGGGCAAATAATCCTACAACACAATTGACATCCTAACAATATTTAATAAAATGAAGAAAATTAAACATATGTTCGCCGAGAAACTTCTAAACAATTGCATTAGCAAAAATTCCAAAGGCTAGGAGCAAAAGAAATGAAATAACAATTTAAACACACAATTAAATTAAAGGAATAACAATTCAATCAAGCAATATAACAATAAACAAAGTCTAACTATAATAAATGTAACCCAATAAAGTTTAAATATTATAGATATACATATGGAAAAGAAAAAATATCAACAAATATGATTTGGAGTTTAGACACTTAGTAAAGTGTTAGTAAGAAACAAAATATGAATTTATCAAATAATAACTTAAAAATAAAATCCGTCTTATAAACATGAAAGGCCTTGGAAATCGTCGGTAATTTCTTCATTGGCCACTTTAATTTGTTTCTTAGCAATTAAATATAATCAACAAGTAACCAAATATCTCTAAAACAATCCACGACAAAAACTACAACTTAGAAATAATAACAATTATTGAAGGTAATAAACTTATAATGTGACATTTCATGTCAGACCCCTCAAAAGAATTCAAATAGTTGATCAAATTAAGATGAACAGTAAAGACAACTAACATTATTGACAATGACCAATTGAATATATAAAAACGCTAGAAGAAACAAATAAAATAAGCAAATATATTTTGACCATCAAACTAATCAACAAAGGAATATAATGTCATTAAATTTACAGCTCAATAATAATAATGGTAATATATTAAAATAATAAAAGTGAATCGACCTTATAACAACAAAACAGATGGACATCATTATTAACTAAAATTGCTTTAAAATGAACAACATTATTATTCACTGCAAGAAATAAATAATAAAATAAATAATTAATAATAATAACTAAGCATATTCACCAACTAAATATATCCGGATCAATTGAAGACAATAACAATAAATGAAAAAAAATGGAATAAATCTAAACAATAACAAGCATTAAAACTTGAACTAAAAATTTTCGTCTTTTAATATTACGTAGGCCTCCAAAATCGACGGAGAGTTTTGTCATTGGCCATAACTCCTAAACTATAACTAATACACAAATAAATTCCTAAAAAAAACATAAGCAAGACTAAAGAGAAAAAAAAAATAATAAATAAATAAATTTACAACTAACAGTAAATAAAACAGTAGGAACAAGAGAAACGCTACTAAAATGTCATACCACAACCTAATGCACGAAAGCTAAAACAAAGCTAATTAACATATAACAGATAGAAAAGCTAGAAATTAAATAATACAAAGCTAAGAAAGAATTTACCTGGTTCTGGGCAGCGAACCGAAACTGCGAATTTGACGGAGACGATCCACCACCTCCCCAAACTCGAACAGCCGCGAAAATATTTTAAAAATATTAAACTATGGAACCAAGAATTCCCGAAAAATTTCTGGGTACTCTTTGGTCTCCTCCTTTTTTCCTTCCCTCTTTGGTGTAATGAAGAGGGGCTTATATAGGACCAATTTTGGTTCAAAATAGATGTGGGAAGCGATGTGGGACAAATGCAAAAAAAATCCAAAATTTGTCTATTTGAATGGTTTTAAAGTAATTGATTAATAGGATGAATTCACATAAATTAATTTAGAGAGCTTCTTAATCTAAACAAAATAAATTAATTGATTCGAATATGAATTAAGTGGTTTTAGCAAATCGAAATTGAAACTATAAAATTATGAATTTTTTAAAATGTTAGGCCAAAATTGGGTGTCAACAGTCACAACAAAGAGCGGTTCCATTTAAGTCATAATCAAGTATAAGAAAAGAATAAAGGAAGGATTGAAGAAAGCGTATGAGTGTCAAATGAAAGGAATATTACTTGCCATAAAGAAATTATTATAATAACGGTTACTAAGGAATCTGTGATATATTAAATTACTTTATTCTTAATTAAAGATTTCATATTTTAAGTTTAAATAATTATTATTTTAAAGTATTTTTTTTTATGAATCATGCATATATAACGTAAATTAAAATTATTCGAACAATCAGATCAATGAAATCAATAATTTTTATTATAAAGAAGACATAATTAATTAAAAGACATTACATTAATGACAAATGATTTTTAAAAATTAATAGGATTTCTAAAATTTTAGATGGTTTGACCACACTCTAAAGTAATACTACTATGTCTAATAAAATAAAATAAAATAGTACTATGTCAATTTCTCATACTCCACATTAAAATAAGGGGTTACTATGGAAAAAATGGACAAAAATATCCCTTGATGATATTTCTTAATATTTTTGGTAATTTAAGTTTGGTAAAGGTTGGCATTTTTACAAAACTCTATCGGTTAGATTTTATTAAAATTGTTTTATTTTTAAAAAAGCCATAGAATTTCCACGAAATACAATAACCTGCAATATCAAAAACTACATCACACAAAAAGATAGACGAAAGTAACAAAAAATATATCTCAAAATATATTAAATATTTAACTAAAATAAAAAATAAATTTAAAAGATTAAAACTGCAATTAAAAAAATATATTTTTTAGGAGATCATTTTGATTCCAAGTACTACTACTTACGAATGCTGGTGCAACTGGCAATATGCAAATATCTTTAGATACTATTTCAATCTAACAAAAATTAGATTGACTCATGTATAATTCGATTCATTCTATTTTCAAAGACGAATCTAAATGGAAGGAAATTAGGGGTGGGGTGCAAGGTTCCCTATATTATTTAACATAGATTCACATTTATCATAATTTGAATAGTATCTTGTTAAAGAAAAATTAGATGCTCTTACTGTACTAGTCAACTCCCATCCCTTTCAACTAATGTCCAGAAACTAAAAACAAGTACTACTATTTTATTTTATTTTTTAGAAAAGAAATAAATTATAATCCATCTACTCGTACTTTCACCTCTCATTGTGATCAAGGGTTTAGTCTGGACCCCTACCTAGTAAATTATTGAAAATTTAAATTACGAGACATAAATCTTACCTCCCAACAACAAACAAGGGGATTTAGGATTAAAAACTAAATAAGAAAAACATTTCTTTTACATAGAAAAAAAGATATGGAGTAATATAACTTAATTACCAGTAAAAAATGGATAGATTTTCCCTTTGTGCAACATTTAAAATGGGCCACTCAAAGACACTCGTGAAAACAACAATTATTAAAATTTGAAAGTGTCTCCGGAAATAGGGGGAAAAGAAAAACATTGATGGAATCATCTCTATACTACACTGTTTATTCCTCATTATAGCAACATTTTTAATACTATACACAATTTATCTAAAATTTATGTTTGCTAACTCAAATAAAACTATAGGTTTAAATGGTTTTTGCTGATAAAAATATGTAATTAAATCCGTTTTTGATTACTTCTCCGAAGTTTCTGGATTTTTTTAAAAGATATATTGCAATCCTTTAATTTGGACCGTTTAATTACGTGGAGAACGTTATTACAAGTTCTACTCTATGACAAAAATATTTCATGACAGATTTAATTTAATAAAAGTCTATAGTATACTAGAATTACTAAGACAAAGAATCAAAACAATATAATTTGTATCAAAGGATTACGAAAACATGTGTATATAGTTATTAAAAAGTCCTCACATTTTTTGTTACATATGTTGTATGTGTCTTTCAAAAATACAATTAAATTTTAATTATCAATGAGCTTGCGCTTATATTTTTTTTTTAGAAAATTATTGTTTCATTTCATATTAATACAAAATTACGTTTTTTCAATATAAACTCCATATGGATTTACTTTTATGACAGGACGTGGAATATGGAATGCTATTAGTCTTTTCGTGATGAGCAAATATAATTGCTGCGCTAACTACACTCTCTCTCATCCAATTTATATGGTTTTCTTTGTTTCCTGCTTCAACAATAGTTATCTACTTTATGGAATATAAAAATAATGTTATATGTAATTTTTAATTTATCCTTATTATTATTTATTTTTATTTTTTTATTATGTTTTTTAAGATATTATATTTAAAGGGTGATACAGTAAAATTACCTTCTATTTATAATTTTTTAAAAATGTGCAAAGCCAACTGTGATTAGTGGATAAATATTGTTGGACATAGATTAATTTTTGGGGTTTTTTTTTATTCTTTAAAAACAATTGATTTGTCCAAATTTCAAGAGGAATGTTTTATATTTGCATTTTTTAAAATAAAGTTTGATACCCTTTAGGAGATAAATGACATAATTTGTAAAGTTATATTTATGATTTCATAAAAGACAATAATAGAAAGTATAATTTTTTAAAGTATTATTAACAAGTGTGTATTTCTCATAAAGTTATATTTATGATTTCATAAAAGACAATAATAGAAAGTATAATTTTTTAAAGTATTATTAACAAGTGTGTATTTCTCATAAGTTCAGTTAATGGAAATAGATAGAATATCATTTTACTTTACATAATTTTTTTTAAAAAAATTGCAATTTAAAATAAATTATAAAGGTTTATATGAATATAAATTTTATTTGTAAGAGTAAAAGATTATTTTTTCCAGAGTAAACGATATTCTTAAGCTAAGTTATTTTTAAATTTTGAAAAAATGACATTATATTTGAGAAAGAATAAAAGTAAAATTGTAAACTTCATTAATTTTTAATTATAAAAATGTTACTTTCTATTTAAACCTAATAAAATAAAAAAAACAAGACGAAGGGAATAGGTAATAAGCGCCGGTCATGAACTGATGATCAACCCACTACCACTGTTTTTCTTCTCTCTTTTTTTTTCTGTCATGTCAAATATTTGAAATTGACATATATACCTTTTGATCCCACTACACTTGATACTAAGTTTACTTCGTTACATGTTTTAGGTTTGCTTAGCCATAATTACTACTAATAGACATGTTTGTGACTTGTGTTCATTTTTTAATGATTTTTTTCCAGCTTTAAGTGATAAAACTAATTTAGTTTAATTTTTCAAAAGAAAGAAGTAATGATCTGATGCATATATGCATTTCGTACAGATGGAATGTATGCGTTCACTAGGAATCACAGGACCAGGTTATTTGATGCAGTTAAAGTGTTGAAAGTAAATAATTGGAAGTAAAATGAGAATACGATTTTACGTGAAAACCTACTTATTCAAGGAGTAAACCAACGACCTTTCTAAAAGGATTTCAAATTGTTTTCACTAATCACCAAGCAAAAGTAAATAAACTTCATCCACTAAAAAATACGCCTACTACTTACTGAGCCTAAGCAATTCATCCATTGCCCTCAATATTAACTATTACTATTAATATAAACTTTAAATCGTAAGACACAAAGTTAATTTTAACAATGTTCTTACAATGATTCACACAGAGATTTGAAGTGTTTTTAACAAGAGTGAAACGAATCCTACAAGTTTAGCACAATACATGCTTTTAAAACAACAACCTACACAGGAAACACTTCTTTCGTTGATCAGGTCCCTTATTGTATTTGTTTGTTTGAAGCTTGCTTTCACTTTCTTTGAATTAATGAATCTTCAAGTTGTTTGTTTCTTTTCTTTTATTATATCAATCAAGAAGAATTATTTGACCACTTGACAAACAACCTCATCCATTTCTATTGTTGAAGTAGGCTCACAATTTCATTAATATAATAACAAAGACAGCTTTCCAGACGAAAACACTCTGGTGGGGATCGGCTCCCTATATTTGTGAGGATCAACAAAACAACTGAATTACATCACGTACATGCATGAACTAATCTTATATCCAGAGGCGGAGCTAGTATTAGTAGCTTGGGTTGTCAATCAGTTTTCGTAAGGATTCACAAGTTATTACTTAATTTTCTAATGTACAAATAGAGTCTACGAGTTTTTTTATTCGATTGAGCATAGAGGCCTCCATACTTTCCTTTCTTCTTATGAAAAAAGTTTTTCTTTCTTCTACTACGAAAAAACTACTGAATTCAACTATTTCACTGATTGTTTCAAGCTCAGTGAAATGGACAAAACTATCCCTTTCACTTTAGGTCAATATATATGTTACATCAAATTAAATTATATTCCCATGTTTTGTGCACTACGACTCTAATCATATCCTCCTTAATCAATTATTTTATTATTTTGATTTTCAAAAAAGTTAAAAGAAAAAAATAGAAGTATATATAAACTAACAGAAGAAGAGTTGTACCCATATTTGTTAGAACGATGAAATTTAAAGAAGTTTAATGACATTAATGAAATGCATGTGGCCGATCAAAAAATAGGAACATGAAATAAATTTATTCGTTAAGAAGAGAACATAAAAATTAATTATTAGGGACAACAACAAATAAAAAGTTATCCACCTAATTTTACGAGTGTGATCTAAAAAAATAGGGTGAGACCAAAAAGTAATTCAATTAATTTTAATAAATACAAAATAAAGAAAATTTATATAATGGAAAAAATAATTCATGTATTAACAGACGGTGATTATATAAATTATCCAAAGTCTTTTTTTTTTTTTAGTGTTAGTAATCATTTTAGAGTAACAATAATTTTTTGTCAGGAACCTTAATAAAAAATGTTATTATTAGTTTTTACATAAATAATTTATAACAAAATATTCTCGGTACCATTACTATGTGTGAACCAAATGGACAGAAACATACAGGGATGGAATGAATATAACAATATTGCAAAAATAAAATAAAATAATGCTCCTCTAAGCACTTATATTTGGAACTCTAGCCTTGGATTTCTTTTAAAATTCATCCCAAATTTCATTTTTTCTCCGTTTCTGTTTATATGGCAATTTCTTTATATAAATAGTTGAATTATTACTAATAAGTACAAATTACAAAAATCACATATTTTTAAGACAAAAATTACAATTTATCTCTTAAAAATTTATAATTACAGAAATCTCTCAAACGGATACAATAATATAAATGTTGACATTAAAAAGAGGGTCGGATACACTAATGGCCAAAAGATCAAAGCGCTGATACATTAAAAAGAGGGTCGAATACATGTGTTAATACATTAAAAAGAGAATCGGATAAATTAATGGAGGGTCCAGATTCATTAATGGCCAAAAAATCAAAGCGAAGATACATTAAAAAAGAGTCGGATACGTTAATAACATTTTCCCCTTAAGAGAAAAATGTGGGATTTTGGAGATTTGTAAAATTATAGAGGATAGTGATAATGAGTAACTAAAATGTGAGATTTTTATAATTATTACTTATAATATCTGTCATTTCATAAAATCAATACATTAATTACCATATTATTCCTATTATACCCTTTATAGAGTAGTTTAGTAATCTTGAAAATATATATACTTTGACAAACGTAGGAAAATTAATAAGTTTTATTATTCATTGGAGTACTTTAATGTATTAATTGCTCTCTTCACTCACTATTCTATAAAAGTTGATTTTGAAAATAAATTCAAAATTTTAAATAGTTATTCAAATGCATTTTAATTTTTAAAATCTAGCATATCCATAATTTATTAAAAAGTTGATTTGAGAAAATATTAAATAAGGGTAGAAGGGTAAAACTACTTAATTTTCTAATACAAGTGCAATCTAAAAAGAAACTGAGTGAGATTGTTTATAAAGATTAAAAGGCCATCTATTTATTATCCCAACTAATTTTCATGCATCATATCGGTCATCTGATCTGGAAATGCATATCGAAGTGAAGAAATAGTTTGTTTAATGATTATGTTAAAATATAAATAGTTAATATCGTTGTCTATAAATAATTACTGATTTTAGCAATACTTTTTCTTTATTACCATTTATAGCAATACTATGTTAAATCTGTAATATGTATTAAAAGTGAATTATGTATGTAATATATATGAATTATATATGAATTATAATTGTTTTTAAAAATATATTATGTTTGTTTGGTAAAAATTTGACACATTCTATTATAAGTGTATTAAAATGTGTGATAAATGAATTATCTATAATTAAAATTTGTATTATATGTGAATAAAAAATTGTTCTTTGTAATATGAATTAAACTTGTATTATAAATAAATTAAAAGTGATCAAGTGAAAAAGAATTTTTTTTGCTATAAATGATAAATATTTTTTTATTATAATATATTTATGTAAGTTTCCTTTTATTTTTGTGCACGGATAGACCTTCGTAACTAATTTTCATTAGAAAAAATTGTAGTAGCAAGTAATTATATTATATACTCCTAGTTTTTATGAAAGTATCATGCTATGATTTTAGAATATTGTATTTTTAGTTCATTATAAAAAGTAATTTCATGTCAAATTTACGAATATTTCATGTTTTTCAAAACAAAAAAAGTGAAATATATTTTAAAAAATAAAGCATTTTAAAATTTCCACCCTAATTTCAGTAAAAAGTATTTGAAAAAACCTACTCATGTTCATGTGATATGGTAATGTAATATTTAAAGGCATAGTTGCATGGTAATTAGGAAACAAAAAAAATGAAGGGAACAATAAGATAAATTATTGTTTTCATTAACACACAATTAAATGGATAGAGACATAAAGCAGGAGGTTTTTGGGGGTACGAAGGCCAAAGGAAGAAACTGGTGAGTGTTCGACACGTGTCAAAAGAATAGCCGACAGATTGGAATGTAATTTGTGTTAGAGCCATAGGATGATAAGTAAGTAATTGTGAGAGAGAAAGAACACTAGCTTAGTAAAAGCACAAAAACACTTTACAACCACCGATCGATTTTAAGTGTGAGTTTAGAGAGAGAGAGAATGGGTACTGGTACTGGCTCTGTGTATGTATCTGTATATGTAGAAACTTAAATTAGTGTGTGTGTGATTTGCAGAACAGAAAAGAGCAGAGAGAAAGAGAGAGAGAGACGTTTGCTGCTTTTTTGGCCATGGCGGCGTTGCAGAGAGTTGTAAGTCTACCTCTTTAATGCTCCGAAAATACAAGCCACATAATACAAGCCTAAAAAGCAAATACTATCAAAGGACTACTACTTCTTTCTTCCATCTCTTTTCTTTGTGATTTATCTCTATCTACAAAAGTCTTCTCTCTTCCTCAACCTTTGTCTGTCCAAGAAAATTTAACATAAAAGCTGCAACTTTTATCTAAGCCAAATGTTCACGCGCTTATATAGTACAGACAATAACTGTAAAAAATAAAAACTTATTCTTTTCTTTTATTATACTCACAAATCAAGAAAAAGTGAAGGGAGAGGTACCTACCCCATATCATTCTTCGGTCATAATCAAACCCAGTGTTCGTGATCTGCTATGGATTGTCAGTCACAATTGAATTTTGGAAAAGGCTTAAAGGAGGCAACAAAATGGCTGGCTTCTTTTCACTAGGTGGTGGAGCAGCAGCAACTAACAGCCAAGATCAGCAGCAGGAGACCACCAATAATCCAGATAGTAATTGGTTTTTGTACAGAAATGATCATCATCAAGAATTGCCCACAACCTACAGAGGTTTTGAGTTATGGCAAAATACTAATTCCCAACCTCAGATTCGCAACCCAATTAATCCCCTTCAAGATCTTTATCCTACAGCCGCTGTTGGATTAGGTATCGGGCCGAGCCATAGTGGTTATCCTGCTATGGCTCGGCCCGATCACGAACCTCCTTCAGCAGGAGGAGGATCGGGTTTGGTGATGATGAGGAGTGGGGGAGGGGGAATTAGCTGCCAGGATTGTGGTAATCAAGCGAAAAAAGATTGTCAACACATGAGATGTAGGACTTGTTGCAAGAGTCGAGGCTTTCAGTGCCAAACCCATGTGAGAAGCACTTGGGTTCCAGCCGCTAAAAGGAGAGAAAGGCAACAACAGCTTTCTACTTTACAGCAACAGCAAGAAGAAGAACAACAACAGCAGCAGCAGCAAACGCTGCAGCTGCACAGAGATAACCCCAAAAGGCCAAGAGAGGATCCAAGTGCTTCCTCTCTTGCTTGCACTCGTATATTACCTTCCAGTACTTCTGGTAAACTTTTTTTTTTTTTTTTGTCTTTCTTAATTCCTTACTCTTTACAAAGAAATATCTATATACACACTCATGAAATTCATATAAAGGACTAAAAGCTTAACATTCGTTCAAAGTAATTCACAACATCTCATAATGAAAATTAAGAAGAAAAAAAAAAAGAGTTCCCAACAACAAACAAACATACCCAGCGTTATTTCACGAAAGACAGAGAGACTGTTTGTGACAGACCCTCGACACTAAAGGAATCTGGGTAGAGAGGCTATTTTTGATAAACGACGGGGTACAAGAGACAAAAATGAGCTTCCGTTGTAGTTAAATAGTAAAACCACAGCTTTTGCTTTTTCTAATCTTTCAAACTTCTCATCACTGTGTTTTGGTAATCCTGACAAAGAAGACGCTATTCTCTCTCTCTCTTCTCTTTATGCTATTGATATCTGTGTACCCACATGCCTCTCTTTTTTCCTCATTTTACGCAAATTCTTCTCGAACCAATTAAACTTACTTCAATTTTGTTTTTGATGTGGTTAGGGTTAGAAGTGGGGAATTTTCCAGCAAAAGTAACTTCAAATGCTGTATTTCACTGCGTTCGAATGAGCTCCGTTGACGATGCCGATGATCAATTCGCATATCAAACCGCTGTAAACATTGGTGGCCACGTGTTTAAAGGAATTCTATATGATCAAGGTCCGGAGAATCAGTACATGGCTGCTGGTGAAAGCTCATCCGGTGGAGGAAGTGCTAGTCACCAGCATAACCTTATTGGTGCTGCAGGCACCGCCACATCAGCTGCTACGAGTGGTGGTGGCGGTGCTGGGGCAGCACCCGAAGCCTCACCTTATCTGGATCCTTCATTATATCCAGCTCCTCTCAACACTTTCATGGCTGGTACGCAATTCTTTCCACCTCCAAGATCTTGATGAGCTTCAATATTCTTCTACACACCCCAAAAAATTGACATTTGACTTTTTACTCTGTAATGAGATACAGTTATGTTAGTAAGTAGTCCTTAAGGCTGATAAATTCTAGGGGTTGGAATAGAAGCAAATTGAGAGAATGTGGAGGGGGATGATGTTTAGTTTTCAAGTTCTAATTTCAATCATAATTGGATTATTTCCATTAATTCTCATGGAATCTCTTATAAGGTCTCTCCCTTTGAGCTGAAATGTTGGATTTCTTGTTTCCTTTTGTCCTTTAAGCTATACAACTATAATTCATTCCACACTATTTTCTCTTTTGACTTTCACTTAATCCATTTTGAAAATTTGGAATTTGTGAATTTTAAATGACATGTTTTCAAGGCTCCTCTCATGATCAAAGACATAAATTGTTTTTTGAATACAACACCTTTTTCTTCTCCATATACCTGTAGTATTGCCTGCTATCTTTCATGATACTAGTTTTTATAATTGTTCTCCATCAACTGCCTAGTATCAACTTTGGGACTCGACTAATCTAAGTTTGCGACACATAAGATTCTTTGAGCAGAAAAGCGTTTTCTATAAGCATTTTTTTTTCCATTTACAAGTCATGAAATTGAAACCTCATTAGTTAAGAGTGATGAGATCTTATCCATCGCACTCAACCGTTTGAGATGTAGTGACACTCAAGGAGGTATTTCTTCCTTTGGTTAATCTACATGTTCTAACTTCTCTTCATATGTGTATGGTAAAGTGTTTAACATATTCATGTACTATCATGTTATTTTTACGTATTACTCATTTATTAGTTTATAGGTTACTTATTTATGCTAGCTATAAAGCCTGCATATAATTGACAAGTGAATCTTGATTTTTAAAAAAGGTGACAAAGTAAATTTTGTTAGACTTACAGTACTGTAATTAAACTGTGGAAAGAAGAGAATTTTATGTGTTGTTGGCTTGTTGCTATGTGATGTCCGTTGTATCTTGAATTAGCTTTTGAGTATCTAAGAGATTTGATTTGCATGTAAGAGATGGAATGCTGCTTTTGATTGGTTCAGGTTTGATTAAATGCATTGGCAGAAGCATTAAGTTAAAATTAATTAAGTGGCATAAAGTAAAGAGAGAGAGAGAAAAAAAAGGAATTTAAAGAGCATTTACGTACCCAATATATATACATCAAGGTGTTTTACTGTTTTCATTGTCAATGTCTACTTCTGTGGTAAACTGTGTGCAACAGATAAATTCAATAGTTTCCCTTTGGTTGCAAATTTTTCTGACCTGCTGTTGCCTGTTACTATCTGATCTGAATCACATTGAAAGGCCTCTTTTGTTCCTCTCAGTCTGTCATTTTCCAGATTTCTACCATCTCTTCTGTTGCATCTTTGCCAATTCTTCCAATTATTTATTAGGTTACTATCTCGATGAGTTTGTTTGATTGGATATGAAGTTTAATAGGATTAGTGACTTTAGTTGAACATGTTATGACATTCACGTGGCTATAAATATATGCTAGTAAGAAGTTTAAAGTTAAATTTGAATTTGAATTAGAGTACATGAATTCAATATTTTAAAATTGTAATTTAAATATTAAAAAATTAAATAAGACGTATTACAAGTAGCAATTCTTCCCAAGGAACCAGGATAAAAATAATACATTTTTGAATATTGGTTAAATTTCTCATAATTTAAATCCCAAGAAGCAAAAAATATTGCATGGATTGAGATAAAGGGAGTATATTTTTTTTTTTATATAGAAAAAAACAGAATGGGAAGGAAATAGTACTTTCACTTAAATTTGAAAACTGTAAATATTATAGCTGAAAAACATTCTTCTTATTTGAGATTTTGATTATTCTAATCATTCTTAGTAAATTACGTCTTAAATAGTTAATGCAGCTAAAACCCTTCACTTCACCTGGGTTAGAGACTAGTCCTGATTCCAACTAATTGTTTATTATTTATTATCTATATGTGTTAGTTAATATAGTGTTTGATTTGATTTGATGTGTCATATTAAAAAAAACAATAATATTTACATACACATTGATTTAGTAACCACCTTATTTTAATGACCCTTGTATCTATGAGCGGAACTAACCGTATTCTTAGCTGGAAAAGTTAATTTTCAGTAGGTTTTAATTAGTTGATAGGTTTATTTAATGGTTCGAACATTAATTAGTATCATTTAGGGGGAAGTTAAAAGAATAGAAAAAACAAAAAGATGAGCAGTAATTTCCATTTCTTTTTAGATAAAGAAAAGACGTAAAAGTGTTTAAAAAATGTATATGTCCCAAGACTTCAAAGGATACAGCAATGTTTAACACCTGTACCAACCAGACCATAATTACGTCTTATTTCTGTAAGGTAATATAATATATATTATCACTTTCTCCTTCTCTTTTTGTCACTATTTCTTTAGATAATGAAGCAAATGTGCTAATAATATATTCCTTCTATTTTTCTGTGAAAATATCTCATAAGTTAAGAAGATTATAAAAATGTTAATAGAGGGTTTATCAAAGATAACCTCTCTATCTATTTACTTGTTATTTGTTATGATGACAGATTTTAATTGGTCATTTATTGCCATTGTTTGAATTTTTAAATAAATGAGTATGCATTTTGCAATTGAAGTGAGGCAACATGAGTTAAGGATATAATTACGTGTATTTATGTACTATGGTCCAGTTCTACTAACTACTGTATCATAATGGTATACATGAATGCTCTTAAAACTCCGTGTTTGACGTACGAACTCTTGTAAAAAGGTTGATGATCTATATCAACTTGTATTGGGTACGTAATACTGTTGTTTATATGTTTATAAGCCCATAGGGGTTCCATTAGTTGTGTTGTTAATGTTGTCGCGGACTCTTTACTCGTGTCGAATTTATATAAATATGGTGAATCTGACACAAAGCTGTTGGTATATTTGAAGAGTCCAAACTCTTTTTAAAATTTATTTAGACCAAGGTTTAAAAGTGCAATGAATAATTTTCCATTTTATGTATAGAAATTCCCTGGTTTGGTCCAGCATTGGCCTTGTCTGGTCTAGATATAAGATGCCATTATTCAACTAAGGTACTCCTTGTTGTTTGAGTACATTTTTTTTGGACCATAGTCTACATGAACTGTCTCATGTTAATACTCATTATTTCAACTTAGGAATGTGATTGCATGTGCTTGTAGATAACATTTTTAAAAAAAAGTTTACCTAGTAGGGAGGGGAAAGGGAAATGAGGGAGATAATTAAATCGAACATTCGGTGAAAGTTTAGGTAGTCAACTCATGAGTTCATTTTAGAGTTATGCTGGTTCGCATGTTAATTTGTTATACTGTGCATTAATTTCCCACTTATATTCATTTTTATATTATGATTTTAAAGAAAGTGTAACGTTACTTGTATGTTCCACATATTATCTTAACCTACGCTACGCTTAATTCAATTGTTGGTACCATTTAAATTTCCTTGGTTAATTCTTACACAACCTACGCGGAAATAGGTGTAACTTTCTTATCACCTGTGTTCATGTGAATTCTTTTTTCTCTTCTGAAGTGGAGGGAAGAGAAAGGTCAATTAGGGGAATAATTTGTAGTATTTATATATAGAGAGGGGAAAAAGAACCAGGTAAACTAGCTAACAGTGAGCGTGGAGAAATTTTAGCAACTCAATGGATTGATTTAAAGTTAGATAAGCTCAAAGCGCTAGGACATGAAGAAAGTAGTCATGTACATGATATAGATGCTTAATTCGAATTTGGAGCATTCTAAAAACTTGGAAATCCAACTAGAAAAAGACAGGTTTGGTATGGTGCCTCGAGCATTATTAATTATTAGCTTGAATTGATAGACAAGTTCAGTATGATATGACATGAAAGAATCTGAGTATAAATTTTAAGGCAATTGGTGGAGTAACTCAATACCGTTTAAAACTTTAATTATTTTTTTATATTAAAATTTCAGCATTATGTTATTCAAGTGTTGTGATACAAGTGTATTATTCTCTAATTTTAGTGAACTCATATTATTTAGCACTTAAGGGTGACTTAATATTCAATAATGTGAATTTTTAAACCTTGGAATTTTTTTTCAATTTGGCTAAGCTTTGGTAGGTAGTCGTTTTGACAGTAGTACTTGATAGAATATTTGAGATGCATAAACTTGTCAAATCACTATGAAATAAACAATAAATATCCACGGATACTGACGCATATAAAGGCCAAAATGAAAGAACATGCATCGAATGAAGGTGAAGAAATTGGAGTGGAGCTAGAATATAGTTTATCGATTCAATTGAATTCAGTATCTTTATTTTAAATTTTATATTTATTTTAAAAAATTTATTTACATTATAAAATTTAGAGTTATAAGATTTAAATTTAGACTTAACGGAACAAAAAGTATAAGTATGAACAAAACAAAACATAGATGGGGGATATATAGTCTGAATGGTAATGTTTTAAATTGTGGTATCGGAAAGATGATATGAGCAACTATTTTCCCATTCCCAATGCTGACAACTATACTATTATTGTTTGCATGTTTACTTTCTGTGTGAATTTTGAACAATTAGATTCGATCATATATTCTTGGACAATTAAAAAAAATAGAATTCATGGTTCCAACAAAAAAAGAAATATATTCACTTTCCTCAGATTCAAGAAATCCTCGAGCAACAAAAACAAAATCCTCATCTACTGCAATTTCCCTTTCAACATTTTTTTTATATGATAATTATTTCATCATTTGTACGAAATAATTAAACAAATACTTTCAGTACTTGATAAATCTAAAAAAAAATAAAAAAAATTTACTTGCTCTAGACAATATTGGAGATATGTTGTAGACCGTTGTTTGTTGTTAACATGCCAGACAATTGAATTATTAAAGCATGCATTCCATATGACTATAGTTCTTTTCCATTTTTAAATTTTAATAAATACTGATTTCTTTGTTAAAATTGACTATCTAAAGATGTTTATGCTCAATAAAGTTATACTTTAGCGAATCTCAGTCACTTTTAATATTAAGTCTTAGTGAGATGATCGTATCCGGCTCCTCTACATTTCTCTTTTCTTTATTTTCTCCAAGTTTTTGCTAAGATATATGACACTTGTATTATTTGAATATCAGTGGTGTATAATTTTAAGTAATCAAATAACTTAATCATGATTAAAAAGATATATGTTACCATTTAAATCTTTCTAAGCATTGCTATAAAAAATATTATCTCATAATTTTTTTTCTCCATAATTCAAATCATTTTCGTTATCTATAATTTTTCCGTTCACCAAAAAAATGTTTCTTCATAGACTAAATTTCAATCAATTTAAAATAAGCATTTAAGTAAGTTTATTTATGAAGAAAAATACTGAAATTATAAATAAAATTTTCAGCATTCAGATACTAAGTAGTAAGTACTCCTAAAAAGTACTGAAAATTACTTTGCCACAAAATATCAAAGAAAACTAAAAGTTTGAAAAACTTTTCCAAAAAAAATGATATAATTTATTTTTCAATAAAATGTATATATTTTTTACCGTGAGTTAAACTATAGAAGAACTCTTTTTATATCAAAAGCTTAATGCTATTTAGTCGAAGTAAATCCATTTTTTCTCAAAAACATGGAAAATGAATATTTTCTTACTAAAGTTAGAAATCTTAAATATCTTTTTTAATTATGGTTAATTAGTATACTTCTTTGATTAAGAAAATCAATTAATCTAGACCTTTAATATTTAAGTAACTTAGGCGTCATACATTCGAGAAGATCAATATGACAGACATGCCTCAATCACTAAGTAGTCCTAATAATTTTCGTTTAAACTCATACCCATAGGTTAGGTTCTGAGCCTTTGTGTAGACGTTACACTTGACCCTTATCATGTCTATTCAGTCGCTATAAAGTGTACAAAGTTATAAGAAGACACGGACCAATCTTTAACCTAGAAAGGAATTACATGTAGACTTGTTTTTTACTCACAATTTCCCCCCACATTTTTTGTATTTCGTTTTGGAAGTAGGAAATTATTATGATTTAACTAGTTATCTTAAATCTTTTGAAACGTCCTCTTGTGAAAATTAATGTTTTAGAAGAGTAGAAAGTTTCCATTGAATTAGTAGATGCCAATTTGGCTTATTTGTTTGGACTAGGTCAACTTGACTGACACTTCAACTTTTAGAATGATGGGCTACTTGTTCACAGTCCATATGACGTATATATGTTCCTTTATTTATTTTCCAATATTCCTTCAATGTAATTGCAATGGTCCTAAAGCAACACGTAAATTTGGAAAGAGCTAATAATGCTTTGACTAGAAATAGCTTTCTAATTAGTTTAGGTCAATCGTTCTAATATTTTCTAGCAACCGATTTAATCATTTTGACAGTCTCACACAATTGCAAATTTTCGTGTTAGAAGAGTTCTACATCGGATGAAAAAAGAATGAATGATTTTGTTTAAATGATTTGTCCCATCATTCTTTTATGAGTTAGCTTTTTCAAATTATGTTAGATTCAATATTTATTTCTTTACATAATATTAGAGAAGATATTTAATTTAGTCATTGATATGAGGCGTAGTGATGTAAAGTTTCTCATAGTATTAAAAAGAAATGAATGGTCTTCTTAATATAGCTTGGACAATCCGATTGGACTTTTGGGGTTTGAATTATATATGCCTAAGAGTACAATGAAAATTTTAGTATGATAGAGGGAATGATGAAAAACAATTAGACAACTTAATGTAAGGGGTGTAATTAGGGTTTTGTAGTGTTAAGAGGTGGATTATTATATATCTATACTAGCATTTCTTATTAAAGAAATATAGTAGTAGCATCTTTTCCTTTTAGGGTTATTTCTTTCTCTTTTTTAATCACAAAACAGGATTACTAGGTTAATTAGTCTTATTTCTTTATAAAGAAAATAAATACATATATATATATATATATATATATATATATATATATAGGAATCATCTCTAACCCCAATGCAAGATAATGGAGTGGTCCCCTAGCTAGCTCCATTCCATAGGGTCAACCTAAAGTTTCTCAACACTCGAGTACAAGAATGATTGTTATTTGGATTAGAAGATGCTGCCAAAATTTAAATTAAAAAAAAATAACAATGAGTATATGCATATAAATGTGTAGTCTTCAAAAGGAAATAAAAGAACATGCAGAAGCTTAGCCAGAACTGAAAATTCCATTCTGTGTTTTCTTTTTACAAATATTCTTTGATGAAGCATAAGATGATTTCATGGAGGACCCATATTTTTTTTTCTATTGTGGGGTCAAATTTTTTATAATATTGGAGCTACTGTATATTTGTGGAATCATAGGTACGAGAATGTGAAGGGTTTGTGATAATAACGTTGTTTATATATGAACAAAGTTCCAAAAATACACAGTTATATATTTATATCAAAATTTTATATCCAATGGTTGTAATACATGTTGCTAAGTCGATACCTTGTACTGGCAGATAGGGTTATATAAAAAAAGGGTAGCAGTAGGGTGTATCAGACTAGAAATGTACAGTGAACTCACATGACCCTATAATACATATATATACTCTCAGAAGGTTGTTTGGATTAATTTCACTAAATTGGGTGATAAAATTAGCTCAAGAAAGTTGACATAATATATTTGTGTAAGTTTAGGCATATTATTAACTCCTTTAGTATGTAATTTAATCCATATAACTATTAAATAATTTAAATTAAAAAGTTTCATTTGTGAAGTGTTATACCTATATAACTTTAAAGAAGAAAGAATTAATTTATTTTGGTAATCAAACAAATTTGTTTTTCATTCGGATGAGGATCTACTGTATTCCTATTTCTTTAAGATA
The DNA here is from genome assembly GCA_016801875.1 of Solanum sitiens. NCBI lineage: Eukaryota > Viridiplantae > Streptophyta > Magnoliopsida > Solanales > Solanaceae > Solanum > Solanum sitiens. The sequence continues at coordinate 9,431,447 of JABWTJ010000001.1, forward strand.
AAGAGGTATGTTTTGCATACATAACTTATCAAAGACTTGTACTAGACGTTCTATTTTTCCATAAAAATATATTTGTTCAAGAAAGATGTTTTTGTTGTTGTTGTTGGTAATAGACGAATCATTAAAAAAAAGTAATTAAAAATTGATAAGAGTGGGACATCTTAGGATATGACTCATTTATTAGTTCATCTTGACCTACCTTATTTCATCTCAAATAACTTGTTTTAGACAAGATAAAACAAATTTGATTCATCTCATTTAAATCCATTCAATCGTCAATTTGTCACCAAGTAATAGATAAAACATATCTACAAATAGTATGTATTTTCTCTTTACTATTTTTTTTTTTTACAAAGAGGGGCTTATGGGGGTGAAATTGTCTCATCCCTTTTTCAAAGGCCAGATTAATTGCTCACTAGAAAAGCCAAAGTGTATGGTTCTTTGAAAAATTGATACAAAAAAAAAAAAAGAGGTTAAAATGTCTACTGACTAGGAATAATGGAAAGAACAAAAAGAAACTCCTGTTGTGATGTTTTTGGTAAAGAGAGTTCTCCATCAGTTTATTTTTTTTCTTTATTATAGCTCATGTTTATATAAAGCATATCAAACAAAAGAAATCTCTTGATAAACTTTTTGACAATCGACGTTATTATAGAAGGACGTTTATAACTAACTACATATAAATGTTAGTAGCCAGAAAAAGAATCTAGTTTGACATAGAATTCTAAGGTGGGTCTAACGTCTACACCAAGATAATCTAATGTGTACTGTTTTAAGCAAGGTAGGTCTTTGTGAAATGTTAATTACTACCGTAACATAACAATTGTTGCGAAATTGATGATATAGAACAAAATATACTAAGTTCTAACCTTCTAAGGTGTTAACTCTGTTCTAACATTTATCTACGGCAACTACACAAGCACAGAACGGCTCGTACGGGTAATAATTTTAGACCATTTATGACATTTTTTAGACCAACTCCTACAAAAAAAATTTCGAGAGAACAATATATGCTTTGAAATATTTAATCAGAAATGAATTGAATTGCTATCAATCAACCTGTGACATGGGGAAGATGTAGCTATGGAACAGTAGACGAGTACAAAAATGCATATATTTGAGCAAGATGTATAATAGTGCACCCAGAGAATCGTCCTTGTAACATTTGGAGATAAGTGAAAAACGACATCAAGGATGAAATGTTGACAGAAAAACTTACCTTAATCTAACCCCAAATAGGCATAGTTTATACTAACAAGTCTTGCAGAGTACTATACAACTCAATCCTATAGAAGAAAGAACAAAAAGAGCTCTCTAAAAGTTTACAGAGTTCCAATCTTTTTCTCTGCAAAGGTTCCTTTGGCCGAACTGAAGCCCTTCCCCAATGCTTATGTGGCTGAAATCCCATTGCGGTGGTTGTTTTCTGCATGAAGTCAGGGATGTCATGGCTTACGCCACCCTATAAAACTCTCAGCATATCTCACTCGTCACCACTGACCAGAAGATGCTCTAGGTTTTCCCTTTGTAGAATTTAGACACTGTGAGACAAAGAGCACTCCCATTACAATTATAAGGCAGCCAACGAGTGTGCTAAAGAAGAGCGCACCAGGTTGCCTAGTTTGAACGAAACCATAAACTCCACTTGATGTGACAAGGATAAGATCAGTTAATCCATCATTTGAGAAGTCTTCAGACACTAAAGCATGAGTGGGAGGTGCAGGGAGGTCAATAGTAGTCAACACACTCCCTCCAGGAGATAATAGTACAGCTTCTTGGTCTCCTGCTGCAAGGATCAATTCTTGGCTGTCATGTGCCCGTAGAGGAAATGTCTTCAGGGTTGGGACTACTTTACCAGCTTCCATCATCCCCGCTGGCGATTGAAGGTTTGACCATGTGGCACCCGTCAATACCTGCCAATTCCACAGAGCACCATGTCCATGCAAGCCCGGTGAATACGATGTTACCTGAAAAGAGTACAACAAGTAATCAGCAGTCAATTATTGTATAAAAATGGAAGTGCCCATACATCATAGTGAAGACAAGAAATTGAGCATGTACATGGCATGAAAACTCATTTTTTCAGGATTCAAACTACTCACTGTGAAGAAACAATTGTGTTACTGTTAAAACTAAACTCGTGTTCCTAAGTTAAGAGAATACCTCGCCACGGTTTGTCAAGAAGACAACATCTCCATGGCTTCCCTTACGATGTCGATGGCCATCACTTCTGGGGATGAGGATAGGCGTTGCTACCTCCAGTGAACTTGCATCAAAAGTGTGACCAAATCCTCTGGAGAATTCACCAGCCTGAAATAAGTTAAAAGGAGAATGACGACAAATAGAAGCATTGAAAAGCTGTTCTCGCACTGGAACACCAGAGGTGGCAACAGCCCAACAGGGACGCAGCACCTCCATTGATCCACTAACAACAGTCTGTTCAGCACCATTGGCCCCCACAACCTGCAAAAGACCAAAATTAGAAAAGAAAGGACATGTTTTTGCTTTAGACCAACATGCTTGTTCATGTAAAAAAAAGTGCTCGTATTTGAATGCTGATTGATTTATTAGAATAACAGAACTACTGAGCCACCAATCATTTCCCTTAAACATTCATGTAGAGTCAAAATACTTTATATTGCATTCTAGCCTGCTAGTTCTTTGGTCTCTGAAAAATGGGAAAGATTGGTTTCTCTCCTAATATTGATTCATACTTTTCACTTTCAGTTTTAACATCCAGTATCCTCATGTGTATCGTTCACTCATTTTTTTTATATCGCATTCTGGTCTGCTAGTTCTTTGGTCTCTGAAATATGGGAAAGATTGGTTTCTCTCCTAATATTGATTCATACTTTTCACTTTCAGTTTTAACATCCAGTATCCTCATGTGTATTGTTAACTCATTTTTTTTCTTTTTTGCGATCAAGCATAATATATACACATCATTCATAAAAGCTGACAAGTTCAAGAGGAAAAGAGTGCTCTCCAAAATTATTTCATCCTCGGCGCATATTTTATACTCTTCCTCTATAAACCTCAGTGCTATAAAGCTTAATTCCCAAGTGCAATTTCATGTTGTTATTTTGAGTCCCCAAGATTTTTTGTAACTTCATCCATCTTACGTGTATTTTTATCTAGCATTTCACATGTTTTTCCTGTTGATGGAGCATCTATTTGCTACTTTATTCTAAGATTCACTATCCATGTTTATTCGCATTTAAGCAAAGGCTCTTATACCAAAGCTAATAGAGATTATCCAGTACACTATATTAAAGCCCAAATTTGATAATTGATACTCGGACAATATAGTTCATTTCAATCTGAGAAAAAAAAATGCAACTTCAAGAAAATGCTTGACAAACATGATCATATTTCACACCTTGAATTGAAACAATCATTTCAATTGGAAATGGAGAAAGAAGAACGTGATACATCAAAAGTTGTATCTTACCTGGACATGGTCCAACACTCCATCCCCATTAATATCTGCATGAAGCCCGCCTTCTAGGAGGTGAAGCTGGTGAAATCATGACTTCACATTAGACATGAGCTAATAGACAAGAAGATGGAGGGTGAAAAGGATCTAGAGTTCCCTCGTAAAGAATCTTCTGGTTTAAGAAAGTGTAGAAAATCTTTTCTAGGTGTTCATGATATATTGCTCTTGTAGAAAAACAAGATATTGCAGTATGCTTAGCAATTATTAGACAGCTACTATCCAAGACCCCATTTACTTAGACAATGCAATCAAGACTTTTATCAATCAGGATGTTGTACATATACACAGCAATACTTGAATCAGCACGTCAGATATGTGATATGTGGCAGTTCATACCTTGCACACTGTACGTCCCGTTGCTATATGAACAGCTTCAATTCCTTCCTTCTCATGAGCCACGACAACGTTAGGGACCCACCAAAGCTGGGTATAATTGGTAATAGTAGGTATATAGGGCGAAGGCTGCACAAAAGAAAAAGCTGAGAATGGATAATGTGATCGAGTGCCGATATGTTTTGAGGAACGCAATGTAATCAAAATACTTAATTTTACCCAATCAAGTCTAGCTTACAATCTATGAATGATTCTAACTTCTAATTAATTCCCAGCTGGAAACAATTGCTCCATTAGATGGTTCCATAGAAATACAGTTTCCTTCACAAAACAGGCACTGTTTTAAGGAGCAATATTGTATAACCTTGGAAAAGAAGCTACAGTCACAATGGAGATGAAGATCCGGATTTAATTGTTCATTTTCTTGATGCATTAAGGAAATGAACCACATTCGTTTTATGATAACAGAAGCATACAAGGAAAGTAGGTTACAATATTAGAGGGATAGTAGAAACAGTTTGGTTTCAGAATTTCCTTTCCAGTTTTTAGAGCTCGCTCGCTCAATCTTTAGCAACCACTACCTGTCCTAGAAGTGCTTAATCCAGTTTTTGTATAATCTCACCTCTACTGACTATCTCTACATGCCAAAAACAACATAAAATACAAGACATTCTGGAGTAAAAAGGGGAGGGAGAAGAGAACTATAATAACAGTAAACAATAACCTTTTTGGGTTTTGCCGATTTTGCATAATTTACTGCCTTTCCTATAGCATTTGAGATTCTTTTGGTAGTGTCCTTCCCAGGAGTATGCTTTTCCTCAGGCTTCTGGAAAGGGTAAGTAATGGACTTCCCAGGTACTTTCTTAACCGCCTTCCTTTTGTGCCGCCTGAAGTGTGCCAACTTTAACCTGGTGTCTTCTCGCCGATCCTGGTTCAAAATAACTTGCCATATTAATTAATACAACCACCAACATACGTCGCAATGACTAGCAGAATGGAACAATAAGATGACATACTCACCCAGTTATGTGGCATAACTCCAAGAATAGATTCTCTAAATTCCCGACATTCGAACTAGTATTACAAACAATTCAAGTTAGCTTAGAGATGAATATGTTTTATAGAGTTGAATAAAACATTGTTCAACAAGTAAGGCAGAAATAGTAGGGAAAGATAACATTGGTTGGTCCTTGAAAGTTCTAAGTTCTGATATTCATTACGTGTAACATTTTTTGGTCCTTGAAAGTTTTAAGTTCTGAATTCATTTCCACGTAATATTGTTGGTCTCATAACTATTCTATAGAAGCTGGCTTCACATTGTTAGGTAATTAAGGCATTCAAAATTGAGCTAGTATGTTGTCATACCTCCCCAGGATGACGACTGTTCAAAGCATGAACATCAAGTTTGTAATTATGTTGTGGAATCAGAAGAGATTCATCAGAAGATGGCGACTGAATATTCTGCAATATCAGGAGGAAAAAAGGAATGGAAGATCATTAATAGATAGATATCTGAATATTCACTCAAGTTTAGTCATACCCAAACTGACCAAGTTCACATCACAAACTCTAAGCTAGAAAAAACACCAGGTAAGTTCAAGTTGTATCAGCATGTGTAAGATTTTCGCAAACAATTAGTCTAGCTAGCTCTGACAAGATATTCAATTCCAAATTGACATTAACTCAATGGTGCCCTTTTTCAACAATTAGCAGACCAGCAATGACGCAATTACAAACTATAACATTGGTCGTACAAATAACTCTAGGATATACACACTTAACCAAATATTAGACCTGAAAGGTATTCTAGAACTAACGGAAAACAACAAATCACAAAAGGAAAATAAGGGACATCACTAAAATCATCTTTATTCCTTGGAAAAAAACATAACATGAAACAGAAAAGGCTTCTATTATGGGATGGAGAGTTAGTGGGAAACCTCTATCTTCCTGCTCCAACGTAGTTGTCCGGTCCGACCAGCAAGTGCATAAAGGGCAAAATGGCGTAAATCCACAACTCCTGAATTCTCAGACGCCTGGATTAAACAAGTATGTCAAATTTTAGAACTAAATTAAAAGGAGCATATGAATACCTTGTCACCATAAGTATCTCTAAATAATAAAAAAAAAAGAAACAATAAAATTCATGAAAAGAAGATAAAAATAGAACTGAATATAAACAACCTCTCACAAAGGAACTGATGCTTCATTTTCAGCATGTCTTCCCCCAAGGCCCCAAAACAAACAAAAACTCAACACACAAAAATAGGGAATAACAAGTATATTGATTGTGATTTCTCCATCCTCCTTATATGGAGGTACACTAACACATGTGAATCGCAATTAATGAGCACTATCACCTTAAAAGTCACATGTTTATAAGTACTTCACCAAGGACCCTGGAAATCTATTTGGAAGAGTGTGGTACCAACAAAGGTGAAGTGCTTCACCTGGCTGATAGCCAGGACCCAGGAGAGCCTGTCTGACTCATGACTCATGACTCATGAGGCACTACAAAAAAGGGAATTTTCATTGTTTCAAGGTGCTCATTATGTAAGGAGGCCTTAAGAGACGAACAATCACCTTTTTTTCATTGTAGAGTGGCAACATGAGTGTGGCATAATTTTTTAATATGGCTAATGCCAGAGCATACTGGGGAGCAAGGTTGTTGGATTAGAAGGAAGAAAGCAAGAGTCAAAAGATATGGTAGAAATAATACCTTCCTGCATTTGGTGAAACGTTTGGAAGAAAAGAAATGAAAATATTTTTGAAGGCAAACAATGTAAAATACAGAAGATCAAGTGGAAGCTTATCACTTAATGTTTTTGGTGTAAAGAGCAATATATAGAGGAGGAAGTTCAGTTGGATAGGACTTCTATAATTACTTTCAGTAAGTGTAAATATTTGGAGGTGGACAACATATAATGCCGAGGAACACAAATTAATCAGTTTTTTTATTTTTTATAAAGTAATTCACCAAGGACCTTAATACAAAATCATGAGAAGAGGCGAAGGATAAGGTCCAAGCTCAGACTTTTTGCTCAAGGAGAACTATTGTTATTGCAATGAGAAGCGGGGTTATGTGGACTAGTGAAAGTATCTACAATTTTTCTCTGTGATATTTAAATTGACAAAGAGAGATAACTACTACTCTTATTTTCTCAGACCAAAAATATGAAAGAGCGAAATCGGAAATACGAAAGGGAGTCATTTTACAGGCTTAGACGACAAGAACTAATATAAGTCATTTTCAAGTCACACTCGTTGAGTGAAAGCCACGACACTTAAGTTTTTCTTTTACATCTCTTCTCCATCTCAATATGCAAGCGAAAAGCACATATTCTGTATTCTATTTCTTTCTTCCCCAAATAACAACATGATTGATACAATGATATTATGTTTCTGTGATGATTTGGGAACAAAAATAAAGCATGGCTATACTTACTATAGACTGTAAGACGAGCAAGAAGAAATGTGTGTAAAAAACAGCATGAATGTTTACCTCCTTCTCAGCAGCACTTCTTCTATGCTGCTCTGCACTTTTCTCAGCCATTTCAATCTCTTCAAATGGATCAATATGCATCTGAAAAGGGAGAAAATGTAACTTACGAGAAATTTAGCTCCAGATGTTTTACTTACTCAAGGAATAAGAGACATGTAGCTCCAGGTGTTTTACTTACTCAAAGAATAAGAGAAACTTAGCTCCAGATGTTTTACTTACTCAAAGAAAAACTACAAAAGGGGTAAGAGACTAGCTAACAAATGCTACATGCGTCATTGAATCATATAAGCTGTATTTCCTACTGAGATTCTTTATTTTGTAAATACTACTTTAAGTTGTATTTGAAATGACATTCTTACAGGATTGATCACTTCTAGAAAACATTTAGGCTAATTACATACATGAGGCTGCATTTCCATCCGTCCTCCAACAATCACCAAGCCTGAATCTCCGTGCTTTACAGTATAATTACTTATGGAAATTGCTATCTCCCTGTGATTAGCATTATGTGGAAAATCCTCCTGTATGAATTAACCAGGAAGAAAGAATACATCATCAGTTTATCACGAAGTATATCAGAGGTCACTGTAAGTCAAAATGTGAGAATCTCCATGCATAAATGCACCTGCAAGTTGACCTCCCATAGCTTTTTGAGATTGTGATCGAAACACATCACAGACCAACCTGAGGTAACAACAACTAGGACCTGTTTTCGAGGCTCCCTGTGATTATAGTTCCTATCTATCACACCAGTGGCCATCGCCACCGCTCGTCTTCCTGACACAATACGAATTTTATCAGGCAAGAGGGACACCTCCGCGAGCAAACGTGCTTCACTGAAACCTTCATCTACACGCCTAGAATGTGGTTCCAAAACCTAGCCAATACCCATATGCCATATGATAAGAAACCAAATAACAGACAAGAAACTTCTCAGCAAAAAAAAAGAAGACAAGCTCCATCCAAAAATTGATTAAGAAAATGCTGCTCAGTAATTGAAAATTCTAGCATACGATCCAGGCACAAAGAATAAATCAAAGACCTAATGCAAGGGCAGATTAAGACTAATTTCATCAGTGCAGTTGCAGTTGCACCCACAGATTTTTCCTGAGGGTCAAGGTACAAGAATATCTACTCTCCTAGTTCCTTCTATTCAAATGTTAGCAGTACTCTTCTACATCTTATAAGTGGAAAAGTAGATAGCCGCATAGCCTAGTAGGTTTCAGCTCAGCCCTTTCTATCTAATTAACCAAACCAAAAGTGTCTACACATTATATCCAGGTATGTAAATGCACCAGTCGGAACCCATCCACTGACAATAAATTCTTAATCCGTATCTGATCCAATGGACTGTAATGTAGAAAATCACCTGAATTTTGGCATCATGAGTAGCGACAAGGACCTCTTTCTTTCCATCACCGTTGAGATCGGCAACCATTGGGGGAGGAAGACGCTCAGCCTCGTATTTGATGGGATACTCTTCGAAAAGATGATACCATGCCTCCTTGAACGATAAATCACCTTCGTGCTGGAATTAACCGCCAATAGACAATAAAATCAGTTTAAAGTATGAATTTTTTCAATTAGGGGAAGTGATATCAAAAACTCTAGGGCTTTTGAAGATCGCCTAGCAGCATGAAAAATGGGATTGAATAAAGAAATGAATTTTACCTGTAGAGAGAAGAAAATAGCGAAAGCAGATAGCATCAGAATAGCTAAATCGCGTTTCCTCATCTTTTTGTTCTTGCTGATTGATCAGCGACTCACACAGTCGCTAGGAGGAAGGTGTTCTAGCGTTCTTAACTTCAATGAACAACTCAGTTGTAACGTTTGACTACGGCTTGATTTTTTTTCCCGGGTCAACCCGCTTCTACATTCTGGCCCAGTAAAATTGGGTTGAGAAGTTATATGATCTTACTATCTTATAAATCTGAGAACATCGTAATAAGTTGCCATAACAATCACACAAATTCTCTACCTGTGTCACTCTTCTTCCAAAAAAATTCCCAAATACCTTTTCCAATTTGACTGTTTTGTGCATATAATTCTTCTATACATACAATCGTACTTACAACGTTTTTGAATGGAGAACTCATGAAAAAACAGTTTCTCTATTTATCCCTACAAAAGGCAATGATAAGATTAACATAGCATATTTCATACTCGAAATTACATTGACTATATTTGTTGTTGATGATGTTTAAACTTGAATAGGTTTTCTATTTTGTCAATTAAAAGGAACTTTTTACTGTTATTTCTATTTTCTTGGATGGAGATGGTATTAGTGTATAAGAGAATTGGGTATGTGAAGAATAGTGGCTGTTATCAAGGAAAGCGTCTCATTATATTAGTAAAAAACATTTCATTCGATCTGGCTCACTTGTTTTACAACCTTTCCCTTTTTATCATCGGCATATCATATATCCTATTATTTGTTCCTGTCCTAGACATTTGTAATAAAAATTAGGGATTCTTTCAATAATCTGGAGACGTGCCCTGGACACAATCTGTATCAATACTAGGGTAAAGCTACTTCAGATGTGTGCAAGAATATCAATAAACTAGTGGCATAATGTCTGGAGGTCAGTTGTTAAACCATTCTGTGTAGAGAAAAGATCACCCTAATTGCAACAACTGGAGATTTGGAAAAGCTCGTCATATAGCAAATCTTGGTAAATGGAAGATACGATACATGCTCCTAAGCTAGCAAAACAAATACGAAACTAACGAGGGTTATTTAATCAGAATGACTCTGAACCACCGTACCAGCGTGCTATAGTCACCAACACAAAAGAGCTTTCTGACCTGAGAAGCATTGTTTTCCACCTTTACTTCACCTACTCCAAAGCGTACAACTTTATTCATCAAGAGAAGGATTATTCTTTTTTTTTTAATGAAACCAAACTTTTAAGGGGAGAAGATGTTTCAGTTTTCCTTTAAATGAAAAAAATGTGTGATTTGAAGAAACACAAACCAATCTAATGCGCCTGTGTTGATGATAATTACTTCGTCCTTTTTCAGGGGGTGAGAGCATAAACTGAAATCATCATACAAATGAAACTAAATAGTACAATAATTCAGGGGACTTGTGAGCCTATAGAATTTGCTGTATAAAATTCAAAAGGCAGTGCCGGATAAGTTAAGTAAAACCCCATGTGTAAAATTCAACATTCAGAGGCCTACGGTTATCAATTCGTCAAGTTCCAGTTGGATGCATACAATTCACAAGAGAATAAAACCCTTTACTATGCTTTCTGTCCAAGTTGTTTCAAAAGTTTAAGCTTTTTCTGACTTTCCAGGCGCGAAGAAAGCTCGGAAGATTTCTTTTTAGTGTCCTCTAACTCTTTCTCCAGCTCCTCTATCTGTGTCATTTATGTTAGATATAAGGACGCATAATTTCAAAAGCAAAACTTAAAAGAAAAGTTAAAAGTATCAAACACATGCTCCTAAGAAGTGCTACATACTGTACGTTTCAACTCGGTTTCTCTCTGGATGAATGATTCACACCTGTGGAACAAAGATTCAAAATGTTACCAACTGCAGAGCCAATCAGTTTTAGTTGCTAGAGGAGGCCAAAAGCTGGAAAGATATAAAATAGAGAAGGAAACTGGAAACAAGGATTAGTCCAGAGACACTGCACTGAGGCTGCCTGAGAATTCTGCAGAATCTTTTCCCCTAAAATTCAGTTGTACACTGCAATGCTTTTTAAAAAATAGAAGTGGTGTCCAAGCCACCATACGCGCACCTCAACTAATTCAAGGTGACCTGCTTCCTTATACCAACACAAGTGTGGGTAACTGTGTCCACCAAGGCTCAAGACATAAGAGAAGAATCACCTGCCATTTTCTACCTCTAGTGGGATTCAACTTGAGTCTTCCACGGCCCATTCCAGCTTTCATTGATTGCTAGAAAAGACACTTTGTTCCACTACAACCATTGATTTTTCTGCCACTCACCACGTTGAAGGCTTCTCTTCAATTCTAATGAAGGAGAAAAAAGACGACTTTTTGCATTACATCTAACATGTGCAGCTCCTGCGATGTGTTTTCTGACCAGGTTTGACAATACTAGCTGAGTGGGATAAAGATGGTTCATATGTTATGCTATATTTAGTGGTTATAATTGTTTACTTTGTCTTAGCATCAGGTACAGGGTTCGCCTGGTAAGTCAACCCAGGTCACACGTTACAGTTTTTGGGTTTTGACATGTCAACAGAAAGAATGAGTAGACGAGAGAACTAGAAGATAAGCCGAAAGGACTGACAACAAGAAGAAGAAGACACACACCAGAAGAAGAACGTAATTCTTAGAAAGATAAGATAAGTAACATAACAAGAGCAAACAAGCCACAGAGAACACGACAACAATTACAATGCATACTTAGGAGAGTCCTAAGTAGCAAAAGAGAGAGTTTCAAGTATCTTGGGTCTTTAATCCAAGGAAATGGGATTAAAGACAGAAGAAGTATTGGGAAGAGGTGATTGTCAATTTACTGAGGACAAGACCTTAGATAGGAGAGTTGGGATAGAATGTCAGTAGGTAATGGAGCATTGTCTCGCTTTCCGGATAGGCTTGTTGGTAGTTTGGTAAACCGGTACATGTTTCTATTTTCATATAAGTAGTATTAGCAGTATACCCGTACTTTCTTTTCTACTACTACCTATTGTTTCTTGTGCTTCGAGTATCACATTATTCTGTTGATTGCTGTTTTTTTCTTCTACATGTTAGGTAATGCTTTCTCTATTATTTCTTATGTCTTCTTTACTTCTGTATGTTCTTTTTCATATTGCTTTAATATGCATTACTTGAGCTGATGGTCTTCCAAAAGCAACCTCGTGGAAGTAGAGGTAAGATATGCATACACTCTACCCTCTTCAGACCCACTTGTGGGATCACACTAGGTATGTCGTTGCAGTAACCTTTGGGTAGCAAATCTGTGAAATTGCTAAATAGTCTAAAGGCCATTTTTGTACTAAGATTTTATCCGCGAGTTCCAGCATAGTGTATGTAGGACAGATATTTCAATTTGGCCTACAAATTCCCTAATTGAAATACAATATGGATGGATATAATCCCACTTCCCGTTATTAACAATCCAATCTGAGGGTATCAAATGACTCTCAAGTGTATAAATTCATCATGATTGATCAATCATGCAAGGTAAAATGTATGCCGTGCGGCTGTATCTTAAAGAGAGCTTTAAAAAACATGTACCTCCTAAAGAGTTGGATATTTTCTTCACAAATCTGATCAATTGACATGCAACTTGAACTGGATATTTGTGCATCTTTTTTAACAGACTCCTGCAAAAATACCAACAAAGAACGCCATTTATGTATGTACTCTAATAAATTGACACTAATCCATTAGACGTTTGATATCTTTATTAAGAACATGAATATAGTAACATCAACTTCTCAACAACGTAAAAGCACCATAAACAAAAAAGTGAATCAAACAAACGCCGAGAAAAGAAAGAACCAGGTCCTACAATTGCATTCCCTGTCATAGGCTGTACAGCTGGCAATTCCATGTTGCAGTTGGTTCTTCCACTGTTGCCACTCTGTGCAGAATGAAGATGTGACCTGGGATGAGCTGCAAGATCTGTAACTGTTTGAAAGTTTGTTGGCGACGGTGTTTGAGCATTAGCCACTTGAACTTGGGGTGGAACAAAGGATTCTCTCAGAAGGTTTTGCAAATGCGGTTGAAGAGGCTTCAATCCTATCAAATGACAATGACCTTTCCTGTATTACAATCACAAGAAACATGCCTATGTCACAAGTTGAGAAGTACAACTATTTCAATGGCTAACAGTGATAGAATACCGTGATGAAACATAGCAATTGGGAAGTAAATTTCAGAGGTGTAGTAGCCTAGTAGGTAGGTGGAGACGGAGAGGAGGAGAAAAGTACAGCTAAGGCTACCAGAAGCTAGAAAAGTATAAACTTTCTTCATCAAAAAAAAAATCAAAGTATAAACTCACAAGTATAAGTTCATCTGATGGAAATTTAAATTTTGTTCTCAGTAAGCAAGAGTGGGAGAGGCTTTAATCATGGATGGGAGCAATGGCAATCATGACTGGCCACATGCACTTTAGCTACCTCATGACTTCAAGCAGGATTTGACAATGAATGAATTCTAAAGAAAAAGTGCAAAATTACTAGATCTCCATTAGTTTCAACTTTTTAAAATTCTCAGCATGAGCCTATTGGATATTAGCCAACAAAATGAATCAGAACCATCTGAATTCAGAAGTGAGGTCAAAATTACATGTTTCAGTATTCGCTATTTCACATTTTGCAGTATGTGTTCTATAGAACAATCCATCCTTTGAGAGCCACTTACGAATTCAAGGGATAATTACCATTGAACTAAATCTATTCCCCCTCTGCATTTTATATATACATATATATATATATATGCAGTTATGCACTGTATTAGAAATTATATTGAACTGTTAAAGCTTTGTGGATTTATGTTGTACTAAAGACTTACAAATGCAAACAAAGTAAGGGATCATTTGGTAGGGTGTATAAAAATGGTGTTGAATATGGTGTATTAGTAATGCTCAGGAGCAGCTCAAGCATATTAGTGGCCTAAAACAAAAATTAAACGGGGCCTTAAACTTGAATTGGTAAGAACTTTTATATAATTGATTTTTTCTAGTTTTCAATTGATAATATAATCATTCTTATTTTAAATTATTTTTCATGAGATATAGTACTCCAAATATGTCAATTTTCTTCTAATAATTCCTTCATTTTCATGAAAAGTTTACTTTTTCTACAAATAGTATTCGATATTTATTAAAAAATAATAACTTATAACCTATTACTATTAAAAATGAGGCCCCTTAAATTTGGGGGTCTAAGGCAAATGACTTTTTTTTTAACACTATCGAGTCACTCCTGGTAATGCTTGTATTAGTTATGCTGATATTATTTCTTATGCAGTGTTTATAGTTTGGTGTATTAAAAAATAACATGTATTGCATAATTTCTAAACAAATGAAAATGCACTCTACCAAATGAACCCCCCCCCCCCCAAAGGGTTTTGAATGAAGATTTAACAGCAGCATCGGTTCTGTTTAGTCAAAAAGGAATTGAACATATGACCTACAAATTAACATAACTAAACAAACAAAAAGATGATGAACTCCGTTATCTGAAATTACAGCACAGAACATACCAGTAATCCATCACCATTTGCTTTAGTTTAGTCTCCAGCTTGAAAAACAGAGAAGATCGTTCAAAATCTTGCTTGTCATGTGCAGGTTCTATGAAATTTGCTTCCAGAACACCTGAGTCAAGAGCAATTGAGTACGTCATTGTCATACCATAATGGTAGAAGCGGGTCTGAATACTTAAAATACATACCAACAACACCATTTCCTTTGGAAGAACCATCTGCAGTAACTTTCCAGAATGGCTAAGAAAACCCAGAAGAACATAATCAGCAAAAGGCAATTTCAAGTTACTTGGGAAAAAAAATTATGAAGTTATCTCAAGTCCAGCAAGATTCTCGGTTCAGGCCAACCGCAATGTTTGGATGCCCCTACATACCCGCTTAAATCCCAAACTTAAGTCAGAGGTTCAAGGTCTATTCAAATTTGTTTGTCCTCTTTTCTTTTTCTCTCTTTTCTGTTGGGAGAGGGGGGGGGGGGATTAAACCAGGCCTAATCAGATAAGCTTTTTGGTAACATCTTCAGCTAAGATGAACAAAAAAATATTTCGTATAACATTTTTCTCCATACCCTGATGAGGCGATTTTTGTGGTAAACATTGAATCCACAAACTGATGATGGAGTATCCTTGACGAAGCCAAGACTTGTTTCAACCAAGATCTGCAGCAGAGCAGAAAAGCTGTTTGAATCCACAAATTTAGATGATTAGCAAATATAGCCACAAGCCCAACAACCGATTTGCAGTTAGTAAGTACCCACAAACAGAAAATCATATATGAGGAGAACTGATTAATACTATAATGGTAAAACCGCTGTTTTGTTCTCATTGTGAACATTTGAATCAATAAACAGTTTACAATCTATAGTTGGACTTCTAGTCTAATGTCAACATACAGCCCTCTAAAGCAGGAAAATCAAGAACCCATATCATTCTGTACCTCCTTTGATGTTCCAGCAAGTTGTGGCCTGTAAGTGATTACTTTTGTGAGCTTCAACTCATCAAGAATATTATACTGCTCAACAGGCTTCCCTCTTAGTATGATACTGAAATTTGTAAATTTTTTGAGGTATAATATGGATGCGTATGCCTGATAAGAGATATAAGGAAGCATTAAAATACATAAGCAAAATAATCGGCAGGGATGTTTATAGAAATTAAGTAAAATTAAATGGTTACTCTTAGAGAGTATCGGAAACGGTAGGAAATATGGGATTGCAGTTCACGCCCTCTCTTGTTTGTTTTTGATGTATTTCCAAGATTAGCTTCATCTCTCAACGTTATGTCCTGCATGACCAATAAAAGAAAGGATAAGACATCCTTTAAATAAGTAAGAGAAGGATGAGGCAGAAAAAGGAGGATATGTTCAAAGAGCATTGAGAGCAAAACCTGTGAATAACACAACACTGTTTTGAGAGCATAGTGAACAATGTGCAGAAAGTTAAACTTAACTGCATTCTTTTTTTAGTTTTTTGATGTAATTAGTTATACTCAAATGACACTATCTCTATTATTAATGTGCTAGATTCAATTTAACCATAGAGAAGTGAAATGAGGAGCACTCTTGTATATAAGGTTTCAATCAAACCCATGTATTGTCTTGTGATATAATACAAAGTTACCAAGTTCAAAGAATATTATATATATATATATATATATATATATACATACATATATATATATAACACAATACCAAACAGTATTATAAGAGGAATTGTCATTAAGGGGTCGTTTGGCAGATATTAATAACGCATGGATTATTAATGAAGGGATTAGTACTGCAGGGATTGGTCATGCGGGATTTATTTTTATCAACTGTTCGGTGCATTGTTTCCCACCTAATCTTGTGTTCGAATTAAAATTCTATAAAAAGTTTCTTTCCAATTAGACCCTTGAATTATTATGTAATCGGGTCAAGTAGATAATTATCGGACAGTATTATTTTTCTATGGCCTTCTAATTAGCTAGGGAAAGAACAATTTTGTTGCCATGTTTGCTATTTTTTCACTTGAATTATTTGAGGATAAATAATTGCCATCTTAGTAAATTGATCACTCACGAAATGTCAATTTTCAATATTAAAAAAATAATCATCTACTTTTAAAACCAAAAAGACGGTAAACAATAGTAAAATTGAATAAATCATCTACATTTACACATAGAAATTGCAAGTTGTACTTTGTATGGAATTTTATTTAAGTGTTCAAAATCAATATATATATATATATATATATATATATATATATATATATATATATATATCAACAAATAATACAACTCACATTTCAAATATTGTATTGATATTGTATTGATTTGTATTAAATTTATTTAGTAACAAACAACACTATCTAAACAATTTGTAAGCTAATTTATTTAAATAAACTTACTAGTACAAATATAAATCATAAAATCAAGAAAAAAATAAAATAATTAAAATAATTAGAGGTATATTTTTGTCTTTGCATAAACTTATCCCATGGTATTAAATTCTATGCATTAGTAATACCTCCAAATGGAAGGTCTTAGTAATGCATATACATAAGGCCCCAATTCCTACCAAACGTAGTATTAAATAATAGCATACATAATACATGGACTATTTCTTCGAATACCCCTACCAAACGACCCCTAGGTTAGAAGAATGAAGTAAAATTACAGCCCAATGGAGATGACATTAGCTGTTTATCATATGAAAAGAATTATAGGTTTTGTACTACTTTTGGAGTAAACGTGAAATATAGAAGATGTAGAGTCTATTTGTTATCTTTTAGATTACATTTAGAATCTGTGTATGCTGCAGCCTTTTCAGTCTTGTAAATTTAAGGGGAACTTCACAATTTGTACAGCCTACTGTCACCATTTTATATATGAAAGTATTACCTTCTTCGAACAAACAAACAAAAAGAACAACGAATTTCCTCCATTATAAGAGCATTTGACATAGACGGGATCATCAAAAATCATTCGTTCTTTTTCGTTCTTTTTTAATCAAAAACCATTAGTTTATCGAAACCTTCTTATCACTTTTTTCTCCTATGTCAGGATTAAGGACTCATTTGGTTAGGGAACAAGTTATCCCATGATTGCTATCCCACCCTCAATGTGAAACAAAAAAAATACAATCCCGGGATAAGTTATCCTGCTATTTTTCCCAACCAAACATGGGATAAACTAATCCTAAAATTAATCCTGGGACTAGTTATTCCTTGTACCAAACGAGCCTTAAGGGCAGCTATAGACACGCTAACCTAAGGTTTGTGCTTCACAGGAGTCTGAAAGTTGAGCCAAATGTTTTCAAGAAATAGACATACCTCATCATCGTCATCAAAGTTCAGTTCATAAATGCCTTCATCGTTTAGCCATAGGTTGAAGACAATAATCTTAGTTCCATGTGATTTTATATCATCAAACTGGAGAACATATAAGAGAAAAGATAGAGCATTCAGTAATAAAAAATACAAATAATTCTGGTAACAATAATTGCAGGTGGAATCTATTCTATAGCTGATTCTTCTGATGCCCAAAGATGGAATAGAATTTAAAAGATTAAGAAACTGCAAGATTTCATTTTCCATTAGTCCCTTAGCACCTTCATCCTGGATCAACCCAAGGGTGATTCTATTATATGAAGGTATGATACAGGTGAAATATTCTTTGTTAATACTTGTTAATGTCACTGACTTCTTCCGACACCGACCGTTGACATTGGAAGAAGATTTTGCACAACAAAGCACCCCTTGAAGGTTTCTTGTTTTCCGTGGCTTGTGTCTAAGGAAGCATGCCTCACTTGATCAAACTATTCAGAGAAGACTAATGCAATTATGTAGCAGGTTGTCCCCTCTGTGAAGAGAGCCCTGATGATACTTGTTAACTTTTTTTTTTAAGGATAGTAACACTAATCTATATATTCACAGGTAGACTACATCCAAAATATGTAGTCCCCTTCAAAAGATATTATAGTCTAGTCATATTGCTACTTGTTATCTTTTTCCTAATTGCAAGATCACTTATCAGATTTTTGATATGCCTAACATACTAAATATGTAGATAGTACCACCTTGCCAAATGTCCACAATATAGCCCAACAACATACCCAGTGTGTTCCAAAAGTGGTGTCTGGGAGGGCGGGGTGTACACAAACCCTATCCCTACCTTTTGAGGGCTAGAGAAGTTGTTTCCTAAATAAAACAAGGTGACCTAGAACTGAAATTTGAATACTTATTGCATAATGTAGAAACTTATCTCAGCTCCAATTGGAAGTGAAATTTCAATATGCTTTACATAATGATGAAAGTTAAATGTGCTCCATTTCCCGTTCAACTCTTTTCTCCTCCATCCTTAAAAATCCTGAAGCAACTAGTAGGCCACACATGTACCCCAAATTAACAGGAAGCAACATACAATTCGTCAACTCTTAACTTTAAAACCATGTCATCTCAAATATGTGCATACCAAACTTGAGATACAGGAAGTACATGTTCCCTCAAAGTTTAGCAGGTTTGAGCTTGGTATGCTTCATGAGTTATTATACATGGATATTTTAATATTTGCTTGTTATATTATGACCATAGCATGATCTCATAACAAAAACAAGAAATTCAGATAACACCATCAAAGCTCTGAGTCTGCAACAAAGAATCAATCTATAAAAGTAACTTTCTAGAAACGACAATTCATACAAAATAAATTCATGATATAAAAATGTAGCTTTAAAGTTTGTGTGCCAATTATCCAACCAACCTGTTGCAGAAGATCCATATTTGTTGCAAAAGGGGACCACTCAAGGATTGTTTTCAAATTCGTTGACCAATCATCTTGAGAGCCATATACTATTGCTTCAGCCCAATGGTCGGTGATATCATAATCGATCTGCATTCATTTTCAATTAAAAAAAGAAAAACTAAGAATAGATGTTCATGTTTAGAAATAGATTACAAGCTTCAAGTGCTAAATATAACAATTTTCAACAGAATGTAAAGACTTTTTACCATTGGAACAATCACATCATCTTGCCCTGTTCTCCGAAGAAATGTATAGGACAGAAGGCCAACACTTTGAGTTGCTCGGCTAGACCATAAAAGTGCAGAAAATATTAAAATTCATAACATTCTCAAGCACAACATCAATTCTAATTTCTAGCAACATAACTAATTGTTTGGTAACACCAGTGAACAGTTCACTTCAGAAATAGCATGTTGTTACATATCAAGCAGCACATTGCAAACAAACCCCCATCAATCAACTTCTGGGTCGCTCCTTCCTCTTTTATTTTTCTCCAACTCATTTGGATTCATTCTATACAAGAATTAATGTCTGTTCAAATAGAAGCCTGTTCCACTCCAGAGCTGCCTTGCAATTGAAAATTGAAGTAACCATCTTGAAAACCAAGGTTCAAATCCCAACAGAAGCAACACCTAGGTGAATTCTTATTTGCCTTAGTTCAAATCCCAACAGAAGCAACACCTAGGTGAATTCTTATTTGCCTTAGTCTCGATTGGCAGAGTTACTCAATAATTGTACTGGTTAAAAAAAGCAAATACCCAGTGGATTAGTCAAGGTGTGCACAAATTCCCCCGAGCACCACTGTTATCCAAGAGAATAACGATAATGATAAGCTTATTCAAGCGCTTCTAAAAATAGAAGTAGTCACACATATTTTTGTTTGAAAGAAGAACACTGACATAAATCGAAAGAAGGAAATGAACTATTTATGAACTTGGTGGTCATGAAAGTTGTAGAAAGAGGGCTTCCCTTGTTCCCAAATGTGAAGCACTTGATAACCTGAACAGTGCTTTGACAAATGTGATTTTCGGGATAAACGATATACTTCACTGCACATAACCAATATACTCTAAAAAAAAAAGTGCCAAGAAAAACACAAGACTGATGGGCTAGCAAGAAACAGCTTATGCAATACCGATTAAATAAAATGTGCACTCTTCTTCAAACTGATGTGCACAGCTTAAAGAAGCTATAAGAAATGCCTAATGTGTCAATTCGGTACTTGTAAAATCCAAGTTATAATTGACATCACTAGTTTTATATCAGACATACAATAATGAAAGTATAAACAGATAACTAAAATTGAAAATAATCTTATTTTCAGTTTCAATAAATCAACCATAAAAAAGAAATGCCAAAGATTACTCTTTTGTATATAAAATTAGGTATTTTACAATGATATCTGAGACGTAATTTTTTAAATAAAGTACAGTGTATTGATGTTGCAGGAATCCATCACGTAAACAATAAGTATACCAGTAAATAGAGAAACTACACAAGAACATAGTTCTCTATGTCATCAGAGATATTACAAATGTTGTTATAAGGAAAACTGGCATTTTGACCACCAAAGTCATAAGAGACGTCACTTCCTTGGTCACGAATATCTTAGTTCGGTTTACATGTTTACTAATAGAAGAGTTTGAAAGGTGAGTGGTTTGGTGTTCGTTACAGGGGATTTTGTTTGTAATTAAATTATATAATAAAGCTATGTTTTTTTGAAGGGAATTAATATAAACCTTTAGAGTTGGTAATTCACAAAACAACTCATAAAGAAACCAATGTGATTTCTTGAAGAACCTAAGGTTCCATAACTTATATATATACACACGCGTGCACAACAACATACCCAGTGTAATCTCATAAGTAGGGTCTAGGAAGGGCAAAGTGTACACAAACCTTATCCCTACCTAGTAGATGTAGAGCGGTTGATCCCAAAACACTCTCAGCACGAGTAACGAACATAAAAGCAGTTAAAAAAGAAAAATACAGAAGTAAAGAAGACATAGCAAATAAAAAGGAACACATAACATAGTATTCAGAAAACAAGGAGCAATAAGAATAATCAAATAATGTGATAACTGAAGTACAAGAAATAACAAGTAGCATCAAAAATCATAGGACAGACAACTACGAGAAAGATGCTACTACAACTGGTATGAAGGGGAAACTGGTAGAGTGCACCAAACTACCACCACAGCTATTCTGGGGGGAAAGGGAGACAACGCTCTACTACCTATTAACCATCTACACTAATCTGCGACCTTCATAGCCTCTATCTAAGGTCTTTTCATTGGTATGTTAAAGATGCTATATATACAACAACAATATACCAATGTAATCTAACAAGTGGAGTAAGGATATACGTGACCTTGCCCCTATCTTCAAGATAGATAGATATATAGATATATGTAGACAGAGAGGTGGGAAGAGAAGATACCCTGAACGAGATGAACGGCTGAAGACAATTACATCAGCGCCTAACCGCATGGTACTCGTCTTGAATCCATTACCATCTAAAATCCAGGTAAAAATATAGCTTTAAAAAAAATATTCAAGCAGCTTATTCATCAAAAAGAAAAGTCAAGTAGCATAAAACGACTCAAAACCTAACAGGAGTATAAGTGATTCCCAAGCAGCAATGAGTGCAAAAAACTGATTATGGCAGTAACACAATTAGTACACCAAACCCAATTATTTGTAACTGTAGGAAGAAGCTTACATTGTCCAATTGTTGAGTTTGATGTTTTTGAAGAATAACCCAGGCTCATGCATTTGCGAAGACGGTCTGGATCCATACCACCCCCATCGTCTGCTCAATATGATATAATACATGTTACGCCAATTGTAACAAGGTAAACAGTACAGTATGATAGTGATGAAGGTTAAGTAACAGCAATACCACACCCTGGAAGAGCAATGCAGGAGAGTTGTCCCTTGGATTAGAGATTCTGTCAACTTTCACGAATGTTGCACCACTACTTACCTAGCATGCAGATAAAGACACATAAAAATTGTCATTCGACAAAAGAAAATTTATGCAAGTGCAAGAGAGATTGGTTTCAACATAAAATCTTGATTTTTATTCACATTTTGCTTAATAAGATATTGCATGAAAGTGAAAGCACAGAATCTACCAGTGCTAGCAGCAGAGACAGAATTTTCTTTTTACAAGAAGGCACGGGGAAGAAAGATGTCATCCTTATAAATCATAAGACCTTCGATGTTGAAGGATGGTTAATAATGGGCTGGCTTCAATGAGATGATATGAGTTTGTGAGCATATAATCTTCAGTAAAAGGAAACTTCCCCAGAGAAATACAGATAGACAGATGTGCTGGATTCAGGTCGAAAGAGAAAAATTTATCAGCTAAGTTGTCTGCATGTCATAATGAAGAAGAAAACACATCAAGAAATCTAGGCATTTATACCCTAAATTCAAGCAACAAACAATTTAGGTAGAACCAACATAACAATTTCTATTGTAGGATCTAAAAGAAGAGGAGAACTTGAGAAGAAAAAAATTGAAGAGATCTCTAGTCTTGAAGAATGGAGGATAGTTACGCTAACATTTATTAAGAAAAAATCAACATAAGAATGTTGTAACTGCTTTTCTCTACTCAGAGAAACCATAAATTCAAGGCCCGCTTTTTCAAGACAAGTATAAGAGGGGAAAGCAAGTGATTCCTTAGAATAATAACAACTGCAGTCCCTACTTTGTTGCAAAACAGTAATACAGTGTACATATAGAATGTGCCTCACAGCTCTTCCTTGTCGAAGGAAATGTGCCTCACTACTCTCTGGCACATTAGACACCAATATAAGGCACTCTCAACTTGATGATGTTGTGTTCATAACAACAATCCAAGAGAATGCAGTTATTGTGAGTGAAACCTTATCCATCGAACAAAAAAGAATGAGGGAAAGAAATATTTACAACGGCAATTACCAAAACGTTGGGAGCCAAACTCGATGACCTTGAGAATTAGAAGGTATAATTGAAGAAACCAAATGTTAGTGAGAATTATTGTTAAGACATTTAAGTCTCTAAAAAATTGAATTTCTATCAAAATGGCAAATGAGGAAATGAAAGACACTGAAGGCTAGAAAGTCAATAAACTTGTACCCTTCTTGTTCTAATTACTTGATGCCATAGTAACTTAAAAAGTTGTTGGTAACAAAATTTACAAAACCCAATCAAACTTCCCTATGGAGACCAACAAGCTCTTGGCTGACAAGATGATCGTGATACCTCATTTGTCTACCTCTGCAAAGAAACATAGACACAGGAACCATATTCCAATTGCAAAACCTCTGCGGATTTTCAATCTCTGAAAAGTACCAAAAGAAATGTATCCACAACAACATCCGAGGGCCACGGTCCACTTAGACAACAAGAAGACAAATGAAAATAATAATAGAAATATAAAGAGAATGGTTCTCTTACAAGTAGTGATTTCCACCAATCCAACTGTGAACATCGCTTTAAGACCAATCAAATAAAAAATATAATGTCCGTAAGAACAATTAAAAGCTATTTTCTCACCAAAAACCAATCCAAAGATGCCTAAATCCTAGGTAGTATTCACAATTAATTTTTTTTTATGAGGATACTATTGGCAAACAGGGGAAACCCAGTATACAGCCCCATTTCAAGGACACTATATGGTTAAGTAAACTCAAGGAACTGTCCAACTATCTTTAAAAAGGGTAATTTATGTTTGCCCCAAAATACACCAAGAAGAAAATGTGTTTTTTAACTGAATCATTGAGCTCTGTTCGTCCTGCAAAGTTCTTCTATTGCATTACTTTCAAACTACAAAGAAGACAGTGTTGGACAACAAAATATAGCAGAACTCTCAAAAACATATGGGTGACAAGCTGTAATTCAACAGATACCAAATTTCAAGTAGAATCGATTTATTATACATGAAATACTAAACTTTTATTTCCACCTCATAAAACATAATATAACAGAATAATCAACATTACAGTAAAATATACCTCATCGACAGCATTGTCCAAAAGCTCAGCTATTGCTGCAATGACATTCAAAATATCAGTGCTCAATTGGTCATGCAATAGTAAGAGCAGAATGGATCCACACGGAAATGTAATTATTAATTAACTATCTCCCACTACCACAAGACTACGACTGATAAGATTAGCACTATGCTCTTCTATCAACCAAAAATAATATAGTAGATCAAAGTGCCACATGTAAATGTACAGCACACAAAAAATTTTAGACAACCTCGAAAGAATCCTCGGGTTAGTTTTTTATGTTCTGAAGTTAAGGCACTTTTGCTTCAGCATAGAAAAAGTGTCATGCAGGTTTTCTTTAACAATCTCATTAAGATAGATAGAAGAGGTTTTCTTTAACAGTCTCATTAAGATAGATAGAAAATAGTTCTGATAATAAAATAAGTACATCTAACAAAAGATAACATTGGAAGTAACATGAATAGAACCTTGCAACAAATATAACAAAAAGCGAATGACCTTAACCTGATAAACCCTACTCAACCATAAAATTTACCTCCAAACGCCCATTTATGAGAGGTAGCATTGGAATGCAGAAATTTGGGATGAACACGAGCATGTTCCAATTCACCTACAGGTAACCAACCAACGTAACTCTTAACTCATGTTGCAAGTAAAATTAAATTCTGAATTGCGAAAAAAAAAAAAGATGAGAGATGAACCGTGTATAGCAGTTGATTTGATACGACCAACTTCAAAATTTCCAGCTTTCCAGAAACTTCGAGAATCCAGTGGCTTGTAATTAGAATCCGGTGGAACAACGGCGTTGGGATTTTCTATTACCGGCGATTTACTCAGTGAGTTACCACCGTGATTAATTTCTGGTTTTGTCATTCCGACGACGGGAACGCCGGTGCCCTCGTCGTCGCTACTATCGAGTTCGACGACATTAATTGGAAGCTTCTCTACCTTAGGTGGCATTAGAAAGAAGAAATAAGTGATCAGTGAGAAGTTTCTTGAAAATCTTGAGGGTTTTGCAAGACTACCGTCTAAAGTCTGTTTAGTCTGGCTTTTTAGTACTGAAATCTCTTTCTCCATTTTATACTGTCAATTCTTTATTGAAATTTATATTTATCCAGCTGTATCAAATTTAATTTAGTGAATTCTAAGTGTTTAAAATAAATCTAGTCTTAGTTATTAAAACTCTTAAATCTTATGTATGGTTTTATTTTCGTCCTAAAGTTATTAACTTAATAAAAGTATAAAATCTAATAAAAATCTTTTGAATAGAAATATTAAAAATATTATTTTTCTAAATAATACTAATTAAAAGTGATTTAATGGAGATTCTCAATCACAATTTGATACTCAAATATTTTCTTTTAAAAAAAAAGTTATTCATTGAAACACAAAATACTTTTCTCTAAAATTACTTAACTAGTTAAGAATTTTTGAAAACTTATTTCTAAGTCTAATAGCTACTTTTTTTTGTAATAACGGTAAACATTATCATTTGATAACAAATGATAAGTACAACTTTAATCACCTAACAACGCAAAGTACTTGTTTGCACTTCTCACAATTAGTTGGCACTTAAAATTTCAATAAAACTCCTATATTTATATAATTTTTTTTATTTCAGAAAATCTATCATGTTTATGAATTCATGTTTGGTCTATTTTTATACAGTTACTCCTCTGTATATTTTTCAGTTCCTTGCCCTCCAAGTGTGATATATCATAGTGCGCATAGAGCAGCAAGTATTTATTTTTTTGTTTTACTCCAATGCTTCTTGTTGATTTTCAATAGTACCTAATTAATTTAAGTTGCTTGTATCTATATGTCAATCCACGATTGTTTCTTTTACTTTCTGCATTTGTACACATTGACTAATAAATGGATCGTTGGCTTAACTCATGTGTGCGAGGACACTATTCATTTTCCACCTTGATGTGCATATTCATTAACCTTTCCTTAGAAATGAATCTGCCCAATATAGCTAACCACAATATTAACTCTTGTCTTGATTGTGTTATACTATTTCATATTAATGTAGCGGATATCATAGGTTTTTTAATGTAACTTATGGTGATACTTTATCTTCCCCCAATGTTAGGTTATATATCTATCTTGGGTATATCAATGCTTCATTCATTCTTCAAGCTATTTAGTTTGTCCTAATATCAATTATTGTTTGAACGGGCAATATAAGATTAGATATCATCATCTAATTTCATATAAACTGTATTTACTCACAGAGTCTTTTAATTAATTAATTGTCATAACATCTTTCGCATTAAAGCAACATTCCAGTCATGGCAAACATTAATATTGAGCACCGCGTACATTTTAGGATCCAAACCTTCTCCCGAACAATCAAAGCTATCATTGCTATTGCCCCATGAGTAGTTCTTGCAAATTTTGTTTACCTCTTAAATAACATTTGGGTAGTAGAAAGACAAATCCCCAAAGCTATGTAAAGAAAATAGGAGCGATGATATCACCTGTAATTTTCATGTGTATGATAACTTCTTCAAAGAAGTGACATTTATTTGGTGGGTTATTTTGACAATCAATTGATGGCATTCTATCTTCTACCACTTTTTGGAGAACAAAGGTAATCCAGGTATCTGAAAAATGAGCCAAGTGTTAAGCCAATTCTACTGAGTATTTCTTCTTTAGTCTCCTCAGTTATCTTTACTATAAAAATGTTGGACTTCTTCATATTCCCTCTTAAATTAGTTGATGATCTAAGGGGACTAAAATGTGTTAGTGCTTCAAACATTTTATCAGTAATTTAACTTTCCTTTTAGAAAATTCCATAAATCATCAACAAATATCAGCTATGTCAACTTGACTTGCTTATGCACATGGTATGAAATTTAAAGCCTAATGACGATCTTACATTTTTATAAAGTCTAATAAGTAATAACTACGTTACAAAACTTACTTTTAAGTCTTTTGTGATATGTTCTTATCACAAATAGATAGTGGATGTGCAACTTTCATTTCATATATCCCAGTGTATTTTTATTGTCAATCTTACAAATATTTCGTAGAGTTAAAATAAGCGTAGATTTAAAAATTTCTTAGTAAAATTACTATTTAAATTATTATTGAATTAATGGACAGAGCAGACATAACCTGACAAATCAAAACATTTCAGTAGCCTTGAAAATAAAGCAAAAAAGATGTTTTAAATAGTGACAAACGAAATCAGAATAACCTAATTTTTTCTTGATTATTTTATCAAGATACTTGAAATGACTTGTATATGAATCATCTGCTCATATCTATCAAATATTGTAATTTTACTCCATCTATATAATAATCATTTAAATTAATTTAATTATACTAAATTAAAATAAATAAGGTAATCACAATATATGAAATCAATCACCGAGATTTGCTTATCCTTTTAAATGTTCAAAAATATATATATGAAAAATTAAGCAAGTTATGTCATAAAATCAACATCAAAGATCTCAAAAAGAATAAAATTAAAATGAAATTTTTGTTTGTTTCCGTCCACGTATTCCATGGGCCTAGGATAAAAAATAAAAAAAAAAGTGTGAGTAGGGGCATATATGTAAATGCATAGAATTTCTTGCTTCCATCCTAAGCTAAGCCCTATATAAGACGAAGAGAGACGATCCAAATGCGCAGAGCTTTTCTTGTTTGGTAAGCTAATTTTTGCGAAGCCCATAGAAAAAAGAACAACTTAGAGAAATGGCAGAGGAGGGACAAGTCTTTGGCGTCCACACCGTTGATGATTGGAACCAGCATCTCCAAAAGGGAATCGATAACAAAAAACTGGTAACACTTGTCTTTTCTCTTTTGTTGTTTTGTCTTTGATTTAGTGTTTCTCTTTTCTTGTATGATATGGAGTATTAATTTCTTCGTTCATCGTTGAGTTTCTTGCTTTATGTTATGACGGATCGAATCTTGATTTGGCGTGGGTTTGTCGAGATCGGGAATTGGTAACTGTTAAAAAGAAAATTGGGCTCTGTGTTTTATATGATTATGCACATCGTTCTGTTTCGTTTTGAATTTAGCAAAATCATATGTTTTTTTACACATTTTAGTTTATTGTTCGGTTTGTTGATCCCATTATGATTTATGAGGAATTGAGGATTAAAATCTTGGACATCTTTTCCCAATTAATTTATTTTCTCTACAATGTAGACAATATTCCATCAATGCACCCACAATAAACCTTTATGTTGTTTAGGCTCATCCACTTTGATGACAACAGATCTTTATTTCAAAAAAGAGATTTACCTAATGACTTATTTCTATCAGTGATCAATGTCTTCATTCCTTTTAAAATCTTGATGTTATTAAACTCTTGTTCAGTACTTGTGTGTATGATAATCGTTTGGGTGATTGATTTTGGGCATCATATCATCGTGTCTAGTTTCGTGATAGTAATACTACTAACAATTTATCAATCAGCTTCAGTAAATCACAGTTCACTTCATCTTTCATATAAGCAAGTTGTGTCATTTATGTCTCTTAACTGTTTAAGGTTGGTTGGTGACATTTTTTTTTTTACTATATACACATACCCCTCATCTATTTTATTTTTCTCATATTTACTAATGTTGCAGATAGTTGTGGACTTTACTGCTTCCTGGTGTGGTCCCTGCAAATTCATTGCTCCATTCCTTGCAGAGCTGGCCAAGAAGATACCCACTGTTACCTTCCTGAAGGTGGATGTGGATGAATTGAAGGTAAAATTATTGAGCCAAACATTTAATATGTTTGGTGGCATATAACCAAGACTCTATTAATGTTTACCTAACAATATGATCCAATATATAAGGAAGTAAATTCTTAGTACGAATGATCTGTTATAAGTACTGACGATGTCTTATTTACTTGTCGCAGTCGGTAGCTACTGATTGGGCTGTGGAGGCGATGCCAACCTTCATGTTCATCAAGGAGGGGAAGATCGTTGATAAGGTGGTAGGAGCCAAAAAAGATGAGCTGCAGCAGACCATTGCCAAGCACATCAGTAGTACCTCATCAGCCTAATTAATATGTTTTACTCCAATGTTATATTGCACTTGGTTGAGTGACCTCATCTTTATATGAGCAAGAACTAGTTTAATTTCTGTTGGATATTGCAAGTTCTTACTGTTAAGTCAAATATTATTCTGCAGTTTGAACTATTCCGTATCTAATCAAAAAAGTGATTTCTTGCGTTGAATGATAAACGTGTTCCTTAGTTATTTCAATGGGTGTTTGTTTCATTTGAAATATTTATGCTGTCCGTGTTACAATATCCAAGTGTACTGTAGGTGAACCACTTGCCTCGAGTGACAGAAGTGTAACCTAATAAGTCGACTTCAGTCTTCAAAATAACACATTCAAGGTTTGGTTATAATTTATAGGATTGAATATATCCTGGGGAGTTCTGCTATGAAGAAAAACATCAACTAGCATAGAATAACAGCTCAAGATTGATGGGTGAAACAAAAATTTGAACTGCATTCTCAGTTACAGAAACTTCCGTTCAGTTTGTTGTAAGAAGAGTTCAATAATCCAAGCATAGGGCAACGACATCAGCAATCGGACCATAAAAGATGGATGCAGGGTGTGAACTCAAAACGGAACAATGGTAACTTATAAGAGAATGCTTTGGTGAGTCCCATCCCATGTACTTCAGTTTAGGCTTTTAATTAACATGCTCATATATGGGCGCTATGTTACATGAAAATGAAAGACAACATAGATGCAAAATTACACTTTCCCATTGAATTCTTTCTGCCAACTGCACAACACAGAACGATTATAAAGGGTCATGTTAGGATCCGTTCCTAACATGAACCTAAGGGGTTTGATTTTCCCAGGGAAGACGAGCTATCACACTGACTAAACAGTACATAAATGACCTTATCTGGTCCATATTTCCAATTTAAAAGCAGAAAGGGACCAGACTGCACTCTAAGATGGGAGTTGCATTTTGGAACTCCCAACAATCTACAAACTCGTGTATAAATATGCTATCTTCACAGAGTCCCCTTCGGCACCCCAAAATTAAGATTACTACCTAATGAACGCGTATCAGGAGTTCTCCTTGACAACATTCCCAAACTACTACCTCCTATTTCCTTTGCTTCACAGTTTATTCTTGCCTCACTAGCCTTTTCCTCATGGGTACACTAAGTTACGCAACATTTGAACAACTTTTTTTCTTTTTTACTCTTCAATTCTGAGTAGGTGTACAATGTGCTTCTACAGACAACCGCTTCAGTACGTTGGGGCAGGGATCTTCTCCAAAGTTGCTATTTGATATTGTCACAGCACATGTTTGGCGTCCTAGACATTTCTGGCAAAGTTACAAGAACAAAATGCGAGTCAAATGAAATTAGGCTGCCTAGTGAGTGGTTGAACAAAAGTAAACAATTTATTCTTGTCGCTTCAACACTGTACGCAAAACAGGAGGATACCTTTTCTACAACGGCGTGTGAGTCAGGAGCATGGCAAGTTCCTTGCTTGAAGCTCCCACAGGTTCCAAGAGGAGTTCCGAAGCTTGCAAATTTAATGGAGGAAATAGTTTGACCAGGAGCACAGTGAATGCGAACTTTGGGTAGGTGAAACTCTTCGGTTTTGCCGTAGTTCTCAATTTGCCAGTTCTTAATGTTTGGATGATATTCAGCTACATTCGAACATACGTTAGTGACTGATCTCCTCACGAGAGAAATTCTTGTGGGATCTCCGCCAAGTTCTTCAAAAAGCACCAATAGATTTTGAGTGGGTTTTAACCAAGACCGAGGAACATGGTACCTGAAAAAATAAAATCTTTAAGTTACCAGTACAAGGACCTCCAGTTTCCAGTTATTTATGGTGTTCTGTGAAATTGTCAGGAAGTGTATAGCTGGGAAGAAGTGGCTTACCATTTTTGAGTTGGTTCCCCACATCCCAGTTGACATTTTGGAGGCCGAAAAACTCCAGAATATTGGCACCCATTGCAATCTCCAGTAGCATATGCAGTCCAATATCTACCAATACTCTGGCCATTAATCCATACTTGACCTTTACCCATACTACTCATGTCCAAAGCCAATGGCTCATCTCCTTCGGGCGTATTGAAGTAAGCCTGCAATATGATGAGTTGTAAGACATGACTACCATCACTTGCATCTTTGGAACCTAACTCCTAATTTCATACCTTATGCCATGTTAAGGGTTGTTGTTTCTCTGCAATTAATGAACCTTGCATCCAGTCAACGGCAGAAATACCATTTGTCGAAACAAGATTCATGGCCTCCCCTTTAAGCCCAACCTGTTAGTAAAGTCCATATCAGTATAAAAGGTTGCAGCTGAAGTAATTGAGGATTGATTGAACAATAGTGCTATAAGTTAGGGCACCTGATATGTCCACTTTGCCCAGGACAAGTCCCATTTTCCCTGGTCAAGTCCTTGAATTGCAACAGGACCTAGTACTCCAGTGCTCCATGTTTCAAAATGTCCACCCATGTTCTTCAGAAAATAAAAAGAAATATTAAGAATCAAGAGTACATAAAAAAATAAAATGTACAAATGATCTCACGACAGTAAGTAGGCTACAAAGTGTTGCTTCAACATATCAGTGATCATGATGATAATAGCTAGTTGCACTGATGAGCTGGTTTCCTATCCCTTCTTTTCTGATAAACTTTTTCCTATCCCTTCACTGCTGGGAAAGGAGAATTTACATTATCTTCCTCTCACACGGGTAAATAGTAATCAAAGAATGCACAATGGCCTTCTTACACTGCAAGGTATGCAAGGTAAGCAACATGAGGCTGTATTTTCTTGTGCGCTTAAGTTTCATGCTTTTGCCAATCCCAGCGGAAATAAGGGAAAACGTTGTCTACAAATTGTCATTAACTCTGCCGAAAGTAGCCATTAACCCATGCTCAATAGTTTTAAGCTATGCAACATTTTAATCCCTCATAATTATTTCTTTTTCTTCACTTGCTGGTACCAGCATTTTGTTTTTTGCACTAGCATAGTAATCAGTGATACTACAGCTGATTAATGATTCTGATATATGTTAGTGATGCTCAACACTTATTGTTGACTTTATTTGAAGCTATTAAACCGTAGAACCTTATTTTATTTTCTTCATGATTATTCAAACTTGAATTGACCTCAAGTATGCATTCTGTTTGGAAGACCGAAGGTGAGGATTTAACTAACCGGCAGTCCGACAGCCACGCTAAGCAGTGCAATTCTGTTTGAGCCAGCACAAAGATTGACTTTTCTTTTAAATACAAATCTCCTATTCTTCCTTGTCCCAAATGCAGAACCTATAACATGTGTAGGAGCATTCATTAAAAATTAGCCAAGATTAAGCATAATCATAGATAACTTTTGATGAAGTAACATTGACTGCATTACCTGAGAGCTGACCATTAATAAACACATGCATAGCATGGCCTGTTGTCTCAACTATAAGAGTAGGGAGCTCTCCACCATGCAAGAAGGACTCAGTTGAACCAATATCAACACTGTAACAGAGGAAAACATCATACATGTTACATAAAGCTAAAATTTCAGCTTTCAGGTCAAAAGTGTTCAAAGAAGTAGAAGATCAAAACACATTATTCTCTGTAATGGAGGTACTTCAAGACATCCACCCTCCACCCGTAACCCCCTTCCCATTCTCCCATTCTCTTCAGGCACGTCTTGCAGTAAAAAGAGATGAGCAATAAAACATTTGCACTCACTGGCAGACAATCCAATTCCCCCTGAGAAGCAAATCGAGGAAACAGGTTTAATAGTCAGATACAAAACCAAACTCACCTGGTTATGTACCACAAATAATCACTTGTATCTCTGGTTACATTTATTTGCTCCAAGAGACCAAAAGACCTAATTGATGAGCTGTCATCTAATGCAGATATATCTTCACTGTAAGTCTCCCAAGATAGCATCTCTGAGTTAGTCGGAAGCATTTCCATCTTTGATGTTTGAACTCCAACCTACATATGAAATTTAAAAGCTGTTAAATCCTTGCTTTCAGAGTTGTCAGCGAGTAGCATAAATGAACTATATCTTTCGGAAGATGCTAAAGAAGCTCATGAGTACTATTGAATGTACAGAAGTTCCCACACGGGTGTATTACGTACTTTGGCCGTGTTGAAGACTACATTTCTGCAATCAGGAAGGATGCTAATGGACCAAGGAGGCAAATTATAGTGCATGTTATTGAACATTACTCTAGCAGCAGATTTCCAGTCATTGTTTGACAAGAAAGCTGCACAACCCCCTGTCTCAGAAGAGTACACATATGCCTACAGCAACAGAGAATATTCAATGAGAGACAAATTACAATGAACCATAGTGACAAGATTACAGATGTTTATGCAGAATTATATACTTGTTGAAGGTTTCCCAAGGATGTGATAGCTGGATCTGCAGAAACTATGGATTTCTCACACATCTTGACAGCTCTATGAAGCTCCTTGAGATGACCATATTTTGGCTGTCTGATCAGACCTGTTGAATGGAAGGGAGTAGTTT
The DNA here is from genome assembly GCA_016801875.1 of Solanum sitiens. Classification (NCBI taxonomy): domain Eukaryota; kingdom Viridiplantae; phylum Streptophyta; class Magnoliopsida; order Solanales; family Solanaceae; genus Solanum; species Solanum sitiens. The sequence goes on from JABWTJ010000001.1 coordinate 9,465,235, forward strand.
AAAGGACTTCTCTCTTATAGTTAAGCGGAATTGAATAATGACATCGGCAAATTTTTATGCTACAAAGCTTTTTAAGCGTACACAAATTAGAGAAGGAAATCCTTATAGAACAAATATCAGTGAAGGAAACATGGTCTCACTGAACCATTCCACAATATCAAAGACCATCACAACTCCTTAAATAATACTCAAGGCATGTGAGTTCAAATCTACAAGAGAAGAGAAAAGTAAAGAGGAAACAACAGCTCTACACTCACCATACTCATCAATTGGAGCATCATAGTCATAGCTAGTAGTGATGAATGGCCCACCCGCAGTGCGTCCAAAGTTCGTGCCCCCATGGAACTGTTAGGCAAAGAGAGGAAATGTTGTTACTATATGGACATACTTTCGATTTATAAAGAAGTGCTATGACTCTCTACAACAGGCATTTGCCGAAGTAGTGAAATGGAACTAACCATGTAATAGTTAACAAAAGATCCTCCTCTTTGTATAAATTGGGCAACAGCAAATGCCAAATCCTGAACTGGCCTCTGATGAAGGGGACCACCAAATTCCGAGAACCTTAAATTGATTGAGAAAACAAGTCAAAAATGATCCAACTTCAAATATAATCAAAAGTTGACAGGAAGAGAAGATTTACCATCCACTCCAAGCTTCAGTCCAAATTGCAGGTTTGTATGGTTTGTTTGGGAAGAAATTATCACAGTAGAAACCATTGCATGTGTTGATCTGTTATCAACAATAAGAAAAAGTTGTTTAAGAAGTTGTAGAATTAATTTAAGAGGCGTAAGAGCTAATCAGTTGTATAATTTTTAGATTTTTATTAGAAACTGAAGCGAAATTGGAGAGGATCAAGAGGAGCAGAACTGTTTGGCTCATTGCAGGAGGAGGTTAACTAATATGCACTTAAGTGTAAAATTAGGTCATTTAAAAGCTAATTACAGGTAACTTTTATTGCAAGATTGACAGGTGTATGTAAGTTAAACTAAACTAGAACATGCTACAAAACAAAGCCAAATGGAGTATGGGAAGCTCTAACAACTATGTTTGCTTACCACAGGATCTGGTGCATCTTCTTCCTTGCACATCACCCATGGGACGCCTGTGTCCAATCCAACTGCCATATTTGCAGCCCATGTTGAATACTGATGTCCCGGTGCTCCAAGTACCTTGGCTTGTGGCCCATACTCATTCTCAATCTGCAGTAGCAGATCAGACAGAAAGGTTACATGAGAATTGAACTAGTTTTAGTGGAGTTTGGCTTCAGCAAACACAAGAATTGTATAATGAACTAATTGGAATAAAAAATCCTGAAAGATAAACAACCTGTGAGAGTATGATTGGACCACCCTGAGACTCGAAAAGATTATGACTCTTCATCAAGTTAACAATTTTCTCAGCATACCCTTTCATTGCATTCTGTCAATCCATAAAACAATTAAATTTCATTAATTATCAACCATTTACAATGATAATCTTCTAATTGTGAATTTCTTTTTTCAATTATTCTCAGGAGAAGGCTGAGACCTTGAAAGGTTCATTATCAGCTCTGAATCTAATGCCAGGTATATACTTCAGCCATACTGGAAACCCTCTGTGGAATTGACAGTAAAAATTAGTACCTCTTGGGATGAACATGTTTTTTATAGATCTAGTGAAGAGATACAAAAAGAAATGTACCCAAAATTCCACTCTGCACAAACGTAAGGGCCAATTCGAAGATGAGCATAGAGCCCTGCTTTCTGAATCGTTTTAACAAACCTCACCAGGTCATATCTTCCTTCAAAATTGTACTGAAAACACCCCAAAAAAAAACATAAAAAAAGATTGAACCTTTGAGCACAAAACATGAATGAAAACAAGCTAATTGAACAGAAATAAGAAAGAAATGAAGTACATTGCCAGGAGAAGGCTCATGAACATTCCAAAAGACATAGGTCTCAACCACATCCAAACCTCCTTCTTTTGCCTTGTTTATCAGATCTTCCCACATCTACAAAACCACATTTTAAAGCTCACTTCATAAACACTTTCACAGTAGAAGGAAAAAAGAGAGCATAAATGGGCAAGAATTGAAGTACCTCAGGGGTACTTCTAGGGTAATGTATAGAACCAGAGAAAAGTAATCTTCTTTGCCCATTAATCACAATAGATTTCCTATCATATGTAACATCACAGTGAACCAACCCAGAGCTAACAAACAATGCTATACACCATAGCAGAACCCACTTCTGAAGTGAGTTAACCTCCATGATTCCACCTCCCTTTTTTGCTTTTTTTTTTTTTTTAATCTTACAAACACATCCAAGAACACAACTTTCCTTTCTGGGTGGAGGGAAATTTGAAGCAAGATCAAGAATCTTGGAACAAAAAGCTAAAAAAAAGGTGAAAAATTTATGGAGGGTAGGCTTAATTGCAATGTGGGTGCACAGCAAGTCAGTCCACTTTTGCTTTGAAGAGCAACCACAGTGCTTGTGTCCAAGTAATTGCCTCTTCCTCCACCTCAAAACTCTAATGTGCAAGTCTTGGAAGTGATGGAAATACAAGTTTATATATAGAGAGACAGTTGTAATGTACAGCTTTAATTTCACTATTGCCAAGAAAAATAAAAAAGGGAGAGAGAGAAAGTCATCAGTGCGTGACTCTGAGCTCAACACTCAAAAAGAAATTACTAAAATAGTTTAATTAGTTATATTTCTTTTGTTTTAATTTATTTATCGGCTTGTAATAATATGAATATTTAATTTTGTGATTTTAAATATAAAGAGAACATTCATTCAGTAGTACTTAATAAAAGCACATGGAGTAGTAAAAGAAGCTGACAAACAAAAAAAAGGAAACAAGAATATCATGTGTAAATCTAAGAAACTTTTCCCACTGCTCTCCTTTTTTTTCATTTTTAATTGGTTGAAAATTGAAAATAAAGTGTAAGGTTTAAAATGGAGGGAGAGGATGATTTTGGCGCATTAATGAAATGAGTGTAGGTTTAGCGGGGTCATTAATTAATTAGTGGGAAACATATGGCTAGATTTTATTTTCATAATCTTTGTTAAGCCTTTTTTAAAAAATATTTTGCAGATAAGGAAAGGAGTTGTATTTTACTTATTTGTTACAATACAATTTTATTTTTATTTTTGACCTGTTTTCCTAGCTGTCACTGCTGATTGATGGTCAAAATTCTACACCTGGATTTATAGATTTTAGATCCACCGAGCTGACACACGAATATATATTTTGGGGTCTCATTTAATTGTGATTAATTAACAATTAATTAAAAATGAAATTTTTGATTCTTAATCTGATATTTGGAGAATATTTTAAATGATTTGAAAAATTTTAACTTCTGAACAAGTCTCGTGAAAGTATCATTCGGTTCCATTTTATTTTTCTGGTCAAAGAAGGATCAGGATCAATATATTTCAAAAAAAAAATTAATAATTTTCTTAGATTGTCTTTGAGTTTGATTTTTTTTAATACACTAACAAGGTATGTAATTTGACCTCAAATTCAATAGCAAAGTTATGATAAAGTGATAAGCATTTTTTATACTTAATGCATCCTAAATTTGAATTTCACTATGTATAAAATCGATTTTATTAGAAAGCTATCACATAAACACGAAAGAAGAAAAATGACCCCTCGAAATTTAATGTAGATAATAAAGAATGTATTTGTGTGTCACTCGTTGTGATTCAGCAGAAACAAAAAACACATAAAATGTGAAAAGAAAACGACAAATATTATAGAATTATAGAATTAAATAAACGTGAAAGCTTTCGTATAGTGTGTGTACGTAGCACCTATTATTATAGAGAAATTGGTTATTGAGTTTTGAAGAGCTCAGCTCACCGACAGAACAATTAGTAATAGTAGTACATAGTTTGATTTGTGTCAAACAAAGAAGATGGTCAAGTGTCCAATCTTAAGATATTTAGACATCATGAATTAATGTCACTTTCCCAACTGATCATTCAATTCACATGATTCCAAATTATATTGGGGTTACTAGCTTAGCTAGTTGTTTGGTAAATTGACTAATTTTTTTAAAAAATAAAACAAGGTATTTATTAATTATACATAATATATTACTCTCTTGGTGTCTTTTGATATGTTGTTTAATGTTTGGCACATCCACTAAGAAATTCATTTGATTACTTGCACCAATGGTACACTTTAACTTAGATTACTCTTTGAATGCTTTCATATGATTTACTAAAATAATAATAATATAATATTTTGTCTAAATTATTCTGGTTAAAACTGGCAAATTATTAACAAGGATCGGAGGACCTGTATCTCTCTAATCACTTATTAATGTTATAATTGGGTGAAATGTCACTCTCTCCATTCATTTTATTTAATTCTTATATTTAAATAAGAGTATATCTTTTACAACTTAAAAATTAACAGAGGAAGTACATAATAGTACTTCCTAAAGTCTTCTAAAGATGAAATTGTCGAATTTCATGATCTAGCCATGGGTTATTGCATAAAATATTTTAGATTGATTTTTCAAAGCATAATTAATAATTATAAAAATTAACAGGATGTTTTATGCGTTCAAGTCAACCTGGATCAAATAAAATAAATCTGAAATAGTAATCAACTAGAGATAAATGGTAGTTATTTAACAACATATGGTATGTTTCGGTAATTTATTTATTTATTGAGTGAATAATAAATGTACCAAATTCTTATAAGAGAGGAAGTAGTAGAAGTCATTCACGAAAATGTTTAGCCGAATTGTGACACACCACAACTATAGTCTATATATAATCCATATTGAAGCAAACTAGTAAGTGTGTTTACATTACATCCAAAAAATAATAATTGGTCAGTCATTTTCATTTCAGAAAGAGTAAAGCTCAATAACTACTCTTCTATATATATATATATATATTTCAATTTCATGGATGTCGTTTTTCATATATCGATGCAATAGTATTGTCAGTGTCTCCCAGAATTATGTCATTTTCTAGTGCCATGGCGTTTGCCCTCAACCCCCACGTAAGTTTACATATACTTATTTCATACTAATTGAGTGTCAAACTTGCCCACTATTTTTGGTTTAATCTCTACAACACATGTCAAGAATCAACAAGAAAATGCCAATTCTTAATATAAAACGGTGGGAGCAAGTAGTTGGAAATTGAAAAGCTACTCCACTAATTAAACTTTCTTTATGTTTTTGTTCCTTTCTTAAAAAAAATAAAAATAAATTGTTATCTATACTATCTCCATTTCAATTTGTTTGATTTATTTTTTTAGTTCATTTTTTAGAAATGATACTTTCCTTTTCTTGTTTTAGTAACTTCTAAAATTTCAACTTTCTACTTAACACTTCTAAGACAGAGTATCTTTTATTTTATATCACAAAATTTAAAAGAGTTGTTTATTTCCTTTTGTAACAGGAGAGTAATATAAAGAGTTCGACTTCCATATTCTATTTTAAAATTGCTTTAGTATATATTCATAATGGAGTAGAATTGTATGTTAATATACTGAAACTTTTACATGAGAATGAATATAAATATATAATTCTCCATTACCCGAAACATAGCATGAAATTTCGCAATTATTTCATGCTATAATGCTTTTCCTATCATAAATGTCAGTTGTGAAAACATTATTAAATACAATATTAAAATGAGTAATAGGAGTAGCTTTTTTTGCAATAAGGTATCCCTAATTATCAGATTCTGGCCTAACATATCACTTCATATTATTGGAGTTCAACAAAACAAACAAATAAATAGTCAAAGTTTATGGTTCAATTTCACAGTGGTTCTTTTTTTTTTTTCGTATGCCAAGGTATGTCAAAGTTACCAACAAATGAGTACTTGGGTTGAATTTGGATGATTTACATTTTACGATAGTCTAAGTCAATAAATAGACCTCACATTTAGATATTTAATTAAGTTAAAATTTTATATTGAAATAAGCGACATTGTTAAAAAATGACAAAAGTCTTACATTTTGAGGTAAATGAGATGAGTGGATTCCATATAAAGTCTCTGTAATCCTCCCTTTGAGTTAACTTGTGGGGTGTGAGTTAGGCCTGAGACTTATTTTCACAATCACCAACTAGTTGACATTAAAATTTTAGTTGTAAAACAGATCAGATATTATTAGGAGCTCTATTTTAATCTATTTAACGTTTAATATTAGAAAATTCATGAAATTATTAAGTATTTGAATATTGAAGCGAGATTAATTAAGCAACCTTACAAGTTGATGTTTTCCTTCATTGTCAATATAACCTTAAACTTAGTTGTGAAACAGATCAGATGTTGTTAGGAGTTCCATTTAAATAGCAATAAAAAATATTAACAACGTCCAATATTAGAACTCATACAATCACTAATAAATATTGAAGCAAGCTTAATTAAGTAACATTGCAAGTTGAAGTTTTTCTTTATTGTCAAGTTTAACCTTAAACATGTCCCTAATTACGAAACTTTAAGCATGGTCAATCTCAAAAGAGAAGTAAGATTAGAGTGAAGTTACAACTTATTAGTTGTTACACGAAATCTATACATGACTTGTAATTGTTTCAGACAAAAAAGGGCATTTTTAAATCTGTTCTTTGGTCAAAAGAAGCAAGACAAATTGAATTGATTAACAGGGAGGGGCCAATTCTTTTCCTTTTTGTTTAATTACTAATTGTTTGGTTTAGAGCCCTAATTGTAAATTAAATTAATAAACATTGGATCCTAATAAGTGGTTGCTGCAGTCTTTTGGGAGTCAAAATAATAGGAGTCGTAAGCCTTTTTTGTTGTTGCTTTTGTTAACTTTTCCATTACGCTTTTTAAGCTTTCGACGGCGTGATGAACGGGCAGATTGCAGATTCTGTCTCGCTAATACTTCTTTGCTTAACAATAAACATGTCAATTAATTAATATTAAACTAGTTTCATTTGTAGTCCACTAGTTGCTAAAAGCTCATTTTTAGGTATTCTTATAGAGTTCGTTCACATTTTATGTTAAGTTGGTAAAAAAAAAAATTCAATAATTTGTTAGTTATAAAGCGAGTAAAATAAAGAATCTGATCGAGAATGAGTGGGATGAATGTGGCAGAGAAAATGACACACGGATTTTCTGAGCGATTAAGCATGGGATTTACCTAATTATATCATGCTTTGTGGTTAATCACTAGAGACCATTTCCTCAATTATATTAACTTAACTACTATGGTTGACATATTTAAATTTTACTATGGTTATATGGAAAAAAAATTGCAAAGTCTAAGTGACCGATTTCATGTCATCATAACATTTTTTTCGTACTCAGGAAAGAAAGGTTGAGTTTGTAATGTATCACTTAAATAATTAGTGTGAAATTTGTAATGCGTGAATCAAAGAAAGATGGAGTTTATAGAATTTGAAACACATTCAAATTTTGTATGAATTAAAATCAATGTTAGAGAGTATCTAATTTGGAACAAATGTATTGTTCTTTCTGTTTTCTCTTTACTATAAGTGATTATAGAAGATTATTTTTCTCAGATAAATAACTTTAAGCGATCATCTGAGACCTTGTTAGCGGTCCAATAGTAATAAGTCATCAAAACATCATAAATCCGTAAAGTTCTGGTATAACCAACACTTGGGACCATCCAAAAGGTCATAACTCAAGTTTTAATTTGCACATGAATCATGATCATACTCCTACTAATTAATTTCAGGTTTGCAGTAATAAAGAAATTAATACTATGTAAATAGGTCCTATGCTATGATAAAAGACTGTTCCCTACTTCAACAAAACACCAGGGTAAAAACAATAATTAAGTTAGTTGGATAACTCTATTTAAATTACACGTAAAAGAAAAAGAGACCATTCTGTCTTTTTTAAGTACTGATTGGTTCTCGATGACCATTTTTTCTGTATTAATAAATGAAGATACAATAATAAGAATAAATAAAAATTCAATATGTCATTTCAAAAAAAAAAAAAATACAAAAAAAAGAGAGTAATTAAGCAATTAAGCGTGGACGAAAATGAATGGTTGGTCAGTTTGTCGAATTGTCAATTGAATGAATACTCATTGTGTTTCTTTTATTTTGTTTGAGGTCCTATTTTTTTGCTTCAGTAGACAAATCTTCCTTTGTTGCATCATTGCAAATTAAAACCAGTATATACACAAGTTCGACACCATAAGTATTTTATATAAATCATATTATTTTATTAAAGTTTCAAATAAGTTTATCATACACAAGTTAAATTTATTATCATCCCGTCTGCTATATTAAATTAAAAGTATTAGAATTAGATAAGACTAAGCATTTGTATAAAAATAATTAATTTATACTATGTGTTATCATTTTGATGTTAAAGCTCTTGTCTATTAAAGCGTGATTGGTGATAAAAGTCTACAAGCCTAAAAACAAAAAAAAAAGGAAAAAAGGAGTACGGTAGGTTGTTGAGTGCGGGTCCACTTATAAAAACAAGTGGCACGTGGCAGTCATAATTGGCGCCAATAATCATTAACGCCGTGACCCCTCCTTCTCATTTAATTACCGCTACCCAACTTTTCTGTCTCAAAGAAGGCCCCCATTCTGTTAGCGTCGGTGAACCGTTAATTGGAATGCATCTTTGCGAGTATCAAAACAATATTCCTTCCAAGTAAGTATTGATTATCAGACCAGTTTTTACTCTCTTTTAGAATCTTCTTTTTCCATTTTCTCATTTTCACTACTTCAAATAATAGAGAAATTAAAGTTTTGAAGCTTGAAGGATCAATTAGTATCAGAGATATTATATGTATAGATTTTTAAAAATTACAAATATTTTCTATCAGAGTATAATATATTCTGAAATACATGAGTAACTGAATACACTATTTCATGAAATTCTAATTTCTATAACAATGTTTTTAATATGGGTGAAGTTTCACCATGTGTTTGGCCCAAAATTTCTCAAGACTATTTCAAAAGATATAATTTATATTCATAAGTTTTAAAAATTATTAAAAAAATCTATAAATTTATATTAATATTTTATAATAAATATGTTCGATTAAAAATGACCTTATAATATAATTGATAATAATCATTAATCAATAATAACAAAATAACAATATAGGCAAGATAATATATTAATCGCGATTCAATTGTAATGATAACTCATTAAACACAATTATTTTCTCTCTCAATTTTATCACTCAAATTAGAACTTAATTTTTTTGGGAGGAGGTAATAACAAATATCAGTTAGATTTAATAAATAAAGGGTATTTTAAAAAAAAAAAGAAGCTTGGGGTAATTTTTGATTTTTTTAAAATTCCCAAATGTTAGAACTTGGCTCAAATACTAGCTTTTTCTAGTATTTGAAAACTTGAAATATTTGACAAATATATTTGCAAAGTTATATAATCAAACACCATTTTTCAAGAATTTCCTAAATTTTTTCCGAGCATTATTGGGGCCAAACGGGTCCTTAAAAAAATATTTTATATGTGAATGCTCTGTTAATTAAAACTTTGGTCGGACACTCGTGGTTTTGCAAAGAAATTAAAGGTAAATCTTATAATCTTTGTGAAGGGTAACGTGGTTAGATATGGTACCCTTTGACTTCTGTTCGGTTTGCTCTTTATTTTATTTAATTAATTAAATTAAATGAGTGAAAGAAAAAGTAGTTGTACCTTTTTTTTATGCTTTCTAATTGCTACTTATTTTGCTTTAATTAAAATACTATCTTATAATTATGATTAGGAGTGTTCAAATTTTCTTTTGAGCTCAAAAGGATAAGCATTAACGGATAATAAACATGCATAATTATTTACTTGAATTAGAGACGTGATTACTTCCTTTCGGTAGGACTAATAACATAATTTCCTTGTTCATTAATCATTATGTCTTTTATTTAATCCACAAATCACCATGTCTGAATTATTAGTTTTCGACCATGGTGCTAAGCGTTATTATGTTGTAACGGTAAAACAAGAAATAAGAGGAGTTAATTGCTAATTGTGACATTTCAACGGTTATGTTTTTAGCCTTTTGATTATTTAACGGTTAATTAATAGTAGTAGGTTTTGACATCTTCAATGATTTAGAATTCTTTAATTCATCATTGGTGTTATCCACCTCCCGCATTCATCGGTTGAATGTTGCTCAGATTTTTTATTTTATTTTTAGCTAAAAAATATACTTATGTATAAATTTTGACATAACAAGTGAATTAAGGGATTCTAGAATTCGAGATTTGACAGTTGATGATTTAACCTCAGATAACATGAGAAAGTAGGATTTGGATTGTTATTACTACTAATGTGTATTATATTACTGTATTGTATAGGAATGATGTGTTTTTCCTGATTAATTACATACAAATCTGCCACTTAATTACATAAACATCACAAGATCATTGTATTTTGATTTACTTAAATGTTTATGATATGCTTGATTTGGACCTCTAATATGATCTATTCATTTTCTACTTTTAGTTGTTGTCATCGACCAAACTCATTGTTTGGTTAATATACTTTTTGAGTTTATTAAAAATAATCAATAGCTACCTTTTTTTTAATGATAAACTAATTGTCTTAGTCACTTATTTTGTCTAGTTTTAGACTTGATGACGTAAAACCATATGTAGATTTAACATTGTTTCGTCATTACGCAAATACTACGTAAATTCAATAAGTAATCAATAAGTGTCAAATTGACTTTATAAGTTAGAAATATTTACGTGATTTACAACTTTGATGTTTTACTAATTAAGCGCAAATGAAGTAATTTAAAAAGTGTTTATAACCAACTTGATCCGTTTTTAAACTTACTCAAAAACCTTCATGATCACTTATTTAGTTATTTTGATAATTACTTCTATTTATATCAGTGTTGCTTATGTAAACCACATTTATGTATATACCTGTTTAATTATCTACCTAATTGTACATTAGTTGATTACTATTTAAGAACCAAAGTTTAAAGTTGTTATAACTGTTAAGTGACATAAACACATGCATGAAGCCAATTATGATTTTGACTCTTCATGATACATAACAAACAACAATAAGATATCTAATTAGTTATTAGGATCTGGGACAAAGTCGTTGAGCGGGTTCATTCAAATCTCATCCGGGGAAAAAATTAATATATAGTTAATAAATTAAATATTGAATTTCTTTATGTATTTATTTTTTCATATTATAAAAAATTTAATGAAAATTTTAATTTCGTTGCTATTGATTAGGACTATGCACGCCCCAAGTCCCCTACACAAGATTGTTCCTTCATATTCACGACTCTTTAATTACGTAAGAGATTATGCTTGCAATTACTCTTTTGCATGTGATGGCTACAATCTCCTAAAATTTGGGCCTTGTTTGTCACTAGCACAAAATTTTCACATAATTTTCTGTCCCCATCTCTTTAGTTTTTCTTCCACTTTTCACTTTCCACTTTTCTTTTTTTCTCCTCGGCTTCTTCTTTAGTTCTTTAGTCCTCTATCATTCAAATTAGTACATACTTTCTGACTAGTTTTTGAAACACCTAATGAGGAAATGCCCCTTTACTAATTTAACTATATAGGAATTTACATATTACATACCACAATTTTAATAATTGTATATATGTTACGTTAAAAGGGCCGGTTGAATCGAACTTTTATACTTCTATGCATTAGTGTAGCGGTAAAGGTGACTCAAAATTTCTTCTAATTGCAGGTTTAATTTACTGGTAAAAAAGTAATTCTAGCTTTATTACTATTAAACTGGTTTTTAATTCTATGATGAATAATGATCGATGGAGGAATAATTTCTAGTAAATGTCTATAAAAATAATTAAGCATGTGAAGTGATCGAAACAAATGCCCTCTGATAGTTTTGATGAAACTAGCAATGTAAACTTTAAAGAATGGGACCAGCATGGAGACACCAAATATCAAGTATGGGTGCCTTCTCCAGTACGAAAGAGTTATGGGGACTTTCTTTTTCCCTCAGAAATAAATCACAAAAGTGATTGCTCTACTACCATGCTTCCTATCCTCTTTTTTTTATTTGCTTCTTCTTTAAGAATGAATGTTCATATGGAGTAATATTATACTCCACAAGGATATGTCCAAGTAATATTTGTGCCTTTTTTTTTTTCTTTTTTCTTAACGTGGCTCTCTTGGTACCAAAAATCTAATTATAATAAAATAGTTAGGTGTATTATTATATTCCTTACAATTGAAGGACTTGTTGTCGAGAAATAACACTTGATTAATTATGTCCAACTTCTGTCCTTTATTGATGATAGGGACATTTGCCACACGATTATTTGATTTGTTTGTTTTCTCTTAAAAATTGGAGAGTACTATTATTTCATGTTGATTAAGTAATTAATTACGTGGTCAAACAAATACACTATTATTATGTAACGAGTACACCTAATTTCAGTGCTAATTATTTCGAAGTGGTTTTCTAAATATGTCGTCTCAAGGTGTTGCATTTAAAATCTGTGATGGCACAAATGTGATTTGCGTATCATTAGTACACCAATGAAAAAGAAAAAAAAATGTGTTGTGTTGCTCCATCTTAAGAGGATACACATTCCAAGATATCGTTAATTAATTGAAACATCCCATGGCTCTCTCAGAGCTCCACGTTCCCTTAAACACATTCATGTATACTCCCCCTATTTTATACTCACTCTAGCCAATAATAATTGTCCGGTATTACACTATAACATACTTCTTTAAGTAACTTAATAATAGGGGTAATTTATTATTGGGCAACTTTCACATATAGCAAATAAAAAATTCGTATTTGTATGCTATAGCAAAGTTTGCATAATTGCGCTCCATAGCAAACATAAAAATTGTATAATTCGTTAGACATATACAGTTGAAGCGAATTGTATAAAACGAAGTGTATAAAACGAGAAAGAGAAAGACACTTAGGCAGAGACTTGTATAAAAACGAAGTGTATAAAACGAATTGTATGATTATAAGTGTATAAAACGATTATATACAATTTGAATTTGTATAAAATGAGAAAGAGAGAAAGACAAAAGAGACTTGGCAGGGAATATACAATGGAATCCAATTGTATAAAACGAGAAAGAGAGAAATTAGATACAATTTGAAATTTGTATAAAACGAGAAAGAGAGAAAGGCAAAAGAAATCGGGCAGGGAAGTATTTTTATTGTATAATTATAAGTGTATAGGATGAAAATATATGTACTTGCATGTGTATATACAATTTTCTCACGCTTTATACAAACAGAAACGCAATTTATACATTTCGTTTCTGTTTGTATAAGTGAGAAAGGCGAGAGTGGCGAGCGAGATCTGGAAGAGGGGAACAAAAATATATGTATTTATACAATTTTCTCTGCTTTATACAATTCGAAACAATTTTTATACACTTGTGTTTGTATAAAAAGTGAGGCAGCGAGGGAGAGATTGGAGGAGAGTGGCGAGCGAGATATTGGGAGAGAGGCGCCTGGCAATTTTTTGCAAACGTTTGCTATGGAGCACAATTAAATCAAAACCTAGCTACTCCATTTATTTTAGGTTATTAGTTTACTATTATATACAATTATCCCTTTATTATTTTATCTTTTAACTTTATCAAATTTATTGTTTCTTAAGGAGTATTATTGATTTACATAATCAATGCATAAATAATATGATTTGTCTCATTTTACTCCTATGAGTTATTGGCTTGAAAATATATAAATTTGACAACATTGAAGAAATTAAGTAAATAATTAATGTTCATTGGTCAAATTAATTAATTAAAATGAATTAATTAATGTTCATTTATTGAGATCTTGATTTCATAAAAACATTAAACAAGGGTAGAAGAGTAAACTTAGTTTTTTTTAATGTAAGTAATCTAAAATGATTACATATAAATAGAAACGGAGGTACTATTACATCTTCATGTTGATTTGACAATTCTTAACAAAACTTTTATTAGGGTGTGTATATATATATTACTCCCACTATTCACTCTTACTTATTACTTATTCCTAAAATAAATTTTAATAGATATGTCAAGTTAAAATATGACAAGTAAAAACTAGAAATTTCATTACTGGTGTTTTGAAACTCTATATGCAATTATTGTTGATATACTAAGGGTAGAATGAGAAAAAAATGAATCCGAAAAAATATATATAAATAAGTAAAAAAAAATCTACTTATAGTGTAGGGGCATAAAATGAATGGAAAGGAGTAGTCAACATCATTTTTTATAAAATTAATCTGCCATGTATTATTACAGATCTATGGGAATTACGAAGTCCCATCTTCTATAGATAGCTGAAGAATCCTCCTCAATCTTATCCTTTATTTCAGGAAAACGAAAAGTTGTATGCACAAAACTCGACAATATCTACAAATTATATTCCCTTTGTGTTGCTCTTGAAAGAATATTACCCACAGAAAAACGTGACCAACATTATTAGTAGTTGAGTTCACAAAAAAAGTGATTTAAGGGATGTTTTTTTCTCTCTAAGTTTATACAATATCGTATAACATAATGATGTGAACTTGTTTTGTATAGTCATTATTAAAGAAATCCATAATTGGAAGGTTTCAATTTGTAACACTCTAATTAATACCACTAGCACTGGCCGGTATGGACTCGATCAAAATAATTGTTGTATATTATACTGGTTTTGAGGAATAATGTAATTATGGGACATCCATGCCTTGTTTAACAGGTTTTAATTAGAAAGTAATCAAAAAGAATCGTTACATTAAAGTTCTTATATTCCAATTGTTCTTGTGTGATATATAGGTAAGGAGTTCGAGCCGTAGAATCAATCATTAATGTTTGCACCAAGGTAGATTGCTGTACTGAATTGCTTTTTTTAATTCAACTTTTTTACATTCTCAACATGATCATTCTTGCTTCCACATATCATTAACATCATATATATAAGCAAGTACACAATTAAGAGAATTATGGTAGTATGTATTAACATTCAAATATGACATAATAATAAGCTGTTCTTTCCATATTATATATATATGAGTAGAAGTGTTGCATAATGTTCCAAAGATGTATATTTGGACCTTTCTTTGCATAGTAGACGGGCCAAGGCCCAGATAAGTAATTTGTACTTCTGGGTCCTCCAATTTGGAGCTCGGCCCAGATCTATGAACTGAACTGGGACTCATCTTTTCCTTTGATTTTTTTAATAACAAAAATAAATTAAATTAAATTTTCGCTGATGAAATCCCCATGTAATTCCCGCTGAAATTGAAAAATCTCTTCAACTGAAAAGTTCAATTTTTCACAATGCTTGATCGTATCAAAGTTTTGTCGAGCAAACTAATCATTAGCCAACATTTTCTCCGGCGAAGTTGTTGTTCGAAGTCGACTCGCCGTTTCAACAATGTCAAAGATGAAGATGAAGATTATAACAAAGTTCGAAGAAAAACCGAAAATGAAGAAGCACAAATTTATTTACTTAAGAGTAGAGGTCAACATCTTCTCATGAATCCTCGAGTCCTTAATTCCATAGTCCAGAAATCCAACATACTTCCTACTGATACAGTTCTAGAAATTGGACCAGGCACCGGAAATCTCACCTTGAAGCTTCTAGAAGTTGCCGAAAAAGTCATAGCGATCGAAATCGACAAACGTATGGTAGAGATTCTTCATAAGCGCGTCTCTGAACGAGGACTTCAAGACCGTTTAACTGTAAGTTTATATGCTTGCATATTGTTCGACGAAATGCCTTATGCCCTTTAGTATAAAATTCTGCATTATAATTTTAATGTGTTTCCTGTTAAAATTAGGGGCATAAACAAATACACTTAATTTACCGCGGTAGAATCCTAATCCATAAACTTAAAATCCAGAATGAATGATATAAGACTAGGTGTATTAGTAATACAATGATTAAGGAAATTCTTGATTTTGGTATGGGCATTGTTGTATTCTCTATTGTGACAATCCGTGTATGATTATTACACTGTATAACAACCGTTATATTATAATCCTGGTATAACTTGTCATTGAACCAAAGGACTGCTTAGTGCAGTTACGTTGAGTCTGACATGTGTAGGACTTCATACTTGTTCAATTGAGTAGTTGTCATTTGGGTTTTGCAGGTTATATGCCAAGATGCTTTAAAGACCGAGTTTCCACGGTTTGATCTTATGGTTGCCAACATCCCTTATGGAATTTCTTCGCCTTTGGTTGCTAAATTAGTTTACGGAAAGAACTCATACAGGAGTGGGACACTATTGCTGCAGAAAGAATTTGCTAGGAGGCTATTGGCAAATCCAGGGGATTCAGAGTTTAATAGATTAGCTGTGAACGTGAAGCTGGTGGCTGATGTAGAGTTTGTCATGAATGTGAGCAAGAAGGACTTTTTGCCATGTCCAAAGGTTGATTCTTCTGTTGTGAAGATATATCCTAAAACTGAAATTCCAGAGGTGGACTATGAAGAATGGTGTGCGTTTACCAGAACTTGCTTCACCAAGAAAAATAAAACATTGGGTGCGATCTTTAAGCAGAAAAGAATGTTGATGGAGTTAATGAAGCTGCAAGAAACCAAAGGAGATGAAGAGAATCATACATTGTACAGTGATTATCATGTTAATGATACCGAAGATGAAGACGGGCTGAGCAATGAAGACAATGTTAATTTCTCTCCCGATACGGGGAAGGACCTAAATTTGTTTAGAGATATTATCAATGACATTTTAAGAACCGGTGGGTTTGAAGATAAGAGGCCTTCAAAGCTCTCCCACAAGGAGCTACTGGACTTGCTTTCTTTATTCAACCGAGCTAGGATACGTTTTCATGGTCAAGTAAATCCCAAGGATGAATGTGAGGCCGAACTTGCTTCTGCATTTGGTCCATTATAGAGCCTTAATGCACCTATGCTTGCGTAAATACATGCCGCACGGTTTCTTACCTCATTTTCGTAAATGGAAAATCAACCAACTTCATTGATCTGGCCATAGGCACAGATTATCATTTTTTTGCAAGAATTTTGCAGAAATGTCACTTCACCCTCAGAAAGTTCCTACTTTGAAGGTGATTGATTGGTCTGTGCATCTTAGTCATATCACGACTACTGGATTCTGGGCACAATCTTTATGTTTCCTTCAATCAAATTCGATTGGTGGAATGCCAAATGGGACCTCATAAGGCGTTGTTGTTTAATCTATTTAGCAGATGGATTGACTCCAGTGGAACCCAATTTCGAGTTGTGCATTAGGGAAATGAGTTTCTGAGCCTTGAGACAGTTTGTTGGACTCGTTTACAAAATCCTTCTGTCAGTCCTGAGAGTATCCATTAGTTTGCTAGCACCATCCAGTGCAAAACTGGGGCTCCGGCTGGTATTTGGCAAACTTTACCCTGAGCCTTTCCTAAGGTTTTACAGCTTAACCGACGGTCACCAGCAAGGGAAGGGCCAGCAAGAAGCTTCGCGTGGAAAGAACCAGCTTAAAACCCCCAAGCCTCTACCTTTATGCTGGAATATTGGTTTTTGTCTATCCTATGTAACTGTCTTCTTTTCTTGAACTTTTCAAATTTGGAATTAATATTGCTTAATGTTGATTATTTTAAACCTAAGAATCGTAAAAGTACCAGCTACTCTTTAGAGCACTAGCATTAAACTTTGTTGCACAGAGGCTTTGATTGCATTCATAGGAGATCATATTAATATTAATCTGATATCCCTTGTATTACTTGTCAAGAGAAAAATAAAATAATCAGAATATGAATCTGTTTTGATCTCAACAACTGTTTTCTAAGATAAGTGAAATGTAGCCAGAGAAATAAAATCCATTTTATTGCATGTAATTGCTTAAAAGAAAAAAGGAAATTCTGAAGTTAAAAGGAAAATAATTTCAACTTTTTTTTTGCTAACCACTATTTTGTCAATTAGAAAATACGCGTTCTTTTGTTTGCCTTCCAACTTAAAGTTGAAGATAGTAGCTATTCAAGAAACATTACTTTCCTTTACAACAAAATGTTTTCTATATGTTATTCAAATGTATTGTTTTTTTAATTTTTTTTTTCCATTAAGATGAAATTCAAGATTAAGGACAGATAAATTGAATCTATCACGATACAAAAAAAAGAAAAACCTAAGTAAAAAAGTAAATTAAAAATTAAAATACAAATACGCGCACCGTGGGGCTCGAACCCACGACCACAAGGTTAAGGGCCTTGCGCTCTACCAACTGAGCTAGACGGGCAGACATTACTAACAACCACTAATTTCTATATCATTAGTTTTTACAGATGGTTTTGTGTTCAAGTTTTGTGCCCTTTTAAAGGCACCTTGACCAGCTTCTAGCTAATTTTATAGCAGTTTCTCAATACTTCTGTGTAAGCAGATAACATGTCGGACACCATTGGAACAAGAGACGACCAGATCATGGGTGCTCATATAAGAAAGCATTCTCCACATACAACCCTAACATTGTACACTCAAGTTATCAAGGAAATAAAAAGTTCAAAAATATTTGAATAATTTTAACCGACAAAAAAAACACGTAATTATGTAGCAGTGGATCGGTTGGTGAACTAAATACAATCATACCAGCTATGTTGGGATATGAGAGTTCCTTTAAATTATTGAAAATATATTTATAAATTCTGGACTTCTTGTCTGATATAACAACCAAATTATTTATTAGGCAAGTGATGCACGTGTGGCATGGGACGCACTATCCACCTTTCAACTTCATTCTACATATCTAGTTTACAGCCACCGCATATTGTTTCATTTTTGGAACAAAAGGACATACAAATCTTCCAAAAAATCGACAACAAGGATCAAGATTTTGAATTGATTTTTCCACTACCATATATTCCTCATACACTAGGACTATAACAATGAAATGGACATATTGCAATAACTACGTCTCATTCCCAAACTATTTAAATTGAGCTTAATATCAATCTATTTTTTAAAAATAAAAACCTTGTACATGGTTCGCTACCTTAAACATAGAGATGTATATTTGGTTGAGATAATAAAAGATGTTGGTTACATTTTTTAAAAAAAAAAACAGCAGCATGTTGGAGAAATTAAGGATGGAAATAATAAAGAAAGTTATTTTTGTTTGGTTTGAATTAGTGGGTTTTGCTGAAGGGGCATGATGTTGATAGGCAGTTTGTTCTTCATCTTCACTGTTGGAAAATAGACAATCTCATCCTTCTCTGCCACCCATCTGTTCATCAACACAATAGAAAGTGATTGGTCATTAAATATTACTCTTGTATTATTTTCAAACACCACTACTTGGTAACAAAATAACAAAACAGACTACTATTCCACTACTCTTTTTTTTTAATATTGCAATAACTATGTCTCAATCCCAAGCGCATTTTACCTGAAGGTGGTGACAAGATGGTGGAGGAAAATTGAGATTTCAAGCCTTGAAAGTTCTAAACCAGGACAGAGCCTCTGTCCTCCACCAAAGGGTGTAAATGTATTGCTGGTCACAGCAACTCCAACTTTCTGCAAAGCCAAACAATTAGTTAGAATTTTAATTACTTCATTTTTTTAATTATATAAAAGGAATTAAAAGCTGACCTCCCATCTGGAGGGATCAAAATTGTATGGATTTTCATAATTTTCTTCATCCATGTGAACTGAAGTGAAGGATGCCAAAACACACCATCCTTTTGGTATCAAATGCCCTGTATTCACAACGCCACGATATATATTTCGAGTTAGTTTTCTGGATGGTCATATAACTTTTATTTTTACCGCACTAAAATTAAAGTAATATTTGTAACGCGTAATGAAGCAGGTACACTAGTTAATTTAGGAGGCCTACACAAAGAAGGGAAAATGAAATACACACCTTTAATTTTGACATCTTTGAGAGATTTTCTCCAAACTGCATTAATGATATTTGCCAATCTCAATGTTTCACTGATAACCTGGCATTCCTTAACAACTGATCTTAATATTCTCTTTATTATGAATATCAAAAATTTGATCGAATTTTCAACTTGTTTATATAAATTTTTTTAAGAAGACAGAATTTTAAAGATTACTATTTTTTGGCACCGTAAGTACATTTATAAAAGGACTTGATTGAACCTACATGTATATAGTGCAACACTAGACTGAAAAAGTATGACTAATTTATTTTTATATGATAAAAATGAAAACTAACATTCTGAGTGAAGGGCATTGACAAATAATCAGTCCAACTATAATCCTCACAGCAGCTTATCTTCTGCTGCTTCAATTCCAAATTCTCCTCCTGCCATTATTCCAGGAAAACAACAAATTTGTGATAAGAAAATTAAAAAGAGAGTAATCAAGAACAGAGAACTAATTAGTGTATAGAGCTCTGCCTCAACTTTTGTCTTCTCCAATAATTGAGAATAACCCCTGGAAAAGCAGTTTGGGATCTAACTAAAATTTCATTCTAATCTCGATATTGTTGGAATTGGTCCAGAGTAACACAACTTTGTATTGTGATATTTTTTTCAACCGATATCCTATCCAAACTAATTGTCACTCTTATTAGTAAGTATATAGAGAAATACTCCTATTTTCCCCAATAAAAGTGTATTAGCTTAGTTCATGTCATTATGAAAAATAATAAATGTAAGGTTTTCTAATTTACTAAGTTGCTCATATTTATTAGATTGGTTTGAAGAATTGAGAACTATAGAAAACTGTAGCTATTTCATATAGGAGTAAACTTGGAAACATTACTATTTTTTATCTCAAAGTTTCTAAAGCAAACACTTATTTTAGGATAATTTGCGACCGAGTAAGTCTAGTGAAATCAGACCAACAAAAAAAGTGTGGGCACAAGTTTCGAGAAGAAGAGCACGGGGGTTGTAAATTTGTCCACAACTGACAGCCGTTAAATCAATATCGTACGGCTAAGAAACATAGTCTTCCATTATTTTATTTTATTTTTAAAAAGTTTTAGTGTGTCCCCAGTTTTGAAAATGACTTGGTATAAAAGGTCAAAAGGATAAATTAATTAAATAAAAGTTAAAAAGATCATATGACTACGACATATAATTCCCCACCACCCACACGTGGGGCAAGCAATCATTCCTCCCAACCCTTCGTATTTTAGCCCAAGCAAAGCCTGTCCGTCCATTTATTATGTACAAAACAGTCAATTTTACTAAGGTTTATTAAAGGTAATACTACTATTTATAGCTGTTTTTTATACGGTCAATAGATGTAAGTTAAATTTTTGTAATAGCGATATCATACCAGCAAGCGATCTAGAGCGAGAGGATTGTCGCTTAGAAATTTGACAGCTAAGGTGATCGCGGTTGGTACGGTCTCTTCTCCAGGGATCATCATCTCTATCAAGTTGCCACTGATGAAATCATACAGCAGAGGTTGCTTTGCCCCATCAGCATTCCCTAAGAGCACGTCAATTGCATCATTTGGGAACCCCTTCTCTTCTTTTTTCTCCATGCTCAATTTTCTCTCCTCTACCATCTTCTCTACCATTCTTGTTAACCTTTCTTTCGCCTAAACAAACACTTAAAAATAGTGTTACTACAACTCCCACATACATACAAGTTATATAGAACAACTGTCGATGTATACAACTTGTATTGAAAAAAAGAAATAACTAGTAGTTTACAACCAACGAAAATTTACCTTTAAAGATTTGTAGAGAGTGGTTCCGGGAAGTTTAATGGGCAAACAAATCAAGCCTTTGGTGAGTTCTTCAAATTCTTTCTTGAGTAGTTTCAATTCTTCTCCAGGGTCCACGCCTAGTATCAGCTTGACTAATACTTCAAATGAAATCTTCAATAGCCAACAACAGGAGATGTTACAAAAATGGACCTATAAAAAGTAATGTCCGCATATATTCTATATTTTTCAGACTCATGAACTTATGAAACTATACTGAATATATTTACTAATAGATAATATTTTTATTATTATTATTACATACTATAAGAGATTGATAAAGAATGAAATACTATCAAATTTGAATTCAAAATGAGTTACGTGCATCATGTTATGCACAAATATTTTTACTTTTTTTTATATAAATGGTTCGCTTAAAATAATGAAGATGCACAAATATTTTACTTTTTTTTATATAAATAGTTCACTTAAAATAATGAATTCAGTTAAACCTTATATAGATGGTGTGCATACGATGTGACACTGAGCGGAGTGGGCTCAAATGATATATTTATATATATATATATATATATATATATATATATATATATATATATATATATATTACAAGTGGTACGTAGTGATGGGGTACGATGAGACATAACATAACATAAATGCATGCATGTGCAGCAAAGAATTTAGAGATAGACCTTTTTGGCTTCATCTTGTAGGTAGACGACGGTGTGTTGTTTTTCCAGCCATGTTGACAAGAAATGGCGGACAGAGGCTTCAATGTCCCGTGTAATACGAGCCTTGAGTTGTGGCGATTTTAAGAAGCTTCCGATCAGTCCGTGTAGTCTTTTATGTACTGGCCCATTCATTTGCAATATTGAATTCTTCCCAAATAATTCTGTTATTGATTTTGGATAACATGGTATAAATACATCTCCATTGTTCTGTAGAACCACTTTGTTCACCTCTGCATCTGTTGATACTATAATTCCTTTTCCTAGTATATTACTTTTAAACACATTCCCATACCTTAAAAGAAAATTTAAGAGACCAAAAATAGTTACATTATGTATATATGCAAATTAATAACATATATAATTAGAAATATTATTTACGATAAACCGCGATTATCAAAATACATGTCCAAATAAAGTTTGGGAAGAAGGGGTCAGTGAATTTTAATGAGGAAGATCTGCAATTGAGTTCGTAGGTACTAGCTAGAGTGGAAAAAATGTACTGTTAACTGTAAAAGGTAGATATGGCAGCTTTTTGCAAAATGGCTACACAAAATCTTTTTTCATGATTTTGGCCAAGTCATATGACATGCTACCATTGGTTAAAAGAGCGGTATCAATGCTGATTCTGCAATAAAACGATACTCCTTGATCTCAACTTATAAAATAATTTACCAAATTCTTTTCTTTTTGACAGCATATAAATATCTAACATTTATCTTAGATCAAACTAAATAATGTCATATAAATTGAGACGGTGTGTTTCTTTCTGCAAAAAGCCAATTTATCTTAGCAACACAATTAACAATGCAAAAGTCTTAACATTATAATGTTAATTAAATTGATTGCATCAATGCTAAACTTGGTATAATTATCAAGGATAATGAACTTGAGCTCCTAATAATAAGCATTTTAGGAAACATGCTCCATGTGTCTACTATGGTCAACATGTTAAAACATAGCGGACACGCAATTACAATTGAGGGCCGATAAATTTTGGAATTGTATGTATTATTAGCAAGTGTCGGCATACTAGCAAATGAGTATTGGGAAAAAAAGAAAGAAAAAATGATTACAATTTAAATAAAATTATGTCTTTTAAATGGAAATGATATCATCATCATCCCATGAAAATACTACTCATTTAAATATTCACTCCATTCCCTTTTATTTGTTACTTGTGACTTGTGATATATAAAAAAATAATTTATTTTTCATGTTGAACCTCAACAATAAATACTTATCTTCTAAATTATCTTTTAAAACTTAATATTAAACATATAGTTTGATAAAATATTTATACTCACAATTATTTTTTTAATAAATATATCAAGTCAAATAACAATAAGTAAATTCAATCTAGGAAATAATGTTCTTTCTTCAGTCAACAACGGGACTTGGGAGAATTATTACTTATTACTTTTCCAATTCTACTTTTTATTTTTTTATTTTAGAAAATTAAAAAGACAGCTCACTATTGTAATCTTGTAACCAAAAAAAGTATTCCTTCTTTTATATTCATTTACTAGAATAATATTTTTAATAACTTTCTACGAGTAACTTTTTATACAATCTGAAATAATATTTTAATCAAAATGCCGTGCAGCTTAACGGAGTCAACTGATTGACGCTCACGTGCGTGACCCACGCCATGACCCTTATTTAAGAGAAGAAAATTCTTTAAAGAATACTCCTTTCAGTTCCAAAAATAATAATAATAAAAAGGATATTTTGAAAATAATTTTATTTTAAGAAAATCAAGATAAGATATTGTAGGAAGTAGTACTGAGTAGTATTTATTAAATATCTAATAAATATAAATAATATATATTTATTACTTTCTACTTGCCTTTTAGCGTTGATCCTCTTTTTTATATCATTTTTGTTCATTTATAATTATTATAATTTTTTTCAAAGTATAATAATGATAAAAATATTGATTTATATCATTTTTGTTATTTTTAATTGTTGTAATTTTTTCAAAGTATAATAATGATAAAAAAATTAACTAAAATTTTATAATGTATTTTTTTATCACATTGATATGTAAAAAATTAAAATATACAGTAATTTTTTTTTAATATTTAAATTTTTTATTTGAAGTACTAAATTAATGTAATCTAATATCATATTAAAAATAGTCAAATTGACTTTTAAAAAATATAACATGACAATTTAAAAAAAAAGAATATTTTAACTTCAAACGACATGTTTAAAGGTATAAAATTTTGAAACATAACTTTAATTTATAATCTAACATCAAAATTAATCTTTGTTTCTTTTTTAAGCTTCGTGCTAAATCAATTTTAAATCTCATTTGGAAACGGAGAAATAATTTTCTTAACGGATACGAATTTTAGAAAGGATGGATGAATGGAGTGGTATACTAGAAACATTTTTAGAATAACCGATCTTAGAGTGCTTCAATGGATAAAACTCCTTCCTTAATGATTAGAAGTTTCAAATTCGAATCTCGAATATAAACCTTCTCAGTAGATAACAGTTGCTCAGAGAATTTTAAAAATTAGATCAGGGCATAAAACTTTAAGAAAGATAGATAAAAAGGAGTGCTTACAGAGATTTTCGTTTTTCCATGAAAGTGACAGGACGAGAAGTGTATCCAGAAGCAATGAAATCGAGCGTTTCTCCTAAAAGAGGCCAACCAGAATTTCCTCTTGGAACTCCACTTTCCCTTTCCTTCTCTTCATTTTGATTTTTTTTCATCTTATAAATCAACCACAAAACTGTTACCCCTGTTACCATACATATCCAAATCCAATTTTCTACTTTCTCTTCCATTTTCACAACAATAGAAAACATTTGTGCTTTTTCACATAAAGTTTGATGTATATATATACCAAGAGAGAAGAGAGAGAGAAAGAGAGGGGGTGGCCGGTGGGGTTTTATTTTTCGAAGAAATATAAACAGAGTATCTTCGTTTGAGAAAACAGAGAGATGAGACTCAAGTAATTTACCATAAATAATCATAATTGTATTTAGTCTATTCTTTTTGTCTCAGTCCCCTGCTTTGCCAAACATACACCAACGACAAGTAAATTACTAAATTTTATACATCTTTATCCATATCTTTTAAGACATTGGCAAATTATTAGTTTCTTTTTATTAAAGTATATAATATTTTTCATTTTACAAAATAAATTAAATACATTTTCTATCTTATCATATGATAAATCTCATCAAGTTTAAAGAAGTTTTTAATAATTTTTCTTCATTTTATTAACAATCAGATATTCTTATAAGAAAATAAAATCATTTGCTATATCACATCACAAATAAAAATTAATAAATTCAATTCATCGAATAGAAGGATATTTTTAATATCATCAATAATTTAAAATAATATTAATAATTTATCCTAATTTTTTTTCTCTTTTCTGAATTTTGTTTTCCGTGTCAACTTCGGTGATCTAATATTTGATGAAGTGAAAAAGTTAATTTTATATTGTAACGAAAGTGAAACTTATTAAATAATTTTTTACGTGTTAAATCGTAATGAATAGTATAATTTGATATATATGTGGAAAAACATATAAAGATACATAATTCCTATGTCGAGGGGAAAAAATCAAAAGGGGGAAATTTTTTAACACTTGCTCTATATATTAATTTGTTCCCTTTGCTGATCAGATCTTGTTAATATTATGGATCAATTGACTGAAGACTGATATTAAGTACTTTCTGAATTTTAAATGCCCATAATATTTTTTCCTAATCAGGTTTTTACTAGTAATATTTATATCCAGTCAAAATAGAGCCTTACCAAAACATACGAAAGATGTCCAATTATAGTTGGTTTATTTACTAATTTTGAACAAGTTGTTGACTCAATACTTTGAAGTATTATTTTTAGTTACAAAATCAGATTATTAATATTACAATCTGACTAGAAATGTTTTTCTTTTTTTAATATATAAAGTTGTCAATATTTTGATATGTTATTCAACCGTTGTTTTTACCAGCTTTGTATTGTTAATAAATTACTTTAATAGTACATCATGGCATATGATATTGCGCCTAATTATTCCTTCTCCACCCAACATACCTTAATTATGAAGGTTTTGGTATATAAAAAATGGTGATCTCAGATACAGTTATCATTTAAGGATCGTTCGATAAAAAATATTTTAAAATAGTATATACATTAATCTCAACATGCAAAACTTAATGAGAGTTAAAAATAATTTTAATATTACTAATCTCTCTATCTAAGCCAAGTTGGGAGTATCTACTAAGCTAGCGTTTGGTCATAGATTTTCAAATATTTTTGGCAAATATTATTTGGTGGAAATTTGGGTGAAATTTCACCATATGTTTGGCCATAATATTTTAGAAATATATTTCACTTTTTTAGAAAAATATGATTATACCCATAAGTTTTAAAAACATCAAAACTAACTATAAGTTTGTATTATACAAGTCAATTGGATCTTTGTTATAACAATAACAAATAGCGTCCAAGAGACTAGAGCAATGTGGTAATTTGGATTGAGTGCAACAAGCATCATTTCATACATCGTGAAGTAGACAAAGCACATGACTTTGTTATCTTGAGTCGATTGTTCATCATTTTCATCAATAACCATATTATCATTTAACATTCACAAAATATTTCATCACTACTTTGGAATTAACGTAAAAAATTATGTAATACAACGTAAGCAACAACTATAGAAGGTGTTTTTCTAAAAGATAAAAGTTTGGGATAAAATTTTAATTTTTAAAAAATCTCAAATAATGAGATTTGGCCAAAATACTAGAAAAAACTAGTATTTGTGAACTTGGGATATTTGCCAAAAATATTTGTCAAATAATGGCAAAGTATATGAACAAATACTATTTGCCAAGTTTTCCCCAATATTATTTGGGAAATCTATGGCCAAACGGGCCCTAAGACTATTCTAATTTCCTTTTACCAAATAACCCAAGTTGGGTTTCCAAAATCGAGGGGGTATGTGGATCCAATGAGTCAAATCATCAATATTTTTTGGGGCAACTTTCACATATAGCAAATAAAAAATTCATATTTGTATGTTATAGCAAAGTTTGCATAATTACGCTCTATAGCAAACATAGAAACTATATAATTCGCTATACATATACAATTGAAGCGAATTGTATAAAACGAAGTGTATAAAACGAGAAAAAGAAAGGCACTTGGGCAGAGAATTGTATAAAAACGAAGTGTATAAAACGAATTGTATGATTATAAGTGTATAAAATGATTATTTACAATTTGAATTTGTATAAAATGAGAAAGAGAGAAAGACAAAAGAGACTTGGGCAGGGAATATACAATTGAATCGAATTGTATAAAACGAGAAAGAGAGAAATTAGATACAATTTGAATTTGTATAAAACGAGAAAGAGAGAAAGGCAAAAGAAACTGGGCAGGAAAGTATTTTTATTGTATAATTATAAGTGTATAGGACGAAAATATATTACTTGCATGTGTATATACAATTTTCTCACGCTTTATACAAACAGAAACGCAATTTATATATTTCGCTTCTGTTTGTATAAGTGAGAAAGGCGAGGGTGGCGAGCGAGATTTGGGTGAGTGGCGAGCGAGATCTGGAAGAGGGGAGAGGGAACAAAAATATATGTATTTAAATTTCCTCTGCTTTATACAAAATAGAAACAATTTTTATACACTTATGTTTGTATAAAAGTGAGGAAGCGAGCGAGAGATTGAAACGAGAATGGGAGAGTGGCGAGCGAGATTTTTGGGAGAGTGGCGAGCGAGATTTTTGGGAGAGAGGCGACTGGCAAATTTTGGCAAACGTTTGCTATGAAGCATAACTAAATCAAACCCTAGCTACTCTATTTATTTTAGGTTATTAGTTGCTATTATATATAATTATCCCTATTTTTAATAGTAAATAGTAGAATTTGGTCAAATGCTATCACATGTCATAATTACTATAATTTATGAGACGTAATCTTTTTTTCTTCCAAACTCCAATACACGGTATACACCCTAATTAGAAGTTTAAAAAATCTATAGTATTTTTTATATTAAAATAAATAATAAGCTGTTTTTTTAATTTTAAATTAAAAGGTATTAAAGTTAAAAGATTAAAAATATTTAAAAAGATAAAATATCATTCTGGTCAAATTCTAATCAAACTTTTTGGCCAAAAGGATTTTTCCTAAATGTATTATTATGAGTACTTGATATTTAAAGAAAAACAGACTAACTTTGAATGATTTAGATTCAAGTCGAATTTTATTAATTAAAAAAGAATATTTTCTATGGTAACAAATTCATTCCTAAAATTGAAATTCTAAATCAAATAAAAAGATATTCTTTTATCAAATCTATTCATTTTCAAAACTTTTAAGTTCGAAAAGGAGTTTAGAGCGGAGAGGACAATGATGATCCCAAAATTTTTACTTTATGCTCTACCCAATTATATTTCACCTCATTACTATTTTGAGTCCAACAAATATTTGTTTAACTAGATGCTATATCCGGTGCGCTCCAACTTAATCTATTTGATACATAATTAAATAGAGCATATACAATATGAAATTATAAACTTTTTGATATCACCGTTTGAACTTGATTAGTTTGAATTGAAAAACTCATTTTAGACATAAAAGTATAGGTGAGGAGGATAACCCCACTCCATGGATGCATGCTGCAAGTCTTGAAAAATATAGGTGACAGCAAGAATGCAAACCTAACCTTAACGTTATTGATCATTACCAACTGATAACATTCAGTTGTAGCTAGTACACATTGCTCCATCTTCTGTCGACAGAGCTATATTTTACTTGTATGATGTGTACATTTTACTATTTTCCTCTATGTTTATTTCTTTTCCGTTATTGAGTTCTAAATTAATACACCTGGTTATCAATTTAGTGACCACAAAGGCTTTCTTTGTATGCAACATTTGAATATAGTTCAGTTTGATGAATATATAAGGAACGGTATGGCCAGACAGAAATTTCTACATGTGTAGACAGTTGATAAGGTTGCCTTAACTATTATCGAGAACAAAATTTCCGAGATTCCCTCCAAATTTTCAAATATTATTAAGCAAACAAGACTTCTTGTGTAAATTGGATCCAGAAAATTAACCAGCTCAAAGATAGACTGATCTCTGCGCTATCTGGAACAGCCAGATATAAAACTCCAGTATGGAAGCAAAAGATCTTTAAGCTACCAAGAATGCTACAACTATTAACAATACTCTGTGATTTCAAAAGAAAAGCAAGATGGAAGAGCAAACTGTAGTACATAACCTTTAATAATAGCTTAAGTTCTGCTGGCAAAGGCAACAGCTTCTTCATGTGAAGTGTTGTAAAATGAGCTTAATTTGGTTATAGCGAGTGCTTCTCCAAACAGAGATGCCCTTGTGGATTTCGTTATGTGTGCTTCAACATAATCACCAACCTTTGGATTGCGTTTTCCATTATTATCAACCTTATCTGGGATAGGCAGGTTCGTAAATGATACCCTATGGCCTCTATCGCTCTTACCAATTAACTCTGTGTCGGGGGCTCTCTTATTTGGTCCTTCAACTAGCACAAGTTGGATTGTGCCAATTTTAGCGTCATAGCACTGACCTGTACTCCCGCGAAAAGCTTCTATTAGTTCTGTGAGCCTCCTCTGCTTCACATCTTCAGGAACATCATCAACATATTTTCTGTGCGCATGTGTTTTCTCTCTCATGCTGTAAGCAAACATGTATGCCATATCATAACAAACAGTCTTTACAAGGCTTAGTGTGTCTTCGTGATCCTCTTCCGTTTCTCCACAGAAACCTGAAACGTGTCAAAAGAATTAAAAGCTAAATAAGTGATATTGTATAGCTCCCATGTATATCTATCTGCCTATTAACTATGAACAGTTTGTCCTCTTATGACATTAGAATAATTCAAGAACTTCAAGATCAATTTCTCTATCTGAGAAGTCAGGAAGCAGAAGTAGTCAGCTCGTCTTATGTAAATATAAAATACTGTAGCAACTCTTTGTATATTCAACTCTTATTCTTGAAAAAAGAGTAAATAAAACAAGTATCATAAAATAACTAGAAAAGAAAATAAAAATATTTCCCAGAAACCTAAAGCAACGGATCATGTCTGATTATAGAATACTGTAGCATGTGTGGACGGCCTTAAGTGAGGTCCCTGTAGTTAAGAAAACACAATGGAATGCGATCTTACCACATATGAAGTCGCTGCTTATGCCCATATCCGGTAGTATATCCCTTATCTTCTTCACAAGATCTAAATATACTTCGCGAGTGTATCCACGACGCATTCTTTCAAGCACTGCACTGCTGCCTGACTGTGCTGGCAAATGAATGCTTTTGCAGATATTGTACCTGTCCCGCATTACATACAACAAATCATCTGGAAAATCTTTAGGATGTGGGGAAGTGTATCTGAACCGCATTTCAGGAAATTCTATGGCAAGTCTATCTAGGAGATCAGCAAACCGTAGACCCACATGTTTTACTTTACACATGCTGGAGAATCCATCACTAAGTTCCCAACTGACTGCTGGTTCATCCGGATTTTCAACTCCAGATGTATCATTATAGCTATTTACATTTTGGCCGAGAAGCGTAACCTCTTTGACTCCCTCTTTCCAAAGTTCAGCGACCTCTTTCACGATTGATTCCACTGGACGAGACCGTTCTCTCCCTCTAGTGAAGGGGACAATGCAGAAAGAACACATATTATTGCAACCCCTCATCACAGATACAAATGCAGATATAGAATTTTTGGAGATGCGGACTGGATTAATATCTGCGTAAGTTTCTTCAAGTGAAAGTAGAGTATTGATACCTTTTTGACCATAGTCCACTTCTTCCAACAGGCGTGGCAAGTCTCGATAAGCATCAGGTCCACAAACTACGTCAACCATCTTATCTGCATCCAATATTTTGTCCTTCAACCTCTCAGCCATACACCCCAGCACAACTACTTTGGGGGGATGTGCAGACTGTGACCTTCCAGAGGCAACATTGCTCTTCCATTGCCTCTTAAGAAACCAAAAATAATTGAGCCTCTGCCAAACCTTAAGTTCTGCATTGTCCCTTATAGCACAAGTATTTATAAATATTATCTCAGCATTTTCTGGGACTTCCACACTTTCAGTGTATCCAGCATTTTTCATGATGGATAAAACAATCTCCATATCATTGACATTCATTTGACATCCATAAGTTTCATGATAGATGCGTCCTCTAGGCACAACATCAGATATCATCACAGGCCTAAAGCAAAAGAACACCCAATTCTGAGAAAACTAAGATTACTAAATTGGCACTATGAATGAAAATAAGGTTATAAATTCTTTAGCGAAACAAGAAAATCAGAAACATAAAGAATCATTATCATATAAAATTGCTGATAGATCAAACTTCAGTAGATCTACCATCTGAAGTATTGAATTATCCCATTCTGAAGTTTGAACAAAACAGACCAACATCTTTTGGAACTTTTGAGGCAAAACTTGCAAGTCAATAAAATGTTCCAAATTTTCCGACAGTTCAACGTAAAAATCCAGGTTGTAGGTTTTGAGTTGAAACTTTCTACTCCCTTTAGTATGAATAATTGGATTTCCAAGCAATTATTTGCTCAAAAAGCTCCTCATAGTTTTTGAGGAGCCTGATATATCAAAGATAACTGGCAACTAGACGACACCATTACATACAAACTGTTTGATACCTTTAGTCTACTCTAATAAAAAAAATTACTTGCACTGATGACCTCAAGTTCTTTGTATGATGGCATAATAAACTTGAGAAGGAGATCGTTTTATAATTTTTCCATGCCCCTCTTTTTTTCCTTTTTCTATTCCTATTCATAGCTTTCATTTCATCACTACTTCAATGATAGTTAATTTGCACTAGAACTGTGGACTTTGATGGATAATATGTACATTAGGATGACATCCTATATATTGGTATTAAGGGCAAAATGATAAAGAAGAATTATCATACATATTGGCTGACTTCCAGAATTGTCAAATGTGTATTGACAATAATTGACCAAAATACGACACACAATTATTGTAGTTAAGAACCTCACAGGTACTTGTGGGTTCCTAGACAAGAGTGGTGCCACTGTTGTCTCTCCTTAATGCAGCCAATGGATCAAGATCACTGTAACAAAGACAGAAAAGGTTTATCTTAAGGACATATGGTAGTTTTCAGATGGATTTTTTTTCTACAAGCAGAAATAGCAAACGATCTGACTTCAGGTTATAACCCAAATAAGGTTGAGTCTAACATCCCAAAGGCAGCCTCTTTAGTTCAATTATTACGATAAATAATCAGACACATGAAAACACCTGCTACCCTCTGTGCTAGGAACAACTTGGAAGCTAGGGTGAAGTAGAGGCATGTAGTTCCATGTAATGTGGAGTTTGGTTCAACCGAAAAGCGGAGAAGTCAGATGAACGGAAGTAAGGTTAAAGATATATTTGCATTAGCCAACAAGGAATAAATTGGAGTTTTTGCATACCTCCTATATAGCCTTTTAAATCCTTCCAACATTGAACGGAAAGGAATAAGGATATCAATTATGGGAAGTAAATCATTAATTCTTCACTGGAGCATAGTTAATGAGACAAATTTCTCTTCGTTATCTTTGCCTCTCCTTCCTCGAATCAAACAAACTCAACAGTTCAATTGGACCAAAAATGCACCCTCCCCCGCTATTCTTTTGTTTTTATCAGGTAAGGTAATTCATTAATATCAGATTACAAAAAAAGAGTAAGTCCTGCAATTTCTAGCATCTCAGGGAGCTTATTCCTTCCAAATGATGATTAGGGGAATCATCTAAGCCCTTTGGCTCTCAGAACATAAAGGTGCTTAAAGCATGCCACTCACACTGTAGTGAAGTAGTGAACTATCAATCCTAGAGCTATTAAGTTACCATGGGTAGTCCATAACTTGTATCTGGCGAGTTGAGTTCACGCCTCCCCAAGAACACTTAACTCTTATGGAAACAATGGTTGACAACAATAAAATTAAAGCTCTAAAGTTTACAGGGTTGGCAACAACAAAAATCATGTCTGATTTTAAGAACTTAGTGGAAGCAATGGACCATTTCTGACTATATAAAATGTTAAAGAGACCATGCTTAGTAAATAGATTGACTTTCCACTCGAACATGATCGTAATATGTCTGCAATCCAAAAAAAAAATTGCAATGCAACATACGGCTTGTACTTTGATCTAATAATGAAAATGAGAAGCAAATCCAAGATTTTAACCGAGAGGGTGCCAAGTACTTATCTTAGTACTTAGTGTTAAATTACATAACGTTTTTGAAGAAATTGTTTGATTATATCTATAGATTAACCGGAGGGGCGGTGCTAGAGCTGAATGTCAACATCACTCACTGCAATTCCATCACCTAAAACCATTTTAAATTGTTTCTCATCCCAACATGGAATGGTAAGCACGTTGATCACACAAAAAGGGCGTCAAATGAGAGAAAGGAAAGCAAAGAAACTTACTCCTGCTGAACATCGGAAGCAGTAACAGTCTGAGTAGCTTTGGGTATGAAGTCACGGAGGGTTGGAATTTGGTCCTTGCTGGTTAAGGAAGTGCGGGAGCGACACTGCGAGAAATTCCTGGATATCTTGATAGAGAAAGTAGAACTCCTCCGAAGAGAAACTGAGGTGCGGCGGGAGGAGGTTGGTTGAACTTCTAGAAGCTTCGAAGAAAGGAATCTGACCGAATATTGTTTAGGGAATTTGATGCGCACAGCACAGTGAGGTTGGCTCAACATGGTCGATAGAGAAGATAGAGAAGACGCCATTTTCGGTTTGGGTTTGTTGTGGTTGCAGACTCTGGATAGGGCTACGAATGGCCACAACCAAACCGGCGAGCTGGCTTCGGCGGCTCACAAAAAGCGAAAAACAAACCGGTCCTGCTACTATTTCGTGAGATATCCGGTTTTGGTACTATTGAATTGAATTTAAGGGTGTGTTTGGTACGAAGGAAAATGTTTTTCATGGAAAATGTTTTTCATGGAAAATGTTTTTTTGGAAAACAAGTAGATATTTGACTTATTTTTTTCATGTTTGGTTGGTGAGTAGAAAATATTTTCTGAAAAATTATTTTAGTCTTTGATTTTTTAATGAAAAATATTTTTGAGAAATATCTTTTATTTTTACTAGAATAGAAAATAAATTTTGAAGTTGAATTTTTTTAAAAAAAAAAACTTAAATTTTTTTTCGTGGTGGGGTGGGGTGGGGGTCTGGTAGGGGGCTAGTTGGGGGGAGGGGAATCGAGGGTAGGGGTGAAAAAAATAAAATTTTGAAGTTTAAAATATTTTTTAAAAACAAACTTAAATAATTATTATTTTTTTTTGGGGGGGGAGGGGGGCGCTGGTAGGAGGGGTGGGTGGGTTGTCGAGGGTAGAGGTGAAAAAATGAATTTTTGAAGTTGAAAATATTTTTCAAAAACAAATTTAAATTATTTTTTGGGATGGGGGTGGGTCGAGGGTAGGGGTTAAAAAATAAAATTTTGAAGTTGAAAATATTTTTTAAAAAATGAACTTAATTTTTTTTTAGAGGTAGGGGTGGGTAGGGCTGTTAGGGGGCCTGGTAGGGTGGGTGGGTGGGTAGTGGGGTGGTGGGGGGCTGGTAGGGGGCCTAGTAAGGTGGGTGAGTGGAGGGCTGGTAGAGGTGGTGGGTGGTGGGGTAGTAGGGGGTAGGGACGTAGGGTGGGGTGGGTAGGGGAGGTTGGAAGAGAGTTTTGAAAAATGTTTGCCTTATGTTTTGAAGGGAAGTCATTTTCCTTAAATTTGAGGAAAATGAGTTGATTTGGAAAACATTTTCCAAATTATTTGACCCAACCAAACATAAGAAAAATGTTTTCTTCATACCTAACACAATCTAAATTAAAATAAGTTTTCTTTTCTAATTTTTATTTTGTTTCACCATTTTTATTTAATATCATTAAATCACGTAATAATAAAAATTATATTGATTTGATATAAACACTTCTAAGGATAAGTTTTTTCGTCACAATGTATTTGGCTATAGGATAGGCAAGTCGTCAAAAAATATATGTATCTATTATTCACTTCTAACTAATTAACAGGGCCGATTCAACAATATTCGGGGGCCTAAAGCGAAATTTAAAGAAAAAAAGGTCAAAAATACCCCTCAATTTTATTTTATTGGTTGACTTTACCCCTGCCGTTAAAACTTTTACCCCTGCCGTCAATAAACTTACCAAAATCAACCAATAAAATAAAATTGAGAGGTATTTTTGACCTTTTAACCAAATTTAAAAGAGAGGCCTTCATTTTTTTTTCTAGGAAAAAGGGTCAAAATTACCCCTCAACTTTCATTTATTGTTTGATTTTACCCTCGCCATTAAAATGAAGTTAAATTTACCTCTCTCATTACTAATTTCACCAAAATTACCCCTCATTTAACAGAATCCCCAAAATTGATCTAAATGACCTGATTTTTTTAAAAAAAACCCTATTTCTTGTTTTTAACTCAATGCCTCACTTGCCCTGGACCCCTCTAGAGGATAACCCGATTTCCTATTCTTCAGTTTCTCTGGAGATATGCTAGGAGATGGAGAAAAGATGACTGTAGTTGAGCAAAAACATTCTACTCCTCCAGGGAGTGCGCTGGGAGAGGGAAAGAAAGTGACCGTGGTCAATCAATATTCGTCCATTCCTCCAAGGAGTATGTAAGAATAGGGAAAGAAGTTGAATGTGGATTTCCTTGAACCATTCACAGTAGCAGCATACGACATTGGCGAGGACTTCTTGAAAAATTCGTAGTGACCACCAGACCATGGAGAAGAACAAGGCGAAGGATGAAACCCATCATTCGATATCATGATTCTAGCGGGAAAATTGTGAAAATTAGTTAAATTTATTTGCGTTTGAAATGGAACTAAAAGGAGGTGTCAAAGGTGTAGATGAACAGTTCGATAAAAGTCCTAAACGAATCATCTCCTTATCACATTGGTTTTGTATAAGTAAATAACCTTTGATATTTGAAGCCTTTCCCTGAACCATTCATCTCCTTGGTATGCTAGATTAGGGAAAGGAAAAGAAAGTGAATGTGATCGAAGACCTTCTTAGAAGGTTCACTCTCTTGAACCCTCAGAAATGATAAAGAAAAAAGGAGTGCCACCAAAGAGTGTTCAGTCTCTGAAATTGGATTCCTCAAGTCACAAAATGAATTATGTTTTGGCAAAGCATGCTCCTCCTGAGCAGAGAAAGCTCAAACTGGTAAAATCTTCATCTAAGATCTTAGGAGATGTAGATGCAGGAGTCAGAAAAGTCTGTGTTGTTAATTCTAGAAAACAAAAAATTGTGTTTAAAGTATCTGCAGAGAAGTCATTGAAGATGCGAATCGAGTTATCCTCGAGAGGGATCAGGCGGGTCGGGCATCGGGTTAAAAAAAGAATAATCTTTTTTTTTTGAAAAAGGATAATTTTGGTCAATTTTAGGGATTCCGTTAAATGAGGGATAATTTTGGTGAAATCAGAAACGAAAGGGGTAAATTTAACTTTATTTTAACAGCGAGGGTAAAATCTAACAATAAATGAAAGTTGAGGGTATTTTTGACCATTTTTCCTTTTTTTTATCTTATATATTTTTATTTGAATGTACTTTTCTATCTATTTTAGATGCAGCCAGCGTAATCATTAAGTATTTGTAATCAAT
The DNA here is from genome assembly GCA_016801875.1 of Solanum sitiens. Taxonomy (NCBI): domain Eukaryota; kingdom Viridiplantae; phylum Streptophyta; class Magnoliopsida; order Solanales; family Solanaceae; genus Solanum; species Solanum sitiens. The sequence continues at coordinate 9,502,220 of JABWTJ010000001.1, forward strand.
TTGTTTTAATAATTCCTTTTCAAATGATAATATAGCTAATTCATTCTATCTCTATTGAGAGTCGAGACATTGTTGATCTTAAAGAAGATTCAATCAATTTTAATTTTGAAAAAACTTCTTCCGGGTGAAGCAACGATTACAGGAACTGTTAACATTATTCTATAAGTGATATGTATATTTGAAAAAGAATCAAGTTTTTTTATTTGAATGAATATTTTCATTAGATCACTATCTTCTACTAGTATTATTTCTCTTTTTAACACTTTTTAATTCAAAAAATAAATCTAAACTATGAATGTCAGAATAACTATTACGTGTTAAAGAAAATTCAAAGGTAAACAAAATATTTTTAAAAATTCTCATCTTCTAGAAATCTAAATCTTTTACCACTAAATAAGAAATCATTTTTTTTTCATATGCTTCAATTGTTTCAAATCTATTTTGAAATGAAAAATAGTGTGATCTTCTTACATATGCATATATAAAGTAATCAACTCAAAAAGATTCCTAAGGGAATTTGTGATTTCGTTATCCATATTTTCATCAAATTATTTTTTAACGAAATTCAGGTTTATATTCATCTCATATGAAATTTCCTTCGTAGAAATTATAGCATCATAGTACATATATACTTTTTTTTTAAAAAAATTAACATACATACGTAATTATTTTTTAAAAATGGAAGCCCCAAAAAATATGAATAGCAAGCGATGACTTTAGTGGCCTAGGGATTAAGACGACCCTGCTAATTAATTAATAAACAAATACAAAAAACGTAGTCTTATATATAATTTGTTTTTAATTAATTATTGTTAAGAAATTAAAAGCGTTTTTAAAAAAAATCAAGTGTTCAATAAATCCTTTAAAGTGTTTATAAATTAAAGCTTAGGAATAATCTAAAATTTTCTAATACTTACGGAAAAACAAACAGAAGTTGGTAGAAAATTATTTTATTGACGCTAAATATTCCTCTCATATATACATATTTATCAATATATTTTTTTATTAATTAATATTAATAAGCATATCAATAAGTTTAATTCAAAATTTTATTTTTTATTTTAATATAATAGTTTTTTAATTTTAATATATATTAATATTTTATTTATTTATTTATTTATGTATGTATAATACTGATTGAAAATTTTAATATATGCATTCTAGTTTAATTAACATTTTTGTAATAGATACTAGTATCTATAAATTAATCTTAATAATACAATTACTTTGAGTTACTTACCTTCATAATTTGACTTTTAAAAACACTTTTAAAAAGGATTAGCCAAACACAATTTACTTATCAAAAATATTTTTCAAATGAATTACTCAAACACATATTGTTATTTTTTCAAAAGCATTTTTCTAAAACTCATTTTGAAAAGGTGCTTTAGAGAAATAATTAGTTTTTAACACTAATGACAACTACGCTCTAAGACCTAAGTGATATAGATCCTTTTAGAGCCTGTTTGGATAGGAGACCTACTTTTAATTTTTGATTTATTTTAAATTATTTTTTTTACCTTGTCAAATACTATTCCATAACTTATTTTAAATTACTTTTAATATCTGTCAAACATTTTAGAAGTAAAAAACTTACTCAAGAGTTGATCAAAAAGAATATTTGGCAGACTTTTAAGACAACCCCAACACCCTCTTATTCCAATGATAATTGAGATTAAGATAATTGGTTCAGTATAAATATTCAATAGTTATAAACTTTTACCTCATGAAATATATGTTACGTACCAAGATAATACATGTGAGTCTCAAATTCATCTAATTTTACTATTATAATTTTAAAATTAGTGCGAGTTTTAATATCTCTAAACTAGTTAGGAAAATGAAAACTAGGATTAGTAACTTTAATTACAAGTAACCATCCATAGGACGTAACTATCATAGATGGGGTCCGTTGCTTTTTACTCAATCAAAAGTGGTGAATTTTGATATAGAAAAACTTATAGTATGATGCGTTTTTCCTTAATGAATTATACACAATTTAAATTGATCAAGTTTCAGTAATAAAAGATTAATTTTTTTTAATTACAAGTAAGTAATTTGATTCCATACATGACGTACCAATATTATATGAGAACTTAGAGAAATTAATCCAGATTCCTTACTTCCTAATGAAGTGCTAAAAGACCTTTCCTTGGATCACGCTCATGCTTTTGTGAGCTAATTGAGAAGGAATTTGAATAAATGGCATCATATTTTGGCTTTGATACTTTGCACTTCCCTTCCCTTAAATAGCTTATGAGACACCTCATCCGACGTCATTTTATATTTGGAAAATAATTAAAAATATCTACAAACTATACAAATTTAAATAAAAATATTCTCAAACTAATAGTTTGATCTAAAAATATTCTTATCGTCAATAATTAGCCTAAAAATACTCTTATAAATGCATTCTATACACCTCATCTTCACATTTCGCTTCTCTCATCTTATCGTCGCCAAACAATTAAAAATAGTACACTGAATGTCAATTTACATAACTATAAAATCTCCATATATAATTAGATATATACGACTAGTTTTTTTTTTCTTTCAAAATTATACCTTGGAAACTTCAAGAAAACCCAGTTTTATAAAGTGTCATACCAACACCTTAAACCTAACGCTTATTTCAATCGGTCAGTAGATGATCGATCTTTATCTACATGAAGCAGAACAAATCATATTCTACTTTCTAATTTCATTGAGTGATTCTCCCTCTATTTTAATTGACGTAATATTATCAGAGTACATACTCTTTTTTTGAATTTTATAATTATTAAAAGCATGTCGAAAGTTAAAAATATTATTTCATTTTGTGTTTCTAAACATATTTGAGCTGACTTAAAATAATGTGTTACTAAAAAAAAACTCTTTTTCAATTGAATTAAAGAAAAAAGAAAGATAAATAAATCGAACGCAAATATTTTCAAAGAAAGTTCTTTTGTTTATTTTTCTCCATTATGTGATATTCGTTTGGTTTAATTTAAATTCGTGCTACATATATAAGACTTGTTATTCATGGCATGAGTGGTTATTTCATTAAATCACATAATAATAAAAATTGAATTAATTTGATATAAATATCCGATACGAATAAGTTTTTTCTATTTTTACCATATATTGTAGATTAGTTCCGGTAAACAAAATGAGAGGAAAAGAACAATGTTTTTCTTCCCTAAAAACCAGACACAGAGCAATACAGTGTACTTAGACGGGTATGCCTTATAGATTAATACTGCTCTTATTTGTTTGTATTTTTTATTTATTTATTAAACATAAAATCACACCAAAAAATCACTACTTTATCTTCAAAGAGCTTCATAATTTTTCATTTCAGTCTATTTTCTAACTTTAACTTATTTTCATTAAGAATATACCTATTATACATTAGGAAAATAATATGTATTGTATTATATTTTCATAATTAAGAAGAGCAAAAGATATTGAAGTATTTTTACAAAATATTACCTCCTTTAAAAATAAATATATTATACTTTAAAACATATTTTAGATATTAATCATAAATTCGTAACGATAAATCAAAATAAAATAAAACACTAATACTAGTAAACCTAAGACAACAATTTTTTTCTTATATTATAACGGTGTTATTTACATGCAATAAGTTAACTAATACATGGATAGATATTACTTACCTTTCACTTTAATTTTCATTTTTAACTATTAAAAGTTGTTAGCTACTCCACTAAATAAAGGATATAAAATGCAACCCCCCCCCCCCCCCCCCCAAAAAAAAAAAAAGTGGAAACTAATAAATATAAATAGTCATAGTAATAGAAAAAAGAAAAATGGAAGCGGGGCCAATGAATACATGATTTTCCAAACCTTTTCTTTTCTTCTCTTCTGTCATCTGCGTGTATAGTTCTCATCGATATCATCGTTGTCGTCGTCGTTGACGCTGCTGTCAGCCATGTCCGACTCCTCTGCCTCTTCTCGCAAGGTTCTTTTTCTTCTTCATCTTCATCTTCTTTCCCTTTTCTTGCTTTTTTTTTTCTCCGCCTTTCTGTCTTAATTTTACCTCTATTTGACCCTTTCTTTCTGGTAATTCCGATGTGGGTTTTGCTGTTTTCGTTGGATTCTTGATCAGACATTAAGCAAGATAGCATGCAATCGACTCCAGAAAGAGTTGGCGGAGTGGCAAGTCAATCCCCCTGCTGGTTTCAAACATAAAGTTACTGATAATCTTCAAAGGTCTCACTCTTTTATTGTTTAATTGGGTTTTATTTAAATTTTTCTAGGGTTTTCAGTGAATTTCTTGGTTACCCTTTTTAGCCTACTTGAATTTATGATCTGGGGTACAATAATTCACTGAAGATTCTCGGTTGATTTTTTTACTTTTTTTGGAATAGAGGGTATTTATATAGTTGCATTAACTTTTGATTGATGTGGTTCTTTTCTGAGATTGATTTATGTGGTTTTTTTTGGTGAAAAGGTGGGTAATTGAAGTGATTGGGGCTCCTGGAACTCTCTATGCGGATGAAACCTATAATCTTCAAGTTGATTTTCCAGAACATTATCCCATGGAAGCTCCGCAGGTGGGTAAAGTTTGTGCCTATTTTGATATGGTAACCCTAGCCCCCAAACTCCAATTTCCCTACCCATTTTTTTCACTTCACTCTCCTCGTGACTTGAATTACCAACCTCATAGTTTGATATGGTAGGGCGCTCCACTATGCTAACACTCCTTTGTCTTTGTGATGGTTGATACTGATTGATGTTATTCTCTTATGGGGGTCTAGGGATTGTTGTTTCTTTTAAAGATTGCAATTGAAACTCATACCCTACTTATTTTTGCTGACTGCCAAATTGATGCAGGTGATTTTTGTGCCACCGGCTCCGTTACACCCTCATATCTATAGCAACGGGCACATTTGCTTAGGTAGTTATATATGTAATCAAATATCTTCCATTCTCTTACTACCTTGAGGCACTTATTTTTTGGGTCACTATATGTTGTTCAAATGTTCGATTTTCTATGCATGGTCACGTGTTAAATGTTTTGTGGTGCATACTTGTTTCTGTTAAAGATTATATGTTTGGTATTATGGTGCTCAAAGTGCTTTTCTAACTTTTAACCAGTTTTTTTTCAAAGAATTGGTGTCAACAGTAGATTGCTGGCTGATGTCAATGACATTGTTGCATGGTCTCAGTGGATCTTATTTTTATTGACTGATCTTGATTCAAGTCAATTCTTTTTTATTATACATACCTTCTGAGGGAGCAATAGTCAACACGGATAACAAATAAGAAATCTTTTTCTTATGTAAAACTCTCTTTGCCAAGGTAGTGTGCATTATGCGGTTTTAACTTTTAACTGAAATTTTTTAACAGTCTTTGTAGAATGATAATTTAAACTTGGTCAAACCACCATCACCTAGGTCACGGGTATATTGCACTTCCTTTGAACAGTTCCAATTTGGCACTGAATAGGCTGAGCATACAATTCTGAAATTGCATATAATAAGCAAAGAGAAAGGGGTTCGTACTACTTATAAAAAAAAACTTATGCCTTTTTATTGGATTGAGGGTGTAGTAAATGCTTTTTGACTGTGATGCTCTTTCTGGAAGGAACTCTTTTTCTTTTCCTTCTTTTTAATCGAAGGTTGTGCTATTGTTTAAGTGCAAAGATCTCCTTCTTTAAGAGCAGTATCTCTACCAAAGACTCTGTACATTCTTATTGTTATTTCTTTTTGATAACTGCGGTATCTGGGCTAGTTTGCGGACCTCGACCAACGTTTACATTCTTATTTTCAGAGTTCGTTTATGAGAATCCAATTTTTGGTTCATTTTCAATTTCTGAAAGAAAGAAAAAATCCCTCTACATAGAGAAATCATAATTTTTGAGATATAATATGGAAATTTATCTAGGATTACTTGATGGAGGTGGAAGCTGGCTGCGCACATGCTTCTAATAATTGTTCTTGTGGCTTGAGTCACCAACAAAATGTGGCTAAAACTTCATTTTATTAAGTATCCTAGGCTCCCAACACTTGACAAGATCTCCTTCTTTAATGGCTCTATCACTGCCATAGATAACAATTGTCACATTCTAATTATTGAAACATTTGTGGAACTGAGGTTACCTAGATTATCAGTATATACAAAAAAAAAAAAGTTGACACCTCAATTTCTATAGCCAACTTTTACTTTTCAGAAATTTAGAAAAACCAAACTGGTCGATGATTTGTTTTCCTTTCTACAAATTGTAAACAAGAAATCTTAACCAAAATAGCTCATAATAGAACTAGACTGACCACATGCTGATTCTTACTCATTGCATGAGTAGAATACACATTGTCTCTTCATTTTGTCTGTTTTTGGGTCCATTCTATTGTCGTGATTCACATAAGTAAAACAGGAAAGTCATATTACTTCATTCTGAAGTAAATTAGAATTTTCCTTAGTCTTACTATAAAAAGCAATATTCTACAAAAGCAGCAATCCCGTTATCCGCCAAAAAATAAGTGTCTCTTTTACATTAATATGCCCCTAGTTTCTACTTTTGTGTGACATAATTGTGCTAAATCTTGTTCTTACTTGCCTAATTGCGTAAGAGCCGTATTAACTTAAAGTTGGGCTATTCACTATGATACCACATAAAATATTTCTTTATTGGCTCTTTCTATAATGGTTCATTAAGCACAAGTTCATTTTCATTTGGATCAATTATACTTACCTTCAAAAGCATGACTTCCACCAATTCCCTTCCTTTCTCTTAGGTGGAGTTGTGTGCTATGTGAATGAGTAGTTTAGCTTTGGTAATTAACAGAAATAGATATTGCAAATTAACATTTAGAATTCAGATGTGAACAATTGTCATTAGACAAATCAAAAGGTGTCAATGTTGTGCTTAAATTCGGCTCAATAGATTGAAAACTAGTGTATCAACGAGTGGCTATGTTTGCTAGCTATCCTTTAATTGCCAAATCATGATTAGAATAAGTTTTGAGAAGCTGAAAGATGACTGTTTGACTTTGAATATGGCATACCATGTCTGGACTGATGGAGATCATTGAGTTGTTATATATGCTTTCCCTTTTCTGGTGGATATTTTTGCCATCAATTTCTTGCTTGAAATCGTTGTTTAAGTAAGTTACTGTCCCGTAGTAGTTTGTGAAGTCTATATTACTAAAATCTTTCAAAATAGTCTTATCTTTAGCGTAACGACTGTTGTTACAATGTGTGTTAAAATTGTTTGGTATACAATAGAGGAGATGCTACTCTTGTCTCAACTAAATGATCCTTGTACCCTAGGAGAACATGTTTTTTGGAGGGTTATGAACATTAATGCGCATATAAAGCCTAGCATTAGAGATTTAACCTTCATGACGTACATTATGTTACTTCAGCATGAGTACTAGGTTTGATAGTATTATCCGTTATCAATTCTTTTCTGGTATCTGGTAATTTGTTAGGGGTATGAAAATACCCATATCCATGCCTATTTGTTTGACCTCAGTGCATCAGTGGAAACGAAGAGTTTGCTTGTGTCAATAGTGGCAATCTGCAATCAGTTTCTTTGTGAAGTCCAATTATACAAATCAGTTCCTACTAGGAGAAGAAAGAATTGGTCACTAGGTGAACGTTTCATTTTGTTGGAAGTGAATCATCATGATAATAACTTATGTTCATCTCTTCTTCTTCTTCTTCAAAAAAAACTTATGTTCATCTGTTAATTCTAACTTATGTTTCATCATGATTTAGTCATTTTGTTGGAACTTCCTTGTGCATATGTTAACTTAATCATTGACTAAAACAAAAGTTCATTTCCTGAAACTGAATTTTGTACCAAATAAACTTTAATATCTATTAGAATACCATTCACCTACCTACTCTTATTTACATCTAAGTTAAAGCTGTATTTATGTTAACAAATAATAGTGAATCAGAATTCTCTTGTATTGACATGGCCTATGATCTCATTGTCTTATCACGTATTGCCATAGTCAAACTGAAAGGTTTTTCAGATACATTGGGCAGGTTTGTAGAAATCATATTCACATAACTTCATCCTTAGTGACCTCTGGATTCGGATGGTGCTGAAGAGGGAAACTTTCGATCTTTACTTTTTTCCCTCTTCTGTAGTTTCCTCCTGTCATGCGGGTTTGCAGAAATAATATTACTTAACATCTTAACTATAGAGACCTTTGGAGAAAAGGAAAACTTTGAAATATTCTTCTATTATTCAGTTATATAGCAGATTTTTGTTTATTCTGTGGGTGAAAGTGAAAGCACAAACGTTCCATACCATATTTTGTTTGTGTGGGTAAAGTGAAAACTTAAAGGTTCATGCGCAGTTTGCTAATTGGTCTGCTAGTGCTAAGCTTCTATCTCATGAAAGATTTTTCAACATCTTATAGAAATTGGAACAGCTTCTTCATCAGAACCAGCAGTTGACAACAGCTTCTTCATGTCTTGCAGATATTCTCTATGATTCATGGTCTCCTGCCATGACAGTCAGTTCTATATGCATCAGCATTCTCTCCATGTTGTCAAGTTCAACCGTGAAGGTGCATTTCCTGTATTCATAGTTACTTTGAGTTGCTTTTATGAGATCCATCATTAGAAAAGAACTTCTATTCCAAATACGAACCTATTTCTTCCTTGTCTGTTTAAATATGTAACGCAACACATTGTTCTGCCAAGCTTCTCATTCTTTATTTTAGTTTTTAGTTCTTATTGGTTGCCATCACTTATGCAGCAACGCCCTGAAGATAATGACCGCTATGTGAAGAACTGCAGAAATGGCAGATCTCCCAAGGAAACCAGGTGGTGGTTCCATGATGATAAGGTGTGAAGGGCGTCCTTCTGACCCTTAAGGAAACATTGTTGCTTTGGCTTATTTTACATCAAATGCTAATGGAAAAACAATACTATATATGCATGGCCACTGCTAGCGCATAATGTGCAGCAAATTGGCCTTCATTGTCCAATATTTGTACATGGAGATGATTTTCCTTTTGAGCTTCTTGCAACATTATGTACTCTTATGAAAATACACAAACAACCTAATTGATAGCTCATGAAGAGTTTTCTTCTGGCGTCTAAACGACAAGTTTGTATCTACTTTGCATTATTCTTGTTGGTGACTTCTTTTCCTTAGCCTGCTGAGGAACATCAGGTAAATGATAGGACGTGTGTAGCTCTTTGGACTTTCTGCTCCTTGTTGGTGCTTTCTGCAATTAGATAGCTATGCTTATGTGCTCCCAATAGTGTGGTCGACTGGTCAATGGAAGGGGTGGGGTGGGGTGGGGGTAAAAATGATTGGAAATTAGGGTTCAAATGTCAATAGAGACAAGAAACACTAGGTGATTTCTTCTCATTCCCCAAGTCTTGGTAGGTAGAGTTATGCTAGTCAGAGGTAAGCAAGTACTCGGTGAAATAGTCAAGGTTTACACAAGTTGATCCAGGTACTGTCATTTTCAGAAGGCCAGAAAGAAAAAGAAAGCTACTGTAGTATGCATATTTGCACATATGCAGATAGGTACTACTATTGTTAATTGTTGAGGTCGATTCTGTTTTAGGAGTTGTGATTTTCATATGCTAATATGCAATCATGCTATGAGTATTTCCGCAGAAACTTATCTGAATTGTTTGGTTTTCTTCTTACTTGTACTTGCAAAGACAATTCTATCTCTAAGCAAATTACATGATTAGTTTGATATCTCTTCATTTTGTTTGATAGGTTCGTTTGGTTTCTTCTTTTTGTTGATAGGATAGTTTGATGTCTATTCTTTAGCCACATTTTAAATGATAAGACGTGTCATCTTAAGTCCGAACATTAATTTGTCAAAGTTGCTAAACTATGCGCACTTGTCTAGTCCAACATAATACTACATGTACTTCAGTCAGAATCCAAGAACATAAACATTAGAGAACTGGTAAGTGTAGTTCGAAGCTGGACTGAAATTATTCCCTCTGTTCACTCTTTCCCCCCAAAGGAAGTTGGTAGAATGTAGAAATGGAACTAAGACTTTCTTCCACGGGTACCTGCTACTTTCCACCAACACAAGTATTAGGAAACTCCACCCCTCAACTTGGACAAATGGGGAGAAATCACCTAGTGTTTTTGTCAACAACGATGAACATGCATTTAACTAACAAGGTTCACATACAGTATTATTAGATGTCAAAGAATGGCTTCCATCAAATATTGTTGCTACAAAAGTAGCTTCGTGAGTACTTGACCAAGGACTCAAAAAGTTATTTCTTATCTGATAAATTATAAAGACTAGAAATATTGTACACTTTATACATACTCTTAAACAGCATCGTGATTCTATTTGTACTACTGTCAAATCTGCGAGTATTCTTTTTCCAGATATTGTTTCACTAGTATAGAGTCCTAGTGCTACAGCAGGAGTTGGGGCAAAAAAAGATGTAAAAGAACTAGTACTCTCTTCTAGACAATTTTAGCAGGTTTAAGACGTTTTCATAGACAATGAAGGTAACTGAAGCTGCAGGGACATTTTTCAGCATGTTTGGAGTGATACCTCTGTAGAAGCCTCGTACGCCCTCAAACCTGTTAGCTCAAACAAAAAGAAAGAGAGAAAATTTAGGGATAAATTTTACCAATACGGGGTGGGGGTGGAGGGGGGGGTGGTTCTACTTTCTGTTCTTATTTTATGATTATGATGACTTCTATTGTATGTATTAGATGAGAGGAAGAGTCAGGACGGAAGAAATTTAGGATTAAGACTGAAAACCTTTTTCTAAAGTGAATGGTCTTAAAAAAAAATTACAGAGTCAAAGTAGAAATATTCAATCAAAGGGATTCTGAATTTCTTCAGCTTTTGTGTATTCTCAGTTTGATTACTGAAAGCCACCGTTAAGAGCATTATTTCAACTTGGATTTAGATTCTGAAAACATTTCAATATCTAGAAAACTCAATGCTTGATATTCGTGTACAATTAATCAAGTGCATCAGCTGTAAATAAGTCTGAATTTCATCCTGACCTCGCAGTTTCCTTCACAACATGCCAGCTATCAATGTACCTCGGAACTCCAGTTGTACTTGGCCGTTGCTGTTCAAAGAGAAAATAGATCTTTAACTACTCTATAGAAAAACTGAATCAAGAGCCACTAGACGCTTTTCTACTGGGAAGAGTTGTATCAAGTGTCGCATAAAGCAGTAATATGAAAAGCAGTTACCTGCAATCGAGATCGCACAACCTGAAAAGGTTTCATTTAAATACATTATTAGTTAAAGAGAAAAGTGTGGGAGGCACAGGGTAAAAGATTGTTAGAACAAATAGGAATTTAGACGGGTGCTCCATAATGCTCTCAAAACCTTCTGTCCCCGAACCCATATTCCCAAGAATGGAGAAAAGAACAACATTATCACACTCCTAGGGATGATAATTACAGCCCATATAAGTGAAATGAATTTATTTTTCTCATATTAAATTAAATGGATCACTAATATTTTTTTAAATGGGTAGATATGGACTTCAACCTATTTAAGCTCATACAAATATGGACAAAATGGGTAAACATGAGAATCCGTACATACCTGTATATCACTCGCTTATAATAAAAATCCCTAATTGCACTATTTATTTTTGAAAATAAAAAATAAAAAATTAGGAGGGGGTGGGGGCAAAAAATTTTTGAATTTTTTTTGGGTGTGGGTGTGACACCCCTAACACACCTGAAATGGGTATGTTGTAAGAATGGCTGCCAGCTTAGAAGAAGCTCCTAGTGTTGCATAGTCAACTGAATCCTGTGAAAGAAATGTAAGAGCAAACACTGAGGCGTTTACCAATATCACTTCAAGGCTAAGAGAAGTTAACAAGTTCTCTCTTATTGGGAACTGAAATGGTCAATTTTCTACAACAGTGTATTCCATATGAAGGAATTAATCATTACAGTGATCACGATATCATTGTCATCTGATAGTGCTCTTGAGCAATAATCAACCTCCAGACATCGTACAACCAATTCTTTTGCATTTACATTGGGCCTTAACGACATTTCTAGCTAATCACACAAAAAAGAAGATACAGTATATTACCACTTAGCAGCAAATAGGCTTCCATTAATTGATCAATGGGTGGCAGTTCATTGGTTCAAAATAAATCATTTTTCACCACATAAAACAATAACGAGAACAAACATAGTCAGTTCAGAAAATATTTCAAGCATTATTCACTCTGATATGCTTATCAAAGAGAAATATTCCATTTAACTTTTCTTCTAGTAGCTGAAGCTTATCTCTTTCTCTTTTTTCTTTTTATATTACGTTTCTAATGGTGAGGGGAAGGGATTGAGCAGGCTAGTGACACTCTGATGCAGTAAATAAGGGACTGAAAAGAAATCCAATGTGCCTTTGGATAATCCGTATACGTGAAAATAGAAGAAATATTTGCATCCAGGGGTGTGGCCTAATGGTCAATGAAGTGGTTAAGAACCCTGAGGTTTCAATTTCAAAACTCAGACAAAAAAAAACACAAAGTGATTTCTCCCATTTGTCCTAGCCTTGGTGGGCAGAGTTACCTGGGTTTGAAAAGTTTCTGCTCACAAGATTTCCTAAGACACCTAGGGGATGTATCTACACAAGTACCATGACGAAAACGAGGAAAGGGACGTGCAATACTAAGGGAGTGTTCGGTATGGAGGAAAATGTTTTCCATGTGGATTTCTTCTTATTTTCTAATGTTTGGTAGACAAGCAAAAAAATATTATCTCAAGAGTATTTATATGTTATCTAGCAAAGCACTATGGGGGTCAGATGTGATGGGGCTTTGGGGGTGGTGGGGCTTGGGAGGGGGAGGGGGGTGGGGTTGTTGGGTGGATAGGGAAGAGATAATGGACTTGCAATGCCACTTATGTAACTTGTTTTCCCTACTTAAATGAAGGAAGTCATTTTCCTCATTTTAAAGAACTTGTTTTCTAAGAGAAAATATTTTGACCAACCACACATGGGAATTGGAAAATATTTTCCTCCATACCAAACATATCCTAAGAGTTGGACAATGTATTCTCATCTGGGCCATTTGCCCATTAACTAAAAAAATCCTGCTACTTGGTTCTCATCCTGCTAACCACATCTGCATTCCAATTATCTACTGTACATGCAGGAATTAGTTTTGCTGGTCATCCAAACATAAAAACAGCTACTGAGTTGAATTACATCCAAAAATTGCAACAGATATTGCTTTTAGAGCCTCACCAACAAGTCAGCAGCTGTGGCAAGTGTGTTCTCATTTTCCTGAGCTTTCGAGCTAACAAGAAATTTGCGAAATTCCTCATATGCAGTGAACTGAATAGCACCATGTGTAACCTGCTGAAGCAAACAACAGATCAGCGCGTTCCACCAATGAAGGGTTACATGGCAGCATTAAAGTGGCTGTATATTGTTTAGACAATCTATCCAAAATGTAAAAAAAACTATGAGGGTTAACTTAAAAAATTTATGTCAAGATAAGAATAAATCCTTTAACAGAACAAAATTATTTGCAAGAATTGGAGAAAATGTAATTCTAACCATAAATAGGCCTGGCATAAGTCCCTTGTAAAGTGCCTTCCATCCTTCTTCTTTGATTATGGTTCTTAAAGCATCTGAATCAATCCATAAACAGCAAAGTTCATGTGAAGTTAATAAGTAGGATAGTAAATAGAAAAGATGCCAATTGGATAACCAAATCCAAATGTGCATGCACATACAAAAGAGAGCAGAAGTTGTAATTGAACCTCAGTAAACAAAAGGAGGATACAAAACTAAAGAAACTCAAAAAACTGCATAAATAAAGGTAGAATTCTTATATAACATTACGATGGAAAGAAATGGTCCTAGAGTGCTCAAAGGTAGATAAATACACAATGAAAATTGACAAATTAATACGAGAGTGAAACGGACCATGAAACCCGGTGTATGGACGAATCTGATTAGGAGTCTGAAGTTGCAATCTTGTTTTCACAAGCCAAAGAGGGTTGGTACAAAAACAGACCTGAATTCCAACAAATACACCTTTTAAGATATGACATAGTCTGCAATATTTGAGGTCTGTGCTTAAAGCTACTGAAGTAATCACGGCACACATATTTTGTATACCTAAAGATTTTCATGTCAGTGGTAAACCGAAGAAGTCATCAATCTGTTGCCATCAAAACTGAAATAGTGGGGGATAAAGGTTGTCCACAAAAAGATCAACACAATCAAATTTGTTTGTCTATAAGATTCTCCAGTTCCTGTATTTAACTAACACCTAAGCACACACATTTGTGGTTTGCCAATAATCAATGGGAATCAATAACCCCCACCCCCACCACTTTTTTTGTGTGTGTTGAAGTCTAAAAGAATAGGTTCATTATTCGACCTTGCCTTTCTTTCAGGAAAAAGGATTTTATATTGGTAAGACTTCTAAGTTCTAACAGCAGTAAAAGTAAAGGATTCATCACCAGGAAGACAATTACAATGGCACCCCTAGAGCAAATAAAGAATCACAGCATCTCACTATCTGTTTTTGGCAATCCTGTCAAAAACTAGTCAATTAGATATGAACATATGAATACAAGAACTACACATTGTTCTTTCATTAAAGCATCAGAAATTTGACTACTGACCAGCGCTCCTGCTTCTGCAGCTGAAGCAAGGTGAAGGCCTGGACTCAGTTCCTCCCTGTTCCTCAGATACCTTTGCTTAGCCTTGCTATAGCTACAGAAGGAAGATTCCAAAAAAATGTATGAGTTAGAGAAAGAAGTGTTTCAAGCCTAGAAATGTAAGTGATCAAAGAGAAAGCAACCTAATATGTGACTGCTTCCTACAAAGAGAACTTTGTCTTTTACAATCAATCTCATGTAAGAAATAATGACTGTTGCCTCTTAATAACATGTTCTGGATGTAGATGTTAATATTAAGCACCCATAAATTCAGTATAAAAAACAGAAAAGTAAATAGTGTGTCAAGAAAATTATTTTTCTTTTAATTGATAGGTAATGGATTATGTTAACAGAATAATACTAACAGCTTGTCAATCATTAAAATTGACTATACAAGATCCAAGTGAAACAATCAATCAACTGACTGAAAGACCTAATGGTATCTTACGATGTAGTATCATGTCTAAGTGCAATGGATTTCATACGTATAATAAGAAGCTCTATCAATCATGATTTGTTCTTTCACAATATTTCGATGTTGACATATTGTTGTCTCCTTATTATTTCCTTACAAAGAGAACCCAAACAAATATAATAAAATAGGCCAAAACTGAAAAGGGGAAACCCCATCAGGTATTGAATGAGTCTAAGTCTTGTTTCACATACTCATAAACACAAGTTGCATAGAGCAAAAACTTCATAAAAGAGAAAAAGAAAAGGACACACTGAGAGCAGCCTCCTGGAAACAGAATATGTTACTTACGAGAACTTTATCAACAAAAGGAAAAGATGTTACTTACAAGAAAAAATATAAACCCCATGAAATCGTTGACCCAAGAACAGCAGGGTAAAAACCAGCATAAAGTCCTCTAAAACCCTGATGCAAAGACAATATGATAACTAATCCGTCAATTTAATGGAAACATGAAGTCATATATGAGCAACAAGGTAAGCATTCAACAGTCTGCAGCAAGGAAAGGAGCTTCATCTTCAAAAGCATATGTCAGTGGGATGTTTGATTATGATTGACAAAGTGTGATGGAGTTTCTTGCTATGACTATGTTATGAAGCTGACTGAATCAACTCCACCTGTGAAAACAGGTAAATGGAACAAAAAATCCCTTGGTCAAGATCTGGAGTAAAACCGGTGTGTCCAAGCAGGTCATGCACCCCTGTGATAGAAAGCTGGTGCAAGCACCACTATGATAGATAACTGACATCTCACTCCACTCTTGACATTCAAATAAAGGACCTAACCATATTTATAAGAAATCAAATAACCTATATTTCCTGTTAGAGTAGCCATATACAAACTGTACTAGGATACACTTCCTCTCAATTGTTCCAAGAAGATTCCTGAGGGAGAAAATGGATACTGTTACCGTGGATTGGATATCATAATGTGGGGAATTCACAAAACAACCATAAAACTCCATAGATATCCATTGTACCTAGTCCAGGGGAACATGACCACATATATCCTTAGAAGAGTATTTACAGCAAATATGCCATTTAGATACACCAAGGTCAGGACATCCCCTCAACATCAAACCAAGTGCCCTTCCCTGATAGAGGATGGAACACATCTTGTTAAACATTGTTGCTTATGCATTTTTCCTGAAGCTGATATTACCTATTTCAGAAACTCAAAGTTCATAAAACATGCATCCTTAACATATTAGTAAATGATTTGTCTTTCACCAGAGCTACTAACTATACGAATTGAAAAGCAACTTCTTTATCGAATCATGAACTAGAAGGTTAGTTTTGGAATAGTAGCAATGTATATGTACATAAGCTTCAGTATTTGCAGAAATTGGAAAGATTTAGAAAAACAAACCTCACTTCGAGCAATGGCATATAAAGCGTGAGGTGTGTTCCTATAGGCAGGGACATTGGAAATTCTTCCATCATAAACTGCGATTAACATTTACAACAAATCAAGCTCCAAGGAAAGAAAACGACACGAGATCATTCATTTGCAATAGCGGGAAAAAATAACCAACACTTACCTTGGAACCTGGTACGAACAACGTCAAGTGGATGAGAGAAAGTGACAGTGGCGAGACCCGCGGCGGCGCCGGCGACGGCATTTTCCCATTGCCAGTCTGCCGACGGCAAAGCTGCCATTTTTTTCATGGCTCCGTCTACCGCTGGCTTTCCTTTTCACCGTTTACTTTAATGAGAGGGACCTTCCTACGCAAACGAAGCGATGTCGTATTCACCTGCTGGTGAACGCCCGACATGTCCGCAGCTTGCGCCTGCTCAGTAATTGTGGAAAATTTGAAATAATTATTTTTTTCGAATAAACTAGGTTATATAATTATTTTTTTCTGATAAATTTGAATGCCAATTTTGTGTTTGTAAAGTGATTTTTTTTTTTTTTGGGCTGAACATAAAGTCAAGGTTCGTAATAATTTTCTTCGGACGTATTAAAATGTCAATTTATGTATTGTCAAGAAAATACAACAGGTATATTGTAACATATAGTGCTTTGTATCCAATATTTTTCTTGACAATAGTTTAATGTAATTTTTACTCCAATAATAGTGCAAATAAGAGGACAAAGGGGTGAGACTTAAAAAGACTCTGAGATCCGATAGGTTTGAATATGAAAGAGTGAAATGAAATAGTTGGACTTTTATTGTGATTTAGTATAGGCCTGCCGCCTGTGCATGTATATGTTGTGCTTTAACTTGTTTTTTTTAGTTTTTAGTTTAGATGTGCTTTTATGCCTAACTATTTCCTTTTAACTTCAGGTCTACACCCAGTTATGTTTTCTCACTGATTTTAGTTAATGAGTATAATATTTGTAGCTACTACTGGCTTGGTACAATGTTAAATGAAGGTGCTAAGAAGTAAGATTTGCAGGCTTCTGGTTGACAATTTCAAACAAAGGGCAAAGTGTTTAAGACAATGTCTATGAAGCCAGGGATTCATGTTTATTACACAAAAATACAGTAAAACAACTCGAAAGGTGGTTTTTAAGGAGGGACACCAGCAGTGAAATCCTCAAAGATGAAAAAAAGAGCTAGAAGATTGTTGGAAAAAGAACAAAAGTATAAAACACATAACAAATTGATAATACAGGCACAATCATTGAGGTCATGTTCTCTCCAAGATAACAAGTTGTACTCTTTTAAGATGAGTTGATCTTCCTGCAAGTCTTCCTGATTTCCCCACTGGAACCTGTCAAAGGAGAAATGTTCCCCATCTTCACCATAGACTTGGCGAAGTGGTCGAAGAAAAGTGCATTGTCTTCTGCATATTGCTTCACCAAGGCTAATGATGCTTGACTCTTAGTAGTAAGAACTTGGTCAGAGTTCAGCAGGCCCTTTGAAGCCAACAAGAGCTTGAAGTAGCTGTTGTCAAATTTTGTTGGGGAAACAAAGTCCAAGAAGAATAAGTTCTGGTCACCACCAGATTTTGGACACCTATTGCGCAATTGGGCAGCATAAGATTGATCCAGAGTTGAGTCTGGTTTATTGTTTCCTGACTGGTTGTAGAGCCTTTGTCTAAAGCTGGTACATCTTGAATTTCCAATGGTGTGACTACCTGCATCACAATTTATCGGTGTAAACAATGATTTCACATGTGATAACTAGTCTGACAATAAATTAAGCAATGTCAAGGAAACCGCAACATTTACCAGACAAAGCTACAAGGTCAACAAGATCAAGTCCTTGTCTCTTGAACTTTGAGAGAATGGAGTCAAATGTGTTGTTTGGAGCAGGAATGTTGTTGTTGGAGCCACTTAAACTGGCGCTTCTAGAGTCTCTCCTGCCCAATGGAACCTCCCAGTTTGGTCCACCAGCCTGTACAAACGAAAAAAGTAAGCTCGTGTTTTATTTATTCTTGAGGAGGTACTCTGATCACACTATATATGTTGTGGCAGTACTTACCAATACAGTAGAATCCCTAGCAGCAAGTGCCAAAATATCAGCGCAAGAAACAGTGTGAGGACATTCCTTCTCCAGTGCAGATTTAATCTCGTCAAGGACTTCGAATCCACGAGCTGAATTCTTGTTGGGGTTTGATCCTTTTTCTGTCACAATACCTCTGCTACTATCCAGAAGCAAAGATGCATCACATCCCTGCGTCACATAGTGAAACAATAACTAGCCATCAGTTTACACTTCCTGATACGCTATAATTAAGAAGTTCAAAGCTGCAAAAGCCAAAAGAAAAAAAAGGCTATATTTTGTGTATACTCTCAGTGCAGAAGCAACTTTTAGCAGGTGTATTCTTGCATGCTGGTATGCTAGTGCACTTACTGTTCAAAGTGTTTCCAACTTGTAATTACTTTCAGCCACGTAAAAATTATCCCGACACAACTTATTATATTACATGTACATTCAAAACGGTTTGTCAATGGACTCAAAAGTTATTATACTTAAGTGTCATAAATATTTAGTGACAGGAAATATATATGTTTTACCTTGACAAAACAGTCGTGGAAATGGAGCCTCAACAGAGAAGCAGCCATTCGGGCTTCTTTGGCAACAGCCTTGGCAACTACAGACTTGACAATTTGTTGCGCTTGTGGGCATGACTTATAATAGTATTGCGGGTATAGGTTATCATTGTTACTCTTAAAAGAGAAACAAATTGGTGCAAAAGAAAGGAGAGTAATAAAAATGAAGAAGCTCATGGACGGAGCCATCTTGAAGTTAAAAAGGACTTATATTTAGAAGAAATTTAATTTGATTAATGCTGAGGAACACTAGCTTTTGCTGTGATGAATTTGATATGAAGTTCACGAGTTTATATAGTGTGTTCAGCGAAAGAAGTTTTACAATGGACAAGTAAATAAATGGAGTTGGTAGCCTTTTAGTTGGGATACAATATAATTATGCATGATTTTAATTTGCCAGTCCAAGAAGACTTATGTTCTATAAGTAAATGATGATTGATTTGGTCCATAGTAGACAAAAGACTTCATCAGCTACGTAAATTTTCCCACATTAACTCAATTATTATGCAGGACAGGAGGTTGATTAGACTCTTTATCTTACACATTACTAACTACTACTTGTTGACCTAGTTAATTTTCGAGCCCTTGTAAAGTTGATGAGGTCGGAAATAAAAGTGAAAAGAATCAAGGCTTCTTAAACAAATAATTCTTGGGAGACAATTGTCAATATTCATCTAATCTATTTGTATAATATACGCATCTATCGTCCTATAGTCCTCCCCTAACCAATACAAAACTTAATAAATTGTACTCAGCTATCATGCTACAGAGGAAAATCTTTACTAGTAATACTAAAAAATTAAGCATGAGAGAATGACTTGATCTGGTCAGCCCCACACGCCTTTAATTGCTCAAGGCATGAAATATATATAAAGTATCAAAAGAGTGTATAATATTTTAATACGTAGAAGCTGCACCTGCTTTCTTGACAAACAGAGCCTCAACATTATTTGTCTTTGATTACTCCATGTTATTAGAAAAGTATGTATCTGATCATTGTTTTCCTTTATTTTTATCCTCTTTTCAATTTTAGAAAAATATTGTGGAACTTTACAATTCATTAATAACTCAGGTAATACGGAAATAGATTTATAATATACGTAGTTTGAATCACACCTGCTCTATACATGAAATAATTCAGCTTTTCCGCTATGTATTGCGAAAGAATTAGCTTGTAAAGCATATCAAAGTTGGAAATCTTAAATAGGTATATAGTCTAAACAAGACTTGAGAAAAAATCATTATGTCAGACAAGACAAATGCTATGAGTAGTATAATTTGTTGTATGTATGTTCTCATGCGTTACATAAGCACAGCTATCTAAGCTAAATGTGAATATTAGGTGAATCCAATTGAATGTACAAAAAAAATATTCAGGTAAAAGGGGTTAGGAGAACTGCTCTGCTACTATTTTCAAACATGAACAGAATAGGATTTCTGCTTTGAAAAAAACAGTTTTTAGTCGCATCAGGAGAATTAATTAATGTTACTGATGATTGGCTATATCAAATATTTGCAGTAGTTGTAATTCTACTATCATGTTTTAATGGGACTTACAGGCATCAAACTGTGTCTGAGCTCCAAGCCTGGAATGCTAATCTCTACTCCAAGTAATAAAGATCAAATGGCCTATTACAACTACAACAACAATAATCCTAAGCTAATCCAGGTTGGCCACAGCCCGTGACATGAATTAGGTTGTTTAATTGAGATTTGGCTCATCATTTCCTCAAGTGTACTTGTCATATTTATAATTTAGATTAAGTTAAATTAATAGCCTCTTAAGATAAATTAGAAAAGAATTCACCAACTTTAGTTAGAAAAATATCATCTTTCACTAATTTTGACTCGTCTCTAATATCATTATTTTTTTTATAATATATGTCCTACCTCTGCATTGATATCATTTTCCTAATCTAAAGTTAATAATATCCTTCATTTTATTGAAATTCTTTTTTATAACTGACCGCAAAATAATCATATCATCATATATTGTTATAAGTGAAAAGCTCCTAACTTAAAAATTAAATTACCATTCTATCCTTATTTTATTTCTAAACTAATTTAAATATGGAAACTTTCACATATAGCCACTTAAAAATAATTAATTACTCTCCATAGCTATAGTTTGATAATTACAATTTGTAGCTACATGTTATTTAGAGGAGAGGCGAGCGAGACTGGGAGAGAGAGGAGAGAGGCAAGAGAGAGGGGGAAAAGAGTGGGAGAAAGGTGAATTGTATATGTATATTGGTTAGATAATTATATATTATACATATGTAATTGTACATATGGCAAGAGAGATTGGGAGAGGGAGGAGAGAGGCGATCGAGACTGGGAGAGAGAGGAGAGAGGCAAGCGAGATTGGGAGAGGGAGGAGAGAGGCGATCGAGACTGGGAGAGAGAGGAGAGAGGCGAGCGAGATCGACAGAGGGAGGAGAGAGGCGAGCGAGAGAGGGCAGAGAGTGGGAGAGAGGTGAATTGTATATGTATATAATTGTATATAACTGTATATTATACATATATATCTGTATAAATGACAAGCGAGATTGGGAGAGGGAGGAGAGAGGCGAGCGAGATTGAAAGAGGGAGGAGAGAGGGCAGAGAGGTGAATTGTATATGTATATAGGCTAAAAAACTGTATATTATACATATTTATTTGTATATCCTAGTAAATTATACATATACAAACATGACTAATTATACAAACTCGAACTCAGCCCATGTAATTAATGTATAATGTTAGTCGCGAGTGATAATTATAGCAAACTATAGCTATGATGAGTAATTAAATAATATAAATTTGCTTATCCACGTAATTTTCCCTTTAAATATTAATATATAATTAATTTAATATTAAATAATAATTTTATTTAAATTCATGCATCTATACACATATAATATATATATATATATATATATATATATATATATATATATATATATATATATATATATATATATACTAAATTAAAATATCATTAAATATCTAATTATTTAACTACTAAGTAATAATTATATTATATTATACTAAATACAAAAAATAAGAAAGTGTAAAGTCAAACTTTGAAAGACAAAAATATTTCATAGAAAATTGTTAGAAATTATTTCATATAAAGTTGTTAGGATTTATTTTTTTTAATTATAAAAACGCTTTTTCTAATTCTTTTAAGAACGGTAATGTATAAATAGATTAAACTTCTTAATTAGATAAAACGTTTTTATATATAAAAAATAGATAATTAAAGCGTTTATCTTTTATCCTTTATTTTTTCTATATAATTAGTGTGGTTAAATTGATTAAATTTGTTATCCTTTCTATATAATTAGTGTAATGTATTGAATTATTAGTAAAAACAATCAACCTTTTCTCTCTTCATACTAACTTCAGAAAATGAATATAAACAACTTTTCACCTTTTCATCTTATTGTATAAATTTTTAGCTATATATATGTATCATAGAAAAGTAATTTTTCTTTACGAATTGTCTCATGTTGATGTGAATCATTAGGTAATTTTCAATTTTTTTTTTTTTTAATGTTAATATTTGTTTTGCAATTCAAAAAATATGTCAGCCAAAAAAAAAAAAAAAAAACGGGGACAAAAATTCCGAGCAAGACGCACTTGAGTGTATATATACGCATTTGGTCTAGTTAAGAAAAAAAGAGGAGACCAACTTTATTTTTAAAAAACAGAAATTATTCTAAAATATTTTACAATTACTATTGTACAATAGCTTCTTTCCTCTCCATTTTCTTTTCATTTTTGGTATAATTTAGTTGCCAAATACTTAGATTTTTTTTTCTGTCAAAGGTAGTTTACAAGATTTCAATTAAAAAAATATAATGGTATATGTTAACATTAATTTAGAAAATATGATCTAATTTTTTTTTAATACTAGAGGTTATTTTTGTGTATTTTGTATCTTCTATGTATTTTCTTTATTAAGGATATTCTTATTTCAATTGATTAAATTTTAAATAAGATCAAAATTATATCAACGAGAAATAAAATATAATTAAATTGATGATATAAATAATGAGTCAAAATTAGTGGAAGATGAAAATTTCTTTACCAAAGTTAGTGAGTGTTTTCTTGATTTGTTCTTTAACTATGATTAAGAGGCTTGTTAATAGTATAATAGTTTCTCTAATTTGGTCTGAAGGTAGCGTATATTCGTGTTCTTTTGACTTCATATCTATGCCAACTTATGTTTGCCTACTGATTAAAAGTATAAAAATATCTGTAGCTTCTATTTGTTGGTTTCAATTAATTCACTTTGTCCTGTTTTAAAATGAAGTGTGAAAGCTGCTATAAATAAGATCCACGAATAGTATAGATTCAACAGATGGTACAAGAGATGTGATCTCAGGGATAAGGCTAGAAGTATACAAAAAGAACAATGGAAAAGATACATAACATAACAACACAATTATTGAATCAGTTTCTGCAAATGAAAGTTGACGTGCTCTCTTAAGATGAGTTGATCTTCCTGCAAGTCTTCCTGATTTCCCCACTGGAACCTGTCAAAGGAGAAATGTTCCCCATCTTCACCATGGACTTGGCGAAGTGGTCAAAGAAAAGTGCATTGTCTTCTGCATATTGCTTCACCAAGGCTAATGATGCTTGACTCTTAGTAGTAAGAACTTGGTCAGAGTTCAGCAGGCCCTTTGAAGCCAACAAGAGCTTGAAGTAGCTGTTGTCAAATTTTGTGGGGGAAACAAAGTCCAAGAAGAATAAGTTTTGGTCACCACCAGATTTTGGACACCTATTGCGCAATTGGGCAGCATAAGATTGATCCAGAGTTGAGTCTGGTTTATTGTTTCCTGACTGGTTGTAGAGCCTTTGTCTAAAGCTGGTACATCTTGAATTTCCAATGGTGTGACTTCCTGCATCACAATTTATCGGTGTAAACAATGATTTCACATGTGATAACTAGTCTGACAATAAATTAAGCAATGTCAAGGAAAGAGTAACATTTACCAGACAAAGCTACAAGGTCAACAAGATCAAGTCCTTGTCTCTTGAACTTTGAGAGAATGGAATCAAATGTGTTGTTTGGAGCAGGAATGTTGTTGTTGGAGCCACTTAAACTAGCGCTTCTAGAGTCTCTCCTGCCCAATGGAACCTCCCAGTTTGGTCCACCAGCCTGTACAAACGAAAAAAGTAAGCTCGTGTTTTATTTATTCTTGAGGAGGTACTCTGATCACACTATATATGTTGTGGCAGTACTAACCAATACAGTTGAATCCCTTGCAGCAAGTGCCAAGATATCAGCGCAAGAAACAGTTTGAGGACATTCCTTCTCTAGTGCAGATTTAATCTCGTCAAGGACTTCGAATCCACGAGCTGAATTCTTGTTGGGGTTTGATCCTTTTTCTGTCACAATACCATTGCTACTATCTAGAAGCAAAGATGCATCACATCCCTACATCACATAGTGAAACAATAACTAGCCATCAGTTTACACTTCCTGATAGGCTATAATTAACAAGTTCAAATTAGCTGCAAAAGCCAACAGTAAAAAAGGCTATATTTTGTATATACTCTCAGTGTAAAGGCAACATTTAGCAAGTGTATTTTTGCATGCTAGTGCACTTACTGTTCAGAGTGTTTCCAACTTGTAATTACTTCCAGACATGTCGATATCGTTCATGACACAACTTGTATTACATTTACATTCAACACGGTATAGTCAATGGACTACTGATATTCAACAACATATATATGTGTGTTTTACCTTGACGAAACAGTCGTGGAAATGGAGCCTCAACAGAGAAGCAGCCATTCGGGCTTCTTTGGCAACAGCCTTGGCAACGACAGACTTGACAATTTCTAGCGCTTGTGGGCATGATTTATAGTAGTATTGCGGGTATAGGTTATCATTGTTACTCTTAAAAGAGAAACAAATTGGTGCAAAAGCAAGCAGAGCAATGAAAATGAAGAAACTCATGGCCCGAGCCATCTTGAAGTTATAAGGACTTATATTTAGAAGAAAATTATCTTGATTAATACTGAGGAAAGCTAGCTTTTGCTGTGATGAAATTGAGAGAGAGTTCACGAGTTTATATAGTGAGATCAGTGAAAGATGTGTTACAATTGACAAGTAAATAAATGGAGTTGGTAGCCTTCTAGTTGGGATAAATACAATTATGTATGATTTTAATTTGCCAATCCAAGAAGACTTATGTTCTACATGTAAATGATAATTGTTTTGGTCCATAATAGACAAAAGACTTTCACCAGCTACGTAAATTTTCCCACATTAACTCAATTGTTATGCAGGACAGGAGGTTGATTACGACTCTTTATCTTACA
Organism: Solanum sitiens; assembly: GCA_016801875.1. NCBI lineage: Eukaryota > Viridiplantae > Streptophyta > Magnoliopsida > Solanales > Solanaceae > Solanum > Solanum sitiens. The sequence goes on from JABWTJ010000001.1 coordinate 9,527,639, forward strand.
CTTTACTAACTACTTGTTGACTTAGTTATTTTCGAGCCTTGGTAAAGTTGATGAGGTCGGAAATAAAAGTGAAAAGAATCAAGGTTTCTTAAACAAATAATTCTTGGGAGAAAATTGTCAAAGTTCATGTATATGTCAATCAATTTGAATATAATATACGCATCAATCGTCCTAAAGTCCTGCCCTTACCAATATCAAACATAATAGTAAATTGTTCTCAGCTGTCAAGCTATAGAGGAAAATCTTTACTAGTAATAATACTAAAAAAAATAAGCATGAGAGAATGACTTGATCTGGTCAGCTCCACACGCCTTAATTGCTCAAGGCATGAAATATGCATAAAGTAACAAAAGAGTTTCATATGATAATACATAAAGCCGTTCCTGCTTTCTTGACAAACAGAGCCTCAACACAATTTGTCTTTGATTACTCCATCTTATTAGAAAAGTATTGCTAAACAGTAAAACGTATCAAACTTGTAAATCTTAAACATAGACAAAAAAAATTATTATGTCAAACAATTAGACACAAATGCTATGAGTAGTATAATTTGTTGTATGTATGTTCTCATGTGTTACATAAGCATAGCAAGCTAACCTACAAATGGATAAGTGAATGTGAATATTAGGTGAATCCAATTGAATGGACAAAAATATATTCAGGTAAAAGAGTTAGGAGAACTGCTCTACCACTATTTTCAAACAGGAACAGAACAAAATTTATGCTTGGAAAAAACTGATTTTAGTCGGATGAGTAGAATTAATTAATCAATGTGCATGGTAAAGGATGATCAGCCAACTGTGTATGTCTTTTATCAAATATTAATTAATTAAGGTTTTAGATGGAACGGAGGGACAAATTATTTACCATCCCTTTACGTACATACATCATCATTATCAAAGTATATATATACTACATGTATTCCTATTTCAACTCTCAAATCATTAAGCATTCAATTTCACTTCCGTGGTAATTTATGATATTTTGGATCTTTTTACCAAAATAAGCTACTATTATTTTAACCAATTCACTAGAATAGTATGTTTTTAAATTATTTTTTTTACAGAATTAATATAAACGTGTTTCGCTATAACATTTTATGCTTTATTTTATTCAAAAAAATTCAGTCGCAAAAAAGACAAAAACTGACAAAATAAACAAACTTAATACGTTACCATGAATAACATTTTACGGTTCGTTATACGTTTTACCGCGCAAATGTTACTCAAAACAAAGTTTTTATATATGTTCTCTCCCTTGTCTTCCTTGCAGTCACTCCTCGCTTCACCTTTTTCAAATAATTTGTCCCTCCGTTCCATCTAAAACCTTAAAACCCATCAATCTTAAACTTCAAGTTCTAAGAGTTTCATTTTTTTATTCGTGACACCAATCAATTTCAATTCATTCAATCATAATTGATTCAACAAGTTTTCAAAACCATTTCAACGGATCCGATTATTGAGGAAAAAAAAGAGAAGAGAACCCAACTAAGGAAGAGATGGAGGAGAATGAGAACTGTTTCGCTGAGTCTCGGGAAAGCGCAGTGGTTCAATTCTTGCTCAAAGCTGAAGAGATTGCTGATAAAATCTATGACCTTGAGCTTCAAGAGAAAGCCAGTTGTTTAGTTCTATAATTAACCGTAGAACGTGATTCAGGAAAACTAATTAATAAACTTATGTCAGTAACGTTTTAAATCTGTTTACTCTATTAACTATTTGTCTTTTTCTCATTAATATTTTTGAATAAAATTAAACATAAAACGTTACTAAATAATTTTCAAAATATGTTTTTCAAATAAACTTAATTAGTGAAAACTATATTATGGTGTTACTATATATTTTTACGTCCGTGATAACACCAACCTTGATTATGCTGCGAGGTAATCAAACAGGCTTTTGTCAACTTATTTTATTAATCTGTTGTACAAGATTTCAATTAGCTAGTGTTGTTGGTAATGTTTAAATTCTTTTTAATGCCTAGATCTGTTTTATACCTTCCATTCGGGAGTGCTGCAAGAGACTTGTTATGTAAAGAAGATGACTCTTGCTAATACCATAATATGGTTTTCCCTAATTAAGTTTTCCGTATATCTTTTAATAAGTTTTCTTTAATTTTATTTATTTATGATGTCATATTTACATGGTATAAAAGTAATTTATTTTGTTATATCAATTTTTTAAAGGGAAACTTTCACATATAGCCACTTAAAAATAATTAATTACTCTCCATAACTATAGTTTGATAATTACAATTTGTAGCTACATGTTATTTGGAGGAGAGAGGCGAGCTAGACTGGGAGAGAGAGGAGAGAGGGGGAAAAAGTGGGAGAAAGGTGAATTGTATATGTATATTGGTTAGATAATTGTATATTATACATATGTAATTGCATATATGGCAAGAGAAATTGGGAGAGGGAGGATAGAGGCGAGCGAGAGTGGAAGAGAGAGGAGAGAGGCGAGTGAGATCGAGAGAGGGAGGAGAGAGATGAGAGAGAGGACAGAGAATGGGAGAGAGGTGAATTGTATATGTATATAATTGTATATAACTGTATATTATATATATACATTTGTATAAATGGCAAGCGAGATTGGGAGAGGGAGGAGAGAGGCGAGCGAGATTGAGAGAGGGAGGAGAGAGGCGAGCGAGAGAGGGCATAGAGTGGGAGAGAGATGGATTGTATATGTATATAGGCTAAAAAATTGTATATTATACATATTTATTTGTATATTCTGGCGAATTATACATATACAAACATGACTAATTATACAAATTCGAAATCAGCCCACGTAATTAATGTATAATGTTAGTCGCGAGTAGTAATTATAGCAAACTATAACTATGATGAGTAATTGAATAGTATAAGTTTGCTTATCCGCGTAATTTTCCCTTTTTTTAATGATAAATTTAGTAACTGTGATTTTATTGATAAAAAACTTAAGTTGAATAATTTTATTGGTACAAAATAAAGTCTAATGAATTAATTTAATAAATTTCTCAAAAGCTGAGCACCCTTTTCGAGATATTAACTACTCCCTCCGTCTCATTTTATGTGACATTTTTTGCATTTCGAGATTCAAACAAGTCTATCTTTAGCCGTAAGTTTTTCATAGATCCTTTAACATTTTGAATTATCAATTATTTTAACTTATAGTACTCATTACGTAGTTTACAAATATATATATTTCAATTAAAAAAATTGAAAATTTCATACGCAAATGTTCGGTCAAAGTTAAACTGTTTGACTCTCGAAAAACGAAAAGTGTCACATAAAATGGGACAGAGGGTAACATATTTAGTTCAGGAAAAAAATGATTGAGAGAATGAATTAGATAATATGATATGATATGATTAGTTGAAAATCCCAGAGCGAATATTCTCTTAACCAATAGTGTAATATTTTTATGTAATTTGATCTGAAGGTATTAAATTATTGTACTATATAGCATAATATTTTATGTAATATTTGTAGCTTCCTTCGTTGGTTTCAATTAATTTACTTTGTCATGAAGTGTGAAAGCTAGGAAAAATGAGATCCACAATGGTAATAGATTCATTATTAAAAACAGATAGCACAAGCGATGTGATCTCAATGACGAAAAATGAAGAATGTAAAAAGAAGAACGGAAAGATACATAACAAAACAACAATAGAGAAGATATATGGTAAGATACATTAAAAAACAACTTAAGACGAGTTGATCTTCCTGCAAGTCTTCCTGATTTCTCCTCTGGAACCTGTCAAAGGAGAAATGTTTCCCATCTTAACCATAGACTTGGCGAAGTGGTCGAAGAAAAGTGCATTGTTCTCTGCATATTGCTTCACCAAGGCAAATGATGCTTGACTCTTAGTAGTAAGAACTTGGTCAGAGTTAAGCAGACCCTTTGAAGCCAACAAGAGCTTGAAGTAGCTGTTATCGAATTTTGTTGGGGAAACAAAGTCCAAGAAGAATAAGTTTTGGTCACCACCAGATTTTGGGCATCTATTGCGCAATTGAGCAGCATATGATTCATCCAGAGTAGTGTCTGGTTTACTGTTTCCTGACTGGTTGTAGAGCCTTTGCCTGAAGCTGACACATCTTGAATTTCCAATGGTGTGGCTCCCTGCATAACATGAATACATTGATGTTAACTAAGATTTCAAACATGTCGATAACTATGTAGTAACAAAGAAATTAAAGGGATTAGTTTTTACCAGATAAAGCGACAAGGTCAACAAGATCAAGCCCCTGCCTCTTGAATTTAGTGAGAATGGTGTTGAATGTGTTGTTTGGAGCAGGAATGTCATTGTTGGAGCCACTCAAACTGGCACTTCTGGAGTCTCTTCTTCCCAATGGAACCTCCCAGTTTGGTCCACCAGCCTAAAACAAATGAAAATTAGTACTGTTTGTCGCACCTCCTAGAGAAGTAGTGTGATCAACTTTATGTGGCACTACTTACCAAAACAGTGGAGTTCCTTGCAGCAAGTGCCAAGATATCAGCACAAGAGACAGTTTGTGGGCATTCTTTCTCCAGTGCAGATTTAATATCATCAATGACATCAAATCCACGAGCCGAGTTCCTGTTGGGGTTTGATCTCTTTTCAGTTACTATGCTTCCCCTGCTATCCAGAAGCAAAGATGCATCACACCCCTACATTGGCATAGTAAAAAAAATGATTAGCTATCAATTTTTTATGGCACATATCTCTATATTTGTTCGTAGCAAAAGTAATTTTTAGTTGTGTACTAGTGTGCATTGTTATAATACAAAGTGACAAATATTTAGTGACAGAGATGATATACCTTGACAAAGCAGTCATGGAAATGGAGCCTCAACAACGAAGCAGCCATTCGGGCTTCTTTGGCAACAGCCTTGGCAACTACAAACTTGACAATTTCTTGTGCTTTTGGGCATGATTTATAATAGTATTGCGGGTATAAGTTATCATTGTCACTCTTAAAAGAGAAACAAATTGGTGCAAAAGCAAGAAGAGTTACCAGAACGAAGAAGCTCGTAGACTGAGCCATCTTGAAGTTTAAGTTCTAAGGACTTGTTGTAGAAAGAAGATACACTATTGAAGAAGGCTGGCTTGCTGTGATGAAATTGAATGGAGTTTCACAAGTATATATAGTGTGTTCAATGGAAGAAGAGTCAGAAATAAATGGAGTTGGTAACTTTTTAGTTGGGATTAGTATATTTATTTCTGAATTATTTACCAATTGATGCAAACTTGTGTTTTAACAAGTATGATGATTGATCTGGTCCATGATAGTAAAAACACCTTTACCAGCTAATGTAAATGTTGCAATATCAATTCAATTGTAATGCATGACATGAAGTTGATTATGACTTCTTATCTTACTAATTGTTGACTTGGCAATATTTTTTAACATTGTAAATTATTCTTTCCGTTCACTTTTACTTATCCAATTTAAATTTTGCACGCTTCTTAGCAAACAATAATTGATAGTATGATTATTTTATCATATTATCCATATTAATCGATGTTTAGTGTTGAATCTTAAAAAATAAATTCAAGGAATAAGTCGGGGTAAAACATGAAAAAGTAAATTGCCTTTTCTTGATATGTTAAAAGTGACAAGTAAAGTGAACAGAGAGATACTCCTCCGTCCCATATTAGTTAATCATTATTCTAAAAATAGTGGTCTCATATTAATTATTCACCTTATTAAATCAAGAAAGCGTCAATTAATTTTTTTCTATATTACCCTTGCAATTAATTCTTTTTTAAAGTGCTCATATTTGTTTGTAAAATTGTCAAGAAGTTTTTGAAGGGTGTATTAGTAAATTATGTTCTTATTTTATGATTTGTTAAGCACAGTGCAAAATGAAAGTAATCCGGGGGAAGCAGTTGATATCCAACTTTAAGGGGTCGTTTGGTAGGGAGTATTAGGAGAAATAATCCAAGTATTATTTGTTGTATTATTTAATACTATGTTTGGTAGGAATTTTGGGTCTATGTATTATCAATCCAGGGATTAGTTATGCACCCTACATGGTATTAGAGGGTGTATAACTAATACCTTCCATTTGGTGGTATTAGCTCTAATACCATGGTACTAATCTAGGTAAAGTCAAAAATACCCCTTCAAATCCTTTTAATCATCTTGTTTATTTTATATTTTATATTTTATATTTATACTAATAAATTTATTTAAATAAATTTGCTTACAAATTTTATTATTTAGATATAATTGTTTCTAAAATATGAGTTATCTAATCTATTTATTATTAATATAAAATATTATAATCCGACTAATATGCTAATTATGTTGATGTATGAATTTAAGAACAATTCCTAAGTAAAATATTGTCTCTTTATGAAAGTTCATTAAACATTACACAAGTAGTCTAAAACAAGAGCATGTATATGTATATATACACACTCTTCTCTAGTATAAAAATAGTTTAATTTATTTTGCTATATTTTATTTTTTTTAATTTTATGATAAAGAGTTTTTTTTAAATTTATTGATACAAATCAAAGTTCAATAAATTTTCTTTATAAATCATTATGGTTGTGTGATCTTTGAGATATTAACTTCAATTTATTAAGATGACAATTATTTACTCTCAAATAATTTAAGTGAGGAAATAGTGAACATAACAATAAAAATTTTATTCTCATAGCTAGTTAAAAATGTTATAAAAAATAATATCGTTTGTTAATTATCTATTTTGACTAATTACATGAAATATAAAATATCATAATAACTCTAGGGTATAATTGGAAAGAAATTTTTTTGTAAACTTTTAAACCACACACAAAATTAGGTAAAAAAAAATGAACCAAACACTTTAAAAATAATCCCTGCATTACTAATCCCTGCATTATTGATATTTGTACCATAAGGGAATAAAATAATTAAGGTTTCTTAATCAAATGATTTTTAGGAGAAAATATTCAAGGTTCTTCTGTAAATCAATGATATAATTTATTTATTTTAATATACATGAATTGGCTTAGTCCTCTCCTACCCAAAATCCAGATTTATTAATTGTTTGTATTATGCCATCGAGAAGATCTTTAGGGAAATTGAAGTTATAATATTGTTTAAGCGCTAAATAATGACTTGATCTAGTCAACCCCACACACACCTTAATTGATTGCTTTGGGTTCAAGAGATGCAAAGATGATAAACATGGCTATATAACAAAAAGAGTTGATAAAAGTGGGACAGAATTCACCTGCTTTGTTGACAAAAGAGGACCTCCACAATATTATTATTTGACCTCAATTACTCCAGCTCCTATATACTCACGCCATTTCTTAATTCCTCTTCTTTTTCTTTTGGATTTTATATATTAAAAATGTATGATCTCATGAAGATACCTTTTTGTTTTTCCTCTTCGCAATTTCATGAGGAAGTTTTATATTAAATTTACCTAACGTATATAGTTTACTTATTTTGAATACTATTTACTAGATGATATAGTCAACTTTTTCAGCTAAATTTTATTGTATTCACCTAATCTAAATCAAGATGGTCAAACAAAGAGATTTTTTTTTTTTGTTATGTACTTTAAGCTACGCTATTGACAATTTCTTAGAAAAATAGAAATGGAATTAAAATATATTAGTACTGAGGACTAGGGTAACTTGGTCTATGTCTGCTCTCATGCATTACAGAAGTGAGGAAGGTGACCAACAACTGGATAAAGCGAATATTAGGTGAATCTGATTGGTCTAATGAAATGATTAAAAATTAAAATGTTAGGAGAACTGCTCCTCTACTTTTTCAAACATGCCAAAATTGTTCTTTAACACATTGAGGACAAAGGGGTTCAAGCAGATTGGCTGTCTTAATTAACGAACTGTATTATATTCTCTTTTGACATAGTTGCAAGTAAGACCTTCCTAAAGCAGCTAAAAGCAAGGTGAATAAACTTTAGAAAACCCAAAAATTGAACTTGGAAGTCTTGATTCTCCGCACGCATCAGGGGGAATGGGGAGTCCCACCTCTTTTGAAGGTTTGGTTGGTATAGCGTATAAGAAAAATGCTAAATAGAATATAATAGTCATGCTTGCATTAATTAAATATAGATTATTTCTTATACATTATTGATTTGGTGTATTAAAAATAATATGTATTACATAAAAATATTTATTTACAAACATATCATTCACAATTATAATGGAAAAGTTGTAAAAAAAATAATTAGGAGCAATGGGATCTTTAATTAACCATGTTAATTTGTGCATTAAAGCCCCTTGCATTATAAGTAATACACACCTACAATGCTGTAATGAAAAAATGTATTGAACAAGGTATTACTCATTCATAGAGTTAATGCATGCATTATTTTGTTAATACACTCTACCACACAACCCCATAGAACGTTATCTTTAATTATATTCGACTCACTAAATTAGATATTTGTTATGGTGGTTTGGTTAATGTTGAGACTTATCCGGATGTGAAAAGACGCAGCAACATACTAGAAGTCTAGAATAAGCAATATCACAACTTTGATGGTATGATTGTTTTTTCTTAAAAAAAGATAAAGCAGACGATTGACTTGAAGTGGTGTCATAAGAATCTAATTCTCCTGTTAAGCTCTTGGATGCGAAACATTATCGTCATTAATCTTGTCTACTCAACAAGATTGTCAAAAAGCAGCAAGTGTTTCATTATAGTACCATACCAGTTAATCATAATCTTTCAAGATCACAGCATTTCCGATAATCTGCGTGAGCACCACTACTACAAAGTAATCATTAAAATTTCAAGTCCAAAGCTATACGTACAGAGAGGAATCTGTTGGCAGCTTAAATAAAAGCTGTTACAGGTAGCATGACGGCCACTCGTCCAGCATTTCCAAGTATGTCAAATTGTCCATTATGCTTCACGGATGGAAATTAATACCAAAATTGCTGATCTATCAGAGTTTTCAAAAAATTTCATGGTTTCTCAATCTTTACTGCCACAAAAATGAGAAGGCTTAAGCACCGTTTTGTATGCAGAAGCAGAGCACCAAATATCAGCTGCTTCCAAGGACAGAACTATCTTGTGCACATTTTTATAACCTGGAACACTAGGCCTGGGACGTGGAAAAGCTCTTCCATTTAGAAACAAACAGGACTCAGATTGATCCGTACCTAACTTCACTAGTTCTCCCTGTTGCTTGAGTAGAAGCAGGTTGACGCTCCCATGAAGCTTGATTTGCAAATGGATTATTGACATCTTCTGGTCGTGAATAGCCATGGCCTACCCCACTTACCTATTTTTCAGTTTCAAAAGTGCAGTGTTAGAATGTGCTAAAGAGATCAAATCAGCACATTAAACCAGTTCAGTCTCATCCACAGCATGCTCAAAATAACAACCATACCCCTAGCATTACTTACACATTAAGCTGTTACTCTCCCCTCTCTATCCCCTAAGGTGTAACCCCCACATATTTCACTTTTCGGAAATGAATTGATAGCTCACCCAAAGCCTTCCACACATCATCCCAAGAAGTTAAAACTCCCAAGTAGGTAGACTTACAGTTTCCAAACATGCGGATAAAAGTGTAATTCCAGGCAATGCATCAAGCCCACGCTGTAAAAATGAGATTTAATGAACTACTAAATGTTGCAAAAGAATTATACAATTGAAAACAGAGCTGGACAAAAAGAGAAAGGATAGCATACAACAAAAAGCATGAATAGTAAACCTACCTGATTATACACCCGTGTCTTGTAAATGAACCCTCCACAGCAGAATAATGTTGAGGCAACTAATACTCTGTTTCACACAATATGTCAATATTTATATGATGCTACACAAGATGACCAAGAGCAGCATCTGAATATACAAACACTACTAAAAATATAAATTTCAGCTACATAATCAACCACCTCCTAAGCAAGATAACCAGTTATGCTGCAGCAAAACATATGATGTAAAGCTGCACAAAATCCACAAGAACTCACGCAGACATTTCAACGTGAAAATAAAAGACTGGAAAGGAACATGACATACATGCACGATAATACTCCAAATATGGCCCATCCTCCTGCAGCACCTCCACCTTCGCTTTGCTCATATTCTGCAGAAATTTCATTCCTTTATCATGATTTAAATGGAACAGACACTAAGAACAGTATGCACCAGGTAGAAAAGACAGAGAATTACTAGAACTACGTAATTCATATTGCGCAAAACCATCCCTAACACCAGATATTATTCCCTCCGCTGAAACATACTATTAAGGTCTCCTCCCCCCCCCCCCCCCTAAACCATAAAAACCTCTACCAATAGATTCTCATAAGGCGGAAAAGGTGGATAGGGACAGGGGAGGGCTGTAGATGGTTAGCTAAGAGGTTAAACCACATTCTTTTTTCCCTTTTGTTTTAAAGCTTTTGCTTTGCTCGTTACTTGATTGGTATCATAGACTGTCAAAGACTCAAACATGCATTGCTCTATGAGCATAATGTATGCTCATCAATGAGAAGTGTATACTCTCTCCGTTTCAATATATGTATCTTACTTTCCTTTTAAGTTTGCTTCAAGAAGAATGTCTCTTTCTTATTTGAGAAAATACATAAAAAAAAACGAACTTGGTCGAATAACTTACTTTAGCACTTAAATTTAACATCTCTGAAGTGAATTAAAAACAACACAGAGATTATTATACAACTCTCATTTGCCACATCATAGCCATGTAAGTGCCACATCATAGTCATGTCAGCACCACGTCATTAATTAATTTTTTATTAATTATTTTCACAAATTTTTCTTCATCACTTTTTAAAATTAATTTACACTAACAAATTAAATTACAAATGCATTTTCTAAAATTAAAGTTTGAAATGTGAATCCATTTTTATTCCCCCACCCACCCATTTCACTTCTTTCTTCTTCCTTCTTCTTCACCATTTCTAGCCCTTACCTATTCATTTTTTCCTCTTCATGTTTTCCAACGAGCTCCACCATCTCTTGTTTCTCTTCCTTTCTTCGTCTTATTCGGTGAACCAATACGATTTTTTTTAGCTCCGATGAAAATTAACAAAATTTATGTGTGAAATTGACGTCAATAATAAGATATTGGTGTTGGGTTTTGTGGATTAATAAAGAAATGGTGAAATTGAAGTAGTTGATAGAGTTGAAGGAAGATGAAGATTCAAGAAAAAAGAATGCTTCAATGGAGAAGAAGATTTTGGGGAAGACAATAAAATAAAAAGAAAAAAAATTAAAAGTTTGTAGACCAATAAAAAAATTCATATAGTTTAATTAAAGTTAATATATTAAGAAAATTTTTGAAATATTAATTATATATTGACCTATAAAAAACTGACATGTGTATGATTTTATAAAAAAAAAATCCTTTTTTAATTCCTTCACATGCTATTAGGTGAGTGAACTCACTCTCTTTGCCATGTCATCTCTAAGGGTTGCATTTAATTCACTTTAAAGATGTTAAGGGGGTATTTAAACGTCCGTACAGTTTTAGTGTTAAAGTAAGTTATTCAACCAAGTTCGGATTTTTTTAATGTATTTTCCCTTCTTATTTCTATATTTAATTAATTTTTTAATTCCAACATTCTCATTTTACCCCTAATGACATTCCGTTGTGGGAATGACATGACATATTTAACACCACAAGATTCAAAGGATATTTTTTGTATGTTATACACAACTTTAATTAAGACCATTGATTCGGTCTTCTTCATTATCCAAAAATCATACTAAACACATAAAATGAAACGGAAGGGGTATAACTGGCACACATACAAGTGAAGTTGAATAAATGCCAGATTGCACTCACCGCACATCTTTGTGAGGGTGAACTGAACAGGATCATAGTTTTCTATAGGAATGGTGACCTCAACTTCATATGGGTTATCACGAGCAACATCACCTGAAAATACAATCAGCAATTGAGGAACAAAGTTGCGCCAAAAGATAATATAATAGAGAAACAAGAAATATCTCCCAAAACAGTCTTATAAACAGAATTGTCAAGTCATTATACATCTCCAGTCAATCAGTAATGATGTTGGTGACAAAGTTGTTGGTGATCCCCCAGTTGCTGCTGAACCAGATAATGTGACCTTTAATCCTTGCTCCGGAGAAACCTAACATGTATATGGAGAGGGGCATGAAAGAGAGAATCAGTGATTTCCAAGCGAATAACATTCAAGCAAAAAAATAATAAATGCATAATAAAAAGCTTAAGCACCTTTACTAATGGTTTCTGCACAGAACCCGAAACCGAAGCAATCGCAGTCATATAAAGGGCTACACGAGTTTGTGCAGTGTTGAAGCTACAAGAGAACAATGAAGAATCAATCGAAATATTTTAGACTGTGATATGATAACAACTGCTGGAGCTACGCAGCTTATGATAAAACATGGGATGTCTCCATCCTGCAAGAACAAGACACGTATAAAACAGGCAGTGGTAAACTGTTGGCAAAGTTGACCAACAAAAAGACTAGAATGACAATCAGTCCTCTCCAGGGTATTGCTTGGCACCTGTACCAAAGCACATTCCTAAATAAATGCATAGCATCTCTGTGGAATCATAAAGAGGCAAATGATATTTTACAGCAAAGAGTACCCGAACATCAAATTGAAGGAAAGCAGATTTGGACACGTGACAAAATATGGCCACCTAAAACCAGATATCTTTGTTCAATTTTTCCCTTTTCTTTTTTTTTTTTTTTTTGGGGTGGGGTGGGGTGGGGGGAGATAAAATGCAGGAGTAACCATATAACCCTACCTAGGTGGAGTGTCAGACTAGAAAAATAAAGATACAATTATTTTATTTGAAGAGTTAAGCCAAACAAGATCAAGATAAGTACAAAGACAAAATCTTTAAAAACAAATAAACAGAAGCAACAACAATAGTAATTATATCAGTGTCAGAAGCAACAACAATAGTAATAATATCAGTGTCTCCTTTTGATTGTCTTAGCTTGAATACGATGGAGTTTAAGTGTATAGTTGAAAAATCACAGTTGTTAACATAAAGTGGTTGTGAACATAAAGTGGATCCAAATCCAAAGATAACCTAACATGAATTTGAAATAATAAAAGAATAAAAATGGGTCCAATCTGACGAATTGAGCAGTTACTGTTCAGCAAATAATAATAAATAAAGGCAGAATCTAGTTAAAGAAAGTGTTTATTACCTGAATTCCTTGTGAGCTTCTTCATAGCCCAATTGAGTCAAGCCATTGTAAACCTGTGAATTCACAAGCAAGGGCCTCCAGACCATAAGCCATGTGTGACAGTTTGAAGGTACTGCGTGAAAGAAGATATGTTTCCCTTACAATTTCCCATGACCGTGGATGAAAACCAACAGTGAAACCTTCAAAGACCCGCAGACCTGGTTTCTCACATGGAACGGCAAGTTCGACGACAGTTCTGTCCAAAAGCCATATTAGACATACAGCTAGACAAGTTCGAAATTGAAGTTTAGAAATCATGCATTTTTAAAACCCCTACATATAGTGATGTCGTCATGGAATCCACGTTATTTTATAACTCTTCCCCAATAATCAAACCTTTTCAATTACCCTCGCTGGTCAACTTTGACCTCATATCATGTCACGAATACATGGTATAAAGACATCAGAGGAATAATTCCAAACTTCATAATATGAGCTTAATGAAGTTTTACGATTCCAAAAGTTTCTTTGCAATGTACAGGTAGAGAAATGTCCCTTAATTTCTAAAGTCCAAACAGAGGCCTGCCATGACAATGAGTAAATGGGTTGGTTGGGCTGTAAATATTTGGATCAGTGCAAGAGATGTTCTCTTAACTTGATCAAACAAATTGCAAGAAAACTCAAGAGGTTATTGAAGTAGAGTAACTTTTACAAGAAGAAATCCCTTAGTCTTAGTCACAATACACTTAAGTCAATTTGATTAATATGAATTATGTCTTCTATTAGAACAAAACATAAGGATTTACAAACAAAATGAAACATACTTCGAGTTACAAAGCTTTTATAACAAAATATTGAAGAGACGTATTCAGCTGCCAAAAGTACATTGGAGCTACTTGGACAAGAAAATATGCCATCCTCCGACTGCAGTGGCGAAAGCCAGGAATTTCACAAAGGGTGTCCAAAAATAGCACAACAAAAGCTCTTTTAAAAAAGTAAAACTAGTGAGATTCGAACAGACAAGCACTTCCTCATTTCAAGGAGGTGAAACCACTGGGCTATAATAACTTGTAATGTTAAGGGTGTCCAAAATATGTTATTTAATAATTTCGAGCATTTTTTTCCGATGAAGGTGTCCAATTGGACACCCTGACCACCATGTGGTTACACCACTGCATCCGAGAAATACACAACCCAATTACAACTACCCATAAGAGTTGTGAACCCACCTCATGCTCACCCCACTCCCAGTTTTCTGGGAAGTGGGAACACATGCATCTAATAAAGTACTCCCTCTGTCCAACAATAGTTGTCCACTATTGACTTTGCACATTTCTTAAGAAACTATAAATAGAAGAGTAATTTTACTATATTACCCTTTGAATATAATAAATACAATGTCTTGAAAAGTTTGATAGGAAAATGACTATAATTAATGATAACGGTAAATTAGGAACTAAGTGCAAACTTATCTATTGATTTAATAAAGTGAAAATATTGTTGGACATCCCAAAATAGTATAGTGGACAATTATTGTTGGACGAAGGGAGTAATTCAGCTAAAGGAAACATGATAATAGTAACAAGACTTCTGTTTTGAAATTGTAAATAGGGTGGCTAACAATTTCTTAATGCTGATGATATATTGTTACCATTCCGGAAAAAAAAAACATGACAATAGTGTTAAATCTTAAGTAGTTCTGTTGGTAATGTACCCCCAACTTCAAATATATACTCCTTCTATTTGATTTTATATGGCACTCATTCCATTTTGAAATGTTCCAAACTCAACTTTCAAGAATGAATTTATCAAATTTTAAACTTTATGGTGATGATTTCTCTATCAAACTAAGAGCCTGTTTGGATTGGTTTTTGACTTATTTTTGTCATTTTAGCATAAAATCAAGTGCTTATAAGCATTTTTTAATTTACCCAAACACTAAAAAAGTGCTTAAAAGCACTTAAAATAGGCCAATCCAAACAGGCTCTAACTTTTCAATAATTACTTTAATATTTTTTTCTAATACCACTAATGTAATGTATGTCACATTAATATTCAAAACTACTAGGGCAGTAAAATACAGTTATACAGAGGAATGTAATGTATGTCACACTAATATTCAAAACTATGAGGGCAGTAAAATACAGTCATACAAAGGAATGAATAGAGTAAAACTTTCCAATCTGAAAGACCTCACCCCAGATGCAGTTTCTCTCTCTCTCTCTCTCTTTTTTTTTTTTTTTTGGGGGGGGTGGGGGATGAGTGGGTGGGTGGTGAAAACACATTGCATATCAGCTGAATGATGGGGAAAATACCTACAAGCAGACTCATATTCAACATTGCAGATGCATCCAAGTCCGCCTGAGGAATTGAATTTCACTAAAAAGTTAGCATGACAGACTATGATACATTCAATAACAGACTCCCGCACACAATTCCAAACCCCACATCATTGTTGAAAAAAGAGGTGATAATGAATTCCTGAGTCAAACTTCTAAAAAGATTCAAGAACCCAGCATCTTGTAAAACTTCGCCCTTTTCTACGAAGTAGTTCAGTTAATACATTAAATTGCAGTAAATTCACTACCTTCGCTGCCAGAATAAATTTCCATTCAAAAAAATTAGCTTTCAAAGTTTAGTAGTGAGGTACAGAAGACACAGGAGAAAGATAGGTGACTGACAAATTTAGTCCAATAATGTATTAGTGATATCTCTTGATTGATATTAGGATATATCTTGATTGATCTTTCATATCTTAGTATCTCATTAGTGATTTAGTTTCTTTTATGATTAAGAGAAGATCACAACACTTAATTAGTTGATTCTTTCCTTATTTGTTGTTTACTCTCTTGTATAAATACTCAGACATATTAATAAAATATATACTTCTCTCCAGCAGTAAAGTTTATATGGTATCAGAGCCTAAAAGCTTCGGAGCACATTTTTTTCCCCTAAAAATTTGTGCTTTCCCGCTGCCATTAACAATGGTCTCAACCAATTCCTCCACTGAAAACATCTCAGGTGTATCTGTACCAAATTCTCCAACAATTCTCACCATGAATAACAATGAGCAGTTGATTAATATCAATGTTGTCGCTCAAGCACCTCTAAAGCTCAACAATACAAACTATCAGTCATGGAATATCAGTGGGAAACCATCCTCACTGCATACGATTTCCTTCACTTTATTGAACAGCCACGAAGTCCAATAGCCACACCTTTTCATCAACGACGAGACCATCTCATCCGAAGTGCCATTGTTGCCTCTCTATCTTCTTGTTAGCATGATGAAAATCTAAATAATTGTATATATTAATGTAATTAGATAGTGATATAAATTAGCATGATCATATAGATTTGTTGTCGAATCAAAGGAATAAATATTGTGATAGAATAGCGGATTTGGAGGGATTGAATAGCAGATTTGTAGAGATAGAATAGTTGATCTTTAGAGATAGGAATGACGGATCTTTAGGGATTTATAATATTTATTCTCTCTATATAATGGAAAAACTCTCACTTTGAGAGGCATTCAGCAAAACTGACATGGTATCAGAGCCTTTTTCAGTGCTTTGATTCTTAGTGTCTTTCATATGTGGTTCCTTCCAAAAAAAAAAAAAAAATTGGAAGTTTTGATTCTGCTTACTGTTAGTCAACAATTAGTCCCAAGTATCTTGGAATCTTAGTCTTGGTAATTCATGTTATTTTGCATTATTGCATTTCTATCTTCCTTAGCTTGTCAATAACATGTCGTCATATCAGTTTGAGTCCTTGCATGTTCGTTTCACGGGAAAAAATTACTCCGCCTGGGAATTTCAATTCCAACTATTTGTCACCGAAAAAGAATTATGGGGACATATAGATGGAAGCGATCCTACTCCTACCGATCCTAAAAAGCTCGGTCAATGGAAGGTTAAAGATGCTTGGGTGATGACATGGATTTTAGGGTCAATTGACCCTCTTATTGTTCTTAATCTCAGGCCATACAAGACAGCAAAGGCCATGTGGGATTATTTACGAAAGGTATACAACCAAGACCATAGCGCAAGGCGCTTTCAGTTAGAGCATGAAATTGCTATTTATTCACAAGGAGGTCTCTCTATTCAAGATTATTTCTCTGGATTTCAGAACTTATGGGCTGAATTTACCGATATCGTTTATGCTAAAATACCTTCTGAATCTCTCTCCATCATTCAAGGAGTTCATGAACAAAGCAAGCGAGATCAATTTTTGATGAAATTACGATCTGACATTGAAAGTGTTCGCTCCAACTTGATGAGTTGTGATCCATCTCCCTCGTTGGATGTCTGTTTTAGGAAATTACTTGGTGAGGAGCAGCGTCTCGTCACACAAAATTCTTTTCATCAAGGAAATGTTGTCACTGTTGCATTGTAGCTCAAGGGAAAGGAAAGGGCATGGATATGGATAGAACTCAATGCTACAGTTGCAAGAAATATGGTCATATTGCTCGCAATTGTGGCAAGAGTTCTGTAATTATTGTAAACAACAAGGACACATTATCAAAGAGTGTCCCACCCGTCCTCAAAATCGTAGGGCCAAGGCTTTCCAAGTTGGGATAAATGATTCCACTACAGATAGCTCATCTTCGGTAAGAGAAGTTATTACTCCTCAAATGGTACAACAAATGATCTTGTCAGCATTTTCAACTTTGGGACTACAAGGTAATGAGGTAATATCTAAATTTTAGCTTGTTGATTCTGGCGCTTCCAATCATATGACCAACTCAACTAATATACTCAAAAACATCCGTGAGTATAATGGTCCAACACAAATTCAGGTTGTCAATGGTAGTAATTTACCCATTACCAAGGTTGGGGATATTACTGAAACTTTCAAGAATGTTTTTGTATCACCAAAGCTCTCCACTAGTCTTATTTCGGTTGGCCAATTGGTAGATAACATTGTAATGTGAACTTTTCTCGTAATGGTTGCCTTGTGCAGGATCAGGTGTCGGGAACGATAATCGCGAAGGGGCCTAAAGTTGGAAGATTACGTCCTATACACTTTTCTATTCCTCCTGTTCTGACTTTTGCTTCCACCACTACTAAAAATGAGGTTTGGCATAAACGTCTAGGACATCCAAATTCTATTGTGTTGTCTCATTTGTCCAATTCTGGTTTATTGGGAAATAAAAATCAATTTTCAGTTGCTTCTTTTGATTGTTCAACTTGTAAATTAGGCAAAAGTAAAACTCTTCCTTTTCCTAATTTTGGTAGTCATGCTGCAAAGTGTTTTGATGTCATTCACAGTGATGTTTGGGAATTTCACCAGTAATTTCTCATGCTCATTTCAAGTATTTTGTGACATTTACAAATGACCATAGTCGGTTTACATGGGTGTATTTTCTTCGATCTAAATCTGAAGTGTTTTTCATATTCAAGAAATTTTTGACTTACGTTGAGACTCAATTTTCCACATGCATCAAAATATTAAGATCTGATTCTGGTGGAGAATATATGTCTCATGAATTCAATAATTTGTTGCTTGAGAAAGGAATTGTATCACAACGCTCTTGCCCATACACGCCACAACCGAATGGGGTGGCTGAGCGTAAAAACCGTCATCTTTTGGATGTCACTCGTACTTTATTGATTGAGTCCTCTGTTCCATCTAAATATTGGGTTGAAGCTGTGTCTACTGCATTCTATTTGATTAATAGACTTCCATCTAAAGTGTTAAACCTTGAGTCTCCATATTATCGTCTTTTTCACAAGCATCCTAGCTATCATAGTTTTCATACATTTGGTTGTGTTTGTTTTGTGCACCTGCCTCCTTCTCAACGCAATAAACTCTCTGTTCAGTCTACTAAATGTGCTTTTATGGGCTATAGTACTTCGCAGAAAGGATTCATTTGTTATGATCCAAGTTCTTACAAGTTTCGTGTTTCTAGGAATGTTATTTTCTTTGAGAATCAGTATTTCTTTCCTACTCAAATTGAGTCATCTTCTGTTTCTCCTCTTCTTCCTACTTTTGAGGATTTGTCATTATCTTCTAAGCGGTTCAAACCAGGAGTTGTGTATGAACGACGTCGGCCAACTTTACCCCATCCTGAAACAGATCCGCCACCTGAGACTGCTCCACAACCAGAATTTGAGATTTTTTCAAGGCCTGCTCCTCTTGAGCCTCCTTGGCGATCTACTAGAGTGTCTCAAACTCCTAAACGGTATGGTTTTTCTTCTACTTTATCCACCATCTCTATTCCAACAGGTTACTCACAAGCCTCCAAGCTTGAATGTTGGCAAAAAACAATGGAGGAGGAACTTTTGGCTCTTAAAGAAAATGACACATGGGACATTGTTTCATGTCCTTCAAATGTCCGCCCTATTGGATGTAATTCAATTAAACTTCATTCTGATGGAACTCTTGATCGGTACAAAGCTCGATTGGTTGTTCTTGGTAACAGACAAGAGTATGGGGTGGACTATGAGAAGACTTTTGCACCAATAGCAAAAATGACTACGGTGCGAACTATTATTGTCATTGCTGCTTCACAAAACAGGTCTCTTTATCAAATGGATGTCAAAAATGCTTTTCTCCATGGTCTCAAAGAAGAGATTTATATGAAACCTCCACCTGGTTTGTTCTCATCACCTACATCAGATGTATGTAAGTTGAAGCGGTCTTTGTATGGATTAAAACAAGCTCCAAGAGCTTGGTTTGATAAGTTCTGGTCTACTTTGCTACAATTTTCCTTTGAGCAGAGCAAATATGACTCGTCTTTGTTTCTTCGGAAAACATCTACAGGTTGTGTTCTTCTTTTGGTGTATGTAGATGACATTATCATCACAAGAACTGATTCTTCACTAATCACTAGCCTCCAACAGCAGCTGAAAGATTCTTTTCATATGAAAGATCTTGGTACTCTTACATATCTTTTGGGTTTGGAAGTTCATAATGTTGTTTCAGGTGTGTTTCTAAACCAACACAAATATACTCAGGATCTGATTTCTTTGGCTGGTCTTCAAGATTCCTCCTCCGTAGATACTCCATTGGAATTGAATGTGAAGTATCGTCGTGAGGAAGGCGATCTTCTTCCTGATCCAACTATGTTCCGACAATTAGTTGGGAGTCTAAATTACCTTATTATTACTCGGACTGATATCTCTTTTGCAGTGCAACAAGTTAGTCAATTTATGCAAGCTCCCCGTCATCTCCACTTGGTGGCTGTTCGTCGCATCATTTGGTATCTTCTAGGAACATCTACTCGTGGATTGTTCTTTCCAAGTGGTTCTTCTATTCGTCTTAATGCTTTTAATGATTCTGACTGGGCGGGATGTCCTAAACTCGTCGTTCAGTCACTGGTTGGTGCATGTTTCTTAGAGAGTCATTGATATCGTGGAAGAGTAAAAAGCAAGATCGTGTGTCAAAATCTTCAACAGAGGTTGAATATCGATCCATGTCTATTGCTTGCTCCGAGGTTGTATGGCTTCGTGGATTACTTGCTGAGATTGGATTTCCTCAATCTCATCCTACTCCTCTCCATGCTGATAATACAAGTGCTATTCAGATTGCTACTAATCCAGTTTTTCATGAGAGGACCAAACACATCGAAGTACATTGTCATTATATACGAAAAGCTGTAGATAAAGGAGTCATTACTCTTCCACATGTGTCCAGTGATCTTCAAATAGCTGATGCATTTACAAAATCTATGGCACGACAACGCCATTAGTTTTTAGTAGGCAAATTTGATGCTTCTTGATCCACCGACATCAATTTGAGGGGGGATGTTAGCATGATGAAAATCTAAATAATTGTATATATTAATGTAATTAGATAGTGATATAAATTAGCATGATCATATAGATTTGTTGTCGAATCAATGGAATAAATATTGTGATAGAATAGCGGATTTGGAGGGATTGAATAGTAGATTTGTAGAGATAGAATAGCTGATCTTTAGGGATAGGAATGACGGATCTTTAGGGATTTATAATATTTATTCTCTCTATATAATGGAAAGACTCTCACTTTGAGAGGCATTCAGCAAAACTGACACTTCTGATATTGTTCCTTTTGTCATTGATGCCAAATCTTCATGCTCTCTCTGGCAAAATCTGGCAGCAACCTATGTGAAGCCATCACACGCTCGTATAATGAGTCTTAGAGAGTCTCTAAGCAACATCAAAAAGTATAACCTTTTTGTTACTTCATATCTGCAGAACCTTTCTGTGAAGTTAACAAACATGAGTAGGATATGTCTCATTCACAAACCCAGGTGGTTGAGACATATAAACCTTTTCAGTTAAAGTACCGTGCAAGAAGGCGTTGTTAACTTCTAATTGACGAAGTGGCCAATCAAATGAGGCAGCCAATGAGAGAATAACACGCACCGTGGTATGCTTTGCTACTGGAGAATATGTTTCACCACAATCAACACCTGGACGCTGCAAGAAACCTTTAGCAACAAGTCGGGCTTTATAGCGGCTAATACTTCCATCGGAATTGTATTTAACACGAAAGACCCACTTAGACCCGACGGATTTAGCTTGAGGATCCTAAAGAATATCAAAGTATAGTCGGAAGCTTACAATATCTTCACTTTACCAGACCGGATGTTGCCTTTGCTGTAAGCAAATTATCTCAGTTTACAAGTGCTCCAACGACTACACATTGGGCTATGGTCAAACGAGTTCTTTGCTACCTTGCTGGCACATCTGCTAACGGTCTGTTTCTTCGCAAAGGCAAGTCACAAAATCTGCAGGCCTTCTCTGATTCGAACTGGGCAGGTAATCGTGAAGATCGTTCCTCTACTACAGCATACATTGTGTTCTTAGGATCCAATCCAATCTCATGGAGTTCTAAGAAGCAAAGAGTTGTTGCTCGCTCGTCCACAGAAGCAGAATATCGGGCTATTGCTTCAGCATCAGCTGAAATTTGTTGGGTCCGTAATTTGCTTCAGGAATTATATGTTGTTCTCAAGGAACTGCCAGTAATCTATTGTGACAATCTTGGTGCTACCTATGTGTGTGCTAAACCAGTTTTTCATTTCAGAATGAAGCACATCGAGATTGACCATCATTTCGTTCAAAATCTCTGCCAGCAAGGCTTGCTGCGTATTTCGCATGTTTCATCCCGAGACCAGCTGGCTGATCTTCTTACCAAGCCGCTTCCAAAAGCTTCATTCGAAGAACTAAGGTCCAAGATTGGTATATCGGACCGAACTACCATCTTGCGGGGGCATATTAGTGATATCTCTTGATTGATATTAGGATATATCTTGATTGATCTTTCATATCTTAGTATCTCATTAGTGATTTAGTGTTTATTATGATTAGGAGAAGATCACAACACTTTATTAGTTGATTCTTTCCTTATTTGTTGTTTACTCTCTTGTATAAATACTCAGACATTTTAATAAAATACATACTTCTCTCCGGCAGTAAAGTTTATATAATGTACTTCTGATTTAAAGATGAACTTCAGACCCGAGCACTGCTAGCAACCCTCATACTATACTATAAAGCAAGGAAAGACCTACTGCTTTAATCCCGTCCCCGGAATTGAAACCAAAATTAGCAGTATGCTGCTCCTCGCGTGATACAGGAACCACTCAAATGACATTATCTATATGAACACAATGTACCAATGCACCAAGGATAAGACATTGGCCTCTTCACCAATTCAGTGTGTCCACCTCAATGAGTTATGTACTCAGTTACAAGGGTGATTGGCTTTGTTCTTGCATACCACGATAACCCATCTTGGACACCTCAATAACCAACATAACTCTGGTAGATTCTCCAATTAGCACTTGTTACGTGTAGATCAACCTCATGACTCAATTCCAGGAATCACCTCACACTGTCAACCGGAGGAACATAACATTTTCCCCCACACAAAGAGCCATGGGACAATCTAAAATAGGCATTTTTTTTTATGACAAGGGGAACCCGCAACCACTACCCTTTGGGTGCGCACAGGGTAAAAAACCCACTCCTATGCAATAGCTCGCAGACCACATAGGAGAGGTAACCCGCACCAGGCAACTGGCAAGCCTGGTGCGACGAGCTCGACCCAAAAGGCAAACCCCTTACTTTCACTGGCAAGAGGTTTCGAACTTGAGACCTCCAACATGAAAGTCCCAAGCTCAAACGACTGGGTCACCCCGAAGAGAATCTAGAATAGGTATTTAGGAAATACAAATCGGTCAACAGCTGATTATGGTCACACAAGTAACTGCAGTAGGTAGACACTAGACATTCACTGGATAAGTCACACATACATGAGTCACCAAAAATGAAATTGTCCAAGGTTGTTCATAACACTTGCAACACTTAGTGCAATATTTTCAGCTAGCAAATCTTGTGCATTAATATGTGATTTAGCTGACCCCAGGCTTCCTGTTTGTTCTTTTTATTTTATTTAATGAATACCCACAGGCTTCATTTCTATAACGCCATCGTAGATCCAAATTTTCAGAATCGGTTGAGTGGTTCAGAGGTATATTAGAGATAAATCAAAGACACTAACTTGGAAATATGTAGTTTAGTGAGGCTATTTCATACATCTGAAATTAACAAGCTGTCTTACTAGTCAAATGAAGGGTTTACATACCTTTGCATTGTCCATGAGGGCAGTTTCCACATATAATATTAACCTATTAATCCAGAAAGTGAGAGATTCAGTCTAACTGTGTTGGAGTTCAGTATATGGACACCAAATATTGAAATGTAATAATCGTACAGGGCCCAGTACTACACTTCTATCTTATCAGAGGATCTATAATTTGATTTCTTGAAAATACAAAGTAGAAAATGTTTCATATTTATAGTAAGAGAGAGATCATTCAAACCTTAGCTGTTCGGCCCATCTTATCATAACTCTGCTCACAATTCATCAGGTCACCATTGAAATATTCCTAGGGGACAATAGAAACATTGCAAATTAAGATTAGCTTTGCAGATAAGATTGGAATTGAAAAGTAGGGTACACAACAATATGAAGCAAGGAATTGTCAGAGGAGCAGATTGACGCGACTTGAGGCACATGCACGAATCTTTAAGTTTTTCCGGTATAAAATTAATATGCACCATCAGTTCAAAAGCTCACCTGAATGAAGCTGACATGTCCTGACCCAGCACGAAAAAAGTTGAGTTTATCAAATCTACCATAGTCCACATATCCCTGCAGTTCAAGGTCGCTCTTTATTGCATAAGGAATCAGAATTACAGGAGTATATTATGGACATTTCAATTAACTAGACATTTTATTAGTATAACATCCCGGTCTTTCTAACAATATAAAAGTTCCGCTAACAGAAAAAGAAAGAATTATTTTCCCCACTTCCACTTGGAACTCGCAAGCAAATCCAGCTTTTCTTTGTTCATCAATTTCATAATAGGCAGTTAATTTCTACTCTTGGGCACTTCAGAGGTGCCAGCTTAAGAAAATATTCATCACAACCATGGAGAGAAGTAAGTGGAAGAAAAAACGAAAGAAAGACACACGGAGGAAACTAGGAAGAAACAAGGTTTCTCATCATTCGGAATAAACATCACACGTCTTCACCACGTCCATGCTACTTAAAAGAGTGTTTCACACACTCCTTAAGCCAGGTCAGCCACTTTGATGCCGCATAGCATAGTAGTTGTCAGAGGCGTTTATTTTGTGGGGTTTCAACAAGTAGATGTGCTAAAATTGGACAACACTAAGTAGGAGGGACTGACTCGCCAAAAGTATGGAAGTTGGAGTCTATTTTATTCATTAGGTCATATATAAATAGAAGTATCTCGTCTCTAACATGTTAAACTTTTAGATGAAGTGGTTCACTTGATTCAATATCATAAAGAAGGTAAAGAGGCTTGAGTCTCCCTACCACCTGTCAATAAGATATTCCTATATGCATATCTGATAAAGAAAAATTAGGACTACACATGAAGGTACGTTTGGCAAACCTAAATATACATATATAAGATTGTCATCTTTCTATCCAATATAATTTTTGAGGCTAGGCAGTTCACTCATTTCAATATTTAATAACCTATTCCACACCTTCCAGAAACTGGCTCCAAACCTTTACCTTCCCAAACTAGAGTTTATGTAAACTTATTTAGGCATTGTTCATACATTAAGTGTTACATATATATACTCCTAAACCCTACCACTTACCAAAAAACAACAAACAAAAAACAAAAAAATACTAAACCCTGTTTATTGCCAGCAGAATGCAATCCTCAAATCTCTTTTTGAGATTCCCACTATGAGTCTGCCTTTAAATGACCATGTATATTGCAAATGCAAAAGTAAGCTCAAACAAATATGTTGAATATAGAGCTAACATACTTATTTTTTGTTGCTCTTTATTTTTCTTTAAAGTGACTAGATATTACAAATGCCATTATCAGTACCAACCAACATGCTCAATAACTATAAATCTAATTAGCTATGAGTCCCTGAAGGATGTGTTTTGTGCATCAGGTTAGGGATGCAAAGATGACAAGCAGGGAAGAAGCTAGTCGCGGATTACTAGATAAGAAGTTTGTAAGAGTCAGAGAGAACAGTTTTCATCAAAAAGAGAGAAAAATGGAAGGGCAAATAAGCTGCAAGTTATATATAAAGTGAATAAACGAATGACAATTTTATAAAATGCATTACCGCTTGCGATCTTGACTCAACATCTTTGCAAAATCGAACCACCAAGTCAGCATCCTACATTACACAACTCACGAGCATTACATTTTTGCACATAACCAAAGCTGTTGGTGGTATATCAAATCAGACATCACCTTCCCCTTCCCCTCGTACTCAAATGGTTGTCCAATCCAACTACTCTGGAACATAGGTTAAGAAACATCAACTCTATTCAACATGTACCTCCAGTAAAATGACCAGTTTTAAGCATTCAGATCTCGAGACCGATAAAAAGTACAACGTATAATAAGTTTGCAAGTATTGTGGCACCATCATGGTGATTTTATAAAGGAGATTCCATTTCTCAGAATAAGAAATATAAGAAAATTGCAAACATCCAGCAGACTGAAATGTGGCTCATGGTAAGTAACACTATGAGGTGAACTTAGACTTCACACTGAAAATAGTCAATTTTGCAATTTTTGCCCCTTCTTAATGAATCGATCGACAAGCAAGAGTTTCAAAGGATACAAAATCATGAATGTGGCTGGAGTTATCCAGAGCATAGCAACCAGTATTTGGTGTGGCAACTGAAAAGGCTCCGATTGCTTGCAACAATACAGCTGAGAGAATATGAAAGGATAGAATTAGATTAAAAAGTTCCAAATTCGTCAGTATAAAGACAAAGTAATTCCAGAGGATGCTTCCTCATATACTAATATATCACCTGCTACTACTGTGACTAGCAAATGATACGCCACATCTTCACCAGAGCATTTTTTTAGGCTCCTCATCTCGCCGAATACACGGCAGTCCTGCTAATACAGTTTATTGTATTTTATCACAGCACTGTAACGACTAATTAATCAGCGGAAATTACAAGTGATTCTGATTATTGCTAGGTTTATTGCTATGTCTATAGTTAAGAGTTCATACCTTGCCAGTAGAAGCTTGCTTTCTATGGAAGTGGAAAACGAGTAGCCGAATTAGCAATGCCTGTACGCGAAAACGGAGATAAGGAAACCACCAGAAAATATCCGCCGGCGTTGTAAGCACTCGTGGCTGTACAGATTCCGATGAATTGCTCTAGAACATTTCTTCGTCCAAAACTTTCAATTGAGTTCTCCCCAGTTCCCTTATTGTTTGCACCTGTCTTTTGATGTGATTTGGAAGTTTTTTTTTTTTTTTTTTGGGACAATGTGACTTGGAAAAATCACTTCGCTAAATTGTTTAATCTAGCAAGCGCCTTTTTAATTTTACTTTATTTTAAGTAAGTAAATAAATCTGACGGTACGAAGAAATTATTACAATGGTAGTACTATATTACCATGAAAAAAATTCCACTTTCACTTCATGAAATCAGTGTATGGTAGCAAAAAATCAAATCCAATATTTAAAAATAACTTATGAAATATTTTTTTTAACTTACTTTGCACTTTTAGAACTATTTTTTAAAAAAAATTAGCCCTAAATTTTATTTATAACAAAAATAATTCTATTTTTATATTAACTGCATCGTAGCAACTTGTTAGTTAAATTAATTTTCTATTACCATGTTTCATATTTGTTTCGCGTAAGAAAAATGCAATTTGAAATAACTTATGAGTCATGACTCAAACAATTTTGAGAAGTAATACAAAATTGATATCACTTATATTATTATGTAACGTTTATTTGTGTATGTTATGTTAGTACGTGATCTATATACTTTGATTTTATGAGAACATGATATTCTTTTTGCACCTTTCTTTTTTAGTGCATATTTTATCGCAAAAAGATATTGCATTGTGCATTTATTTGTGCAAGTGAATTAGCCAAATTAGGCGATTTTAATAATTTATAAACTTTGTGAGATATAAATTATATTTTATATATACATTCTTTTAGTAAAAGTATATTTAAACATGAATAATATTTTAAATATTCTCGCAAAAAATATAACCAAACAAAATTTTACCTTCAAAAAATTAAATAAAACGAAATGAAAAATATTTATTTCTTTAGCCAAATGCCTACTTAATTTTTCAATTATTAATTCTTTGATTATTTTGAAAATAATATTATGTATTTAGAAATCGTTTAAGTAGCTCGATTTTTGTTTCATCCAAAAATACTTCTTCATTTGAGAATGTGGAGTACGAATAGTTTGAACAACTGTAGACCATTTAAAGTTATTATACTTTTTTATAGTATAAATTGATAATGAAATCAAACTAATTTAAATTGGCAAAAAAAATTGAAATATTATTACGAAATGAATGTAGTATATAATAAATAATAGTAATATAATATCGAGGAGATAGAAAGAAGATTATTTTTAGAGAGTAAAATATAAAATTAAATGGAAGTTGGTTGTGTGATAAAATAAAAAACTCTATATTTGGAGAGTAAAATAGAAAAGAAGGTTAGAGATGCCCCATCTTCAACCCACATCTATTTTACTCTCCATTTTCTATCTTTGGAGAGTAAAATAGAGAATGACCACTCCAACCTCCCTCAATATTATTCTCTATTCTTCATATTTAGAGAATTGAATAGTAGTAGTATTTGGAGATTTGGAGAATTACTATTCATACTCTTTATTTTATTTTTTAATATTTTATTATTATTTTAATTATTTTCTAATTAACATATTATTTTAGATATAATTTAATTAAATATCTAAATGTAATATGATATTTTTAAAAATATATTATTTAATATATACTATTTTTCATCCTGAATTAAAAGTATTTTTCTTCTAATTTTTGTCAATAACATAATTTTATTTTGTTATTAATTTTCACTATAAAGAATACACAAAATTAAAATGATAAGATAAAAACTTTAATTTAAAAATACAATATATAACATAAAAACTTAAATATAAGATAAAATACAATACAATACATAGCATAATAATTAATTTATCACAACAATAATTTAGTAATCCGCTAGGTCATTTCCAATTAGCAATATTCCAAAAAAGTTTAGGGTATGATGGTAGATGAAAAACTTCGATTTGAACAATTTTTAACTGGTTACATAAGATTAAGGAAAAAATGTTTTTTTTTAAAACTTCGTAATGCATTAATAGAACATTTATGAGACCAACGTAATAATTTTGAAATTTGAATTTGTATTTAATGTTTGTGTAATTGTATTTCATTTTTATTTAAATTTGTCCATTAATTTGTGTATTATATAATATGTTCTTGCAATTTGATTTACTTAGAAATTTAGAATAAAAGAATTGAAAAATAAATTTTATATCACATGAAAATTATATAAATTAATTATTTGGAAAAGAAGAAAGAAATAATTATATTATTAAATAAGAAAATGAGAATGAAATAGAAATAATAATATAATATTAAGGAGAGAGTAAAATATTCCTTCTTAAAGAGTAAAAGAGAGAATTGAGTTGAAATTTGGAGAGTAAAATAGAGTTTAAGATCGGAGATGTCATTAGATTCTCTATCTTACTTTTCAAATATAGAAAAGGCATAATACATAAATATGACTTTTAACTTGACTTCAACGGATAACTATGTGTAACACCCATAAAAACGAACTAGGTTAAACTAGAGCCTAACATGTGTGCCATGAGTTTATAAGGTCTTAAAATGATGAATTATAGTGTTATAAGGCAGTGTGTTGAGTTTCGAAGAGTTTAGAGGTGAAATGTCAAAGAACGTCCAAGACGTTCAAAAGTTTGCCTTGGTGCGTGCTTATATGTTTTAGTGTGCCTTTGTATGTTTTACGTGTTGATTTATGTTCAAATTGTTGGGAGAGGTTCCTAACATCTAGACGTACATGTTTGGGGTTGAAACGTTCGGGCACGACTTCCAAGGACCACCCTAAGGGTCCTTGAGGAGGACACAACCTTGGGCTTTAAACTGTCCAAAACATGTCCCAACCAACGATGCCTAACGACGGACAATTTTATACAAGTTTAAAAGTCATAGTTACCAATTGAAGCCAGTTAAGAGTCATATTTATTTATTTTGTCTATAGAAAATGAAGAGTAAAATAAAGTTGAGCCGAGATGACTAAAAAAATAAAATTCAGCACAATTTAGAGGGGTGAAAGTGTAAATACCTGTACAATAGGCAATATTTCCCAGACGCACGTAACCGGTTACATTACCCAAGAATGGTTGGAAAAACTTAGCAGCAAATTGAATCTTATTACTACTGAACAATGCAATAAACTAACTAGACTACAAAAGCATTGACAAATTTTCTCTCGACGCTGAACTGACAGCATCGCCATTGCCAATTTGCCATTAATATTGAAGCGTGTCATCAAATACAAAACGCTCCAAGTCAGTCTCCGCGGCAGTTGTCGAATCCGGCGCAGTAGATCTTCGCCACTCCAACAGCGCCAGAGATTTCAATCTAATAAAAAAAAAGACGAACTGTTTATCTCCAAGTGTCAATTAAAAGCCAAATGTACGCCAATTACCAGTCCGGATCAAAAACCCCAACTCTAAAATGCAGAGAAAGGTGACACAGATCCACTTTTGCACTCTCACAAACCCTAGCGTTGGACATGGCGAAGCATTCTTCCGTGGCGATGGCTCTGTTTCGGAAACGCTGGCTGACTGTTGTAGCGCTCCTTGTGATGGTTTCAGTAACCACTGCCATTGCTTTTATCGTCAGAGCTAGCCTTGAGTCCTCCTGTGATTGCCGCTTATATGCGACTAATCAGAAGCGGTACAACTCTTCTCCGGAACCAACTAAACCGATTGGGGTAGCTGTCACTCAGAGCCCACTCAGTTTCATGAAGTCTAGGCTTGTGCTTCTTGTCTCCCATGAGCTTTCCCTTTCTGGTACCTTTTAATTTGTTTTTCTTTGTCTAAATTTCGTCCTTTTTACTTACATATTGTCTACTATGTTAAGTTCGGTTCCTCAATGTTACGTATGGAGCATTCTAGAGTGAAACGTTGCTAGTCTAGCTGGACTGGAAAGTGCTATTTAGCTGTTTTAGTCTAGTTGGATCCACCATTTTATTAGACAATTCATTCATTCAGTTTGGTGCTGTAATAGAAGTTGGTTCAATTCCTAGATTCAAATCTAAACTTTACATAGTACATAGTAAATCAACCAACTCCTCTACCTTAATTTGTCTTTTTTCTTAATAAAAGAAAAACCCTATTAGTGGTTTTCCTTGCACTTGAATCCTGAGTTCAGTGCTGGAAAATAAATGGTTTGTGATCTAGGAGAAAGAGAGTATGGAGAATGGGGCCCTTTTGCATATTTTAGATAATTACGAGAGAAGTGAAATAAAGAACTTCCGAAGAGTCTGAAATACATTGATTAGGAGTTCATGTCTGTCTATTTTATATTTATGATGGAAGGAAGAAACATTAACGTGGTGTTGGTTAGGAACTTAGGACTTTTGGATGCTTGTATCATTACCTCCTTTGTAATTGTGTCCATAGAAAGGAGAGACGCTTGTCATCTTTCCTGATGGGATGGAAACAACCTTTGGACTTTACCTGTTTACTATCTTGTTTTTGTGATTATAACACCATCTTGGTTGAGTGTCAATGAGTACTATGATTTATGAAAAAAGAAAAGAAAAAGAAAAAGCCATATCATGGGAACAAATATTTTTAATCACTCTGATTGTTCTTTCTTTTCACATAGGTGGACCTCTGTTGTTGATGGAGCTGGCATTTTTGTTGAGAGGTGTTGGTGCTGAAGTCTGTTGGATCACAAATCAAAGGCCATCTGAAACGAATAACATTGTATACAGTTTGGAGCACAAAATGTTACACCGAGGAGTTCAGGTTGTACTCAGCACTATTTCTTCCAGTTTGAGTTTTTATACCTTTCTATATTTGCACAATCTCATCTTTCTAATAATAGAAGTATTTTCTGTGGGCATTCTGGTCCAGCAGCCTCAGGCAATTAATTAGCTGGCATATTTGCACTGAGATCTCCGAATTTATACCTCTACATTCTGAAACTTTATACTTTAGTAGTAAAGATTTGAATGGTTGTGCTTATGAGTGCGTGTGTGCTTTCAGGTTGTCTCTGCGAAGGGCCAGGAGGCAATAGATACTGCTTTGAAAGCTGACTTGGTTGTTTTAAACACTGCCGTTGCTGGGAAATGGTTGGATGCTGTTCTTAAGGAACACGTTCCTCAAGTCCTTCCCAAAGTTTTGTGGTGGATCCATGAAATGCGCGGTCATTACTTCAGTCTAGATTATGTGAAGCACCTTCCATATGTTGCTGGTGCAATGATTGATTCACATGTAACAGCTGAATACTGGAAGAATAGGACACAGGAACGGCTAAGGTACGTTTAGAAGTTCTCTAATCTTGCTACTAAGTTGGCAAGGGATCTACTTCTAGTGGTATTTTGAGGTCATGCATCTATAGATATAAACCGTAGCTTGAACATCATTTGGTTGTGAGGCCAGAAAGTTCTGTTAATACACACTACTATGAATTTACATGATAAGTGGAGTAGATGAAATATTTACTTTTTCTTTTTGATCATTTAAGTTGAGTAAATGAAATCGTTTTTCTTAGAATGTGAGGTCACTCTATCAAGCTGCCTTCATTTCCCATTGGCATACATCTATTTTTTTATTTTCTTTCCTGTTGACTTTTACGGTCACCATAAGATATGATAGGGGGAGGAAAAGGGATGTTAATACATATATTGAACGACATAAGATTTATGCAGTACATAAGTTGTGTGTGCACATTCTTGCATATGGATCTACTCTCCTCCCTTTTTAAAAAATGAGACAAGATGGGGTATGCAAGATTTAGCTGGCTATAGGGAGTTGCTGTAGCTTTTCAAAGTTTAGTAGCCATATTATCAAAGAAGGAGACAAATGATCTCATTGAATTATGTCATATAAAAAAAATTAAAAATGGCCTTCATATATCGATCCAACATTTGACCTGCAGCATTTTGGTTATGGAAATTGTATTCTCAGCACATAAAAAGTTGGTAAATCAACAGTCTGTAACCTGTTCTCGCTCTCTTTCTACCTCTTCCTCTCCCACCCCTCTCTCCGAGATAGGTTAGTTTGTACATCATACGAATCCAACTGATAAAAAGTAAATATTCTACTATGCATGTTTAGATCAGATTGCTTCTCATTTTAGTTAAAATTTCACCATTTGGTTTCTTATCTGTCATTGATGTCTTTATTGATATCTTTCCTAATGAGATTCTGTTGGAATCAGGAAGTGAAAACGCACCACTCCAGGATAACTAATTTGGTTTGTAGTGTGTTACATAGATGAGTACTTGTATTATCATGGGAAGTATAAAATGCTAACAGAAATTGTAGAGTAACATGTACTGAAAGTACGCTGATCCTAATTATGGTGATTATTTGGTATGTTTCTCTGAAAATTTTAAATGCTGAGGTAATTTTAAGCTCAAAGGGCATCTCAATCTATTTTGAGGCATAAAATTTAGGTGAATTTATTTTACTTTACCTGAAAAAAATATTTGGCTGACTTTATTTCTCCTTGGGTAAGGGAATATAATGTAAATGTTCTTTCTAATACTTGGGTCTGAATGCTCAAGCTTTGGTTGAACCGAGAAAGATTGCTCCTGGATGAACTTCCCAGTTATGTCCAGATCTACGTTGTATATTACATTGCTTATTCTTCATTATTCCTTCTTGTTTGTAGATGTTGTAAAACCTTTCTTAACTGTTATTTATATTTGTAGGATCAAAATGCCCAAAACCCATGTCGTTCATCTCGGCAACAGCAATGAGCTAATGGAAATTGCTGAAGATAGTGTGGCAAAAAGGATTTTGAGGGAGCATGTTCGTGAATCTCTTGGAGTTCAAAACGAAGATATACTGTTTTCCCTCATAAATAGTAAGCCTTTTCCTGTAATACTATTATGCATTACAGTCTATCATGCTTCAGATCCTGATAAAAGTTGCTTTCCTGAATACCTGTTTGGGTGGATTGCGCTTGATTTTTCTTCTAAATTTATCTGATCAATATGAGTCACTCGTATTCATCATCATGCTGTGCAGATTTTTTTCAAACTACTTTGCAACTTTGATTTGAAATTTTGGTAGCGTATCTTGGTAATGTTCCTTTTTTTAACTACACTATGACCTGGACTTGCAATAGAAGTTGCTTTCTTGAATACCTGTTTGGGTGGATTACTCTTGATTTATTTTCTAAATTTATCCGATCACTATGATTCACTCGTATTCATCATCATGCTGTACAGAGTTTTTTTAACTACTGTGCAACTTGGGTTTGAAATTTTGGTAGCATATCTCACTAACGGTCCTTTTTTTAACTACACTGACCTGGACTTGCAATATTGCAGGTGTTACTCGTGGGAAGGGTCAAGACTTATTTTTACGGTCGTTTTATGAGAGCTTGCAGATTATTCAAGAACGGAAGTTACAATTACCATCAATTCATGCTGTTGTTGTAGGGAGTGACATGACTAGTCATAGTAAATTTGAGACAGAGCTTAGGAACCTTGTTATATCAAAGAAGATCCAGAATTATGTTCATTTTGTCAATAAGACACTGACGGTAGCCCCATATCTTGCTGCAGTTGATGTTCTTGTTCAGAATTCTCAGGTTTGTAGGCATGGTGTGATGCTAGGTCACTTTTTGCTCTCACTTAAGTATGATAATTTTATTAATGTGGTAGTAACTAACTCCATATATTTCCTCCCTTCTATTTTAATGATGTAGGCACGAGGTGAATGCTTTGGTAGGATTACTATTGAGGCGATGGCGTTTCAGCTGCCTGTGTTGGTAATTGCCATTTTTCTTCCTCCATCTTGTCTTGTTGTATAGTTAATCTTTTCAGGCATCAATTCCTTTTTATAATCTTAAACATTTCATTGGATTGGAAAAGCTTGCCTTGTCATCTTCTTGCGTTTCCATTTCAGGGAACTGCTGCTGGTGGCACCCAAGAAATTGTAACAAATGGAACAACTGGTCTTCTACATCCAGTGGGGAAAGAAGGGATAATGCCTCTTGCAAAAAACATTGTTAAGTTAGCTACTCACGTTGAGAGGAGGCTTACAATGGGTAAAAAAGGGTATGAGAAGGTTAAAGAGACTTTTCTGGAGCATCACATGGAAGAAAGAATTGCAGGAGTTCTAAAGGACGTGTTGCAAAAAGCAATGAAACATCAAAGGGCATGATAATTTATTACTGTCGTGATTGGCGTTCAGCCTTCGTTCTCAGTTGGAGCTGCATTTTGTAGATGTGATGTGGGAACTTACAAGCTGTGAGTAGGTGGTCAACAACAGGATGGAGTACCATAGGAAACAGTTCAATGCTCTTGCTTATATGTTTTCCAAGTGTAAAAAAGAAACGACTTTTTCATCCTTGATGTTGTCAATCTGGTGTCTGAAGGACTTATGCTGCTAATCATTCATCATAATTTTGCAGTTTTTTTTTGTGAGCAGGTTAGTAGAAAGACTGGAGGATATAATATGATTTTATGGCCTTTGCATCGTTGTGTCCTATATCTGTAGAAAGTGAGGTTTCCTTATTTGAGTCGAGAATGCTAAAATTACTCTTCCGTCAGTAATTAGCGCACACAAAAACACACTTGGAATTGATGTTTGAGTCATCTCAAAGTAATTACATTGGAATATCGGTCGACCATCTATGACCTAGGTAAAAGTGTTGCAAATTTAGTAGAAGGCTTGACCATTTAAAAATTATCTGGGCGGAAATGAGCTAAATTGCGGGCATGAGCCAACTTTATGTTAGCTAATCAATAAAAAAAAAAGGTTCATACTATTATGTTCTGCAACTCCGACACAATTAAAAATTTTGATTCAATAATTTTTTCCAAATTTAATTGGAACCGAGATATATAAGAGAAGTTAACTCTTCAGGTTTCATTTTGTCTTAAACTGTAGAGCTTAGCTTTGCATGTAATGGTTTCACTTGCTCGGAAGCTGATCGCATCAAGGAACCCTATTCCAACATCCAGAAGCTACGAGTTCGGAAACCCAGAAGTCTTCGTCCCATTTTCCCGGCTTCAAGAGACAAAACTCTTAGAATCTCATCTAGTTTCACTTCTTGACAACTGTAGCAGCCTAAATCAGATCAAACAAGTACATGCTCACGTTATCCGCAGAGGTCTTGACCAATGCTGCTATGTTCTCGCAAAGCTACTCCGTATGCTCACAAAAATCAATGTCCCAATGGATCCATATCCCCGTCTTGTGTTTCATCAAGTGGAATACCGCAACCCTTTTCTATGGACCGCGTTAATTCGGGGTTATTCAATTCAAGGACCTCTGAAAGAGGCAGTCAGTTTGTATAATGCTATGAGAAGGGAAAGTATATCGCCTGTTTCTTTTACTTTCACGGCTTTGCTCAAGGGTTCTAGCGATGAGCTTGAATTGAATTTAGGTAGGCAGATTCATTGTCAGAGCATAAAGCTTGGTGGATTCTGTGAAGATTTGTTTGTTAATAACATTTTGATTGATATGTATGTTAAGTGTGGCTGGTTGGATTATGGTCGAAACGTGTTCGATGAAATGTCTGAGAGGGATGTGATTTCGTGGACTTCGTTAATTGTTGCGTATTCGAAGGCTGGAGATATGGCGGCAGCTGCTGAGATGTTTGAGAGATTGCCTGTGAAAGATTTGGTTGCATGGACGGCTATGGTGTCAGGTTTTGCACAGAATGCTAAACCAAGGGAGGCATTGGAGGTCTTCCATAGAATGCAGTCTGAAGGTGTTGAGACTGATGAGTTGACATTAGTTGGGGTTATTTCAGCTTGTGCACAGTTAGGGGCTGCTAAGTATGCAAATTGGGTTCGTGATATGGCTGAGGGATATGGTTTTGGACCTGCGAATCATGTTATGGTAGGGTCTGCATTGATTGATATGTACTCCAAGTGTGGGAATGTGGAGGAAGCATACAAGGTTTTCGAGAAGATGAAGGAAAAGAATGTATTCTCATATAGTTCGATGATTATGGGTTTTGCAATGCATGGATGTGCAAATGCTGCAGTAGATTTATTTGAAGAAATGGTGAAAACGGAGGTAAAGCCTAATAAGGTGACATTCATTGGTGTTCTTATGGCTTGCACTCATGCAGGTTTGGTAGAACGGGGTCGACACCTGTTTGACATAATGGAGAAACATTATGGTGTTGAACCATCAGTAGAACACTATGCTTGCATGATTGATCTCCTTGGCAGGGCTGGACAACTAGAAGAGGCTCTTGAGCTTATCAAAGCTATGCCAATGGAGCCTAATAGTGGTGTCTGGGGTGCGCTGTTGGGAGCTTGTCGGATTCATGGTAATCCTGATATTGCAGAAGTTGCTGCTAACCGTTTATTTGAGCTTGAACCTGATAGCATTGGTAACTATGTCTTGCTTGCCAATACATATGCTTCAGCTGGAAGGTGGGAAGACGTTTTAGGGGTAAGGAAATCAATAAAACAAAAACTGCTGAGAAAGGACCCTTCACGCAGCTGGATTGAAGGCAAAGAGGGGGTGATTCATGAGTTCTATGCTGGTGATATGACCCACCCAAATTCTAAAGAGATTAAGGAAGCACTTGCGGATCTTATTGGTCGGCTTAAGTCACACGGATATGAGCCAAACTTAAGCTCTGTGCCTTATGATCTGAATGAAGAACATAAAAGGAGAATACTTCTCACACATAGTGAGAAGCTGGCTTTGGCATATGGGCTGCTCATCACTGATTCTGCTGGGTCTACCATCAGGATCATGAAAAATCTAAGAATCTGTGAAGATTGCCACTCATTTATGTGCGGTGCATCTCAAATCACTGGCAGGGAGATTATTGTCAGGGATAACAAGAGATTTCACCATTTCCGTAATGGTGTATGCTCTTGTGGTAACTTCTGGTAATTGATAGATGAACCGTTAGATCTCTTAAATCCCAGTGTATGTTAGTTTGAAGAATCCTTTTCATTTGGAAATGTCCATTACTCGGAAACAAGTGCCACAATACACAGTTGTGAGGAATTGGACTTCTTGGTCGACTGAAGCCTGAAGGATATGATTTTGATTCGTTCAGGGGAAAATCCGAGTTCCAGAATTGTGTAAATTCCAGCTGCCAAGTAATATAACAGGTAATTAATTATACTGCATATTTATGATTAAAATTGCACTCACCTAGTACAATTTTTAATTGCCTCAAGGCATTCTTGCAAACCTTTAAGCAACAACGGATACTCATTCCCTTTTTCATAGTTCCAAGTGACTCACAATGTAATGATTTGCCTGTTCCAGAAAATCTGCTTTCTTACACTCTCACGCTTGCATTTTCCAACGTCTTATATATTTGTGTTGGTCTTTTTTTATGTAAATGTTCTGTGTGAATGTGAAGGTCCATTCTCCGCCACTTACAGGGTGTGGGAAGTGCAAGGCATCTTTGGGTTCTAAACATGGGGTATCACCAGGCAAGATCTGGTACATTACAGGCATTTTGCTTACTACAACTTGTTTGATAAAGTTCAGCGGGAAGCTTGTTGCAGCTTAAGACTGAAAAAGGCAATTCCAAAGTCGTACTGTGTGGTTTCAGAAGATTCGACTCCGGTAGCTATTAGACTGAAGTTCTTATTTCAAAATTTTATCATCTGAAGATAGAATATGTTCGGTCAATTTTTCCATGATACTCTGTTCTCAACTCTCTAGCCCATTCGTTACAGGAGGCAGGGCGTTCCGATGTCGTTACAGAACAAGTTCAGTATCTTTTGGTGGGCTAGAATTTTTGAAGCAATTTCATACTTCCACAAGGCCGAGCATAGAGCTGATATATTACTTCCATCTTTAGTAAGTCCAATTTTCACTTTTGTAATCTTTTAACTTACCAGGAGTTGAAATTTATTTTGAGAGGGGCGTCGTTATAATCATACGAAAGTTCTGGTGTTTATCTGGTTTCAATCCCAGTTAGTTGCATCACGGATTTTAATAAATAGAGATGAGAAACTGATAATTATTCCATTACGGTATCTATTTGGTCATTGTTAAAATCAATTCATCATCCACATATCCAACAGTCGCTGATTAAGTCATATTCCCACCCAAGAAAGCAAATGGTGCCATATTGAACTAAAATACATTCATAACTCGGTGTTGTGAATTTTTCATGAGGTACAGATAAAACATACTTGAACAAGACTTCTTTGTGATTATGCTTCCACTAGCACTTCAGAGGGCTAGCATGGCTTTATTATTCACATGAAAGGCCAAGCTTAAAAGACACAGCAAGGACGAACTAGAAACGACTGCTAATACAAGTATTTAACCAAACATTTTACATGTGTATTTAAAAGGATAATTTATTCTTTCAGACACGGCTTCAATTCCTAGTGGTGTCCAGGGCCATGATGGCCTGGAAGCTTCTCCTTAATCTTCTCCATAATTCCCTTCTTCTCATGAGTGCCTTCCATACCATAACCAGTAGTTGTAGTTGTTGCAGTTGAATGGGCTTGGTCATCTCTGTGACCTCCTGGCAATTTCTCCTTCACCTTGTCCTTTATCCCTTTCTTCTTCCTTCTACCGCCATGTCCATCATCCTCGGACTTAAAAAGCAAAACACACGTTTAACATTATTAAGAATGATCGACATATACAAAGATACATACAGATAAAGGAGGTTATAGTTGAAACAAAAGATTAACATACAGAGCTGCTGGAACTAGAGCTGCCAGAACGGTGAAGCATGCCGCCAAGAGTACCATGCTGGCGTTGTTCCCCACCAAGTACGCCAGTGGTGTGTCCAGCCTGAGTTCCATAGCCGGTACCGGTGCCACCAAGTACGCCAGTGGTGTGTCCAGCCTGAGTTCCATAGCCGGTACCTGTGGTTCCATATTCTCCCATGGTCCCTCCAGTCTGCTGGATTGGGTTGCCGTATTCGTCAGTTTGGCGGACTGGGTTGCCGTATTCGTCCGTCTGCAGAGCCTGCCCTGCACTATATTGGTTCTCGTAGTGCGCCATGATTATTCTTTTTTTTCCTACTTAATTGTATCTGTTGAGAGTATTCGATGAAGTGTAAATATTATAAAATTTTCGAGTGCGAAAACGGGATAGATATAGGGATGGAAAAACAAAATAAAGAGAAGGGTGTGGAAGAAGTGGAGGTGCATGCATGGCTCCAGAGCATCACAGGTGTTTCGTGATCAAACAGTCGGCATGACTGTGGCAACATCACAGACTGACACGTCTTTTCCTCTGTCAGCGTTGAGATAAGATTCGGATTTTCGGTCAAATTCTGCTGCTGGAAGCTAAGGTCTAAGAGACTGCATATAGTTTTGAAGTTTATAGAGGAATAGAGGATACTCGATCCAAAACTGCGGTGTAAAATCATGTCTTATATATTTCCCAGTCGGGGGGATTTATTTTAATTATTATAAACAAAAATAAAAGGTAAAAATACCAAAAGGATGAATGGCCTAGGTTAGGTGCTCCAGATTCACCTAATAAGAGATCGCGCGGGAAAAATCATGTGTTCGCCACCGATTGTGATCAGTGGAGCATCTTATTTGCTATCATTAAGTCCTGACTTACCATATAAATTTCAGCAGATCTTAGCAAATAATACCTACATAAAGCTCAACATGCAAATTAAAATCATTGGCGCAAAGAATTAGTAAAACTTATGGTATCACGTCTAATTTTCAAGAATTTAAATTTTGGAGAAGGCCAGTACAATTAACAGGTTGATGGAAGCTAACTAATAGTCATAGGGTGACATATGCGTATTAATCAAGTTCATAAGAAGCTTATTAAGAACTGTTAGTTTCAATTTTTAAAGTCCGTTTGGATTTGCTTATAAAAAAAAAATTAAGTCAAAAATAAAAAAAATCAAGCTTAAATGACTTTTTAGTCAAAAAATAAAAAATAAGAGAGATCTATCTTTGATTTCTGACTTATTTTAAGTTATTTTTTATCTTGTCAAACGTAATTAATTTTAAGTCATTTTTGACTTATTTTAAATTATTATTTTCATAATTGTCAAACATTTTAAAAAATAAAAAACTGACTTAAAAATAAATCTGACGACATTTAAGTTAATTCAAACGAAGTCTTGATTACAATTTTGAGAAGCTCGGGTCCACTAGTTGTAGGAGAGGTAGAAATGTTCTCTCCAGTGAGAATAGCCAATTGGACTAAAATGTTAGGAGTGTGAGTCTTGTATTTACATGGCTATGAGATCAACCATCTTCAAAGAGTTACTTAGGCTTGCTGGACTTGGGCTTTTTGGGTACCGGGATAATACCAAAGGTACCCATATATGGATATGGGGAGGGGGGCTGATCCAGAGGTCAGTCAAATCAACGCCTAATCCCAATATTTTGATCCCCTTTTTATTGTAGTTTTGGCCAAATCTATCAATGACAAAATTGCCTTCTCCATTTTTCAGCTGATGGGGCCTAATTTGAAATTTCACATAGACCCTAGTAAAGTATGAAATTCAATGATAATGAATATTTTTTTTTATAATTGTAGGACTGAAAAATAACTGAGCCGTAGTGTTACCACCAAAATAATTATCTTCCTTGAAGTTGATCTTTTTAAGGAGTAAGAGTTAAAAACCTTTCCACCTTTTGATGCATATGAACATATTCTGCCTACTTTTAATTGTTCACTGTAATCAAATATATGTCTAATTTTATTTGCCTGATTTTAAAAAGTTAAAGAGATAATTTGTCCTTTTATTATTATTATTATTATCATTATCTAGAATCTTTTTTCAAAGCGTTGAATTGAATTGGTTATACTGATGGGAGTAATATAATAGAATTTTCCTATTTATTATTTTAAAAGTTAATATTAAACAAATAAAAATTAATGTAAGGAAATAAAAATAAAAATTACAGATAAGGAAAGTAAGACGGTCATGGACCATGTTCAATGATAAGGATTCGTAGCCCAAGGTCTAAATAAACAAGAGACTCAGGAGGAACAATTTTAGAAATGATTTTCTGATGGTAGCAAAATGCTGTTTATTTGATATGTATGTGATGATAAAGAAATTATTTTTCTACTCCATTAATTAACTAAGGCATGAAACTTAACTCAAAAGGAATATATATATTATTTCCAAAACATGGTTAAACACGGGACACCACAACACAACACACATAAACATGATGCATATGGACATCGATCGATCATTGCTTGGAAGCAATATTCTTCTTTTAAAAATACAGAAGGGGCAGGGCCGGGCCGCCAATACACACATAGTTAGCGTGAGCACACTGCCCTTTAAACACACGACGTACGTAATTAGATAAACGATTACTACTCATTAGTGCATGAAATAAAATCAAGCACTAATTTTTGGACAGTAGAATTATTCAAAAGATGGAAATGAAAAGAAAGATGTTCAATGCATTCCAGGGATCTTGTCCTTGATTTTGTCCATCATTCCTTTCTTCTCTCCAGCTCCTTCACTAGTACCATAACCCGTTGTTTGTCCCCCGTATTCACCTTCTTGTTGGCCATGTCCTCCTGGCATCTTCTCCATTATCTTCTCCTTCATACCCTTCTTTCTCCTCCCACCTTCTCCATCATCCTCAGACTGATCATAATTAAAAAAATAAGATCACGTTAATTTTGTTATGTAAAATTTACCACTACTTGTAATTAATAATTTGAAATAAATGTGTTCAATGAAATACTGTCACATTAAACGGAACGAAACTTACCGAGCTAGAGCTATCGGATCGACGAAGCTGTTGTTGCCCCTCATGGTGATGGGTACCCATACCCATACCCATACCCATACCAGTACCTTGAGTTCCATATTCTCCACCAGTACCCATACCCATACCAGTACCTTGAGTTCCATATTCTCCACCAGTACCGGCTTGCATGCCCCCCATACCGGTACCTTGATGAGCTCCAGTTTCTTGAACATGGTCAGTCTTGCGCATTTGGTCTTGGTTGCCGTATTGTGCCATCTTTTATCAAAGATTCAAAAACACTTTTACTTGCTATTGTGTGATGGAATTGAGGTGCAGGGAGTAGGGATTTATATAGGGGAAGTAAAAGTAGGAAAGGCTCAACAGGTGTTTAGGAAATAATGGAGTTGAGGATCGTGGCAGCAGAAAGTTGGAGACAAGTGTGAGAGTGTCGGCATAATAAATAAAAGATTGGAAACTTACGGAACTGGTAAGGGAACACTGAAAGAGCATACACTGGAAGCCAAGTGTAACATTGACTGACTGGTCATAAAGACTTTTTTAGCTAACTGAAAAAAAATTAGTAAAGTAATTAATGGATTTAGTGCTAAATCCAAGGACAAGGAAGGAAAGATATAGGATGATTCATTTTGTACGTACC
The DNA here is from genome assembly GCA_016801875.1 of Solanum sitiens. Lineage (NCBI taxonomy): Eukaryota > Viridiplantae > Streptophyta > Magnoliopsida > Solanales > Solanaceae > Solanum > Solanum sitiens. The sequence goes on from JABWTJ010000001.1 coordinate 9,570,630, forward strand.
AACATTTATAACAGCCGTAAACGTGGCATAGAAAGAGAGGCAGCAGAGCTATGACTCATAATATCTTGAAAAATAAGGATAAGCTTCATTTTCCCTGGACCCTTATTTTATGATAAGAACAAGAATGTACATTTCTCTGCTGGATAAATATGGAAAGCCCGTGGATGTAGTTATAACAGTCAGATACTAACTAACATGAATTCATATTCTTTCATGCCCTTTGACCTTTGTGATAGTAAAATTTAACTTCTTGTTATTTTCTTCAAATTAAAAATCTAAATATTTTCTTATATGTTCATCTAAAATCTTCACAAATTAATTTGTACAATAAATAAATAACTAAATAAAATAGTCTCAATCTTTATTTGAGCTATTTTGGGCTTTCTTAGAGCTATTGGATGATCCAACATTCACTCCTGTATCACTTCATAACTAGTTCTATATAGGGAAATGGGTCTCCAGCCCAATGGGCTTTTAGTATACTATATGGGCTGATATATTCAGAAGAAAGAAGAATACTCTTGGAATGGTGTATGATATCATATGGATCACATATTGCATTCGAGAATGGAGATTTTGATGAAGCATGTTACTCCTATATATTTTAAATCCCAAATGACTTCATCAGTAATTTGGTTTGCATTTGTCGCTCACTGTTTGAGTTTGTGTCATTGTGTGCCATCCTACTGTGTAGAAAATGTTTAGCCTTGTCATTGTTTATTAGTATTAAATAAATTCTTTCGTTCTTGAAGACTGTTTATTTTTATCAGTTTAAACAATTTTATCAAGTCGAGCATCTAAAAGTGATTTTTAACCCTTGATAATTAAACATTAATTATACTACTTTAGTCAGGTAACTCAGACTCTTTTGACATTTATGTCTAGTAAAAGCATTAAGCATGTGTTATATATGGCTGTCCACATGATCTAATATTGGTGTTTCTTAACTTATATATACTGGTAAATGTCATGGCCTAACCTAACATGTAATCAGATTTTAAAGGAATAAAGTAGTTTACCCTAATTTTTATGCAGATTATGCTCCATGATATGCTTGTACTGCTAATCACATGCTTATAAATGTAAAAAAAAAAAGTGAGACAGCCATACTTAATTAATTAAACCAAATCAAAGTACCAGAATCACTTAAGTACGGACTAACTGGATGTTATGACTTTTGATTTAGGAGGCCATTAGTCTCCATTGACAGGCTGTACACGTTACATGCCACTTCTCTTACTAATAATTAATTAGTTAATTAAATGAAAGGCCCTTAATTGGTCTGAATTTTGAAATAGGTGCTCTTTTACTTTATTCTGAAAAAGACTAGCTCACGTCACCGACAGATATGGATCTTTAGTTAATTTTGATTAGGAATCACTAATTATACTTTGAGGGGTGTAAGACAATCAGATTAAGAATAAAGAAATGGAAAAAACAACTTGACATGTACAAATACTTAATATACTCTTGAGAAAATTCCAGTGGACTACCATAAGCATTGTTTCTTTTGTCAGTATTATTCCGCAAAATACGACTATTCTAATTTTTTAAGTGTTTATTTGTTTGTTTAAAGTTTAAAATAAAATTAAAGAAGGTACTCGTGATTGCTTACATATGCATAACAATCACATGGAAATTGCTGTGAGCTAGTAATTAATCTGGGAAGGTAATCAACGATTAATGATTTGTTGATATTCAGAGTTTACTTGCAAATAATCAAATGCTATAATTCACCTAATTATAACAAGTTTCTTTTCTCCACAGTAAATAAACTTAATTATGGAAATTTCTTTTTTAATATAAACTTTGCAGTTAAAACAAATTATGTAAGTATATTATCCCAATTAGGAAGAAAACACCGCTCAAGTAAAGTGTTGCAATAGAAGAAATTGATAAAAAAAAAGACTTTATTAGTTAAAGTTTATATAAATAGAAAGAAATCACTATATTCCTTCAATATTTATAAAAATAAATGAAATTAGAGTTCTGAACCTTGCTACTCTAGATTAAAGGTGAGGCAGAAAAGTAAATAATTAGGAAAATCTAATTGTAATTACTTTTGAAGGCGTGATACATGTATTTTTAATAAAACTTAGACATATCTCTAATTAAAAATACAACTATTAAAGTAGACCAAACCTTCTTGAACGCCCGTTTCCAATAGCCATTTATTTTAAATTAAAAAAATATTTAAAGTAATTTATTACATAATATTTAAAATAAATATATTTGAAGTGCTTAGATGTCGGGTTACCCTGTTAATCAGACTATAGTATATTAAACACTTCTTGTTTAAATCTACAGATGAGGAACAATATGGTTTCTCTTTTACATTTCAATTCAATAGGAAAGCATGACATCCATTTAAGTTTTAATAATCTGATCCAGAGTTTGTAAATTGTTTGAACACAATGCATTTATCCAATCATACAGAAAGCGCCAAAACTAGAAAAAATAGAAAATATGATTATGCTATAGTGACGCAGATTTAAGTAATTTTCTAGACAATTATTAGGCATAGTTAGGTTTAGTTTGTTGTATTATCTTAATCATATTCATATATTGTATTTTTCTTCCCCAATAATTCAAGCCTCATATATATTTCCATTTATAGATATTTTATTTTCCAGCACGTCCGGCCTAACCTTTAGATTAGATAAATGATAACAAACCTCCACCAGAAAATTCCTCAATAACCATTTATCAAAGTCTAAAGATCGGTTGAGCAAAAATTAACAAGTGATTATAAATAAACTTATGTCACTACTTTGCCATAAAGTGGAACTAAAATTGATCTTAAAGCACCCACTAGAAATTATAACTAAAGGATAAAAATATTGCTAATACTCACTCTACAAGCCGAAAAGTTGAAAGAAAAAAAAAATTATCGCCCTTGGTGAGAATTTGTGTTTGGTTCTCATGGTCCTTTCACTATTTCCTCACTAGAAGTAATTAAACGAAAAATAAAAAGAGAGATTAACTTAATACAAAGAGCATAGAAGTGTGTTACACACAAGCCAACGATGTAATTATCTTTAATAACATAACATGACAGACTAGCCACTTCATAATTAATCTCTACCAAAACTTAAACTTAATGATTAATCTAGTAAATATTGGATGGTTGCTACCTATGTACTGTTACTTTAAATACATATTTGTTAAATTGTTAGTGAAATTCTATTTTATAGTATCATTGATTTTTTATTTTCCGATTTCGATTATTATTCTTTTATTTTGTGTTTTGATTTATTATTTTTTTTTTATGTTGTGTACCTATATTTTTCATTATTTCATTGTTGTTATTGCTTTCATTCATGTCTTTTCCTTTTCAAATGATTTTGAAATATTTTACTATTTGATTCAAGAGTTTTAAAAAAAAAATTTCTCTATTTCTGAAAAATAGAAGTACAAGTAAGAACTGGTACACTTTACCATCTCTACTCTCGTTTATAAAATTTTAATGATTGTGTTATTGTGTTAAATATTTTACTTTCTTAATTTAATAGTAATAGTTCTATCTCCTTTAACTTACTTTTCTTTTTTAACATTACAGATTTATAATTCAAACTATAAATATAAAATATCATGTAACAATGAAAAGTAATACAATGTATTTAAATATTATATTCATTGGAAACATTGACCGGAATACAATACAGTAACAGCCCAAGCTCTTACAAATCGAGAAGGCGCCATCAACTATTTTATCAAATCCAATTATTTATTAGTGAACCTAATCAAACACCTTCATCTAGAGCCAATCCAAGAATCCCAAAACGACTTTTCAATGACCAAAATGATACTAAATCAGTACATGAAAGCATCAGCAGAAGCCATAATTGGCTGATTCACATGTAACAAACTCCAAGGATTCATGAAGTCATCTTCACAATTAATCTCTGTTTCATCAATTGTTAAGTTGATGCAGTTTATGATCTCATTTAAAGACTGTAGCCTGTTACTCAACTCTGCCATTTGTGCTCTGAGAACAGAGTTCTCTGCTTCCACATTCAAATAAACCTGACTCACCATATTTATGTTACTCACAATTTGGTTATTTTGTTCCTTCAGTTGATTCACTTGAGCCATTAGTTCATTCAAATGTGTCTGCTTCTTCATTCTTGACCTTCTTGCTGATTCCCTGTTCGATATCATTCTTTTACGTTTCCTTTGATCCATTAGTTGTTGCAGATCCTCTGACCCTGATGAAGAATTTCCACTAGGAGAAGCCATAATACTTTTAATTTAACGCGTTATAACTAAATAAATATCAGTAATAGTAAGTAACTATATATTAGAATCAATAAGAGTTTAACTTTTGTTAGCGAGAAGAAAACAGAGTATTTTCATGAGAACACGTAGAACCAGTAGAGGAAGGCAACAGAGAAGGATTGGACTAAGTGAGTTCCACGACGAAGCGTTGAGTTAATTGTAAAACCAGATAGAAGAACTTCACTGATTACTGGAGTCATGAATCTTAAACTACATCAAAAATCAAAGCTCTATAGTTATGCATCAAAATATATAAGTGAAAGAGAAATACTTTTGATTTTTCTGAAAACAGAGTTTGAAAGAAGAACAGAGATAAGAAATATTATAAGAGCAGAGGATTTTTGAACATATATTGAAGAATAGGAGGAGGAGGAAGGGGCTTTTGATGGTAATGAAGATTCATTTTATAGACTATGTTGATGGTCATCGAAATAAAGTAATACGACCATCAATCAAATATAAAATTTTACACCGTTATTTATTTGAGAACAAGTTATCTCAAAATTAATTATTACAAAATTAGTTATCCCATCTATCACTATAATATAAATTATAAGATAAATAATTCAATAACCTTTTAATACCTCTAACCAAATACAAAATAAAATATTCATACATTTTATCTTAAAATTATTATACTTTATATCTCATCCCAAATAATTCCTAAAGCTTATTACGTAAAGTGTTGAAAAAGAGTGGCTTTCTATTGGTTAATCTTTTATTTTATTAAGGTAGGTATGAGAGAAACTTGAATACATACATATTACATATTAGATTTTATTTGTCCTGATTTTTTTATCATAAATAGTTTTTTTTTAGAAAAAAAAGTTTTAGATTGACTAATCATTTTTGTTATAGAAAAAGATTTAGAACTATATAAATAGAGACTTGTTCCTTTTAACTAAATCAACATTCACAATATAGTCTTAAGGGATTTGATAGTTTTAGTTAGGGGGAGAATTTGTGGGTCACAAGTTTGATATGTTATCACTTGTGTGATCTCATGAATTCCGAGTGAATTGGTTGAGGGTGTTTCTCTCTATATTTTGTATTCTCATATTTATAGTAGATTACTCATCTCATTTGTAGACGTAGGTCGATTGACCAAACCATGTTAAATCTTTGTGTCTTTTGATATATTTCTCATTCGTATTTTTACTCATGTTCTTTCGAGATTTACTTTGCTAACTTTCGCATTACACCTAGTTAATTTCGATCCTCACATTACATACCACTTGGTTTTACTATTTGGAAGATTCTATTGCACATGGGGTAAAGCGTATAATGTACTAAACATATTTTATTATGCACTCGAGTTCTCTTGTTTAAGTAAAGTAAAAAAAAATCTCACTACAGAATTTACCTCACCATTTCAAAAGGTTGTGCTTAAAATATATATGTAGATGAATTAAGTACATTAAAAAGAATAAGGTCACCGACAAATTTTCGTTGCCGTACGATAATATCAGACCCTTAATAATGGCGAAGAGCTACTCTCTCTGTATATATATATGTGTCAAGATTCAACACGCATGCATCTGAATCTCAAAATCCACCGACTTCTTCATTTTTATCGATTTTTCTAGTGTTTATTTAGTCAGAGACGGTGTTGGCCAAGGCACTTCACAAATACAACCTGCAACTAAATAAAGTATGTACTATGTAATAACATGTCTTAGTTTTATATTCGAAATGGTTATATATGTTCAAGTGTTCCACCATTGTTATTTTATGAAATATATTTTTTGAGTTGAGCTAGTTTCAAAATTTATTTTGTTAATAGTTCTAGTATTAGTGTATGGTCTTGGGCATGTAATATCAACACCTACTATCATTTCAAAAGTTGTAGTTAATAGTAAAGATACAACTTTATTTCTTAACTAAATCCAACCACCAAGCATAATGCTCGATTATGACTCTGTCCGAGCCACCCAGCCCCTCATGGACCTTGTCATAGACAGAATGTTGACATTACCAATATGTTCGACAATGGTTTAGACTTGAGATCTCGAATTAGTTATCCTTGTTAATAATTCACTCTCTAGTCTCTAGCATTTGACTAGAGGTGTCAAAAATGAACTCTAACATAGGTAACCCGCCCAATTCATCCAGAATTTTAAGGGTTGGGCTCAAAATAATTTGAATTGGGTTTAATCTCAACTCATTCAATCTTAACCCATTTGAAGAGAATTCTCAATTGAGCCCAATTCAATCTCCAATTTCAACCCGTTTTAAAACTTTTTATTAAGATATGTTACTATATTGAAGGTATGAATTATTATCTATTTAATATCTTTTAGAATTTATCTATCAATTTTGTTACCTTTTAACAAAAAAAATTTGAGCGGAAATTCAAATTGTGATTATAAAAGTTAAATATCAATATGTTAAATTAGTGACCCAACCCGTTTTTTAGCCCATTTGAGCTCGAAATAAATTTGGGCGGATCTAAACCCAACCCAATTTCTATTCAATTCATTGTAATATTTTCAATTTCAACCTAACCCACCAATTTGAAGCTCCTACATTTTGACTATAGTAATTTAAATTGCTCGTCAGGAATTAGGTGCTCTTGTGTCTTATCAGAATATACAGATTCATCGGAGTAGATATATTTGTATCATAATATTGAGAACCTGAATGAACCTAAAATTTTGACAATTTCTTGGCAGCTTTATTTGAATAGTTTCTCTGTAGCCAATTATAAACTAAAATAGTATATGACTTAATTATTTTGGAGATTGGAGATTCATGTATAAGAGGCATAATACTATATAGCATAGAATTATAGAAATTAAACTTTAGGTGAAGAGAAGTGTTCAACTAGTGCACCACCATAAAAGAATAAAGGTTTGGTGACCTATCATTTTCTTCCCTTCTGTTTTCCTTTGTGTACATATCTTATTTTTAATTTGTGTCAGTCTCCACAACTAAAGTATCACAATAAGCATATTCGTTAATCAATGTGTTCGATCGTCTAATTAATTGATTAATATAATCCTCTCTTTACTGACTCCATTAAATAAGCTTAGAGCTAGCTGTTCCTAAATGTATAGTTTTCCTCATGTCCATTCACTATAAAGATTAACTAAAAACTTTTTCGTACTTGATATTGGACAAGGAGCTCTCGTCTTTTCTAGCATCTAGATTCTAAACATAGAGTTAATTTTTTATGACGTAACCAGCTAGTCAAGAACTTGAAATTTCTTAATTTTGCATATTTCCACTATAAGCATATAACGTGATATTGACTATTTGGATTGTAAATATTTCTTTTCCTTTATTTTGTATGTAAACCATTTGTTACATCAAAGTACAAGACAAGAAAGAAGATGCAAATATTCTGCTTTACTATTTTGAATGTTGGTTGAAATAAAATATCACCCTAATTACCAACAAAATTAGGAAAGGAGCAAAAAAGAAAAAAATAATAACGATAAAATAGGTAAGAAGCAAAAAAAGAAAAAAAAACGAGCGCCGCTGCCGGGGATCGAACCCGGGTCACCCGCGTGACAGGCGGGAATACTTACCACTATACTACAACGACTTGATTGACTTACTGGTGTAACTGAGCATATTTATTAGTTTAATAGACTTCATTTCAACACTCACCACCTACCTATTCTACTTGTGGGTAGTTGGTCCTTTCAAATCTTACTCTTGTCTTTCGGAACAACATTTCTACCTCCACAATGAATGGTAAGATCTACGTATATTGTATGCCTCAAACTCCACTTATGAAATTCCACTGAAAATGTTGTCGTTGTTGTTACATGTTACTCTGGAAATGGGCCGCAGGAGACTAGTCTGTATTGTAGAAGAGTTGTCAAAATCTCTTTGCATATGGTCCAGAGAGGTTAACTGGTCTGGGCTATGTCAGCCCAATAATATATTTGGTTAACAAAACTTGTATTAACCTTTAAAGAAAGTTTTGGTCTCTTTTTTTTTTTTTTTTTTTTTTTTTTTTTTTTTTTGTGTGTGTAGTTAAGAAAAGGTAAAAAAAAAAGAGCCTTTTTATGTAACTTATGAATGGAGATTAGAACAAATGCTAACAATATTATAATAACATCAATTAGAGCAACTGATTTCTAGATTTTGTGATCATTTTTACTTCTAATGCATGAAACCTGTAACTTTCATATTAAGCATATAGTCTTATCAGCTCACTTTAGTAATTTTGAATGTTAATGAGCATCTGAAGAGAGAGTCGTACTTACATTTGTTCGAAGATATAACTTTTATTCACTGACTGTGCAAAATTTATGACAGTATATCTTAATTCTTAACCCATGTTAGCTGGTAAATTAGCTTACTTTTCATGCTACCAATATCAATATTTATGATCAGTTACATGTTATCTTGCAAGTATATTATAGTTTAACATTCTTATAGATATTCTCCAAGTTATAATGGCAGTCCACTAGCTGTGCATATACCATTGAATAGCACTAATAAAAGGATCAATGAGGCCAATTACACTCAAGCTGGAAGGAAAATGGGAAGCTTAGCCCATAAATTATATACAACTTACAAGAAGTCTAGTCCAAGGGTCCATAAGGACAGGCTAAACAGATTGCCTTATTCGGTCCTCAGCTCAATACACACCAAAAATATTTCATACGGAGGAGTAACAATCTAAAAAGTACAAGAAAAAAGGCAGCTCGGTGTACCAAGTATGCGTCCCGGGACAGGATAAGGGGGTGTGATGCAGCCGGTAGGTAGCTTACCAGACACACGCATCAATAATTTGATTTCATAACTCAAATCTGTGACCTATAGGTCATACGGAGACAACTTACTCTGCTAATAATCTAAAAGTAAAGAAGATGAAATGAAGTCTCCAATTATAACCTTAAGTGATCCTCAGAATGATCACCTCCCTGCTCCAAATGTCTCCAAGTGATGATAACATCTTAACTGTGTATTTTTTATCATAGTACAGAACAAAAAATCCCACTTACTTAGGTCTTCTTCTTGTGTCCCAATCGGAAGTAATATATTACTACTACATAGACGGAAACTAGTAAAATGTGTTGATATAAGCTGCTTCAGGATGGTAATGAAAGATTTCTCTCAGCATCATCTCCCGAATCAATGGTTCTGCCATATTCTCGTCAATATCCAGATTAAGAGGAAATTGAGCGGGAAGATTGCATGTTGGATCATAAAGACTTGATAGGTAAGGGTGATAGAGAGCTTCTGTAACTGTTATTCTCTTCGAGGGATCAAAAATGAGCATTCGCTGCAGTAAGTCTATTGCTAAAGGATCAGCATGAGGGAAAAGAGAAGAAAAGTGAGCTCCTCGTGTAAAAGGAAGAGATCGGATGAATCCTTTAGCCCTTGGGTTATCAATGAAATGAAGATCAGCTTCAGGCTGGCTACCAAGGATATTGAGAATAAGTTTAAGCTGATTGAGGCACTCAGTTCCTGGGAATAGAGGCTTCCGGCCAAGAATTTCTGCAAAGATGCATCCAACAGACCATACATCAATGGATGTTCCATAATTGTCACAGCAAAGAAGTAGCTCAGGTGCACGATACCAACGAGTTACAACATATTCAGTCATGAACTGCCCATTGTCTCTGCTAGTCCTAGCCAGTCCAAAGTCACAAATCTTTAACTCACAGTTGGCGTTCACAAGGAGATTCCCAGGTTTCAAGTCCCGGTGAAGAATATTAGCTGAATGGAGATATTTCAAGCCACGAAGGAGCTACACAAGTATACATCACAAGAAAAGTGGTTGGTTAGAAAGAACACATTAGAACGATAGAGATCAAGAGGTGCAGTAAGGATATCAAGCATGCTTAATGTAGAATCAGACTTCTGATACACTGATGATTAATGCTGGCAAGAAAAAAGTAATGTCTCTAAAAGATTATAATATGTGCAGATCAGCTGGTGCAGGGGAAAATGGTTTAAACCAATTTCTATTACCTTCAATACTATTCAATTATTTACCAACTTCCTTTTGTGGAAAGTGGAACTGTTCCATTCTATAGCTGTGATGTATGATGCACAATCAAGATTAAGTGAACTTCAAAAGATAACACACCCAAGAACAATCTAGCATTAAAGCAAGGTTCATTTAGAAGAAAAAATCACGGTAAACGCTGCAGTTTCCACACTAGATTTTCTTCTTGTACCAGGAAATTAGAACTCCTTTGGAGTACTTTCCAGCTTAGCAATCCAAGTTTTATGAATTCTCTCACAACTTCTCAAACTTCTACAAGACTAGTGCAGAAGGAGAATAGTTTTCTCATAAGTTAAAATCATGAATGTTTCTGATAAAACGTTTATATTATAGTTTTCTCACTACATGAATGTTTCTGATAAAATGTTTATATTATAATCTTTCCAGTATACTCTATTAATCTAAGAACCCAAATGAGGAAAAACAATCTGTGGAAAGGTTTCAACTGGAGCACCATTTAATTCTACCAACAGCTTGTGTACAGTAACTTTATACAGTAAAAATTGCAGAACAAGTAGAAACTACATCAATTTTTCAACCAGCAACCTCCATAATTGCCACTTGATGATGTCCGTTACATGTCAAAGCTTATTTGCACTATATGTTTCATGCAGATAAACACACTAAAACAAGATAGAGGCGAACATACGAGTTACTTGACAGTTGATAACAAAAGGTAGCCAAAAGGAGAATGATATAGCTAGTTCAATTTTAGCAATTTGATATCATTTTACTCTTTGGTCTGCTTGCTACAAGTAAAATTGTCAAAAAGGGTAAACTTTTTGCTTAGGAAAGTCGTTTTTTCTTCTACCTCTCTTCTTCCCTTCATTTCTCCATCTAGATATCAGATAAAAATAAGAATCCTGAATGCAACCGACAACTAAACATCGAGAAGATAAAACTCAAACAAGTGCTCAAAAGCTTACCATTAAGATAGAATTAGGAAAGTATAAATGCATTATGTGTACAGCAAACAGAAATGAGTTCACAAGCTATCCATTACCTGAAAAAGAAAATACTTGCAATGATCATCAGATAAAGGCTGCGGCGACTTAATGATATGATTGAGATCCGTATCCATCAACTCATAAACCAAATAGATATCCTTGAAACTACTTCTGTGAATAGGCATCATCACATCCTTCAAAGCAATCACATTCTCATGCCTTGTATGCCGCAATAGCTTCAATTCTCTCAGAGTTCTAAGTGCATCAATTCTATTCGAAAACACGTTATTAATTTTCTTGATAGCAACTTTTTCATTTGTTTCCCTATTCACTGAGGAACAAACCACACCATAAGCTCCTCTCCCAATAGGTTTGATCGGCACGTATTTGGTATCCACTTCAAATACAGTTTGCCACATTGTGTAATAATGCTTCCCTCGTGACCTAATTCCATTCGGAGCTTCCACTTGAGTTGCCATTCCTCTGTTATTTTCCATATAAACCAAGAAAAAAAAAGATTCAATTTCTTAATACCCCCAAATTTTCAATATCCAAAATTATATAATTCTAACTTCAATAAAGCAACATGTTTTGCACTCATAACTTAGAAAGCAAAGAATAAAAACAGTATACTAATAAGCAGAAAAAGGGGGCAGAAGAGAATATATACTTTGTTTTGTGTCGATTCGATCTTCTTCTGATCTTCTTTTTTTTCAGTATTAACTTATTAAATTCAGAAATTTCCCCTTTTCTTTAACTTCAATCTTGCACCAAATTCAGAACAACTTTCTGAGTATAGTAAACCGAAAGTATCATAAATTCCTCCAGAGATTTCACTCAAAGCAGAGAAATAGAGAATAAAAGTTGCTTCGAATTTTGTATCAAGAAACTAAAAAAATGGGGTTCACGCAATCAAGAATTTCATATAGTTCTTCACATCTGTAATTGATTATAAGTAATTGGTAAGCGTGAACTGAAAGCGATATTAAAATAGAAAGAAAAACAAAACAGAAAGGACAATAAAAGGAGTATTTGAGGGAAGGACGATTATCTCAAGAACACGACAGCTACCGTATACCTATAAACTAGTTCACATTCATGCACAATACTTCCTATAATTTAATACTTATCGACAAATTAATTTTACTGTTATTTAATTTTCATTATTTCTTCATCCCTCACCTCTACTTAACACGATTCAATTTTCTTGGTCAAGAGTGACCAACATGTTTATTTCCGTAATAATAACTACTTTTTCTCCTCAATTTTACTTTTACTTCTTCCAGTCGGATTTAATTTACAAAATATTACTTTTCCTACCTCGTATTAGTTGAAAATTATACTAAAAGTCATATGGTTAAATTAAAAAAATATTTTATTAGTTTTTTAATCTATTCTTTTTGAAAGTGTTCTCATTTGTTTATAAAAAATTTAAAAAGATTTCTAAAGAATAAATTGAAAAATTATTTTTATTTATGATATTTTAAATAATATATAAAAATAAAAAGTAATCGACTCATATGAAACGAAAGAGCAATTGACATTATTTTATTTAACTAGGCCTAAAAAAGTGATTCGTGGCATAAACAGTTGATGCTCATTAAAACATAAAAAAGGAATTTTTTTTTTAAATATACAATTTATTTTGTTATATTTTTTAAAATTTTCTGACATTTGAAAAAATTACAAAATTTCTCATTCTTCTTCTTCCTCGAATACATTATTGTATGTGATGTATTGGTCAGATATATTATTGGGAAACTTTCACATATAGCCACTTAAAAATAATTAATTACTCTTCATAGCTATAGTTTGATAATTATAATTTGTAGTTACATGTTATATGGAGGAGAGAGGCGAGCGAGACTGGAGAGAGGGGAGAAAAGAGTGGGAGAAAGGTGAATTGTATATGTATATTGGTTAGATAATTGTATATTATACATATGTAATTGTATATATGGCAAGAGAGATTGGGAGAGGGAGGAGAGAGGCGAGCGATACTGAGAGAGAGATGAGAGAGGCTAGCGAGATTGAGAGAGATGAGAGAGGCTAGCGAGATTGAGAGAGGCGAGCGAGAGAGGACAGAGAGTGGGAGAGAGGTGAATTGTATATAACTGTATCTTATACATATATATTTGTATAAATGTCAAGCGAGATTGGGAAAGGGAGGAGAGAGGCGAGCGAGATTGAGAGAGGGAGGAGAGAAGCGAGCGAGAGAGGGAGGAGAATGGGAAAGAGGTGAATTGTATATGTATAAAGGCTAAAAAATTGTATATTATACATATTTATTTGTATATCCTGGCGAATTATACATATACAAACATGACTAACTATACAAACTCGAAGTCAGCCCACGTAATTAATGTATAATGTTAGTCGCGAGTGGTAATTATAGCAAACTATAGTTATGATAAGTAATTAAATAGCATCAGTTTGCTTATCCGCGTAATTTTCCCTATATTATTTTACGCGATATATCGATCGGATATATTATCGTGATGTAACAGTATGTACGCAATGTTATGGAACGTTAAGTGATATATCCAAACCGAGACGTGATGTTGAGGGATGTATTCGAAAACTTTTTGAGTTGTATTCTGATTACACCAAATTTAAGAAAATTTTGTAAATTGAATAAAAATAGCGATAGAATGTAATTAGCTCTTAACACTGGATCAGATTTTCAAAAAATAATTATACTTTTTTCTTGAGGAAAATATCACAAATAAAAATAAAAATAAATTTTTTGAATAAGAAACAAGTAAAAATGAACCAATATATTATTTAACAGATACTAATAAATATTAAATAATAATATTGAAATTTTATATGATACGGTAATTACTCTCTGAAATTGACTTCGTTAAAAGGTTTTAATATGTTTTACTATCATTAATATGATATAATAATTAATGTCTAGCTTTTATTTTTTAATATATTTTTTAATATACTATTGAATTTTAAATTATGATGTAGTACGATTCACTTTATTAATTAATTTATCAATCTTCGATATTGTGTTTCACTATCACTAATATTAAGCAAATCAATTTTAATGTTCTAAAACTTTATATTCGGTTGAATATTGCTACATAAAACACGACTAGATGGACCGGTGCATTATTGGATAAATTTACAATTATCGGTGCTGTGAAATTTGGAAGTTTAATTTGGATTATTTACTATTACATTATTTGATTTGGATAAAATCAGTTTGGTGACTTTTAAGCCTTTAAGCAACTCTCAACCTGTGTGGAGTCTAATGTCAATCTTTCTGTTAAACATTATTTCTACCTTTGTTTGGATTTACTTGTTAAATTTTAATTTGATACATATATAAAGATAATAATAATTAGTATTAATATTAATTAATAAGCTATCAATCATATTTATTCATTATATTTTTCAAAGACATTAATTTGATATAAATAAATTTAGGATATAATAAAAAGTTTTTTTTTTTTTTAATTTATCAAAAATAATAAAACTTAAATTAAGCAATATTTAATGAGTAAAAGTGAACCAGGGAGTATCAATTATCAAACTGTTGAAGATATGAAGGATATGCTTTTGGCCGGAAAATGCCAACTTTAATTGAATAAAACGTTTGGTTTGTGGAAAATAAATGTGGATATTTGAATAAAAAGTGGGGAGACATTCCATAATGGGAGAATGTGCTAATATTGGTGCCTTAAGTAATGGACCATTCTACGTCGATATGACCCAACCCACCCTTGTTTCGGGAAAGGCGGGTTCAACTTAATTTTTTTTTTGATATTTGATATTTATATTCAAATATAATTAATTTAGATTTGTTTATTATAATGTTTATTTTACGAGGTGGCACTTTTAAAATTATATTTTTTAATTTTCAAACTCAAATTTAAAATTTTTAATTAAAAATAAAATATCTAAATCATTGCATCAAATGTTGGTGATCCAACTAGCCCTTAGGCGGCCGTTGCCTTCTACCTGCAGCCCCTACTGTGGCCTCCAACTCATTTGTTTCACATTTTATATATTTTTATTTGGTCGAATATATACGTAAAATATAGAAATGTGATATTTTTAATTTAAAGTTGATTTAAAAGGCACTGTATCTATTCCCTAGTGTGTAGGACATATAGTTAGGTAAGGTAGATCATCATATTTTTGTGAGGATTGAACACTTGAGTAATTTCGTTCATGCTTCCCAAAATGTTGTGTGAATAATCAATTGTTTTGTAGAATTATTTATATGAGAAGAGTAAATCGTAATCATGTAATGTACATAAAAGTCTCAAGGAGCATCACTCAAAATGGAAACTTGTCAATTAGATCTAATTAAACAATAGTAACTTCACCAAGAAATTAAAATTGTGACTTTTCACAATTAATCTAAAAGTCGTTTGTGATATTTTACTTGGACGGCTATACATCTTACATAAATCTGTGTTTTCACATACACATGACATGTACGTGTTGGTGTTATCAAAGATGCATCATGTTATTATTCATCAAATGGAAAAGTACAAGCGTAGTAAGTCACAAGAAAGATGAGGAAAAAATTTATCCGCATAGAGTGTTTATACTGAGCCAATATAATTTTTATTATTACGTGATCTAATGAAATAAATGAACTATAAATTTAAACACATGACATGCATGTATTGACTTGGTGTAGTCAATGTAATTTTTATTATTACGTTATTTAATGAAATAAATTAACCATAAATTTAAACACATGACATTCATGTATTGACTTGGTGTAAACACCCGGTAAGAGTAAATTTTATCCGAAAGATTAGCTACGAAGCCAAAAATATAGGAAAATCTGTGAAATCATCCCCTTAAAGTTTTAATCAAATCGCTCTTATAAGAAGAGAAATAAAAAGTAAGTCGTCATATATAATTAGTTAGTTCTAATTTTTGAAATCCTTCACTTTATTACCAGTATTGGTTACGTGAGACAACATGGTTATTTTGCAAATTGATTATCTTTTTGGGCAGCTGATAGTTTTCCATCATGAGTTGACTAATGACTAATCGAACCAGAATTAAAACTAGTACAGAAAATTAGCCTAAATTCATTTAACAGAGATAAGATTAGGACTGCTTTAATTT
Source organism: Solanum sitiens (assembly GCA_016801875.1). NCBI lineage: Eukaryota > Viridiplantae > Streptophyta > Magnoliopsida > Solanales > Solanaceae > Solanum > Solanum sitiens. The sequence continues at coordinate 9,586,929 of JABWTJ010000001.1, forward strand.
GTTTCGATCTTTCAATTCAATTTTGTAATAACTTAGTAATAAATAATGGATGTATATATATATATATATATATATGAAAATTTTCACATATAACCACTTAGAAATAATTAATTATTCTTCATAGCTATAGTTTGATAATTACAATTTGTAGCTTCATGTTATATGGAGGAGAGAGGCGAGCGAGATTGGGAGAGAGAGGAGAGAGGAGAGAGAGAGGAGGAAAAGAGTGGAAAAGGTGAATTGTATATGTATATTGGTTAGATAATTGTATATTATACATATGTAATTGTATATATGGCAAGAGAGATTGGGAGAGGGAGGAGAGATGCGAGCGAGACTGAGAGAGAGAGGAGAGAGGCGAGCGAGATTTAGAGAGGGAGGAGAGAGATGAGCGAGAGGGCAGAGAGTGGGAGAGAGGTGAATTGTATATGTATATAATTGTATATAACTGTATATAACTGTATATTATACATATACATTTGTATAAATGGCAAGCGAGATGGAGAGGGAGGAGAGAGGCGAGCGAGATTGAGAGAGGAAAGAGAGAGGCGAGCGAGAGAGGAAAGAGAGTGAGAGAGAGGTGAATTGTATATGTATATAGGCTAAAAATTGTATATTATACATATTTATTTGTATATCCTAACAAATTATACATATACAAACTTGACTAATTATACAAACTCGAAGTCAGCCCATATAATTAATGTATAATGTTAGTCGCGATTGATAATTATAGAAAACTATAGCTATGATGAGTAATTAAATAGTATAAATTTGCTTATCCGCGTAATTTTTCCATGTATATATATATATATACATATATTATTACAAAACTTGTCTGGATAAATTTTACTCGGTGCATATCTTTTATGTTAATCTAAATGTCTTTTCAAGAGGGGTAATTAGGTAATGTAAAATTTATGTGCGTACAGAATAAAATTCGACAAGCTCATGGAGATTTTGATAAGAGAAATTTAGCTAACTAGTCAAAAAAACCAATTTATTTAGTGATAATATCCATACTTTAATAATATTAGTAAACATGTCAAAAATGTCATTATTTTAAAAATAAATAATTATTCTAATATTATCAATATTTTCTCTCTCATTATTTACACCTTTTTTTTCTCTCTCATAGATTACATATTTTCCTATTTTTATGTAATTGGATAGATATTAATGATATTTTAAATTGTATCTCTCTTTTATTAACCTTATCAATTTCTCTCTCATCTCTCTTTTATTAACCTTATCAATTTCTCTCTATATATTTATTCATAATCAACTCCCCAGATTTATTCTCTCTTTTCTTACGCTTCTTTTTATTTTCTCTCTCTAACATTCTTCCAAAATCAATTTCACATATTCTCGAATTTTCCTATTTTCTATCATTCTCAATAAATTTCGTTTAAAGGTTTGATTTGAAGATTCACATTGATTTGGGTATTATGTTCTTCATATTCCTTATTGATTTACTTACTGATTTTAGTTTTTTTTTTGTTTTTTTTGTTTTGTTGTTGTTCTTAAAACAATTTTTAGGGTTTCATAATACAAAATTATCTCTTCAATGGACACTTTCAAGAGAGTTACTAGAGGTATTTGACAAAATAATCTAAGTTCTTTCGAGTTTTCATCGTTTAATTTTTTTTTCACTCAAGAAATAAACAACAATGTAGGTTCCGCTTCTAAATCTAAGGAGGATATACGACGGGAAAAAATGCCTGAATCCGTAGTTGTGCAAAATCCCACACAAATTCGTAACCATGAAGTTGAAGAAGATCAATTTTTTGGAGAAGAGGTTTTTTTTTTTTTTTTGCATGTGCTGTGTATTGCATGTTTAGTTTAATTTGTTTAGTAATTTTTAAGATTCAAAAAAATAAATGTTACAATGCGTTTGAAAGTGTATATGGAATTTTTAGTCTGTTATAGTTACTATGTATTTTTGTATTGGGAAATTTTTTAAAATGTCATATATTTTTAGTCTGTTATAGTTACTATGTATTTTTGTATTGGGAAATTTTTTAAAATGTCATATATTTATTGTATTTTGTGATCTGTTTTTTTTGTGTGTGTTAGTTGTCAATGTAATACAGTTTATGAGCTTGATTGTGTATTTACTATTATAGAATACATTTGTAAGTGTATATGGAATTTTCATCCTGTTATAGTTATTATTTATTTTTGTATTTTCATAGTTTTAATGTTTTTTGTATTCACTGTTATAGTTAGCATGTATTTTTGTATTTAATATGTTTATTGTATTTTGTGTTCTATTTTTTTTTTTTTTGTGTAAGTTATGTCAATGTAACACATTTTATAAGTTTGATTGTGTATATACTATTATCGAATAGATTGGTAAGTGTATATGGAATTTTCATTCTGTTGTAGTTATTATTTATTTTTGTATTTTATAGTTTTAATTTTTTTTGTATTCATAGATTTGGAAGTGTATATTGAATCTTGTTGATGTTTTAGTTAGTATGTATTTTTGTATTTCATAGTTTTATTGTATTTTTGTATCCATAGATTTGGAATTGTATATTGTATTCTATATTCTGTCAGTATATATCCATAAATTTATTTTGTATTCACAATAGTAATTCTTCATATTTCATAGAAGTCCCTTAACATATACATATACAAAACAAATATTGAAAATGTATCCATTTAAGAACAAACGCTTACAACATACATACATTGATCATATTTGTTTCGTTAAGGAATACAACTTATTCAAATAGTCATACGTTATCCATAATTCATACAATTTAACCAAAACAGAATACGGACGAAAACAAAAACGGACGAAAACAGACTACTTTTTTAAAATTATACGAAACCTGAATACTACGCTTTACAATTATTTTCAATTACACTTTCAAATTTTTTTTTGTACTATATCAATTTCAAATATATGAAAACAGAATATGATTAACAATTATATCAATTATAAACAATTAGAAAAAGAATAAGGAAGAAGCAATTATCTCGTCGAATTTGTATGGAAATCTTGAAAATCAAAAGTTGAGAGAATTCATTAGATTTTGGGAGTGTCGGTTGATTTTTTGAATTTTTTATTTTTTTTAACTGATACTTCCATCTTTAGTTTTTTTTCTCTCCCCTTAATTTCTCCTTTCTGTTTTAAATATTTATCTTCTTTCAATTTAAACAATTAGAAAATAGATTAAAAAGATACATAATAAACTAAAATTGTGACATTTTTACTAAATAATGAAAGTATTGACAATGAGTCCTCTTAAATAATAAAATAATGACATTTTGAAAATTTTCCCTTTTGATAATCTATTCGGGCCAATAAAAAATTGACAACATATATAGGAGGAATTAAGTAGGTCTACATTTTTTTTTTTCTTTGTAGTAATTTTTCCATATATATATATATATATATATATATATATATATATATATATTATTACAAAACTTGTCTGGATAAATTTTACTCGGTGCATATCTTTTATGTTAATCTAAATGTCTTTTCAAGAGGGGTAATTAGGTAATGTAAAATTTAGGTGCGTACGGAATAAAATTCGACAAGCTCATGGAGATTTTGATAATCTATTTGGGCCAATAAAAAATTGACAACATATATAGGAGGAATTAAGTAGGTCTACATTTTTTTTTCTTTGTAGGTCTAGTGAAAAGTATGTCTAACGTAATTCTACTCAATTGTGTATTTATACCTTACAATTAGATGTAGAAAAGTGGGACAATTAATTCTTCATTCAATTTTGGTTAAAATGCTTTATATGACTTTCCCACGGAAAATGTAGTTCAACTGACACTAAGTTAATTTCTTATTCAATTAGATGCCGACCTTTTACTCTTTATTATTGAGATTGAGATAGCATAGAGACCAGCCAACCACTGCTTAATGGATATCTACACTAATCTGATATAGAAATAATCTCAGTCAAGTTAGTTCGGAAAGATTTACTCTATCAAGTAATTTATAGTAAAATTAACATCCTACACACATTTAAAAAGATAAATATTAAGTTATAATCAGACTCTTTAAAAATAAACTACTTTTAGCATATATTATCATCTTATAGCACATCAATTAATAATATATCAATTAAAAAATATATTTAAAAATAAATTATTTATAGCATATTATTATCAAGTTATAGCATATTAACTAATAATATATTAATAAAAAAAAATTATTTTATTATTTAACTAATAATTATTATGTTTAAATAATTAGTTTCATTTATTCACTTACCTTTTATCAACAAAACCTTTTAAATTATTATTGATTAATCAATTACCTTTTAAAGTTTTTAATATAAATAATAAATTATTAAATATTAATCAATTACCTTTTAACATTTTTAATATAAATAATAAATTATTATTTATTAAATATTAATTAAACTTCATATTATATAGTTACCTTTTAAAAAACAAAATCTAAAAATTAGGGATTTGATTTTAATTAATTTCATATTATATGGTTACCCAATAACTACCCACCCCCATATCAACAAATACTCTTTTATCTTCTCCCAATACACTCAACCTCTCCCCTATTTACACGCTTCTCTTTCTACCATATTAATTTTGCACCCCTTTTTTACGTTTCTCTCTCTATTAATCAATTAAAGGCAGCACACGTTTCTCTCTATTAATTAATTAAAGACAGCACGTCTAATTTCTCTATCATATTAAATCTGAGCATACATATTCGCACGCTTAATGTCATCTTCAAGTAGAAACCCTTTCAAGCTTTGAACTTATTTCCCAAAATCAGAGTAAGCTTAAAATCCTTATTCAACTACATCTCTATCAATCTTCCACAAAATTAGGTTTTTTATTTTTCGACCATCAAATTCGCAATATTGCATGATTTTCGGAAAAAATCGTGTTGTATAGATCATCAAACAGGTTTATTTGTTATAGTTTTTATTTATTCTCTGATTCTTTTGTCAAATTATTTAATTTTTATATGTTGTTGCTTGATTTTAGGAGAAATTTATGTTGTATAGATGATGCAGGTATCTTCAAGTTGTATATTTGTTTATGTCAAATTCTTTAATATTTATTTATCTATAAATTTTTAGGATCTGGGTTGTTGAATACAATGTTTAAACCAAATACCCTAAGGAGATTCACAAGAGGTACAAACTATACCGGTAACTTCATGGTTGAAATACCATCTTTTGATCTATGTATAACTCAAATTCAATCACAAATCTCAGGCTATAATTGAATGGAATTTTACTGGTAATGGGAAAGATAAACATCAGGATGTTCAAACCTCAAGAAAAGATGCTGCCGCTGGGTCATTAGGCAGAAATAAAATTGTCATCCGCTTCTTATTTGTGTACTCCGAATTGGCTTCCATCTGTAGATTTACCAAGTCAACTTCATGAACTTATAACAAAGGCTTCATTTCAGAAGAAACAATTGTGCCAGCTAACAAATAGCCCATAGTAGAATCTAAATGCAACTATGCAAAGTTAGATATCCCAGAATCGATACTGCAGAAGATCTTTTGAACTCAGAAAACTATGCAAAGTTATTAGTGCAGACATGTGACTTGAGAATGGCAGTAAAGTTCAATGTATATATATAATGTATAAACATTGTATGAACATTATATGAATACTTTATGAATGACAGTAAAGTTCAATGTATATATATAATGTATAAACATTGTATGAATTATGAATCCCATTATGAACTTGGATATGTAACAGAAACAAATGGTACATATATGAACATTGTATGAATACTGTATGAACATTGTATGAATACTATATGAACATTTTATGAATGGCAGTATAGTTCAATGTATATTTATAATGTATAAACATTGTATGAATTATGAATGTCATACTGAACTTTGACATATGTAACAGAAATAAATGATATATATATGACAATTTTTTACAAAATCAAACTTTATAAATGTCAATGATAACAACTGCACTCAATAAAACAAAACGTGTTTCTAACATTCAAAACAACACAATAACAAATGTAACATTACAAAATCAAATGTCATATGAATACTATATGAACATTTTATGAATGACAGTAAAGTTCAATGTATATATATAATGTATAAACATTGTATGAATTATGAATCCCATATTGAACTTGGATATATGTAACAGAAAGAAATGATACATATATGAACATTGTATGAATACTGTATGAACATTGTATGAATACTATATGAACATTGTATGAATGGCAGTATAGTTCAATGTATATTTATAATGTATAAACATTGTATGAATTATGAATGTCATATAGAACTTTGACATATGTAACAGAAACAAATGATATATATATGACAATTTTTTACGAAACCAAACTTTATAAATGTCAATGATAACAACTGCACTCAATAAAACAAAACATGTTTCTAACATTCAAAACAACACAATTACAAATGTAACATTACAAAATCAAATGTCATATGAATACTATATGAACATTTTATGAATGACAGTAAAGTTCAATATATATATATATAATGTATAAATATTGTATGAATTATGAATTCCATATTGAACTTGAATATATGTAACAGAAACAAATGATACATATATGAACATTGTATGAATACTGTATGAACATTGTATGAATACTATATGAACATTTTATGAATGACAGTACAGTTCAATGTATATTTATCGTATAAACATTGTATGAATTATGAATATCATATTGAACTTTGACATATGTAACAGAAACAAATGATATATATATGACAATTTTTTACGAAACCAAACTTTATAAATATGCAGATATGAAAATATTCTTGAATTTTTAGAAAAAATGACTTATACGTTGAAAGCAATCTGAAAATAATCATGAAATTTTGGAAAGAAAACTACTTGTAACGTTGATCCAAATATGTTTGAAAATGACAATCTGAAAGTATTCTGAAAATTCAAAAATATTTGTTATTATCTAGTTGAGTTTTTTAAGGAATTAATTCAAAAAAATAATATTATTTTAACTAACTAGAGATATATTTAAGGCAATGATGATAATTTGAAAATGTTTAATATCCCTAAAAACGTGCTAATCATATATTTAACTTTAATTAAACTCCCTAAAAAGTGCAACTATTCATATTAAAAAACGTGCTACCTGCATTAAATGTAGCAATTAATAAAGAAACAAAAGTTTCATAATTTGTGTTGTCAGTGTGTTAATTATTAACATTAATTATTCATTATTACTTTATCCTCTTAATTTTTAATTAATTGTTAATAACAACTCTTTTCAATAAATTATAATTAATAATATAATTATTAATAAAATGCTATAGAGTGAGATATTAAATGCTACACAATAAAATTGAAACTCTAATGCCATAACTTGATAATATTACTGTATAAAATGCTATTTACAAAATTTACACTAATTTATATTCGTAACGGTCTGATTAAGTTTAAATATATTTGGAAGTAATCAATAAGTTGTAATTGTCAATGAATTCATTAAATATAAAAATAATTAGAAGGTAAATTTCATGTTGAAAATAATTTTCCAAAAACGGTTTGTGTGGCTGCTGGGATTCGAGCCCAGGTCTCCACGGCCACAACGTGGAATTCTTACCACTAAACTACAGCCACTTAGTGATCAGGAATCTGAATTTAGTTTACACATATTATGATACTCACCAAAAAATGTATGACCTAATAAATAATGAATGTTGTTATAAATCATTTATAAAGTAAGAAAATATTAGTTAGTTATAAGATTAAGACAAGTTTAAAATAATTCAGAATTTGTGGACATTATTATACTATTATGTTTGATGAGAAGAAACTGAAATGAAAAATTAAAAAGATGTAGCCTATAGCTCTGAAACATTTGGTAGTACTAGACGTGGGTGACAAAAGTGAATGGATAATGATTGTAATAGCTACAGTATTTGCATTATTCAAGCACTCCAATGATTGTTGAATATATTACACCTTTTTGCATTTAAATATAATCATAGTGCGTCCAACTAGGATTCCATTTCTTCTCTACAAACCCCAGCGAATTTAATACAACACACTTTATTACTGGGATTTCATCCCTTTTCTTATTTAGCAAAGCATAAACTTTTCACAAAATATATAAAAACTTCAAAAGATTCTTGGTCATTTCCAATGCCTCATATGATTGGATGCTTAAGCGTATATAGTATATAATATTTTCTTTGGATTCAATAATATATATAGGAATTAATTAGGAGCATGTACATTATTATGTATTTCCGCTAGAAAGTTGTGGAGCTATAATATATTATGAACTTCATCATATAACTCATGAACATGTTTCTTGATTCTATTTATTTTAATCTACACTAGAATTTTTCAGCACAATATTCGGGATATTTGAATCAATAATTCTATCCACCTTAATGTGTTTGATTTAATTTGTACTTTTTCTTCATTTGAATATACACCGATTATTATCTCCTAAAATAATTTTAAAAAGTAGAGGGGGTTGTTCAACAATGAGGCCAATTGAGAAGAAGCCAACATATAGAGGACAAAAAATGGGCCATAATTTCATATTTAGTTAATTGATTATTCGTTATACCTTTTTATCTGACGTTTGCCTTTGGTGGGTACTTGATTTTGGACTCTCCCTTTATGTTAACACGCCTTCAATAATACCCTACTTTTTCCCTAAAATAATCCTATCATTTTCCTTGCTATGCATATACATATAACTATCAAAAAGTCGTTACAATGGGGTGGACTATATATTATTGATGGAATTATGAAATCAATTTTTATTTCGCGCCCCTGAAAGATATATTCTATCTAAAATACAATAAAGATGTCCATTTATTGTTAATGTTTGTTTCACGTCTTCAAGGAAAAATGGGATAAGTACCGCTATTGACAAATCAATTAAATAGTTATATGATATTGCCTTCTTTCTCAGCTTAGCTTGGGCGATATGCACCTTTTGTTGGTCTTAGGCTTAGTCATTTCCGACTTTAATGAATGGACCTTATATGTCATTGTAAATGGTCTATCAAACTATTGAAGAGTTTGTTTCAGTTCACTAACGTGTTATCAATAAAACATGTGTTTACACAAGGAATCATTCCATCAAATGGTTGGTACATATGTTCGTGTAACATGAAACAAACTTTTAGGTTAGCAGAACATCTCACCTATAAATTTTTCTTTTTTGAGAAAAAGATTCTGTAAGTTAAAACATTTGTTGCCTTCTTCGCATTTAGAATTACAATTTACAAGCCCTACATGTGAAAACAAGCTCGAATAAAACAGTAATAATGATATCGGTTGAATCACGAGGAATTTTACATACAGTCTTCAAAAATTCTTCTTGCATTTTTACTGAACTTCATCAAACCTATCAGTTATTGAGTAAAAAATATGTCAGGCAATTAAGATTATAGAGATTGGATAGGAAAAAGGATGCATCAACTTCGAATAAAGACATTTGACATCTGTATGAAATGTTGAGAATACGACTTGATCCAGTACTGGTTTAACTAGGCACACGATGATATACAAAGTATATACTACGTATTTTTTAAACAATTACAACAAAAGAAAAAAACTAAGCAATTAATTACTGCAAGTATAAACTAGTACTGCTAATTAATATTGGTAGCTGTAACAATTTTTCTAGTGGAATAATTATAATTAGGACGACTACATATTAAAACATGCCTCATTCAAACATAATTCATTAAATGGAGTACTTAGTTTAGGAAGTAGGTTTCATCTACTTAATTATATTGGACAATCATCACTTTATGATAGACCCATATATTTATTTTCTTAACATTGTATCCGATCCTCATGAGCTTTATAAATTTTGAAAAAGTAAAAAGAAAAGAGGAACATATGTTTAGTTAATCAAAGCCATTATATTTTTGTTCGTATAATTTAAGGACATTTTTGACTCTTTTCTGTTTAATTTTTGGACAAGGAACATGCAAATTATAGAGTCTAACATATATATATATATATATATAAATGGACATCATATTTACATCACTTTTCACCATATATATAAAGGTTAGTTTGCTTAGCTTCTAAACTTAAAATTGCACATGTTTTCTGAGATTGCCATCATTGAATAGCCTGCTAGCAAAATGAATAGGGACACACACTCATCTCAGTGCACATTAATTTTCTTCTATTCCTTTGTCTCTCTTGTGTAATTCCCCTCAATCTCTCTCTTCCTAATTAAACCGTGCAAATATACGTGCTACAAAGTATAACTACCTTTGAGAAAGAAGTAAATTTAACCTAGCTAGCCATTCAACAACTTCCTCTTCTTTTTTTTTTCTTTTGATATAATTGAATCATATCCTAGATTTGGCCATGGATTCTACGAATCTTTATAATCATCATCAACTTCAACAGCTTGCGGGATATCCCTTTTTCAGTACTGGAGTTTCAGCTATACATGATTGGAACTCAGGCATCACCTCGTAAGTTGTTAAATTTAATTACTACTACTTTTAATACATGTCTTTCCACCTTCATATATTTCTTCATCATAAAGATTATCTTATTTATCAATAAAAGATTTTGGCTAAAGCGTCCAACTCAGAATTGGCGAATTTGTAGGTTAAATTCCTAGTCAAAATAATTCACATGGATATAACAAATAGTTTTACTTGAACTGCTTTAATGGTAGTCTTCACTCTTTTTGTTGCCTTTCACTCGTCGTGCGGGGAAGAAGTGGACCTACTATAAGTTAAAGACACAAACTGTATTATTGATCAATTGCTTTTTAGATCGTTCTAATTATTAGTTTTCGTTATGTCATAATAAATACTCCTATGAATTTTAGGGTTTACTGGTCTCATCTATATATCAATCTGTAATACTACAGGGAAGAAGAATATTACTACAAGCTGGGACACATAAAAAGGATCTCATCAGAAGAAGAGCTCATGTGGAAAAGAGGCATCGACACATTTCCATTAATGAACACCTCAATGTTCCACGACGGACATCATGAATCATCCAACGATCAGCTGGATGACAAAAATAACAAGGCCAGCTACATAATATCCAATGATTATTTCCTCAAAATGAAAGATATGAATAGTTTGAGTAACAACATGTTCAAAGAAAGTTACTTTGAAAACGAACAACAACATGCTTTTGATCTGAATGAGAATCTTCTGTCCGAAGATTCTTACATGAACAATGCTAATAATTCGAGTTATGTCTCAAGTCATGATATGGAATATTCAGATTTCCAGGGGTTGAAGTTAGCATTTAATGGACTAACTTTCAAGAACAATATGAGTAGCCATGATAGTAATAGTAATTGCTTTGGCCATTTCACTACAGAAAGGATGTCTTCGGGTTTTGCTGATGGACTACAAGAATTAACCCATAGTCCATCATCCAAAAAAGTAAGGACCTTCTTGCTTAATTCTTTTTTTGTTACTTCTTCTTTCAATTTCTCTAGTAATTTTTCTGCTAATTATTTACCTTCACTGACGCGTCTTAATTAAATTGCTTTCCCCAGATCACATCAAATGTTAGGAAGAACATTGGAGTTTCTTCAAAAGCAAAAAGATCTGCTGGAGATGAAGCTAATCCATGTCAAGAAGCATCAAAGAAGTCTCGAGTTACATCGCAATCTCCAAGCACATTAATGCTTAAGGTGAAAAAGGAATTAACAGAAAAGAAATTGAAGTTAGTATATAATTAAAATTCCCACTTAACAATCAAAAAATTCTTATCGATACGTAACTGTCTCATCTAAAAGTTGAAGTTGTTAGATAAAACACATTTTAGTTCCGTGATCTCGAGATAAATTACATGTTGTTTTGAAGCAGGTTAGAAAGGAAAAACTAGGAGACAGGATTTCAGCTCTACACAGATTAGTGGCACCTTTCGGCAAGGTATATATACTCTACTCCATTAAATAGTACATATCATCAATCAGAATCCACTAAAACGCAAATACTGGCTGAAGGGGAGTAACAGTTGTATTATTTTAATGTTTATACCATGCTGATTTTTCTTTCTTTTCTCCCACAAGACTGATACTGCATCAGTATTAACAGAAGCCATTGGCTATATTCAGTTCCTTCAGGACCAAATACTGGTAATAACATACTCATTCTACTTTATTAATTTCCTCTTGAATTCATCTTGATGTTCATTTTCCTGGAAAAAAATAATTCATATAAAAAAAATCCCTTATAATTATGCAGACATTGAGTATGCCTTATACGAAATCAACTGAAAGGAAGCTCCATCACATAAATCTAAAGGTAAGTGAGAAATTAATATTGTTAAAATTTACTGGGATAATTCGGAGACCGGACCTCACGGTTTTGAGCTATATATATTGCATACTTCCCTTGCATTAAATATATTAGGTATAGTTACCAATATATACTATTCCGGACATCTAGTTTACTAAACATGACTGAAGTATACTTGGTTAAATAGGGTGCGTATAAGTATATATGTTGATTATATGTGTGTAAATATATATATATTTATTATATGTCCATGTATGAATAGTATATGTATGTTAGTACGAAGTATACACTATGAATATATATTTTGTAAACTAAGTGATCCAAAGGTATTGAGCTGTAATTTTCTCTGGACCTTCTTTTCATAACTAACAAAACTGTATAATTATAACTTTAAATAGCCTTTATGTGACGAAACCTGACATGTATTTTGGGATAGAGGGAGTAGCGTTATAACTGAGTGACTTAATTGTATAAATAACTTTACAATTGAATAATATTCTGAAAGCAAATTTTCATTTGGTGTAACAGGATTCGAGCATACAGGCAGTGCTAGATCTAAAGAGTAGAGGATTATGTTTGGTGCCAACATCATTTTCTTCTTACATCTCTCAGTCCTGTGATTGAGAAACGTTGGACAACTATTACTTTCGTGGAAGCATATGGCGGGTAGGATAAATTGTACAGTTACTGTGACTTTTCATGCCCAAAATCATGCACATAATGTTTATTTATAATCGCTTAAAAAGATTAATTAGTACCGTTTTCCTAAACTGGGCGTTGTCCATAGTGCTCTTTATGTAAATTAAGATTTGGAGGAGGTACTCAATTCTCTAATTTATGTATCACACTTTCTGTTTAAGTCTGTCCAAATAAGAGCGTCTATCATTTTATAAATAGAAATAATATAATTTTAAAATCTCATTTTTATTTCTAATGAAATGATTTATAGCCACACGGATAGTCAAGGTGGATTTTAGACCTAGCATTACAGAAATTGGGAATAACTAAAATGTAGAAAAATTTGGATACGGAGAAATATACACTCTTGTATTATTGTACTTTCCAAAACGTATAGACGGGTATAGAGTGAACGAATCTTAGTGGAAAAATGTTATTACTTGTATGAGATTATACAATAATGATCTGTCATTGCATTGACAGGAAAAAATCCAAGAAATTTATGTTTCAATCTCTGAATATATAATTAAACTTTTACAGCTGGAGGGAAAAAAATCATGAACTCAACGTATTTATACAAAGTATTAGGATTCACTAAAGAAAATTAAGATATAAAAGAGGATGTAATTATTGAGTTGAAGTGTCTCTTGTCAACACCTATGGCTATGTTCTTCCTTCTTCCATAACCCCCCTCTGAATCCTGCATCTTCTATTGGAAATGCCTCCAACTCGGGGCACCAGCTAGCCTTGAGTATTCTTAACGAAGGCATCACTCGCTTTACTGCTGACCACTCCAATCTCAAATCAGTTAAAGCTTCCAACATTAACCCCTCAATTTTCCAAACAGTACTGTGATCGCCCCAGAAGTTCTCGTGCATTTCTTTCATATCACCTGAAATGATTGACATATATCGCAACATGGGGAGAGATGTGGGGTTAAGCCATTCAGGACTTATTTTACCTGGATAGAATTTGAGAATCAGCTCATGGAGTTGTCGAGGAGGATAAAGTTTACCAAGTTTTGTGACTAGTTCATCATCTTGACTGTCAAAGCAACTTATTGTCAAAAATTGAAGTTCTTGGAGACCTATCAGTGCATTCCCCTCATCATCGCCAATCTCCTCACCCTGAGTTAGTCTTAAACTGAGCCTTCTCAGTCGAGTAAGGCTTCTGAGTTCAGAAATACGACAACCTCCACGCTGGCTTAATTTTGCAGGCTTAAATCCAAGCAGTACTTGAAGATTGGAAAGCTTACTCAATCCTTTTGGCAGGTAATCAAGTGATCCACAGTGGTTCAAATCTAAAACAGCTAGTTCCACAAATGTTAAAACACAAGAGGGGAGCATTTTCATATTCTGGCAATAGCTGAAGTCCAAAATCTGTAATTTTTCAAGGTTGGATATGGAATCTGGAACACCAATCAACGGGTGTGTATTGCTTAAACTGAGATAAGTAAGCTGTTTGGCAGATCCAATGCCTTCCCGCAAACTTGAAAGAGGCACATTGAAAATTGATTTCGACAGATCCAGTACCTGGAGGTGTCGATTATTGCAGAACTTTTTGACAATATCAGAAGGAATTTTGTTTACTTCACCACTCTTGGTGGTTGTCAGCAGTGCTCGTAATTTTCGATTGCTCAGTAGTTGCTTCCCATTCATCGCACTATTAATACCCAAATGCCGACAATTTGCATCAGATGGGGTGGAAAATGAATCATCGTCTGCAATTTTGATCACCAAATCACGAACCATATCATGCATTTTGCAAGTATGGATCACACCATTGTAAGCCTTATCAACAACTTCTATCAAACATCGATTGGATAGTTGCGAGAAACAATCTTCTCCAACTTCAGTTGATAACCTACCACTTCTCAGAGGGATGAAACTTTCTCCAATCCACCAACGGATCAGCTGATCTTTAAGTATGACACAATCCTCAGGAAAGAGTGAAAAACAAAGGAAGCAGGATTTTAAGTATGGAGGTAGTTCATCATAGCTCAACTGTAATGAAGCCATCACTGAGTCATCATTTTCTTTCAATTCATCGCGGAAATGATTTGCAATACGCCTCCATTCATGATAGTAAGGTGGTTTACAAAGCATCACTCCTCCTACTGCTTTGATTGCTAATGGAAGACCTTACATTTTTCCACAATCTCCTTTCCCACATCCTCCAATTCAGGAAAATTGCATTCACCTGCAGTTGCTGCAAATGCAATCTTCCGGAACAGTAACCAACTGTAGTGCTCATTCAGGAATTTTGGCCAGTGTGTCCTTGCTTCTGTGACTCCCATCTTGCGAGCAACTAACTCATTTCTCGTAGTTACAATAACACTGCTCCCGTTACCTTTGGGTAGTCCAGAATAGATTTTCTGCCACCAAGCATTGTCCAAGCTCCAAACATCATCCATAACAATCAAAAACCTCTTTCCTAAAAGGTACTGGTTTATTTTTCTTAACAATTCACTCTGGTCGTCACCAATGCATGCATCTCCCAAACTCTTCAATATGCTTCTCATGACTTGTTCCTCAGTAAATGTTTGAGAAACAGATACCCAAATTCTCCTCTCAAAGTGATTCTCCATGCTCCTCTCATTGAAGACTTTCTGAGCAAGAGTGGTTTTCCCGAGCCCTCCCATACCCACAAATGCAATGGCAAGTAAACCATCACTTGCTTCAAATAGCCAATCCTTTATCTTCTCTGTGTCACCTTCCAAACCAACTACCTGAGTGTGGTCGTAAAGGGAAGAAGTCCATCTTGTCATTAGATTATCATGTGCCTCCATACTTCCTTCTTTCATAAGTGGCACTCCAAGGTATGTCGAAATGTTTTGCTTTATTTCCGTGATCTTGTCATTGATTTCAGCAAGTCGCTTCCCAGTTTGATGGCGATGAGATAGCCTTTTGGGATGTAAGCGCGTAGAGAATCTAGTAGACCCATCACTATCTGCTGACTGATTCTGGCAGTCCTCCAGTATCTCTTCAGCTTCAAAGATTAAGTCTCTCAAACAGGCCATGACCGTTTTAAGAGTGGTGTGTTTCCTCTTGAGCCTCTCTGCATCCTTGAGAAAGCTTTGCATGAATAACAGTTCATTCTTCAATTTTTCAAACTGTTGTCTGTGTTGACTTAGAAATCTGCTTTCCTCAGTGAGAACAGTTAGAAGTTTCTCCAAGAATACAGTTACCACTGCATCCACCATTTCTTCTGCTTCTGATTTCTGAATTGCGGCCCAAGGAAATTGGCTCGCCTGATAAAACCAAAGAAACAAATTATTGCTAGGGACTCAAGGATATACTGTTGATTTTGCATTGCCATTTTCATAAACAGCAAACAGCCTCTCTAACCCACAAATGTGGTGATAACATCCGCCTACATCCGAACCTCCCCAAACACCACTTGTGGGACTACACTTGATATGTTGTATTTGTAGTAAACATGAAAATTGTTTTGCAATAGTGTTACCTCCAACAAAACGAAATGATAGTATCTTCTTCACACACTTAAGCCAGTTTGGCTTACCTTGTAAGAATAATATAATGCAAGATTGAACTAGTAATACAATGTATGGTTCAATTTATTTCCATATAACAACATATAACCCGGATCCAGTATTGTTTTAAATCGGATA